>OZ005651.1:186471297-188871297 GCA_963930645.1 Salticus scenicus | reverse complement strand
ATCCAAATTACAGCACAAGAGTCAGATCTACTGCGATTTTATGAAAATAAAAGTGAAAGTAAAAAATGGATCATACGTTTCATGAGTTGCATCTTGTAGCCTGGCGTAGTATTAGCGACCACCTCCTTTTGGAGTAAAAACTTCTCTGTTTATCTACTAGTGGTATCTGTGACTGAACAATAACTTAAACTATTTGTGTATTTATTGCATGATTTTTACTTAAAATATTAAAGGCATTCATGGTGTTCGTAATCTTTAATAATTCGTAACATGTTCGTGCATGTGAAATTCACATAAATTCCCATAAATAAATGCATATATCGTTAAAGGTAAATCCACTGACGAATTATCGCTATCTTTACTAAAATATCTAAATAATACTATGATTAACAATTGAATTTTGTTTCCAAATTTATTATCTATTTAGTTTTGTATTTGTAAATTTTAAAAACAAATAATGTAATCAATTTCTAATTCCAGAAGTAAATAAATAACATAGTTTTCATGAGCAATTTTTTATCATTGATCCGAGAAACATATATGAAACAGCAAAATAAAATTAGAGGAAATCTTAAGGTCCGAAAATTGTCCACATAATTCGCCTATATGATAATTTCTTTTGATATAATGCTGACATGTTTCTTTTCACTACAGGAATCACAGCAGTGGTAGGATTATCTGGAAAAAAGAAGAAAAACCATTTTTGAAACAAACAGATAAAAAGAAATCTTATGTTAAAATAAGATTAAATACGCATTTAATATTTTTAGAGTATTTAAAAATCTTTCCGTTAACTTTAAGAAGGATCAGTCATTTTAATGTTTACTAAAATTATATATATATATATATTTTTTTTTTCAAAATGACAACTTTATGAGATTTAAGTATTAAACTAGTTTTGAAAAGAAAAAGATGAATATTTGTACTTCATGACTGCATGAAATGAACGACACATAGAATACAAATTGAAAATACTTCTGAATGTTTAAGTTCAAGAAATAAAGTTTTAAATAAAATAAATAAATAAATAAATAAAATGACCATTTTAACGCTAGATTTCATTTTAAAATATAAACTGGAAATATCGTTTCATTGAGTAATATTATATTCATTCTTATAGTTATTAATTTAATAAAGAAAATATGATTTATTTCTTTTCTTACTAATTTAATATGGCTGATTCTACAGAAGAATTAGCCTTTTTTCAATCAGATTTATGTGTCCGAACCTGTGTGTCCAAAATGTTCTTTTTTTTTTCTTTCAATCACAATCATTTTTTAAATAAATTCTTAGATGAATTTTATAATTTGTTCACCTAGATATTTGATAACTTGAGATCTACCGTAATTTTAAGAATAGAAGTTCCTTTATTCCTATTATATGCATGCCATGATTTCTTATATACCTTTTACAGTTATATAAGTCCTTCACTTATATTAAACGGTGGGGAATATGGAACAGTCGGGTAAAATGGAATACCTCACCTATAAGGAGCTACAACCTATCGGAAACACGTCAAATGTCTTCACTGAGTCTCAAATATGAACGGAAGTTCCCCTTATGTCATTAATCAGAGCAGTTTTTGTGTCATACAACTTCTTCAGTTTATCAAGATTCAGACATTTTTAAAGGTAAGTATTACGAACTCTATGTAATCTACATACGAAGCAGTAAAATGAGTGAAAACTTAGTGCCATTTCTAGTAGGGGAGTTGAATTAGTAGTCTGATTCCCATGAACTTACTTCTACCAACAGGTGGTTCAGGTTGATTCATTCTCCAAGATAGCGATTCGGATAATATGGAATACCAACTATTCCACATTATTTGCAATTTTTGTAAAATTTGAACGTTGATAATTTTTTTAAATGCTTTTTGGTGGGAAAAATTGGTTGGTCTTATCCTCATCTTTAGGAAAAATCGCGTTCGCTGTTAATCCTTCATTCACCGTTTGCAATATATGGCAGAAAACCGGTTTACTCAGACACATATGCAACGATTTTGATGAGAATTTCAGATTAAAGGTTTTTTTGGTGTAAAAAATCCATTAGTATTATACTCCTCTTCGGGAAAATTCGCATTTTCTATTAACTCTTTATCCGCCAAAATACAGCAGAAATTGGGTTTACAAGTAGATGCATAGGTTGATTTTAATGAAAATTCGTAGTTAAGGGTTTTTTGAGATGCAAAATTGAGGGACATATCCCCATCTTCAGGAAAATTCCCGCTAGCTGTTAAATCTTTATTCTCTGGTTGCAAAATATGGCAGAAGTAGAGTTTATTTGGAAATGGATATGACGATTTTGATGAAAGTTACGGGTAACTGATTTTTTGGTTGAAAAAACAACTGTTCTTATCCCCATTTTTAGGGAAATTCGCTTTTGCTGTAAACCCTCTGCCTGACGGTTGCAAAATATAACAGAAATTGGGTTTACTTAGAAACGGATATAATGATGTTTAAAAAAAAATTAGCATTAAAGGTTTTTTTAGATGAGAAAGAAACCCATCTGACTTATCTTCATCTTCTTTAAAATTAACATTTACTGTTAAACTTTACTCCGCCCATGGCTAAATATGTCAGAGTTTTGGTTTTCTTGGAAACTAACGGAAGGATAAAAGTTTAAAATTTTTGAGTATACAATTAAACATGAATTGCCTCCCCCTTTCAAAAACACGTTCACCGGGAACCCGCGCTTTGCTCTGGAAAAAAAAAATGGTATAAACTTTGTTTCCTCCTAAAGTAATCAAATGATTTTGATGAAAATTTAGAGTTTACGTGTTTTTGAGATGACATGTCGATCTCAAATGATGCCATTTCGATTGATTCTCTCTTTCGATAATACCCTCATCTTCTGGATAATTAGCGTTCACTGATAATTTGCACTCCATCCGAGGAAAATACACAAAAACTAGACTTTTTTTTAAATAGCTGGAACGATAAAAAAAAGAAAAAAAAAAAAAAGAAGAAGAAGAAGAAGAAGAAGAACGAAAAATCATGTAGTACGCATTGATTATTAACGCTTTCCAACTGTACGTGCTTGTTGTATCGTATAACTTTCAAATTCTTTGTCTGCATTATCACACAGCAGACAGACCGAAGAACTTAAAAGTATACAGATTGACTAATTAAATTTATAACCACTCTTAGACATTGTTGTCAAAGTGTTAAAAAGGCTTAACGCAAAAGAAAATCACCCTGTTAGATTATAATTGCAGCCCTTAAAATATCTAAATATATTAGTGTAGTCCTGTAAATCTGGTTCGGTTCGGTTCGGTTCGATGAGTACTGAGATTTATTGCTTGCCTCTAGGGCCGCTTATATCTCGAAAAATCCACACCACAAGGGTTTACAAGTTTTATTACAAGAAACACACAAGTACAATATTTTTGAAGACATAAGACATCACAAACATCCATGCCCGCACCAGGATTCGAACCTGGGACCATTGGATTCGGAAGGCAGTGCCCTACCGACCGAACCACCTGGCCGGCCCTGTAAATCTGAAGGTTAATCATATCATATTCTATACCAAACATTATTTTAGAATATGAACAATGCATACCAATATCTTTATGATTTTTACAGCAGAAAGTTATTTAAATGTGATTTTTAACAATGTCCTAAAACGCAATGCATTGACCTTTTTTTTTTTTTTTTTTTTGGTCCCTGTACCCAAATTTGTTGTAGAGAACCTATTAATGTCATTTTAAATAGGGAACATTCTATAGTGAACTTCATTAATATATATCATTTTTCTTAAAATTCTGAAAATACGGTCGCTGGGGGAGGGAGACAGACACATAGAAAAACAGACAATCCGACAGGCAGATAAACAAATTAAAATTATATTCAAACTTAAAAATTGTTAGAAAATCTTAAAAGCGCTTAATGTAAACGAAATCACAATTCCACAAATTTTTATTAATAGCTCTTAACGTAACTGAATATTTTTATGTGGCCCTGTAAGACTACTACTAATCATACTATATTCTATAGAAAGCATTCTTTTGTGCATATAAATGACATATTTCAATTTCATTAAGCTTTGTGCAAAGTAAATTTATTAAAATTTGATTTGTATAAATACCTCTCATAGAGCGCAATGCTTTGGAATACTTTCAAGTGTCCCTGTACAGACACTGGTGCTAGTATTTACTCCATTTTACATAGGAAAGATCTGATAGCGAACTTGAATAACAAATTTCAGTTTCATTAGGATTTATGTACAGTAAAGATATTAAAATATGATTTAGAGAAATACCTCTCGTGCAACACAATGCTTTGAAATACTTTCAGGTATTCCTGCAGAGGTATTCACTCCATTTTCAATAGGGAACTTGAATAACATATATCAGTTTCAAGATATTCCATAAATATTTACGGGGTTTAAAGCGTGGACAGACAGATACACAAATTGATATCATATTCACACTTAAAAATTGTTAGAAAGTGTTAAAAATGCTTAATGTAAACGAAAATGCAATTCCAGTAAATTTTTATTAATAGCTCTTAGTGTAACTGGTTATTTTTGTGTGGCCCTGTAAATCTAATGCTGATCATACTATGTTCTATAGAAAGTATTCTTTTGTGCATATGAATAACATATATCAATTCCATTAAACTTTGTGCAAAGTAAAGTTATTAAAATTTAGTTTATGTAAATGCCTCTCATAGAACGCAATGCTTTGGAGTACTTTCGAGTGTCCCTGTACACAAACCAGTGGTGTAGTATTTGCTCCATTTTGCATATGAAACATCTGGTAGTGAATTTTTCAATTCCATTAAGGTTTGTGTGCAGTAAAGGTATTAAAATATGGTTTATAAAAATACCTCTCACAGAAGAACACAATACTTTGGAATACTTTTGGGTGTCCCTGTACACTACCAGTAAAAATGTTTACACCATTTTCAATAGGGAACATCCAGTGACCTTGAATAACATATATCTGTTTCAAGAAATTCCATAAGTATTTACGGGAGTTAGAGCACGGACAGACAGACGGACAGAAAGGCAGACAGACAGACAAACCGAAGTCATTAACACTTTTCAACCTTGTTGGAAAGTGTTAAAAAGGGTTAGAGGTTTTTTGAGACGAAAAACAGCTCTGACTTATTTCTTACTCATATATAAGTAGTCGTGAATAACCCGTATTTTGCTTATTAAAACAAAATGTAGCAGAAACCTGTTTTTCTGGGAAACTTCTTGAACGATTTTGATAATAATTTATAGTTGGGGATTTGAGATAATAATTCGATTGGAATTTTCCTTACATACACTGTTAAAAATTTCTGTAAATTTAATGTAAATATTTATCCATAGTCTCTGTAAATTTACAGTAATTCTTAGTTAAAAATGAATAATCGAGATTCTCAATGTTTATTCTGTATTTTTTGTAATTTTATTATTTAATCTAAATTAAAAATGACTGTTTCTACTTTAGGAAAAGCATTCTAAGTCCGAAATATATTCTCACCAATAATTAATTAAATTAATATTACTTATTAAAATGAATGTATAAAATAAGTTTTTTAACATCTCCGTTTATTTTTCTCTGTAATTTTATGTAAGACTTAAGATAATAGATTACAAAGAGTTTTCTGTTGAAATTTTTAACAGTGTACAGCAAAATTAGCTTTCACTAGTATCTCGTGATTCGTCCGGAACAAACAAATAAAAAATATATATTATTGAAAATAAATCACTGTTTTGACACTACGAATGATTTTTACAATGAGACCAAGTGAGCTTGATCATCCAAGTACTATACATAAATGATAAGAAAGGTAAGAAAATCATGTGAAAGAAAACATTCTTTGAAAAAAAAAAAAAAAAAAAAAAGGTAATAAAGTTTAGTAAAACAATTCAAAAGTTGTTAAAAATATTGATTTTTGAAACAAATAACGTTAATTCACTAAATTCAAAAAGAAATACATATTTCATAAACTGTTTAATTGTATTAACGTGCAATATTGTAAACGTGCTTTGCAATAAGTAAATTTTGAGCAGAAAAGTAATGCAAATCGTGTTAAATAAAATAACCATGAGCGCAAACCACGCTAATTAAAGAAGAAATAAATATATTCTAAGTGATTATGCCTTGTGACAAGCTATTCGTAAAAAATATTCATTAAAAAAATGCAAAACAATGTTACAACTAGTGTTAAATAAACTGATTGATTTTTACATAGTATTTTATTCATCTTTACGTCACAGTAAAAATTCAAACAATCTCAAAATGGTTTTTAAAAAAGTGTACTTCAACAAACACGTAATTATTTTTTTCAATTAAAAAACATCGTTTAAATAAGTTACCGCTAAAGATGTTTTAAAAATAATTGTCGAAGATAGACAAGATTAGATAGCATAATTTAAACCCAAAAATATACATGCAAAAGTACTAAATGAACAAGCCCAAAATTTTCTTGAAAGAAAGAAGCATTTTTGTTGTTGTTATTGCAGATTTTGAATTTTATAATAAAAAGTTTTGTAATTTTTGACAAGATGTTTAGACTTTTCAATTACGTAATTACTGTATATAAGAATATATTATATACACGAATTTTATTTTCGGAATGGAAATGGAGATTTTTTAAACGCAGGCATCCCCTTCAACTAAATGTAAATAAGATCTAAAAATATATATTTCTCAAAACTATATGAGAATTTCTCATTTCAAATTGTAAATTGAATTAAAAAAAAGAGGTTAATAGTGCAAAGAACTGCAAATGCGAAAATAATTTACGCCAATTAGTCTTTTAGTTTAATTACAGTTGTTGTTGTTGTTGTTGTTGCTGCTGATTTTGAATTTCGTAATGAAAATTCTTTTAATTTTATAACAAGAAGCTCAACATTTTCAATCACGTAATTCCTATATGTAAGAATTTCTTATATACACGAATTTTATTTTTATTTTTAAGCACAAGCATCCTCTTCCATAAATGTAAATAAGATTTAATTAAGCTATATTTCTTAAAACTATATGAGGATTTCTCAATCCAAATTATAATTTGAAAAAAAAAAAAAAAAAAAAAAGATAATAGGGCAAACAACTGCAAATACAAAAATAATGTACGTCAATTACTCTTTTAGAATAATTACAGCACAAATCAACATTTACGTAATAATGAAAAAAAAAAAAAAAAAAAAAAATGTTATTAAGATTGTCGTCACGGTGCAAATTCAGATCAAAACTTTCTGTTTTCCTTCCTCTTTTTTACTTACATCATTATTTACTATAAACTGAACATTAAAAAAAATTACAATACAAAACCACATTATTAATTATTACTTTTTAAATTTCAAACTCGATGCTCTTATGTATGAATATATTTTAAGAATGTAATTTTATTATAAAATAAGAGTATTTCACTGGATAATATTTCAAAAGTAATAATTATTCTAATTTTCATTTAAATTATGCAATTCTTTAAAATTTGTTTTTTATTTTGTTTACTTTTGATTTCTCAAGTATTTTTTCTTTCATTGATTCCGATGTTATTTCAAGTTGCGTTAACATTTATAAAAAATTTCTGTCGTGCAATTCTCAATTTTTAAAGGTCAGTTTGTACTTACGCCTTACCGTCTATATTTATTTCATGATGAAATATTGTATTTGACTGAGAGCTTGAAAATTTTTCGAACAGGTCTGTCAGCTTTTTTGAAAGTCGGCTCTCCTCACATTTTTATCGATATTTGAATATTTTGTTCTATAAAAGTTATTTTGAACAAACTCTAGTGCGAACATTTCAGAAGAAATATTATGTATTGCTTTTTAAACAATTTATTTTAGTGATATTTATCATAAGTAATTTCTCATTTTTGAAAAAAAAAATATATTTAAAAAAAAATCTTTTTATCGCACAAATTTGATATCAGACAGTTAAAAAATAAAAATACTTTTAAAAATTAAAGAACGGTATAGTTTTGTTTCAAAGAGAAACTGGCAGGCTTTGTCCTCTTCACTGATGACCATATTCAAACGAATTAAAACAAAATTGAATCTCAAAAAATTTTTTTTATCACTTTATAAATAAAAACTAAACGAATTACATTTAAGTCGACCAAAACTTCGTTTTGGATGCTGATATATAATTTTAGACTTTAAAGTTTTTCTAATCTATCCCACTGCCTCTGGTTATATTTTGCCGCCCAACCGCTTAAAGCAGTTGGCGCTACTGTGGATGAACATTTTTTAGCAGTACGTTATGCCGCTTTTCTTTTATTCGCTTTAAGTTTTAAAATGAAATGAATTAAAATAATCGAAATAATTTAATTAAAATGGTCAACTTAGTTTCCTTGTGTTATTTCGTATTTCTTGATATATTTTAAATCTTTCTTCGTTCAACAGTTCGTAAGGCGATAGCTGGACATACATATAATCGGATTTTAATTGTATGAAAAACAAAATATATAAATTAAACGTTCAGTTCAATTTAAAGACTTCCCCCAATTACCTTCGGAACGTTCTCTGAACTTCTAATAACGGTTACAATTGTTGAAACAAAGTGTTTCGTGTCAAAAGAACGTTCTACCAAACTTTCAAAGAATGGTATTATTTAGAACGTTAACGTATATGCTTTTTCCAATCCATAAAATGTACACTGTAAAAAAATAACAGTTATCTGCTGCAAGAAACTCACTGTGATTGGAGAAAATATTTAAAACAACGTAATTTTGCAGCAGATAACTGTTATTTTTTTGATAGTGTACACCTCCAGTTCTATGAAAAACGTTCAGGTGTGTCACTGTTAAAGTACATTCTTTCAGGGCAATTATAAAAACTTGATAAAATGCTCCATTTTCAGTTATAAATATTTTAAATATCTTTTTTAAAACGTAACTATTAATTTAAGGAAAATTGTATGCTTCCCTAAAAATTGGAACCCGAGTCCTATTTATTTCAAACTGGTAAAAGCATCGTCAACATTTGCGGAGGGCCATCTCGAATTTTATGTGATAAGAAATAGTCTATCACAGAATCTAAGACTTTACAAATATGTAAAGAAAAAAATCTGAGTTAAAAACAGGACTCGGGTGATAAATTAAATTATATTTAGTAAATAACTTGGTGTGTAAAATTAAACCAACAACTTGTTTTCTCTTTTTCTTATTTTGCGCATATTTTTTAAACAAATGAACACATGAACATAAAAATTGCATGACATGTTTGTTGTCAAATATTCAATAGAATTTCATATAACTTTAACATTAGTAATAATTTTTTAACTAATATTAATTTAATTTTTTAATACAATGGTAATCTTTTCATTTAAATATGCAAAAAATGCAAAAAGAGCAAATAAGTAAGTAAATAATAAAAATAAATAAATTTTACATTTTTTATCAACGATTATCATATTAATTAACGTAAAATGTCAATTCACCCATTGTAATCTCTCTCTCTCTCTCTCTCTCTCTCTCTCTCTTTCTCTCTCTCTCTCTCTCTCTCTCTATTCGCTTTCTTTTTCTTTTTCCTCTTTTTTTTTTTTTTTTCCTTTGCGTAAAACTCTAATACAAATGAACGCATAATCGTACAACTTGAATCAATATTCATTATCAAATTATTTCTTTAACTTTTTATTACTTCGGTATAGAGAATAATTTGTAAGTTGATATTAATTTATTTTTTATTTAAATTAATTTACAAATCTTATACTATGCATGGGTTTTATTCAAATTTCACATCATCATTTTGTCCATGAAAAAACGGTAAAAATATTTTGAAATAACTATATATTGTAAATATATAATACCTTTAATGTGCAATGTTGTGCTTTGAAGGTTATTCGAATCTGAAACTACGTACATATTAAGTTTTATAAATTACCTTCATAATTACAAATTCATTATTTCTATACATTAAATATATATATATATCTTTATGAAGGGGTTTAGTTTCGAGTCTATGAAAATTCCATTTCCAAGAAGTGAAGTTCAAATTGAATATATAATTTTTTTTTTTTTTTTTTTTGTACTATCATCATATCGCATGGGAAATATATATATATATATATATATATCTTCACGCATTCAGAAGAGGTTTGTAATTTCGGTGGTTTTTTTTTTTTTCTAATTGACGTTTTTCTACCACGTCTTTTCTTTTCCTTTAAATAAAAATCCGCCAGTTTTAAAAATTTATAATGTATTATTATTATTTATTTATTTATTATTTTTTTTTTTTTGAGGGGGGGGGTTAAATATTATTAATCTATAGTCTGCAATTAAGTTAAAATCATGAACTTTTACTTTTATTAAGTTTTCATTTCTTTAGTAGGAAAGAGAGCTAAACAAGCAAGGCAATAATTAATGCAAATACTATTTTCATTTAGATATTATTACTTAGATACTCGTGTTTTTATTATCATTATCATTATCATTTATTTATTTATTTACTTATTTTTATTTAAACTCCATAAATCATTGAACAAATATTTCTTAATAAAATGTCTACTTTATTCTTAAGGAAAATTTGTAGAAATTATTAAAATATTACTTTTAATAAAGAAATATATTCCACTTATATATGCTGTCAATTAAATTATAAAAATAGTAATAAAACCATACTTTTCAGCATATCAAACTATTTAAAATATCTTTATATTCCAAAATATCTTTACATTCCGACGTTTCGGTTAATCTTTAATTTTTAACCATCTTCAGAGAAATGATGTACATAAACTATAAACATAAATCAAATTAAGCCATTCATTTTGTAATATCCAAGAATGGCTTAATTTGATTTATGTTTATAGTTTATGTACGTCATTTCCCTGATAATGGTTAAAAATTCAATATTAACCGAAACATCGGAATGTAAAGATATTTTGGAATATAAAGATATTTTAAATAGTTTGATATGCTGAAAAGTATGGTTTTATTACTATTTTTATAATAATACTTTTTTTATTATAAATTAAGACATTATAGAAAATTACTTAAAATAAAAATAATACTAATACTAATTTCAGCCATGAATAATACCTGATGTAAAACCTGTATACCTGGCTTATAGCTAACGTATACATCTTCAATCGCAGTCATTAAATAAATTAAGTCATTTGTGCAAAATGTTTCCTTTACACTTGAAAGAAATAGATACTCAAAACAGCTTGTAAAATTTGAATCCTCCTGCTATTTGTTTGATTTCAAAAACCCACGCATTAACTTCATAAACTACTAATTGTATAATTTTATAATTCCATGCTCTATCAAGAAATATTTCATACGGCAATGAATTAAAGTTTTTTTTTTTTTTTTAATAATAACTATCATTGAAATGGTTATTAAAGAAAATAAAACTCATAATACCATCAGGGATGGAACACGGGCGCATATTTCATACCACTATCAATATAAGAAAATTTTCTACTTCTCAAATCAACAATATTATAGGTAGAAAAATTTCTTAAACAAATAACTGGTAAGAGTTCTGCGCCCGTATTCCAGCCCTGCACCATTGAAAATGCACCTCGAGCAATTTGCCTTAATGAATGCAAATATTATTTTGAATTATCACAGAAAATGGACTCTAGAGATCTGGAAATGGGCAGCATAGAATGATGAGTCCGAATTCCGATTACTTAACGCTTAACGCCGATGGTGAGGTTGTGAATATGGTGTCTACCTGCATGACAGATTGGAACTGTACAAGGCCATGATGGTTCAATCTTGTTCTGGGATTTTTTCTCTTGGCAGTGTTTGTGAACTTTGGCACTTGTACCAGCCTTCCTCACTACGATTCAGTACATAGATTTGTTGGATGATCACCTCCATCTATTTATGTTCTCCTGTCATTCACACGTAAACCAAGTATTCCAGCAAGACAGCTGCACATCTTACAGGTCCCGCTTGGCTATTGCCTGATTTGATGAGCATTCCTCTGACTTCTCTGTCATGAATTGTCCATGTAGAAGCCCATACTTAAATCCTGTAAAGAACCTTTGAGATTTGTTTTGGAGAAGGGGTACATCACACAACGCCAGCGACCCTGCCTAAATTAGGGATTGCTCTAGCCGATGTTTGGCAAGCCATTCCCATGGAATCGCTTCCACAAACTTGTTGAATCTATACCTCATAGTATGGTAGCTGTCATGAAGGCCACAGAAGGCCCAACTTGTTATAACTTGGTATCCCTAATTCAGTGGCATTCCATTGTATTTTCTTTTTCTTTCTTTCTTTTATTTCATTTTTCTTTTCTTTTTTTCTTTTATTTATTTATTTATTTATTTATTTATTTTTTGTTAATGCAAATAAAATACTTTAAAATTGTACGACTATAATTTATTATAATTTACCTAATTTTACATTTTAGTGGACAACATACTTACTAACTTAACTTTCATATTATCAATTTAAATTTTTGTTTAAACACATCATTTAAAAGATAAATTGGTTCGAATTTGTTATAGCCTCTTAGTGAATTCTTCTGATCTTCATCCTTACTTTATGAAAATTCCTTACGTGATAGGAAGAAAATACAATCATTTCTGAATTCAGCATATAAAAACACATTAGAAACACTCAACGCAATGCCAAAAAATGTTTAGAAAGTTCCATTTCTCAGACCTGTATTATTAACACACAAGTATTTATTTATCCATTTGTCTATATTAAGATAATTTTCTTCGGTAGTTGGTGATTTCCTAATACTCGAGGTTTTTTCTTCTCGAAATTTTGCCCTCAAAGTACGGGAGTCGACTTATATGTAAGTATATACGGAATATTTTGACAAAATGTTTTGCAATTATATAGTAATTAATATTATGTATTTTCAAAAAAATATTATATATTTATAAATATTATATATTAAATTATATGTTATATATTTTTATATAAATTATAATACAAGGTATCTATAATAATACAATTATAATACAATTTTTTCCGTGACTCTTCCACCACAAAATTTATACAGTAAATTTCTATAATACGTTTCCACGATTATTTAAGGAAATTTTTTAACATTAATATAATGATGGGAGAGTCACGAAAAAAAGGCGGGTCAGTTGTCACTCTGCAATATTATATATTTTACTTGTTTATTATTATTTTCAAAATATTTCTGCAAAGTAATTAAAGGTTTAATGTTGAATTACATTTTAGGAATTCTGGTTTATTAAAGTTCATAAAGTGTAAATTAAGTTTAAGAATGAAAGTATATGACTTTTTACATGCATAGCTGATATTTTCATAGCCACCTACAGTTAAAAGCTTACAATTCCGCCTACGAAAATACCCGATTGGTTAGATCATTAAAATGGTAAACAAATTTTTATGCAGAATTTAATGCTTCCCATTTTTTAGTTTACCTTCTATACCTTCATATAAAGTTTATATTTTTCTTTCAACAGATTTGACTAAAAAATGTTAATGTTATTTTCCTTTATGTAAGAAATAATCTTTAATATTCAGCTTTAATTATCTGCTTAATGTATTATTTGCATTTTTTAAAAAATAAGTTTGTATTTAACACTACAATAATTAATTAAATTGGAAACTTATAAACATCAAATGTTGCTACAATATTTTACATATATATATATATATATACACACACACAATGTTATTTAAAGCAAATTTTTTTCCGATAGTAAATTAAGTATAGAAAATTTAGATATACATGGCTATAAATTCATATATATTAGCAGGTATAACAATACCAATTGAAGTTTATTTAAATTAAATGCATAATTTTAAAAACCTTTAGTAGCCGTCGGAAAACCTTTTTTATCTTAATGAGTTCAGTTAAGTTTTCCATAAAACTTTTGAAAAGTATTACACAAGATCTTCCTAGGTGTTAATTATCTTCGTTGTTTATCTTGCTTATGTCCAAATAACTCGTTTTCTTCTCTTTGGTTTTTAACTCACATAAAATTCTTATGTTTACTTATGCTGATCCTCTCAATCAATATAAAGCAGTCTTTTAAGAATGAATTTCAAAACTTTTGAATTTTTCTTATACCTTTTTGTTTGTTTTCATTTGCGAAATGAAATTGATTCCTGAATGAATAAAAAACTTCGGGAGATAAATATAACTACAGATATTTAAAATTAATATATCATCCTAAGTTTTTAAAATTAAATATATTAACATTCAATAAAAAGGAAAAACGGTACTCTTAAATTAAAGAGCAGTTCTGGAAAATAAAGAATGTAACATTTTTTTATGCAATAAAGTAGGCAGTATACATAATCACTAAAGAGTTTGCCTTTTGTAATAAAACGCTTAAAAATTTTTGCATTTATATATTTTTAATCCATATGAAATCTGGAAATATTTGTTTAACCGCTTCGCTCAACATTTTATGGGGATCAAGTAGACACATCCTACAAGTTCAGTTTGAAAATAACCCTATTATAAATTTAAAAAAAAATCCCGAAAAGTTTTGACATTTTTTGATTTCCTCTTCTATATAAATAAAGCAAAGAGTTTGTCGGCGGAAAACATCCGGGTGGACCACTCCTATTTTTGATTGGTCTAGATTTAACTACTTTGCTGATGAAAGTCGACCATTTCTTTTAGTAAAAACTGATGAACTTTTTAAAAAGATATTGCATAGATGTTATACTTTTTTAAAAGAGGTCTAAAAACTGTTTATTTTTTGTGAGGTCACTATGTACATCAAGTTACTAGATTTAAAGATATTACGTTGCAAAGTTTTCTTTTAATTAATTAAAATATGAAAATAATAACCTCCTTATAACTTTAAAATTTGTCATTTATATTAGCTATAATTTAATTGTTGCAAAAAAAAAAAGAGTTTATTTTCTTTCGACATAGAAATAAATACATTTAATTAAATGTGAACATTAAAAAATTGTAAAAAATTAAATTATGCATCCGACAAAAATTGATGCCATTATCACTTTAAAAAATTTATACGCATTGTTAAAGTGCTAACATAGTTCTATAGCTATAAGATTCAACAGAAAAATTAAAAACATGGTATATAAAAAGTTTTTTTTTTATCTTAAAATTATTAATATTTTTGTTGTGATTTCGACGATGAGTTGATATAGGTATCGCAAATTAGCTTTAACTCTCAAGAAGTACCTTAGACACTACTTCCCGTCAACGAAGAGACGATTCTACAGTCGGTAACAAAAATGTCCGAACACTAGCGAAAATTCCTATGTAAAAAAAGTACACTTCATGCGGTTTTGTTAAATAAATCCTTATCGAATCATGTTCTTACACTGACTAAGAATAGGATTCGACAAGGATTTATTTAACAAAACCGTATGAAGTGTACTTTCTTACATAGGAATTTTTGCTAGCGTTCGGACACTTTTGTTACCGACTGTACCTCTAACTAATTATTACACACGCAAATTATAACACTTCGAAGATCATTAAATCCGCTCTTAAATAACACCCCCGCAGTCTAACTACACCGCCAACACCACAACATTATTCCTACCTTTCGCTATTTAAACGCCTTGAAACAGCAAACCTTCATCACTTCAATTCTCTACCTCCACTAACTAATCGTATTCATCCATTCTACTCAACGTGCGTAAATTTACTTTCCTTTTTGTTACTCCATGCCGATGTAAAATCATCCCAATTTCAATCTATTGCGTCATCGTCTGTGCTGTGCCCAGCTTCGCGTTTTCAGTCTCCGATCAACATTTTACTTTCACAACTGGCTACATCCTTTTACCCTAACTCGACGCTACATCTTTCTTTCCATACTGCTTACCTGCAGTGACATCTTTTCGTCTCAACCTCCGATTGTACATCTACCTTACAACCTTTTCTTCTTCTTTTTGATGCTCCTCCGTATACGCGGTGGTTTTCAGCTTTTCCATTGCATCCCTCATCCTACCTACTTTTCTTTTTATAATATTTTTTGGACAGACTCGTGTAAGTAAATATTATTTTAAAGTAAGATAGATATAATTATTGGCATAGTTTTTATAATGAGCAATAGGTTACCAGATTTCATGTCTTCATTCAAAGTTAAACTATAAGTATGGGTTTTACAAAAAAAAAAAAAAAAAAAATCACGTGATAGAAGTTTTTTACTATTATTTTCGGTTTCAGTAAGTCACAATTTCTTGAATTAAAACATCTTATGCAGTTTTTTAGTTGCAATTTTGTATTATACTTCATAGAGCAATACAACTTATTCAAGAGTTTAATTAGTTTAAGTAAATACCTTTTTCCATTCTTCATCATCCTTTGGAGCATTATGGCACGGCTTTTCTCACGAGCTTTATTCCATAAGTAGTCAGTTACATCCATACCCATTGCTATTTGAGAAGACAGAAATGTGACTAAAAAAGATATAGGACGTACTTAAGAATATTTACATTTTCATTTAGTCTAAAAATGTAATACTAATTTTTTTCTTAATAACCCAAAAACAGGGTTGTGATCAATAATTTTTTACTTATAGTTATTAAATTACAGTTCTAGAAATATATAAAAAAGAAAAAAATACAGTAAACCAAAGTTTACACTTTATATTGCATTAATGAAGAACTTTGCAATTAAAGTTAAATTAAAAGGTAGATATCATTTGAAATTTAATTGCGGTTTGCATGCGCAATTAAAAATTAATGAATGTTTTATTAATGCCATTCACAAAATTATTATAATTATGTTACATATAAAAAAGATAACCGAAAAATCGCTAAGGATGTGGTAAAATAATAGGTATAAATGTCTAACTATCACTGTCAAAAATTTTGTTCTAGGTTGAACAAAAACATGGTACACTGTAACTGTAACCGTGCGATGGTGAAACCTTTTACCATTATTTGATGCTTCATTAAACCAAGGTTTGGTACTACAAAAGCTACATCCGTAAGGTGGAGAAAACTTTTACCATAATTTGGTACTTTTTTTCAACAAGAAGCACCAAATCATGGTAGAAGGTTTCACTATCACATGGTTGCAGTTGCAGTTATGCCAAGTTTTGCTTCAATCTGGCAAATTTAAGCTACTGTAACATTTGGTTCAACCTTGAACTGAAATTTTAAACAGAATAGTTCTTCGAATTATGTTGCAATAATTTCCATTTATCTATAAAACGATTACATTTTATTTACTTGACAGCTTTGAGACCTTGTTACTATTAAGTAACACAGTCTATTTTAATCTGGTTTCTGCAGTTATGATTTTGGCTTCATGTTATCTCCTCTTCATGCTCCCCACAAAAAATTTCATATTAAGGTAAATTAAATAAAAATTTCATATTAAGGTAAATTAAATAAAAATTTCATATTATACGAAGCACTTTTTTAAAAATACATAAAATTTTAATGAAACACACATGTATTTAATTAAGATGGGATACAAAACTATGAATTTAAATGAAATTTTACAGAAATTTTCCTTAACTTTTTAAATATATCCAATATTTAGAAAAATTTTAGTGAAAATTTTCATTTAATCTCCTATAACAGATTCTAATGAATATATTTCAATAATCTTTACACAGTATAGAAATAACATAGTTACCTGTGTTCTGTAGCAAAAGATTTACTGTACATAAAATTTATTGAAATATTTCATACTTGGTGCAAAAGCTCAAAATTAAAAAAAAGAAAAATCCTCACTTCTCAAAAAAAATGTCAGTAAAATCAATAAATAAATACAAAGAGGTTAGATAGATACATAACATAGCTAAAGATGAATAAAATATTTTGGCAAAATTTCAGTTCAATATTCTAAATACATTTTGAGAAATGAATGTAATCGCAAACAAAAATAACGAAAAGCACAGTTTCTCAGAAAACGCTTTTAAAGATTTTAATACAGCACAAAAAATTTTGAAACCACTTTAGACTTTTAAAACTCGCCATATTTGTATGTCAAGCCCTCTTTTGCTTCATTTTAACTAATTTTGACTTTCTTTTAGCTTTTAGTTTTTTTTTTCTGGATAACTTTGTTGCTTGTAGAGATTGGCGTTTCGATTTCTGAATTCGTTCTTTGTCTATTCCCATGTAGTTTTCAAACATAACTGTATTCCGGTTTATTATTTATACTATAACTTTGCTTCTAGTTATCGTAAAAACAAAAATAAAGTATTTTTGGAATCCTAAATGTGTGGCCTATAAAATGAACAAATTAAAAAAAAAATCGAAGATTTTCACCAAAACGACGTTTTTAGGGTAGGCACATGCCTTAACAACGTTTTAGTATTCGTCTTGTGGTAACAGCATGATTCCAAAATGGCTCTTTCTTTAGATACAGTCAGCAGCAAAATTACTGAACCACACATCCACATTTTGCAAATTTTTGTCTTACTTTTTTATAAACAGCATAAAGACTAAGATCATGACTTGGCAAATAGTTCCTTAACAAAGCAGTATTAGGTGCCCATCTTTTAAACACGAATTATTGCTATCGCTTCAATAATTTTGCTGCCAACTGTTGCTTAAAAGTGGAATTAAGTCTAATATTTGGAAGAAAATTTAAAAGGTAAATATATCTCATCATGTTTTATTTTAGAATAATTAGTATATTTGCATGAAATAATTGTAATAATATGTTGTATCTTTTGAAACAATATTTATTTTGATGTTGAATATTTGGCTGTAGTGTAAAAGTCACTATAAAAGCAATAAAGTTACTTTAATTACTTTTTGATATTTTTTTTTTTTTTTTTTTTTTTTTTTTTTTTTTTTGTCACAAAAATAGTCTTTGTTTCTTAATTGAGGTCAAGATGCTTGTGTTACATAAAGTAGAAACATTTAAATAATTTTACTGAATTTAGAGGGAATTTAGAATATAATGTCAATCACAATTTATGTATGACGAATATTGTCCATATCATAAATAGAGAATTAATCGAAAAATGTTTAAAAAATCAGACCTATTATACTACAGTTCTTTTAATTAAGCTAGTAAAATGAAAATTATTTTTTCTTATTTTAGATAGGGGGAAAAAAACAGCTGAGAGGTCGTACAGTCAGGAACAAGATTATTGAAGTACACATCCACATTTTTCATATTTATTTATTTTTAATTTGATCACTAATGTTTATTATCAACTTACGTTTTTATAAACAGCATAAAGACTAAGATCATGACTCGGCAAATATATATTTAACAAAACAGTATTAGGTGCACATCTTTTAAATACGAACTTAGCGCTTTAATAATTTTAATGCCAAGTGTAATAGACAAAGGAAAACTATTAGTTAAAGTGATGTTTCTGAAAAAAAAAAAAGAAAGAAAGAAAGAAAAGTAATATTTTTATTTGGCCTTCGAATGATGAGTTTCCAGATATTGATGTTTTCATGAAAATTCAGAACCTAAATTTGACTGAAGATTTTGTATGCTCAAAAACATTTCTTAAAGTATACAATAGGTTAATATGACACTGTTAATATGTTCTATAAAATCATAAATAATCAATGTGCAGTGTAAATCATAATTCAGTTGTAGTATACGTGACCCAAAATAAATTAAATAAAAAATATTTAATAATACATGGAGGTTTTTTATTTTACTTTCTGTAGTTTAGAAACTTTAAGCCCAATATTGACCCAGCATTATATATATATATATGTGTGTGTGTGTGTGTGTGTGTGTGTGTGTCATTTCTCTTCTGCGTAAGTACTTTAACATGTTTTTACTACTCAGTGTAATTTAATTAAATTATCATCGTGACAATAATTTTATAGGAAATACATCTCATTTAAAATTTCATTGTTGGTATTTTCATCTATCTTTCATTTGCTGAGTGTTGTAAAGGAATTAAATTATTCAAATTATGTATATATACTGCTGAGGTAATCAGAAGAAAATTTATTTAAAAAAAACTGTCTTAAAGACGAATTTCGATAAGGTAGTATAAGTCACATTACTACGTTTACATTTCTAATAAATAAAATAATTATTTTTAAAAAGTTTTTATGTGCTATATATAGTAGACATATTAAGAAAGATATTTCTGTGAAAAATAGACTTTTATGAACAAAAAGTTTATATTTAATGCACTCAGCAATGTTTGAAAAATTATCTAATGTTGTGTAAGTCACACATGGAAATATCGTCTAGTGTTCCTAACTTTAGATTTTTTTTTTTTTTTTTTTTTCCCTGCTCGTTGATACTTGCTTTAGATGAAACCTCACAAACTTATTTTTGTCAAAAAAATTACTACTTTTTACGTTTTAAAATTAGGATTAGTCAATGAGATGCCATCTTTTTCTCTGATAGTCAAAATATGTGTACGTAAAATTAATGTTTAGAGATATATACTTCTTGAAATTCTTCCAGAAATGTAGTCTACGTAAAATGCAATTTTACGCAGTTATTATTAATTAACAGTTTATTAGCATGAATGCTATGAGTACTTGAACAAATATTTCCTAACGACTAAGACGAGGTATTATGGCGCAAATATTTTTACTCGTAAATATCAAAATGTGTTTCTGGACTTATGCATATCTTTTGCAACCAAGCATGATTTTTTTTTTTTTTTTTTTTTTTTTTTTTTTGGTAATACATGTTCTCTTCTAAGTTAGTGCAGTCTTCATTTCCAGATTAGGATAAAATTGATTTTTTTTTTTTTTTTTTTTTAAGTTTAAAAAAAAAAAAAAAAAAAAAAAAAAAAAAAAAAAAAAAAAACTTGCCTTATTTTTGATAATATGAAAAGTTTTACTTTTGTAAAATATTACTGTTTTGATTTGAACATTTCCGTTATAAACCTGTGTCGTTATGTTTCACATTTTGTACAATTGAAGACATGGAATGAGTTTTTTAAAATTCAATTTTAATTCTGTATAAGCAGCTTTTGATACAGACAAAAAAAAAAAAAAATGAAAAGCGATATTGATGCAGATTGATTAAGTATTTTCATATACTTTAGAATTGCCAAATATTTGCACTTTATGGGGATAAGTTTTAAGTCGATATAATAAATATTCGAGATAATATAAGTTTAAATTCTACCCAGAAATCTTGACCAAATGTGAAAAAAACTATTAGGCTATCATTTTTATGAAACGTTATCGAACTTCAACCAAAATCTGTTATTCAGCTTATAAAAAAAAAAAAAAAAATTATAAAGCCACATAATTGTTCACGCTAAAGCACCTAGACGAACCTACACATCGATCATAATCTTTACATATAGTAAAGTAAGATGCGCGTGTGTGTGCCAGTCGCTTTGTAGGCAAACGGTTGTTCTCAAAGCTACGCTAACTTGCATGTGGACCCGTATTAGCCTCTCTTGATGCACCTAGAAGCCCGATCTTTCCCAGTGCAGCTCAAAGCCCGATCTTTCCCAGTGCAGCTCAAAGCCCGATTTCCGAAATTTTGATTAGTTTTTAAGCATTTATTAAAATCTATAAATTTTTGAAAGGATCAGCTTTAGAAATAGAAACATAAAAGGGAAAAAACTTTCCGAGGCCCATTGGTTCAGTTGGTTAGAGCGTCGTGTTAATAACGCGAAGGTTGTGGTTTCAATTTTCCAAGGATCAGTGTCCAGTGTGTTACTATTTGCAAATATTTAATACAAAATATGCTAATTGATAAAAGAAATTTTTTTAATTGGCAGTGTCTTCACAGTATCCGAAACCATGAGGAGTACGAGAAAGTGACAAAGAAAAAGAAAAAAAGAAGAAAAAATTAAACTTATAGGTGTGTAGGTCGCTTTTTTTTTAAAAGAGGCTAATCGCAGAACCACAAAATTTTGCATAGAGGCCCGTTTGGACCTCTCCTGATGCACCTCGAAGCCAGATTTTCGAATTTTGGATCCCCCCCATTCCAAATAAGAACATTATCTGGAACTGCCACTTGATGTCATTGAGGGAAAACGATAATCTGTCCTAGATATGATTGTCCGAAAAATGTAATTTTTTAATAATAGCAGCGACATTTGGTACCTAAATTGAAATATTATGGCGCAAATGTAAACTGTGTGGACCCGAAACCGATATAGTGCAGGCGAAGAAGATGCTGCCGACGTCAGCGGGGACCCGAAACGAGGTTTTAAGCGATTTCAATGAAATGATTTTAGTTTTTATTTTTAAAGTTATTTAAAATATAATGATTATTATTTTTTTTTTTCAAAATACCTTTAAATATAGTAAGTAGCGCAGTACGCATAGCCTAAAAGAGTTTAATACTCCATCTGGCCATTTGACCCTTTATTTAATAATTTTTTTTTCTTTCTGTATATATACATATCCTATCCACTATCGAAATCGCTCTTAAACATTGTTGGAAAGTGTTAAAATTTTTTAACACAAACGGACATACATTTCGAGCAATTTCCAATTGTAGCCCTTAATGTATCTGAATATTTTAGTATAGCCCTATAAATCTGAACACTAAGCATATCATATTCAATAAAAACATTATTTTAGCATATTAACAATTTCATTAGGATTTTTGCAGTAGAAAGTTTTTTAAATGCGATTTATAAAAATGTCTCTCGTAAAAGGCAATACATTGGCATTTTTTTAGGTGTCCCTGTACACAAGCTAGTTGTACAGAGCCTATTAATGCCATTTTAAATAGGGAACATGCCTTTGTAAATCTGAATAACATATATCATATTTAAGAAAATTCTAATAATATTTACAGACGCTGGATGTGGGCAGACGAGCAGTCAGACAGAGAAATAAACTAATTCAAACCATACTTGCTCTTAAACATTGTTAGAAAGTGTTAAAAGAATTAATGAAAATGGAATTCCAGTTATTTCCTTATATAGCCCTTAATATATCTGAATATTTTTATGTGGTCCTGTAAATCTTAATGCCAATTATGCTATACACTATGAAAAGCATTCTTTTGTGCATATGAATAACATATTTCAATTTCATTAAAACTTGTGCAAAGTAAAGTTATTAAAATATGATTTATAAAAATACCTGTCATAAAACACAATGCTTTGGAATACTTTTGGGTATCCCTGAACACAAATCTGAGGTGGTATTTACTCCATTTTCAGTAGGGAACTTTCGATGATGAACTTGAATAACATATTTCAATTTCAATAAGATTTATGCAAGTTAAAGGCATTTAAATATAGTTTGTAGAAATACCTCTCATAGAACGCAATGCTTTGGAATATTTTCGGGTGTCCCGCCTGTACACAAACCAGCAGTGGTATTTACTCCAGACTCAATAGGAAAGGAAACATCCTGCAGCAAACTTGAATGACATATATCAGTTTCAAGAAATTCCATTAATATTTACGGGTGTCAGAGGGTAGACAGACAGATAAGCCGAAGCCATAAACACTTTTTAGCATTGTTGAAAAGTGTTAAAAAGTACATAAATCTTCCTTTCTACTTCATGCATTCAGTAACACAAAATAAATGACATTGTTTTACCGTTACCACAAGTATTATGAAATAGTTTGGAGCATTTTTGATGGATATAAGTTATTTAAGCTATCGATAAACAATATATACATGATAACTTTTAGGTTATTATGTGTATATTGTTAATATTAACTTTGCCAACTATTAGGTAATTTTTTAAAGATTAACCACCACGATTTTCAAACACTTTTTCCAATACAATTAATCATAGTTAATTAGTATAAAACTGTTACTAAAAATTTCTATTAAAAATTTGTGACATACATATTCTGGATAAACCGGAAAAGTTGGCAACTATGTTCATAAATAATAAATGCATAGTAGTGTATTTCATTAAAAGCGGAAAAAGAAAAAAAAAAAAAAAAAAAAAATGCATGGAAGTAATGTTTTTTGGGGTTGTTTCTACTAGCAATGTCAATATCGCCTCAGATATTTTTAGAAGCTTCATATTTTTAACAAGAGTTCGAACAGAGTTCCACAGCTCTCATTTCTTTCTAGCAGTAAGTTTGAACAGTAATTTTTATCATACAAAAACCTATAAACTTAAAAATATGTTTATTGTTTAAGAATAGTGGTAGAAGAATTATTAAAAAAAGACTAGTCCGTACAAACACAGTTGACTCTTTTTTTTTTCACTTAGCTTTTCTAATTTTGTAAATGTAATATATTTTTTAAAGGTTGAACATTCAACTACGAGAAAATCCTTGAACTTTAGTTTATGGTATCCTACTGTTTAAATTTAAGTTTATATCGTTAAAAATGTGTATGATGTACTACAACGTGCACGAAAAGCGTCACATCTCTATTTCGAAAGTTATTCAAATTTCGAAATAGAGAAATCTGGATAAATTCTGTGAATTATTCGATGGAACAAAAACTTTTTTAAGTATTCGAGATTTGGATAAATTTTCAAATAGAGAGGCAGTTGTGACTTATAATGAAATGCTAAATTATGCCCCAAAAACTTTAGCGAAAAAATGTAAAAATAGGATCCTATATAAAAAATGTCAGACTTTTGAACCTTAAAAGAATATAGGTAAAAGATATTTTCCTAAAACTAAATTTTTCTATATTTAAATAGGTAAACACGATTTTTTTTTTCTTTGCATTTAGTAATAGTTAAAACAAAGTTATTATACACGAAATAGAATTTAATAAAGTATCTTTGTTTCTAATTTATTTACGCATTAATGATTTATAGAAAGTTATTTCGTAAACATCACTGTAAAATATATTTTGTGTAACTATTCAGTAGGCGTTCAAATTATTAGATTTTTTTTTTTTTTTTTTTTTTTTTTTTTGACGTGTTATCGATTATTTAAAAAAATACTGGACGAAATGACCTGAAACTTAATACGTGTAAAAAACATTTAGAAACTCATATTTTCCATTGTCGATTCAGTCCAGAGTGCAATTAGGAGCCAACCACAAATTAAGGAAGAGTGAAAATACTTTGGTTCCCCCTGTATCACAAAAAGGTACAAATTACTTGTAACTTTAGTACATTGTTGCACATACAATGTATAATATTCGTATGATTTGATGCGGGAATTGCATAATTATTTAGGCTAATAATTTTTTTTTTTTTTTTTTTTTTTTTTTTTCAAAAATTACTAAATTTTTGACAAGATTTTTGTTTATTGCTAGAACGAATTTCCATAATTTTTTCAAAACTTGATAAAACATTAGAGAAACCTTATTCTGAAACAAAGTTTACACGTGTAATATTCGTTGAGATATGAGCTTCTTTGGAAAATATTTTTTTTACTGCGCATGCGCAAAAGATAGACTTTTTTTTTTTTTTTTTGTAATTGAGCAACTTTTGAGAAAAGTTCATTTGAATATAGTAAAAATTAAGCAAATTGTCGGCCAAAGAACGACTTTGTATTCAGGTATTTTTCAGAGTTGAAATTATAAAGAGTTTTATACATGCTGTATATTTAACTTGAAGATCCAATTATTTTAATTATGTTGTAAAAGTTCTGTTTTGTGAAAAACCCCTCATGAACTCACAAATCTTAGTTTGGTTTGGTTTGGTTTGGTTTGATGAGTACTGAGATTTATTGCTTGCCTCTAGGGCCGCTTATATCTCGAAAAATCCACACCACAAGGGTTTACAAGTTTTTATTATAACAAGAACAGATACATGAGATACATATCATAAGACATCACAAACATCCATGCCCGCGCCAGGATTCGAACCTGGGACCATAAGATTCGGAAGGCAGCACCCTACCGACCGAACCACCTGGCCGGCCAAATCTTAGTAAACAAATAAAAATATGTTAAAGCTACAAGCATTTAAGAGGTTTTTCACAAAAAGAAGTTTTGCAATGGGGTTGAAATAAATGGATCTTCATATTAAATATGCAGCATGTGAAAAACCTCCTATGAAATTTCACCTCTGGGAAATATCTAAAATCGAGCTCGTTCTTTTGCCGACCATTTGCTTAATTTTTACTCTATTCAAAAGAGCTTTTGACAAAAGTTGCTCAATGTATCTTGCTTTAAACCTAGGAAATAAAAATTTTTCTATTTTTCGCGGATGCGCAGTAACAAAATATTTACTAAAAATGCTCATATCTCATATCTCAACAAATATTGCCACAAAGTCAGCTTTCTTTACAGCCGCCGTGGCGTAGAGGTATGTCTCTGGACTGTCACCCAGAAGGCCTCAGTTCGATTTCAGCCGGAGGCAAGTAAATTTAAAGACTCTAAAAATTATTTCTAAATTCTTATAATTATCTTTGCATATTTAATTTCCTATTCTAGCAGTTTCTAGAATATTCTAATTTATGTTAATCTTGTATTCTGGAATATTCGAATATTGTATATAAGCAACTTGTTCCTCAGTTTGGGTATGTTCTCAGCCGAGTGTAGCTGTGTTACAAGTTTGTTCTACTAATAAACTACGTTTGTTACTTAACATCGAGTGTTCACTTTGACTCTTCACGACATCTGTGTGACATTTTGGTGGAGGCGCCGGGTAAATAAACCTTGCAAACGTGGATAACAGTGATAATCTTCGCAGAAGTCTCCGTTTAAGAGGACAATCTCCCGAGTACGGACTTTATTTTCCAGAGAGCAAAAAGAAGAAAACGAAAATGCCAGAAACCAAAGTGCCAGAAGAGACCAAGCCCGTCGTATTGACTCCTACCTACCAGCAACCAAGGAGCCCATCGACCTTCCGAGGAGTGCCTGGAGAAGACCCTCTTAAATGGCTTAATGAATACGATCGAGTGGCTAAATTTAAAAATGGGATGACATGATGTGCTTAGCCAATGTGTATTTCTTCCTTGATGGTACGGCAAAGCAATGGTACGTAAACAATGAAGATACCCTGAATTCCTGGGAGGTGTTCAAGAAGGAATTAAGCGGCCTTTTCGGCGACAGACAAAAGTATACCAGGAAGGCGGAAGAGCAACTGAAGTACAGAGCACAGCGGTCAGAAGAGAGTACACAGTCCTATATACAGAGTGTCTTAGGTCTGTGCCAGGAAATTAATCCTTCAATGTCCGAAGTCGAAAAAGTGTCTCACCTAATGAAACGCATTGCAGAGGACATTTATCAGACCCTGCTGACGAAAGAAATCAGCACCGCAACTGATTTCATTAAATGGTGCAACTACATCGAGGATATGAAGCAGAAGAGGGTTGGACGACAAAGATTCGAGAGGCTTCCGAACGTCGTACCAGTAGCAGCCATGGAGGAGGAACCAGATTTGGTATCCCTTGTCCGCCAGATCGTACAGGAGGAAATCCATCGACTGATCAACCCGACGAAAGAACCTTCAGAGTCATGTTCACCATTCCTAGAAGAAATCGTCCAAGACGAAGTTCAAAGGGCTCTAGCCCCTGTTTCAGCAACACCAACCAAAACTCCACGACGACCGACATATGCCACTCTAACCAGGGAATCCAGAGTTCCTATCCAGAGATCACCCACGCAGCCGAGAAAAACTGACCTTTGGAGAACAGCTGACAACAGACCAGTCTGCTTCCACTGTGGACGTCCTGGACATGTTGTGCGTTACTGCCGAGAGAGAAAGGCTATTTTCGACAGTTATCGACGCCGCCGACAGAACCCCGACGAAATTGATGCAGAAGAAGAACTTCGCCGACCAAGCTTCACTCGCCGTTCAACTCCTAGTCCAACTAGAGGCCGATCTCCAACACGCCGTTTCAGATCACCGTCGCCATATCGTTGACCAAATCGATCTCCAAGCCGCAATAGTGAGGAAAACTAAACGGAGCGACCTTCCAAGGAGGTGAGGCCGCATGTAATCAAAATCCTCCGTCGGCCGCAAAGATGACTGGTAACCAACTAGACGTAATTGTGGATAAAAAGCCGGTACGAGCCTTAGTGGATTCTGGAGCCTCATTTTCTGTCGTCTCCGATAAGTATCGTCGATCTCTAAAGAAGGTTCTGTTTTCTGAAGCCCAGAACGTTATGCTCAAAGTCGCCGATGGAAATTTTGTCCGGCCGATGGGAAAATGTGTTTTACGTATTCTCATAAATAGCAGAGAGTTGCCATTTGAATTCATTGTTTTGCCGCATTGTAGTCATGACATAATCCTTGGATGGGACTTTTTAGAAGCTTCCAAAGCCGTGATAGACTGTGGACAGAGTGAACTATTTTTAGAGGACGTTTGCCAAGACCTCGCAGCGATGGATGCCTGGAAGTTGTACGCCACAGGAGACTACACTCTCAAGCCCCAATCTTTAACTAAAATAGCAGTTTCGGGATGCCAAGTACGAAGAGACGTAAATGTCGTCATAGATGGCAATAAACATCTGCTCTTCGAGAAGAATTTCGCTATACCGACCATGCTATCCTTATACCGTAACGGGCAAAGCGAAATCTGGGTCTCCAACCTCCAGTCCAGGAACACTGCTCCCGGATGTTGTCTCCCGAGTTGAGCAACGAACAAAAAGCCAAGCTAGCCGAACTGCTTCGAGAGTTTTCCGGAATTTTCGAGAAGACTGACAAGTCGACAGCCTCACGGACGAATGTGAAACACAGAATTAATACAGGTGATCATACTCCAATCAGCCAACGAGCCTACCGAGTATCATCGACCGAAAGAGGCGTAATTCGTGAGGAAGTTCAGAAAATGCTTGATTAAGGTATCATCCAGCCATCTGCAAGTCCCTGGTCATCACCCGTGGTGCTCGTTAGGAAAAAGATGGAAGCTGGCGTTTTTGCGTAGATTACCGGAAGCTCAATAAGATCACGAATAAAGATGTCTATCCTCTACCTCGTATCGACGATACGCTAGACTGTTTGAAAGGCGCCAAGTTCTTTTCTTCCATGGACCTCTGTTCTGGCTATTGGCAGATAGAAGTAGACGAGGCGGATCGGGAGAAGACGGCATTCATAACCCCCGAAGGCTTATATGAGTTCAAAGTCATGCCGTTTGGACTCTGCAATGCCCCTGCGACCTTCGAAAGAATGATGGACAATTTGCTACGCCATTTGAAATGGACAGTGTGTCTTTGCTATTTAGACGACATCCTAGTATTTTCAGAAACTTTTGAAGACCATCTCACCCGACTAAGGCTTGTTTTGAAATGTCTTCAGGAAGCTGGTCTTGTACTCAACCCAAAGAAGTGTCTATTTGCGGCCAAAGAAGTAAAAATGCTGGGTCATCTTGTTTCTAGTAATGGCGTCCGTCCAGATCCCAACAAAGTGAAAGCCGTAAGCAATTCTCCAACTCCGAAGAATGTACATGATATACGAAGCTTTCTTGGACTTTGCTCATACTTCCGAAGATTTATTAAGGGCTTTTGTTACCTCGCAGAACCCTTGCAGTTGCTTCTAAAAGGTGATGCGAAGTTTCATTGGGGTCCTGAAGAGGCCGAATCCTTCAAAAGTCTGAAGTTAGCCCTCACTTCTGATCCAGTATTAGGAATGTACGACGAAAGCGCCCCTACAGAAATTCATACAGATGCCAGTGGGTATGGTATTGGGGCAGTCCTCGTCCAAATTCAGAACAATGCCGAAAAAGTTATAGCTTACGCCTCAAGAACCTTGGCAAAAGCCGAAAAGAATTATTCCACTACAGAACGGGAATGCCTTGCCATTGTATGGGCTATCAATAAATTCCGGCCGTATCTATTCGGAAAACATTTTACTGTTGTTACAGATCATCATTCACTATGCTGGCTTATGAGTCTAAAAGATCCTTCAGGAAGACTGGCAAGATGGGCCCTTCGACTTCAAGAACATGACTTTACAGTGACATATAAAACCGGTAAGAAGCACAGGGACGCTGCGAACTCTCGAGAAATCCAGTGGACGAAGAAACTGAGACGTCAAACAAATTTCTAGCTGTGACTACGAGTTACCTTGCGATTGAACAGACGAAAGACCCAGATCTCGCAAAAATTATTCTTTCGAATAACCGCTCCAACGCGGATAAAAGAGATTTTGAATTAATTGACGGAATACTATGTAGAAAGAATTTTGACCCTGATGGAAAAACGTGGCTGCCAGTCATTCCTAAACATCTACAAGTGGACATACTGAGACATTTCCATGACGCTCCCACCGCAGGACATCTTGGTTTTGCAAAAACTTATGACAGAATCCGCAAAAGGTTTTACTGGCCTGGGATGTACAGAAATGTTGTTCGATATGTGATGCACTGTCGAGAATGCCAGAGGAGAAAATCCGTTCCTCAACGACCTCCTGGACGCCTAGTTTCCATTCCTCCAGCTATAGCACCTTTCCATCGCATTGGGGTCGATCTTCTAGGAAGATTTCCAAAATCTACTCGTGGGAACAAATGGATCATAGTCTGCACGGATTACTTAACGAGATATGCAGCAACGAAAGCCTTACCGACCGCTGAAGCCGAAGAAGTAGCGAAGTTCTTGCTCGAAGAAATTCTCTTAAGGCATGGAGCTCCCCGAGTAATTATCACAGACCGTGGGGCTGTCTTCCAATCCAAACTTGTTTCCGCTCTCGTCGAATTGTGTAATATCGATGATCGGATGACGACAGCATATCACCCTCAAACAAATGGTGGGTTTAATAAAACTTTGGCTGACATGTTGTCCATGTACGTGGATACAGAACAGAAGAATTGGGATGAAATTCTACCATTTGTAACCTTTGCTTACAACGCCGCTAAACAGGAAACGACGGGCTTCACGCCTTTTTATTTACTTCACGGACGTGAGGCTGAAACGACGCTGGACACAATGTTACCATTTTGCCCTGATGATGTCGACGACGATCACCTCGCCAAGATGGTTGCCAGAGCTGAAGAATCAAGGCAGCTAGCCCGAGTGCGAACTCTGAAAGCCCAAGATAAAGACCGTCGACGTTACGACTCCAGACACCGACTGGTTTCGTATGCTCCTGGAGATCTCGTATGGGTGTATACTCCAGTCCGGAAAGTCGGCCTCTCCGAAAAGCTTTTAAGAAGGTATTTTGGACCATATCAGGTTTTACGTCGTTTATCAGACGTCACCTATGAGGTGCAAGATTTTGATCCTGCCTCGCGAAGAAGAAAACCAAGAGACGTTGTCCATCTACTACGTATGAAACCCTACCATGATCCGGACAAGCAGATTGAGAGCACAAAAAACCAGGATGATGTTGTTCCTCCTAAAACGAACGGTACTTACAAGGGACCCATGACGCGTTCGAGGACTAGAGCTTCAACCCAGAAGTCCTAAAACAGCGAGAAGCTGTTCTTTGAAAGGAGAGCAATGCCACAAAGTCAGCTTTCTTTACAGCCGCCGTGGCGTAGAGGTATGTCTCTGGACTGTCACCCAGACGGCCTCAGTTCGATTCCAGCCGGAGGCAAGTAAATTTAAAGACTCTAAAAATTATTTCTAAATTCTTATAATTATCTTTGCATATTTAATTTCCTATTCTAGAAGTTTCTAGAATATTCTAATTTATGTTAATCTTGTATTCTGGAATATTCGAATATTGTATATAAGCAACTTGTTCCTCAGTTTGGATATGTTCTCAGCCGAGTGTAGCTGTGTTACAAGTTTGTTTACTAATAAACTACGTTTGTTACTTAACATCGAGTGTTCACTTTGACTCTTCACGACATCTGTGTGACAATATTACCCATGTGAATTTTATGTTTCAGAACAATGTTTCTCTAATGTTTTGTTAATTTTTCAGCAAGTTTTGTAAAATTTATTGGAAATCCGTTCTAGTTATAAGCAAAAAACTTGTCAAAAAATTTAGTAATTTTGACAAAAAAAAAAAAAAAAAAAAAAAAAAAAAAGAATCTGCCTAAATAAATGCACATTTCCCGCACCAAATAATACAAATATTACACATAGTATGTGCAACAATGTATTAAAGTTAGAAGTTATTTATAGCTTTTGTGATACAGGGGAATCCAAAGTATTTTCACTCTTCTTCAATTTGTACTTGGCCCCTATTTGTACTCTGGACTAAACCGATAATGGAAATTATGAGATTTTAAATGTCCTTTGCATGTATGAAGTTTCAGGTCATTTCGTCTAGTACTTTTCCTAGATAATCGAAAAATGTCAACAAAAAAAAAAATAATAATAATAATTAATAATTGGAACACCCATTGTACACCAGAAATAATGGCAACTACTTTACACCAAAGAACAGAGTAATGAAACTGTTTTGGTGTATTGAAACACCAATATTTTTTGGTGTTTCCCTACATCTTAACGAAAGGTGTTTCATTACATCAGAAATTTCATTACACCATTTTTGGTGTAAAGTAGTTGCCACCATTTTTGGTGTACAGTTACACAAAATTTTTTACAGTGTACATCCCCATATTTTTATAGTAAATTATCAAAAAATTTAAATGCCCACATCCATAGCTACAATTCGACAAATTTATGTTTTATAGTCTCTTAAATCTCACCAATTGAATATAATTGACTTCTGTTAGATTAAAAAATTGTTCAAGTCCCATACTGTGGGTAAAGTCATGAGAATAGGGCGGGTGTTTTATTGTTCCGTTCTGCTTTTATAAAAGAGATTCCTTAGTCTGGCTGAATGAGAAAGTTTCATCTTCATGGTGAAGCAAATGAAACATTAAACTTCTAACACTGGCATTTTTAACAATTTTTAAAGCATTTAACGCTATACTAGTTATCTGTAACTGATTTAAGTTCTAGTTACCACGTTTTTATTAACTCGCTTTCCTGTTTGTTTGTCCAGTATAAATCTTGCAATCGATTTTTAACTAACTTCCCGACTAGCTAGACATTTGAAACTTTTAGAATTGTTTAGAATACGATGACAATGAATTCTTTTAATACTTTTATTCAATTAATAAATGTTTGAAAATTTCTTGTATTCGCTCTCTTTATTACGCATTTGATCATTTTCTTTCAAGTTGATGGGAAAATTCATCAAAAAATTTTTAAAAAGTATTTATTAATACATAGAATTGTCAAGTTTATGTGATTCAATAGAAAATTTAAAAGCGTGGTATATAAAAAGTTCTTTTTATCTTGTAATTTTTTATTCGTCTACCAGTCTTGCACTTTTGAAGATAAAGCATTGATCTGAATTCATCTTCAAAAATCCATACACCATGTTCTTTATGCGTTAGGACACAATAAAAGATGTACACGTTTCAAGTTTCATTTTCCGGCATGAGTTTAGATGTAATGTCTACTGTCTACCATCATTAAATATCTTTAGTGCTTTCTCTCTCTCTCTCTCTCTCTCTCTCTCTCTCTCTCACACACACACACACACAAACAAAGAAAAACACGTTTTCAGCAGTAAAATTGTTTACATTTACGTACATGAATAAGACTTGTTTAGAGTAGAGCCCCTTAAATAAAATATATAGGCCGGCGCATCGCCGTCATTTTGTTGCCTCGGATGAGGGCAGCATTCCCGCTTGACGTCCTTATTGCTTAACTAGCGATTTTAAGAAATCTTTATCGGAAGCTACGATCGGCAAAGACGGTCAAGAGCAATAAGCAACAAGTAATACCCCTAACAACACATTTATAAACAGTACAATCTTGGTATGTTTTTTCATCCTCAGGAAATTTTGTGGGTTTACTGGGGATAAGATGTGTTGTAGGGACTATTTCTCTCATTTTCAAATACAAATCATAACTTAAAAAAAAAAAAAAAAAAAAAAAAAAATTGTGCTTATTGTTTAAAAGTGGAAAATCATTGTTTATTTTACTTGCTTTTTCTGCTATTGCTACTTGCTGCATATACTATTCATTTAAAAAAACGAACCTTAAAGTAAATGTAATTACGACACGGAAATGAAACAACTTTGGCGACCCCAGAAAATGTCGCCAAAACTCAAACGCACAGTAATAAAAGGTCTTCTTTAATTAATTTATGGTTAGTAACATAAATATTATGATTAAAATAGCACATTCTTTGTATTTTTACATTTGAACATGTGAAAAACACAGAGAAAAATATAAGTAAATAAATGTTATATTATTTTATGGAAATCTCAACATTTTATGTCCTTTTCTTGAGTGAGTATAGAAATTTTTCTCTAACTAATCTCCCATATGATAATTTGCCGAGCTAAAATTATGAAAATGATTAAAACAGTAACTCCAAAGTAATACAAGACGATAGAAATAATGACTGCCGTTTGTTTATCTACGGAAATGCTGGGTACATGCGGCAACCCTAAGGCAACAAAATGTCTGATGCGCCAGCTCGTATATATAGCAGCCTTAGTTTAGAGCATACCGCCTCTCTTTATCGCAAAAAATAGTACTATGTGTAAATTAAAACATTTTTTATTTATGAAGAAAATGGTTTAAAATCTTTTAAGCTGCTGAATCAAAATTAGTTTTTCATTACAAATTTTGATTAGTTGGACCAGTAATAACTCTCACTAGAATTTACTTTGAAGGATAAGTCGTCATTTTTAACTGTGTGACTTTGAGTTTTTAAGTTAATGTTTAACGTCATAAAATAAAATATATTTTTAAATTTCTAAATACATAAAACTGACAGAAATTTATGAGGGAAAATTGTTGCATAAGGATTTAAGAATTCTTCAAAAATAAATTAATTAATTAATGCAACATACTTTTCAGATCGTGTTAGACAAGAACTTCTGTTCTTTTAATCTAAAAAAAATTATGTGTTGCAATTTTTTCAAGAAGAGCTTAGCAATGAATTTAACGGATTTACTTGCAAATGAAACATGTGAATACTTAAAATGAAAGTTAAAAAGTTTTAAATTATTATTATTATTATTATTATTATTATTTTGAGAAATTCGTATTATAAAAAAAAAAGGGGGGGGGGGGAGAAAAATCATAATCACAAAAATTATGTTACGGGATATCTATTGTAAAAATGAGCACGTGTCAGTGAATGTCTGAACATAAATTATTTAGCAAAGAATAAAAAATAAGTAATAAGTAATAATTGGTAATATGATGATGCAGTTAAGATGCAAGAAGCAAAAAGAAATTGAAATTAACCACTGATATTTTATTTACTGTTATCACTTTTTTCTTCTTATTATTATTATTACAGGAATTAAAACATACGGTGCTTAATATTAGTTCGAAAAATTTTAAGGTTGTATAAAGCAAAATCACAAAAAACAAGATTATATTTCTTTTGTTTAACTAAGTCTTTAAAAAAAAAAAAAAAAAAAAAAAAAACCTCTCATTTCTGATTATCTCTAAGAATTTTATTTAAGTTTTGTCGTAGAAACGAATTTACTGCTTTCATCTATTTCTTCTCGGAAAAGATAAAAATATATACCTGTTCTTTTCTTCTGAGTCGTTTTCCGGAGTCCGCTAAGAGTACTTAAGAAAACGGAATAAGGTGAAGATATGTGGAAAGGACTTTGTAATCCCCAATCTTCGTTTTGAGATGGGAGTACCAGGTGGCTGTGTCTGCCAGCAGAAGATCGAGAAGTGGTGATAGGAGCAAGCACAACGTACAGTACTAAGAACGTGAACCATACTGTAAATCGCATATCTGTCATATTGAAGCAAAAGAAATAACAGAAAAGATTTTTTTTAATAAAAAGAATATAGAGACTAAATATTGTGATCTTTACATTATTGTATAACTTCCTTCAAAAAAGAAAAAAAAAAAAAAAAAAAAAAAAAAAACGTTGATAAACATTACAAAAATACATCACAAATTTTCTTATAAATCAGAAATGAACAAAAAGATTTATAAAAACATTAAAGTTTAGTACAAGCTGAAGGGATTAGTTAAGGTTAGCACTGGATTTTACATGGTGTGTAAATATATCAAAATAACGATTTTTTATGACAATATCATATTTTTGTATTTTTTTTTTCCATATCACCATATATCATATAATATTTTATATGACAGCACCAAATTTTATATTATAACACAGGCTAGTTAAAATTAAAGAGATGTTACTCAAGGGTTTATAGTTCCGATCCTACTAATTAGTTCTAAATGAAACTTCAAATGTATGCTATGTAGATTGTAGATCATGGGGCTAAGGTTTACGTCAAAAATATAATTTTAAATGTCGCCATCATACCGCGTTTTGTGGTCTAAAGAAGTACAAATGAGATGAACACTCCGTGCTTATCTGCGGCTGAAAGATTTAAAGAAAGGACCCATGTTTGTAATTGCAGTCAAAGACATTATTTGGAAATTCAAAGACACGGTTTCTTTAAATCTCTAGATGTATCAAGTAGGCGACGACGTACACCTGATTGGTTATTGTGTAGGAAGTTGCTGTTGAAACAGTTGCAACATCGTATGATCAACTTAAAACATATTTGCAGTTTCATTCGGAGCCAGTCAGTCAAACCAGAGCTAGTGGTACCAGAGCTGAATACCGTCAGTTTTATTTTAACCACTTTGTACTAACTAAAGCTAAAGATTTTTAACAACAATTCAATATAAGTTCAAAACAAAAGCTGAAATATGAGGGGTTTTATTCACATTTTTATTTTGATTCAATCAATGCCCAATCGTAATACAGTGTTCGCTGATTGTAAATAAATATTGATAGAACTCTCTATCATCTTCCCTTTTTTTTTTTTTTTTTTTTTTTTTTTTTTTGAGAAAAACTGAAATTCTGTTCATTCTATCTATCATAACTTTTTTAATTCACCACACGATATTTGTTTGGGGTTTTCATATAAGTTGCTCAATACGTTTGGCTATTAAATTATGCAAATAGAATTTTTTAAAAGCTAGCGCAATCGTAGTTAAAAATTATTTAGTAAAAATGTTCATATTTCGCAAGATATTTAACATTTTTGCATTCTGATTGCAGTATGCTGTTTCTAATGTAGTATTTCAAATTTCCTAAAAACGGCTTTGCACTGAGTCTAATACCCTACGTGTTATAATAAAAAAAGGTGAATTTTTTTCCCTTCTTTTTTTTTTTTTTATTAAAAAAATAATAATAATAATAATAAAACTGTTATATCTTTATGAATATATATGGTAGCCTCATAAAAATTTATACAGATAATGAGGAAAATCCTCACAATCCTATGCTACAGCCAAAACGCACTTAAAGCATTACTTTTTACAGGATGATGCTTTTACTTAATTTTTTAGTGGTAACCTTTTCTTCTTCAAGACACAACTTTTGCTGAAATATATGAGATATAACATGTTCTTTGCACTACGAAAGCTTCAAGATGATTCCTAAAGAACTTTTCTAGATATTTGACGAAACATTTAAATTCGAAAGTGTCCAAATACTTATTGGTAGATAGTGTACTAAAATCTGAATTTAAAATGATTTAATAATAATAATAAAACTTCCCCTTTTCCCTTTTGTCTACTTTCTCAGTGTCCTTTTATAATTTATCAAAATATGAAAGGCGTCTATATTAATAAAATATACTTAATTTTCATTATAGTTTTGTCAGTATTATTTGCTGAATATGTAAATTTTGTTATAGCAAAGAATCATGTAAGATTCAAAAGCACATTAAAAAGATTTATATATATATATACATATATATATATTAGGGTGTCCCTTAACTGGGGGAATTTTTTTCTTCCTTTCTTTATTTTCTTTATTTTTTTATTTTTTTATCCTATACGCATACCCTCTAATTTTTTTCTATTTCACCCTAAACACTTTTTAACAAAGTATCAGCTCTCTAGGATAATGTTAATACATGCCGAATTGACGGAAAAATTCTAATATCTATATTAACCCCTTAACTGCCCCGGGCATATATATTCGTCACGCTATGCCGATGCGTTAACTGCCTTGGGCGTATATATGCGTCTTGCTGAAGTACGATTTTTTGTGTTACGCTGCTACCAATGAAACTATTCTTATGGCTTTGGAATGCAATTAAATGATCATGACAGTGTTTTTGAAGGATTTACTTATTTCAGAAGAGTGTGAGGAATGGGAAAGACCTGTGTGAAAAATGGCGGCACTGGGAAGCGAATCTCGTAATATTTCGTCGGCAGGTAAAGGGTTAAGATACACCCTAAATATAAAATAATATATATATATAAAACTTACTTCAGTACAAATATATTTACAAAGATTTGGGGCTTTTTGCAGTAGTGAACAATGTTTATAGTTAATTTAAAAGATGCATGAACTTTTTTTTTCAGGAGACAGAATGTTTTCCAGTGGCAGCTATGGGGATTTACAAACCAATAAAATTTATGCAATTATTATATGCATTTAATTTATTCTTTTCTTCTTTATTCAATTCCTGTAAATTTCACCAAAACAGCATTAATTTAATATTTTCATGTATATGACAAACACCGACAGAATGTGTTCCATTTGCTCGACAGCCAAAATGCAGTTTTTCGATTTTATTTCTGCAAATGTAGAAAATTCAATTTTAAGGTCTGGATATTCATCCTTGAATTGCTTAAAAGCCTCCTTCAACTAACGCAATACTAATCCTATTTTTATACGTCTTCACTGTATTAACTTTCATTGATGCATAATAATGATAATAATAACTAACCAAAAATTACTCTGATTGTTATAAGGCTGTTATTTTATTTTTCTTTTCGGAGAACTCAACAGCATCTAGGCCCCATTTATCACTAATCCCTGATAGATAAGGTACAAATATTGAATATGAGCAATTTAAAGTTGCAATCAAGTTTCACTTACATTGTGTATTTTATGATATTTACAGAATATTTTGTAAAACTTATGTTAGTATGAACATACTTATGGAGGGTTGTATTTTAATTTATAATTAGCATCCCATGGCCATCCCATGCTGAAACTCACAATAATTATAGGCAATAAATGTAAGAATAACATATAATTTTTAAAAGAAAATTAAATATGTACTTTATGAGATATTGAAAGTTAAAGGACAAAACATTTGACCTTGAAATGAAAATTTTATGATATACCATTTTAAAGCCTGTATTAAATGCTTTCTAATGATATCAAATTTATACCACTAAGTCAATTAGGTAACAAAATATGAGCACATTTGTAATACAAGACTTTTTTTAATTTGCATTTTTTACCCACATTCGCAACCTTGTAAATCATCAACTAAAAGAGATAGGGACTAATTATTTGGTATACATTCATTTCTCTATAGAAAAAGTAAATGAGCCTAATTTCATAAAAATCTGAGAGGGTCAGGTTAAGAATGCAGCTTTTTGAGTTGGTTTGATATGGAATGACCTCTCTCTAAAAACAACGAACCGTCATATAAGTCATACCGTCATACCGTATAAGTCATACCGTCATACCGTCATATAAAACAACGAACCGTATATTTTAACGTCTTTCGAACATTAATAATTACATAATTACTTTTACAATTAATTTAATTTAATTTAATTTAATTTAATAATTACATTTACAATTTTAAAATTTAAAGCTCCTCTTGTGTTTATTATTATTTTTTTTTTATACTTTAGTATCCGAAGTTAAAATTTATTAGCAGATTCCATAAATTATTACTTAAAAGTATTTTAAAAGTTTTAAAATTTGGAAACAAACAAATTTTAAAATAAGTTTGTTTTAAATCAATTTTTTGTGACATCAATTATTTCCACAATGGGAGAATTCGTTAATTTTTATTTGGAGAAAAATTAATTTTCTCAGAAACAAGACTTCCAAATATCGACCAATAAATTATTATATTATTCTAAACGTTAAGTGAAAACAAATTTTCTATTAAATAAACATTCATTAGTATTTTATAATTAGTTGTCTAACTTAATAAATTTCTAATTATATTTAAATGGGTACTTTTTTAATAAGTGTACATAAGAATTTTCTTTACAATTTTGTTACAATTTTAACCTAAAACTTATTAACCATTAAAAAAATATTTTATAATGTTATTTCATACATATGTTTAATTAATAATAGTATGTTTACTTTGATAAAGTGTTTCAAATTTAATTTGAGTTTTCTTTATTTTAGTTGCACATAATTAGTTTCAAAAACTCTTACTTTTGGTATTGGTAATCGTTATAAACTCAGACTTGTAAAATGTTTTCTTTCATTTGCGTAATTAATTGAGCTAGAATTTCCATTATGTGTATTAAACACACACACACACACACACATATGTATATATATACTAGGTATGTGGTTGAATATAAAGTTATTACGGATTGCGTGTGACGTAAAATGTTCCCAAGCATTTCTTTATATAGAAGAAAAAATACAAATATTCAGAGTGAAGTCACACTTATCAAATATTCTCTCTTACATTCAGAAATTTTTTGTAGAAGAACCAGACAGAAAACAACATATTTTTGATAATTTCGGAAATATGTTGTTTTCTGGCTGAAAAAAAATTTCCTTTTCAAAATTTGAGCAATAGAAAAGTTTTTTTTTTTTTTTTTTTTTTCCCCTTCTTGTAAATTTGGAAACTGATTTGGATGCTGATTAACTTGAAACATTACAAACAATTATTTAGATTAAAAGCATAATTATAAAAAAAAAAAAAAAAAAAAATTTTAAATATTTCAACGAATGTGCATGTTGTTATTTTGCATACGTGCTGAGTAAATATATTATCGAAAACTTTGCAGGATTTATTAATTAAAAATAAAATCATGTAATTTTGTTTTACATTTTCCTGTCTAAGCATTATTAACTCATACAGAAAACGAAACAGAAAATAACGTTTCTTAGAAAAGGAAGAATATAATTAACAATAATGTTTTATATATATATAACACAGCATAAATTAGGAAAATTTGAAAGAAAACGAATTTTAGGTTAAATTTTCTTATAATAATAATAAAGCGTGAACTAAAATTATTGACTAAAATTTTTTTATTAAAGATGCATTATATAACGACATATCTTTAATATTAAAACATCTAATAAATATATTAATAGACATACATTGTGTTAAAATAATTGACTTCGACTTTATTTCCTTAAATATTATCTTGGAAATGTAAATTTCCAAGTTGGGTAAAAAAGAAACATCATTTTGCATAATCAGTTAAAAGTTTCAGGGATTCTATTTCAATAATTACAAAATTAATTTTAATACAACTCCCCCCCCCGATTCCCCAACAAGAATATATATATATATATATAAATCTTATGAGTAAAATATTTAATTTAGACTAATAATATCATGTACAAAATTTCAGCAGCTGAGAGAAAATATACCAGAGATAGAGCAAAAACATTAAATAACTTTTTAATGTCTCGAGATAAATTTTCGGGGTTTAAAAAATAAAATAAAATAAAACTTTCTATTATATCGCATTTTAGGAGTTATACACAAATTAACATTATAATTTGTGATTCATCATTTAAAAACTTTGTTCCGACGTATCTCTAGGATTTCTATGATACAACAGTGATACATCACTTTATTGGGATATGTATAGAGCGCATTTTACTTAATGGAATTTTTTTGTATGGGGTCATATAAAATTTTGTAATTATTTGATTGATCAATTAAAAAAAAAAAAAAAAATGATCGATTTGAAATTTAATTGGTTGAAACAAAAATTAAAAATTAATCGATTTGACATTTGATCGATTTTTTTTTTTTTTTTTTTTTTAATTTGATCGATTTAAAAAAAAAAAAAAAATCTGTACCTTTTTAAAGCATTTTTATAATTTATATTTATTGAGTTAAAGCTACTATCAAGATTTTACGAGCACCCTGTATACAGAAAACTATACAAATATTATTTTTATGAATTTAATAGTTCTTCAACAAATTCGTAAAAATTTATTTTCTCAGAGAAATCCCTTATACGGTTGTAACAGGCATTTTATATGCTTTCCGCAGCCAAAAACCGAAAATGCACGTTGTGAAGATTCCAACACTCATACAGCATCTGTTATTTTCTCCCTTATTTGAGCTTTCGAGTAAAATGGCTACGTCTAAAACCATTTAAATGATATTAAAAATATATACTAAAATTTTCAAGTTCGCCAATTAAACCTTTTGCATAATATTTTCACTCAGAGCAACAGTTCGCACACGTCATAACCCTTTAAATCTCTTATTAGCGCTATGATCCATAGACCTGGAAATAAAATATTTGCATATGCACTTGCTGTATTCTAATTTCTCATATTTAGCTTCCTTTCATTTTGTTGTTCTATGGCGTCTAATGTCAACCATCCTTCGCAACTGTCCTCTAGTGGGCATTAAAACTTGAAAATATGTTGGACATTTTTTTTTCCTTTCTTTCTTTCTTTCTTTAAGCGGGGGGAGGGGGGGGAGTTCTAAAGAACGAATTTCTAATAAGGAAATATTTCTGAAATCTGTATTAGATGAAGCATTTCTCGAGAAGATATTATCGTAATATAGACATTTAATCCTTACGCCGTTGCCTTCTTAAAAGTCATATAAGGATATCACAAGTAATAAAAAAGGCATACGATGTTGAATTTTATTTATTCTTCAATATAAAACTTAATATTTAATTTATTTCGATTTGAAGCTTATATATTTTATTTTTGTATCTTTTAGGAATTTTGTATAAAATCTATTGCCGCCAGTAAAGAAAAATAATAAATATACTATTTTTTAATTTGTAATCTAAAAAAAATAACTTTTAAAACTTATGGTCTATCCCAATGAAAAAACATAAACAAGCAAAAAGGATAAATTGTTAACAAATGCTCAGAACATCTCAAAACAATTCTAAATAAGTAACAGTAAAGAAGAGTGATAAGCATAAAAAACATTTTGTTAAACATGATACATTTTGCAAGTTTTCTTAATTTTGCTTAGTTTAGATTGTTTCTTTTTAAAATCGTACGCATGTAGAACTCACCAGAAAACTACCTACACTGTAAATTCTAGATTTTAGTAATAAAAATTGTGAGTTTCAAAAGCCCTTGCAATATTAAAAAAAAAAAAAAAAAAAAAAAAAAGGCCAATTGAAGTAACTGACGGAAATCAATTATTTGCTAGATATGTTTTATTCTTTTTTTTTTTTTCCTTCAGTTCCCCACTAAAAATAATCCGAAGATATTCTCGAGAAAATGGTATTTTCTTAAGACTTTCTTCAAATATTTTAAAATATTTTGAAGATTTATCTTTTTCTATAAAATATCTTCAGAAATTTTGGAGACATTATACAGAAATTTTGTAAACTTTCTTAAGAATGGGCCAAATAACTTAAGATATTCTGTAGATTTTCTCTAAAAATATCTGACCTCACCTTTAACTGCTTAAATATTGACAGACATATATAACAAATTCCAAACATGGGGGGAGAAAATACAGAATTTCATAAAATCAATTAAAAATTTCAGGAGATTCAAGTTCAAGCATTGCAAAATTTAAGTTTAAACACTGCTTTAAACAAAGAAATATCCAATTGGTAAAATGCACCTCATACCCTAATTCATAAAAAAAAAAAAAAAAAAAAAAAACCTTAGAGACAAGTTTTAATGAATTCCCATTTCAAAATGTAGATGTATTTAATTTTTTTTTTTTTTATGTAATCATTGTATTCCCCATAATTTGAATGATTCCTGAAACTCATCCTCCCGAAATGATTATTATTATTATTATTTTTTTTTTTTCGGATAACATAACTAAAAGCATTAGAAAATATAATATGTCAGCTTTTTTTTTTTTTTTTTTTTTTTTTCCTGGTCAGGATTTTTTTCTGATATGATTTTTCTGATATGATAGGTTTGTATATAATTTTTTTTATTTTACAGAAAACTTTTCATTCACTTCTTCTTAGGGAAGTAAGGAAGAGGCCGCGGTCTCTCCAATACATTATATGTATATATAGACGGCAAACAAACACTTGCAACAACAAGAACAACAAGAACAACAATAATAATAATAATAATAATAATAATAATAATAATAATCACACTATTTAAAAACGTCAGAAAAACTGTTTAAAATGTAGATTTTTTTTCCTAATTTAAAAGGAATAGTCTCTCGCTTTTAAATAGTATCGTTTCATATGTATCTCGATTTCATAAAAAATAATTAGTTTTAAGATTATCTAAAGATGGGAATTACAATTTCTAGCTCATAACATAAATATGTACCAAAGGACATAATAGTATTTAGCTTATACCTGATCTTCTCACTATACAAGGGTATTTCTATTATTAAATGTGTTTTGCAATAAAGTAAATAGAAATCAATTGTAAAAACGCTAAAATTAGAAACAAAATGTGCATACGCAGTTTCGGTAGCGCTAAGTGTACTAACATCAGTGCAAAATGAAAATTACACTGATGGCAGTACGCTTAACGCTATCAAAATTGCAGTATGTGAATTTCTTTTTCTTTCTTTCCTTCATTTTTTTTTTCTAATTTTGGCGTTTTTAACGTTTATATGTATTTTCTTTACTGTATCTTATAGCGTTAAGTTACATTTTTACATTATAAAAGTTTTTTTTTATGCACTCCTTGCAACTTAAATGATGGCTGTTATTATCATATATTAAAAAAATAAATGTTACCTAATACGCACATATATCAATTGCATATACGGACATGTGTAAATAATCAATGTACAGTAAATTATATTTTAAAGCAGATCCCTATTCATAGTTAAAGTTTTAAAAAGATAAATAAATATATATATGAAAATGGCTTATAAATTAAAAAAATTTGAAAGTGCAAAATATTAATCCTTAGGTGAGAAAATTAAAATTTAAAAAAATTCCCAGCGCAAGAAATCTACATTTATTTTAAGAATATTTCTATCATAATTAATAAATATGACTATTTTACTTTAATATACAGAAATGTTATTAACATAAAATAACAAAATTTCATGACTTACTACATTTTAATTTGAAGAAAATAATGATAAATTGCCGATTTCTAGAATCACATAAGTACTTTTTTTTATATATATACTTATTGAAACAAAAATTCCGACAGAATGTTATATTTTTTAGAATAGTTTCATTATATCGAAATAACTTAGTATTTTAAAAAGTAACTGAAAAACAAACCATCATTTAAAATAAATTAACGAAGGGACGGAAATTTGTTGAATTGGATCACTCTTTTGATAGAATCGTTAAAGTCTCTTCAAGGGGAAAAAATGGATCAAAAGAATGTGGCAGAAAATTTTATGCCCTGCAAATCCCAATAAGATTTTATGCTATTGCATTTAAGATGTTAAATCTTAAGGGCAGTTTAAATCAAAGCAAATTAAATATGCATTGAAGACAAGAAATGCTTTTGAACTTTAATATAAAATAAGAAGATTTCTTTCTGTATTTTTCTTTCTTATTTTATTCATTAGCTTAAAAAACTTTATTGTTTTTAAATTTGCGAATGCAGATTTAAATTTACAGATCGTCTTTCTTTAGCAGAATTACACGAAGACTTTCACCAGTTTTCTGCGCTTCTCATTTGAATAAAATAAAGCAGGCTCAGATAGAAAATTACCTCGTATACTTTTTAAGTATTTTCAATGATCAGCGGGAAATAAATGCGACGTTTATTGCTTAAAGAAAAAGATTTTCAGATTCAAAATTTATCGGATCCCTCTTACAAAAAAAAAAAAAAAAAAAAAAAGTGTAAAATTGGAAGACCTTTTCCAGAAATCAGGTATAGGAAATTGAATTTCTACTTTGTTATGTGTGCGTATATTTAAAGAGAATATATATATATATATATACAATTTTAAATGGTTTTGGATTATCATTTTTAGGTAATAGTTTTATTTCGATCTTCGTTTTTTATGGTTTTACTATGGGTGTTTCGGGCCTGTGAACAAAGAAATTCTTAGCTTTTGCTTTCTTTGTGACAGAAAAACATCCATTTTTTAGCATATTTGCATTCTACCAGGCCCTTGAAAACCTTAGAATGCAAATTATGCTTTTTTTCTCATTCCAATTTCCAATATTCATTTCGATTTTTCTTTAAATCTTTTTTGATTTGATTTGAGTAGTCTTCGCTTATGATCCGAATAATTGTTTTAATACTGAAGTTAAATCATCTTTAAATTTTAAAAAAAATTTTGCACTAATATTATTGTATTACTATATATATATATATATATATATATATATATATATATATATATATATATATATATATATATACTTGATTCTCCTTCGTGTACTAAACATTAAAAACTATAGAAAAACTATTCACTCTTTTTTTTTTTATTCTTTTATAAAAAAGACACGTGAATTACTTCGTATGGGGCCGTATGAAAATTTTAATTTTGTAATTCACAATATTCAAAAAATTTTATAATCTAATGAAAAATCTGTAAACGCGTCGTAAGAAAATATTACGCTCATTCGCAATATAAAAGAGCTTAATTTTAATACATATACTTAACTGATTACCTAACTACATTAATACTGACTAAAAATTTTCTCATTGAAATTTTACTTTACATATTTAAATATATGCTAGAAGAGAAATGTAAAAAATGCTACTTAAGAAAACATCAAGTATAATACGTTATCTAATGGAATCTCTGCATTAATGCCCCTAAACCTAGAGAATATTTTCAGAAGATGAAAAAATTAAATATGAATTTTAAATATTCAGAATATGTTTTTTGAAATAAAACTTTTCTACATTAAAATATTACTTATTGCTTTCACTGTTATTGAATAAACATAATAAACAAATATATTGGGTTGTTCGATAAATAATGTCGTTTTTTAAAAACCTTCGCTTCTAAAAACCATGGCTTCTTTCAACGTGGAATTTTTCAATTTGTCGAAAGATGGCAAAAGGTCATCTAATAAAATGGTCAATATATCATTGATTAATGTTTGTTGTTAATATAAATAAATTCACTTTGAAAAACATGGAAAAAAAAAAACGACAATATTTATCGAACAACCCAATATAATGAGGCCTCTCCATCAAATATAAAATCTATAAACCTGCTCATACAGATTAGATTTGTTCTGCATAAACTATTCAGGGAAAATTTTATTAATTTTTATTTTATTTCAAGAACATTAACAAATGAGGCTTACTTGAATTATTAAAATTTAAAACTATTATTATTAACGATTACTAATTTATTACGGTTTTATTACCTAAAAATCAGAATTACTGCCTATAAAGATGTGAAATTTTTGTGAAGCACATTTCGGATTAGTTTTGTTTAAGCAAAGTTATATTTACTTATTTTTAACTAATTGCATGAAAAAATTTCTTTTTTTTTTTTTTTTTTTATTATTATTTATTTATTTTTATTTTTATTTTTATTTATTATTATTATTATTATTATTCGTTAAAAAGTGTAGCGTGACATTTCAATTAAATTTATTGATAAATAATAATAATAATAATAATAATAATAATAATAATAATGGAAATATCAGGTATGTTCTAAAAACTATGATTAGGCTTGTTTTATATTAAATGGGAATGGGGTTAAAGGCTAAATTTAAAATGTTTAAAATTATGCATAAACTCTAAATTCCTTCTCCTTTTTTAATACTGCCAACTCTTTACATCTTCTATGATGATTAGAAAGTACAGGAAAAATGTCAAAAAGGCAGCTATTAAATGTCAACAAAAATTCTGCTCCTCAAATTAAGCTTTTTTCTTTCTTTTACATATATATATATATGACAATGATGGTTTTATGCCAGTATTTTTACTTTAACTTAGACTAAATTCAACGTTATTAGAAATAAATAAAAAAGAAAAGAAACAAAGAAACTTTGTTATTTTGAAATAAGTTGGATGAAGGGTCAGTTTGCATTGTCGTAAGGACAGTAAAATATTATACAGTGCAAGTACTTTTACGTATTTAAATATTAGATTGACCGTTAATTATACCAAAATATCTTGTTTGAAAGCAGCGAAGTAACTTTAATATCTGCAATCGACAAATTTGTCTTTCCGATCTCAGCTTATTTTTAGCATTGTATTCAGTTAATAAGCAAATTTTTCAGCGTCATATCATTTGAGAAAATCATTGCTCGCTTGGTCTGGTTCAGTGCGTAATTTTCTTAAAAAAAAAAAAAAAAAAAAAAAAAACTAATCTCTTTATATTTTATGATACAAATATAAATTATATAATCCTAACTTCATTTAGTACATGCTCACTATATCTGATCAAATATTATTCAATCTAGACTTTCTACAAATATTAAAAAGAAATACGCTATTTAAAAAAAAGTAAGTAATACTTACAAAAAAAAAAAAAAGTAAATTCTAAAGAAATTATTTTCATTTATCAGTTATCAATTTTTAATTTGTTCACAACAGTGGTTCAAAGAGCAAATAGGGACGAAAAAAAAAAAAAAAAACTATAAATATCACGCTAATAGTTAAATTTGTATTTTTAAACCTAAATATTTCAAAGAGTTTCAATGTGTTTCATTCCAGCTGCTTAATATAAGATATATCTGGAAAATTCTTTCCGCTTTTATAATACCACTATATCCGAAGAAAATTTTTTGTTTATTTAAAGACAAAAATTCTTCAATTAAATAAGACAATAGTAACTATTATAAAATAGTGGTATTCAAAAAGCGGAAGAATTTGCAACAACAGTAAAATAATAGTTTTTCTCTTCTAGAAAAATGTAAATTTAGCAAACTATATAAATTTAGATATATCCTATAATGTGAATGTGTCCCAAAAGAGGATTTGGAATGACTCAAAAAGGGAAACTTTTTCGAATAGTAAATTTCGAAAAACATTAAAACTACTACATTTGAAAAGTTTCATTGCGTTCCCATATTACTAAATTGCATGAAACAATTTTCACTCTAATTTAAATGAACATTTTTCTTTCTTTCTTTCTTTCTTTTTTTTTTTTTTTTTTTTTTTTTTAATATGCCATTGTATATATATGTGTATGTGTATATATATATATATATATATATATATATATATATACAGTCGGTGACAAAAGTCTCCGAACACTAGCAAAAATTCCTATATAAAAATGTACAGCACTGTGTTTGTAAAATAAATCCTTGTTGAATCATGTTCTTAGACTGACTAAGAACAGGATTCGTCAAGGATTTATTTAACAAAACTGTATTAAGTGAATTTTTTTATATAGGAATTTTTGCTAGTGTTCGGAGACTTTTGTTACCGACTGTATATATATATATATATATATATATATATATATATATATATCATGTCGAGGACTCTAAAACTAGTGTCTGTAGCTCGTAAACTAAGTGCCGTGCATTCCATCGGGGCTGTATAAATCGTGTGTTTTCTTTACTAAATAGTCTTCTTTTATTTAATTTGAAACAAAACTTTCGATTAAATTGCAAGATTTGATTACTTCTGAAATAGTTATATACAGTACAATTAATTTGTACACCCTGCTAATTAATACATTTTCTGAATTTAATATTCAGTAAAATATTCTCAATCTTAAGGGTGAATTTCAAAGTTTCGTGAGTATTAGGTAAAAAGAGAAATGAAGCATCGTAGTAACTAAAAGAAATTAAAAATCACTGATTTAATGTGATATCAAATTATACAAAAATATCATTTTATACTTTGAATTAAATATTTTAGATCTCAAAAACTTACTATTCGAAATGTTACAATAATTATGAAAATAAAATAATTATTATAGGGTAAAATAAGTTTTAATAATTAATTTAATAATAGCATTAATCTATTAATTGTACGTTTGTTTGTCCTTAAAATTTTGTTAGTACATTTAATTATTAATTTTAATAGTTGAAAGTGAAATAAAACAAATTTTATATTTACCTCTCTTTAGATTACAAAACCGATTAATGTGACTTATATTTTTTAAGTTGAATGGATTTTACATTACTGATTTAGAAATTATATTATTTACAATGTTAATGTTTGTAAGTAACACATATTATTGAATGTTATTTTTCAATAAATATCTAATATTCAATAGTTTAAGATACAATAAAACTTAATATAAAATTAACTTGAACAAAATTAGAAATAATAATAATAACAATACTTCTGTTTAAAAGAATTTTATATTAAAAAAAAAAAAATGACATATTTAACTCCAATTTATTAATCAATAGATAATGAATATATTTTAAAAGTATTTTTTGACAATTCTAATTCTTTTCATCTCGGGACACACTTAAATTTTCAAAAATTAAAGTTATTAATTTCTGAACAGCATAATTCCTTTCTAATTTTGAATTTCGAAGTTACGACTATTAGAATTATCATTTAACTTTCTAAGTTACAGTTATATTACTTGAGAATTCTTTTGTATCATTATATATAATTAAATTGTAGTTGCATCTCGAAACCTTAATTTATGCAACCATTTCATTTATAAAAATTCATTTGACATAGAATAAGTGCATATGGTAATAAACACTCTTCACTGCAAGAAATTTCAGTACAATTCGGGAAATTGACCGTTAAATTATACAGCCATCTCCCTTCTTTGAAAAAACAAGCCCAGTACCAATTATTTGTGACAATTAATTTATGCAATTCAGAGTAGGGGAGAGTGGGGATGAATGGGACGCAGGATGAATGGGACAATAGCAAATTTTTTATGTTTTGCAAGCACTAGAAACTTGACAATTTTTCTGATATATGGCAACACTGAGGTCATTCATCAAGTGTAGTTTCAGAATTGTGCTGTCTATTGAAGGGCAGAAAAAAAAATTAAAGTGTCTTCTGCTGCCAGAGTAAGTTTTTACTGATTCAGTTAGATAGTATTTAAAAATTAACTATTTGCTTAAAGTTAATATAACTCATATATGCTGAAAAGGCATAATTTTTTTATTGTGTTTATGATATTCATGAAGAATATTGACAATTGTTCATTAGGCCTATTTCATGTTTTATATGATCATGTGGTGGTGGGGATGAATGGGACAGTTTGAATGGGGATGAATGGGACATTCCCCACTATGTGCTAATTTAAAATTGTACACAAAGAATTATATTAAAACAAATCGTAAATAGATCATCAATATTTTTATAACCTGTAGCTCAATAGTTATAACATGGAATTATAAAAGTAGCATTGATTTAGAAAAAAATAGATTGAAATTAATTGTTCTGATTTTTGTTTATAATAATTATGATTAAAAAATAAGTTAGAATATTCAATGCAAATTAAATCAATAATATCAATAATTAAAAAAATAAATAAATAAATAAACTAATAATAATTGGATTAAAATCACAATTCCAATCAAGCTAATTAAATAAATCCTGGTGATTATTAATGTAATACAGAATAGAATGCTTATTTTTCCCGATCAGTCGGAAACAAAAATTTATCTGGATATTTTGTACTCTATTATAAGGATTTATATCTTTCTAGTGTCTTATTTATTTATTTATTTTTAGATTAGATCTTATTAGATTAAATTATCAAAGCATAGAGCACTAGGAACTGTGGGAACGAAAGGACTTTTGCCTTTTGATGTTAACTTAAGTCAATGCATCAGTTTATGTTAATTTCAGTAACTTCATAGTGTGTAATAAAATCACATAAACCAATTTAACTTTAAAAATTTATTTACTTTCCATTTTGTTTTCTTTTCTTTGTTAACTCCGGTCCTGTCCCATTCATCCCCATAGGTGGGGATGAATGGGACAATGCACATGCATGTAAAAAAAAATATTATTAATTAAAAATGATAACTTTTTATTAAAGTTAGTATGTTTATATGTAACTGATTACTGAAGTGTACTTATGAGCAATGTTATAAAATTCTGAATTACATATGGTGAATGTTATTAATAAAAACATGAAAAATGTCCCATTCATCCCCATTCTCCCCTGTTGACTGTTTATTAAAGGGTCACATCCCTTCTTCGAGAAAAAGTCCATAACTTTATTTTTACGGTCAGTGACAATGGAACACTTTTTTCCAGTCACTCACCGTAATCTAGCTGTACAAATTTTCACACCGTACAAGTACTCTACACTATAAAATATTTGGACAATAAATTATGATTAACGACCGGCAGAAAGTGTTCTAGATACTGACTATAAAAACAAAGCCATACCTATAAATCTATCGTGATATTTTTTTTTTTTTTTTTTTTTTTTTTGTACCCTGGCAGAAAGGAAAGGACCTTTATTGAAAGGTCAATATTCCTAATTTTGCAGCAATTTGTTATAAATACAGTACTGATTTTTTTTTTTTTTCCTTGAAGAAGAAAGTTGGCCGTATAATTTAACGATCAACTCTCCGAATTTTACGAAAATTTCTTAGAGTGTAGCAAACACTTTTAAACTCTGAAAACAAGCTTTCTAATTCTTAAATAGTTTCGAGCGCCGTTCAAGGTTGGTGTTACACTTCTTTATTATTAATGTCTTGAACTACAAATATTTCTAACTATTAGAATTTCAAAATAAGATTAATTTAACTAAAATAATAATAATAATAATGTATTTTACTGCCATTTTGCCGTTTCATCTTGTTTTGAATAAAAATAAATAAAATTTTGTTTGATTTGTCTTTACTTATTTTTAACTTATTTCTTGTACCCTTTGCTTTCATACAATTAAAACAAGAACGTGGAATTCATTTATTGTTCTACATTTTTAACTTTGTTTAAACATATAATACTTTTATGGACGTTTCCTGCTGGTACCACAAATCGTCATCATGTCAACTACTAACTCATTTGACTTTTAACGGCCCTCTTCACTCACCGTCACCGGAAGCCCGAGCCAATGTTATTCTATGGGGAAATTTTCTTTACAAATAACTTATTAACTAATACATATTTTTAAATTCTGTTTTCACATTCAGAAAATTCCCAACTGTTAAATTGACGGACCTTTTTTAGAAATGTATTTTTTTAATTTTTAATATTTTATTTTGAAATTGCAAAATGAAAAAAATTCACATATTGAAAATTCGTATTTTTAAGCTTCAAAATAAAATATAAAAAATTACAAAAATAATTTTTTAGAAAAGGTGCGTCAATTTAACAGCTGAGAATTTTCAGAATGTGAAAACAGAATTTAAAAATATGTATTAGTTAATAAGTTATTTGTAAAGAAAAATTTCCCATAGAATAACATTAGGTTCGGCTTCCGACGGCAGTGAGTGAAGAGGGCCCTTAAAGCGAGATCTATTAGTGGACACAGCTCAATGTTTGCCTGAATTTGGAATGTGAAGCGGAGTAACAATTCATTTCACTCAAAATCAGATTAGAATAATTTAGTATATTATAAAAGAGGGTTTTTTTTTTTTTTTTTTTTTTTATTATTATTATTATTATTATTGAAAAGAGGTTTTTCAATTTTTGGAAACGACACACATAATTTCCAGTAAATATCTGAAGAAAGAAAAAAAAAAAAAAAAAAAGATTGGTCAGCTTTGGTATTTATAAAACTATCACACAAAGAAGTGATGAAAATATTATTTACAAATTAAGATTCGTTTCAAATAAAACAATGTGTTATTGAATTCGTTAAATTCTTCGAAATAATTTGTTTTCAAATTGTGATAAAATCTTATACATTTTTTTGTTTGTTTGTTTTTTAATGCATTAATAAAACAGATTTTTTTTTTTTTTTTTTTTTATTAAATATATATTAGGTCTTTGCATAAATTCGTGCGGTATTTTATTGCTTCATTTCATAAAAATACATGGAAATTCAAAAAACAGAAAAATGAAAAACGTGTTGATGCTTCCATTGACCTGCCAAAGGCAATCTTATTTAAAAAGTTAATTTTAAGTTTAAAATTAAGAGGATAGTCATTTCCTAAAAAATACTTAAGGGGTTACTGCAAACAAGTAAAAAAGTAGTTTAAACTAACTTCATAAACATAACACATATTTTCAAAAAAGGTGAATCAATAATAATTTATTTTTATTAAACTCTGCACATCATTTTAGTATTTTAGTCAATACCTTTGCAAGCCATATTTTTTACCGTTACTGAATTTGAAAATGTTTAATAGGGAAACAATTGGAGAGATCGAATGTTTAAGAATGTTTAAAATGAGAAGAATATTTTTAAATATTTCTTTGATTTTATATTACAATAAAAGGTGGTTTAAATTGTAAACATATATATAAAATTATTACTGCTTAAAATTTAAATATGCCTTTTTAATGTAATTCTAACATTTTCTGCACATTAATAACATAAAATTTGAATTAAAAGTGCATTTTCTTAAAATGTTTCAATATATCTTACCTGTCTGACAAAATTTAAAAATTTTTCAACAAAACACTCCAATATTGCGCTGCTGAAAACTTTTTCGCCTTTCTTAATAATCTGTTAAAAGATAATTAAACAAATTTTAATTCATAGAAATAAAAGGCAAAAAGGTTTTGGAACATCTGAAATTCACAAAATCTTAAGGTAAGTCTCTGCAAATGGCTAAGATTTTAGATTTTGATTTACCCTCAATAAATGATCGAACAAAATGAACGAGAAATTTTTTTTGCTCTCAGCCTAAAATTTTCAGCGCTTCGTCAGATCTTAAAGCTCCGCCCTTCTATATGCTCCCGCAACAATCGCGCATCAACTGTTGCATTTTCTTAACTACAGTCTGGATGTTTCATAAACAAAGGCGGAGAAAAACTTCCCCCACACAATTACTAAATGTCGAACATTATTCAGAAAAGAACAAAAAAAAAAAAAAGTATGAAAAGATATGTAAGACCATTTCTTTACATATGCGATTATTTAAAAGGAAAATGATAGTTTCGAAAAAGAATCTTTTTTTTTTTATTATTATTATTATTCTTATGATTGGGAATTCAAAGTTTTTGCATGATTCTAAATATATTTGATTTTAAAAGAAACAACTTAATCAGTTTTGAGCTTTAATCAATAAAATTGCTTTTTCTAAATGAAAACTTTTTGAACTTTCATTTGCACATTCCAACATGTTTTCGCATTATTTACTAATCTTATAGTATTAATTAATCAAAATTAAACCCCCTTTTGTTAGAATATATCGTAAAATCATAAACATGTTTTTTCATAAATTTATGTTGGGGGATTTTTTATTTTTGATAAGAGGTGAAGTGGATTTTAATTGTACATGTATTATTTTTAATTTTTAAAAACAGTTTTACAAGAAAGATACTGATTTTTAACTTTTATTTCGAAATGAAAATTCTGTCCTAAAAAATCTGGTTATTTGTTGCTTAACTAATTTTCGGAAGTTTCTGTTCTCGATGCAAGTAGATAAGAAGTGTCATGTTCGATCCCGGGTCACGCTCGTTGGCCTAGCTGTTCGGATTTTAAGAGGTTTTCTCCGAAACTCGCGTAAATACAGGGTCGTAACCCTTAGGAAAGACACTCGCAGGGGCACTTCATCCAGGTCTAGGGCCTCAGGTCGTCACTCATTTAACTTAGTTTTAATTACATTTGCTTTAAAAAGGTTCTCACGCAGTAAAATTCTGAGAAATAATTAATTAAATGATTAAAAAATTCTTTTCGATGAAATCATAGATACCATTTTAAACTTCTTTGAAAGATCTTTCCTATTTTTGTCTCGGAATATAAAGGGATCTTTAAAAAAAAAAAAAAAATCTTATCTCCATTTGCAACTTTTCTCTACCTTTCAAAATATGGACTATAAATCAATTTTTTAAAAAATGGTCACGATTTTTTAAAAATCTGTTCTCCATTTGCAATTTTTCGCCTGTCTTTCGAAAAATAGACGAAAATAGAAATTGTGCGTCTCAGCTAAGTTGCAATTAAAATTAAATAAAAATTTAATCGAATTTAATTTTTATTGTTTAGTTGTTAATATCATTAGCAGATACATTTTAATTTAAATTTTAACTTTTATTTTCAACTTAATAGTATAGATGTTAACTACGATTCTACATCTCACTGAGAATTTAGCTCTATTTAGGCTCGTTGCTAAGCTGGTATGTTTGAGGTGATATCAGCGTTTTTTGCAATTGTATAGTAAGTAATAAATTTAGTTTTATTATTTATTCTTCTGATTAATTTTATGTTTTAAGTAATATTGGTGTTTGTAGTTTTTTAAAAGTATTTTTGTCAACTTTTTTTTTTTTTTTTTTTTTTTTTTACATTTTTTTATTGAGTTTGACATTATTTACACGTCGTTTTGGTGTTATTGGGCATAGCATACTGTAAATGTTTAGCACATTGCATACAGTAAGACAGAAATAACAATATGCAATGTTCAATCTATGCCATTGAAAAATTATTGATGTAGTATGTTTTAATTAAAAGATGCTTAATTTTTTCAGAAACCTTTATTACCGTTCTTTCTAATTCTTCATGTGATACTTGGTTTCATCTTCTGCAATGTTTGAAAAGGCTTTGTTATAATTATTATTGTTGTATATGTATGGTGTTTTGAAACCGAAAATGAAGCCGGTTTTTTTCTATCACGTAATAGATTTTTGTCACTACAAGGTGTCTACCGACACATTTTCTTCATTTTCGGTAGTTTCTAGGACGTTATTTCCATGATAAATTATAAATAATCATGGAAACATACTACAAAAGTTACCATATAATTATATTGGTTGAAGAGTCACGGAAGAAATCATGTCAGTAGACACCCTGTATTGACAACAATCTATACGTGGTAAAGAAGCACTGGCTTCAGTTTCGATTTCAGCACACCAAAAGATATAAAGATCAGCCAAAATTATCAAATCAAAATTTTAGATGTAGACCTGTGTAATTTGTGGTTGGTTGTTTTAGAGTTAATTTGTGACGAATTGTATATTTGAGCTTTATATAATGGGTTTATTCAATTGCTTCTACATAGGGAAGCACATAATAATAAATAATATATAAGTGCTTTTTTTTTTTTTTTTTTTTTTTAAGCACGCTTTTATTTTAAAATGCACTAAAATCTCCAATTTATCATTTATGGATAATATACATATATGCAAAACTTAAGCTCAACGGGGTATCTATTAATTAAAGGTTCTATTAATTTCCTTGACATAAAAATTTCTATTAACAACAACAACAACAACAATAATAATAATAATAATAATAATAATAATAATAATAATAATAGCAATAAATAGTCTATACAATTATAATAAAAAAGATAAATTTGCATTTAACATTAATACGTTCACTAAATTTAACTTTTGTTTATCACTTGTAAAATTCTGAAACATTTATTTTTACTATCGGCATCATCCGGGTTACTCCAGTAATTTACTTTTCCTTAACAGTTACCGATTGCATTCTGCAAAATGGTTTCTGAAACAAATGAAACGGTGTTGAATATTTTTCTGTCTTTTTTTTTTTTTTTTTTTTTTTTTTTTAACTGAAATAAATTAGAAAAGATCTACAACCTTTTTTATATGAATAACAAAAGCTGAAGTTCGTTTAATAAATTTATCTTTTAAAAATTTCCGCCCATGTCTTACCAGTCGAATGTCAAATTACAACAAAACTTTTAAATTGCTTATGCAGCCTATCAAATAATGATTTTATTGTGAATAAAATCATTACTGAGCATTATGAACGCACAAAATTCAAAAGAAGCAAATCTAATTTGATCCTGTATTTTGTGTGTGAAAATCACCTCACGAAGAGAAATTTATCATCAAGAAATAAAAGTATAAGCGTTATACTGCTAAATTAATATAGGTTTGGAACACGGCTTAGCAACTCCGTGTTAGGTCCAAGAAGAACTGCGACCTATATAGCAAAGGTGAACTTTTCAATTATTCTTCAAACACATTTCTTGCGACCACGGAAGCCTCTACACATGAGCTGACTCAACGAGTCCGGTGTTAAAATAGGGGTGATAGCCATGTGGTTGAGAAAAAATAAACGGTAAGGCAACGCCGAATGACTGGATGTTTACCAAATTCCAACCTGACGTTCAATTTGTCACCCTTCCAAGACTTTAGAATCGTACTCAATGCCAGGCACAGGAAACGTGGTTACACTATATACAGTGGTTACACTATGTCAGCAGCAAAATTATTGAAGCACACATCCACATTTTTCAGATTTTTTCTTTTTTTTTAGTTTTATCGCTTAGTTTTATCATCAACTTACATTTTTATAAACAGCATAAAGACTGAGATCAGGACTCGACAAATATTTACTTAACAAAATTAGGTGCACATCTTTTAAATACGAATTACTGATAGCGCTTCAATAATCATTTTGCTACTGACTGCATACGTGGCTACTGATAGAAATTTATGCAACATTCAAATTTTAAATCTCGTGGTGTTAGGAGATTAGCAACCGATATGGACATTTAAAAGCTTCGAGGCACTTAACAATAATACTTTTTATTTTGTCGCTAATGTTTAGTTTTACCTCTGAAAAATAATGCTCAGAAAAAGCTTGGTTATTATGCGTTTAGAAACAATGTGAATAAATACTTTTTTACTGTGGGTGTATCTGTGTGCTTATCTGTGAATTACTTTTTTGTCTAGGAGGACGTCTTACTTTGCTGTAATTAAAAGTATTATAACATTACTTGAAAAGAAAATCTAATTTTTCCATTCATATGTAAGATTATTCAAACGAAACAGGAGGTGTTTATGTCCCTCCTATGGAAAAACTTGCTGCATGAAAGCCATACAACGGACAAATAATCTTTTGAATATGTGGTTTTAATTTTACAAATATACGCAGGGTGTTCAAGTTTAACATGAACGACCTTCATTTTCGCAACCATTAATCCTAGATGCATACTTTCAATTACAAAAATGGTCAAAATTAGATGCTGAGTGAAGATATAAAGAGTTTGAAGCGAAAACAATTTTTAGTGAAAAAGTACAAAATCTAAATTTGTATACACCCCCAGGTCCCTATATTCATATTTTGGGAAAAATCTTGTCCGTACAAAAACATTTCAAACTCAAAAAGTTCGATATTTGTATGACCAGTAGTCACGGAGAAATTCGAGTTCAAAGTTTTAACGCATAATGTGGGAGACGCATAATGAGACCGTACATAAATGGATATGTTCGAATAAAAGTCACGAAACTCCGAATTATCTTAAAAGGAAAGCAGCTTCGCTGTTGACGTTGATTTCAAAAGTTTCATGCATTGAAATAATCTATCAGATGAGGTATCACAGGTTGGTCCCGGGGCCTCTACAGGATACCTACCTGATACCAATTCAGTTTTTTCAAATAGTAATCGTACTTTTCTTTTTTTTTTTTTTTACAGGATCGTGTTAAGCAGAAAAAAATCTGTTTTAAAGTATTTATTTATTTATTTTTTATTATTATTTTTTTTTTCAAGGTAGGGTGTTCCCTATTCCTGATTCTTATGTTCGGAAAAAGTATAGGGTGCCCTATGATAACTCATATGATAGGTTAAGGTTATTTAAAATCACGAAATGTTTTTAATTAACGAATTCAGCGAAATTGTTTCTCTTCAAAACGTTTCAGAGTCATAGAAACATGCTTCAAAGCATATTCTTTCCTTTCAACATGATTCTGTTTCCGTGTTACACGATTTTGCGAACAAAAAAGTGTGTTTTCCATTTGAAAAAGGTGAAATTGTGTCCCGTGGAGACCTCAGGGGCCACAGATGCGAATGTATGATACCACCTCTGATAGATTATTTGAATGCACGAAACTTTTGATAACAATGGTATCAACGAAATTGCTTTCATTTTTAGATATTTGGGGATTTCCGGACTTTTACTTGAATATAACAGTCGGGGCCCCGGGACACCCTGCTTTGGAGAGAGAAAAAAAATGTTTTAAATAGATTTTTTTATTGTTATTATTGCTTTACGGGATTTTGCAAACAGTATGTTTTTCATCTGAATAAGTTGAATTTGTGTCAAGTGAAGCCCCCGTGGTACCTCATCTGATAGATTATTTGAGTGTACGAAACTTTTGATATTAATGTCATCTGCGAATTGCTTACCTTTTAAGATAATTGGAGGTTTCCAGACTTTTATTCGAACGTAACAGTCGGGACCCTCGGGCCTGCTATTCTGAAAAAAGAAAGCAAAACATGTTTTAAAACAGATATTTACCACTTAACACGATTCTGTGAAGAAAAATTAAAGTTTTTATTTTAAAAATTTGAGTTTGTGTTACGTGGGGCCCTAGAGATTCTCTAAAATTTTTCTCGCAATTGGCGATCGCAAAGAGAGCCCCCAGAGCCACCAATGATACCTCACCTGATAGATGATCTGAATTCACGAAACTTTTTAAATGAATGTGCTCAGCGAAATTGCTTTCCTTTCAAGATATTTTGGTGTATCTAAACTTTTGAAATACCTTAACCGAGCTAAACCCCTCTTTTATCTGTCTTTTGATATATTTTATTGTATCTTTCTCTCTTAAAGTGTTTCAATTTGCCGGTGACCCACTAAAAGATTCAACTGTTATTTTATTTAACAATACAGCTTAACATCAATTTACATTAAACTCTTAAAATTGTTGATTTTGTGTGTTTAATGATTTTAATTGCCATTTTTAAACAAATGGATCTTTATTAAATTTTTATCATCTCTTAGATAACCCCCAAAGTAAGGTTACTGGCGTTGAAATATAGATGGAAGAATTGCAAGTAAAGTGAAGTAAGTCATCACTTTTAAATATAAATAACTTGGAGACTATTTTACTTACAAGGAGAGGTCACGACATGGAAAATTCAGATCGGACGAAATTGCGCAGGATTGTAGTATATTATGAAGGTAACAATATATTAAAGCAGTAGGACCCACTATTCACAAAATTTGGAGAAAAAAGTGTTCAAAGTTTTAGTAATCCTTAAATACAAGTTGATTCGCAAGCCAGTCAGCGCCCCAGTGGCGTAATGGTAAAGCGAAAATCTTCCGTTCAGACAATCTGGGTTCGAAGCTACCTACGGAACTACCGCTTTTTTTTTCTTTAATTTTTTATGTAATATAAACTTTTTATTTATTTTTATTTTATTTTATAATTCAATTCAAAATTGGAAAATTTTAATAAAATATTATTTAATTTTTTTTAATACAAAATAAATAAATTTTATATAACTTAAAAAATAAATTTTAGTTTTATTTTAACTGTAAATTAAGGTAAAACTAAAGAAACTGTTTTTAATTATTTATCTAAATATATTTTATTTTATTTTAGGTACATTTGAAACAATACTAAATTTTATTTTTTAAATTACAAAAAAAAAAAAAAAAAAAAAAAAAATTACAGAGAAATGATGATTTTAATTGCATATATAATTATTATCCAAATTAAATAATTACTTCTCCAATCAATACTGTTTCTTGAAAAATTATAGTATAGGATTACGATGCTATTAAATTATTACAGGTAAAGTAATGTTATCTTTAAATGTAGATTTTAAATGTTAATGAACATCGTTTCTTTTTCGATAACGACTTCCTTTTTTTTTATCCTTCTGTGCACAAAATAAAATTCCACCTTCCCTTTATTATTAACAAGCTAGAAGCGTTTACGTAATTTATACACATTCAAACCAAATCAGGAAGCTCAAACTAAGATTTAAGTACACCTGCTAACTATTTTACACTTTGTTTACAGCTTGCTTATTTTTTAATTATTTAAATATTTGTCTGTTTTTTTTTATGTTTCTTATTTAGGGTTTTGTAAAACTAAACTTTATTTTTTAAATTATAGAAATTTATTGTATTTTTAAGTTATAAATATTAAAAATAGAAAAAGTTATTTTATACTCAAGAAAATTAAATATATATATATATATTTTTTTTTAATTTTTAAATTTTGAATTGAATTGTAAAATAAAGTAAAATAAATAAAAAGTTAAGATTAGATAAAAAGTAAAAAAAAAAGTAGTCCCGTAGGTAGCCTCGAACTCAAGTCATCTGGTTGGAAGACTCACGCCTTAGGATCACACCACTGAGGCGCTTACTCGCTTGCGAAATAACTTGTATTTAAAGATTACTGAAACTTTAAACGCTTTTTTCTCGAAATTTTGGGATAGTGGGTCCTATTGCTTTAATATGTTGTTACCCTCATAGTATACTACAATCCTGCACAATTTCGTCCCGATTTGAATTTTCCATGTCGTGACCTCTCCTTGGTAGAGAAATAGAGTTTCTTTTACATTCCTTCTTAGACCGAGGGCAACATTTTTCGAAATATAACTTATAGGAAAAGAAGGATCGTATAAAAATTAAATTTTGTATATAATATATATACAGCCCTTTGCTTAAAAAATGCCATACCTGAAATCTACTCTTCATTTGTGCCAATTGTCTGATTGGAAGTATGCATCTAGGACTAACGGTTGCGAAAGTAAAGCTCGTTAATATATAAAGATGGACACACTGATAGATGAAGCTCAACGATGGTAGTAATTTGTATAAAATTAAACATATTTGCCATTTTTTGTTCGTTTAAAGAGTGCGTAAAGGAATTTTTCATTGAGCAATGGAAATGATCCAGGCAGATCATCAGATAAAGTGTTACTCATCAAAATCTTCTACCTTAAAAATATGACTGCTTTTGCCGTTGTTAATGTATTTCTACAGATAAAAGTTTATATCGAGGTCCTATTATAATTATAAATCTTCCACAATTAATTGTGTATTTTGATTTAAAAAAAAAAAAAAAAAAAAAGAAAAAGAAAGAAAGAAAGAAACATATTCAGTGAAGTTGGACGGGGCCGCAAGACATCTGGAATGAATCTGGACAGACATCTGGTAGAAATCGCGATTGCGCTTATTGAACAAACAACAACAAATGCACATAGTAGAAATAATGCACGCGCTATAATATCTCGGGTTTTAGACAGTCACTATTCAAGTGTGAAAAGCCTTCCTTAAGGGTTTAAAATTTTACTTTTATATCCTATATACACAGGACTTTTATACTTTTATATCCTATAAGATATCCTATATACACAGGAATCGCTCGCTTGTAGTAAAAGCGTGCAAAAATTATTTGTATTAATGTTTCTAGCAACCGGATGATGGTAAATGATGCTTGGCCACAGAACATTTTGAGAAGTGGCGAGGCTCATTTCTATGTGAAAGGCGTTGGGATTTGGGTGATTGAAAATCTCCACACTCACCCAGAAATTCCGCTTCATAAATCTGAAATTACGGGGTGATGTTGATTCCCATCCACATTCATAATTGAGTTTTACTTCTTTGAAGAGTATATTGACTCAGAACAGGTGACATTCTCTGTACATAGTATTAGATAAATAGCTAAATTCCTGCAAATGATTCTTATTTATGGAGATATTTGAAGAACGGGCTTTATGACATTTCAAACTTGGCTCTTTTAAAAGGTAGAATTGTGCAACACGTTTCATTTATATGAACACATGAATTTCATTGTGCTGTTCCGATTGAGGTTTATTGTATGCCATATGTAACGCAAAGTGGTGGAGGATCTGTGGATATCAGACATATTTATTAATAATGCAAGATTTAAATTCAATTAAACACAGTCGACTTAAACTGTAACCAAGAGGCGATGTTATAATTGTTATGAACGAGAACCAAAATCGTGAATATTCCCGATTGCTGTTGGTTGTGAGCTGAAGAACTCTGAATACTTACACTCTTAAAAAAAAAAAAAAAAAAAAAAAAATTACTACAGAAAATTCCGAAGCAAAGTTGCCAGTAAATATCCGTATGCTATGGAAAAAGCATTTTGATAGAAATTTCAAAAAGAAAATAATACAGAGAATAATCATGCAAAACATTTTTTTTTTTTTTTTTTTCCGTAGGGTACACTGTGAAAAAAACTTGCATGGTTACCTCTCAATCACAGAACCACATATTACGTGGTTATTTAGAACTTTCCAGTCCTATTTTGATACCAAGTTCTCCGTTTACAAAATACAAAAACATGTAACCAAATCAGTAGGTAAAATTTGTATCAATGGTTGCAGATTTTAATTACAGTAAAATGTATCTTTTGACAGACTGAAATGTAATTTTGCACTAAATTTCTGTAGTTTTAGAAAATCAAAATTTTCCATAGGTAAGTTACAGATTATTTTTTTTCTTTTTTACAGAATTTTCTTACCGTGTAATTCTCAGGCTTCATTTTCCTATGTATATATTTAGTCGAAAAAGTCGTTGTTAAGTATTGATGCGTTTGCAGCAAGTGTCATACATGCACCTCATTCCCATTGCCATAACCAAATGTAATAGTACGAACTTATGTAGGCAACCAAATATCCTCTCTTCGTTTTGAGGGTTAAAAGAGGAAATTCTACGTTTATAAGGTTTTTATGTGTATCTGTTTTTTTTTTATATCTAATTTATATCATTTTATGTCTAATCTTTTAAGCTTTTGCTTAACAAATTTCCTTATTTCAGGGTTTTTGTAAACAAAAATCTTATAATTTGAAAATTAAGTTTTTTTCCCAGATGCCAAAATTATAAAGTCAATTTTTTTGCAAAACCGAGCTTAGCTTGCTTATTCCTTAAAAAAAAAAAAAAAAAAAACTTTATATATATATATATATATATATATATATAGGGGAGAACCGTGTATTATGGACCATCGTGTAATACGGACTATGAGGAAATTTGTATGTTCAACACTACATGGTGAAATCATCTCATTGCCTTTAGTGAATATTATTGTTACACAAACCATGGAGTGACTTGTACATGCGTACCTGTATTTGGACGATTATGAAATTGAGTTTTCGGTTTATATGATCATTGATGTAACAAGTATGTTAAAATGGAAATATTACTTTCTGCTGTTAGGTAATTGTAATATAACTTTCGCGTTAATAGCAGCAAATGTACTTATTTTATGAACAATTTAGACATGCGTTTCATGGGCATCAATTTGCATAGCGATTTTTGATTGGAAACCACGTTGCTCTATTTACGCGTGTAATATGAACCATGCTGTGTTGTGTAATATGGACCAGTGGTCCATAATAAAAACAGAGAGATTTTGTTAATGCTCGGCGTACATATGTCGCATACTCAAAATCTTGAGGCTATAGAATAGGCCAGGGAAGCAGGGGTAATCAAATTATCACTTCTTTCGCACGCTACCCATTGGATATAACCTTTAGACCTTTCCCTTTCTTCGTCCATTTCTACTATTCCCAAGAGATGTACAAGTGTGTGAGGGAACATGCTGGACAGTTCGTTTCACAATTCCAAGTGTGTCAACTGTTGGGGAACGAAAAGGACCACTATGGACCACTTGGTCCATATTTCATGAACGTGTGTGTAATATGAACCACCGATACATAAAAAAAAATAATAATTTCCTGCAATTATTAATAGTTCCCAGAGTACTTTACCAAGCTTGAACTATGCAACTATACCATTATAATGAGCAGCCAACAAATTAAATCTTTTTTAATTTAATAATTTTAGTTTTATGAGCATTCTTGCTTAGGGGGTCCATAATACACGGTTCCCCCCTATATATATATTTAAGGATGAAGTTGTTATGGTGTGAAAAGTAAGCCGGATAGGTCTAGAAAACTTAATATGACTCGACAAAATTTATAGCTGTACTATTTTGCTCCTAGATAAATAAATAAATAAAGTTGCTGAAGTATTATCGCTTAAAAAATATTTTCAGAAATGTTTTCACCCATAAAGTTGAACAAATCGTGTAAAATAGAACAATTTAGCATCTCCTAGTACAAAAAGATTATAATATATACCTGTTTTTCAACATTTTAAAGTGAGAAGTATGGATAGTTTTAATAAGTCAAATAAAATTTCTTGCATCAATTAAAGCAATTCAAAAACTAACGGATATTTCCAATTTCAATATATCTTGCCTTTACTTTGAATATTTAATATGTCTAAAAAAAAAAAAAAAAAAAAAAAAAAAAAAAGTCAGAACTAATTGAAATTATGAAAATTAATTTTTTTTTTTAATATACAAAAGCCAAATTTATATACATGCGTCACATATTTACAAAAAATAAATTCAATATATATAAAACTGTGATTTGAGGCTGAAATGTTAGCAACTTCATTCGATAAACAATTTTTTTCAATGAGTTTTGTTCTATAATAAGATGCAATACGAACACCCAAAACTCTTTCTAAACAATATTTGAATTTATCAAGATGAACGAATCGATTACACTTTTCGTACTTCTTTTCCTGAATTTTCAGTAATAGTCTTGTTTTAGCTATATAAAAACCGAAGGTAAATAAATGAGATTCCGTATTCCTTCAAAAGGACAATAAATTAAATCTTAGCGAATATATAAATAAAATGCGATGAGTGCATTTTGAAATGCTTAATACATTTTTCTGGGGGTGAAACCGAGATCCTTTCGATTGAAAATGGACATATTTAATTTAGAGAAGAGCGTATAATGAAATAGCACCCACATTTTAACATTTGGCATTTCTCAAGTAAAGAAGGGATTTTAAAGAATAAATAATGATTACTTGTGAGAAAATAAATCCAAGCATTGATCTGATACTGGAAATATTTTTAAAATCAATACTTTGAAGGAAAATTGATAAGTGTGAATTTTGAAGAACAATTAGAATAATTACCTGTTCTGATTTTTCTTAAACAAACTCAATTGCTTAATCTCAACGTAGTAAAGCAAATTAAAAGTTGATATTTGAAAAAAAGACACGAAAAAGTAAATATAATTATTATTATTCAATTTATTTTAAAATGTTAAATGAGAGACGGGTAAAAAATATTAACAACCAACAAATTTAGTTAAAAGATGAACGAAACAGGATTTAAAACATAATTTTATAATGATATTATCACATAAATATTAGTACACGTCAAAAAAATGTACTTTTGATCAATAAAAATAAAAGATTATTGTATTATACTATATTATTAATAAAAAGAATCCAATTTTTCTTTTTTCCTTTCCTAAGCATTCTCACACATCGACTTTTCTCCTGCTGCCAAAAGCTGCTATTAGTTTTAGATATTTATTAAATTTTTAGAGGAACACTTAATAGATGGCTCTTCATCTTCGGCTATGTAAAATAAAAGCTTGAACTAACACTTTGAAGTAAAAATTCAGCCAAAAGTGCATTTCTGGGAATAACAATAAATTACAAAAGAAAGTACTTGCAATCACGTTTATTACCATGAAAGGCTTTGAATAATCAGCAATTTTTAAACTATAATTTACTTGTCATGTGTAAAATATAAAAATTTCTTTTAAACAAGCAAACATTTTGATTTATATATATATATATATAACAAAGAAGAATTTTGAACCAAAGTTTTAGTCAATGATTAACCAATGATTTAATCAATGATTCTATCATGTTCAATTATATAAATCCCAAAACTTTTAAAATTCCATAGATGATATTATTGGCTATTGACATATGAAAATCCATCATCAATCATTATTTTAGAAAAATTAAATGCAGCTCCCTATATTGCCGATAGCCTTTTAAGTTTATCACGATAATAAATAGGATTTTATAATATAATTTGCTCAATATAATTATTTTTCAAATTTATAAAATTAAAATCATCATTCACACGTGACCACATATTTTTTTTTTCTTTAAACACCCAGTAAAAATTTTTGTTGAATTAAAAATTTTGCTAGCACAAAAGAAATTTTAGTAAAATGTGTTACAATAAAAATTTTAAGTTAGATTAACAAAATAGTTTTCGTTTTAATTCTAACAAAAATATTTTGTTTTTCTTAAAAAAAAAAAAAAAAAAAAAAAAAAGAGAAAATTAGTTACAAATATACAAAAATTATAGCAAATAAAAAATAAATAAATAAATAAATAAATAAATAAAGTTAACAGTATCCTTTATGTTGTCATAATTAACCTGATTTTTTACCTCTAATAAAAATCTTGCTTAAAACAGCAAAATGACCTCAACAAAACACATTTTGCAATTTTATTCAAATTCTTTTTCTGGATAAATGCAGTAGAAATTTTCTGTAATTCAGAAAAATACGTTCTATCAACGTAAGTTTTCCGTTGATAGAACGTATTTTTCTGAATTACAGAAAATTTCTCGCATTAAACTGCAGCAAACAGGACTTCTTTTTTTTTTTGACAGTGTACAGAAAATATGGCGTGGAAGAAAAGCAGATGCAAAAAATGCTACGGAATGAATTATAGAAACGTACTTGCAAATAACCTCCTTATAACGGAGTCTAATCATAAACGCATCTATTTATTATTAATACCATATAATGAAATTGCAGTTTAATCTTCACTAAAAATTGTAGGTCTAAGCTAAAAAGTAATGCATAGCATTTCTCTCACTGTTAAAAATAAATACTACATTTCGCCAGAAAAATAGTTCTAAATTATATTAAACTAACATTCTTAGAAATTTGGGGCACAATGTTACGCCATTTCAGTAGAGCTATTTTAGTAGCAAGCACCACTAAAATTCTGAAACTTAGCACCAAAATATTGATTCCAACTATAGATTTGCCCATTTTGTGCCATTTTTATGGTAAAACGTTGAACTATTATTTTTAACATTATAGAAATTTAAGAAATGCATTGTGACAAATTTAGTGACTTTTAACGTATCATGTTTAGCAACACGATGGGATTCTGTTCATGAACTTCTTACAAGGAAGGTCTCCATAGGCGCATATGCAAAACATTTTGCAAATTTCAGTGTAGCGTACACATTAATATTGAAAATTTACGCCTGTTTTTATTATAATTTACTTTTTATTACGCTGGTTAAATAAAATTTACTAAATAACTTTTTTAATTAAACATACCAAATTAATTTAAATAAGTTTAACTTAAAAAAATACATTTGTATAACTGCAATTTTTGAACAGTATATCTTTTGTTAATTTATTCAAACTTTAAACTAAATTTTAATGCAAAATTATAAAGAATTAAAAATTTTAAGCTCTTAATGAGTTTAAATAATAATCATAGATTAGTAGTGGGAGTAAAACAAAGATGCTTCATTAGAAGATTTAATTCTTCCCTCCCTACTACCCCCGATAAATTTGACTGATCTTGTATTACCTGTGTAACTGTATCTCTGTAATTTTTTTCACAATATTCTGAGTATGCGCTTTAAGAAGACCTTCCTTGTTAGATACTCTTTTCGGGAAAAAAAGTATAAGGTCATAAAACGATAATTTTTCATACCATTTTAACATTTTAAACTTCTGTTTTGTGGCTGATTAAAGATAACACAGAGAAACCGGAAAATATTCTTTAATTAAGGTTGAACTGAGTTGAAAAATACAAACTTATACATAGGGGCATACATTGTTTTTTTGTTTTTTTTTTTTGAACGGACACAACTTTGTTTAGCATCCTTTTGCATTTTGTATGTATGTATGTATGCATGTTCGGTTTATGGCATCGAGTGTTGCCTTCCGACAGAATCCACAAGTCTTCCGGTCATGGGCCCACTCTTCTTCCAGACCCCTATCCCTCATCGCTTTTTTTACGTTATCCATCCAAGTCTTTCTTGGTCTTCCTCGTTTTCTTTTCTGATTTGGTATATAGTTAAAAGCGATTTTAGGTAATCTTTCATCGTTCATTCTTTTAATATGACCAAACCAGATTAATTGCTTTTTTTTTAACCTCATCTAATATGGTTTCCTTTATTTTCATCATTTCTCTGATTCTCTCATTTCTCACTTCTCCATTCTTGATATCCTGCATTTTTTTTTTTTTTTTTTTTTTTAATCGTGCAAATTAATTATGAAATAAAGTGCAGCAACATTTTAAATGTTAATCTGAATACCATGTCATGGTCATTGTACTGATAATCTTCCCACAAATGACCGGACACTTCCGATTTCAGACTTTTTGTAAATATCTCAAAAAGTATTAGTTGAATCCTCTTGAAACTTCAGGAATGTGAAGAACATGTTATACCTCATACATTTCAGTGAATGTTTTGTCCCTAAAGTGAAAGAGAGACCAGTAAAAAATTAACAAAATATGAAATTGTTTTGGATCACCCTATAAAAAGCAATGTTTGAAATGCAATCTGGCTATAGCATGTGATTATCAGGCTTCTTTTTATTATATGTATAAATTTTTATGTGGCTACCACGTCTATTTATGGAGATATAATTGTTTCTTTAAAAAAATTTCAAAGGAAAAAAATTGTCATTTTTTTTAGCTGTAACTCGCAAGGTATTAAACCAAGTGAAAAGCCATTTTCAGGAAACTTAATAGATAATAATAGACACAGCATACTGCAATCAGAATGCAAAAATATTAAATATCTAAAGAAATATGAGCACTTTTACTAAATAGTTTTTAACTGCGCGTGCGCAAGATCTAGCGAAATTTCATTTGCATAATTTAACAGCCAAATATATTGAGCTACTTATATAAAAACTCCAAACATGTATCGTGTAAATTCAAAAAGTTATACGCGATGGAATGAACTACCATTCAGTTCCTCTGAAAAAAGGTAAACTATAAGGGGTTTTAGTCACGTTTTTATTTTGATGATAATACAGTTTTCGTTGATTTTAAATAAATATTGATAAAATCCCTTTACCATTTTCCGTATTTTTGAGAACTTAAACTGAGCTCATTCTATCGCATACAACTTTTTGAATTTATACAATATTTGTTTGGAATTTTTATATAAGTAGCTCAATACTGTTGGCTATTATATTATGCAAATGAAATTTTGGAAAAACTTGCGCATGCGTAGTTATTTATTATTTTTTTAAGTAAAAGTGCTTGTACTTCATCAGTTATTTAATATTTTTGTATCCTGACTGTAGAACGTTGTGTCTAATGTAGTATGTCAAGTTTTCTGAAAATGGCTTTGTACTTGAATTAATACCTTGCGTGTTATAGTAATTTTTATTTATTTTTTTTTTTTTTTAAGAAACTGTTATATCTCTATGAATATATGTGGTAGCCTCATAAAAATTACTCATATACAGCTCATATATTACCTCATATACAGCTAATAAAAAGGAATCTCATAAACACATGCTACAGCCAGATAGCATTTTAATCATTATATTTTACAGGGATAATAATAACCCAAACATTTTAATTTTTTACTGATCCTCCTTTTGATTTCGATGCAAAACTTCCACTGAAATATATGAGGTATAATATCTTCTTTATACTTCTGAAGTTTCAAGATGATTCCTTTAGTACTTTTGTGATATTTGGCAAAACGTCTAAAATGAAAAGTGTCCGGTCATTTATGGAAAGGCAATGTATTCTCTTTTATCTCCCATTATTGTAATATATATTAAAAAATAATAATAAAATAAAATCCTCCTCAAAACCTATACTTATATACATTGGCGGGATGATCAAACGCCCTCTACAGAACTTTGAAGAACTGTCGTACGCTGATTAAATGCAAAACGCCACTTCCTCATGGATCTATAGTCTCTGTTGCACGAAATGGAATCCAAACCCAAGCGCCCTTGTTCTGAAAATTGCACAGCCGATTGATATAGACAAATCATACCCCTGAACTCAAAACCAAGCACATAGGAGCAACATTGAAGTGACTGAAGTAGTATCATAACGACAGTGACGATAACGTAGGACAGATGACTGTTATAAACTGGCTCCACTTTCAGAAGCAGATTGTTAAGTATAGTTGCCAAATTAGCTCCTTTTGGCTACCAGAAAATTTTAATAATTTTTTTTATTTTACTTTACCAGAGAAAATCGTTACAGTTCACTGATAAAATAAAATAAATTTTTCCGGTAGCCAAAAGGTGCTAAGTTGGCAACTATATTGCTAAGACACCGGTTTACAAAGAGTTGGTCTTACGGAATGACAAGAGCGTCAATTCCAGTTGTTCTTATCATGTCTTGGATGTCTCTTTTCTTACACATGTTGTTTCTAATCATCCACTTTAATAGAAACGTATTTTGTTTGCTGTGATCTTTCTAACATTTTCAAGCAACTAAATTTGTTAAAATCTCTTGCTATTTCCTAGCATAATATAATCACTCTTTGTGTAAATGATAAAGCCCTGAATAAATTCAATAATCCTTAAGGCTATGTATCTCATTTGAACAGAATAAGTGCCAATTCAGCTGTTTTTCCCTTTTTACTTCTACTTGTATGAACATTTCTCAAACTCTTTCATTCTTTGGTTTCAAAGTCTCTATTAACCCTTAAATGCATTGTGTAGCATAATTTGCTACATGTAAAACAATTGTGCTGTAGTACCATGTAGTGAGATTTTTACTAATCAATCCATGTTTCTTTTCTGCTACATTGTGTTTTCAGAAGGATCATTGCACTGTTCTTCCTACCCAACAGATGGCAGTAGTACTGATTTTCTTTGAATTTGAACGAGAACAATCGAGAGCATCATATTTTCAGAATTTTCTGATGTTTTTCATTGTTATTGTGTATTTGGAATATAGTTACTGCAAAATAAAAATTCCTCGACATACAATAAGTATGTAAATTTATGATTGTTCAGATATTTACATAATGTTAATTATTAAAGTAATGACAGTAGTTTTTTCTTAGGTTGCAGATGTGCAACATTATGTGAATTTTTTTTACAAAATTTAGGCTATGATACTTTTTAGATAAATTTAGATAAATTTGTAGCAAATGTAGGAGGTACTGATGTATCATCTGCAATCTGGAAAGACAAATGAAGTTGTTTATGCCTCAGCATCAGCTTTGAAATCGGCAGCAATTTGATGAAAGGTTGCACATCTCTCACATTTAATAATTCTCATTAGTTGTCGTTGGTCCCGTTCTTTCATAATCTTTTTCCAGTCGCAGCCATTTCGGAGATTTGTTTTACTGGATTCCCGATGTTCACGGTACACTCGAAAAATGGTTTGTTTAGTGAAAATCCAAATTTCATTTTCATTACTATCTCGGAAATGCTACCAATCCGCTCTCGTACCCTCATTATAACTCCACGTTAAAAGTCGCTTAAATCTTGATAGCATGCCATTGTAGCAGCAGGAATCAATCTATCAGCTTTGATAGACACCTATAGGCAGTACTGAACACATTGTATTACTCCAATCCGTTCCTGTGTTATTTGCATACGCATGCCGATACAAGTTTTTTTGGCTCTTGAATATATATATATAATATTAGAACTTAAAACTATATATAACAAGGTCAAAATCAAATAAACAAAACAGAAATAATGTAACAAATGAAGATTAATCCAAAGTAATTCAGAAAATACGAAAACAATTAATTAAGATCAAAGTAATTAAGAAAACAGTGTCTACCAAAAGTCACACCCTACCCTTATATCTTGGAAACGAACCGAAATTTCTTAAAACTCAAAATTGTAAAAAACACATTCAATCAATTTGAGGAGAATTTCGTTTAATTAAAAAATGGGTCTGGGGCACAAGGGGATTAGCTAAGGGAAAAACTTTAAAATTTCAAAGGTAAGGAGGTTTATATGTCACTTCTAAGGAAATGTCTTTTCAAGATAAACATCTTGTCAAAAAAAGTTTTGTCCTATTATGCTTTTTTGAGAAGTTATAAAGGATTTCTTTAAAGTCCTCACTCTCCCCCCCCCCCTTTCCCACCACTTCTTGAGAGCACCTTGGAAATTTTGAAACTGTAAAAAAGTGCTTAATCTACTGGAAAGGAACATCATCTTTTTTTTTTTTAAAGGGAGTTGGGGAAAATAGGAATAAGTCAAAGCGAGAGGGGGATTTCAAATTTCAAACGGGAAGGCCTTCTTTGTCCGCTTACTGAAAAGGTGTCTCAAAACAAACATTTTAAAAATACCTTACCACTATATATATATATATATATATATGATAAATATACTGCAAATAGCCCTACCCTCTTTCCTGTATTTCGGGATCACGTCAGAATTTCTGAAGACTATAAAATACACACATTCAATGAATATAAGGGGAGAGGGCACACTTGATTTTATAAAACTGGGCTATGGGGGTATAGAGTGTATCAAAGGATTAACTTTGAAATTTCAAATGGTAGAGATTTGTTAGCTTTTTGAAAGCTCTTCTAAAGACATCATTTTTAAAGTGTTCTACATTTTAATAACTTAAAAGGCAGTGGGATATATCACATCTTTTTAATTCTCAACAACAAAAATTCATCCCAGAAATTTCACCAAAATTTTACTTCTATAACTTATCGAGGGAAAAAAAAAATCTATTTCTTTTCTTCTAATTATTTTCATAAATTCCGTAGGTTTTTCATACTAAATGAGTTACCTTGACTTCAAAGGGTTAACGATTTTATGAATTATAAAAAAAAAATTCAAATCCCATCCTTCTCCCATCGCCTAGTAAAAACTGCAAAAAAATGTGCAAATTTTATCTGAATTTTCCAGAATATGTTTCAACGACCTATTAACACGTTGAGCGTGGCGCCGGTCCCTGGGGACCGATAGTGAACTTTCCGTGTGGCCGACGTCGGTCCCTGGGGACCGACAGTATTAAAGTTAAAAAAACAAATGTAATCTCAATGAAATGCAGTCATATGTGGTTTCAATGAAATTTATTAAAACATTCTAAACAAAAAGGTAGCTTGGACTTATACATATTACAAAACGTGACAACTTTTTTCGTCAAATTTTTGGCTATCTTGCTTCCAAATAGTTTTGAATTGCCATCATAACATTCCGAACAATATCTTCGGACTTTATGAACGTCTCCTTTCTTTTTTGTATAACTTATGAAATATTCTTCTTTCACCTTGAATTGAAATTTTCTCATCTAACCGCCAAGTGAGTGCATCCGTCAATTTTCTGCGAAATGCCATGACTGATATTTTTTTCCCCTATTACATCTTGAAGCATGAACAAGGCATTTATAACAGCAGTATTTAAAAATAGCTCGAAAACCAAATTTTTTATACCACCACAGGTTTTTTTCTCAAGGGACTGCTATATGCAGTCATTTGGTCTGACAAATCAATACAAGTCTTTGCTTTATTATATTCAGCCACAATTTTGGGTTTGGGGCAAAATCCTCTTTTTGTTTTTACATTTATCATTTCGCTTGAATGTTTTGTTCGCCAAAACATCTCTCTTGTCTTTCCACTTCAACACTGTAATACCCTGATTATTTTTTGACGAAAATTTCTTGGCGTTTCAATTTAGTATTTATTACTTCACTTGTGTTTTCTTTACGATTTGTGCGAAGTGTACCGAACAGATGTGTGTTTTTGTCTATTAGATTCTTTGTCAAATCGATACTTCTGTACCAGTTATCAGTGCGCAACGTATGGCCTCTATGAAATAAATTTTTGAATAAAGACATTACTACATTTAACAGGGTCGTATTTTCCTTGTCAAGTTTCGGATCACCCTTGAGGCTGAACGGAAAAAACAGCAATTTCAGCACTGCACTCAACGTGTTAATACATTTCAAGTTTGTCTTCTTAAGTTTCCTTCTATGCCCTACAGCCTCCCTCCCTTAAAATAAAAAAATAAATAAATAAAATAAAAAATAGTTTTAAGAATTTCTGTAGTGTTTTCAAAATATAAGCTGGAGGGTGAGACTTTTTCTGTAAAGTTTAATGAGGTAAAATCTCCTTAAAACAGAACTCTAAGAAAAACATATTTTTAAAAATGTTTGTTTTAAGATGTTTCCAACAAGCTCACACAGAATTCTTCCCGTTTGAAATTTTAAAGTTATCCCCTATTTCTCCCAGCTCTAATTTTTTTTAACCAAACAAAGTACAAATTGACTAAGCACTTTTTTCTTTACAGTTTTCAGACTTTCTGTGACAATGCTGTGTTGCCTCGCAAACAATATTTTCCCTCTCTCAAGTAAAACATTCTCTCTTTCTGATAAACTAAAATTTATGTTTATTAACAAAAAAAAAGGATATTGCCTCCCCCTCCTTTCAAAAAACTTTGCCATTTAAGTGACCTTTTCACTATGAATCAATTCAAGAGTTATTTAAAATAATCTAATTTTCTCATTTTAGCTTTAATTTTTGTTTAAAATGATATTGAATGAACAATTTGGGATAAAGTTATTTGCACCTGTACTCTCCATAACTATCCATTTAAAAAATACCCTGCTGTTTGCTTATTATAGTTAGGTGAAAAGCAAACAAGCAAAAAAGTAGTCCTTTATTAAATGACATCACACTTCGAAGTATAGTGTAACCACATTTCCTAAAACTTGCAGTGACGATGAGTGCAAAAGCTTGGAGGGGTGTCAAACCGACCGATGGGTTGGGATTTGGAAAACATCCAGTCATTTGGCACTTTCTTATCACTTATTTTCTCTCAATCAAATGACTATCATCGTTATTTTAACACTGGACTCGTTGAGTCAGCACTTGCACAGAGCCTTCCATGGTCTCAAGAAATGTGGTTGAAAATATTTCAAGCATGAATAGAATTCTATTTATTTATTTTTTGGTGGTGGTGATAGGAGAGGAAGGGAACTGGCACATATAATTTAAAAACCTTTTTCTCTCTTGTTTTTTCTCTTTATGAAGTGTAGTTCAGGAATGAGATTGGCAAAAAGACAAAAAAGCTGAAATTATACTCAAAAGCAAGACAATGAAATGAGATATTAGAATTTTGATGACAAAATCATTACATTGGATATTATTAGAATAATAAATATATTTTTGTAATTTTCAATCTATTAGAAAAAAAAAAAAGAAAAAAAAAGGCTGAAAAAAAGTGAAAGTTAAATCTAAAAGAATCTAAATTCAGCTCAAAAGCTGAAAAATCCCATTCCTGTAATTACTCGGGCCGCAGTAGCCCAGTCGGTAGAGCGCGGGCCTCGTAATTGGAAGATTGCAGGTCCGGTACTCGAGCAGGCCAAAGACCGTCGTGTGCACTAATGGTGGCTGGTGCACGTAAAATCTGTCGTGGCCGCAATGTCCTCCATGTTCCCATCAAAAATTATACCTCTGGGGGTCACCGAAGCGGGAGAGTCGTCCCTTCCGTGGAGGATTAAAATTGTGAGGGCATGTCTCCGGACCACCTCTAGGGGTGTGTCCCAGACCGTCGCCAATTGCCTATCTGCGCAGCACTAGTGTGACGTAAAACCCAACCATCCATCCATCCATCCTGTAATTACTCTTGGGTGCGAAAATTAGAGAAACTAATGTGTAATTAAGAGCTGTGAATAATACCTTTATTCATCAAAGTATTCTAAATCATTATGTAATACCTTCCGTCATTGGTCGGGGAGTTGACAGATGTCAGCAGAATAGAATGATTCGTCTGTTGACATCATGAAGTCGCCAATCCATTTTTGTAACCTTGTCCACTGTTGGAAAGTGTACAGAAAACTAGGCATTTGTGCACTGACGAAAACAAATTATTGTCCAAAGAGGCTATGTTGGAGAAATACGCATGGTGTACCAAAGTTTTTCATCCGAGCATTATTATTGTGTCCTTGACGAATTTTAAAATATGAGACCTTGCATTATCATGGGGTAATTTTACAAAGCACAAACTTTTGCCAGTACACGGACATTTTCATTTATTTCATTTCATTTATTTTTTTGCAGTTTGAATCGTTATAACATATCCATTTTTCATCTTTTGTCATGATTTTCACCAAGAAAGATTTTCTGTGTTGCCTGTTAAATAAAATCATGTACTACAAGATAGACACATCATCCTTTTTCTACTCCAATGCATACGGCATTCATCTTCCTACTTTCTGAATCTTTGTTATTGAGTGTGAATGATTAGAACTCGATTTTGTGGTACTCCTAATTGTTCATAAAGTTCTTTTTGCCTTTGAGATGCATCTTCACCACTCAGTGCTTACAAATCTTCATACCTAGCTTTCAGTGGAGCACCACTACCTTCACGATTAGAAATGTCAAAATCATCATTCAAGTGTCGAAACCGAAATCCGCATATACTTTTCGGTAATTTCTTCCTGCGAACAGAACAGATTGATTAACATACTTTTGCTTTTTGCAGCACCTTTTTTCCTTGGTGAAATATACGAGTGCAATTACAAATGAATGACTTATTATATGGCAATTTTCACCTTTGAAATTTCAATTTTACTTTCACTTTTTTCCTAACTTCTGCCCCAGTTAACTCTGAACCAGTTCTTAACACGATATAAAAACACTTATGTAAGATAATCTGGTTTCAGTATATTCATTCTAATTAAAACTACATTATGTACTTAATACAATTCAAATAGATTGTGGTGGTGTGTGGACAGGACCTAGGCCAAGATGATATGTCCTAAATAACTCTTTAACGTGCGCTGTCCTCACTACGAGGACGCAAAATTTAAGATCCAGCTGCAAAAATTCATCCCGGAAAATTTTTAGCAAAAATTTACATTTATAACCTATCAGAAAAGGCCGGTTTTTTTACCCTTAAATTTTAAAATTTCTTTTGGTTTAATTTAGTTCATTAATTCCGGTGGCAGTATAATTTAATTGATCTGAATTGTCTTGCGCCGCAAAGGGTTAAAGAGGAAAATCTTTGATAGGGACAGGGCCAAAACTAGAGGGGAGTGAGCAAGGCATGCGACCCGGGGTGCCAGAAGGGGAAGGTCGCCGAAAAAAGGCTGGTTAAATGCCTCATCAACACACGATTTTTTTTTTTTTTTTTTTTGGTTAAAAAAAAAAAAAAAAAAAAAAAAAAAAAAATTATATTACTATTTTATGGATCCTTTAGCTGGCAATTCGATCGAGGTAAAAAAAAGAAAGAAAAAAGGGATTAATTTACAAGGAAAATCATGGGTGAGGGGAGTGAAATGTTCTTCTAGCCTATTGTATTCTTCTTTAAGCATACGTTTCTTATCGTAGAAATCATTTCCTGTATAATATGTTTTGTTGCGACTAAAATAGAATTTTTTTTAAGGCCATGAAACAGGAGTAACTTATTGCTACTATCGATAAAAGAGTAATTTACATGTGATCCTAAACTTTCAACTAAGGACTCTAAAAAATGAATGGGTGGAAAATATACAGTATACTTGATTAAACATCTGAAAGTTCTAATAATGCATAGAAAAAACGAAGTATAATTATAATTAAATACATTTTAAATAAAAAACCTAGTTATTTACTTCGTGCATCGTTTTAGATCTTTCGAAACCGGGCACCCGGTCCTCTTCAGAAACGAACTTCTGTGCTTGAAACTTGAAACTGAGTGTTCCTTTGTTGATTTTTCAGCAGATGGCTCCATGCTCCGTTTGGGGCTACTGCGCCGCTGTCGTTGCATACGTCATAATTCGTAGATATTTCGATCGATTCACGGTACATCGCATAATTATAATTTTCATAATCGGCAATTTTAGTGGTTTTGTCAAAGTCTATTTTAATATTTTGTTTATTGTGTGTTTTGGCCAGGGCGGTATTAAAAAATATATATATATACTAGCAGGCTACGCCCGCTTCGCTGGTCACTATATTTAAATGAATTTTTGAAAGAATTGAATTAATATTTATTTTTTTACACCACATTCTTGAAAAAACCAAAAAAAAAAAAAAAAGAAAAGAAAATGAAATTGCTCCAAACTTCGCTTAGGGTACCCGCTGTCTACGGCAGCTTTTTTCCCGCCCGCACTGCATCAGGTCTAGATTTCCCGTGACTGTAGAAAGATCTTTTCCGGGCACTTCAATCTGGATATTTATCGACGGTAGGGGGGATCTGCTACAATTTAAGAACTACGATTTTAAAGATGACTGTATCTCAGCATCTATTAAATATTTTAGTTTTGAACCATGTATTTTATAGCCCATGCTATTTACACTTTATTACAATTTGATTCCGACCAATGAAATAAAATAAAACAAAACAAAAAGTTGATTAAAAAATAAATATAACATATAAACAAATAAATTTTAATCATTTTAATCCTTTTTACTACGTATATACTACTATTTTTCCCGATAAATACTGTAAATTAAAAAAATTAACAAATAAAAGTTTTTTCTTTTAAAGGAATTAATTAAAAATTGAAAAATAAGAAGTTGTTCTACTATAAAAAATTAAATATAACTGTTATAATTTTTTTCTGCTGCATTACGATTAATAAATATAACAAATTAAAAAAAAAAAAAAAAAAAAATTTCGCCTTCAAATGAATGTATTCAATAAAAATAAGTTGCGTAATAGCCGTTGCTAAGATACGCAGACGATAGAAGCAAAATAATAAATCTATGAAAAATGAAGCATTAAAGCCAATATTTAAAATCGAAAAAACTTTAATTTAAAAAATTCAAATTCGAAATTCGAAAAAATCTCGATGAGGTGCACACATGCATGGTCCCAGGTACCTATATGCCAAATTTGGAAGCTCTGCGATCAGTAGTGTGAGCACCAGAGCGCAGATACACACACAGACACACACACAGACACTTCTCTTTATTTATATAGATGAAGATGATGAGGTCATTTTATAGTAAAATTATCCATTATAGCATATATTATATTTCACTCCTCCATAAAAATTAATTTTAAAATCGTCTGCTTCTTTTATACTTTTATTTTAATAGAATTTTAATATAATTTAATTTATATATTAGTCATTTTAGCATTTTTATCCTAAGTAGCATTAGCAATAATATATATCACTTCTCCATTAAAATTTATAAGACCCTACAATAAAATTAATTTGTGCTTAATATCAACTCTACGAAAATTTTTATCAATCGCTTCCAAATTTTGAGCTAAGGTTCAAATCTCAATCCTGTGGGTATTTACATCAGCTACAACGTTTTCGTCTTTATTCGTAAATAATAATTTAACTGTATTAAATAGTTTACTGGAATATAATTCAACGTATAACTTAGTCACAGCAACGCGTGACCGGGTCTGCTAGTTGAATTATACGAAATTTATTAATAGGTTAAAAAGTTGAAGATTCTTTGTGTAGATGGCAGCACCAAATATATTTCAGCTTTCATTTCAACCCAGTCGAAAGGTATCGACATCTGTTAGAATCATTTGGAGTTAACAGATAATTGTGACTGTCAAATAATAACAGACAAATAATTAGCAATAAATTAAAATTGCGACTATAATTTGAGATTTAAACTATCCTATCTCTCAAGTTGGATCGAACTGCACATGGTGTGCGAATTTTATTATAATCGGTTAAGTGGTTTAGCAGTCCATTGAAGATAAACATTGTGACACGAGATTTATATATATTAAGATAATACCGCCATGGCCAAAACACACAATAAACAAAATATTAAAATAGACTTTGACAAAACCACTAAAATTGCCGATTATGAAAATTGTAATTATGCGATGTACCGTGAATCGATCGAAATAACTACGAATTATGACGTATGCAACAACAGCGGCGCAGTAGCCCCAAACGGAGCATGGAGCCATCTGCTGAAAAATCAACAGAGGAACACTCAGTTTCAAGTTTCAAGCACAGGAGTTCGTTTCTGAAGAGGACCGGGTGCCCGGTTTCGAAAGATCTAAAACGATGCACGAAGTAAATAACTAGGTTTTTTATTTAAAATGTATTTAACTCTGAAAGTTCTTTAAAAACTATGATTTACAAGGGTGGACAAAAAATTTTGCTAAGGGTGTCAATGCTATTGAAGCTGCTTCTCTTTCAGATATTTAAATATAAGTATGTTAAAAAAGGGCCATAAATTCATGAAACAGTCCAGCACGCTAGAATGGGAGGTGGTGATATGAATGCAAAATAACTAGATAATAAATTCATTTAGAAGCTATCATTTACAGGACTCAGCAAATTCTTTATCAAAATACTATGTGAACTAAATCCAGCCCTCCCCTTTAGCAAGAAAAAGTAAAAGCTTAAAATGTTAAACTTTCAGGACTATTTTGAACCATGGTTTAAAAAAATTCCTTTATTGTTTTTCTTTTCATTAGTAATATGAAATGCAAGAAATGCATTCATTTAATTTGTGATGTAAGGTACTATTAAAAAATCCCCCTTTCTTAAATTTCTCTCTATATATATTCCTTGTTATTTTTATTCTTTAGCCAACTTTGTATTGCAGTAGGAACTTTATTATTGATAACTAATTAATACAAAATGTATCATACCTCTGCTAAATTAACTATAGTTTAAAGTAAAATTTTATTTAAAATTAAACTTTCATATTTATTAAATATCGTAATAACATTATAATATACTTGATATAGCATATATTTGCTTTTTATCTAAATTAAATTGAATTTTCGATTCAACAGTATTTGGAGCCTTTAATCTAATTGTAGATTAAAACTGAGTATAATATAATATTTCTTCATAGTCAGCTCATTTTTTTTTTTTTTTTTTTTTTTTTAAGACCATTAGGCCGAACCCAGCTAAAAAAAATCTTTTAAAAAAAAAGAAAAAGAAAAAACTATAAAAAATGAAAAAAAAAAACTGCAGATATCTCAAGGTAATTGGAACAAAATAAGATTAAGGGAAGAAAAAAAATTATTTTCAAATTTTTTCTTCCAAACTGCAATTATCCTTCAGATTTTATGATTCTTGTTCCAAATACCTTCAGATTGTCAGCATTTTTTTTTTTTTTTTAATAGTTTTTTTGCAGATTTTTTTTTAGCTGGGAAAATTCATGTAATTAAGAAGTTTTGTCAACATAATGTCCACTCCATATTTTTATTGACAATTGTTAAACTGATTTAAAAATTGACTATTAGATACATAGCTAATCATAAATATGCTAAAAGAAAAAAAATCAGCATTTTTAATTTTGGAGAAATTTTACTATTAAAAAAATCCCCTATTTCTTAAATTATCTTTCTGATTCTTGTTATTTGTATTCTTTAGCCAACTTTATATTGCAGTAGAAACTTGATTATCGGATAACTAATTAATATGAAATGTATCATATTTATGTTAAATTAACTCTAGTTTAAAATAAATTTTCTTTAAAATTAATTTGCATTTATTAAATATCTTAATAACATTACAATAGACTTTATCAAGCATGTATTAGATTTTTATCTAAATGAAACTGAATTTAGATTTTTCAATTCAACAGTATTTGAAACCCTTAATCCAATTCTAGATTAACAATTGAATATAATCAGAATCTGATATATACATATAAATTTATTTTAAGACCATTGGGCCTAAAATCCTTGTAATTAAAATATTAAAGAAGTTTTGTCAACATAATATGCAATAACGCTTTAATGTCCACTCCCTATTTTCTATTGATAATTGCTAAACTAATTTCCAAAAAGGGCTATTAGACACATAGCAGATCATAAGTAAGCAAAAAAAAAAAAAAAAATCAGCATTTTTAATTATGGAGAAATTTTGGTTTGAAACATCTATTTGTTAACCTGATTAAATTTAAATACAGTAAAGGATCGATAAATTGCAATTCTCCATAATAATGCAATAACAATTAATACACATGTAACACTATGCTTTTACCGATGCAAACATAACATTACAAATTTGTAAATAACAGCCGTTATGTCATCTAAAAAGGCTTAGTGAGGTTATAAAATGTTAATTTTCTACATTTGTACCTTGTTTTGGTATTAAAATAGCCAAATTTCCTTTAAAAACCCGTTAAAATTCTTCATCAGGGCAGATAATGGTCTTGGTCATGAATTTGGCAAGCAAATCCCTATTTTCGATATATCGATAATCTAAGCTCTAAATCAAATATTTTGTGAAATACCAGGAATATTCTGGAAATATAAGAGGCTATATAAAGGGATCATTTGTATTACAAACAATGCTATTCCAGCAATACTGAAGGATGAAGTAGCTATGGCAATAAAAGTAATAGAAAATGGAAAAGCTTCAGGAGAAGACAAAATGACTGTGGATATTTTAAAAGAAGCAGGGAATGAAGCCATTGAAGCTCTTACTGAACTATTCAAAAATGTATAACATTATGTAATGTTCCAGAAAACTGGGAAAATACCATCATAATCTTACTCTTTAACCCTTTAAAGTTCACTACATATTTCCTTTTGAAAATTGTGAAATTAATTTAAAAAATGACTCTTAGACACATCACTGATCATAAATATAAAAATGAAAAAAAAATTAGCATTTTTTATGTTCCAGAAATTTATGTTTCACAGTGAAACCAATGAATGGTAATGGGCTATTTTTTCTCCTTAAACAAACTAATATAAAAGTTGCAGAGAATAAATCAGATACTTTAGAAATCTAAAACATTTATATTTTGACTTATTTATTAAGAAATTCAAATAATGATTTATTCAGAAAAGAAGCAAGTATGGTGTAAGCAGTGTAACAGCACCAGGCGCCTAGCCAAACATTGTTGCTACAACTCTGGCTTTATTATTTAATTTTTACTTTCCGAACACTATAGTGAGGAAAGTATTGTAATCATGTCAAAAATCCGAATTCGAGATTTTGATGTTTCTATACGTTTCGAGGTCCAACGAGTCTGTTTTCACTATTTTTACGATGATGTATGTATGTGTGTGTGTATGTATGTGTGTATGTATGTGTGTATGTCTGTGAGTGAACACGCTAGCATCTAAACGCTTTGTTCGAATAAGCTGAAAGTTGGTACGTATATTGTAAGTCACCATAGTACGAACCCTATAGATTTTGGTGAATCTAGCACTTATAGTTTTTTTACAGGGACACAAAGAAAAATTCTTTATCATTATGGCCAAGGGACCAAAATCTTAAACGTGCGATAGCATCTAAACGCCTTATTCAATTGAGCAAAAACTTTATACACATATTATAGGTCACAGATACTCAATCTGTATAGATTTTGGAGAATCTAGCACTTATAGTTCTTTTACAGGGACACAAAGAAAAATTCTTTGCCAAATTTTTAAAAGTGCGATAGCATCTAAACGCCTTATTCAATTGAGCAAAAACTTTATACACATATTATAGGTCACAGATACTCAATCTGTATAGATTTTGGTGAATCTAGCACTTACAGTTTTTTTACAGGGAGACAAAGAAAAATTCTTTATCTTTATGGCCTATGAGACCAGCGATAGCATCTAAACGCCTTATTCAATTGAGCTGAAAATTTGTATGAATATTATAAATCACTGTTGCACTAACTATAAGCATTTTGGTGAATCTAGAATTTATAGATTTTTACAGGGACACAACGAAAAATTCTTTACCCTTATGATCTAAGGGCTCAAAGTTCAGTAGCGTTAAATAAAACCTCGTGTGATATATGGAGAAAAATACTCAAACACTCTGTTATGGTTTTCTCTTTTTTGTTTGTTTAGCAACTCCTCTTTCTGTATTTTATCTACAAAACTGTTAACTACTCAATGTTCGGAAAGTCGAGTGGAGTCACTCCAGATTTTTTACTTTATTTACAAATTTATACATAAAATTAACTATACTTATTAACTGTTTTACCAGGTAAAAAAAAAAAAAAACTTCATAATTGCAAAATGTTTAGTACATATAAATTATTTAAAAAGAAAAAATTATATGAAGATATATACCCACATACATACTTTTATATATATATATTCATATAATTCCAGAAAGTGATATTTTAAGAAATTGCAGAAAATCCAGGAAATGTTCATTTTCTACTCTTATCTTATGTCTTGAAAAATTCAACCTTTACTGGAGTTTGGTTTCTCTCAGAAACTAAACATTTTACATAACTTTTCGGACAGTTTAGTTTATTTATATAAAAAATTGAAAGTTGCAATTTATGACTAAGAAGGATTATAGTAAGTTCATGTGCTATTATTTAAAATAAATATATTTTTCTTTATTTTTAAAATTGATACAATTTCATAAAATTAAAGTGACATAGCATTTTTTGGATTTTGCTGCAGTGCTGCCATCAAAGAGAATGAATAAGAGTTTAATATTCTATTAACACTTTGTAAAAATACTGAAAAATTGCAGAAAAAAAAAAAAAAAATGAAATGTTTGGTTTCTGGGTGAAACCAATGAACATTAAAGGGTTAAGAGAAAAAGAAGATATTAGAAACTATCGTCCAATCAGTCTATTCTCAATTTTATACAAAATTCTGATGAAATTTCTGACAAATCATTTACAGAAACAATTATATGCAGCATAACTAAAGAAAAAGCAGGATTTAGAAGTTGTTTTAGTACCATTGACCATATTCATACAATCAGAGAAATTATTGAAAGAAGTAATGAATACGAACTTCCTCTCTGTGTGACTTTCGTAGACTATGATAAAGGTTTGGACTCTGTATCATCACTAGCAGTTATGAATGCATTAAAGAATTCTAATATTAATTTAGGATATATTTACCTTATTGGAAACATTTATAAAGAATCAACAGCCAAATTAAAACTTCACAAAACGAGTAATACATACGAAATCAGAAAAGGTTAAACCAAGGGACACAATTTCGCCTAAACTCTTCAATGCAGTACTTCAAAAAGTTAAAAAAAAACTAAATTGGGAAGAGAAAGGGATAAAAATTGAGGGAGAGTTTATAAATCATTTGAGATTTGCTGATGATATTGTACTTCTAGCTTCCTCATTTCAGGATTTGCAAGAAATGCTTGAGGAATCAAACAAAGAAAGCAAGCTCATTGGACTGAAAATGAAACTAAGTAAGACAAAAATTATGTCAAATTCCTTTGTTTCTCCACTGAAGATCACTGGTGATATGGATCAATTAGAAACGGTATGCAGTTATACTTATCTGGGACAAGTCCTTACAATGAACAGGAACATCATGGATGAAATTAACAACTGAGTTAAACTTGCATGGAGAGCCATGGGGAGAAATAGTGCTGTATTCAAAAGCAACCCTCCAATTTGTTTGAAAAGAAAAGTTTTTGATCAATGCATTTTTCCTATTTTAACTTATGCTTCAGAAACTTGAACATTAACATGTAAAACTACACAAAAACTTCAAACAACCCAGAGAAACATGGAGAGATACATGCAGTGGCGGATTTAAGGGGGGGGCTAGGGGGCTGAAGCCCCCCCCAAAACACTGACATTCACAATTGAATATTACAATTGTAAATTTTTTATTCGTCTAGAATAACACTTTGAAAAATCTTAGCCCCCCCCAAAAGTCAAGTTCTGGATCCGCCACTGGATACATGTTAGGATTCACCCGAAGAGACAGAAAACAAAACACTTGGATTAAGGAGCAAACAAAAGTTATTGATGTTATTTCTAGAGTTCAGAAGTTAAAATGGAGCTGGGCTGGGCACCTTGCCAGAAGAAATGATGAAGATGGACCCCCAAAGTCCTAGTTTGGATACTGAGAGATAAGAAAAGACTGAGGAAAAGACCACTGTGTCATTGAAGAGCAGAAATTGTGAACTTTGGAGGAGCAGAATGAAGTATAATTGCAGAAAACAGGGCAGATTGGAATCACCTAGGGGAGGCTTTCACCCTACAATGGATTGATAAAGGCTACAACTGATGATGATTATGAAAATATAAAGGGATTGCATTTCAGCCATCAGTCAGTTTTACACCAAGCTACTTGTCGTGTAAGAGCTCCCTCTGAGTGGGCCTCTGCTATTGATTACAGCTATATGTTGAGTGTTATGCTTACAGTACAGTTTATGCTGTCATTTTTATGTTGTCAGCTGTTGCTTAAGGTGAGTTTTCTCGTGAAATTGAAATTGATACTTGGTTAACAGTTTTAATTATAGTATGTATACTCAACAATGTATCATTTTTAATACAACCAATTCAAATATTTCACAATATAACTGCTAAAAAAGCCTTTATAAAGTATAAAAAACCTATAAAAACATTCTCTTATGTATATAGTAAAACATTTCAATTAGTTACATATTTATCCTTAGCTTTTGACTCCTCTCGTTGAGTCTTCTTCTGAGTTATGTTATAATAAGATTCCATTTAAAAATATATATGTTCAAAGATACATAGTCGAAAAAAAATAAGTCCATTAATTTAAAATCCATGAGAGTCAAATTACGATAAAAGAATAAAATCCACATGCAATATCTCTTCCTTTTTAAATATCCGCATCCATAATTTAAACTTTTTCTGTAGTGACATATATATATATATATATCAATGATAATTCTGCAAATTGCTTGAAAAAAAAACTCCTTAAAATAATGTGCAAATTCTATACACATTAAACTAATCACGATAGTCACTGAATTATATATTTTAACTCTAAATATATACTGATAAGAATTACTATATAATTATTTGTTGCTGCAATATAAAGACATATTTAAGTGTTGTCAATTATGCTATTAATGGCCAGTGCATATTTCAAGTTACAATATCCGGTTTAAACTTTTCCTAAAGATTTTGCCAAAATGTAGCATTAGATTATTGCGCCCTCTAGCAAGAAAATATATCTTTTTTTTTTTTTTTTAACAGGAATTTTATTTATATTTTAATATCTCTAACCAAAGGTTATCTACAGTAAATGAGGGAAAATCATTACAAATTTCTTTTTCTCTTTTAATAATTTCAATTCTTTCTCTAATTAAAGCGGCAAAAAACAATTAATAATTATTTCAACAACTTTGCAAAAGTTCTTTTTTGTGAAAAACCCCTTATTGATCTCACAAATATCAGTAAATAAACAAAATTATGTTGCAGTTACAAGCTTATAAGGGGTTTTTCCCAAAAATATAGCTGCCAACATTACTAATTTTTAAATCTGATTTATACACCAGTATTTTTAACATAGCCTCCTAAACTAGATCCCTTCTGCGTGGCTCGGAAACTTGGCAACAGTTCAAGCAGTAGACAGCACCACCTGGTACAGATTGCATGACTTTTTATTCAACAGCCACCAAATATTTTTAAAAGTGAGATTTGATATACATAAAAGGCAAATAGAATCGAAGAAATGTCAATTATATATCACTTCTTAAAATTATTGGTGACAACTGAATAAAAATGTTGCGCAATCTGTACCAGGTGGCACTGTCTACCACTTAAACTATTGCCAAGCTTCCGAGCACGTGGAAGGCATCTAATTTAAGAGGCTATGATTTTTAAAAAGGAATCTGCCAGAGATATCTTTTTGGCGAATAAACAAAATTAAATTCACTAAAAATATTTATAAAAACTTTCCGGTATGAAGTCTCCGTTAAAAATAAGACTTTGCACCTATGCAAAACAATACTTTTGGAGCGTGGTTGAAATAATTGAATCTTCAAATTAATTATGCAGCATGTGAAAAACCCCTTATGAAATTTCAACTCTGGAAAATACTTAAAATCCAGATCATTCTTTTGCCAAAAACTTGCTTAATTTTTACTCTATTCAAATGAACTTTTGACAAAAGTTGCCCTATATATCTAGCTTTCAACCTATGCAATAAAAAATTTTCTATCTTTAACACATGCACGATGAAAACATTTCATGTGATATTTAAGATATTTGCATTCTGATTGCAGTATATTGTTTCGAAAGTGTTTTTTCAATTTATCTGAAAGTGGGAATAATTTTCATTTAAAACTCTGCATATTATAAATAGAAAACATGCTGAATTTTTTTGGAGTTTTAAAAAAGCTTATATCCCTATTATTTAACATGGTATCATCACACAAATTCATCCACAAATTGTACTGGGTCTATATCAACATATCCTAAACTTTCAGATCATTTCCTGCACTTAAGGATTCAGGGCGATTGCAAATATTATTGATTTTGCTGAACTTGTTGCTGGCTCCCTAATTATTATTGTAACCTAAACTTCACTGAAAAGCATGAAGAAGACCCTGTTCTTTGCATATCCAGTGTTTAAAAGCATTTAATCTAGGGATAAGTCTTATAAATTGAAAAAAAAAAACTGATCATTTGTAAATCTTCCTAAACTTTTGAGCAGGAGCATAATTACCTGGGACATGCCGACTCAGTGTGCGATACGTGAGGTGCACACAGGCACCAGGTAAAAGAAGGAGCCTGACGAGAAGTTACCATTTAAAAAATATGTGCTTTATTAAACTGGATCTTATATTATCGGTTCGAAGCCATGTGACCAATATGGCCACATGAGGCGCCACGAAAAAAAGTGCTTTTCAAGGTCATCTTCCACGATTAGTTTAGAAGCGAGTTTGTTGCTAAAGGGCTTTTTTAAAGTAATAAAAATGCTTTTTGCAAATTTATGTGTAGAAAAAATAATTACAAGTATTCAGTTAGTATTATCTACTTTTTGTTGTTTAAAGTTATAAAGCAAGTTAATTTGAATAAACTTAGAAACCCTACTTTTATAATGAATATTTAGAAGCTTTAGTCCCCTGGAAACACAAGTAATGCCATCTGAAGGATTTTAATGCAATTATTCAAGATGCTTCACTTTTATAAAGAAAGCTATCACTAAATGTAAAACAATGGGCTCTTTCCACCTCATGTCAGAGGTCACATGCTATTTATGTTTCAAACTAAGAGCAGATGAAATCTTCTATGTTTATCTATAGCGATTGCTGAAATAACGTGTTTTCTATTCTTATTTTTGATAAATCCGATTTAATCTGTGTTATATTTTTATACATCATCATTTTTTATTCCATTTGATTTCATTATTCATCTTTTTTTTTTTTTTTTTCTTCTTTTCACACATTTTCAATATTCATTTAGTTTATAATATTTGTTCTTTATTCTTATTCTATAATTCTATACATGTTTCCCTTTGCAACATTGCAACATTCATCAATAGTTACTATGATGTTCAATTTGACAGATCATCCATTGTACATATGAACTTTTATTTATTAACTATACTAAATTACAGGGAAAAAATGAATCGTTCTTTATGCAGATGAGAGCACAAAAGGTACAAAGATGTATATGAAATGTTTTGCAGAAGACTTTTACTTCACAGAAAACGTTAAAAAAAAAAAAAAAAAAAAACAGAAATATAAGGTTTTTGTTGACATTAAGAAAGTGATTGTGAGATGAGTTTTATTTTCATATACTTTGTTAAAAAAAAAAAAAAAAAATCCAATTTTTGAAATGGATGTTTCATTTGTAAATAGATGTTGGTTTAAAATGGAATTTTTTTTTTTTTTTTTTTTTTTTTCACGAATTCATATGTATTATTAATATTATGCATTTAAACACAAATACACAATTTACTTAATTTTTACTCTATTCAAATGAACTTTTGACAAAAGTTGCCCTATATATCTAGCTTTCAACCTGTGCAATAAAAAAAATTTATTCATAGGTTCGTTTTCATTATTAGCATACAGTTTATTTATTATTTAAACTTTAATAATTTCCTTATCAGTCGTTTTTAGCATGCTTTTCTACTACTTTTAAGTTAGATATTACTCATATATATCAGATCCTAGCTTTGTCTGAAATATTTCTCCCCTGGTGCAGAGCCCAGAATATTCTCCAATGAAATTTCACTAATCATCATAAAAAAATTAATAAATAAATTATATGAAGTAGAATTTCATATTCTTAACAAAATTTTGTTGATATGAATATGAAATATTGTTTAAAATGTTATGAAATAATATCAAAATGATAATGAAATTAATATTATAACAGTGATAATGAAAATGAAAACAAAATGATAAAAACAAGTGGAGTATACAAAAATAACACGTTGAAAACAATGTTATGGTGGAAAAGTATAATGGTTTGTTATTCTACATCATGTGTTTAAGCAGGCAATGCTGGGAAGAGCTCATTACGCCAAAAAATACATATTTTTAAAATATGGAGTTATACCACTTTTACAATGACACATATATAAGAAAGTTTTTTATATGTGTGTAAACAAAGTATGGGAACAAGATTTTCTTTTTTTTTTCCCTTTATTAATTTTTGCTAGAGGAAAATATCAGAACAATATTCAATATTCATTTTATTTATCATTTATCAAATATAAGTATAATGTAAATAGAAATTTTAAGGACATATATATACAGGGTGTTTATAAAGTCCTGGACCCATTTTGATGTTTAATAACTCATAAAATAATGAAGATATAAACAAACTTATGGCATTTTTTGATGGAATAACTCATATATTTTCTTTTCAGGTTTGAATATCTTTACTTTTGTAAATATCGTCTGCGCGTGTGGTTAATTTCAGATATTTATTGAAATTTTATTTTTCCGACTGAGTGAAAATAATGCCTGGACCGGGAATCGAACCCCGGATCTTTGACTTACAAGGTCAATGCTCTACCACTGAGCTATCCAGGCCGACATCCCGGTCTGCATTACTCACTCAGACAAACTTTTAGGCAGAAACATCTCTGGTCTATCATTTAGATAGCTCAACAGAAAATAAGCCACAGGTAAAGGAAAAACACCATTAAACAATGGGAGAGAAATACAATTTTTTTATTAAAATCACACAATTAACTGTGGAAGAAAATCATATTTATTGAAATTTTATTTTTTTTCCGACTGAGTGAAAATAATGCCTGGACCGGGAATCGAACCCCGGATCTTTGACTTACAAGGTCAATGCTCTACCACTGAGCTATCCAGGCCGACATCCCGGTCTGCATTACTCACTCAGACAACCTTATAGGCAGAAACATCTCTGGTCTATCATTTAGATAGCTCAACAGAAAATAAGCCGCAGGTAAAGGAAAAACACCATTAAACAATGGGAGAGAAATACAATTTTTTTATTAAAATCACACAATTAACTGTGGAAGAAAATCATATTTATTGAAATTTTATTTTTCCGACTGAGTGAAAATAATGCCTGGACCGGGAATTTTTTTTATTAAAATCACACAATTAACTGTGGAAGAAAATCATATTTATTGAAATTTTATTTTTCCGACTGAGTAAAAATAATGCCTGGACCGGGAATTTTTTTATTAAAATCACACAATTCCCGGTCCAGGCATTATTTTCACTCAGTCGGAAAAATAAAATTTCAATAAATATGATTTTCTTCCACAGTTAATTGTGTGATTTTAATAAAAAAATTGTAATTTCAGATAATTTCATTTTCCAGTCTAAATATCTGTACTTTTCTAAATATCGTCTGTTTATTAATTGCATTTTTCTCTCTTTTGTTTTTGGCAACTATTGCAATGTTATGTTTACTTTTGATGTGTTTTGTGTGTTTGATGTGTACTTTTGTTTTGTTTGCGCAATAGCCTCTGTGGATGCCGACATGCTTGCCGCTACCTGGCGTGAAATTGACTATCGACTTGATATTCTCTGTGCGACGAAGGGGGCACACGTCGAAGTTCATTGACAAGGGTCATGAAACTTTTTGAGTCTATCTAACCATTTATGTTATTAATTTTAATCTATCTTTATTATTTTATGAGTTATTAAACATCAAAATGGGTCCAGAACTTTATAAACACCCTGTATATATTATCTTTTTTAAATGTAAGCTTTAAAAATAAAACACTTAAAATAAAAAAGGAATCATATGGTTTGAGTACAATAAAATTTTCCTACTATGTTTAGTTCTTTTCTGTGTTTTCATAAAGAAAATAAAGTTGAAATACATATAATTTTTATTAAGGAATATATTGCGCTATAAAAATTTCATTTTAATTGAAATAGTTAACATATTTTTACAACTTTATTAAATTTCTCCTGTGCCCCAAAATAGGAAGTAAATTTGATGTTGAAACAATAAGAAATAGGCAGTAATAAACTTCAGTAATATTTAGTAATTTTATTATAAATGAAATTCCATGGATGTACTCAACACACTTCAAGCTACTGCCAAATTCTTTTGTATGCCTCAATAAATTAGCTTTATGTGCTACAAACATAAATTTCAATATGAAATATACTATGTTATAGGTTAATAACCTATTTAATTTGCTTCACAATTAATTTATAAGGGGCAGTCAAATGAAAACCGAACACCTGCTACAATTTGACAATACAGATTGTTGTATTCAAAATCGCCACAATGCATAGGGGAATGTTCCCGGTTGTGGGCACAGTTTTGATTTTGGCTTATAACTTTTGATAGAGTAAATATTATAAAAACATATGAATATCAATGGAAAGCTAGAATCCTTTGCCAACATTTGGTAAAGCAATTGTATCGATTTCATGAACCAGAAAAAACTTAACAATTTTGTGGTCATTTTTTATCAAAAAAATTTTTGTACCTGGTTGTGGGCACACTTAAAAAATGCACTAAATATGGGAATTTAATACGAAAAACCACCATAAATATAGAAAATAACAAAATTCATTCATTTTGTGAGGATTCAGTGGTCAAAATAATTACAGAAAATGGCCTTTTTCTAATTTTATTCATTGTAGAACACATTAAAAGTTATTTCCCACCCAATTACCATAAAAAAAAAAAAAAAAAAAAAAAAAAATCCTTATTTTCTTACTTGTACTGAATTTTTATCGTTTGTTTACATCGTCATGTTGAATTTCCTGCCCTCCATTTCTCTCCAAGTTGCCAATCTAGTTTAACAATCGCAAGATGCAATACAGCAATATATTTTGCAATCGCTACACTTTAATCTCAGAATTTGTATATAATTAGTTTATTAATGCATAAAAGTATATTTTCATAAGTAATTTATTTTTGAATATATAATTAATTTAAACAGTTAAATTTGCATGAAATTCTGCAGCAAGTTCATTAATATGCTATGGCAACATCACTATGCTAATATGTAATGCTTTGGTAAGTTTAAATAGCCGTGGTAGAGCCATGAGCAAAGTATCTGGTGGTATTTTTTCATAGAATTCATAAGGGAGGAAAAGTTTTGTTGAAAGTCTGAAAGAGTAACCACTGATGAATTCCTGCCTAAGTTTACTGCCAATGGAGCTTAAAAGTTGTGAGATAAATTCATTTTTTCCTTTTTTGCTAAAATTTTGAACTATGTTGCAGAGTTTCATTATTTATGAAAACGATTGAAGTTATGTATATTAATAATAGAAGTTAAACTAAAATTAAGTATCTTGTAAATTACTTTGAAGCCGTGATGGAAATTAAGTATTGTGTGGATTATTTTTGAAGTTGTTGTGAAAGTACACAATTTTTATGTTTTTTTTTTAAATAAACTCTAGTTTTATTTTAAAAACAGCTCCGTTTTATTGAGTTTAATATTGCCACCCTGCTAATTAAAATAATTAACATGCACACCTCCACAAGAGGTTATGGGCCCAGTGAATGCCCTTCCTCTGTGCTCAATGAGTTGAATAATTTAAAAGTACTAATACAGAGCTGTGAAATTGTATATTTTGAAATTCAATTTGAAGATAAAATTGAAGTAACTATGACAATGGCTTCACAAGATACAATAATTTTTAATAGAGATAATTATAGAAGTTGGGTACTTTTTATCACTCGAATTTTAGAGACTGAGGGTCTTTATTCATGGGTAAATGAAGGCGAATGGCCTGATACAGAAAAAGCTACACCTATTGATAAATTTAAAATTAATCAGTCTAAGCAGAGAGCTGCTGGTATTCTAAAAACTTATGTTTCAACAGACATAGAGTTAATTATTGGTCGCCTAAACAATCCAGCTGAAATCTGAAAAGTTCTTAAAAGTAATTTAGAGGTGTCAGGTAGAGCATATAAACAAACATGTTTTAATGAGTATAGAAATATATAATTGCAACCTGAAGAGGATATACCAACATTTTTGGCTCGATTTGAGGAGTCTCATAAAAGGTTGCAAGATTCAGGTGAAGAATTAAGTGAAAATCTTAGATGTTATCAGCTTATAGGCAGTTTACCCGAAGATTATAACTATCAGGCAAGAGAATTTAATAACCTTCTTGATGATAAATTTAAATATGAGTATATGAAGAGTGAAATTTTAAGTGAAGTATCTTGCAGGGAGAATAGAGATCAACAAAAAGATGAAAGTTTTTTAGTTATTAAAATTACTGATAATTCTAGTTTATTTAATACTCCTATAGTTCACTATAAATTTTGTGGTAAGAAGGGACATTTAAGCAAATTTTGTAAGGATAAAGTTAGTGTTGAAACAAAGGTAAATACAGAAACTAGTAACAATTATGTAACGGAATTTGATGGTTGTTATGCTAGTGAAACAGTTTCCCCATGTTGGGAATGGGTATTAGACTCAGCTTCGACTTCTCATGTTTGTCAAAATAAAAACTTTTTCACATCATTGAAAAATGCTCCACCTGGATCTATAGTACGAATGGGAACAACTCATCTGGTAAAAGGAATAGGTAACGTATCTTTCAGAATTAGAAAAGGGAGGAAAATTACTACTATAAATTTAAAAGATGTTCTTTATATACCTGATATTCATAAGAATTTAATATCTATGAGTAAAATGGACAAGGGAGGACTTCATGCCAAGCTAGATCAAGGTTTTAAAATTTTTTCCCCAACATGAAGTTATTTATACACAGCCTATTTAAGGAACAAATTTTATGTTCTTCATTCAATTTGTGATCAGTTTAGGGATATAAACACAAATACTGCAGATATGCAAGAAAGTGAAAGAAGGTTTGGCCAGGTAACTAAATCCAAGTCATTTGTAAGATCTCAAAAGGGAAAGTTGTACAAAAATCAATCAGAAGCCAATAATAGTGTAAATAAAATTTCAGAATGTAAATTTCAACATTATAGTTCATCAAAAATTTTTCCACCAAAATTAAATCATATAAATCAAGAAATTAAAACTAATAAATTTACTGTCAATTCTAATGAAGCTTTTGTGACAGAGCGTGATATAATGTTATGGCATGAACATCTTGGCCATAGTAATATAATTAAACAAATGGTTAGGGAAAGGTTAATTGAAGGTCATAATTGCTTGCAAGGGAAAGAGACTAAATGTGAAGTATGTATTTTAGCTAAAAATACAAGCGTCCCTCACCCCCGAATAAAGAACATTAGATCAAAAGAAATTCTTGAATTAATTCATAGTGATGTTTGGGGCCCTGCCCCTGTTGCATCAAGAAATGCTCACCGTTATCTCCTTACATTTATTGATGATTATAGCCGTCGAACATTTTGATACCCATTGAAATCTAAAGATGAAGTACCTGATAAATTAAGAAATTTCATTATATTTAGTGAGAGACAAACTAATAAAAAGATAAAGGTAATCCAAACAGACAATTGTCTTGAATATTGTAATTATAAAGTATGTGATTTATGCTGAAAACATGGGATTAAACATGAAAAGACAACTGTTTATAGCCCACAAATGAACAGAGTTGCTGAGAGGTACAATCGAGTTTTTGTTTGAAGGAGCAAGAACTTTTTCATATGTAGCTAATCTTCCTGAAAAACTTTGGATTGAAGCTGCAATGGCTATAAATTACATTCAGAATAGAATTCTCCATACCAGTATTAATGCAGCACCTTTTGAACGTTGGTATAAAGTTAAACCTAGTGTTCGACATTTTAAATGTTATGGTTGTGTAGCTTACCTTCATCAGCCTAAAGAAAACAGAAATTTCAGCCTAGAGCTAAAAAGGAGATTTTTGTAGGATATGGCCTAGGGTCAAGTGGCTATCGAATTTGGTTTCCACAAGAAAACAAAGTAATAGAATCAAAACATGTGATGAATCTCAACTTGGCAATCCTATGGAGAAAAAGAGAGCACACGGACCATTCTTTGATTTTATAGATGATAGTACTATTTCTCCACATAGTGGTGAAGAACCTATAGTAAAAGATGAAATCCCAGAGTCAAAAAGTGATAAACCATCATCCTCCAAAATTCCGACCCTAGCAGAATAAGAAGATAAAGTTTCCTATGAAGAGAAAATTCGAACAGCAGATGATGTTAGTTCAGAAGATGACTTGCAAGATGAAAAATTTGAGAATGCTTCACATACTTTCTATCGTTTCCTGAAAAAATGTGTGAAAGGGGCAACAGCTGGTAAAAGTGATGTATATATCCTAACTCCCTGTGGAATTAGAATAAGAAGTGGACCACAACTAAGGAAATACTGTGAAGAGAATAAATTTCGAGATGACAATACACTTGCAAATTTTTCCCTTTCAAATACATACCAAGGACCGTTAGCAATGGAAAAAGACATACATATAAAAATGAAGCTTTAATTCACATTTACGTAGATGATTTACCGATATTTGCTAAGAACAGAAAGATGTTAGAAGTTGCTAAAGTAATTGAAAACATTTATGAAGTAAAGAATTTAGGAGAAATTAAAACCTTACTTGGTATTCAATTTAAATCAGACACAGCAGGAAATATGATAAATATAAATTGTAAACAATACATTGAAAAGTGTTTAAAGAATTTTAATGCTGATTCTCTTTCTAGAGTAAGTTTACCCGCTCCACCTGGTTTCATTCCCGTACCTAGAATGGAAGGAGAGGAAATCCCAGAAAATTTGCCTTACAGAAATTTACTTAGCTGTCTTCAATATATTTTCCACAGATGTAGACTAGACATAGCCTGGACTGTAGCAGCACTGTCCCAGTATACAGAACATCCATCCATGGAGCATTATCACACCCTTTTCAGAGTTGTCCACCACAAGATCCCTTGACCTTAAACTCCAAAAGTCTGTAACTCCATTATATCTGGTTTCCTATGTTGATGCATCTTGGGCAAGCGAGAGTGTTAGTAGAAAATCTTGGTCCAGATTTGTTACATTTTTGAATGGTATGCCTGTGCAGTGGCGAGTTACCGAACAGACCTGTGTAGCCCTTTCTCCCATGGAAGAAGAGTTTATTGCTGCCCACGAAGTTGCAAAGGAACTGAAATTTATCGACACCACTCTTACTGAGGTACTGAAAGCCTTATAGTTATTTCCCACCTAATTACCATGAAAAAAAAAAAAAAATCCTTATTTTCTTACCTGTACTGAATTTTTATCGTTTGTTTACATCGCCATGTTGAATTTCCTTCCCTCCATTTCTCTTCGAGTTGCCGATCTAGTTTAGCAATTGCAAGATGCGATACAGCAATATATTTTGCGATCGCTACTCTTTAAATTTTAGTTTTTTTTTTCTTTTCTGAGCTCAGAATCTGTATATAATTAGTTTATTAATGCATAAAAGTATATTTTCATAAGTAATTTATTTTTGAATATATAATTAATTTAAACAGTTAAATTTGCATGAAATTCTGCACCAAGTTCATTAATATGCTATGGCAACACCACTATGCTAATGTGTAATGTTTTGGTAAGTTTAAATAGCAGTGGTAGAGCCATCATGAGCAAAGTATCTGGTGGTATTTTTCTCGTAGAGTTCATAATGGAGGAAAAGTTTTGTAGAAAGTCAAAGTGTAACTACTGATGAATTCCTGCCTAACTAAGTTTACTGCCAATGGAGCTTAAAAGTCGTGAGATAAATTCATTTTTTCCTTTTTTTTTTGGCTAAATTTTGAACTACGTTGCAGAGTTTCAATATTTATGAAAACGATTGAAGTTATGTATATTAATAATAGAAGTTAAACTAAAATTAAGTATCTTGTAAATTACTTTGAAGCCGTTATGGAAATTAAGTATTGTGTGGATTATTTTTGAAGTTGTTGTGAAAGTACACAATTTTTATGTTTTCTTTAATAAACTGTAGTTTTATTTTAAAAACAGCTCTGTTTTATTGAGTTTAATATTGCCACTCTGCTAATTAAAATAATTAACGTGCACACCTCCACATTCATCATCTTTTTCGTCCTCCAAATCAGAAATGCAATGCTTGCAAGTAAAATAATTTGCATGTATATTGGCACACTTCAAATGCACCAGACAATCATACTCGTTGCATTTAATTGAATTTGCTCTAGTTAGGCATGGTAGCAAGTGCTCCAAACAGATGATGCAGAAGTTGATCCTGAAGTAGTGCCCATAACAGGAGACATTCCCCTACATTTACCCCTACTCGGAGACGAGACGATCAATTCAACTTTTGTAGAAAGAAGAAGGTCACTGGCGGATACATAATCTCACCTTCTCTTGCACTTTCTTGTCCAAACGAATCTGACGTATGTGTTTGTATCACAATTGTCATAGGGGATGAAATGAGATGCCACCATTTTTGAGCCTGAAACCAAACAGCAAAGCCAACAAAGGAAACATGTCAATTCTTCCCTGCTAAAGAAATCCAAAGCTGTCCATGAGGTCCAGTAAGGTCATCATAAGCATTTTCTTCAACTGTTGGGGCACTCTGCTTGCTGATTTCCTAGAGCATAAAACAATGCATACTATGTAGACACCTTGCAGAAACTGTGATGCACCATAAATTAAAAATGCCCTGGAATGTTGTCACAAGGAATCATCCTTCAGCATGATAATTCTCACACTCATACTGCCAATCTGGTGAAGAATATGCTTAAAGATTAAGCTGAGAAATGCTTGAATATCCTCTGTACAGTTCAGATCTTTGTCCTTATGACTTCCACATTTTTGGTGACTTGAAGAAAAACATTTGTAAACGTTAGTTTATTCGGACGAGGAAATGTAAGAGTGGGTGAAGTAGTGGATTAGTCAGTGACCTCCCTTCTTTCTACAAGTCTGAAATTAATAGTCTTGTTTTCCAGTGGGATAAATAACACAAGTCTGTAGCAATTTTTTTTTTCTTTAAGGTGCTGTGGTTTCTGGTGCATTTTTGAATGCTGATTAAGGAAAAACTATTCAAAACAAAAAATGGTATTTTTCTTTTAGCTTAAAGCTACATTTTTTCAACTTCCATGTAAGTTATTTCCCATAGTCTGGGTTATGTGAGTGAAGAACAGAAAGAACTTCATCAAGACATAAAAGAAATGTAGAGGAGGTATCAAGGACGATGGAATGTTAACATGTAAGCAGATTATTATTGGATGCTGCATAGAGAATCCCCTCCCCCTCAAGCATGTGCAAGAGGAAAACCTTTAAAGAGAGCTGTGATGTAAAGAAACACATTTAAAAGATAATGTGAAATAACAAACAGCCAATTTTAAGGTATTTTTTACAAAAATTCTTTTGAATCTGTTATAGCCTCTTTACAAGTTCTTCTGATTTTCATCCTTACTTTGTAAAAAAACCCTTATGTGATAGGAAGAAAAGACAAGCATTTCTGAATTCAGTGTATCAAAACACATTAGAGACACCCAACTCAGTGGGGAAGGGTGTATGTGTGTGCGTGTGTGTGTGGGGGGGGGGGGGTGAAAAATACAATTTTGCAGACCTGTATAATTTAATGCATGTGGCAGTTACTTAAAAAAAAAAAAAAAAAAAAAAAAAAAAAAAAACTCTAATGTCACTTTGCAACAGGTGTACATTTTTCAGTTCACATTAGAGGGTGGGATTGTAAGAATCCCACTATAATTTAAAAAATCCCACTTAAAAGTATAACAGAAAAGAGATTTTCTCCTCGAATTGCTCATTAATTATTTCATCAATTTTTTAGTAGCACAGTGTAATAAATAAAGTGTTTTGAAGCTTATGATTCTTTGTTTTTGATTTCTATAATTTCTTGATTTAAAATATGGAAAAACTGAATATACATTTAAAATTACTTCTTAATTCTAATGATTTGTTTAGAGAATGTATGAAGAAATGCATATTTTATTAATAAACAACTACAAAATGTGGAAGCTAAATATTGCAATTATATATGAAATAATGTTCATTATTCCAGTTACTCATTATTCCACTTCTATCACGCTTAGATCTTCTATCACTCATCACTTTTAAGTACTCAAAATCAAATTAAAAATAAATTTTAAAACAGATTAAGTTTTGATTCTTGGGGGGGGGGGGAAAATTCTGCAAAATTTAAATTATATAATTTCTTACCGAAATTTTTTCGTAAGAGTGGGAAAATCCCACACAATATTTTATCCTAGTGTGAACCCTGTGTAAATAATATATATCAAACTATCTTTGACTTCAACAATTGAGAAAATAAATAAAAAATATATAAAAATCATCACAAGCAACTTGTTTTTCATGAATACTATCTTAACAATATTAAAAACAATTATGCATTTTTTTTTTTTTTTTTTTTTAAAGGAAGGGGGGGGGGGAACAAGGATTATAAAATTTCAAATGATAGTGATATATTCAAAAAATAAACAAATAAATGAAAAATTAATGTGTTTGGATAACCCTGTAAAAAGTAATGCTAGAAATGAAATCTGGCTGTAGTACGTGATTATGAGGCATCCTCTTATTCTCTGTATAAATTTTTATGAGGCTACAACATACATTTATGGAGATATAACTGTTTCTTTAAAAAAATTTGCAAATAAATTTGTCACTTTTCTTTAGCTATAACACATAAGGTATTAAACCCAGTTCAAAGCTATTTACAGGAAACTTGACATACAATATTAGACACAGCATATTGCAATCAGAATGAAAAAAAAATCTATTTTTTGATAGTAAATTTATTAATAGCAAAGAAAATGATGGGGAGGGGGAGAAATTTTATTAATAAAATATAAACATTTCAACCTTCTCATCCTTCCCCCCTCCAAAAATAAAATAAACTTTTTCGATGCTGTTCATTTCGGTAGAATTTAGTTTAGTATGGAGGATGATTATTATTATTTTTTTTTTTTCAAATTATAATAGTGCTTCTAAATTATTCAATTATATTTTCGATAAATATCCATCTATCGTAAAACTGGTATCGTAAAAATCTGTAGATTGAGACTAATAGTCCTCCATACTAAAAACTGAATAAATGAAACAGTGTGATTTTTACTTCTTATTACAAAATGCACATATTCATTTACATAATTTAATTTAGTATTATTTAAATTCTAGTGGTGATTTTTATTTTTTTAAATCTTTGTACAGTTATTATAAACTACAAATGCGTGATGCAATATTTCATTTAAGAGCGGACAATACATAATCTCGCCGGCAGCCTTCGCCCATGTTATTCTATGGGAAAATTTGTTCACATAATTACTCATTACCTAATGAATATTTTTCAATTCTGTTTGCACATTTAGAAAATTTATAAGCGTTAAATTAGTACTTCTTTTCCAAAAATTGATTTTTTTAAATTTTAGTATTTCATTTTGCGACTAGAAAATGAGAAAAATGCATTTTGTGAAAAATCGCATTTTTGAACTCAAAATTAAAATGTAAAAATTAAAAAAAATGAATTTTTCAAAAATGAGTACTCATTTAACGGTTATGAATTTTCTAACTGCGAAAACAGAATTAAAAAATATTCATTAGGTAATGTGTAATTGTCGCAACAAATTTTCCCATAGAATAACATGGGCGAAGGCTGCCGGCGAGATTAGGTATTGTCCCCTCTTAATAAAGCCACAAATGCTTATAATTTATTATTATTTATTTATTTCTACTGCATACGGAAAAAAATCCAAATAAAAAAATTAACTTTCTGTATCAAAGTATCAGTTATGATTAAGATGTAAAAAATGAATAAAATGTACAAATGACTATTTCATACAAACAAATTTATATTCTTTATTATCAAAATGTTTCTGAAAAGAAATGTATTGTAAAATATCCATCACATACAAATAAAATGTAACGTAACTAGTAAAGGCATCAGTATCATGTTATTTACAAGTCTTTTTACATATTAAGACAGTCAACAATTTATATAAAAAAAATTTATAACATTGAAACAATACAAAAAGCAAAATTAATACTGAATTAAACAACGTTTCAACAGAACAGTATTTTTCTTTTCCTCAAAATTAAACAAGAAAAACTTTTTCCTATAATCTTTTGAATAAAATCAATAAAAAAAATACAAAAACTGTAATTCAAATTAAATTTCTGCTTATCCTAAAAAATGTTTTCAAACATTAATACTTCAACTATGAAGCATATTAAAATCAGATTTAAGTCATTTTAAAATTATTTTTTTTAGAGTCTTAATTTTTAACAAAAGTTAATAAGTAAACAATACCTTTTTATAACATATGAACAAATGTATATCCAATTTTAACATGTGTGTAACTAGCTAATAAAATATTACGTATAGAAAATTTTAACACCACAACCAAAATAGGAAAAAGCTCATAAAAATTCTTTTTCATAAGATAACAATAAATCCTAGAAAAAGATACCACAATCATATCTTGATAAAATTGACCTACATCATGAAAAAAATTAGAAAACAATCTAATGTCTTATAAAAAGTTACCACTTGTGAAGAAAAATTTACAAAATATGTCATTGACTATAAAATTTTTGCTTAATAAATCCTTAATGTTAACATCATATTATTCTTCTGAGTCTGCTTGAACTTTAACAAGACGTCTAGCACCACGATTTAAAGGACCTTTAGGTTTAGAAAATTTCGGTTTATAAATGTTTTGCTTTGGATGAATCTGATCAACAAGGAAATCTTCAGTAAGCTCTTCAGCATCATCTATTTCAACCTTAAAAAGAAAAAAAAAATAAATAAATAAATCACATTAGCGCAATACAAAGGATAATAAAATAATTTTATCCCCCCCCCCCTCCTTTCTGAGTAAAGTACAAAGTCTAAACTGAAATATTTAACACAACTTTGAGGGGAAAAAAAAATCACTAAAATATATGAGTGCACAAAAATTCACATTCATATCTTTTTGTTCAAACAGGAAAATTCTACAATTTTCCTTTTAAAATTTAAAGGCTTAAAATAAAACAAAAAGCAAAACTTTCGCAATCAACTGAAAGTTCACTTTCTACATATTATCAACTGCTGAAAAATGTGAGTCTATATTTTCTAAATGTGAAAGCAGAAATATATATGAGGAGCAAACATTCAAACCGTGTTTTCTCCAAAAATAAAAAAAAATGAGTTAGTGATTTTTCTGTGAACTCAACATTAAATAGCACAAAATTATACTATTATTTTAAACCAAAATAATTTTTATCACATTATAAATGCTCTTAGAAAGTTAGGGTTTCAATCAAACAGTGTTTCCTCCAGAGCCTGTTTTCAGTCAAACTGTGATTTCTCCAGCCAACCAGTCAGTACTGCTCTTTCGGATCGCGTGACTCGTACATGTACCAGCTTTTATGTTTGTTTTTTCGTTAGTTCTATCTTGTTTTCTTCATTTTAGAGGAGTGTACTTTATTATTATTATTTATTTATTTATTTATTTTTTAATGGAAGAATTAATAGATGGTGTATTAGTGAGTACTTCTAATTATGGAACTAGAAAAAGACAGAGAATTGGTGGAAAAAAAAAGAAGCGAAAAAGAAACGATATTCAGCACCTTTAGATAACAACATTTATGCTCCATGCAAACATTCTATTAATACTTTTTCATGCACTGATGTTACACCTAATGACGTTAAGAAGTTTCGGGATAGACTTTACGAAATTCCGGACAAACAGCGACAAGATTCTATTATAGCCTCATTGGTTGTTACAAAAAATGTAACTCGACGTAGACCTAATAACCCAACCCAAAATAAATCGCAATCATCTGGCTTACAGCATGCATTTTCTGCTTCTTATTTTATAACTAGTAGCAGTGGTAGGAGAATTCCTGTGTGTAAAAACAATTTTATGGCTATAACTAAAATAGGTCGTACAATGCTAGCCGATATTGTTACTAAGGTACATGCTGGTGAACCTATTGAGGAAAAGAGAGGAGGTGATAGAAAAAGCCACTTAAGCATTAATAAAAAAAAACAAGGTAAGAGAATTCATCTCAAACTTAAAGGCATCAGAATGACGTAGACAAACTTTTGCAATTACTGTATGGTGAAGAGTGAAAAAATCAGCCTGATTTTAAATGGTATAAAGATATCATTACTAATAACTTTCATGTAAATATGAAGAAACAGAGGAAGCAGGAAATTGCTTAAGTGAAGATATTGGTTTAAAAATTTAAATTTCAAATTGGCTTAAAAATTTTAGTTCTTCCCTACAAGTTGCATGATGATTTTTCAAGCGTAAATATTTAATTTAATTTTATAATTACATAACAAAATCTGTTCTGTTAATTACTTTATTACATTAAGAATGTTATTTCATCAATATTCGAGCTACATACTTTTTTATTAAAAAAATGTTTTGTTCACATTGGAAACCTTCAAAACATGTTTTCTCCTCTGTGTTTCGGTCAAAACATGCTTTCTCCACATTGGAAACATTCAAAACATGTTTTCTCCTCTGTGTTTCGGTCAAAACATGCTTTCTCCAAATTTCAAATGCATTTTTCTAATTAACTCTAAGTTTATTAGGTAAAGTAGGCCTACAGATCTTCCTAGTAACCAATAATACAACTAAACAAATAATAATTAGGGTCTAATAAGGGTTATTTTTTAATTTATCAGTTTTTTGTGTTTTCTGAAAAATTGCATTCGAAGGAGAAAACACGGTTTGAATGTTTGCTCCTCATATATATATATACATTATGTAATGAGTAAAAAACAAATTTCCACATAGAGTAACATGGGATGAGGCAGCCAGGCACGTTAAGTGAATACCTGCTTTTTCATTTCCCTTAAATAGATACTTATTTCTATTAATTACAAAGTATTTTTGTCAAATAAACTTATAAACTTTTAAGATAAATATTTTAAAAATCAGATAAATTAATTAAGCAGTGTTCTTAAACTGTTCCATACACATAAAACACATTTTCATGTTAATTAGCTTAACGACTTAACCAACCACTGGAATGCATAGAAAGTTATACTTGCAAATCTATCTCATCTGAGGAGCCAGTGAAGGGGTTTAAATTTCCAAAATGATTGACTCTGCAGATTGAAATTACTAACTGATGAAGTTATAGAAATTTTTAAACAATTTTAACTACCATTATATTTTACCATGTTTTTATTAACTTCGATTCTTGTTTGTTTGTCCAGTACAAATCTTGCAATCAATTTTTAACTAACTTCCCAACTAGCTAGACATTTGAAACTTTCAGGACAGCTCAGAACACGGTGATAATATATATTTTTTAATACTTTTAGTCAACTGTTTCAGGTCCCTATTGCCTTTGGCAGCGTTTATATGATTCGACAGAAAATTTATTTAACTAACTTCCCAACTAGCTAGACATTTGAAACTTTCAGAATAGTTCAGAACATGGTGAAAATGCATTTTAAAAATATTTTTAACCAACTGCTTCAGGACCCTGCAGCCTTTGGCAGCGTTACCAGTACAAAGCTTGCAATCGATTTTTAACTTCCCGGCTAGCTAGCCATATGAAACTTTTATAATAGCTCAAAACACGATAGCAATGAATTTTTTAATACTTTTAGCCAACACAAAAGGTGATCTAAAACACATATATTAATAATAAAATTGAGAAAATTATTTAATTTTTGTACTAAAATATTAACAGACAGTGACACTATTAATTTGACTGATTAGTTGCATTCAACCACAGGGGCTTTTGAAATAAGAACAGTTGTTATTTCTTTTTGTTGGAAGAGTAAGATAATTTACAAGGTGCGATTTGTTCACAGCAGCAATAATAAACTGCTCTTAATCTCTCTCTTTCTTCTCTCTCTATATATGCATTTAGATGGAAAATTATAATATCAACTTTGTTTGTAAAAGATATTTTATGATGCTATGCTAAAATCATCAGCATATAAGTAGTAATATTTATAATTTCATAACAAAATATAACTATACAATAAATCCTTTTTAATAATACATTAGCTTTTAATTTTGTTTTTAAGTATTATGAAATTACTTTATTCTACAAAACAACATAAGGATAGAAATAGCACAATCAGGGTTCATACTCAAATAAGGGAAAAAAATTCCCTGAGTTCCCAGACAATTTTCAAGAAAATATTAGCGACATATTACAAGAAACGCTCTTCTAGACAAGACAAAATACAGCTATTTCCACTGTATGATGTCATATTACTACCGATCGAAATAGAAATTTCAGGTAGAAATCATATTTTCATGCGTATTTTCACAATAATTCATTATTTAAATTTTGATACGAAGCTAAACAAGAAAAACATAACTTGAGAGAAAAAAAATTATTTTTCCAGGTTTTATAACTGATTTTCCCTGAGTTTTAATGAAAATTTTTATTTTCCCTGAGTTTTCCCTGTATTTTTTATAAAGAAATTCCAAATTCCCTGAGTATTCCCTGTTTTCCAGGTTTTCCCTGAGGAGTATGAACCCTGACAATTGGATATTAAACATACGGAATTATCTAGACATGTATCTCTATTTATATAAATTAATTTTTTTTAATTATTTATTAATGCATGCTTTACATTGATAATAAAATTAAATAACAGATATAAAAGAAAGGAAGAAAATCAAACAACCTTTTTGGCAATATCCATTCCTATTTTATTTTCTATCACATTAAGTAAAGGTGCTTTGCAGCTGGAGTACAACATACGTTCTTTAACAGGGCAATTATAGCCAGGAACAGAATATATAAACACTAGGAAAAAATAAAAATAAATCAGTTATTGAAAAGAGACAAGGTAGATACAAAAAAATGTATTTAATAGAACATTTGAGCAAAATAATTACCTATACTATTGAATTGATCTCCTTCATAGTAATGGGGCAGACGAAATAAATGATACCTAGCATGATCAGATGGAACATTTTCTTTCAATTTGCTAACATCAATAGACAGTCGCTTTTCTAAATTTATTTCTTCTTTAACCATATCTATACTCTAGAAAGGAAATATAACATCAAAATTTAATTTCATTCACTTTATTCAGAAAAAAAGAAAATTAATATTTAAAGGAAATCCTTGTTTAATAAGCAATTACAGCAGGTTGTTCATATGTTATGGAAACTATTTTAATATTTGAGTTTTATGTATAAATGCCACAATTTTTACAATGATTTGCTTCTACCTGATAGCCAAGGTTCCTCACAATAACTCTAGCTCAAATTTTCCATGAAAGTAAACTCTTAGAAACTGTCATGTCAATTTTATATCATTCCTTTTGTACTGTTTTCCAAAATCTGTTCAATGTTTCTTGATGCCATTTTCCTATGGCTCGTTTTAATAAACCAAAAGTGCAGAAGTCCATTGGAGAAACATCAGGTAATTTTACAAGTATTTTATTAAATGGGATACATTTTACTCCTGTTTCTGAATTTTTTTTTTTTTTTTTTTTTTTCTATAGTCATTTGCAAAAGTTTAAGAACAGTAGCCGATTTTCAGTATTTTAACACATTGAATCATTTGCACAGATTATTGTGTCATCTCATGTGCTGATTGCATCAGATGCACTCTACTGCTATAAATAAAGGTGTCCGGCACATTTATTGCCAGTTGTTTAATGGATTTTGTCGTAGACAGTGCTGTTGTGTAATTATTGTAATGAGTAAAAAACCTTCATTTACTGTTACAAAAAGGTCAGAAACATTGACCCTGCATAAAATAGGATTTTCTGAACATCAAATAAGTTCGAGGGTAAATGTGAGCAAGACAGCTGTGCATGAAGCTATTAGCACTGTCTACGACAAAATCCAATAAACAACCGGTGATAAACATGCCGGGCACCTTTATTTATAGCAGTAGAATGCGTGTGATGCAATCCGCACTTGAGACGACACAATAATCTGCACAAATGGTGACTAGAGGCTTTGTCCATATGAAGCTTAACTTTATCAATGTCCTTTCCACATAAGGCTGGAATTTCTCTTTCAAAAATATTCTGCTGATAGTAGAGTAAATTATTTTGTCTTTACTTGAGACTTTTTTAATTTTTAATTTCCTGTTCTAACAAGATCCTGCAAATATCATAAATTCCTGTAAGAACTTTTCTGTACACTGACGAGGCTATTTCGTATGGTCCTTTCCATCAGCTAAGCAATAGAAAATTTATCTTTTATTATAACAGTCACTTAAATATGCCCATGCCTCATTGAATATTACTACAAATTTCAATTTTTCAGTAGCTAGGTGTTATTCATATAATTTTCTACAATTTGTTTTTCTTTCAGCAATATGCTTTACCCGTAGGTAGCATCGAACCCAGGTCATCTGGGTGGCAGCCTCATGCTCTACCGCTCATGCCACTGGGGTGCTAGCAATATGCTTTCCAAAAGCAGATGAATTTTAGGTTTAAACATATTTTTTAACTTCAAATCTTTATGAATGATTTTACTTACAATTCCAGAAGACATGCCTAGTTTCAATGGATATTTGAGGCAGCAAATTTTATTTTTAAGATCAGAAACTTTACTTTCTTGATATTTAATTGTGTTTGAAGAATCTTAGGATGAAGTTTCACAACCATGTTTTCATTTTTACTTTTACTTTTATTCCTTTCAAATTTAATTTATCATAAATACCTCTTTTAGAAATGCAATAACAGTCATTCTTACACTGCTTTATAATTTGGTGATACATACATTTCTTTTTAAAAAGTGCAGTTACTTAACCTTTAAGCTATCTATCAATTTTAGGAGCCATTTTCAAAATAAATGTTTTATTTTTAGATTCTAATCAAAAGATAAAAGTAGCCGACAATTATTCTAAAATTGCCAAATTTTTATGTTAAACTGCAAAAGAGAAAAATAAATTATAAAATTGCTTCCATAAAGTGTGAACAACCTTCTACATTTTTATTTTTATATTTTTATTGTCTATATGCAACTAGTGATGTGGATTGGGTAAATACCCAGTGGGTAGGTAAATATTTTTTGGGTATTTACCCAGGTATTTACCCAAGGCCTGGGTAAATACCCAAAAACTGGGTATTTTGGAAAAAAAATTATATACTTTATTGCATACAATAATTTGACTTACTAATGCACATAAAGAATATTAATTACTGCTTTAATTATTTTTTCTGGATTTTGTTTATTTTTTATTTTTTTAATTTCATTAAGAGACTTTTACTTATTAAATGTTAATACATTTGATCAATTTTAAGTGGGGAAAAAAAGGGAAAGAAAGAGGACCTGCTTTGAACTTTAGGCGACTGCTTTGACTGTTAGGCAACTCTCTACTTATTGTAGCCAGTAACTAAAACCAATATTGGGGGCTTGTATGGGGTATTTTACCCAATTATAAATCATTAGCCAATACATATTTTTAAATTCTGTTTTGACATTCGGGAAATTCAAAACTGTTAAATTGATTATTATTATTATCTAAAAATTGATTTTTAAAAAATTTAATATTTTATTTTGAAGCTGTAAAATTCAAAATATCACTTAGTCAAAATTTGCAACATGCTTGTAATATATAGTACCTGCTGCTTATTAAAATCACATTCATCCTGAGCCAAAGTGATTTTATTAAGCAGCTGATTTTTATATCCGGCGAAAGATCCTGCAGCTGTACTCAAGAAAGAGGTATTACTTTCCTGAATATGGAAAGAAATTTCAAAAGGTAACGAATAATGTAATTAATAAACAATATTAATTAAATTTTGATAGATAATTATTAGATTGTTCATTCAAAATAAATAAATTAAATACATCCCAAGTTTCGATACTCTTTCCTTCAAAGAAAATCATTATTACTTTCCCAAAAGTTCATGCATTTTTTATTTATTTATATAAGATCTTTCCGTTTAAATCTCTTGTTTCTTAGTTATTTCAAAATAAGAATTAGAAATTATCTTTTAATAATTAAAAAGAAAAAAAGAAAAAAATCACTTGCGAACGAAATCAAATTTGTAACTTATTACCGCAAGAAAACGTTCTTTGAAATTGTCACCGAGACAAGTGATGGGGCATGTTCAATTTGTAACTATGCTGTAAGTGTAAAATCTTTGACAAAAAGTGATAACAGTGAGATTGCTGTTTTTATTTTCCTTTTTAGTTAAAAAAAAAAAAAAAAAAAAAAAAAAAATCACAGATTAAATAAAATTAAATATAAAAAAAAAAAAAAAAAATAGTGCGCATGAATTACATTTTTTGCTGCTGAAGATATTTTTTTTTTTAGTCTATTAACCAACGATGCTGATTTTATTAAGCGGCGGTTTAAAAAGTAGTTTGTATTGATTTGATTACAGTTCTGGTAATTTGATTAGATTAACCAGCTGATTTTATTAACCAATGAATTTATTAAGTGGCGGTTACTGTATTTTATTTTTGATCTTATTACAGATTTTAAAAAGTCTATTGTTATATATATATTTCAAGTTTAAACCCCGCTCTCTATCTCTCAATCTCTCGTTTTTTTGTTTGTTTTTTTATGTCATTTTAGGATAATTTTAATATGGTTGCAAAAAACCCTGCAATAATTCTCAGGACTTTTTAAAATAGTATCACAATTCCCTTTGCAATTGTATCTAGCTATCTTTTTTTTTTTTTTTTTTCTTTCCATTATCAGTTTCCTTTTTCATTTAAAACCAAACTCAACAGTTTCTTTCAGTTTAAATTAATTAATATTGCTATTAAAAATCTGAAAATACTTTATAGCTAAAAAAGAGCTAATATTTAAATCAAATATTTTATACAAAATGCATGATGTCGTATTGCATTTGTTTTTCTGATTAATTTTTTTAGTTTTATGAAAATTTAAAAATTTATGTAAGTCTCAAATGTTTCTAACTTTTCTTTACACACTCTGTCTCTCTCTTCCTTTCTCTCTCTCTATATAAATGCCATATTATACAGACATTTTATTCGAATAAAGTTCATTGAAAAATAAATACCCAGGTAAATACCCATTTTGGGTATTTACCTGGGTATATACCTTGGGTATTTACCCTTAAAAATAAATACCCGGGTATTTTACATCACTATATGCAACTAGCTTTCAAACATATGTTGTCCAACTAAAATTATTTATTCCTAAACTGAATTTTGGTTTTAAAGCATTTTGAAAAGTAGAAGAATGTAATTCCATATGCTGATACACAAAATGAATCTTTCAAGTGATATGTTATTTAAAATTATATTTCACAGGTAACATAAAAGCAAAGATATCTGTATATATAGGGTTTGCAACATTCAGTTCAAGAACAACTTTTAATAATTTTAAAAACAAAAACAAAGAAGTTTTAATTTAAAAATTTCAAATCTAATTTTTGTTCTCTTATCACTCACTTTTTGCACACATAACAAAATAAATAAACAAATAAAATTATTGCTTAATCGGGGTCACTATTAGAACTTTCTAAATTACCTGACTACTGGGCTTTATTCCCTGCTGAAATTGTAAACAATGTTGACAAACAACATCATTTTTTAAATGCCAAAAAATAAAACCTATAAACAATTAGATTTTACCATGCTAAGATGGATAATTGAAATTTAAGGAAAGCATTTCATTTTATTTATGTTTAGTAACTTTGTTTTTGCTTATTACAAGCTTGACTTCACATTCCAATTTACAATAAGAAATACAATTATATATGCTTTGCTTTTATAGCCATTTCTGCTAAAATATGCCCAAGTTTTTGCAGTTGTAACTGAAATAATTATCATGCCCAAAATTTTTTTAAACTGACTTGTTTTTGTAAAGGATCTGTTTTAAGTTTGTTGATTTTCATGGACTCATTTTCTGACCAGAATTTCTCTTATAAGGAAAGGTCATGACATGGAAAATTCAAATTGGGATGAAATTGCACAAAATTATAGTTTTGTAGTATACTATGAAGGTAACAACATATTAAAGCAGTAGCGCACACTAGCCACACAATTTCAAGAAAAAATCCTTTTAGCACAAGTTATTTCACAAACAACTCACAGCTCCAGTGGCTTGGCAGAGCAAGAGGCTGTCACACAAACAACCTGGGTTCGATGTTACCTACGGTAGATCATTTTTTTTCTTCTCTTTAATTATTTATTTAATCTAAACATTTTATTTTTACTTTCTTTTATAATTGAATTCAAAATTTAATAAATAATTATTTAATTTTCTTGAATAAAAAATAAATTATTCTATTTGTAATATTTATAACTTAAAAATACAATAAATTTCTATAATTGAATAATTAAATTTTAGTTTTGTTTTAACTATAAAATAAGGTAAAAATAAAGAAACTTCTTTTTAATTTTTTATCTAAACATTTTAGTTTATTTTAGGTATATTTAAAGCAATACTAAATTTTGATTTTTATATTACAGAAAATAAAAAATACATATATATTACAGAGAAATACTGATTTTAATTGCATATATAATTACTTTCCAAATAAATTAAATAATTACATCTCCAATTAATGCAGCTTCTTGAAAAATTATCATACAGAATTCCGATGCTATTAAATTATTACAGTCAAACAAATATGTTCTAAATATACGGCATCCTTAAATGTAGATTTTTAAATGTTAATCAAAATACGCTTTTCTTCGACAATAACTTGTTTTTTATCCTCCTATGCACGAAATAAAATTTTAGTTGCTCTCCAATATTAACAAGCTAAAAGTGTTTACGTAATTTATACATATTAAAACCAACTCAGGAAGCTCAAACCAAGATTTAAGTACACCTGCTAACTATTTTACACTTTATTATTATTATTATTTCTTGTCTGTTTTTGCTGTATTTTTATTTTTGTTATTCAGTTTGTTATAAAGTATGAATAAAATAATATGTTAGAAAAATAATTTTAAAAAAGATTCCCTTTATTTTTACTTTATTTTATAGTTGAAACAAAGCTAAAATTTATTTTTTGTGTTACAGAAAATTATAAATAAACAAAATTCTAAACCTGCATATATTTATTTATTTATTATTCAAGAAAATTAAGTAATTATTATTTATTTAATTTTTCAAATTTTGAATTGAATTATGAAAGAAAGTAAAAGAAAAAAAAAAAATTCTGTAGGTAGCATTGAACGTAGGTCGTCTGAGTGATTGCTGCGTGCTTTACTGGAGCGTTGACTCGTTTGCGAAATAACTTGTACTTAAAGATTATTGAAACTTTAAAGGCTTTTTTCCTGGAAATTGTGTGGGTAGTGCACGCTACTGCTTTAATATGTTGTTATCTTCATAGTATACTACAATTCTGCACAATTTTGTCCCGATCTGAATTTTCCATGTTGTGACCTCTCCTTGTTAGATAACACCCTAGTAGAGATTTTTTGCATTATATTTAATACTTTTAATTTGTGGTATGCTGTAATGCACTTACAGTAAAAGTATAAATGTGGTTTTTTTTTTTTGTTTTTTTTTTCTTTTACTTTCTCCAACTATTTTACTAATATCAAAAATAACAGCTTCCTACAACACTACCAATTTCTCAGCACAGAAAAGAATGTGTGAATGTACTGGCTGAAAGAGGAAAAATAGCTGCTGCTAGTCTTGCAACAAATAAAAAATATTTCAGTTATGCCACAGAAAACTGTTTTTGTGGAATTACTCCAGGCAAAAGTCTATTTCGGGACATCACCTGGAAAAATCCATATTAGTTCAAAAAATCTGTTTACTTTTATACTCTTGGGGTTGATGAATCTGATATATATATATATATATATATATTATTTTCTACCAAAAATTCTACTTAAAAACTTTTACAAAAAAAAAAAAAAAAACTTAATTACAATTTTGCAAAAAATTTTGAAATTGCATAAAATATGCAACAAAAATGACATAACTTTTTGATGTAGGACCAACGAGGACGGGATGGGGATGCACTTTTCCCCTTATATTATTTATGTTTGCTCTCTCATCTCTACTACTTCTCCGTTATTCTTCCTTTGTTTCAGGATTTACAAGTCCTTAAGTTCTAATCCAAAGACTGAATTACAGAAATAGGAACCATGACAAAATCTTTAATTGGAGACCCCTTTCAACCATACATAGCACAAATTTTGGACACATGTAATATATTTTTAATTTAGAAAAGCCACTAATTTCCTGGCCCTTTTATAAATAGTGGCTTATGCACTTATCCCATTAGCCATGTGGCAAATCACACCCTGTTCTTATCTCTTCTAAAAAAGACGTAGGATGAAGAACTGGAAAATACTTTTCATTGTAAAAACATGAAAAACCAGACATTTTTTACCTCAAAGATAAAGATTAATATTTAATTTAGGATATAAATGTTGCAAAATTATATGCATGAAATAATGTCACAGGATAATCAAAACTTAATTTAATGACTCCAAACCAACATTTATCACAAGTCTAACTGAAAATGTGATAAAGAGAGAACAGAGATGTATTCATTGCTCACATAATTTAATTTTTACAGAAATCCTATTTTCAGAAAGACTAAAAATGTTCTCTTAAAATTAATAATATTCAACGAAAACAGATCTAAATTTGTGATTATAACGTCAAATTAGAAAAAAGAATTTTCCTTTACTAATGCATATTTAGAAAAAAAAAAAAAAAAAAAAGATCAGATTCATGAAAAGTTTCTCAATGCTTTCCATTCATATCGAAAACATATAAAATATTTTTAAGTAAAGGAAAAAATTAAGTTCATGCATGATAAAAATTTAATTTGTTATAAAGTCTTTGCTAGTTAAATGACTTATTTTAATGGGTGAATATTTGCCAAATCTTACCACACTAAAAGAAAACTGTTGACGAAACTTAAATTCATTGGTTAATAAAATCCGCCACTTAATCTTATCAAATTGTAAAGACTGGAATCAAATCAATATAAACTTCTTTTAAAACCGTCACTTAATAAAATCAACATCGCAGTTAATAAACAACAACAACCAGCAGCGCCGACTTTGAAAAATTTCTGGGGGGGCTCGAACCAAGGCCGTAGCCAGGATTATTTTTTGAGGGTGGGGGGCATCACATTTCTAATACAAGGTCATCAAATATGGTGTAATAATGTACACACGCTTACCCAAGGAAAAGAACATATGCACACACAAACAACGGCCTGATTAACACAGGGGCACGTGCCAGGGGCTCTGAGTAGCAAAGGGCCCCAAAACTGGACCTGAAAATGCCATCATAATCTTTGCCATTTAGTTTATGTAAATCGAATTTATATGGCAGTAACTTTTGTAAAAATAGTTATATTACTTTGCATCGATGTTTCTGAAAACTTTTGCTCCTCATGCACAAACCATAAGTGTAGCACAGTAAAGGGAATCATCTTCCTCTGAACTCACCCCGCGCCCCATACAGAGACTTTCAGCCTCTCTTGTTTTTCTTTCTTTTTTTCTTAGTCGATTTATGCCCATTTTCAATTGCAACAACCTTACTTTACAGCTATGATTTTGGTAAAAAATTTCTGGGGGGGCTGATCCCTTACAGAAAATTTTCTGGGGGGGCTCGAGCCCTCAAGCCCCCACATAGTCGGCGCCACTGACAACAACAAAAAAATAATAATCTCTGCAGCCGCAAAAATGTCACACTAAAAATTTTTTTTTTTTTAAGTTCTTATTTTGAAATAATTAAGAAGCAAGAGGTTTAAATAGAAATATTTTTAATTTAAAAAAAAAGCGTGAACTTTTGGCAAAGTAATTATTATCTTCCTGAAAGGAAAGAGCATTCAAATATGGAATGTGTTTAATTTACTTATTTTGAAGGAACAATTAATTAAATATTTCTCAAAAATCAATTAATATTGCTTATTATTTTCATTATTCGTTACATTTTGAAATTTCTTCCCAAATTCAGGAATGTAATACCATTTTTTTTACTTCAGAACATTAGCCAAATATAAAAATCTTCCACTTAATAAAATCACTTTGGCTCAGAACAAATGTGATTTTAATAAGCGGCGGGTACTGTATATTGTTTATATTTTTGGCAATTGCACTGTACATAGTTTTGTATTGCAAATAAAAAGTTAGAATCTCTATTACTAGTATAAAATTGCTTATCTCTATGTTTGTCATCATATTTTTACATAGAAAAGGGGCAACCTAAATTTATCAGAATTTTAATTCTGTTTATTTTTTAAAATCTGTAGAAAATAACATTCTGATAGATTTGTGCGTGAAAAATTAACATGAAAAAAGCAATTTGTGAAATTCACGTGATATTTTATTTCAAGTTTTTAAGCCTGAAAAATGACAATGTGATTAAGAGGCAATATGAAAAATAAATGTAAGAAACCTTAACAATTATTTATCTTTTGACTATAAATAGAAATGAAATTTCAGCAATAACAATTTAGTTTTATTAGTATTATTTTTTATTTTAGGTAGTAAGCTAGGTGTTAACTGAGTTTGGTGTTTACTGTAACATATCGGATTAAATGAGAAATTGCCATGGTCATAATTTCATAGGTCACAAACCAACTGTTTTCTGAAGGTGATTCCCGAAAAAATTGTTATCCATTTTAATATGAGATTTTGAATTATTATAAATATTTATTAAAACCTTGCCATGCAGATGAAAGCTTTTTGAATTGATAATTTTTCTAAAGATAGTATAATTTAGTAAAGCACTTCTACCAATTGTGTCTAAGAGAAAAGAATATAGTCATTTAAGTTATGCAATCAAGTTACCCTGTATAATGTCTATAACTTGTATACACACCATACAATATACTTAAATATTAAAAAATAAGAGCATAACGCAGCTTAAAATTCCCTTTGAGTAATTTTCAACTCTAAATCCTCATATATCTCAATACTTTTGTGGGACTCAGTAAACCACTGATGAATGCTTTTTCAAACATTTATAAGAAAAGAAATATACCTTTATGCATATTTAAAAAATAATAATTTCTTCATATTAAAGCATTAATACAGGAAAGGATTCGTTAAAAAGAGTCAGACAGAGTACATCTCGCAAGCACACCTAATCTAGCACACCCTATCAAGCACATCTAATCTTCAAGCGAATCCAGTGTTAAGGCCTTACTGCCCCATCACTGTAATGAAGACCCTCACCATATTATTTTTAAGGGGGAGGGGTACTGTATGTTTTGCACCCATAAATGCTCACAGACACTAGTGCCAAGTAAAATAAACATTATTTACATTGATGTTATATAAGAAGATATTTAAAGAATGAGGATCAATGCGAGTTACTGCAGTTTTTCAATTGCTCTATATTAATATGGGTGGGCCTGTGAAAGAGTCCTAAAACATACTAGCTTTAATTGTTATCTTTAATAAACACACTTGTCTCTATAAATAAATATCTTAATTTTAATAATATTTTATCAGTTAATCTATTAAAAAAATCTTTCGGAAAATCAAAACACATTCTTTAAGAATTATTTATTTATTCCTTATAATTTAAATGCATTGTTTATAAAATACAACTCTTTTGGAAATTCAAACTTCATTTTCATTTTTTTTATTTATTATTTTTATATTATTATTTTTCAATGAAATAGTTTTGTTACAGGTTATTGTTCAATATATATGTTTTCTAATTTTCGTGTAAAATTGAACATAAATTTTCATGTACAATCGGGAGTTCAGTATATTTTAAGTCTTCGCTGGTCACTATTCTTAAAAGAATCACTATATAATTAATGAATTCTCAAAATTGCATTAATTTTTATCACGTGAAAGAAAAGAGAAAAAAAAAAAATTCTGATCGAGAAAAATGTCTCACCAGGTCCCCACTGTCTTAGGCAGCACAGGCCATTGTGCGCTGGATGCACGCATTTATGTTCGATATCCTTAATGAATCACTATATTATTGTATGGAAAAAACATAAATATAAAATACAAAAAAATTCTTCTCTCATCAGTGGAATGACTGGTTCGGTCCCCCACTGCCTGCAGCAGTGTATACACGCTCGCATTGCGTGTTCCTTCGCCCACCGTTCCTGCCTCTCCTATTTACAGTGAAACCTCTCAAGTTAGACACCCCTATAAGTTGGACACCCCTCTAAGTTGGACACTTTTTCTCGGAACGGAATGTATCCATTAACATTATGTCTAACCCCTATAAGTTGGACACCTCTCTAAGTTGGACACTTTTTCTTGGAACCGTAGGTGTCCAACTTAGAGAGGTTTTACTGTATTTTACACTTTCAAAAATATCTACAATCATTTTCTTGGGCTGTTAAACCTAATAATACTAATTTCGAACATTCTATCAGAATTTATTTATTTTTGCTCCTGAGCCCGCCCCCCTTCCTGCCCTTCGAAATAATTTTACACTTTGAAAATATCTGCAATCAATTTATCAGGCCTTTAAAACCTAATAATACTAATTTTTAATGCTGTAACTCTTATTTCTATATTTTTACCCCTTTACCCCCTCCCTTCCCACCTATCCTTATAATTTTTCCCTTCTGAAAAATCTACATTCGATTTGTATTTAATAAAAAAGCACACAAAACTGGCGTTGTAAAAAATATTACTTACAAACTTTGAATAAACACCATAAAATGCAATAAACTCGCAACAATTGTTTCGGATCGAAAAAAAAAAAACCACGACCCTTCATCAGGCGAATAAAGTAAGCACGAGGGTCATGTGTTTTTTCAACCCGAAATAATTGTTGCGAGTTTATTGCATTTTATGGTGTTTATTCAAAGTTTGTAAGTAATATTCGATTTGTATGTCTCAAAAATCTGTACGTGCCAATTTTGAATGGTCTAACTCTATTTCTATTGTTTTGCCCCTTTGTCCCCTCCCCAGCTCTCCTAAAAATTTTAAAAGTTCGAAAATATCCATAATCGATTTGTAGGTATCAAAAACCTCTATGCACCAATTTTGAATGATCTAACTATTTTTATTTTTATTTTTTTTTGCCTCTCCACCACCCACACCCCTTCCCTCCCACCCCTCTTAATGACTTTACACTTTCGAAAATATCCTCATTCGACTTGCAGGCCTCTAAAACCTATCTGTACGAATTTTGGGCAGTGTTTTTTTTTGCCTCATAGCACCCCTTACCCGCCCCACTTGGAACGAATTTCTAAAATTCCAGAAATTGGTTTTTAGATATTTGTGTGAGCTAAATTTTTGAGCAAAAATCTCACATATATCTTTTTTTTCTGCGATATAAAGGATTAATTGAAATTACATTTCTTCCTCACCCCTCTTTAGGTGCTGAATTTCAAAATTTCAGAAATTGGTTTTTAGGTATTTATATTAGCTATATTTTAGAGCAAAAATTTCATATATATCTTTTTTTTGTTTGGGATATATAGGATTATGTGAAATCATGTTTAGCATATGTGAAATCACGTTTTGCCCCCTTCCTCCCCCCCCCTCCTTGGGGACCGAATTTCTAAAATTCCAGAAATTGGTTTTTAGATATTTGTGTCAGCTATATTTTTGAGTAAAAACTCACATACAGGGTGACATAAAATAATGGAGAGAATGTTTTTTATCCATATTTTATTAATAGAAAAGAATTCAACATATGTAACAATTGCAAACAATAATATGGACCTCAGGTTATAACATATTCAGTTGGTTTCAAAGTGGCCACCATAAGCTTCTATACACAGCTGCAAACAAGTCTTGAAGTTTTCGGCAATTGGCCGCAAGTCCTCCGGCAACAATCTGTCCCACTAATGAAGCAGTGATTGTTTCAGTGACTCCAAAATGCTGTGGTGTTTGGCACATGCCCTCGCCACCAAAATAGACCACACGCTATAGTCCATGGGGTTTTAATTCAGCGAGTAGGGGGCCATTCCGTAGAAGAAATAAAATCAGAAAAGTGGGTTCTGCACCACTCCTGTGTCAACTTTGCCCTGTGAGCTGGGATGGAGTCTTGTTGAGATGTCCAAAACCCATTATGGAAGTGCTGCTTGGCCCACAGAAGCACCACAGCCTCCAGGATGTCATGCTGGTACACATTTTGTTTGATATTGACCCCTGCCTCAATGAAAACGAGAGAGGTCTTGCCGCTGGCCAGACGCCACCCCACACCATGACAGACTGAGTTTTTTGTCGGTCTTCCACAATAGCCGATGTGCCGGGAGCGTCAGAGGACCAATATCTGTCCTTATGGAAGTTGTGCACCTGCTGCAAGGTGAACAGCTTCTCGTCCGTGAAGAGGATGCTCTCCCATCATTCAGCTGCAAATCGACGCTTGAGTTGCCGGCATTTTTGGAGTCGTACCTGCTTGTCATCATCTGTGAGCTGCTGAACTTTTTGGAACTTATACGGCTTGAGATGGAGTTAATTTTTGGCTATTTGCCTAACTGCTTCGCAATTGATTCCGGTCAAACGGGCGATTTTTTGCATGGAGTCTCTCGGATTTCGCTTAACTCGATTCAAATGACCTAGTGGTTCCTGGGCGTGTTGGCAGTACGTTTTCGTCCTCTTCCAGGACGGTCGCCTTCATGGCCAAGCTCCTTAAAACTTTTGATGGCCTTGGATACAGTCTGTCGCGGCACTTTGAGTAAACAAAGAATTTCACACTGCCGCTTTCCTTGACGAAACAGTTCCAAAATTGCAATATGTTTATTTGACATTCTAATAGGAAAAGGAAATATGTGAGTTCACGGTCGTAAATGCATATACAAGTAAAAAAATTCATGGGTATTTCAACAGAACAACTTTTATTTGTATACGTTACAATTATTTTGTGTCAGGATGTGTTAAACATTGTCTCCGTTATTTTATGTCACCCTGTATATCTTTTTTTTTTTTCCCAATATAAAGGATTATTTGAAATTATGTTTTGCCCCCTCCCCCCCTTTAGGGGCTGAATTTCTAAAATTCCAGAAATTGGTTTTTAGGTATTTGTAATTAGCTATTTTTTAGAGCAAAAACTTCACATATATATGTTTTTTTGTTTGAGATATATAGGGTTATGTAAAATCCCGTTTTGTGCATGTAAAATCATGTTTTTCCCCCTTCCTCCCCCTTGGGGACTGAATTTCTAAAATACCAGAAATTGTCTTTTAGATATTCACGTTAGCTATATTTTAAAGTAAAAATTTTACAGATATGTTTTTTTGTTAGAGATATGAATGATTTTGTGAAATTATGTTTTACCCTCTTTTGTCCTCCCTCCCCCCCCACCCCCCCCCCCCTGGGAGGCGAATTTTGTAAAATTGCTTCTTATTGGATATCTACATAACAGAAGGAACAATGTCACAAAATTTCATGCTTCTAGGTCCAGGGTTTTGAGCTGGGCGATGATGAATCACTCACTCACTCAGGATAAATGATTTTTTACATATAGTTAATGTTAAAAGCTTGAAATTTTTAATAGTGCTGGTCACTATTGTTTTAACCATTTGCCTGAAATATATACACAATGTTTTCCTTCTTTGAAATTAATACTTGTTAAAAGTTTACATCATTATTTGTTAAGTTTTATAATTTTAATTGTTACGTTTTAACTGAATAAAATTGTTTGTTTTCTAGCTAATCAAATTTTCCGCTAATCAATTAATGCTTTCACTACACATTTTTACTCTGCAAATTTATTTTAAGCTGTCTAGGCTGACAAAATTGCAGGATAATAAATATGAGAATCTTACAGGTATTTTTTCAATTGTGTTATATTTATAATTTGACTTGTGAAGTAATTTTTTTATTTACTTATTTATTTTTATCTGCGTGTGTGTTTTAAATGTCACATGAGAACCATCAAACACATCGAAATTTGATTTCCTCTGACAGAAACATAAATGTTTATATCTATTGCATCATCTCATAAATTAAAACTTGGAATTAAATTAATAGTTCAAAGCAAGGACTAAGCTAAAAAATCAATTAATGAAAAGCAAAAAAAAAAAAAAAAAAAAAAAAAAAAAAGTAAAAATATGAATAAAGTTGATGATTTCTTCAAAATTTCTGCTGTAACATCTGTTTCTTTGTTTACATTTAAAAAATCAACTGCGGATTAAAGGAATTGGTGGATTATAGGTCTGCAGATTAATAGGAGTTGATTGAATATCCTTTGTACAAAACAAATTATAAGCAAATATGACCTTTTAAAATTTTCATAAACTGCCTTGTGCCTTGTTAAACCATGAAGAAAACATAATGAAACAGTTTATGCATGTATATATATATAAGTACATGTAAACAGATATTAAAATGTGATTGCCTTGTATTAATTGTTACACAAAGAGAAATAATATTTTCATTATCATTGTTTTGCACATTTAAATGAATTTACAAAAATTGTTAAAAAGGATAAATAATGATTTTTATGGATTTTAAAACTAAAATTGCTAATTGTTTTGTTATGCTAAATTTAAAGATATGCGGTTAATTTTATCTAAATAATAATAATAACAGTAATCTTAAATTATGGGTAAATTTCTCCACTGTTGTAAAAACTATTCAAAATGTAAATATAATTGATGTATTTTCTTACTTTGAAGCAGTGTAATTAATTCAAAATCTTTTTTATAATGAAAATTAATAAAAACTGAGCATCATTCTTTGCTTATTTATTCAAATATTATAAAATATTTAAAAATTTTTAGCAAAATTTATGCACAACCTCTATGAAAAAGAGGTGTTGGTATTAGGGTTAAGACTAATTAAAATGCACAAGGGTTCTGGGTTTAGGGGTGAGTGCCCTCCATGGGGATCTTTCTAAGCCCATATTTACACATTAAAAAACACTCCATAGTAAAATTTATTCAAAGTGATATTCTTCAACTGAAACATGTTATTTTATTGTTAAAAGTTCTTTGACTGTGAATATACACCCCCTACTGCACATAAAAAGTTAAATCCGAACAATGTAAAAAAAATGAAATGCATACACATGCATTACAGTAAAACCCTTTAAAATAAATTAGTTGATATTATTTAAGACTCCAAACATTTATCAAAATTGTTATGTAAACAAATCTAAACACTGTTGCATAAGTATCTGAATTTTTAACTTCATTAATGGTAACTAAAAGCTTTTTCAAAATAGAATTTCGTAAACTTTAATTGAAAGTAAAATTTTTACAACACCTTTTGTTAATATATCAAAAAAGAATACATTATAAAATATAACTTATAGCAACTATATATATATATTAATACATACATATATAAAATTTTCTTCCCTTTTCGCATCAGAAATATATTTATTAATTTTATTGACAGTTAAAATAAATCTTAGCCTTATGTTTTACTTTTTTTTAAATTAAAGGAATATAATGATCTGCCAGTAATTGGCCACTTAAGCATAAAAATCTAAAAAACAAGAATTAATGTGTGAAAACTCTGAATCTGATTGATAGAATACATAAAACTAAACAAACATCTATCAAAATGATCTGTTACAATTTCCAAAAGTAATCAAAGTTTTAATTTAGTGTTAACATGGAGCAATTACAAAATTATTTAAAAATAAGTAGCTGTTAGTATTAACCAGGTGTTACAAGACTAATTCAATTTTAAAACATAAAGATGAATTTGATTCAAAAAGTTTATTTACTTATGTATATATGTCCTTAATATTTGTTTCAAATAAATATTTTTTTTATTAATAAACTAATTATTTTTATTGGAATCAAGGAGTAGTCAATTACTAGGTATCTAAAATATTATCAATCATTATTAAATGACCAAATTGATCAACTACTGAATTTCTGTTTGTTTTCAACTTTTTCAGAAATTGGTCATTGTGGTTAATTACTAGATGTATGAGATGTCTCACTTATGTTTTCGTAATGGATTTCTGAACTTGAAGATTTCCAGCATTTGACTTTAATAGTGGGTTTCAATCCTATAGTTTAAGTGGTTTCGAAAGGTTGTGGGGTAATTTTTGAACAAAGTTGTAAAAAGAGGAATTAGTTTGCTGCAGGGGAAGGATGAGCAGATGAGTGGGTTTAATGTTGCATTACAGCTACAGAATTGGCGATTGTCTTGGATTACTACAAAGTGTGGCTGCACGAAAGTTATTGATTAGTACATCAATTGATGTAAATCATTAGTATACATTAATATATTTATATTAAATACAACTTAAATCTATATATTCTTACCAACACTTCTTAATTTAAGCAATTCTTAAACTAAAAAATATAATGGTCAATTTCTAATATGATTATGATCATTTGATGGATGTAAATTGTCAAATATTAGCAAAACCTCATTTTGATCGTAAAGAACATAAATTGCAAAAAAGAGAACAAAGAAATTATTTTCAATCATCAATCCTTATATAGTGAGAAGTACTTATATTACTGCTAATATTAACCCCTTACCTGCTGAGAAAAACTTACGAGATTCACTTCCCAGTCCACCGTTTTTCACACAAGCGCACATAGTTATGCTTTCACTGTTCCAGAAACATTCTCTTTCAGATTCCTCCCACACCCCTCTTCTCTGAAATAAGTAAATCCATTGAAAACACTATTATTGTCACATTCAAGGTTGTTTTATTGCATTCCAAAGCCATGGGACTAGTTTCACTGGTAACAGTGCAATACAAAGGAAAGACGTGTATATATGCCCGGGGCAGTTAATGTATCAGCTTAGCAAGACGAATATATATGCACGGGGCAGATAAGGAGTTAATTATATAACTGTTAACAATATTCCAATAACGTAATACTAGTAAGAAATTTCATTATTTCTTTCCTTACAATATAAAGCATAGAATGAATGTAGAATGTTCATAGTCTACATAATAGTAGATTAATAGTCTTCAAAATTCTGTATGCAATATTGAAAGATACAATCACCTAAAAATGAGAAATAACTTAAAACTAATTTTTAAAATATTTATAGAAGATGTAAACATACTGTTTTTAATAAATATATCAATACAATTTTAAACAAATATTAAGCTAAAACTTTTTTTTTTTTTTTCCATAATTTTTTTCTGTTAATTTAATTTTTACTTAAGCTAATATTTACACACATTATAAAATATACAGAATTAGAGTGTTATGCAATTAATGTTTAAGGTTCCAAAAAATAATTTTTCACTTACCAAAAATCATTGCTATTTTCCCTAATTTAGCAATTTAATTAATACCAAAGTGAGTAAAATGCCTCCCCTATCCTTTTCTGCACTATCAACTGAAAAGGGGAGCTATCAGACCTGTTGAAGAGAACCTTCATGAAACTTTTAAGGGTGAACAAGCATGTGAAAAAACTCACAGGTGTAACATATGGCATTCAATAATTGTCTGCAACCAGTGGAACAGAGCGTGTAAAGTAGGCACTCATCTGCAATATAGAATTTTAGCCTGTAACCATAAAATTTGAGACTTTTTTGGCATAACGTCCAAATCAATGTAGAGAAAATGAGAATAAACTACTATGTACGCCTTAAAGTAGCTACTACTACAATTCCACATTTTAAAAGACATGCATGTGTCTACATAATCTCAAAATAATCTATATAATTTCTCTTATACCTATAAATATTCTTTTGAATTATATAATAAGGCATCATTCAAAAAGGGAGAAGCAATTTATTATTTGTACTATGATATCATATGGACTTAAATATAGGACATAAACCTGAAATAACTGGAATAAATCACTCCTAGATAATGTTATAAAATAAATATACAACATGATTAACCAAACTGTGAAATTTTAATACAAATGCTGTATAGCACAAATACTATTAATAGAAATGATGGTAAATAAATGAAAATTGTTCAGCTCCTGAACAAAAAAAATAAGGAAGTAGGTATTAAACTGGAAGAGTGGATACAGTGGTGAGATAAAAAAGTGATTTAAATATCAGTGATATCAGCTGAAAGTGATGAGCTAGGTCTCTAAAGCAAAATGCGGCAATTGCTATTTCTTATGAACTATGACCAGCTCTTACTATTCCACAGTGACATGGAAAAGAAATCTGCAAAAGATTTTGAAGGAATAAAGACAAAAGACAAAGTGAATGTAACACAAAAATGTATAGATATAAGGATAGAAGAAAGGTTGATCAAAATCTAAAAATTGTATTTATGGTCAAATCATGAAAGTGATGGTAAAATGATATACAAATCATTGAAAATTTGCTAGCATACATATCAAAATTATGTCACAAAAGTAAGACTCTATTCATTATTGCCATTTAAAGAACTGGGCAAAAGAAGCAGCTATTTTGATAGGCAATCCCCAATTTGAAAACCAGCATATTTCCAACCCTGCTTAGTATGATAATATAAAATAGCATTATAAAAGACAATATGGTCATTGCTAGATAAAATGTTAATATACATAAATATGTAAGAGTAGCACAATTAGTACAAAAAAATATAGTTTGTATTACTACCAATCCAACTGATTTTAACAAGATGTTTAATGATATAAACTCACATAACATTAAAGAGCATCAATAATTTGAGAGAAAAATACCTGAATCTCTTGTGTAATTGAAAAGAAAATAACTGAAGCTTTTGCACAAACTCTTTCCTTTAATACACTATTTTTACACCATTAAGATGTTTTTAACTAGATCAGAACACCATGCAAAGACACTGTATACCTGATTTCAAGAATTCAAAGTGATAAAATTGAGAAATATGTTTTCAAAACAATATAACACCACACACCTTAAACATAGAATTTAATTATAAGATTTGATGTAAGGTGTATACAGCTCTCCTGGTTTAAATATACAAGGTGCTAGAATTAGTAATAACAAGGCCTTCCACAAGTATTCGGGGGTCTACTATGAGTTTTTCAATTAGATATTTTAACAGCAGACATAAAATTGTATGAATATACCCCCTAAAACCACAAAATGCTTTTGACATATCTTTTTTCACGAATATAAGGTTGAATAAGCAGGATTTCCTTAATCTCTTCATAATAGAAGTTTAAGTTTACCAACTAAAGTACATAAACATCTTTGTGGATATAATATATACATATATATTATTTATTTATTAAAATCTAGATATACATATACAGTAAAACCTGCTAAGTTGAACACCTTTGTATATTAGCCACTGTCTAAATTAATACTTTTAAAGAACAACAAATGTTGCCGTATAAAAATACTACAATTAAACTCTATAACCTGACTTAATGTCTATCTTAAATGTTGACAATTGAAAGTGACAATCTTAAGGGAGATCACTGCAATTTGCTATAGGAAATCTCTCTGTAAATTGACTATTTACTCTTTTTAAAGAAACTGGGGGAGGATCACATTAGTGTTTGTTATTTTTGTCTAGTTTTGATATTAATTTTATAAATGTATTAAATTACTAATTTTTGTTTAACCCTTTATCTACTGCATTATGAAATAGAAAATGCATTTGAAACATATTTTAACTTCTTAATTATATTTTTTAAAGATATATGCAATAAAAATTATGCATATCACCTCATCACAGTAATCAATAAGGATTTTGTGAAATGATATTTCAATGTACCACTGGTATACAAAAGTCGAAAAAAGTATTTTGGACCTTATAAGTGTAAAACAGTATTTACTTTTTATGTTCCTTATATTTTTTCTAAAATTGATTTGAGATTCTTGAGTTAATACAGAAATTAATTATTACACAAGTGAAGATCATGAAAAATACCAAGCAAAAACAGCAAGAGCACTCTATAAAATGCTTTCTAGAACAAAAACAAATATATGTAGTATCTAGTGGCTTGTAGTGAGGTTAAAGGGAGGTATATATGTTCTATTATTATAAATAGTTATTTCTTACATGAATTTGATTTTATATGCTTTTTAAGCTAATGGTACTTTAAAGTACCATCAGTATTTTTGTGACCGTGACAATTTTAATGTTGTAATTTACATATCATTTAAGAAAGGAAAATGTTTTGTACTAGTTTATGGTTTGAGTTTTTAATAAATTACATATTTACTTAAGGAGTGATTTTATTACCTAAGTATTAAATGCTATTAATAGTAAATTATTAATATTGATAATATAGCTAAAAGTTATAATTGCATATACATATATATTATACTTATGCAGAGCTGTTAAAGAAATGGAATTTTTTTTATGAAGGAATAGCATTCATCTCTATAAGTTATCCATCAGCCTAAGGTGACAAGAAAACAGTTGCTCTGCTAGTGGTCATCTTATTCATGTTCTACATATATATATTTATTTAGTTTTACCAGTAAAGTGTTTCTCTTTTTTTCCCCCCTTCAGTATTAAATGTACTTAAACAATAAAACACATCATCACATATAAATTAATTCGACAATCAAAAGTAATTATTGCAATAACACAGTCAAACTTTAAATTAAAGGAATTAGAACCTACACCTTTTATTTATAAAACATAAACAACATGTTTTTTAATTGCAGGTGACTAGCAAAATTATAGAGATTATTACTGTATAGATTATAACTGTGATTAATAACTAATAACATTTACCATTTGTATATAGGTTATACGATCATCTTTCATGTCACAGAAAGCATTTATAACATCATCAGAAACAGGAAATGCAACACCTTGCATAGATTGATGCTTAGAATCTATACCACCACCAGCAGCCTGTAATAACATTTATATTATACAGGGTGGTCAAAAAACTCTCAAAAGTAATTAATATAATTTCCTAATAATGATGGTTAATACTATTATTAGTATTGGTAGGCAGCTACCTCTGCAATATAAGTCTCATATATACAGTGATAATTAAGTGTGAAAAATATCTATGTTATTCAAACAAAGTCATACTGCTAATAAATATGGTTTTTAAAAATAACTTTCATATAGATTAAGGAACTTTAAAAATAATTTTATTTAATATATCTGTAAATTTTGCCTTTTCAATTACAAATTAACACTATACATATATATATACACACACACGGGTCCATCAAAAGTCCCACACTCCCCTATTATTTCAGAAATGCATGAGAATAAAAAAAAAAAAATGGTGAAACGCGTGTTCAATGAATTCAAGGGGGACCTCTTTTAGGGAAAATATTTTGGACCTTGCGAGGGGGGAGGGGCACTAAGGAGGACAACTTTAACATTTCAAATGCGATAGTATGTCTTGTGATACACCTCTGGAAATGTCTCTCCAAGACAATAAATATTATATAAATAGTTTTGTCCTGTGATTGTTATTAAATGAGATACATAAGTATAAAATCCACATTTCAAAACTAAAAACTCATGTTTCACCTTTAATAATTATTGTAGGAAAAAACTATTTATATCAAATTTACTGTCTTGTTTCCAGGGATATATCAAAAGACATACTTTCCCATATGAAATTCTAAAGTTACCCTCCCTAGCGGCTCTTCCTAGCTCGCCTGGATGCAAAATATTTTCACCAAAAGAAGTCTTCCTCGAATTCATTGACCACTTATTTCACCATTTTTCAAAATTTTGGTGGCTGCCCAGATAGGAGGGAGGTGTGGGACTTTTGGAGAATACTGTGTGTATATATAAATTTTAATTAACTGGCATTATTTATTATATAATCTATAGAGCTAATAATAACTATGTTTACTTCCCAATATTAGTAAATAATGTGCCTCATTGATAAATATTTAATTAAAATTTGACTATTTTAATGTTACACAATTAAAATACATAAAAAATGATAAACATATTACATTCAGTTTATTTAATAATAATTATTATTATTTTAATCTTTCAAAAAAATTCTTTCATTAGCTTTTAAAACTTTACTAGCATACAGTATATTTTATTTATTTTTTTGTATTTAATATTTTTGTGGCTAATTTATTTTTTAGCTTATTTGATAATAAATATCTTTCCATGCACATCTATTAAACACCATGCATGTTATTATTAAACACTGTATAAACATGCCTGTGTACATATACATGCTCACATTTATACACATTATTAAAAAATAAATAAATGAAACATACATAAATCAAATATTAATGGAATTTTTTTTTAAAGAATTCTTTTAGACAATGGCATTTAATAATAATAAAAGGTAGAAACCTTAAATTAGTATTCCATCTTGAGCTAACTGTAGAAGACAAAAATATTTCTTATTATAATTCCTCTGCATGCATTCATAAAAATTATTTCACTCCCACAAAAATTATTTACTGACATAACGAAATTTTCTCATTCTATTACTTATATATATGTGTCTATGAACTTAAATATTTACCAATATCTCACTCAAGGGCCAGAGGCGGATTCAGGGGAGGGCTATATAGGCAGCAAAATATAGGGGCGGTAAATTTTTCGAAAATATCAAAAGTTACTAGGGGATAATTTAGGATAAATAAAACAATAAAATTGTGCAATACTTTTTAAATGAAAATATAAAAATAACATATTTTAATAACTTTATATGGAAATCCCTGAATGCCTATTGAGCGAGGGTTAATTAAATAAATTAAATATAATATTTTACTATCAAGCTCGATCAAGCCAAAACTGGACTTAGAAAATGATGTGCATTCGCCCACCCACCCACCTATAATTTTTCCCACGGTTTTTTACTATACTTTAAAAAAAAAAAAAAAAAAAAAAAAAAAGAAGAAGAAGCCTTTAATTTTCCTACTATTTTGCCCAAATATGCATATTTAAGTAAAATATTACCTTCGTAGAACTTTTTATTTGGCTGTCAGAAGTAAAATCCTCCCTAAGTGTTATTTTCTAGAGCATTATTGCATAATTTAGTTACATTTTTTTTGTACTGTATACGAAATTACAAGATCCTAAGGAAAAGCCCCCTAGGCCATAGACCAGCCGGCCCATGTGTTAATTAGGCCCTGTATACTGTATTTCTTCTTTTATTCCTAATTACAATTTCCTAAAGATTCTTTAACAAATGAAGCAAAAAAGCAGTTGCACATAAAAATTGAATATTGTCTGCATTATTTAATCTCATGATAAAAACAATTTTTAGATACTGATTTTAATTAAGGTTAAAATCGTCTGCAGATGAAACTGAAAAATCATTTGCAGATGAAATTTAAAAAAAAACTTCTATGCTTCCTAATATTTCTTTTGTCTTATTTCTTTAAAAAAAAAAAAAAAACATGTAGCTATTTTATGTAAAAAACGGGAGCGACATTAAAAATATTATTTTCTAGGTAGAGGTGAGATTATTCTAAGTTGACTTATTATATGAGTAATTTTTTTCTTTTGTTTTAGATGAGTATTTTTTTTTTTTTTTTTTTTTTCTTTTATAATTTTCTTTATTTTTTTTCTTTATTTTATTTTATTTTATTTTTTGTTCAACTTATTTTATTTTGAAGCTGGAAAATACCTCATATTTGGTAAATATTCACTTGTATTCTTTTTTTTTTTTTTTTTTTAGCTCTTTCCAATAACGTTGAAAAGTGTTAATGACTTTGGTTTGTCTGTCTGCTCTTTAATTCCCGTAAATATCCATAGAATTCCTTGAAACTGATATGTTATTTAAGTTCACTATCGGATGTTTTCTGTTGAAAATGAAGGAAATACCACCACTGGTTTTGTACAAGGACACCCGAAAGTATTCCAAAGCACTGTGTTCTATGACAGGTATTTCTATAAACCATATTTTAATAACTTTACTTTGCACAGATATTAATAAAATTGAAATATGTTATTCATATGCACAAGAGATTGCTTTCTATAAAATATTATATGATTACCATTACGATTTCCAAGGCCACATAAAAATATTCAGTTACATTAAGGGCTATCACTGGAAATTTGCCGGAATTGCATTTTCGATTACATTAAGCACTTTTAACACACTTTCTAACAATTTTTATGCTTGAATATGATTTGAATTAGTGTATCTGTCTGTCTGTTTGACTGCCTCCAGCATATGTAAATATTTTTAGAATTTTTTTAAAATGATATGCGTTATTCAAGCTCACTAGGGAATGTTCCCTATTTAAAATGGCATTACCAGATTCTGTACAACTGATTTGTGTACAGGGATACCCATAAAAATGCAAATGCATCGCATTGCAGAAGAGACTTTTTATAAATCACATTTAAATAACTTTCTATTGCAATATTCATGAAGAAATTCATATTTATTGTAAATACGCTAAAATAATGTTTTATATAGAATATGATATGTTTATCCTTCAGATTTACAGAGCTACACTGAAATATTCAGATATACTAAGGGCTGAAATTGGAAATTAAAAGCTGCATTTCTGTTTGTGTTAAGCAATTTTAACACTTTCCAACAATGTTTAAGAGTTATTATGAATTCAATTAATCTGTCTGCTTTTCTGTCTTGTCTGTTGTCTGATAACATAGACAAAGATCAATGAAGGTTATTCGATACTAGGAGTATGTGTATTTGGAAAATGTTAATAAATAATGTGTACTTTATGATTTTTCATCCTTGTTATATTATTTTTGTGTTTTTTTATTTGAAATTAATAAATTATAAAAACAGATTAAACAAACTTATAATCAGAGTAAATATAAAGTAAAAATAAAATACCAGAGTTGTTATTATTATTATTTCTTTTTTGGTTGACATTAGTGTGATTTCTCGCAATGTGAATGTTTCTGATAAGTTATCAAGTGTCCCTTATAATACAAGAAGTATTATATTTAGAGAAAAAATACAAGGACAGTTTCATTCTTTAACACTCAGATAATTATATCAATAAATTTCCCACATTTGTATTTGTAAACGGCCATGTAAATATGTCAGACATTTGCCCATTATTCAGTAGGAATGTTTTTTATTTATTTTTTTTTTTTTTTTCGATACAAATCAGCCGTACTATTCAAAAAAAAAAAAAAAAAAAAAAAAATCCCATTTTCAGATAGGTTTAAATTTTCTTTGTTATGGGAATATATAAGACATACGTTAATATAAACATGTCTTATGTTGTATATTTTGAATTATGTGATATACCAGTATTGCTGCTGGAAAGAATGAATTTTTTACATTAAGACGTATACTTATTTTTTTTTTTTTTTTTTTTTTTTTTAAAGTTCAGCTACTATTGAAGTCTATGAGTGATACATTAATACATCATTCCATAAGTTTTGAAATATCTGTAAGCCAGGCTCTTATAAAAAAAAAAATTGAGTTATAAAATTAAGAAAAAAAATTATTTAAAATGAAATTAGTGAGTAAATTTTACTAAGCCCATAGAGTAAAAGGTTTATGTATATTATGTGGGTTAGAGGTCTGTACGTGCCCAGGCTTAATGTTTTTTTAGTCTATTCAGGCTGGGTTTAGTCATTTCTTTTAGATAGTTTTGTATGCTAGTATGTTACATTAAATTTTGTTTTAACCTCTTCGTTCCAGAGGTCCACATATGTGGACCTCTGTTTCTTGCTTTATAAAATCTAAACTATTTAATGTTTTTACATTTGGATTAGACTAATAAAAAGCTGACTAAATTGGCTTTAAAATAATATCAGTATATAGCACCATAAACCAAGTTAATTTCTCGAAATATGTTATTTTGTCCACTTTTGTAAAATGGCTTCAACAGAGAGTGGTTAAAAAAAGTATGTAATTTTCATAATTATTTAAAGAACAGACACTTGCCAGAATAAAAAGAAAACTAATATTGATTGATTTATTTAAGGGCATCAAATTTTAAATTGTGTTACAGTCAGGAAGATTTATGTAACTTAATAATTTAGAGTTTAGTTGTAAAGTGATCCAGCACACTTTTTAACCCTCTTCCTTTGTTTTGAAAAATTTATTTTTGTAAACTTTTCAACAAAGGTGATACATGCTTAAGATTGTAATTAAACTGATTATAAAATAACACCCATCTCAAAGAATGCGTTATCAATAATGAGCAAAAAAAAGTTAAATTTCACAACATTTTATTTTTAAGCTTAATTAAGAGTTTAACCATACAAAACACATGACATGAGCTTTATTAAGTAGGTCTCCAATGAAAAATGCTAAATAAAATCAAACCAAGCAAATTAATATTGTTATTTTATTATTATTTTAAAAAATCAGGCTTTTTCTTTTTTCCTTACTTTCTCTTTTTCCTTCAAGTTTTCAACATTAACATGGATTTTCGTTTTTGTTCATTAAAAGAGAAAAAAGAAAAAAAATAATCAATAAAGAAGTTTTTTTTTTTTTTTTTGGGGGGGGGGGTGGAGTGGAAAGGAAGACTTACTTCTTCTTTTTTAATTTGAAGTAATACTTCTTCAGATGAACTAAGTGGTTGTGGAGCTATTTGGCTTTCAACATGCTTCTTATAACCTTTCAAATTAACATCCTCCTAATTAAAAAAAAAAAAAAAAAAAAAAAATTAAATTGTTTAAATTAGCAAAACATAAAAAGTGAAGTTTTTAAAATCCCCTTCTTAAAACTATTTAAAAAGATATGGCAGCTAAATATCTCCAATATTGATTTTTGCTAATCAGTAACAAAACTTTTTCATAACATAGCAAATTGGGATGCCCACTCACAACTGAAAAAATAATTCCAGTCTTTTCCCTCTGCATGTGTAGTGCTTAGTGCACATTTTTACATATGATGTTGAGTGAACCAACTAATAAAATGCAACGATCAGTATAGTATATATTGTCAGCCAATAAACTGTTTTTTGGCCATACAGAAAAGAGATACTTATTTCATTTTTTTCCCCTACAAGAAATATTGGCAATTACACTAAGGCAAACTAAAATTTGCATTTATAAAAACAATTATGCTTTTAATTTTAAAAGTATTCTTATATGGATATTTTGCACCTATTTGCAAAAGATTTATTCAAAGATTTATATCTCACTTTCCTAAGGCTGAAAAAGTAACATTAAAATCCTTAAGAATGAATATTACTTTTCAGTCCCTTCCTATTTCATTTTTTAAATATTATCCCTTTCTTTTTTCAGAAAATATAATTGTAATATATTAAACACTTTCTTCCTCTTGTTTCTTTGCATATTTAGGGGGAGAGGGATTGATTTTAGATAGCAAATATTTCTTGTAATAAGAGGGAATTGATCTAATAAACTAGACTGGTTACTGATATCTATCTTATAAAGTCATCTCTCAAAAAGTATGGAAGTTGGAAATGAAGATGAAAACTGCTGTTTCTTTTCAGTTTGGGAGCTATTTGAATCTGTAAAAAACAAAGTCAAGTTCTCTAAAAAGGGAGAAAAAAAAAAAAAAAAAGTAGTTTTGCAAAAGCCAAGACATAAAAAAAACTTAAATTTACTACCTAATTATTAGGTGCTAAAAAAAAAAAAAACAGAAATATTTAAAAAGTATACTGTTATTTAAAAACTGAGCCAAATGATTAGTACTTTCTTTTTCGTATATCAAAATTTTTTAATTAACAATAATTAATAATTTAAATAGTATTGAACATACCACAATATTAAAAAATAAAATTAATAAAAAATTAATAAAAGCTGGTCTTTTTAAAGAGGTTTAAACCAAAAAAAGCTATCTGGCTTGTTCTGGCCTGGCTGAAGGCAGACAACAATAGTATTTGGAAAAAACTTAAAAAAGAACTGTCATGTACATACTTATTTTTTATTTAAAGTTATATATATATAAGTATTTTATAATTTTCATCTGGCTATCTAATTTTAACTTCATTCATCATAATGTATATATAATTATTTTATAATTTATAATAAAAATTGAATGAATCTATACAATTACAGTTACTTCTTTGCTGCAAGAAATTACATGTTAACCCCCCCCCCCTCCTTACACTTTCTTAAACAGAATTTGACTAATTAGTAAATGGAAGGAAAATTTGAAGTAAAAAATAGAGTTATGTTGCAGTATAAATTTGAACATTTATTATATGATAATAATTAGTCTTGTTTGGAAATGTTAATTTAAGCAACAAAATGCAAAATAAATGTTTTCATCAATACATGAACAAAACAACCTGAAAATCAAAAACTCTGACGGTGTTAGAAATGGGAATGAAGAATAGATAATTAATACAGCAGCCATGAAGAAGAAATTAAAGAAGTTTTCTAGAAATTATACAAATTACTTAAAAGGAATAAAAACAAACAAAAGAAAAAAGCTGGAGAAAACAAATTTGGATAAGAATATTATGCTGAACAAATTAAATAAAAACAAGGAAAATTCACGAAATAATGATATCCCTATTATTATAATAAAATGAAGTCAGAATACAGTCAAAGCCAGATAAAACTGATTAATCAAAGAAACCAATAAAGAGCTTTGTAATATATCACTACAGATCAGGAAGAAATTAAAAAAGATCTTGCATGGTAATGCATCTATGCAAAATGTTTCAAGACAGAAATTATTGGTAAAGCAGAACAGAATTAAGAAAGTAAAAGAAAAATTTTAATGACTTATAAAGAAGAATGCATTAGCAAAAAAAAAAAAAAAAAAAATAGAAATGTGAATATATTTTATTTCATGATTTAAATGGCAGTTTTTAGAGGTCTTCATTTATTTCACGTTTTATTTTGCTATTAAATAATTTATAAAGAAACTTTTCTGTTTTTCATATATATACATTTTTTTTTTTTTTTAAACTCAACACTGGTTAATAAATTGAGACATGTCTCACTAGAATGGACTTCATTTTTAAACTATAATAATAGAAATTTTTGAGCAAAACAAATCCTTTGATGAAAATCAACAAAATACAAAAATATATACTTTTTGTGTGCCAAATATTTCATGTTTGATTTGTCCACCACCAAATTCTTTTTTTAAAGTAGCTTTTGTAGATGCATATAACATCTTCTGGCGCACCTATAAGAGAGAAAAACAAATATTTATATGTACGCAGAAAAAGTATATTCTTATTTTCTTATAACATAGTTATTTATATTTGGGGGATGGGAAAGTAATGTCAATTATGCACATGTCAATATTCAATTGTCATCAAATGGACGGACCTCTCTTAAATTAGTCTACTTGGCATGCAGCATTCTCCCCCCTCCCACTTTTGATAGTTACCAATGCAGTTGATTGTTAAATTAAAAAGCGATGATAATACGTATATATATATTTATTGAAAACAGTCTAAATCAACAGTTAGTTATCAGAATGTTCAAAAAAAATTCTTCTTAAAATATGTGGCCTTCCTGCATTGATTAAAACAAATAAAAATTTATTGATGCATGAAATGTGTGTTAGGACCATTTTAAAAAACAGTCAGCTTCTTTTCTCTTTATTTGAAATGAAACTATGATAAATTAATGCATCTCTCTAGCCAGAAAATATTTTTAATATCTATAAACAGTTCATAATTTTGTCATAATAGTTTCTCTTGTTTCTCTCTTTTGTTCTAGAGTCAGCACTATTATATATATATCAGGGGAGAGGCGTGGTTCAGAAAACTATGGAATTACCGAAGTGAAGCGCTTCCAAAAGCAGAAGAAGAATCAATGAAGTCTTTCAATGAGGCAATAATACTTGATCACTTTTTAAGAAATTTAAATAGTGGAAGCGCTGCTTCCATCGCTTCCATGGACGCTTCGCCACTGATATATATACACTTGCATAACACTCAAATAAACATTATATGGGTCATTCTACAAAAATGTTGCTTTGGTAACACGTTGAGTGCCATGTCAGCCATCAGTGGCTGACATTGAACTTTCCATTTAGGCTGCATGTAAAATATGATATAAAGCTAAAAAAAAAAAAAAAAATTACATTGTTTTAAGTAATTACTGAAAATTTATTTAAATTTGATTATTACAGGATTATATCATTAAGGAATTATATTGAAAAACGTTAGACATAACAAGTTTCTAAGCTGTGCACATGGTCTGACAGGAATTTCCTTAAAAATCCGCATGCCGCTCAATATGTAAACAGAATCAACATTTTTTTTTTTTTTTACTTTTTAATAAGCAAAATAATAAATGGAGTTACTTATAGTACTAAAATGGTACTAATATTAATAAGTTTAATTAATTAAAATTGTTTTTTAGCAAAAAATGTTTAAAAATTCTTGAAAAAAGAAAATATTTTTCTGAACATGTTAAACTTAAAATTGTAACATTTCTGAAAAATAACCCACATAAACTTCAAAAGGATAACGGTTTCAAAAATTAAAATCATATTCTATCTAACAGTAAATTATTATCATGCACAGTTTTAGATCAAACTATCACTGAGTAAGTACATAACTTTTTCAGAATATACCAGCAAATTTTTAATGATTAGAGGAAGAAAAAATTATATCTTAAGAACGATATTTTAGGAAAATCATAAAAAATGGAAATAAATAACTAGTAAAACTTACAGGTGAATTATCTGGGGACCAGCTTATAAATACCCACTCATAGCCAGCTTCATTCTGGCAATCCAGTCTAAAGAAAATGTAGCATGGTTGCTGGTGTTCAAGAAAGGGTAAAACAGATTTATCATAATCTAATTTTCATTAAGAAAATTACAGCTGGCAAACAGTAACTATGTCTTTAAACTCTTTTTAATTAGCATAACTATTAAAAATACTAAATATTATTTTGATTGCTGCAATTTTACGATAAACTAATTGAAAACAAATATTTTAAAATATACATGAAATTTAAGAAAGTAACAAATAATGAAAATATTTTACTTTATTTTCTTACACAAGAAAGATATCCAAGTTTGATATCTCTAACTGATTTTAAAGTTTGAATACAGTAAATACTATGAGAATATCATAGTTGAACTTAATAAGTGAGAAACCATGTTTGACATAATCATTAAACACTGTTTTACAGAAGTATGCAGTAACCCTATTATAGCAAACCTAAGTTTTAATAAATAATATAAATCAGGTTTCTCACTTAAATCTTGTAGTAAATTTAAAATAAGAGCCAACTTTATTCCACTCTTGGTCCCATTCGGTCGAACGCCCGACCATCTTCAGGAGAGACTAATCGTGTTCTGCTATTTCGTCTTCCAGCTTCTTTCAACATGTTGCACCACCTGGAAGCTGGAAGACGAAAAAGCAGAACACGATTAGTCTTTCCTGAAAATGGTCGGGCACTCGACCGAATGGGACCAAGAGTGAAATAAAGTAGGCTCTTTTTTAAAAATATATTAAATTTAAAGTTTTTTCCTCTTATTTACTATTTATAAAGCTTGTAATAAATATTAAGAACTTTTTAAGGGGAGATAGGATCTTTGTGCCTTTAAAAAATCAATTTTTCAAAAATACTTTTAATACATAATTATATTAACAACATTTTCAAACAAACTGCATGAAAATCAAACGAAAAGTACATCCATAACAATTAAAAATGCAGAAAATATCCAAGGCTTAGCTTTAGAAATTAATCTTTAAACTTGATTTTTCTTAGTTTTTCATTTTTACACTTTTCTACAAGATGGAAAGCTATAAAATTTTACATATATACTTATGTAAAGATTTTTATTCTCTATACCTCAGTTCTCATAATGCCACCAAAAGATTTTATTTTATAGCATGATCAGCTTTAAAAAATATATAAATAAATAAATATTTTCAAAATTGCATGAAATTTTTATTCTTTAAAAATACTGAATTAACAGAAAAATTTCAAACTTGAGGTTTACAGAGTTGCTTTTATTTGATATAAGAATATTCATTCTTGTTAAACGCAAAAAAAATTTAATTGCTTGAAATATATATATGTCTAAATAAATTGAGCAATTTCCAAAAAAAAAAAAAAACATAGAAATATTGCACATAGTATGTGAAATTATGTGTTAAAGTTACAAGTCATTTGTAGAATTTTGTGATACAATGTAATCTAAAATATTGTTTTTCTTCAATTTGTGGTTGGTCCCCTAATTGCACTCTTGACCAAATCTATAGTGGAAAATATAAGTTTGTAAATGTTCTTTGCATGTCTGAAGTACAAGGTCACTTTGTTCAGTATTTTATTTATTTTATTTTTTTTTTTAGAAAAGATAAAAAATATCAAAATTAAAAGAGTCCCTAATTTGGCCAATATTGTACATGAAATTCTTCTGTAACTTGATGGCTTACTCTTTCGAAGAAAATGAGGAAGATTAGATTGGTGTCTAATATTTCCATTTAGTTTTTGTACTAATTTGATATTTTTGAAAAATAAACTGATCAATATACAAGAAATATATTTTTATGAAAAAAATAATATAAGATTTATATGTCATTTACGAAAGGAAAATTGTGTTTTGTGCTACATTATACCTTAAATTTTACTTAGATTGCATATTTATTCCCAGGGGTGGTGCTAGAATTTGGCTGACAGGGGGCTAAATTCATTTCGTACATACGTATCAACCTATTGACAGAGTGATTACATTATGGTATAAAACATCTTGCAGCTACAATGGGTAAACAATGTGCCACTAAATATGTTATATCAGTAATAAATAAGATTTGCTGAATTAATTTTTAAAAAATGTTCACCAGGTAGCATCATATTGCATGGAAAAATATCAAATTTCGCAAATGGGATGATTCACACGGAATCAAAAACTAATCAATAAATACTCAAATGCATTTTGTACAAGTTATTTTCTTTGTTATATTTTTTCTCCATGAAAGGCACAGCCAAGTAGATATTTTTGAATTAAAAATTTGTTTTGAAATCCATTAAAAATTTGTTTTGAAATCCCTTAACCCTCTATCTACCATTATGAAACAGACAAAAAAATGTACTTTTAACCTTTTTTTAGCTACTTAAGAGTATTTTTTAAAGATAAATGCAATAAAAGCTATATATATCACCTCATCATAGTAATTAATAAGAATTTAGTGATGTGGTACTTCAGTGTACCACTGGTACATAGAGATAAAAAAGATATTTAGACCTTTAAAAAAGTGTAAAAATTATTTACATTTTATGTTCCGTTTATTTCTTCTAAGATTGATGGGAGATTTTTTTTAGTAATACTGGACTGGTGACCTCAGCTTCCAAGGTCGTGACAGAGGGTGATATGAGCACCACCGACAGATATTCCCAACTCCTGTGCAATGTGTATGATGATCATTCTGTACTTGCTGAGAATAATGACTTCCACAGGCTAAACCATTTCTGATGTGTTCACCTTTCGTGTATTTTCCTGCATTGGTAGTCTATGCGACCATCTTCGAACTGCTGACAGTATTTCAATATTGCTGAATGTGATATGGAAAGAGGCCTAAAAACTGCCAATATTTCACAATAAATATCTATACTCATACAAATTTCAGACCTGCCAACTGCTACGAAAATTTCGTAGTTGCTACGAATTTGGGCCGTAAACTACGATACTACAAAAATCGGTCAAAATTACGAATTTTTATCTAGCACCAAAACTGTAACATTTCTGACTACGTTTTGCTTTGCGATTTTCAATCTTTTTCCATCCACTCCATAAATGTCAATTTTCATTTTAAACTTGCTTTATTAGATTCTAGAATGTATAAAGAGATATAATTGTTAAATGTTTCGCATTCGTGTATTTGTTTGTGTCCCTCCTCGCACTCCATACCACCCCCTAACGATCGGCAAACAAACGCCTTACGGCGCCTTGGGATTCCTCATCTTTTTCCATCTGCAACATAAATATCAATGTTCTTTTAAATTTACTTTATTAGATGCTAGAACCTATAAAGAAGTAGATTTGTTCAATATTTCTCACTCTTTTTTTGCCCCCCCCCCCCTCCCCTAACAATCAATGATCAAACACCTTTGAATGTGTTCAATATTTATATTTTAACATTTTAAAAATAATTATCCCAATGCTAAGATTATAATTTTTTTCCAATAATTATAATTTATATTTTTTAAAATTATACACATAATTAAACACAACAAAAATATTTATTGATTTGCTAGCATTTTTGCTGAATTTTAATAACTGGTTGAATATAGTGTAAAAAGAGTAATTCTGAATTTTGAATAAAATGATTTTACACTTGGTTTCATAAATCGTGTTTGTTTCTTAAATATTTTTTCATTATATATGAAAACTAATGCAAATTATTTTGATAAAAATAATAACTTTAAAGATATTTAATCTGAGGGGAAAGGGGGGGGGGGTAAAAAAACATTTAACATAATGTGGTCGGATGTCTGTCATCCGGCAGTGCGTATTATCTATGGAAAATTTTTCATCGGGGCTGAAAATAGTACCCTATGGATTATACGCAAGAACGGTAATATACATACATTTATTTGTTTAGGATTCGTGTGTTGGATGATAAAAATGAACCAACCAACCATCCAATCTATTTTTAAAATTGGTGTGCTACTAATTGTCATTTTCAAATGTTGGCAGGTATGAAATTTTAACCCACAAAAAAAATACTGTTCCACGTACAGTATTTTTTTTTTGTTGTTGTTGGAGCAAGTTTTCATCAGACATTGATATTTTGTTTTCATACTACACAGCAACAGTTGCAAATATTCGAATGAAATTGCTACTGTTTCAAAGCCGGGGAACTGAATTATCGTCTGTGGAAGCTTTGCTCTTCTTTAGCAATACTGCCATCTGCAGGAGAACAAGTATAACTTACTCTTTGAATGCCTTATATAGATTAATTACATATGGTAACAAATTATATACTACTCAATAACAGTGAGTATAAATTGCATATAAAATGCAATAAAAAAATAACTGAACAACAGGATTGGTTTATTGTTATACAAATATTTTTTGCACACATTAAAGCTCATATTTAGGGATGCCACTCAATTTTTTTTTTTTTTTTTAAAGAGGAAATCCTGCGTGAAATAAAATTTATGATATTTTCCGTATATTTATATGCGAATTTTGTAAATTATATACAATGAAATAATTAATACAAAGCATAATACATAATTTGAAAATAATAAATTTAAAAAAATTACTTTACAGTCAAAAGGTTATAATATTTTAAGCAATATAAAAAGAATGATGCTTTATCACAAAAACTATTTTAAAAGTTTTTAAATAAACCATAGCCTGCATATATGTCTTTGTCTGACTATCATACTTGCCAACACACTAGTTAATATTCCGTAGTATTGTTAGCCCTGCCTTCTTTCTCACACCAGTATCTTTTTAGAGTATTTTTCTTCTTAATTAATCGTAATTACATTTGAAAAATATTGCTCTAAAAATTTACTTGTGTAATAAAAAAGGTGGGACTAATAACGCTACGGAATATTAACTACAATGTTGGCAAGTATGGACTATCCAAAGCCATAAAGATTAATATTTCTATTGACAGACTCAAACCATATTTTACTGACAATTCTTCTGAAACTGACATTGCACCCTGTATTGAGAAACGTAAGGCTGACAAACCTGCAAAAATTAGAAAAACATATAAGGTTTGTACCATTACCCATTGTTCCCTCGACCATATTGACAAGACGAGAACGTGAAATTCGTTTATCAGCACGTTATCAGCGAGACATAGTATCTCACTTGGGGGGAAGTAGTTGTGGTGCCATATTATTTCTTTTCAGAGAAAGAACAGAAACTCCTCAACTCGTTATATTAACTTTAAAGAAGTTATTAATGTTCTGATTAATTTTTTTTTCTGCTGTATCTGTCAGTTATGTATCATATTCATACCTGCAGTTGTAAATATATTCTTCTGTAAATAGTTTAGTTCTTATATTGCGTGTAAATAAAATTATTTTTATAAATCGCTTTCATTATGATCGACGTACCAAACATATGGGTTGTTCATTGTAAAAGTGAATTATCTCCTTGTAAATGCATTTTGAAATAACAAGCTTTTTGCAAACTTATGTGTAGGAAAAAAGAGCCAAGATTCAGTAAATGTTATCAATTTTTAGTGTTTAATACAAATCAGAGTTATAAGAATTTACAAATTATAAGAAAAATAATTTGAAGTAACATAGAAATTTTATTTTTATAGTACATATTTAGAAGTATGTGACTAAATGTGATACAATTAAGCAAAAATATACATATTTTAAAAATATGGAGTTACACCACTTTTACAATGAACTGTCCATATGGCAATCACCTATAAGTATAAAATTCAAAAAAGCAATTGTTATCAAGAAACCTATAAATGTTTATTAATATGGAAAAAGTATATTAAGGATACCATCTTGCCATGAACCTTTGGTTTCATAACTTCCAGTCACCACAAGTTCTTCTAGAAATAGAACAAAAAAAAAAAAAAATTACATACACATATATATAAATTTAGAAATTTAATGTGAAATATGAATAAAAAATTGAGCATAAAAGAAATTAAAAACATTTTTCTCAGACTTCGACATCCTATAGCTTTTTCACCAATTAGATCAGGGGTAGTTATCCATTTTATACCTACCGCCCACTTTTAATTTTCTAACTGCCAATTGGTTCCACAGTAATGGGGATTTTACACTAAGTAATATTATGAAAACCTAATGAAAATGCTTTTAAATAATACAAGGAAAATTTTTTAAACACTAAAAAAAATAATTCATTTTATATTTTTAAAAGTCAATTAAATGTTAAAAAAATACAGTGCTTCAGTATTGGACAAAATCTCCACTGCCCACAACAAAAAATAGGAGCACCCAGTAGTGAAGAGTAGGGACTAGGTTGACTACCATTGTATTAGATTATATGATCAATGACTAACTATAATCAGCCACAAAATACAGATATTATATTACACACTGTTATAAAATAATGTGCAGTGCCAAATGACAGAATTAAGATTATTAAAAAAAAAAAAAAAAAAAAAAAAAGAGAGAGAGAAAGAGAAAAAAAATATAAAGTAAAATCGCCTTATTTAAAATGTTTATTTCTATGTGTACAAGATATGTCTAGAGTACTTTGAATGAGATAAAATTTAAAACACTTAAAAACACAATATTATTACAAAATGAACTAAAAACTCAAGTTCATTGGATGTAGATTATATGTCTGTGCGCAAAACTTCAGCTCAATCAGATTACAGGAAGTAGGTTAAAATTTGAAAAGAAATTTTGGAGTTGGCGGCCCAGGGCCACCCATCCACAAACACACCAAGTGTTCAATACTACCAGTGGTGGATCCAGAACTTAACTTTTGGGGGAAGCTAAGATTTTTCAAAATGTTATCCCAAATCAATGAAAAATTTATAATTGTAATATTAGTGTGCATACCGTAGATACATTAGACAGCATTAAGATATTGTTGCAATAGTTTATTTATAATTATTATAATTTTGAAAGATTTAAAAAAAAAAAAAAAAAAAAAAGAAAGAAAAAACTTGAATAATACATGTGCGCTGCATGTATAGAATACATTAATGAGAACTGCAATTAAAAACATAAAACGTAGTTGAAGTGTCTATTGGAGAGGGGGATAACCTTTAAAAAAAAAAAAGACTATCACATTCAGGGTTGGCAAGTTTCTTCCAAGGCGGAAAAAACTGGCCGGAAGAAATAGAATTTTTAATAAAATCACACAATCAACTGTGGAAGAAAATCATATTTATTGAAATTTTTTTTTTTAATTTTTCCGATTGAGTGAAAATAATGCTTGGACCGGGACTCGAACCCCGGATCTTTGACTTACAAGGTCAAGGCTCTACCAATTGAGCTATCCAGGCCGACATCCCGGTCAGCATTATTCACTCAGACAACCTTTTAGGAAAAATACAATGGGAAAAATACAATTTTTATAAAAAATTGTATTTCATTCTCCCATTGTTTAATGGTGTTTTCCATTTCCTGCGGCTTATTTCTGTTGAGCTATCTAAATGATAGACCAGATTGTGCCTGCCTAAAAGGTTGTCTGAGTGAATAATGCTGACCGGGATGTCGGCCTGGATAGCTCAATTGGTAGAGCCTTGACCTTTAAGTCAAAGATCCGGGGTTTGAGTCCCGGTCCAAGCATTATTTTCACTCAGTCGGGAAAAATTAAAAAAAAAATTCAATAAATATGATTTTCTTCCACAGTTGATTGTGTGATTTTATTAAAAATTGTATTTCATTCTCCCATTGTTTAATGGTGTTTTCCATTTCCTGCGGCTTATTTCTGTTGAGCTATCTAAATGATAGACCAGATTGTTCCTGCCTAAAAGGTTGTCTGAGTGAATAATGCTGACCGGGATGTCGGCCTGGATAGCTGAATTGATAGAGCCTTGACCTTGTAAGTCAAAGATCCGGGGTTCGAGTCCCGGTCCAAGCATTATTTTCACTCAGTTGGAAAAATTAAAAAAAAATTTCAATAAATACGGAAGAAATAGGTTTCTTCCAAGTGGAAGAAATGGAAGAAACTTTTTTTTTTTTTTTTTTTTTTTTTTAATCCTATAAATTGCAGATTTGTAAGATACAATGGATGCATTTATCTTATAAACAGCTTTAAGTAACTTTAATTATACCTATAAAAATTTAATTACATATTTAATTAATAATTATGAGATTTTTATCAAAGTGATTTTTGGTATCTGATGTGGTCACGTTCAAAAATACTCAAAATTCAGTAAAAAAAATCAATTTCAATTTAAACAGTGTAAAGTTCTATAATTTAGACAATTTTATTTCTTTAACTGGTAATAAATAATAGTTTAGATCACTTGCTTATACTTTCTGATAAAACAGCTCTTAAGTTAATTAAAAGAACAAGTATTCAATAATTACTGTATTACAAAATGTCATCAAAAACTTTATTTTCCTTATAGTCATATGCAGTACACCCACTAATCCACAGATTTATAGATTTATAATCTGCAAATCCTTCTAATCCGTAATTGATTTCTTAATGTAAAAGAAATTTACAACTTATATTTAAAAAAAAATTTCACATTTCTCACATTTTTACTTTTTTTTTTTTAAATAAAATTTTTAGCTTAATCCTTGCTTTGAAACCCAATTGGGGATGGGGGGGGGGGGGTAACATTCTTGTATTTATTATCTAGCAATTCATACAGACTAGTGCTTAAAACAAACTACTATTACATCAATGTTTAACAAAATTAATCAGCAATAAATATTATTTCCTAACTTTCAAAAATATTTTGTTTCATATTTTTTAAATATGTCTGTTTACATTTTATAGGTACCTATTATTTGAGTATGCTTAAATTATTTACCATCACATATGAGTGTGATAGATTAGTTTTATTAATATTGAAGAAATATTTTATTCTAAAATTTATTAGAAATTGGTCTTCCCATTTTAATATCTATTTATAAATTAATACCTAATAATTGACTTTGTATCTGCAAAAGAAAACTGTAAATTGACTTTGTATCTGCAAAAGAAAACTGTAAACAAAGGCAGTGATCTCTAATTTTCAAATTCCTATAATCCACACACAACTTCTGGACAAAACTTTTGAGAGTTAGAGGAAGTTGACAGTAAAACAAATGAAAAGTTTTTTGGTAGTTCAATACTGCACTTTATTTTTCAACTTAAAATAGATGAATACAAACTATCGATTTTTTTCTTTTTCTTTTTTAAACCTAGAGAATTTACAGGAGAGTTTAAAAATAGGTATCTTACTTATTGATACAGTTTATTGTGTACCAGCTTCAAGGGTATACAAAAAAAAAAATTGTATCCTTAAAAAAAAAAAAAAAAAAGTTTAAATATTATGGCAAAAAATTCTGTAATTATTATCACTTGTACTATATGAATGTATAATAATATGAGATAGTATCAATGCAAAAAAGTTCTAAAAATATTAGCATTGAAAAGTAAAAACCCATCACCTGTATACATATATAGTATCTATGCAAAAAAGTTCTAAAAATATTAGCATAGAAAAGTAAAAACCCATCACCTGTATATATTTAGTGTTTGTTATCAAATAACTTATTTTTCTAAAAATATTTTAATATTCATTCGATTATACACTGATGGAAAAAAAAATCCCAACACCAGGAAGGAGCTGTGCTAGATAAATGAAATTTGGTAGGCGTGTTTATACATCTGAAAGATGACATTGATTCAAATTTCGAGCTATGCGCATAAGTGTGGCGCTCGTAGCGACACTATGAACATGAAAATGAGGTTTGCTTTAAATAAGCACTGTAAGGTTCGTGATTGTTATTTACAGTTGAGATTTGACGAAGTGGGTTAATGTTAGTCAAGGATGCCTCTAAGAAGACGAAGAAGTCATTATCAACAGCTCACTGAGTTTGAACGAGGTCGTGTAGTAGGGCTACGAGAAGGTGGGTTTTCTTTCCGCGATATTGCAGAAAGACTTGGCAGGAATGTATCCACTGTGCATGAGTGTTGGCAGCAATGGTCAAGGGAAGGTACTGCCTCAAGAAGACCGGGTTCCGGGCGGCCACATGGCACTACTGAGAGGGAAGACCGCCGTGTTCGGCGTATGGCTGTGGCTAATCGTACTGCGTCTGCAGCTGAAATTCGAGCTGCAGTTGGCACCACAGTGACACAACGAACTGTTACAAATCGGTTACTTCAAGGACAGCTCCAAGCCAGACGCCCTGTAGCGTGCATTCCACTGACTCCAAACCACTGCCGTTTGCGACGTGAGTGGTGTCAAGCTAGAGCTCATTGGAGGACGGAGTGGAGATCTATTGTGTTTTCTGATGAAAGCCGGTTCTGTCTTGGTCGCAGTGATAGCCGTGTGTTGGTTAGAAGGAGGCCAGGTGAACGCCTGCTAGCGACCTGTCTGCGGCCTAGACACACAGGGCCTCCTCCTGGAGTTATGGTTTGGGGAGCAATTTCGTATGACTGCAGGAGCACTCTCATGGTTATCGCACACACCCTGACTGCAAATTTGTACGTCAGTCTAGTGATACAACCTGTTGTGCTGCCATTCATGAACAGCATTCAAGGGGGTGTTTTCCAACAGGATAACGCTCGCCCTCATACCGCTGTTGTAACCCAACATGCTCTATAGAGTGTCGACATATTGCCTTGGCCTGTGTTACGTAAAGTATTAGGTTGTGATTTGTGGCAACAGTTTTGTAATAGCTGGAAAAAACAAGAATAGAATTCCATGTTGGTGTAAGAGTTTAAGATTCTCTTTATCCTTTATTTAAAGTATTTTAAGATTATACAACAATATACGAAACATGGTGGCAGACGGAAATTTATAAAGTAGTACTGTGAAGCTGTGAACTGTGATTTTTTTTCTCAGAGAAGAAAAATACTCCTGATACGATGAGTACCGATGCTAAGCCTATCGCAGTCAAACCGCCAGAACCTTTGGTGTTCGATAATAATCTGTGTACGAACTGGAAATTGTTCAAACAAAAGTGGGCAAACTATGCTATTCTAACCAACTTAGAGAAACAAGATGTAAAATATCAAGTTGCTTTACTATTGCATACTCTTGGTGACGCTGCGTTGCAAAGGTATAACGGATTTTCGTTTTCTACAGCAGAAGATGCAAGAACAACTACGGATATAATCGATACGTTCGAGCAATATGTAGTAGGTGAAATTAATGAAACGTATGAACGCTTTATGTTCAATAATAGAAAGCAACAAGAAAACGAAACGTTTGATGAATTTTTATCTGCCATAAGAGTGCTAATTAAAACATGCAGCTACTGTACAGATTGCATTGACTCGTTACTTCGAGATAGAATTATTTTGGGTTTGAAAGATAACCAATTGCAAGAACTGCTCCTGAGAGAGAGAAAGTTAACATTAGAAAAATGCATTGACACATGTAGAGCTGCAGAATATGCACAAATTAAAAGAAAAGAATTTCGTCCAGAGATTGTGAACAAAATTAAAATTCATCATAACAAGAAATCTTTTGAAACGAAGAAAGAAGATGGCAAGAAAGAAAAATCATGTAAATATTGTGGAAAAAAGCACAAATTTACCAAAGAACTCTGTCCAGCATGGGGAAAAACATGTTCTAGATGCAAAAAAAGAAATCACTTTGCAATCAAGTGTTCATCATTCAAAATAAAGAAAGAAGATAGTATACATCAGCTGAATTCAGATGAAGAATGGGTGAACAAAATAGGAGATCCAGGCAAGGATATAAAGGGTGTGATGATAATTAATGGAAAAGAGGTAACTTTTCAACTTGATACTGGAGCAACGGTTAATATCTTACCAAAACAGTATGCAACTGGTATAGAGCCATGCAAGAAAGTTTTGAAGATGTGGAACGGCAGCACTTTTGAACCAATAGGACTACATCGGGAACATGTAATCAACCCCAAAAACAATAAAAAATACAATATTGAATTTATTATCGTTGACAAAGAACATATTCAACCACTGCTTGGTTTGAAAGCTGTTCAAGCTATGAAGTTGATTACAATTCAAGAGAAAGAATTCCAATCTGTGAATATTGTCGACTTAACTGATTATAGTGGTGTTTTTGCTGAAGGCATTGGAGAATTGCCTGGTGTCGTTCATCTTCAGACTGACCATGATATACCTCCATCTACTATGCCAGTACACAGAGTGCCTATTGCTTTGAGAGATAAGCTAAAAGAAGAACTGGATCGACTTGAAAATAAAGGGGTCATCCGAAAAGTAACTGAACCAACTCTGTGGACCAGTAACATAGTGTGTGTAGAAAAACCAAATGGCAAGTTAAGACTGTGTTTGAATCCTCTTGAACTGAATAAAGCTCTTAAAAGACCAAGATATATTATGCCTAATTTAGAAGAAGTACTACATGAATTAAATGGTGCTACAGTATTTAGCAAATTTGATTTACAGAATGGGTATTGGCATATTTCACTTGACAAATAATCGAGTTTACTCACAACGTTTCAAACTAATTTTGGTCGGTATTGCTTCCTACGTCTACCCTTTGGCCTAAATGTGGCTTCTGAAATATTTCAATTGAAGATGAAGCAATCATTTGAAGCTCTTCCTGGACTCATCAATATTGCTGATGATGTAGTAATTTTTGGAAAGGACATAAAAGAACATGATGAAAATGTAAAAATATTTTTACAGAAGTGCAAAGATCTAAAAGTGAAGCTCAATAAAGAAAAAATGGAACTACAATGTCAGGAAATCACTTTTATGGGTCATAAAATATCCAAAGATGGTGTGAAACCAGACTTTAAGAAAATTCAAGCAATTGTAGATTTAAAAGAGCCAAGCAACAAAGAAGAATTAAAAAGGTTCTTGGGAATGTGTAATTATCAAATGAAATTTGTGAAAGACTATGCTACAATTAGTGAGCCATTGTATACTCTTTTAAAGAATGACGTTCCATGGAATTGGACAGCGAGACAAGATGCAGCTCTGAAGAAATTGAAGAATCTACTTACAAAAGCACCGACTTTGAAAATCTTTGATTCTACAAAACCTGTTGAAATAGAGTGTGATTCAAGCAAATTCGGTCTTGGTGCAGTCTTAATGCAAGGTTCTAGCGCAATCGCCTATGCAAGTAGAACACTAAATGCTGCAGAGCGTAACTATGCTCAGATTGAAAAGGAGATGTTAGCTGTCATATGGAGCTTAGAGAAATTTCACCATTATGTATATGGAAGAAAAGTAACAGTGTACAATGACCACAAACCTCTAGAAGCTATAAGAAAAAAACCTTTATATAAAGCACCTAAACGTTTGCAAAATATGTTACTTAGAGCTCAAAGGTATAATTTTGATTTAATCTACAAGCCTGGAACAAAAATTCCTGTTTCAGATACTCTCTCCAGAGCACCATTAGAAACAACAGAACATGACGATAAGGAGATTGATATAGTTTGCAGTATCCATACTTTACCAATTAAAGGTACCTGTTTAGAGAAAATTCAAGATGCATCAATTAAAGATGAGGAAATACTTGCTTTAAAACAGATGATCACAAAAGGATGGCCAAAAGATAGAGTTGATGTTTCTCCGATAATAAGAAGTTATTTTGATTATCGAGATGAATTGGGAATTCAAGATGGTGTTGTAGTAAGAGGAGAAAGAATTGTAATTCCAAAAACAATGAGAAAAGAAATGAAAGATAAAATTCACCTCGGACATCTAGGTATCAATTCATGTTTAAGAAGAGCAAGGGAACTCATATTTTGGCCTGGTATGTCAACAGAAATTAGACAATTCATTAGTGGATGCCATACATGCTTGTCATACAGTGATCATAGACCTCAAGATGCTATAAAGTGGCATGAAGTAGCTGAAAGACCTTGGCAGAAGGTTGGAATTGATTTATTTGTTTTAGAAGGTAGAAATTACTTAGTTACTGTGGACTATTTTAGTCAATTCATAGAAGTAGATTACCTGACAGACACAAAGTCTACAACTGTGATAGGAAAAGTCAAACATCATTTTGCAAGGTATGGTATACCAGAAACAGTTGTAACTGGAGGTGATACTCAACTAAGATCTGATGAATTCAACAAATTTTGTGAAGCTTGGGATATTAAAAACAAGCAAACCAGTCCTTACAACAGTAAATCAAATGGTCAAGTTGAGTCGGCTGTGAAAATTGTGAAGAAGATTATGAAAAAGAGCCTTTTTGCAAAAGAAGATCCCTACTTAGGTCTTTTAAATTATAGAAATACTCCAATTGAAAATGTTGGGAAAAGTCCAGCGCAACTACTTCTTGGTAAGCGGACAAGAACTCTAGTGCCAACTTCAAGTTCTTTATTCAAGCCGTCTTTCAACTCGTATCCTGAAATCACTCAACGTAAAGAAGATGTAAGACAGAAGAAGTCTGAATGTGATAATAAGAAAAATGCTCTGCCTGAATATAAACAAGGAGATGTAGTATACATGCAACCTCACAAAAGAAATGAAACCTGGAAGAAAGCTGTAGTTACAAAGACTTTAACACCGAGAAGATTTGAAGTCACTACAGATAATGGACAAACCTATGTGAGAAATAGAATGTTTCTTCGAGGAACGCCTCACCAAAAGAAGATTACAACACATGTACCGATGTCTCGACTCCAACTAAGACAATTCGAAGGTCAACCAATGAAGTTGTACCAACACCAAATCCAGATGCCGAAGTGAATCAGAAAAATCCTTCTGTACCACAAGAAGGAATATATAATCATATATTAACATTTTTATTTTCTGCAAATCATAATGAAATTGACATTAATACATATGCACTGAAAAAAAAAAAAAAAAAAAAAAAAAAACTTTCTTTAGAGTGTAGTATGATTAGCAATAAGATTTACAAGGCCATAAAAGATCTTCTGGAAGAAACAGGTTTCTTCCAGAAGAAACCCAACCCTGATCACATGTAATAAATACGTACAACAATGATTACTCACAAAATTTACACGTAGTTATGATTTGACGTCATTATGATTCGTACAAAATAAAAATATTAAAATGTGATTTATAGAAATAACTCACACAGAATATAATGCTTTGAAATTTTTTTGGGTGTCCCTGCACATAAACCAGTGTTTGTATTTACCCCATTTTAAATCAGGAATATCCCATCGTAAATTTAAATGTATATCAATTTCAAGAAATTTGTAAATATTTACGGAAGTTACAGAGCTCACAAAAAGACAGACATATAGACTAATTCATGTAATAATCACTCTTGAACATTGTTAGAAAATGTTAAAAATGATTAATGCAAACGAAAATGCAATTCCAGCAATTTCCAATTATAGCCATTAATGTAACAAAATATCTTTTATGGCCTTGTAAATCTTATTGCTAATCATACTACACTCTAAAGAAAGTTTTTTTTTTTTTTTTTTCAGTGCATATGTATTAATGTCAATTTCATTATGATTTGCAGAAAATAAAAATGTTAATATATGATTATAGAAATACCTCTCATAGGATGCAATGCTTTGAAATTCTTTCTGGTGCCCCGGTAGACAAACGAGTGGCAGTATTTACCTCACTTTCAATGAGGAACATTGCGCAGTAAACTTGGACAACATATATCAGTTTCAAGGAATTCTATGAATATTTATTAGAGTTAGTACACGGACAGACAGACAAACCAAAGTCATAAATACTTTTCAACTTTGTTGGAAAGTGTTAAAAAAAAGAAAGACACTGAAACCATTGTAAGAAAGCCACTCACAATGCTTGAAAAAAAAAAAAAAAAAAAAGGTCCTTTAAGGAGGTCGCCTTTTACTAGAAATCGTTCAGAGAATCATAATTTCGGCAAAAATTATTATGAATGAAATGGATTTAATTATTTAAGTTTACATTTTTTTTTTTATATTGCTTTGTAATAAGTACTCACTAATATTAGTTTTAAATACATTTTTTTTGCAGTAATTTTGTTTCTAAGAATTCTTTTATATCCGAGAGGAAATTAATGAATTTAACATCATTTTTGTATGATTAAGGGTCTTTATTAAGCCCACTTAAAACTCTTAGTAAAAATAATACCTATGTTTCGCTTGTAATTTTTAATCTAAACCCTAAACTCTGTATAATAGTTTCATTTTGCAATTTAAATTCAACACTACCCTCTTAAAAGCTTTTTAAATTATTAATTGAACACGAAGATACAAAATTCACTTTTCCAAAGACACTTAAAACACAAAATTAACTTTTCCAAGCCTGAATTTCACCTACAATATGCACATTAAAAACTATAAAGTCTTATTAACACTTCTTTTCTCTACCGACAAATTCATAAGAAACATATACCATAATTTCAAAATTGGAATTGGAGAGCAATAAGATCAAGGCCATAACCAAGGAGAAGGGGAGGGGATTGAGGGGTTAAACAGAAATTATGCAGATTTGGTGAAAATGTTTGAAATAAACTTCACCCTTATCTTATCACACTCAAAACTGTGTACTAAAGTTTGAAGCCCCTCAAAATTTTTTTTTGGCTATGGCCTTGAATAAGAGGGTTCTTTGAAAGGAGTTACATACAAAAGTGGTCAATTCACATCAAGAGTTAAACAATATTACCTGCTCTCACAAAATGTGACCCTTAACAGAGATATGCATTTGTACATGGGCATTGAATTGAGGTAAATCAGTATTAAAATCCAAAAGGAAATTTTGAGAATGAGAAAAATTTTCCCTTATAGGAGGTAGTCCTTAAATGGAGCTTTTAGAAAGGTTTTTGATTGCTGATGGTTATTGAACTATGACAGATAATTACTTAAAATGATTTTACTTAAAATGTTATTCAATCTTTCCAGTATGAATTTAAGTTGCTTTGCTTTAATTATAAGTTTTGTGAATGCCAATGGTTTTTGGAGGGAGCTTCAGTCCCCTAGCCCTCCCCTTAGATCCACCACTGAATATTACTTAAGGCTGTACATCAGTCAGATTCCTTTTTCTTTTTTCCCCATGTTATCCAATGGGATTTTTGTTGCTTCGTTTTCTAAGAATAACTCATTCAAAAATGAAGGTTTTTGAATTCTGTTTTTTTAATATTACTCTTTAAATATGTTGCCCTTTAGTTTATTGAGCAATTTTTTGAAAAAATAAATTCATATATTGTTTAGAGATCTAAACTTAAGAGTTCTAAATTTACTTAATGAAACAAAATAATAATAATTATTTATTTATTGTTTTTTTTTTTTTTTCAAAAAATTGCTTACTAAGCTAAAAGGCGACATGTTAAAAGAGTAATATTCAAAAAACAGAATTCGAAAAACTTCATTTTTGAATGTGATATTCTTATAAAATAAAACAACAAAAATCCCATAGGATAACATGGGGAGGGAGAAAGGGAGCTATCTGACTGATATACAGCCTTAAGCATGTATTATCATCGAAATTATGCAAGTATGAAAAATTTCAGCTCAATCGTATCGTAGCCCAGCAGCAGCAGAGAAACTCTGTGCTCAAAGCTGATAAGTATGAAATGCCGGGTTTGATCCCAGATTGTGTTTGTCTGCCTAGCCATTTAGAGTTTTCAATGGTTTTCTCCGAAACTTGTATAATTATGAGCCAGGACCCATAAGACAACCCCTTCCCCTGCCTATGGAGGGCCTAGGACCCTAGGACTTAGGCCTAAACCCTTAGGCCTAGGACCAGGGTTGGGAAACTGGGCCCAGCCCAGAAAAACCCGCCCAGGTTTTTCTGGGCAGGCCCACCAATAAAAACCCACTGGGTTTTTGCAAATAAGTGGGTTCTTGTTAAAAATTATATATAATTTACAAATCCCATCGATAAAGTATAGAAAACACCTTACCTTTAAAGAAAAAACTCTTACTTTTATTTTCTAAAAAATAGTATTAAACATAAAAAGTAACTACAGTTATAAATATAATAAAAGCAAGTTTATCTTCTATAATTGGTTCAATTTTCCTTTTCCTGTAAAACCGAACAATATTTTTGTTTAACAGCGGACAAAAATATTGTCCAGAATCAATATTTAACTAATTAAATTGTTTAGTTTTAAAACTTTATAATAATTATATTTTAATTTTACTAGCAACATAATTAAAAATCTAATGAAACAAAATTTTCTTCTATAACCGTTTCAACTATTAAAAAACTTTTAAAAAAAAAAGATAAAGCAGTGCAACTTATTTTTTATAATTAACACTAGTTGGCATTAGTGGACTCTGCTCAGTTACCCATCAAATATACGTTCTCATAAATTTCTAGTACAGGACATTCTCTTAACATGATTATCATGTTAAGAGAATTGAATCTGACCAAACACTTGATACAGTGACAGAATTAAATCCCACCTAATAAGCTATCCACAGTTGACTTTGTTATATTTATCTTATTCTAATCTATTAATTTATTTCATTAGGATCAATTTCGTAGTTTCATTTCCATGCTACTATTTCCAATGCAACAATCCTCAAAATGCATATTTATATGGGTATCGTTCCATTTTGCTATGTTGATAAAATCTTAAATTACAAGTAACTTGCGAAATTTTCCTATTAGAATATTTGTAGTCAATTAGGTTCAAACAAGTATCATAAATGTTATTTTGAAGTTATCTGATATATTTATGATCCTCAAAATGGACATTTATGCTCAATTTTGCCCTATTCTGCCACTTTAAGTAAATCGTAAATTCCAAATAATTTACGAATTTTTTAAATTGGAAAATTTATACTCTATGATATTCATGCCAGTACCCTAAATAATATTTAAAAGTGGTCTGACATCTTTACGATGAAAATATCCCTCAAAATTGACATTTATGTAAAATTTTGCCCTATACTGCCATGCTAAGAAATTCGTAATTTCCAATAACTCGCGAAATTTTCAAAGTAGCATGATTCTAGTTACTGATGTTCCTTCCGACATCAAAACTCTTATTTTAAAACTGGTCTCACCTTTTTTTCAGTAAAAATTTTCCATTTAATGCACGTTTAAGTAAAATTTAGCCCTATTCTCCCATGTTAAGAAAAGCATAAATTTTTAATAATTTACAAAGTTTTAAATTTGAATGTTGCAAATGAATAGGGTTCTTACCAGTGTCGAAAGTAATATTTTAAAACAAATGACTTCTCTGTGACAATTTATTCTTGAGATATCGTGTATGCAGACTAACGGACTAACAAACTAACACACACCATACAAATTTTGTCATTTTCGGATTCCTCACACGTGAAGTAAAAAAACCGAGGTTGAAAATTTTCATGATTACCTAAATTCCCCATACCTAAAGCATGATGGGGAACTAAAATGTTTAAATGATATGTATTGTCAGAGATATTGCTAGGATTTTTTCCTAGGGGTGAAAATACTCCTTGATCTTTTTTGAAGGAGTAAATTTGGCATTACAGTTGAAGATCTTTAATCCGCACACCTTGGTTCTAGAACTTGTGCGGATTATAGATTTTTGCAAATTATAGATCAATGATGCAATTTCCTCGCTATATGAATTAGTATAAGGTACATAAAACAATAAACTTTACTTAATGAAGCTAGAATTAGAATTGTTTGTTTTTATATAATGTAATGAAGGTAATACTAAAAAATAAATAAAACAATAAAATTTATTTAATGAAGTAGAAGCAATGTATAGTTTAAAACCCTTAAATAAGTAATTCATTAAAAAACTGTACTCCTACTTCTGGACTGTGTTTAACAATATGCAGCCAAATACTTGCAATGTGATTAGTTTGATGCAGTTTTTAATGACTGCATTGTAGATCTTATCCTCAAAACAAATGCTGGTATAAATTTTTCCTTAAATAGTTTTGTGTATTTTTGAAATACCTCCCTAAAAAAGAACATTTACACTAATAGTCCTTAAACATCTGTGAAAATACACAATCCCAGCAACGCATATGATGTCATTTTTTTCAACCAATGAGCAATGCTGTTACTAGCAGGAGTTAGAAAACTGTACTTGCATGTGTTTTGCTTGATCACTAATTGAATATTATTCAGATGATGTTCAGATTTGCTAAAAAAGTATAAAGGTAATAAAAGTATATTTTTCCTTTTAAAATTAATTATGTATATTTAAATTAAATTTTACACTCATTTTTTTTTTCATTTTAGTATGTGAATTAATATCATATTTTCATTACTGCAAAATCTTTTGTTTACATTTGCAAAGTGAGTGTGGATTATAGACAATTGCGAATTATGGGTATGCGGATTATAGATCCTCAACTTATTAGGAGTACAAAAAAGTGTAAGAAAAAAATCTTGATCTTTCGTGAATGCATGCTAAAGTTTACTTCTTTCTTAATAAGTTCAAAAATAAAATATATGTATATAAACTCATGTTATAAGTTTCAGTTATGAGTTCAAGTTATATTAAAGGGACTGGCCAATTACAGTAATATTCCTTTCAGCATAATTTGTACAATATAATATCAGAACTCAGAATATGAACATAATGTGACTCAGTTTATAAATTACAATGAACATTGAAAGATAAGGCCATATGTGAATCTAAGAAATTCTAATATTGATGCAAATGTTTACAGTTTTACTCAAAATAATTTTAATTATTAAAACTTTTTATTTATAAGAGACGATATTAATTTTTAAAAAAGGTATGCAGATCACTGAATTACAGAAAGAATATAAACTTTTTCAAACACATTTAAACTAAACTAAATTTAACCTAAAAATACAAAGCGTGAAAATACTCATTGTTAAAATTTTAAGGAGTATTTTTAGATTTTAATGCCTAAAATATGCTTGTAAAAGAGTTAAAAATATCTCTGTGTATTGTACTTAAGAATTTAAATTATTTTATTTTATCAGTTATTGTCATTAAGAATATTTATTTTGAATAAGCATACATTAAAATAAAATACAGCTTAACCTTACTAATTAACACTATTTTAATACATATTAGAATCAAACCATTTTTTTATTTCTAAGATAAATATTAGATTAATTATTAATTAGTAGCTTAATATAACTAGGTGTATTACAACTAATATGCTAAATAACATATATCTAACATTGCAATGCAAATATATTCAAACAAAACCCCAGAAAAGCCCAGAAAATCCCACAAAAACTCCGAAAAACACAAGTGGGTCGGGTTTTTCTAGAAAAACCCGAGTTTTTGCCAACCCTGCCTAGGACCCTAGTGCAGTCAATTGACCTCACAACCAAAGCACAAATTCAGCTCAAACAGATGATAGAAAATGGGTAAAAATTTAAAAAGTCTATCTTTTGATGACATTTTCTTGGCGTGATCTGAAAATTTTGAGTAAGACTTTTTCCTTGGCAAACTGTTGTACAATTTGATGAGTTCATGCAGAGATGTTAATGACACTTGAATCTACTGCAAGCAAAGAGGTATATATCATCTGTGTAATTAAATTTTACTTGTTGCCAATAATTTTAATGTACATATACATTTCACACATTTAATGACATGCATCACAGCTCAACATTTAGTATCTTGGTGTAGTCATTCTTTTCTTCCCGACTGAAGTTAGAATAAATGTGTTACATTTTACAATTCTCGTCCTTGCTCTCTTACAGTGCATCTCAAAATTATATGACAGGTGATTTTTTGAAGTAACAGTTCAAAAAAATGAAACAACAATTACGAAAAAAAAATAATTAGCAGATGCAGAGATATTTTTAACTCCTCCACAAGCACATTTTACACATTAAAATTTAAAAGTCTACTCCTAAAAATTTTAACCATGAGTATTTTCATGCTTTGTACTTATTAAATTTAGTGTATTTTATAATTGTATGTGTCTGGAAAAGTTTATATTCTTTCTTCAATTCAATGCTTTGTATACTCTTTTTTTTTTTTTTTTTTTTTTTTTTAATCAATAAATGTCTTCTTTTATGATGGATAAAAAGTTTGTAAAATTAAAATTATTTTGATAAGCAAAATTGTAACATTTGTATCATTAATAAAATTTCTCGGATTTAAGTATGGTCTTATCACCTTTCAATGTTTATTAAAATTTGTGAACTGAGCCACATTATGTTCATATTCTGAGTTCTGATATTATACTATTACAAATTTTGCTGAAAGTAATATTATTATGATTGGCCAATCAATATAATATAACTTAACTCATAACTTAAATTTATAATTTGAGTTATGTACATGCATTTACTCTGTACCTATATACATTCATTTTATATTTGAACATATTGCCATTAGATCAAGGTATATAGCTCCAGATCATTGACAGGCAGATTTCATATGGGAATAAACTAACAGGAGATAGATCCTGCTTTAAAAAAGACTATAAAAAATATCCATTTCATCAAAACAATATTTTAAAAATAAAAATATAATACAGTAGATCTTTATACTGCAAACCTTGAAATCAGACAGAATGCATGAAGTTTTTAAAATACCAGAAGATTTTGATATTTTATAATTTTATAGAAATTAGCTGCATATACTTTAAAACATTGTATTAAATTGTTTTTCATTTGTCAGTTTTCTTACTTTTTGCACCATGCAGTTCTGTTGAATGCTAATTAGTCAAATTTATTGATCTATTATGCATTTTCTTGTTTAGATAAATTGTGAAAATATCCATTAAAAATAAATTTAAGTGCTGAATTTTTTTTTTCCCCCATCTAAATCTGTTCTATAATAGCTGTTTCGATAGGATTAAAAAAAAAAAAAACATAAGTGGGGTGGGAAGATTGTTCTTAACACTAAACCTACCACGACGGGTCAAATGACCCATTTTAAACTTTTTGTCAGAATTTCTGGCAAATAACATTATCACATCGTTTATATTAGATGTACCAAATTGTGCTAAGTAATATATTTTTGCTACAGATAGTAATATATATATAACATTTTAAAGACGGGTCATTTGACCCACTGTGGTAGGAATAAGTTTACATGAAGTATCGGTAGGATTAGTGTTAATCATCTATATGTTAAAAAGTTCAGGTTCCTTATTCATTATTAATCTAAAAAATTTTAAATCTAATATGTTTTTCATATATATATAAATAATGCATGTGTTTAGTAGCTTTTAATGCTCATTTTCACAAACGTATTTATTCTTTACCATATAACAAATATGAATTAAGAACATAAAGATGGAACAAAGTCAAATATTTATTTTTATTATAAATATAAAATATCCCAGCACATAAAATGAATAGGTTTTGAAAGGAAAAAGCTAATGTTTACATCTGATAAGCAATGTTTTATGATCATTACATTGTGTACATCAGCATTATAAATATATTTAATCGTATATTCAAATTTATCAAAATATTTTTATGCAAGGTTGCTACATATAGAAAAATATTTCCTTCTGTTTTCTTTGTCTTTTAAAAGTAAAATAATTCCTGATACGCAGTAATGCAGCATTAAAATCTAATGAATTTACAAGTCAATTCAACATATTTAATTAATTTCTAAGTTTACTACAGGTTAGAAAATCTATCAAGTGCTTTTTTCTTGATTATAAAGTACTCAAATTTAGAAAAGATTTCTTTAATCTATAAAACTAGACATTTTAAAGTTAAAAACTGAAATTGGATTTTTTTTTTTTTTTTTTCAAATTCCGTAGTTTCTCTGTTTTCAATAGAAATTTGAAATTCCTCAAGTTTTTCAGGTTTTCTTTAAGTTCCTGATTCTGTAGCAACAATTACATTTACTACATCAAAGCACAGCAGAAATCTATAGTCAGAGAATAATTTGATAGAATGAAATTTTTTATTTTTTTTATTGATTTTTCTAATTAAAAATTTGCATTTCTAGTTGAATGAAGACAGCATATATAAAAAGTAGATAACTTCTTAAACTATTTTAAATCAGTTTATAAATTTCATAATACACAAGGTACGTAAGCCGAAATCAACAATTCAACATGAAACCATCCTATTCCTAATGACGAACATAAACTTCCTTCCTGTACCCTATTGCCATTAAATCAAGACAGATACAGCCCGAGATCATTGACATGCAGATTTTATACGGAAATAAATTTGCAAGTTCAGATAGATCCTGCTTTAAAAGAGATAATAGATCTTCAATACTTAACTGTACTATATCAAAATATTTTTACAATAGCATAGCAAAGCACAACAGTAATCCATCGTCAGAAAATTACCTTATAGGGTAGGTGCTCCAGTGATTGACATACTCCATTAACTGACATCTATCCCAAAATAATTAATAAATAAGAAAAATAATAAAAGCATATATTTTACATATAAGAATTTTAACATTTTCCGTCAAACACTGGAGCATAGGGTGCTATTAATTGGTAAAATGAATAACTAGCAGTGTCAAACACTGGAATATAGGGTGCCAATCACTGATAAAATGAAAAACTGACAGTGTCAATTACTGGAACATTAAGAGGGTGTCAAATAAAAATTCATTAAAAAAAAAAAAATGTTATCAAATGTATATATTTTAACTTATATCTGACATTCTGAATGCCTTTCATGCCATATGTACTAACTTAAGATTTCTAAAAATATTTTATGATGACTAGAACTTTAAAAACATCAGAGACTGCTCTAAAAGTGTGAATCACTGGAGCACTTACCTCATAACTAATTTTAAAAAAAAAATCAAAATCTGTTGTCAAATATTTGCAAACGAAAATTAGTATAGTATAAGTTACAATAACAGAAAAATAAATGAGAAAAACATACCTTTTTTTACAATTACTCCCTTTTTTTTTTTTTTTTTTTTTTTTTTTTTTATAAGGAGAGAGGGGGGGGGGGGTATTTTAGGTTTTTCAATTAGAAGTTTGAGCATAATTGAAATAGAATTTAGCTCTCAATTAAATAAATGTTTAAGAATTGTTACTGTTATTATAATCTTCTCCCTCCTCTATCAGACTTTGAAAATGCCGGTTTTGAAGATTAATAAGAAATAAAATACCTTTTGGGTTCTTTATTATATTTATACTCAAAAAAAAAAAAAAAATGCTGTTGATTATGATTAACGCAGCCGAAATTGTCTGGATTTTGGCGATTCTGGAATTTTGGAGTCCAGATTTTCGGCTTCGTACTATATTACAATTTTTTCTTTATTAAATACAAACTATAAATCAGAAAAAAAAAAACGGTATTTATTACAATTACGTACAGAAGAGGTTTATGCTCGCATTTGATCTGTAATGTGTTGTAAATATCTTTATATTATTTACATGAGTATTATAAAGTTCTTTAATTGTATATTTATCGAAGTATTTTTACAATATCAAAGCACAGCAGAAATCCATAGTTTGAGAATTTCATAAAGAGATTTCCCCCCCCCCTTATTAATAATTTACATTTGTAATAGAATGAAGATGGCATATATAAAAAGCAGATCACAGTTTAAAATAATTTAAATCAATTAACAACTTCATAATTCACAAGGTATGCAAGCTGAATATTCAACTTGAGGCCATTCTAATGAATCAAGACAAGTATCAACTTCATTATTTATATGTGCCCTGTAGGGCAGATATAGACCCAGATCATTTTCATGCAGATTTTATACGTAAACGAATTTAAAGTGGAGATAGATCCTGCTTTACAGAAAATAATGAATCTTCAATATTTACTATAAAATAAATCATAAACAATTGTAATACATCAAAGTGTTTTTACTACAGTAATGCAAAGCAGAACAGTTATCCACAGTCAGAAAATTATGTTACATAACGAATTTACATTTAACCCCTTCGGTACATTTGACGTCTCAGACACGTCATTCACTTTTTTTTTTTTTTATATTTTTGTTTTGCAATTCTAATTACTTGAAGACATCTTAATACTACATATGTCACCAATATTTTAGAAATAAATGAATTCTTACGTAAAATGTACTGCTTTTACATGCTACTCCAAGCAACCAAAAATTATATCCGTTCCACATGCAAATATTTTCTCAAATAAATCCGTACCCAAGGGGTTAATAAAAAAAAAAATCCAATTAAAAATTTGCTAATTTAGTAATTAATGAAAACATATAAACCGCACATAACTTTATAATTCTTTTTATTGATTAAAATTATATATGATTTCACAAAATATTATATGTATGCTGATAATTCAACTTGAAGCCCTTTCAATGACTCAAGACAAGCAAAAGCTTTCTTTATGTACCCATTGCCATAAGATCAAGGTATATAGCCCCAGATCTTTAACAGGCAGATTTCAAATGGGAATAAACTAACAGGAGATAGATCCTGCTTTAAAGAAGACTATAAAAAATATCCATTTCATCAAAACAATAACAATATTTTATAAATAAAAATATAATACAGTAGATCTTTAAACTGCAAGCCTTAAAATCAAACAGAATAATAAAAGCATATATTTTACATATAAGAATTTTAACATTTTAGGTCAAACACTGGAGCATAGGGTGCTAATAACTGGTAAAATGAATATCTAGCAGTGTCAAACACTGGAAAATAGGGTGCAAATCACTGATAAAATAAAAAACTGGCCGTGTCAATTTCTGGAACATTGAGAGGGCGTCAAATAAAAAAAAAATTATTATTAAATGTATATATTTTAACATATATCTGACATTCTGAATGCCTTTCATGCCATATGTACTAACTTAAGATTTCTAAACATATTTTCTGAAGACTAAAACATTAAAAACATCAGAGATTGCTCTAAAAGTGTCAATCACTGGAGCACTTACCTTATGAATAATAAAAAAAAAAAGAAAAAGGAAAAAAAAAAAAAATCTGTTGTCATATATTTGCATACGAAAATTAGTATAGTGTAAGTTGCAATAACAGAAAAACAAATAAGAAAAACACACCATTTTTAAAATTATTATTATTATTTTTTTTTTTTTTTTTTTTTAGGGGAAGGGGGGTGGGGTGTATTTTAGGTTTTTCAATTAAAAATTTGAGCATAATTGAAATAAAATTTAGACCTCAATTAGATAAATGTTTAAGAATTGTTACTATTATTATAATCTTCTTCTCCTTCCTCTATCAGACTTTGAAAATGCCGGTTTTGAAGATTAATAAGAAATAAAACATCCTTTTGGTTCTTTATTTCGATATATTTATACTTAAAAAAAATTGCTGTTGATAAAGATTAATAAAGATGAAATTGTCCGGATGTTCGGCAATTCTGGAATTTTGGAGTCTGGATTTTTGGCTTCGTACTGTATTACAATTTATTCTTTATTAAATACAAACTACAAATCAGAAACAAAAAGATGAAACAATGTCTTAAGCATTTATTATAGTCACGTAACGCAAGGAAGTTTATTACGTAAGTTACATTTATGCTTACATTTGATCTGTAATGTGTTTTAAATATCGTTATATTACGTAGATGGGTATTATAAAGATCTTTAATTGTATATTTATCAAAGTATTTTTACTATATCAAAGCACAGCAGCAATCCTTAGTCTGAAAATTTCATAAAATGAGTTTTTTTTTTCTTATTAACAATTTACATTTCTAGTTGAATGAAAAGAGCATGTAAAAGCAGATCACTCTTTAAAATAATTTAAATCAATTTACAACTTCATAATTCACAAAGTATGCAAGCCGACAATTCAACTTGATGCCATTCTAATGACTCAAGACAAGTATCAACTTCATTATTTATATGTACCCAGTAGGGCAGATATAGCCCCAGATCATTAGCATGCAGATTTTATACGTAAACGAATTTACAAGTTGAGATAGATTCTGCTTTACAGAAGACAATGAATCTTCAATATTTACTATAAAGTAAATCATAAACAATTGTAATACACCAAAGTATTTTTACTACAGTAATGCAAAACACAACAGTTACACCACAGTCAGAAAATTATGTTACACAACGAATTTATATTTAATAAAAAAAAATTCAAATTATAAATTTGCTAATTTAGTAATTAATGAAAACGTATAAACAGCACATACCTTTATAATTCTTTTTATTAATTAAAATTATATATTCACAAAATATCATATGTATGCTGATAATTCAACTTGAAGCCATTTTAATGAATCAAGACAAGCAAAAGCTTTCTTTATGTACCCATTGCCATTAGATCAAGGTATATAGCCCCAGATCATTGACAGGCAGATTTCATATGGGATTAAACTAACGGGAGATAGATCGTGCTTAAAAGAAGACTGTAAAAAATATCCGTTTCATTAAAACAATAACAATATTTTTTAAAATAAAAATATAATACAGTAGATCGTTATACTGCAAACCTTGAAATCAGACAGAATGCTCACTCATTTATTTATTTTCTTGTTTTCTTAAAAAATTCTACTTACACCAGTTGTTATATTTACTTTCTACTTTATAAAGTTTTTCTTTTCATTTTAAACGATTTTGCGCATTGCCGCTCTGACTGCAGCACTCGTGCTTAATTTGTTCGCCTGATGAAGGGTCGTGTGTTTTTTTGACCCAAAACAATTTTGCAAGTTTATTGCATTTTATGGTGTTTATTCAAAGTTTGTAAGTGATAATTTTTAACAATCCAGTTTTGTGGTGCTTTTTTATTAAAAATGCAATTAAATGGTATTTTTTAATTTTATAGAAATTAGCTGCATATACTTTAAAACATTGCATTAAATTGTTTTTCATTTGTCAGTTTTCTTACTTTTTGCACCATGCAGTTCTGTTGAATGATAATTAGTCAAATTTATTGATCTATTATGCATTTTCTTGTTTAGATAAATTTATTTTTAATGGATATATTCACAATTTAAGTGCTGAATTTTTTTTTTTTTTTTTTTTCCCTATTCCCATCTGAATCTGTTCTATAATGGCTGTTTCGATAGGATTTTAAAAAAAGATTGGTGGGGTGGGGGGATTGTTTTTAACACTAAACCTACCACGACGGGTCAAATGACCCATTTTAAACTTTTTGTCAGAATTTCTGGCAAATAACATTATCACATCGTTTATGTGTGATGTACCAAATTGTGCTAAGTAATATATTTTTCCTATAGATAGTAATATATATAACATTTTAAAGACGGGTCATTTGACCCACTGTGGTTGGAATAAGTTTACATGAAGTATCGGTAGGTTTAGTGTTAATCATCTATATGTTAAAAAGTTCAGGTTCCTTATTCATTATTAATCTAAAAATTTTAATTCTAATATGTTTTTCATATATATATATAAATACTGCATGTGTTTAGTAGCTTTTAATGCTCATTTTCACAAACGTATTTATTCTTTACCATATAACAAATATGAATTAAGAACATAATGATGGAACAAAGTTAAATATTTATTTTTATTATAAATATAAAATATTCCTACACATAAAATGAATAGGTTTTTAAAGGAAAAAGCTAATGTTTACATCTGATAAGCAATGTTTTATGATCATTACATTGTGTACATCAGCATTATAAATATCTTTAATTTTATATTCAAATTTATCAAAATATTTTTATGCAAGGTTGCTACATATAGAAAAATATTTCCTTCTGTTTTCTTTGTCTTTTAAAAGTAAAATAATTCCTGACACGCAGTAATGCAGCATTAAAATCTAATGAGTTTACAAGTCAATTCAACATATTTAATTAATTTCTAAGTTTACTATAGATTAGAAAATCTATCAAGTGCTTTTTTCTTGATTATAAAGTACTCAAATTTAGAAAAGATTTCTTTAATCTATAAAACTAGACATTTTAAAGTTAAAAACTGAAATTGGATGTTTTTTTTTTTTATTCCATAAATTCTCTGTTTTCAATAGAAATTTGAAATTCCTCAAGTATTTCAGGTTTTCTTTAAGTTCCTGATTCTGTAGCAACAATCACATTTACTATATCAAAGCACAGCAGAAATCCCTAGTCTGAAAATTTCATAAAATGAGTTTTTTTTTTTTTTCTAATTAACAATTTACATTTCTAGTTGAATGAAAAGAGCATGTAAAAGCAGATCACTCTTTAAAATAATTTAAATCAATTTACAACTTCATAATTCACAAGGTATGCAAGCCGACAATTCAACTTGAGGCCATTCTAACGAATCAAGACAAGTATCAACTTCATTATTTATATGTACACTGTAGGGCAGATATAGCCCCAGATCATTGGCAAGCAGATTTTATATGTAAACGAATTTTAAGTGGAGATAGATCCTGCTTTACAGAAGATAATGAATCTTCAATATTTACTATAAAATAAATCATAAACAATTGTAAAACATCAAAGTATTTTTACTACAGTAAGGCAAAGCACGTCAGTTATCCACAGTCAGAAAATTATGTTACATTACAAATTTACATTTAATAAAAAAAAAAAAAAAAAAAAATCCAATTAAAATTTGCTAATTTAGTAATTAATGAAAACATATAAACCACAAATAACTTTATAATCCTTTTTATTAATTAAAATTATATATGATTTCACAAAATATTATATGTACGCTGATAATTCAACTTGAAGCCATTTTAATGACTCAAGACAAGCAAAAGCTTTCTTTATGTACCCATTGCCATTAGATCAAGGTATATAGCCCCAGATCATTGACAGGCAGATTTCATATGGGAATAAACTAACAGGAGATAGATCCTGCTTTAAAAAAGACTATAAAAAATATCCATTTCATCAAAACAATAACAATATTTTAAAAATAAAAATATAATACAGTAGATCTTTATACTGCAAACCTTAAAATTAAAATCAGACAGAATAATAAAAGCATATATTTTACATATAAGAATTTTAACATTTTAGGTCAAACACTGGAGCATAGGGTGCTAATAACTGGTAAAATGAATATCCAGCAGTGTCAAACACTGGAACATAGGGTGCAAATCACACATAAAATAAAAAACTGGCAGAGTCAATTACTGGAACATTGAGAGGGTGTCAAATAAAAATTCATAAAAAAAAAAAAAAATTATTATAATCAAATGTATATATTTTAACATATATCTCTCATTCTGAATGTCTTTCATGCCATGCTGGACATGTAAATTGGACAAATTGACATCAGGGGATGTCGATTTGTCCAATTTACTTTCTTTGGTCAATTCGATTGACCCATGCATTCAATTCACTTTTGAAGTTGAACAGGATTGCTCTTTGCCTTTCCTTGACGTTCTTGTGAATAAAGAAAAGGATTGTTTCTCAACTACTGTTTTTAGAAAACCATTCTCAGTCTCTTTGATACCGCATGCTCTCTCTGACCACGCCCCTCAACAAAAAATGTCTGCTTTTTACACTTATGTTTATCGTACCTTATACATTTGTTCTGATCCGTCTAATCTTTCGAAAGAAATTAATCATTTAAAATCTCTTGCTCTCTCTCGTGGTTATCAGTGCTGCCAGATTTGAGGGAAATTTTTATTCAATAGCCACCGTTAAATTTTACTTGTAACGGTTACCTAATCACATCGAAAATTTCTTCAAAAGGTGTTTTGAAACAATTAACAAACCGTTTCACATAAAATTTAGCGGTGGCAGTTAAATAAAAATTTCCCTCAATCTGGCAGCACTGGTGTTTATAACCCATCTATTATCGATAAATCTCTATATAAATTTAATAATCCTAAACATTCTGCTCCCAAATTAAACGATCAAAGTCTCATCCCAGTTGTTTTACATTTTTATTCTTCACTCTCTCTTAAAACCTCTTAAAATTCTGTCACCGTTTGGTTCCAAAGTCATTTACAAACCTGTCAATAAAATTAAATTATCTTCTCTTAAGGATCCCATTCCCACCGAAAACCGTTCTGGAATTTATTTAATTCCGTGTTTGTCCTGTAACTTAGGCTATATTGGTCAAACTAGGAGGCGTTTGAAATACAGAATAAATGAGCACCGTCGGAATGTTCGTAATGAAGAGATTACCAAACCTTCTATTGCCTCCCACTGCTGGTCTCAAGGTCATTGTTTTGATTTTTCCAAAACTAACATAATTTCATCTCCTGTCTGTTCCTCCCCTTTGGATATTCATGAAGCATTTTACATATTAATAAATTTGAAAAATCTTGTTAATGATATTTCTTCCACTTCATTCTTCTCTGATGCTTGGAAATTACTCACGTAACTTAGATTTTCATTTAATTTTTGATATCCTTAGATTGTTATATGGTTAATCTCACTCATTTAGTTATTTTTTTGTTTTCTTATACAATTCTACTTACACCAGTTGTTATATTTACTTTCTACTTTATAAAGTTTTTCTTTTCATTTTAAACGATTTTGTGCACTGCCGCTTTGACTGCAGCACTCGTGCTTACTTTGTTCGCCTGATGAAGGGTCGTGTGTTTTTTCGACCCGAAACAATTGTTGCAAGTTTATTGCATTTTATGGTGTTAATTCAAAGTTTGTAAGTGATATTTTTTACAACGTAAGTTTTGTGGTGCTTTTTTATTAAAAATGCAATTAAATGGTATTTTATAATTTTATAGAAATTAGCTGCATATACTTTAAAACATTGCATTAAATTGTTTTTCATTTGTCAGTTTTCTTACTTTTTGCACCATGTAGTTCTGTTGAATGATAATTAGTCAAATTTATTGATCTATTATGCATTTTCTTGTTTAGATAAATTGTGAATATATCCATTAAAAATAAATTTAAGTGCTGATTTTTTTTTTTTTTTTTTTTTCCCATCTGAATCTGTTCTATAATGGCTGTTTCGATGGGATTAAAAAAAAACATCGGTGGGGTGGGGGGATTGTTCTTAACACTAAACCTACCACGACGGGTCAAATGACCCATTTTAAACTTTTTGTCAGAATTTCTGGCAAATAACATTATCACATCGTTTATGTTTGATGTACCAAATTGTGCTAAGTAATATATTTTTGCTATAGATAGTAATATGTATAACATTTTAAAGACGGGTCATTTGACCCACTGTGGTAGGAATAAGTTTACATGAAGTATCGGTAGGTTTAGTGTTAATCATCTATATGTTAAAAAGTTCAGGTTCTTTATTCATTATTAATCTAAAAATTTTAAATCTAATATGTTTTTCATATATATATAAATAATGCATGTGTTTAGTAGCTTTTAATGCTCATTTTCACAAGTGTATTTATTCTTTACCATATAACAAATATGAATGAAGAACATAATGATGGAACAAAGTCAAATATTTATTTTTATTATAATATAAATTATTTTTATTATAAATCATAAACAATTGTAATACACCAAAGTATTTTTACTACAGTAATGCAAAACACACCAGTTACACCACAGTCAGAAAATTATGTTACACAACGAATTTATATTTAATAAAAAAAAATTCAAATTAAAAATTTGCTGATTTAGTAATTAATGAAAACATATAAACAGCACATACCTTTATAATTCTTTTTATTAATTAAAATTATATATTCACAAAATATCATATGTATGCTGATAATTCAACTTGAAGCCATTTTAATGACTCAAGACAAGCAAAAGCTTTCTTTATGTACCCATTGCCATTAGATCAAGGTATATAGCCCCAGATCATTGACAGGCAGATTTCATATGGGAATAAACTAACGGGAGATAGATCGTGCTTTAAAGAAGACTGTAAAAAATATCCATTTCATTAAAACAATAACAATATTTTTAAAATAAAAATATAATACAGTAGATCTTTATACTGCAAACCATCAGACAGAATGCTCACTCATTTATTGATTTTCTTATACAATTCTACTTAAACCAGTTGTTATATTTACTTTCTAATTTATAAAGTTTTTCTTTTCATTTTAAACGATTTTGCACATTGCCGCTCTGACTGCAGCACTCGTGCTTAATTTGTTCGTCTGATGAAGGGTCGTGTGTGTTTTCAACCTGAAAGAATTGTTGCGAGTTCATTGCATTTTATGGTGTTAATTCAAAGTTTGTGAGTGATATTTTTTACAACGCCAGTTTTGTGGTGCTTTTTTATTAAAAATTCAATTAAATGGTATTTTATAATTTTATAGAAATTAGCTGCATATACTTTAAAACATTGCATTAAATTGTTTTTCATTTGTCAGTTTTCTTACTTTTTGCACCATGCAGTTCTGTTGAATGATAATTAGTCAAATTTATTGATCTATTATGCATTTTCTTGTTTAGATAAATTGTGAATATATCCATTAAAAATAAATTTAAGTGCTGAATTTTTTTTTCCCTATTCCCATCTGAATCTGTTCTATAATGGCTGTTTCGATAGGATTAAAAAAAAAACATTGGTGGGGTGGGGGGATTGTTCTTAACACTAAACCTACCACGACGGGTCAAATGACCCATTTTAAACTTTTTGTCAGAATTTCTGGCAAATAACATTATCACATCGTTTATGTTTGATGTACCAAATTGTGCTAAGTAATATATTTTTGCAATAGATAGTAATATGTATAACATTTTAAAGACGGGTCATTTGACCCACTGTGGTAGGAATAAGTTTACATGAAGTATCGGTAGGTTTAGTGTTAATCATCTATATGTTAAAAAGTTCAGGTTCCTTATTCATTATTAATCTAAAAATTTTAAATCTAATATGTTTTTCATTTATATATAAATAATGCATGTGTTTAGTAGCTTTTAATGCTCATTTTCACAAGTGTATTTATTCTTTACCATATAACAAATATGAATGAAGAACATAATGATGGAACAAAGTCAAATATTTATTTTTATTATAAATATAAAATATCCCAGCACATAAAATGAATAGGTTTTGAAAGGAAAAAGCTAATGTTTACATCTGATAAGCAATGTTTTATGATCATTACATTGTGTACATCAGCATTATAAATATCTTTAATTGTATATTCAAATTTATGAAAATATTTTTATGCAAGGTTGCTACATATAGAAAAATATTTCCTTCTGTTTTCTTTGTCTTTTAAAAGTAAAATAATTCCTGACACGCAGTAATTCAGCATTAAAATCTAATGAATTTACAAGTCAATTCAACATATTTAATTAATTTCTAAGTTTACTATAGATTAGAAAACCTATCAAGTGCTTTTTTCTTCATTATAAAGTACTTAAATTTAGAAAAGATTTTTTTAATCTATAAAACTAGACATTTTAAAGTTAAAAACTGAAATTGGATTTTTTTTTTTTTTTTTTTTTTAATTCCGTAGTTTCTCTGTTTTCAATAGAAATTTGAAATTCCTCAAGTTTTTCAGGTTTCCTTTGAGTTCCTGATTCTGTAGCAACAATCACATTTACTATATCAAAGCACAGCAGAAATCCACAGTTTGAGAATTTCATAAAGAGATTTTTTTTTTTCAACTTATTAATAATTTAAATTTGTAGTTGAATGAAGAGAGCATATATAAAAAGCAGATCACACTTTAAAATAATTTAAATCAATTTATAACTTCATAATTCACAAGGTATGCAAGCCGGCAATTCAACTTGAGGCCATTTTAATGAATCAAGACAAGTATCAACTTCATTATTTATATGTACACTGTAGGGCAGATATAGCCCCAGATCATTGGCAAGCAGATTGTATACGTAAACGAATTTAAAGTGGAGATAGATCCTGCTTTACAGAAGATAATGAATCTTCAATATTTACTATAAAATAAATCATAAACAATTGTAATACATCAAAGTATTTTCACTACAGTAATGCAAAGCACATCAGTTATCCACAGTCAGAAAATTATGTTACATTACGAATTTAAATTTAATAAAAAAAAAAAAAAATCCAATTAAAATTTGCTAATTTAGTAATTAATGAAAACATATAAACCACACATAACTTTATAATCCTTTTTATTAATTAAAATTATATATGATTTCACAAAATATTATATGTACGCTGATAATTCAACTTGAAGCCATTTTAATGACTCAAGACAAGCAAAAGCTTTCTTTATGTACCCATTGCCATTAGATCAAGGTATATAGCCCCAGATCATTGACAGGCAGATTTCATATGGGAATAAACTAACAGGAGATAGATCCTGCTTTAAAAAAGACTATAAAAAATATCCATTTCATCAAAACAATAACAATATTTTAAAAATAAAAATATAATAAAGTATATCTTTATACTGCAAACCTTAAAATCAGGGTTGGCAAGTTTCTTCCAAGGCGGAAAAAACCGGCCGGAAGAAATAGGTTTCTTCCAAGTGGAAGAAATGGAAGAAACTGTTTTTCTTAAAAATTTATCCTATAAATTGCAGATTTGTAAAATACAATGGATGCATTAATCTTATAAACAACTTTAAGTAACTTTAAATATACCTATACAAATTTAATAACACATTTAGTTAATAATTATGAGTTTTTTTTATCAAAATGAGCTAATGAGCCTCGGTATCTGATGATCACTTTCCAAAATACTCAAAATCCAGTAAAAAAATCAATTTCAATTTAAACAGTATAAAGTTTCATAATTTAGACAATTTTATTTCTTTAACTGGTAATAAATAATAATTTGGATCACTTGCTTATACTTTCTGATAAAACAGCTGTTAACGTAATCCAGTTATTTAAAAGAACCAGTATGCAATAATTACTATTTACTGTATTACAAAATGTCATAAAAACTTTATTTTCCTTATAGTCACATACAGTACAGTCAACTCCCTCTAATCCGCAGATTTATAATCTTCAAATCGTTCTATTCCGCAATTGATTTTTTATTCTAAAAGAAATTTACATCTCATATTTCAAAAAAATTCACATTTTTACTTTTTATTACCATGTTTTTATTAACTTCGATTCTTGTTTGTTTGTTTGTTCGGTACAAATCTTGCAATCTATTTTTAACTAATTTCCCTACTAGTTAGACATTTGAAACTTTCACAGTAACTCAGAACCCGGTGACAACACGATACTTCGAAGTCAGATCTTCGAATAGTTTTCTTTTAATTTATTAAAATATGAAAATAATAAACTCTTAATAGCAATAAAAAAGCCATTAAAAATTTGCTATAATTTAATTGTTGCAAAAAAAAAAAAAAAAAAAATTAAAAAAAATTATGAGTTCATTTTCTTTCAACATAAAAAATAAATACATTTAATTCAACGTGAATGTGAAAAAAATTATAAAAAGTTAAATTATTCATTTTACAAAAATTGACGTCATTATAAATTTTAAAATTTTATACACATTGATAAGTGCTAATGTACGATGTTAATATACGTTGTTCTAAAAGGAGTAATATTTTATTTTTAAAACCAACTTTTTTTTCACTATTATTATTATTTCACTGAACTGATTCCGCGTGGCTTAAATATTATTTTTTAGCCTCACGTATTTTATTAATGACTCATCAGAAAATTTAAAAACATGGTATATGAAAAGTTTTTTTTTTTTTTTTTTTTTTAATCTGCGTTTGTAATGATCGATAGATGGCGCTTTCCCAACTGCAGTTGTTAGTAAATATAATAGCCACACGTGTATTTATTATTGTTCTTTCTTGTTATTCTATCATTGTTTCAGCGTGAAAGCTTTCAGTGGTGTGATAATTTCACCTTAGCCCACCAGAGGGCGAGCATTTCATTACAATCGCGGATTATTATTTTTTATGAAACTTTTAGCATAATCCTTACTTTGAAACATAAATGGAGGGGGGGGGGAGTAACATTCTTATATTTATTATCCTGCAATTCATACAGATTAGCGCTGAAAATAAACCACTATTACATGAATGTTTAACAAAATTAATCATCGATGAATATTATTTCCAGACTTCCAAAAATATTTTGTTTCGTATTTTTTAAATATGTTTGTTTATATTTTATAGGTACCTATTATTTGAATATGCTTAAATTATTTACCATCATTTATGAATGTGATAGATTAGTTTTATTAATATTGAAGAAATATTTATTCTAAAATTTATTAAAAATCCTCTTTCCGTTTTGATGTCTATTTAATTAATAATAACTGACTTTGTATCTGCAAAAGAAAACTGTAAACAAAGGCAATGATCTCTAATTTGCAAATTCCTATTATCTGCACAACCTCTGGACAAAACTTTTGAGAGTTAGAGGGAGTTGACTGTGAAACAAATGAAAAGTTTTTTCGTAGTTCAATACTGCACTTTATTTTTCAACTTAAAATAGATAAATATACAAACTATGGATTTTTTTTTTTTTTTTTTTTTTAATCCTAGAGAGCTTGCAGGACAGTTTAAAAGTAGGTATCTTACTTATTGATACAGTTCATTGTGTACCAGCTTCGAGTTTATACAAAAAGTTGTATCCTTAAAAAAAATAATAAAAAAGTGCAAATATTATGGCTAAAAATTCCATAATAATTATCACTTGTACTGTTTGAACGTATAATAATATAATGAGATAGTATCTATGCAAAAAATTCTAAAAATATTAGCATTGAAAAGTAAAAACCCATCACCCGTATATACTTAGTGTTTGTTACCAAATAACTTATTTTTCTAAAGATATTTTTAATATCAATTGAATTATAGTTTAGATTTGGCATTATATTTATACTTTCAGTTTATATAGTTCATAAATTTTAATTTTGAACATCTGTTTTGTCTTTTGGTTGGTTTCTTCCATTTCTTCCGGTTTCTTCCATTACTTCCAGTTTCTTCCGGTTTTTTCCAGTTTCTTCCACTGTCCTGGAAGAAACTAGTTTCTTCCGGAAGAAACCCAACCCTGCTTAAAATCAGACAGAATAATAAAAGCATATGTACGCTGATAATTCAACTTGAAGCCATTTTAATGACTCAAGACAAGCAAAAGCTTTTTTTATGTACCCATTGCCATTAGATCAAGGTATATAGCCCCAGATCATTGACAGGCAGATTTCAATGGGAATAAACTAACAGGAGCTAGATCCTGCTTTAAAAAAGACTATAAAAAATATCCATTTCATCAAAACAATAATAATATTTTAAAAATAAAAATATAATACAGCAGATCTTTATACTGTAAGCCTTAAAATCAGACAGAATAATAAAAGCATATATTTTTCATATAAGAATTTTAACATTTTAGGTCAAACACTGGAGCATAGGGTGCTAATAACTGGTAAAATGAATATCCAGCAGTGTCAAACACTGGAACATAGGGTGCAAATCACAGATAAAATAAAAAACTGGCAGAGTCAATTACTGGAACATTGAGAGGGTGTCAAATAAAAATTCATAAATTCTTTGGTCAATTCGATTGACCCATGCATTCAATTCACTTTTGAAGTTGAACAGGATCGCTCTTTGCCTTTCCTTGACGTTCTTGTGAATAAAGAAAAGGATTGTTTCTCAACTACTGTTTTTAAAAACCATTCTCAGTCTCTTTGATACCGCATGCTCTCTCTAACCACGCCCCTCAACAAAAAATGTCTGCTTTTTACACTTATGTTTATCGTACCTTATACATTTGTTCTGATCCCTCTAATCTTTCGAAAGAAATTAATTATTTAAAATCTCTTGCTCTCTCTCGTGGTTATCAGTGCTGCCAGATTTGAGGGAAATTTTTATTCAATAGCCACTGTTAAATTTTACTTGTAACGGTTACCTAATCACATCGAAAGTTTCTTCAAAAGGTGTTTTGAAACAATTAACAAACCGTTTCACATAAAATTTAGCAGTGGCAGTTAAATAAAAATTTCCCTCAATCTGGCAGCACTGGTGAAGGTGATTATAACCCATCTATTATCGATAAATTAATATATAAATTTAATAATCCTAAACGTTCTGCTCCCAAATTAAACGATCACAGTCTCATCCCAGTTGTTTTACCTTTTTATTCTTCACTTTCTTTTAAAATCTCTTAAAATTCTTTCACCGTTTGGTTTCAAAGTCATTTACAAACCCGTCAATAAAATTAAATTACCTTCTCTTAAGGATCCCATTTCCACCGAAAACCGTTCTGGAATTTAATTCCGTGTTCATCCTGTAACTTAGGTTATATTGGTCAAACTAGGAGGCGTTTGAAATACAGAATAAATGAGCACCGTCGGAATGTTCGTAATGAAGAGATTACCAAACCTTCTATTGCTTCCCACTGCTGGTCTCAAGGTCATCGTTTTGATTTTTCCAAAACTAACATAATTTCATCTCCTGTCTGTTCCTCCCCTTTGGATATTCATGAAGCATTTTACATATATTTAAAAATTTGAAAAATCTTGTTAATGATATTTCTTCCACTTCATTCTTCTCTGATGCTTGGAAATTACTCAAGTAACTTAGATTTTCGTTTAATTTTTGATATCCTTAGATTGTTATATCGTTAATCTCACTCATTTATTTATTTTCTTGTTTTCTTATACAATTCTACTTACACCTGTTGTTATATTTACTTTCTACTTTATAAAGTTTTTCTTTTCATTTTAAACGATTTTGTACGTTGCCGCTTTGACTGCAGCACTTGTGCTTACTTTGTTCACCTGATGAAGGGTCGTGTGTTTTTTCGACCCAAAACAATTGTTGCAAGTTTATTGCATTTTATGGTGTTAATTCAAAGTTTGTAAGTGATATTTTTTACAACGCCAGTTTTGTGGTGCTTTTTTATTAAAAATGCAATTAAATGGTATTTTATAATTTTATAGAAATTAGCTGCATATACTTTAAAACATTGCATTAAATTGTTTTTCATTTGTCAGTTTTCTTACTTTTTGCACCATGCAGTTCTGTTGAATGATAATTAGTAAAATTTATTGATCTATTATGCATTTTCTTGTTTAGATAAATTGTGAATATATCCATTAAAAATAAATTTAAGTGCTGATTTTTTTTTTTTTTTCCCCCATCTGAATCTGTTCTATAATGGCTGTTTCGATAGGAATAAAAAAAAAAAAAACATTGGTGGGGTGGGGAGATTGTTCTTAACATTAATCCTACCACGACGGGTCAAATGACCCATTTTAAACTTTTTGTCAGAATTTCTGGCAAATAACGTTATCACATCGTTTATATTAGATGTACCAAATTGTGCTAAGTTATATTATATATATTAATATTTTTGCTATAGATATTAATATATATAACATTTTAAAGACGGGTCATTTGACCCACTGTGGTAGGAATAAGTTTACATGAAGTATCGGTAGGTTTAGTGTTAATCATCTATATGTTAAAAAGTTCAGGTTCCTTATTCATTATTAATCTAAAAATTTTAAATCTAATATGTTTTTCATATATATATAAATAATGGATGTGTTTTAGTAGCTTTTAATGCTCATTTTCACAAATGTATTTATTCTTTACCATATAACAAATATGAATTAAGAACATAAAGATGGAACAAAGTCAAATATTTATTTTTATTATAAATATAAAATATTCCAACACATAAAATGAATAGGTTTTTAAAGGAAAAAGCTAATGTTTACATCTGATAAGCAATGTTTTATGATCATTACATTGTGTAGATCAGCAATTTAAATATATTTAATTGTATATTCAAATTTATCAAAATATTTTTATGCAAGGTTGCTACATATAGAAAAATATTTCCTTCAGTTTTCTTTGCCTCTTTTAAAAGTAAAATAATTCCTGACACGCAGTAATGCAGCATTAAAATCTAATGAATTTACAAGTCAATTCAACATATTTAATTAATTTCTAAGTTTACTATAGATTAGAAAATCTATCAAGTGCTTTTTTCTTGATTATAAAGTACTCAAATTTAGAAAAGATTTCTTTAATCTATAAAACTAGACATTTTAAAGTTAAAAACTGAAATTGGATGTTTTTTTTTTTTTTTTTTTTAATTCCGTAGTTTCTCTGTTTTTAACAGAAATTTGAAATTCCTCAAGTTTTTCAGGTTTTCTTTAACTTCCTGATTCTGTAGCAACAATCACATTTACTACATCAGAGCACAGCAGAAATCTATAGACAGAGAATAATTTGATAGAATGAAATTTTTTATTTATTTTTCTAATTAAAAATTTGCATTTCTAGTTGAATGAAGACAGCATATATAAAAAGTAGATAACTTTTTAAGCTATTTTAAATCAATTTATAAATTTCATAATACACAAGGTACATAAGCCGAAATCAACAATTCAACATGAAACCATCGTATTCCTAATGACGAACATTAGCTTCCTTTCCTGTACCCTATTGCCATTAAATCGAGACAGATACAGCCCGAGATCATTGACACGCAGATTTTATACGGAAATAAATTTGCAAGTTCAGATAGATCCAGCTTTAAAAGAGATAATGGATCTTCAATACTTAATTGTACTATATCAAAATATTTTTACAATAGCATAGCAAAGCACAACAGTAATCCATAGTCAGAAAATTACCTTATAGGGTAGGTGCTCGAGTGATTGACATACTCCATTAACTGACATCTATCCCGAAATAATTAATAAATAAGAAAAATAATAAAAGCATATATTTTACATATAAGAATTTTAACATTTTCTGTCAAACACTGGAGCGTAGGGTGCTAATAACTGGTAAAATGAATAACTAGCAGCATACTTGCCAACCAATTTTAATAAAAAAAGGGAAGACTTTTGTTGAAAAACCAGAAGATTTAATAAAAAAAGGGAAGATTTTTTTTTCTTCGACGTATTAAATAATACAGTTTTACAATTTTAATATTTTCAAGCAATCTATAAAAATGTTTTACTATAGATTGATTCTAAATATATAAAAGTTTTAAATGAAGTTATACCTCTTCAACATACAAAATCCTACTTCCCTGAGTATTCCAGGTCCCCTAATGAGTATGAAGCCTGTTCAAGCTCCCCCCCCCCCAAAAAAAAATCATACATGTGGTTTTTAAAATTGGAAATTAGCTGAAAATTTTTCGCTAACATTGTTAGTTGGTTGATTAGTTAAATAGTTAGTTAGTTGGTTGATAATGTTACTTTCAATAAATTAGCGACATAAATATTTATATGTATAATTTTTAACCACATTAAGCAATTTCAGAATTTTTTCCTTAACATAAAATAATAATAATAATAATATAACTGCAATAACTTTTATATCCACATAAAACCTTAATAAAATTCCATGCCAACAGAAAAACAAATTTTTTAAACAAATATAGAATATGATTTTTGTGTATGTACATTAATCATACATACAAAAAAAAAAAAAAAAAAAAAAGGCAGCAGCTAATTTTTAGTTTCAGACGTGCATAAAAACAACTAAGTATTAATTTTCTTAAATTGATTTGGGAAAAATTTTCCTACCTGAAAAAATTATTCTTGATTTTTTTCCCCATGTTTACACATTTGGTATAAATATGACAAACAAATATTTAATTTAATTCAAGAAAAATAAACAGATTCATTAAATTTAGCAATAAAGATCTAAAAATAATTACATACATCAGAAATTTTGAGCACTTCCATTGCTTTATTGTTTCTAGAATTAATCATTGATCACAATATGGGAAAAGGGGGGGGGGATACAAAATTAATTACAGAGTAAGAAATGTTAAACTCTTTCAACTCTACTTCTAGAATCTAATAAAAGAAGTTTAAAATTAATAGTTATTATCATTTATGTTGCTGATAGATAAAGATTAGGAAACAAGACTTCTGCAGAACATTTGATTGCTGATCACTAGTTGGAGATAAATAAAGGGGGGGGGGGGGGATAATTACATCAGCAAGAAATATTTAACAATTCTATTTCTTTACATGTTCTAGAATCTCATAAATCAAGTTTGAAATGAATATTGACATTCACGTCATGGATGGAGAAAGATTGGGAATCGGGAATTTTCGTAGAACATTTGGGGTTTCTTTTTAAAACGAACGATATCCGCGACTTTTTAAAAAACGGAAGATTTCATCATCTGTCCGGAAGACCAGAAGATACGCTAAAAAACCGGAAGTCTTCCGGGAAAACCGGAAAAGTAGCAAGTATGTAGCAGTGTCAAACACTGGAATATAGGGTGCCAATCACTGATAAAATGAAAAACTGACAGTGTCAATTACTGGAACATTGACAGGGTCTCAAATAAAAATTCATAAAAAAAAGTTATCAAATGTATATATTTTAACTTATATCTGACATTCTGAATGCCTTCCATGCCATATGTACTAACTTAAGATTTCTAAAAATATTTTCTGATGACTAGAACTTTAAAAACATCAGAGACTGCTCTAAAAGTGTGAATCACTGGAGCACTTACCTTATAACTAATTTTTAAAAAAATCAAAATCTGTTGTCAAATATTTGCAAACGAAAATTAGTATAGTATAAATTACAATAACAGAAAAATAAATGAGAAAAACATACCTTTTTTTACAATTATTCCGTTTTTTTTTTTTATAAGGAGAGAGGGGGGGGGGGGGTATTTTAGGTTTTTCAATTAGAAGTTAGAGCATAATTGAAATAGAATTTAGCTCTCAATTAAATAAATGTTTAAGAATTGTTACTATTATTATAATCTTCTTCTCCCTCCTCTATCAGACTTTGAAAATGCCGGTTTTGAAGATTAATAAGAAATAAAATACCTTTTTGGTTCTTTATTTCGATATATTTATACTTAAAAAAAAAAAAAAAAAAAATGCTGTTGATGATGATTAACGCAGCCGAAATTGTCTGGATTTTGGCGATTCTGGAATTTTGGAGTCCAGATTTTCGGCTTCGTACTATATTACAATTTTTTCTTTATTAAATACAAACTATAAATCAGAAAAAAAAAAAAAAATGGTATTTATTACAGTTACGTACAGAAGAGGTTTATGCTCGACTTGATCTGTAATGTGTTGTAAATGTCTTTATATTATTTAGATGGGTATTATAAAGATCTTTAATTGTATATTTATCGAAGTATTTTTACAATATCAAAGCACAGCAGAAATCCACAGTTTGAGAATTTCATAAAGAGATTTCCCCCCCCCCCCCCTTATTAATAACTAGCCGCCTTCGGCGACCAGCTGGTTCGCGATCCCTGAAAAATCCGACTTTACGAAACTCCCGCTCGGTGGCGCCTGTGGCGCCTTTTTCCCGTTTCAGGTCTAATAACAGCTTATTGATATATCGTGAAAATAGTTTATTGAAATTGCAGTAAATTCCCGTGCGGTAGCGCCTTCGGCGCCCTCTTCCCTTTTCAATGTCTGAAACAGCCTGTTCGCTCACCATGTTATGATCTTTTAAATTTCTGAAGTAGCTGAAATACAAAGATAATACAAATTTTTTTAAAAGATTTGTGTCTGACTTATCTGTGGTTTTCTCCAAAACTTGCTTAATTCCGGGCTATATACCGTTAAAAATTATTAGTACGAAATGTGAGCGAAAATCTGAATTTGAAACTGTAAAATATAAAAGAATAAAAATTTTCTGGGTTTTCCGTAGTTTTCTCCGAAAATTTCGTACAGAATTTGAACGGCTTATATCATTTTAATAGCCTGCAATAAAAATACTTTAAAATATCTTTTGAATGATGTATTATGTATTACAATGATATATTTTTGACTCAAAACGGCTAATCTATCAAGGGCGATTACCGATTACTATTGAAATCCGTCTAAAATTTAAGAATTCCAAAACTGCTTCTTTACAACCGAATTCATAAAAAAAGGAAAAAAAAAAAAAATCAATATCATTCTGTTAAAAGTAGCTTTTGGTGTCATTAACAGATGAAATAAAAATGAATTTAAATAAATATAATATGTCTATTTATTTTATTTTTAAAGCTATACTTTAGATTTTTTAACTGCATACAGATGAGCCATAATGAGGGGCAATTTCGAAGTTCTGCTTTTGATCGATTTTAAATTGAAAAAATTCAAAAACTGCTCTTTTTATTTCCAATACTTCGTCACGTGTTCGAAAAACGAAAAATAATTTTTTTTTTTCGACCGGAAGAATAGTGAGCCAGCATGTCTAGCACCTGGCACTGAAGAATCTTTGATAAATGAAATAACTGCCTGTTTCCAACTAAATTTCATACTTTAGTTAATTTTAAAAAATCTAATTGCTGTAGAGATAAGCCACTTGCGCTCTTAGATTCGGAAAAAAATACCCTTTCATTTGGTACCAAATTCGTAACGAGAGGACTAATATTTCTAATTTATTTTCCATTTTTTTCTGCTTTTAACTCCGTTAAAATATTTATTTTTATGGAATCTCGGTGAATTCTGAGTAATTGAGATCACTTTTTGATTAGACATGGGCCTACATTTAATTAATATCTCCGCAACTAATTAAAATTTTTAAATTCTGTTTTCACTATGCATTCGGGCAGGCTTCGGAGCACCCATATGTCAAATTTTGTACTTCTGCGTTCAATAGGGGCTGAACGTATAGATACTCAGACAGACAGACAGAGAGACAGACAGACATCTTCCTTTATTATTATAGATTTACATTTGTAGTTGAATGAAGATAGCATATATAAAAAGCAGATCACACTTTAAAATAATTTAAATCAATTAACAACTTCATAATTCACAAGGTATGCAAGCTGAAAATTCAACTTGAGGCCATTCTAATGAATCAAGACAAGTATCAACTTCATTATTTATATGTGCCCTGTAGGGCAGATATAGACCCAGATCATTTTCATGCAGATTTTATACGTAAACGAATTTAAAGTGGAGATAGATCCTGCTTTACAGAAAATAATGAATCTTCAATATTTACTATAAAATAAATCATAAACAATTGTAATACATCAAAGTGTTTTTACTACAGTAATGCAAAGCAGAACAGTTATCCACAGTCAGAAAATTATGTTACATAACGAATTTACATTTAACCCCTTGGGTACATTTGACGTCTCAGACACGTCATTCACTTTTTTTTTTTTTTATATTTTTGTTTTGCAATTCTAATTACTTGAAGACATCTTAATACTACATATGTCACCAATATTTTAGAAATAAATTAATTCTTACGTAAAATGAACTGCTTTTACATGCTACTCCAAGCAACCAAAAATTATATCTGTTCCACATGCAAATATTTTCTCAAATAAATCCGTACCCAAGGGGTTATTAAAAAAAAAAATCCAATTAAAAATTTGCTAATTTAGTAATTAATGAAAACATATAAACCGCACATAACTTTATAATTCTTTTTATTGATTAAAAATATATATGATTTCACAAAATATTATATGTATGCTGATAATTCAACTTGAAGCCATTTCAATGACTCAAGACAATCAAAAGCTTTCTTTATGTACCCATTGCCATAAGATCAAGGTATATAGCCCTAGATCACTGACAGGCAGATTTCAAATGGAAATAAACTAACAGGAGATAGATCCTGCTTTAAAGAAGACTATAAAAAATATCCATTTCATCAAAACAATAACAATATTTTTAAAATAAAAATATAATACAGTAGATCTTTAAACTGCAAGCCTTAAAATCAGACAGAATAATAAAAGAATATATTTTACATATAAGAATTTTAACATTTTAGGTCAAACACTGAAGCATAGGGTGCTAATAACTGGTAAAATGAATATCTAGTAAAGGGCAAAATTAACGGTCGCCACCGGCCACGTGGCGACTAAATAAAAAAAGATGGCGATTAAAAATTATGCATCGATCGCCACTAAAGTCGCCACTTTTTGTGATCATTAAAAGATTCTAAAAATCGAGCGACGATAGGAAATCTAAGCTTTGTGATTTCCAATCTTTTTCCATCCATGGCATAAATGTCAATGTTCATTTTAAACTTGCTTTATTATATTCTACAACCTATAAAGAAGTAGAATTGTTTAATATATCTCACTCATATAATTTTTTGGACTCCCCCCCCCCCTAACGATCTGTGATCACACAGCTTATAGAAAGCTTTATAATTTCTAACCATTTTCCATTTGCTGCAAAAATATAAATATCTATTTTAAACTTACTTTATTAGATTCTAGAATCTGTAAAGAAGTAGAATTGTTTAATATCTCTTACTCATAATTCTTGTAATCCCCCCCCCCTCCAATGATTAGCAATCACATGCTCCACTGAAGCCTTGTAATTTACAATCTTTCTCCATCCATAACATAAATGTAAATATTCATTTTAAACTTTCTTGATTAGATTCTAGAACCTATAAAGAAGTATATGGATGTATCCCCTCCCCCCCAACACACACATGTGCGCTCCAGTTCAACCAGCAATTAAATATCAAATGTCCTGCAAAGCAGTGTCTTTTTCCATTATTATCTCCATAGTATTTAGTGTATATTTTACCCATTTAAGATATTTGACAAATGTGTGTATTAAAATTTGGTTTGACTTAAATGTGTATTTTTCAAAAATTTTTTGTAGAAATCTTCCTTTTTCCTTCCCATTTTAAAGTAGAAATCTCCCTATTTTTAAAGCTACATATTTGGCAGCTAAGTAAATTATTTTTAATGAAGCAGCAAAGTTTCCATATCTATACTTTTTAAGAGGAAATATTTTAACTCTATTGAAATAAAATCATTTAAAAAAGTGTCTTTAGAAATAATAATAAAACTGCTAACTGTATTTAAACATGACCATGTAAAAGGTTGTGATGATGATGAATCATTCATTTACTTAGAAAATAGCAATGTGAACTGTGAATGATAACAGCTTATTTCACTTAAATAAATTGAAAAAAAAAAAGTACTACTAATACTAAATTATCTGAAATATAAAAACTTTTGCTGTTATTATTACAGCCCTAAGCAGATTTCAATTTAGGATGTGCAATTTAGGATTTTTAAAAAGAGCGTAATTACAATTTCAGTGTCCCTGTGTTAGTTTTATTATATGTATTTCTTATTTTCATATTTTTGTTGTGGTAATTATACCACAAAATGGTGACAATACTTTTTGCAGTCTGAAAGAAATAGTCTTATCATGTGAAAAGTGGCCACTAACTTAAAAAAGTGGCTACTAATGAAACTGACAGTACCGGCCACTGGCCACTAATGAATTTTCCCAGTTTTGCCCTTTAATATCTAGCAGTGTCAAACACTGGAAAATAGGGTGCAAATTACTGATAAAATAAAAAACTGGCCGTATCAATTTCTGGAACATTGAGAGGGTGTCAAATAAAAAAAATATTATTATCAAATGTATATATTTTAACATATATCTGACATTCTGAATGCCTTTCATGCCATATGTACTAACTTAGGATTTCTAAACATATTTTCTGAAGACTAAAACATTAAAAACATCAGAGATTGCTGTGGTAAGTGTCAATCACTGGAGCACTTACCTTATGAATAATAAAAAAAAAAAAGGAAAAAAAAAAAAATTAAAATCTGTTGTCAAATATTTGCATACGAAAATTAGTATAGTGTAAGTTGCAATAACAGAAAAACAAATAAGAAAAACATACCATTTTTAAAATTATTTTTTTTTTTTTTTTTTTGGGGGGGGGGGGGGAGGGGGGTGTATTTTAGGTTTTTCAATTAAAAATTTGAGCATAATTGAAATAAAATTTAGACCTCAATTAGATAAATGTTTAAGAATTGTTACTATTATTATAATCTTCTTCTCCTTCCTCTATCAGACTTTGAAAATGCCGGTTTTGAAGATTAATAAGAAATAAAACATCCTTTCGGTTCTTTATTTCGATATATTTATACTTAAAAAAAAAATTGCTGTTGATGAAGATTAATGCAGATGAAATTGTCCGGATGTTCGGCAATTCTGGAATTTTGGAGTCTGGATTTTTGGCTTCGTACTGTATTACAATTTATTCTTTATTAAATACAAACTACAAATCAGAAACAAAAAGATGAACCAATGTCTTAAGCATTTATTATAGTCACATAAGGAAGTTTATTATGTAAGTTACATTTGATCTGTAATGTGTTTTAAATATCGTTATATTACGTAGATGGGTATTATAAAGATCTTTAATTGTATATTTATCAAAGTATTTTTACTATATCAAAGCACAGCAGAAATCCTTAGTCTGAAAATTTCATAAAATGAGTTTTTTTTTTTTTCTAATTAACAATTTACATTTCTAGTTGAATGAAAAGAGCATGCAAAAGCAGATCACTCTTTAAAATAATTTAAATCAATTTACAACTTCATAATTCACAAGGTATGCAAGCCGACAATTCAACTTGATGCCATTCTAATGAATTAAGACAAGTATCAACTTCGTTATTTATATGTACCCTGTAGGGCAGATATAGCCCCAGATCATTAGCATGCAGATTTTATACGTAAACGAATTTACAAGTTGAGATAGATCCTGCTTTACAGAAGACAATGAATCTTCAATATTTACTATAAAGTAAATCATAAACAATTGTAATACATCAAAGTATTTTTACTACAGTAATGCAAAACACAACAGTTATACCACAGTCAGAAAATTATGTTACATAATGAATTGATATTTAATAAAAAAAAATTCAAATTAAAAATTTAGTAATTAATGAAAACGTATGAACAGCACATAACTTTATAATTCTTTTTATTGATTAAAATTTTATATTCACAAAATATCATATGTATGCTGATAATTCAACTTGAAGCCATTTTAATGACTCAAGACAAGCAAAAGCTTTCTTTATGTACCCATTGCCATTAGATCAAGGTATATAGCCCCAGATCATTGACAGGCAGATTTCATATGGGAATAAACGAACAGGAGATAGATCCTGCTTTAAAGAAGACTGTAACAAATATCCATTTCATCAAAACAATAACAATATTTTAAAAATAAAAATATAGGTAATGCAGTAGATCTTTATACTGCAAACCTTGAAATCAGACAGAATGCATGAAGTTTTTAAAATCCAGAAGATTTTGATAATTTGAAAACATGCAATTAAATGGTATTTTATAATTTTATAAAAATTAGCTGCATATACTTTAAGTTAAAACATTGCATTAAATTGTTTTTCTTTTATCAGTTCTCTCTTTTTCTGTGGTTTTGTTGAATTACGATTAGTCAAATTTATTGATCTATTATACATTTTCCTGTTTAGATAAAGTATAAATATATCCATTAAAACATATTTTCAAGTACTGATTCCCCCCCCCTTCCCATCTGTTCTGTAATGTCTGTTTTCATTTGTTTTAAAAAAAAGGGAGGGGGGAGGGAATCATTTTTAATCTTCTATATGTTAAAAAGTTCAGGTTCTTTATTCATTAATAATCGAAAAATTCTAATACATTTTATAATATATATGTGTTTAGTAGTTTTGAATGCTCATTTTCACAAATGTATTTATTCTTTATTAAATAAAAAATATGGATTAAGAACATGAAGATGGAATGAAGTCTTAAATACACTTTGTAACAAAAAAATATATGCACTTAGAAAAAAATGAGCCTTAGTTACAAAAACTGACATGATGTTAGTGTTTGAGTAAGTAAACAAATGATCAAAAATTGAGGCGAAAAAAAGTTTTATTTACGAGTAGCAATGCAAAGAATGTGAAAATCAGTGGGCGGTAAAGTCACCCCTGGCAGCTATACAAGCCGATACTCTTTGAGGCACAGAATCAATTAAGTGGCTATGCTAAATGCTACTGAAACAACAGTCTGCTTTTCAATTTTTTCTCTTTGGCGTTAATGACATTAAAGATTTCCTTGGTTTTAATAATCCACTGCCAAGTCCTCTTTTAATAATTTTCTTATTACAGTTTTTCAAAATTCAGAAAAACAATTTCAAAATAGAGGCCATCATCGAATTTTGAGGACATACAATTAACCTATCAATTGACGATGGTCTGGGATTCACCTGCAATAGTGGTGCAGTACATGAAATCATCATTTTTATCCTCCATGGAGGATATACTAGCTGCTTCACTTCAGTGACCCTTTGAGGTATTAAGTTTGGATGGGAACATCAAGGACATTGTGGCTACAACTGATTTTTATATGCACCAGCCACTATTAACATACATGACAGTCTTTAGCTAATTTGAGTACTAAACCAGCAATCTTCCAATTACGAGCTTGGCACCCTACTGGCAAGGCATCTGTAGCCCTATTTATCAATCGTAACGAAATATCATATAGATGAATATTTAAACTTCATAAAAATGCTTTTTTTTTTTTCTATTATTCATTGACATCAGGGTTGGTTTTTTGACTGACAGATGTCAAAAACTGGTTTAAACCGTCAAAAACTGTCGAAAACTATATGTGAAAGTTGGAAACTGTAAAGTAAAATAATTTTATACATATCTTTAAGTTGCAATGTACCAGGGTTGGCAGGTTTTTGACACGTGACAGTTTTTGATGGTTTAAACCATGGTTAAAACCGCCAAGTCAAAAACCTCCTTGTCAAAAATGTCAAAAACCTATATTTATAATTTGTCATATAAAAACTTAGTTTAACAAAATATAATTTATAAAGATTTTTTGAAAAGTAAATAGATTGATGTTCTTTGAAAAATACATTGTTATAACATTTTGATTAATACAAAAAACAAAACTTTAGGCTTTTAAATTTTATTATGGATTATTTCTATGTTCATTCAAAATATGCTGTGATACTTTTATATGTTACTACAAAATGTATTTATAACTATGCTTAATGTAGTATATGTTAAACTTAGTTACGTGATACTTTAAAAATATAGTTGATTTTAATAAGATATTATTTATAAGTATGTTTTAAAAGGTAAGCATATTAATGTTTTTGGAGAAACATTATTATTATAGCATTTTGATTTATTAAGAAGTAAATTTTAATATGAAATCATCAAGATCAACTTTTTTCTTTTCTACTTTTTCTTTCTTTCTTTTTTTACTCTAAATAATGCTAAATTCCCTCCTTTAAAAAAGGTCGAGGATTATTTTCACTCCTTGAAAAAAATCCTAGCAATTTCTCTGAGCATATGGAACCATAAGTTTATTACAATAGAGAAATATCATGCTTATAGTACAGATTTCTTATAACATACTTGCCAACCAATTTTAATTAAAAAAAAAAAAAAAAAAAGGTAGATTTTTGTTGAAAAACCAGAAGATTTCATAAAAAAAGGGAAGATTTTATTTATTTTTTACTTTTTTTTTTCTATTTGACGTAATAAACAATACAGTTTTACAATTTTAATATTTAGGAGCAATCTATAAAAACGTTTTACTATAGATTGATTATACTAAATATATAAAAGTTTTAAATGAAGTTATTCCTCTTCAACATATAAATATCTACAAAACAGAATCTGTAAGAAATTTATTGAACAATAGACAAAAAACTTAGTTAAGTTAAAGTATAACTAATTTTTTAAATAAATAGAATATGATTTTTGTGTATGTACATTAATCATACATATTTTTAAAAAAAAGTATCAGTAGCTAATTATCAGTTTTAAACATGCATAAAACCAACTGAGTATTAATTTTCTTAAATTGATTTGGAAAAAATTTTCCTACCTAAAAAAATTATTCTTCATTTTTTCCCCACATTTGGTATAAATATGGCATACAAATATTTAATTTAATTGAGGAAAAATAAACAGATTCATTAAATTCAGCAATAAAGATCTAAAAATAATTACATACGTAAAAAATATTGAGCACTTCCATTCCTTTATTGTTTCTAGAATTGATCATTGATCACAATCCGGGGAAAGGGGGGATACAAAAATAATTACAGAGTAAGAAATATTAAACTCTTTCAACTCTACTTCTAGAACCTAATGAAAGAAGTTTAAAATTAATCTTATCATTTATGTTGCAGATGGATAAAGATTAGGAAAGAAAAGACTTCTGCAGAACATTTGGTTGCTGATCACTAGTTGGAAATAAATGAAAAGGGAGGGGGGGGCAAAAAATAATTACATCAGCAAGAAATATTTAACAATTCTATTTCCTTACATGTTCTAGAATCTTTTTAAGCAAGTTTGAAATGAATATTGACATTTATGTTATGGATGGAGAAAGATTGGGAATCAGGAATTTTTGTAAAACATTTGGGTTTTCTTTTTAAAACGAACGATATCCGCGACTTTTTTAAAAATGGAAGATTTCATCATCTGTCCGGAAGACCAGAAAATACGTTAAAAAAAACGGAAGTCTTCCGGGAAAACTGGAAAAGTTGGCAAGTATGTTATAATAATAATAAAAAAAAGAAAAAAAATTAAATAAGCTGTCCCAAAAATATATGGGCAATGAAAATTCGCATTTATAACCACTGTATCAAAAAAAAAAAAAAAATTGCACGTTCTGCATTCACATGTGACATAACCACTTTGAAATATGAAATCCCGGCTCATTCTTTAATTTTCGAAAGTTGGAAAATACCTCACTACATTCAATTCTCTGCAGTTCATATTGCTAAAAATCAACATTTAAAGGTTCAAAATCTTAAAGTTACTGATATTGCTAAACAAGTAATTATAGCAGATCTGGAATTTAAGAAATTCTATCAAAAGGTTACAATGAAATTACGAAAAAAAAAATGTTGTTCAGATAAACCAAGAAAAACATCTCAGCAACAAGATAGAGATTTTGTGAGCAGTTTCAACGCAAAAAAGGTCTGTCTGTGAAATTACAAGGATTTTAGAGTTTCCTATTTCAAGATCATCTGTTCACCATCACATATAGACAAGCAAATTTCATAAATATCGCAGAATATGTCAAACACCTATGTTGAAATTGTACCACAGAAAGTCACGGGTTCTTAGGGCTAAAGAACACACTCACTGGTGGAATGGATAAATGATTACAGTAATTTCCAGTCAATAATCCGCGGATTGTCTGTTAAAAAAAGTAAATTTTTTTTAAGATGTGGGGGATAATATACGCCACCGCATATTATCCGAAAAAAAAAAAAAAAATCTGCTAGCAGAGCACACATAAAAACAAAAAATTTCTCGTTACAAGAAAAGACAAAAAATCACCAAATATGGGCGATAGATGTTTCTCCCTTACAGCCAAGGCCATCGAGATTTGCTCTCGACGGCTCTCCGGACTCCGCTAGCCGATAGAGGACGGAAGAAAGCGACAAACTTCATGCTAGTGAGAAACTATATAAACCAATCAGAGTTGGAATTGACTGGAAGTTATGATTATGCACGCATAGCCATAAAACTTCTCATATGCGCACGTACCGTGGTTTTTCTCCCACTCAATCTGGTTCCCTCCAGCACTTATCCATTAAAATTAGCAGAAGGAAAACTCATACACTTTTTAGTCTTGTACCTGTTCTTATATCAGTTTCTTAACGATTCAAAATGGCTACGAAACGTATTAGTTATACGGCAGAGTTTAAATTAAAAGTGATTCTCAAAGCCGAAGAAGTCGGTAACAGAGCTGGCGGTCGTGATTTTAATATTGATGAATCAAATATTCGGCTTTGGAAGAGGAATAAAGATAAATTGCTCCAAAGCAATAAAAAGAAAAGATCGTTTCGTCACAGAACCCCGTCTTGGCCAGCGTTGGAGGAGGATCTCTTTCGATGGATTATGGAGCAACAGAAAAAAGATTTGCCTATATATTGACCATCAGGATCCGGTTAAAAGCCCAACAAATGACTCGTGAATTAGTTTTGCAAAATTTTACTGGTGGACCCACGTGGTGCTATCATTTTATGAAGCGATATAATTTAGTCATCAGAAATCGTACCATGATAGGTCATCGCCTGCCTACAGACTGGGACGAAAAATGTAAAAATTTTGTGGAACATTGCAAAAAAAATAATTTTTACTTATAAGTTCTCCGAAAATGAAATAATAAACATGGATGAAATTCCATTATGCTTTGATTGCCCCCCTTCTCGTACCGTAGACATTACAGGCTCCAAATCAGTAGCTATTTCAACTACAGGCAACGAAAAAACGTCATTCACGGTCATTTTAGCTTGCTCTGCAAGTGGGAATAAACTCCCCCCAATGCTGATATTTAAGTGAAAAACAGTCCCCAAAGATAATTTCCCAACAGGACTGGAAATTCGTACAAACAAGAAGAGGTGGATGAATGAGGAAGTGATGTTATCCTGGATGAAAACAGTCTGGCGAAAAAGACCAGGCTTTTTTTTTTTTAACCCAGAGCGCTCTTAATAATGGATTCGATGACAGCACATTTAAAAGACAGTGTTAAGAAAGAATGTGGAGTTCTAGGTGCAAAGTTGTCCGACATTCCAGGTGGATTGACAAAGAAACTTCAGCCATTAGACCTCGGCATCAATTGTTCTTTTAAAAGCAAAGTTCGGTCATTTTGGGAAAAATGGATGTTGGAAGGTCTCCACACTTTTACAAAAAATGGTAAAATGCACCGTGCGTCATACATCGATGTAGCAAAATGGGTGTATGACACATAGAACGATGTTCCCAAAGAAACAATTGTAAAATGCCTTCATAAGTGCGAAATTTTCGAAAATTCTGAAAATGACTCGCAAAACAGTTTAGAAGAAGACGATGTTCCTGGATCTTTGGATCCAGAAATTATTAATTTATTTCATTTCGATTCCGAATGTTTGGATTTTGACGGTTTTTCAAGTTAACCTTTTAAGCGTGTAGTGTTTGCTCCTGCGTGTGCACTGCAGTGGGGAGTGTTTCTCGCGATAGCAGGAAGGACTAAGCAGGTGCACTGCATTGGAGATATATTCTCTCGCATGCTACAATAAATAAAATCTAAAAAAAGAAAGTAATAACTAAGTAAAGACATAAACATATAATTAAACATTCACTTTCTAGTACTTTCTTTTGGTGTGATAAATTTTAAAGCATGGAATGTTACACAGAGCAACCTTACAGTCTAGACACCATATCCTTGTCTCCTTTCTAATCTTCTTGCTGTTTTTATTAGATGCATAGCAAACAACACATCGTCTTGTTGGTTCTCGTTTGCAGGGTGTGGCAGGTATATAGTCTGCGAAGTGTCTTCCTGTAAGACGCAATGGATCATTTGCATCACTTTTTCTTCCCGTATTTCCCATCATGGCTGTAGACACTTGATATTTACATATTATTTCTTCAATGACTGCAATTCAAAAATCCAACAGTTTTATATTTTTATTAGTTACCTTACTCTGTAGAATCGATGCATTGAAAAGACATTGATCAAGCATACGCCTGAAAATTTTTTTGTAGTATACTTTCATTCTTTTTCGTACTGTCTCATAATAGGGTAAATTTTTGTCCGCTCTGTCCACACCTCCCATTGATAAATTGTAATCTATTACAAACTTTGGCTTTTCAACCACTTTTCCATTACAAGAAACTTTACTCATTTCAATATTGTGGATTGTACTCAATAAATGAACATCTTTTTTATCTTTCCATTTGATTGCAAATAATTTTCCTCGTTAAAAAGCAATAATGTCACCCTTTCTAAGTTTTGATGATTGCATTTCTTTTAGTAACCTTTTAATTTCTTCATGTTACTTCGGACTAATTTCGCTTGGGGCGCCCCAGCTTGGTCTCCGATGGTACGGTGCTTGAAGTTGTTCGAAACTGCTGTTTCACGCCTCCTTCCTCTCTTTTAAAAACTTGGCGCCATTGCTGGTTGAGTTGAGCCCCATCGTTGCCATTGCAATTGTTATAACTTGATAAAATTTCTACGGATTCACGGATAGCAGCATAACTGTGATTATGATAATTGGCCAACTTCTTTACTTGCTCGAATTTAATATTAATTTCATCGTTTTAGTTTACCTGAGTTAGTGCAGTAGTTATCTTTCCGGTGGTTATATCGTGGCTATGCTCCTTAATACGCGTTTTAATTTTTCTTTTTGTTTTTCCTATGTAACACATTTCTTTATCTTGACTATTAGTATATGGTATTTTATCTATTCCTGCGGTTTCTAAAGGGTCAATTTTATCTTTATCACTTCTAATTAGCTGAAATATATTGGGGTTTGGCTTGATAGGTACATTAATATTGTGTTTTGTTGCAACTTTTTTAATTTTATTTGAAACTCCGCGATCATAAGGAATTGAAGTGGTGTATTTGAGTCGTGGCTTTTGGAAATTATTAATTTGATTTAAACTTTTTAATCGTTTTTTGAATAAATTGTCTATTAATTTATTTGAATAACCTGCTTTTTGGGTGAATTGTTTGATATTTTTTAATTTGTTTTTAAGGATTTTAGGGTCTTTACAAATTGTAATAGCATGGTTGATATAGGCTTGAATGGCATTAATTTTATATTTAAAGGGAGTTTTACTATTTTTATGGATTATTTCATTGCTGCTATTGGGTTTTCTGTATACTTGGGTAGTTATTTTATTAGTATGGGGACGTCACAATCAACCGCCACTGGTTTATTTTTATTTCAAGATTTCTCTTCTATTCATTTCACATATATTACATATTTTTTATCTTCTAATTATCACAATATAATCTACTCAACAAATCTAAGCATTACTTTAATTAGGGAATATATAATAATAGGCATGGAGGAGATTTTACAAGTTGGAAATTTAGTTCACAAATTATTTTTATTTTTTAAAAATAAAGAGATAATGTGATATTTATATTTTTTCAAATAAGATGTGTGATGTTTTAAAGTGATTTTTCATTTAAAATAAATAAATAAATAATAATAATAATAATAAAATAAATAAATCCATTCTTAATCCAACTAAAGCTTTAAATTTTTCAAATCTAAGTTAAAACTGTTTTTCTTTTCACTACACAAGTTTTGATTTAATCTAAATTTTTCTTATTTAAAAAAAACTAGACGAAATTGTTCCTGTCTGTAAAGTCTAAACCAAAACTTTTCTCCAGTGTGTTACCATTAGCTGATGAAGACAGGAATAAACAAAAGAAAGTATCTGTCTGAGATTTCATTATGTGCCTGAAAATAAGAGAGATGTAGCTAAGTAATTGATGTACTTCTTCCTTATGAAAATGTCATACAAAAAAGATACTATTAATGTATCATACTAGCACATATGGTGACGTATCTACCACATCTAACATATTAAGGTGTAAAACCTCACAAATGCTGAAGAAAAGCTAGCTTTACAATGGCAATAGTGTATTGACAATGGTTGTGTGATATCCTTAATGACTTTGCAGATATCGTATAACGATTATTATCCGAAATCAACGTTTCTTGCAAATTCTACTGAAATATTGAGCCCATCTAAATGGTGGAAGATAACAACCAGAAAAGCTAAAAAGTGCCACAACTCCTGGGAATGAAGAATTTTGTAATTATATGGCATTACTAAATCATTAACTGCTAGCTCGCATCAGTTGAGAAACTTTTTTCAACATTTCGGTTTATCCAAAACAAAGTTCGTAACAGATTAGGGAACAACAAAACTGAAAAATTAGTACAGTGTCACCAATTGAAAAGTAAATGTGAAGAAGACTGGTAGAAACTATATATTTGTTTGAAATTTTGTCTGAAAATCTCTCGTATGGAAAGTAAACCTTCATTAAAGTATTTTTATTCTGCTCCATTGTTATCTTCCCAAACATTTCTGCGTTATTTAATAAAGAAAGATAAACTTTTGCTTTTAAATTACAAATGTAAACTTATCTTTCTCTATTACCTTGCAATTGTTTTTTTTTTTTTTTTTTTTTTTTCTTTATTATATAACTTTAAATTATTTCTTAGTATATTCAATTCTGAATTAAGAAAATTTAAAATAATAAAGTAAATATTGATTGATATTCCTGTATATAAAGTTCTCATGTAAAGACGTATTTTACTGTCAATTATTACTTTAAAAGAGCTTAAATATTATAAAATTCTTTTATTTTTTTAAAAACCCATTTTCCCTGAAAAACCCACGTATTTTTTAGGGTAAAAAACCCAGCCCAGCGGGGAAAATGGGTATCTACACAGGCAGCAAATCTGACAACCCTGCCAACATTTTTTACACTTATCCTTTCCCCAGTGGCAGAAACACCGTGACACGGCGACATAGTCGCAGGCACAGAAAAACGGCTCGCAGACAGTTTTTGTTTGCACTAATAAAAAAAATTTGTCTGCAACTTTCGAATAACAATTCACTTAAAAAAATTTCTGTATCAAAACTAAAACTAATACTTTTATTATTTATATTGTGTTGTGTCAAACATTGCTATAAAATATTTAATTGAATGAGATGAATTGAATGAATACACACAATTGTTTAAACTATATTGTTCTGCAGTAAAATTGTGTTCGAGTATTGTTGCGCGAGATCACCACTGATGTTAAGCCCCCCCCCCTCCCCCCAATCAGCTTTCAGGCTTTTTGAGTGTAAGCCGTTTTCACACCTGATTACATGAAAATTTTGCAGACAGATTATGAAATTTTAAAAGCCTGTCGCAGACAGCTACAAAACTTTCTGCTACTGGGATCCTTTCCTACATAAACCCTAAAATTGTGTATATATTTTGTTCTTGAATCGCATAGATTGTAGCATTATTTTACAAATCGGGCTGTCTTTGTTTTGTTATATTGAATCTGAATGTAAAGAATTCTGCTTCTACATTTCATCAAAGACTCATTCAAGGAAATATCTCAGCTTGGCATGAATACTTCTTTGAATCTTTTCTTTATCATAACCATTATTGGTTTTTTTTACATAAGAGAGCAACACACAGCAAACATTCATTATTATCAAAATACAATTTTCTTGAAATTGCCATGGACCTATATCGGGACATCACTGTTTTGAAGTATGGCGTTTCAGTGCGCTTGTCCGTACTCCAATAACTTTGCAACGTAGGCTTTTACACCATAGACATCAATATAATGAGTGCAAAATAAACTTGCAATTTCTCTACAGAAACTTCTTTGAGACTTGGATCTTTTCACCAAATCGATTAGTTTCAGTTACAATATGTTCAAGATTTTTTTTTGTCAAAAACAGTTCATAAACATTCTCTCAAGTAAAATTTGTTATGTTTTTATTTACACCACCAACATATATAAATTTTTGCACTTTAGGTTTGTCATTTTTTTCTTCCTACTCAAAATCACTTGCACTTTGATCACTATCACTACTATCAAAAGAAACCACAGTAAAACGTTTGAGTTTTGTAGGTCTAATTACCTCTTCACTACTGTCGGAAACACAATCGTTCATTTTTTCCACTTTTTTGTGTTATTTTACCATGAAGCTACTTCCGATCACCACTTTTCATTGACTGCGAGTCCAATATGCACAGGTATAATATGCACTCTGGTGATAAGAGCCTAAGCAAAATGCATGCACATATGCGCTCTGGTGGTAATGGCCAGGCAAAATGTGTGCATATATGCGCACTTATGATGCAAATGGGTTAATACAAGTTGATTATTTACCTAATTCCAGTTTTTCTGGTGTTTTATCCCAGTTTTGTTGGTCCCAGATGAGTTTACGAATTTCTATCAATGTTAAAAATTTTGTATGCGAAAATAAAAAAGATATGCAAGATTTTTGCAATCTCACACTTTAGTGGGAACCGTGTAACCTAAATTATTATTCATTACTAATGTTCACATTTTTTTTAAAAAAGGGCAGGGCGGATTTATCGAAAAGGGCACTTTTTTGTGAGTAAAAGGGTACACACTGATAGATGAAAGGCACTTTCAACAGACGAGAGCACTTTCTTCACCACTCACTAAATGGTTTATTAAATGTACAGTCCACAAAGTAATATAAATAAAAATAAAAAGAGAACACCCATCTATTTCATCACCTAATTAACGGAGAAACACAGCAAGTACCATCCTTCTTAGATTCATGTGTATTTTAATTTAATTATTTATTAAAATTGTAAGCTTAGCAGCCATTTACAGATGTAAACATGCAATGATGTTAAAATTTATATTTCCAACAAATACACAATTTTGACTTTATAGGTTCTAGAAAAAATTTTACCTCCGAATACTAAATCAGAAGTAATTCGGCATTTTTTAAATCTGGTCTCCTAGTGGCAATAGTTTTTTAGGTGTATCTTAAAATCTACTTGACCAAAAGAGCTGAAATTTCATAAAAACTATAATTAAAATAATTAGGGAACGGTAAAATATTTGTAGAACAATATTTCTAATTTACAATTCAAGAATATTTACTTAAAAATAATTTCAAAATTTATTTTTGGGATAATTTTATTTAAAAATTTTTAAATTGTAATCTACAAATATTTTAAAAGTTATTGCAGTTAGTGTAGGGGAAGTGGTTGTACCTTGGGTCACTTTTTTTTGTAATTTTTTTAAAAATTCAGTTGAACTCTTATTTTTTTTTTTTTTTTTTTTATGTTAAATGATAACTTACACATTTATCTAATTAATACTATTTTTGTTTTAAAAATAACTTCAAAAATAACTTTGTAAAAAATAAAAAAGTACAGGATTGCAAAGTGACCCAAGGTACAACATAGTGTTGTACCTAGAGTCAGTAGGTGTTGTACCATGGGTCATAGTAAAAAGAATTAGATGAAATGTAGAAACAAATATATTTCACACAATAGAATGAAAAAAAAAAACAATGAAGAGGATAATTAAAGGGTTTTGAGTTATTAATATTTAAGCGTTGTTCATTTAACGAACATTATATGCACTAAAATCCACTTGAAATGAAATTTGATATGCTTGTCTTTCGATTATCCAGTAGTAACTGGTGCAGGCAGTTTTCTTTCTATGGTATCACTATCAGTGATATAAATATCTTCTTTTTCTAGAATAAATTTGTTTGTATCACCACAACTTTATATTTTAGTTCCAATTCACCTCCACCCAAATCCTTTATGACTTCTGCCACAAAATTTGAAACACTCTTCTTCCCTGCTAATTTAGTTAGAACAAAACTTCCTTCTGATATATCTTCCACGTCTTCATCATCTTGTTTTGTTCAGTAACTTCATCCAAGATTGCATCATCCATTACTGGAATCTTCGAAAGCTATATCAACATTATCCTCATCAGAACTGGATGCAATATTTTTTTTTCTTGAAATTTTCCTTTTTATGACTGGTTGATACTTTTTCTTTTTACTCTTTTCTAATTCTCTCTTCTCTGGTGTGTCTGTTAATATTCTAGTTTTTCCACGCTTCCTTCCAAGTGAAGTCTTCTTTCTTGGTTGTGCTTTTGGAAAAGGTCTAATCATTTCAGGAGATTTTGGAAAAGCAGTAGGAGGAGGATGACTTGAGGACAAGAGTACAGTCTCAGATCCAGTAGTACTAACATCAAAGGAAGTGGAAGGCATTTCTTCAAGATTCTGAGGGCGGTCTGTCACAAATGAAGATAAAAATTCATCATCCTCAAAAATATTTTCATTAAGAGGATATATCCCTGTAACCATAAAACCTTTTTCTATATTTTGTGAAAGCTTTTTGTGAAAGCTTTGTTAAAGACTTTTCCAATTATAGGAGCAATATCATAAATAGTTACAGATTTTCCTGTGTTTTCTAACATCCATTCATTAAGAGACACATTATAATATGTTTTAAAGGGGCCGAATACTGTTCGATCCAGAGGTTGCATTTTATGTGATGTATGAGGTGGCAATGTCAGCATGACCACACCATTCTGTTTGGCAAAATCTATAGCCTGTATTGTAATGTGAGACTTGTGGTTATCAATGATTAGCAGGACAGGATCATTAAGAGAGGGCTTCACACTTTTCACAAAATGGTTGACAATTGCTCAATGGACCATCCAGATGGATTAGCTCCTCCGATTGAACCTGCTGGTGCCCCAATTAACATATGGTGTTTAAAATGCACATGTGGGAAAATGAACATTGGAGGAACATGGTTTCCGATAGCATTAATTGAGACAATCATGGTAACATTCACCCCTCTCTCACCTGTGGTCAAACTTCCAACTTGTTTTGATCCCTTTTCACACATAATTTTTGGGGGGACATGAATGGTTAAAAATCCTGTAAATTGAAAAATTTATCTGGATAAAATTTATATCGTAATATTACTTCTTTTAAAAAATAAAGCAATATTTTCTTTATTAAAACTCGTTGCACGGGATAGACTTATCGCTTCAGGTTTTCTTAGTGACAGTGAAGGATGACGTTTTCGCAAACCTCTCAGCCACATAAAACCAGCAGATTTTGTAGATTCCCAGTTTACCGGTAAATCCATATTATTTGCCTTTCCGTATTCATATGCTAGTTTGAGAACATCTTTTTTTGTTAGTCCATAATGCAGTTTAGCTGCCTGCTTCACATAATCAACAATCTCAAGTTCTTGATCTTTATTAAATACTTTTTTTACATCATATTTTGCCTCATATACAAAGTCTGCAGACAGAGCAATGCTGTTGAATTTTTTAATATGTCGATCCAGTGTAGTCTTAGAAATTCCAAAATTTCTGGCAGCTGTTCTTATTTTGGTCCCATTTTTTAAAACAGCAGCAGCAGCTCGTTCTATGGCATTTATATCCACTTTTGGTCCAGTAACTCCAGTCTTGCTTCTTGGCATGATCGAGAAAAAAAATTTATGTTTAGAATGTAAATGTTTGCACAATAAAATTTCTTATAGAAGTTTTGTTTCAAAACAAAACTGACATGAGGGAAATGGTGGCAGAAAGAGGAGGAGGACAGGAGGAGATGTACCCCCTAACCAGAGAAAATGTATCATATCTTTTGACTTATCCTCACCTTAAAGGAAAATTGTTCGTGTAAAATAAGAAGTCCCCTCCCCCTAGAAAATACCTTTTGTTGCCACTGGATATAAAGGAAATGAAACATTATGTTTGTGTGCTATGTTAGCTAGGTTACCTGTATAAGCTATACTTTAGATTAATACAATATATTTTTAAGTGCAACAATGCTCAGTTTTTATTTTCAAAAATTCAATAAAGGAGGTATGGAATCCACAACCCCCTTCTCCTCTCTCCTGTGCACACCTGTATATATAATAATAATGACTTAAAAATATTAACTATATACTATGATTATTTAAAGAATATTCACCATTAAAATATTTTTTGTAGATTAATTATTTTTTCAATTGAATGACCCAAGGTACAACACAGTTTAGTGACCCAAGGTACAACACCAAGTATTGAAATGGTAAACAAATTGTAACTGTGTTGAAAAGTTAACTTTTAAATCATAGATGGTTCATAAATAAAGAACAAAAATGTACTATTTACCTGCTATTTCTGTTGAGCTGTCTTGTAAAAACTCTTTCCACGATAACAAAAAGCATGAACACACAAAAATTTACTTTTGGTTGAGAAAATCCCTTTTGTTCTTACTACTCAGCATCTACATCATTTATGAGCACAAAATAAACCTACAGTGCCACCTAGTGTTAAACTGAAGAAATAGGATGGATTTTTGGCCTGCCATCTGTTGTAAAAAAAGAGAAATGTATGATGGCCCAAGGTACAACCACTTCCCCTATATGTAAATGCCATAAGCATTGTTTCCCATAAATAATTAAATTACATAAAAATCTATAAAAAATAGTAGGTATCTCCTTTTCTCTCTCTGATATTTGCTTGATCAGATTAGATAAAAGTGTTTTTTTTTTTTTTTTTTTAGTCTGCATTATTATTTAAAAAAAGAAGAATGCACCTAGTTTTTTCGAATCTTAAAAAAGAAAGAAAAAAAAACCTATGCAGCATGTGCAAAATAAATGTAAAATTAACAATATTTATATTTATAGTCATAATTAATTGTTAAAATATACTATAATTTCTCCACTAATCGCTAAAATTAAAATTCCGGTCTTTTTTTAAGACTAATTCTCAAAATTCGCGATTTTTTTACAATCAATCGTCAAAATGCATAATTTTTTTCGTCGCTAATCAATGATATTTCTGCGGTATTTGGCATTAAATTCCCAAATACACAATTATCTCGTTGCTAAGAGATGAAATTTGTGTTTTTTTCAAAGCTGAATACCGAAATACGCAATAATTTTGCAGCCGATTTCGAAAATACATGATTATTTTCACTGTTGTCATTTTTTATAGTCAAAACTTACATTTAATACCAGTAATTCTCAAATTCTGCTACTGAAATTCGTGATTTTTTCCCCCCTGAAGCTGTTCCTGAAATTAACGATATTTTTGCGGCCGATTGCTGAAACCTGCCATTATTTCGCCTCTAATCGATGAAAATAGTGTTCTTTATAAAGTTGAATCCGCAAATACTCAAATATTTCACTATGAATCGATGAAATTTATGCCTTTCAAAGTTGACTTCCAAAATACGGAATAATTTTGCGGCCTAATTCAGAAATATGGGATAATTTTACTATTAACTGTCGAAAAGTTATGTTTAAATGCAAATAATTACTAAAATTATTTCAGCGTTAATCGATCAGATTTGCACTCTTTTTAAAGGTGATTTACGAAATTTGCGATGTTTTGTGGCTGATTGTTGAAGCACGTAATCATATCGTCACTAGTTAATAAGGTTACTTTAATCATAATTGTCTGCTGAAATAGGCTTTATCTCTTTATTAATTAATGAAATCCGCATTTTTTTTAAAGCTATAACAGATGTATGCAGTAAATTTGCCGAAATACGGAATCAATCATTTTACCGAATTTTTGAAATTTATATAATAGAAACTAATTGCTAATGTAGGTTTGTAGGCTATTTTTTTTACCGCTAATTTTTAAATTTTGTATATTAATAAAATAACACCAAAACATGAGATTATTTCACAATAATAATAACAATAATACCTAATAATAAAATTACTTTTTTTATGCGTAATTGTAGAAATATGCGATACGAAAGTCTATCTAAATACGGGATTGTTTCGCTGATAAAATTTACTTTTAATCGTTTAAATTACATGCTGAAATAAGCCAACAATTCACTACTTTTAACTATTCTTGTGGTGAATTGTCGAAATTTGTCATTTTAAGTCTTATTAACAAAATTTACCTTTACCACGGCTAACTGCTCAAATAAGTGATTGTTTCTCTTTTTCACTAAATAAAGATAGGGAACTATTTTCGCTGCTATAATCGACAAAATTCATGTTATATCAGAAAATTGATATCACAAATGTTAAATACATATATACATTGAGAAAAAAATCAGCAAGATTATTAATATTTTTTAGCGTATATTTGCTGAAATTTTTACGTCCGATTACCGAAATATATGCAATTTCCTCATCCGAATATTATTAAAAAACTTTTGTCAGAGGTCTATTCTATGTTCTCTGATTTCATTTTGAGCAAGTTAGTTTTAGCACAAAGTTGAGAAAATAATAATTATAAAATGCCCACTTTACGCAAAAAATTTTAGCTTCTGCACAAAATGAAATATGCAGAAAATTTGAAATCCTGCATACAAGAATTGAGTGCCAATTTCGATACTTAACATAATTTCTGTGGTTCTTGATTTTATTATATTGTTTCTGTAATAACGGTCATTTCTATTCTTGGATACGCAGAAAAAATCCCCAATTCCCAGGCTTCGAGCAATGCCGTGAACAAAAACATCGGAGAAACCGCAGTTAACGATCTTTATTCCGGCGGCGACGGGAGGATACAGACCGATGATGTGTAGATTGCGCACAGAAGCGAATTCTTATGGAAATTTCAGATCGCGTTTGTGAAAAAGTGCGTGAAGTCCGATTTCGTACCAGATAAAAATATATTATAAATGAATGTTTCTCAGTGAAAACGGTAAAATATCTTTAAAAAATAACGATAGCAGATGGGAAAATACAGGGCACATTTTCATTCAGAAAAAGTAAAGAGTGCATTTTCACTTGGAAGAAAAAAAAAAATAAATAAAGGAGGGCAGGGCACATTTTCCCCTTAAAAACAGGGCAGGGCGAATCAGCGCTAAAACAAAATAGGGCAGGGCACGGCACCCTTTGAAAAACACATAACATGAACACTATTCATTACGCAAATTAAGATTTAATAAAATATACAAATTACGAAATGTACTCATCTCTATGAAGATTGAGCACAACAATGAAGAAGGCAGTTTTGAGCATAACTGATGGTCATCTTGGGATGGTAAGTCCCAGACTAATGAGACTAAACGTTCAAAAAATGACTGTTGAGCGACACCCCAAACCATTCTTGGAAGAAAGATGATACAGCTAGAAGTTGAAATTAAAATATAGAAAAAATCTCATAACTATCAAAGGGGTCAATTATCTTTTTGAAATCCAATGAGAGAGAGGATAAAAATGGGGGCATCGAAAGATCTTGTATGAGGGTGTACAGGTGTGTTTTGGTTTTGTCTTCTCTTTGCAGTCAGCTATGATAATTTTCTGCACATGTTAAGGTTCATTAAATTGTCTTTCCATAGCTGCCAACCTTTGAGAATCAAAATTAGGGAGACTTTGTAAACGACATAATTTATGCCCAATTTATTAAATTGAATATTGATAGCATAGTAATTGTTGGAAAGAGAAGGAGCAAATAAAAGGAAAATTTTGCAGTATCTACAGGCTTCCTTCTTATTGCAAATAATATGAGAAAAAAAAAATACTGAATTTAAAATACTACTAGATTATATTAAAATCTAACCAGACAAATTATATATATACATACATTGATTTGGGAAGATTTTTCCAACCTGAAAAATCAAATTCATTTTTCCCCCAGTTTACACATTTGGTATAGATATGACATATAAATATTTAATTGAGAAAAAATAAATGATTCATAAAGTTCAGCAATGAAGTCTGAAAATAATTACATATATGACAAATATTGAGCACTTCTATTGCTTTATTGTTTCTAGAATTGATCATTGATAACTATATGGTTATGGGGAAAGGAAGGGGATAAAAAATAATTACTGTGTAAGAAATATTAAACTCTTTCAATTCTACTTCTAAAATCTAATAAAGTAAGTTTAAAATGAATATTATCATTTATGTCGCAGATGGATAAAGATTGGGAAATAAAAGACTTCTGCAGAACATTTGATTGCCAATCGCTAGTTGGAGATAAATAAAGGGCGAGGGGCAAAAAATAATTATGCGAGCAAGAAATATTTAATGATTCTATTTCTTTACAGGTTCTAGAACCTCAAAAAGCAAGTTTGAAATGAATATTGACATTTATGTTGCAGATGGAGTAAGATTGGAAATCGGGAGCTTTCGCAGAACATTTGATCACTGATTGTTTCATGGGGTTTCTTTTCTTTTAAACGAATGATATCCACGACTTTTTTAAAAACAGAAGAAATAAATTCACAGTATCCCACGAATTAGATTAAAAAAATTCGTGGAAAAAAACCATGCCTGAAACGTCAGCATGGGGAATACAGAGAAAAAAAAATCATGCACGGTGCGTGACGAAAATTTTGAAAAATTCGGGAGACATTAATGTTTTTTGGGAATTCGGGAGATTGCCTAAAAATTCGGGAGTTTCTTGGATCTCTCGGGAGAGTTAGCAACCCAGTGACAGAAAATTTTGTAGCTGTCTGCGAAAGATTTTTAAAATTTCATAATATGTCTGTGAAATTTGCATGTAGTCAGGGCTTAAACTCAATGAGCTTGGCTTAAACTCAAAAAGCCTCAAAGCTGATAGTGGCAATCTGGAGGGGGGAGGGGGCTTAACAACAGTGGTGATCTCGTGCAACAATACACAATTTTATTACAGAACAATATAGAATAAACAATTATAAAATATAAAATAATAAGTTTAACTCATTCAATTAAGTATTTTATAGCAATGTTTGGCAACACATTATAAATAATACGAGTATTAGTTTTAGTTTTGATACAGAAATTTTTATAAGTGAATTTTGAAGTAGATGAGAAGTTTTGGAGCAGTTTTAAATGAAATTAGCACTTTTTTACGTTCCCGTAGAGCCTCAGTAACAGGTAGCAGGAGAAAAGAATACACGCATAATGCTGCCTATCAAGGGAGATCTAGGCTCCTAGGTCGCCTTTGTTAAGCACTGTTTTGTGTGTTCCTACCAAGGCACCTATAGGGGGCTCTAGAGTTCCTACCAGAGAGCATCTAAGACGTCATACATCAGTAGCACATTGTCACGGGAGAAAAATGTCCGTAAATTGCAGACAATTTTTTTATGACTGCAGACAAAAATTGTCTGAAAGTTGTGGGCAATCTTTTTTTAGTAGTTACAGACAAAGAGTGTCTGAAAGTTGCAGACTAATTCTTTTATTAGTGCAGACAAAAACTGTCTGCAAGCCGTTTATCTGTGTCCGCGACTATGTCGCCGTGTCACGGCGTTTCTGCCACTGGGGTTGGCAGCTATGTCTTTCTCTTTGTGGAGAAGAGAAGAAAGTAGATTATGATTAAAATCTGTAAGTGAAAATTTGCTGTTAAATTGCTTTAAAAAAAATCAGCATAACAAAATAGCAAATAAAAAGTCTGAGAAAAGTTATATCATTTGACAACCCTTATTGAGTGAGTGCCTCGCAGGTCTAGCCCTGCCTCTGACTAATTCTAAGGAAAAAATTGTGATACTCAGAAACCGAATTTTTCCCAAAACAACGCAAAAGAATCATTATTAGAAAAATTAAGCTCAGAAAACACTTTATGAAACATGCATTCAGTAATACATACCATCTTTTATTGTAATTTTGAATGAGCGTGTTTTTCCATCCTTACATTTGCTGAAGAATGCTTTCAAATCATCATTAGCTAAAAATATAGAAATGATTATCATTATAAAATTTTTAAAATCAGATCATACAATAAAAGTAATCCCTTTATAGTTATAGAAAACATTTAAATCGTACTCTAAGAACTTTAGCAAAATATTTATTTCATAAATGTGTTGTGTTGACTTTCAATATTGAAAAGGGAAAGAAATTCACTCATTTAATTTAGATTAAGTAAATTTGATGGGGGAGAGGAGAGAGAAATGAAAAACCTAGTCTAAATTAAATGAATTCTTTCATTTAATTTAGACAAGGTAAATTTGATGCACAAAATAATAGTTAATAATAAAATAAACCAAATTAAAAAAATATATATATAGCAAATTATGAATGCATTGTGACTGTCTTGTTTTCTCAACAATAAAAAATTAAAAATAAGAAAAAAATGTCAAAATCAACTCATCATACTCTCAGGGAATGTCTATTTTAATCTCCCCCTATGGTACTAGATGCTGCAAGAAGCTGTTTCTGTTCATGAAATGCTTTTATAGCTAGTGTTCATGTTATGCATTTTTCAGAGGGTGCCGTGCCCTACCCTATTTTGTTTTAGCGCCGATGCGCCCTGCCCTTTTTTTTTTTTTTTTTTTCAAGTGAAAATGCACCCTTCATTTTTTTCAAATGAAAATATGTCCTGTATATTCCAATCTGCTATATTGTTATTTTTTAAAAATATTTTGCCGTTTTCACTGTTGAAGATACCTTTATAATAAGTATTATATTATATGATGTGACATCGGACTTCACTTCGCATCTTTTGCACAAACGCAATCTGAAAATTCCATAAGAAGTCACTTCTGGGTGCGATCTATGAATCATCGGCTGTTTTATCGCATAGACAGCGGAAAAGATCGTTAGTCACGGTTTCTGTGATGGTTTTTGTTCACTATTATTATTATTAGTTTTCTTTCTTTCTTTTTTTTTTTGAATCTGCGATAAAACTAATTTTTTTAAAAAAGAAATCAGCAAACATAAAACAGACCTTTGACAAAAGTTTTTTCAAAATATTCGGAAGAGAAAATTAACATATCTTTTGGAAATTAGATGCAAAAATTATGCATATTTCAGCAAACATTCACTAAAAAAAGCACAAATCTCACTGATTTTTGAATCAATATGCTATGTATTTAACATTTGTGGTATAAATTTTCTGAAATAGTACAAATTTTGTCCATTATTGCAGCAAAAATAGTTGCCTATCTCTATTTAGTAAAGTGGAAAAATTAGCCATGATTAAGGTACCTAAATTTTGTTAATAAGCCGTAAAGCGATATATTTCGACAACCCACCACAAGAATATAATGTTGTTTTGTAGTGAATTAATGGCTTATTTCAGCATATAATTTAAATGATTAAATGTAAATTTTATCAGCGAAACGATCCCATATTTCGATAGACTTTCGTATCGCATATTTCGATAATCAAGCATAAAAAAGCAATTCTATTATTTTTTGTGAAACAATTGCATATTTCGGCATTCATTTTTAAAAAATAAACAAAATTTAACAATTGAAGGTAAAATAATAACCTTTATTAATAATTAATTCTATTACATAAATTTTAAAAATTAGCGGTAAAGTGATTCTGTATTTTAGTTAATTTATTGCACACATCGGGAATCATCTTTGAAAAAAAGCACTGATTTCACCGAATAACATGAAATAAAGCCTATTTTAGCAAATAATCAGGGGATTAAAGTTTCTTTATTAATTAGAAACGAAAGGATTGTGTGTTTCAACAATCAGCCACAAAACATTACAACTTTCTGAAATCACCTTTGAAAGAAGGGATTTTATTAATTAATACCGAAATAATATACTTTTTTTAGCAATTAGATAAATTCAAGCATAACTTTTTAACAGTTAGTAGTGAAATGATCATGTATTTCTGAATTAGGTCGCAAAGTTATTCCGTATTTTGGAATTCAGCTTTGAAAAAAACACAAATTTTATTGATTAGCAGCAAAATAATTGAGAATTTGAGATTCAACTTAGTAAAGAATATAAATTTCATAGACTAGGAGTGAAATAATAGCAATCGGTCACAAAAATATCATGAACTTCAAGAAGAGTTTGGGGGAAAGAAAAAAAAAGTGAATTTTATTGATTAGCAGCGAAATAAAAGCAGAATTTAGGAATTAGTTGTGACTAAATATAAATTTTGACTATAAAAAATTGACAGTTAGCGGTGAAAACAATCCCGTATATCCAAATTCAGCTGCAAAATTATTGCATATTTCGGAATTCAGCTTTGAGAAAAAAAGCACCAATTTCCTCTATTATCGTCGAAATAATTGAGTATTTGGAATTTAACTTCAAAAACAGAGGAAATTTTAAAATTTTTATTCGAAATTTTATTGATACCGACGAAAAAATTACATATTTCAGCAATCGATCGTAAAAATATCGCACATTTTGGGTATCAGTTTTGAAAAAAGACGGGAATTTAATCGATTAGTGGCAAAATTACAGCATATTTTAACAATTTGTTGAGACTGGAAGTGTAAATTTGTTAATTTACATTCATTTTGCATATGCTGTGCAGTTTTTTTCTTTTTCTTCCCCCTCCCTCCAAAAGTTTCTAAATAATAAGAGGCATTCTTTTATTTTATTATAATTTTTATAACAATGTATAAACCTTAAAAAAAAAAAAAAAAAAAAAAAAAAATCTTATCTTATTGCATAAATATCTGAGAGAGACACAATGGATAGATACAAACTATTCCTTATAGAATTATGTGTAATTTATATAGCTTATGGAAAAAAAAATACTTAAAGCACCTGTATGTATATTAAAGCTAGCAATAATTTTTAAATATTTGTAGATTACAATAAAAAAAATTTTAAATAAAGTTTATATAAAAAATAAGTGTTTTGAAATTATTTAAGTAAAAATTCTTCAATTGTAAATTACAAATATTTTACCACAAATCAGCTTCTAATTATTTTATTTATACTTTTAGAAATTTCAGCTCTTTTGGTCAAGTAGATTTTGAGCTACACCTAATAAACTATTGCCACCAGAAGACCCGATTTAAGATTGAAAAATGAATTTAACATTAAAAAATTCAAAAGTCCAAATAAGTATAATTACTAAGCTTATTGACCAAGTAAATTCAAATTTAGTATTTAATGGTAAAATTTTCTGTAGAATATTAAGTCAAATTGTGTATTTGTTGGAAATGGAAATTTTAGCATTGTTGCATGTTTACATATGCTATGCAAAAAATTAAATTAAAATAGACATATATCCAAAAAGGATGGTATTCGTTATACTCTGTGTAAGAAAAATAGACCTGTCAAGGCCACCTCTGAGGGTTCTTCATTCGACCGTTACCATGGTATTACGGGACGCTAACTTCCCCACGTCTTTTTTCCTACATAACTCTGTTATCTTAGCAAAAGTAAATGGGGCGCAAATTAGTTTTTTTTAATGTTAGTAAAGGATGCATATATAAATATAAGGCTATCTCTTGGTTATCTCTTTCTTCTCATTATTAAAAAAGAAAATATATAATTATGAATTTTTCATTTATTAGCTTAACAAAGTTAATTTTCTAATATACTTTGAAAATTTTAATTTCTTTATGAGTTAAATCTTCAAACTTTTCAATTTAGGGACAAATAAATTGCAAAACGTTCTTTATTTTTTCTACTTATATTATACCTGTGTTCACACCGGAAAGATATGTAGAAAATGTTTGAATATAATTAATCTCATAACCAAAATTTCATTGTGATGGCTGCATTTTCCAGACCACATAAGAAAAGTAGATATATTTTCATTTTTACTTTATGTATAAGAACAATAAAAAGTATAAAATAAGGAAATAAGTGTTTCAAGATTAAAAACCAAGAAATACTCTCAGTTTTACATGATATACGCAAAAAGAATATAACAGTTAAACACATTCTCAATTATAAAGATTAGTTCCTTCCATGTTTATCCTTGACTATATATAGTTTTCAAATTTCATGTATCAATATCATATATAGAAAAAATTATAGTATCAGTTATTTATCTGATATTGTTATTGTTTTTAGGATCAGTTAAAACAAGACGAAATCAAAAAAGAAAAATCCTGCGATTAACATAGATTATCAATGCCAAGAGGTATCAATGGTCAAAAGATTCTGCACTCGAAGCTATTAGACAGGAGGTGCCGGGTTCGAACTCAAGAAACGCTTGTAGTTCTATTCATTCCGAGTTTTCCTTGTTTTTCTGCGAAACTGGCTAAATATCTAAGTAAATAAGGAACAATTTGGTCTTAACCCATGCCTCGCCACTTCACTGCATTTTTAAGGTTTGAAAAAAGCCTTCGGCCACGAAATTTTAATATAATTTTAGGATAACTTTTGATTTATTTAATATCTAAAACTATATGACTAGCATCAGCAATTCGTTTATAGAGCAGTGTAAAATAATTTTTGTTTTCTTAATAATCATACTTAAATACTTTTTAGCTATAGAATTATTTATTCTTATTATACAATAGCTTTGCAGTCAAAATGACCATTCCAGTCGTTCTAATCTTAAAACACTAACTCAGCTGTTAATAGCAAACAATACAAAAAAATTAATTTTTCAGATTTATTCTAATTTAAAATTACATTCTTAAATAATAAATTTTTAAATTATATGTTTAAATTGTATATTAAATATTTTCAATTATCTAAATTTAAAATAAAAGTGATTTTTTTAAACCAAGAGTTAAGAACTATATCATGAATTTGAAAATTAAAATCTAATATAAATGATGATGATTGTCTGAAATTTATATCCGATTGTTTTCACAAAAGCCTGGCTGTCCTTGAGAGGTATTTATTAGAAATCCTTGCTAAAACTCACAAAAATTTCGAAGAAAACCATGGTAAACTCCAAATAGCTAGGACAATTACTGCGACTTGGATCCGACCTCGATCTCACCCATCTGCCAGCTTGGACAGCAAAACCAAATGGGTAGTAACATTCACATTTCTCTAAAATAGTTATTTTAAGAAAGATTTTTTTGTTTTCTTCAAAACGTAATTTAGTGTATTATTTATCTATTTATTATTATTATTATCATTATTATTTAGCCTTGGATACGGCTTAGCCCTAAAAAGAGCTTTCTTAGCCCTTAGAAGGTTTTTTTTTTTTAGCCTTTAAAAAGACTTATTTTAGAGCTTTGATATTTCGACCTGGGGATAGAACTGATTCTTCCCCCTTATATTTCGTCAATTCTACAATAACTATAAACATGATAAATAATCATCTTAGATTGTTTCCTTATATAAGGACTACCAGTAATAGTAAATGATATAAACACTAAACGATGAGAAAAACTAAACGCTACGGATCCAAAGAACAAGTCTAAAGAAAGCTGTATTGTATGTGAACGAAATATTCTCCTGGTCAAAGAATTGCTCAAATGGGGTGGGAAAAGAATGAGCGATAACGAGATCACATGGGTCATTTCTAGGAAAGTTGACGAGGGTCTAGTGACCTTGACAGGCCAATTGAGTTTACATGGACTATAGTTAGGTGATGAGACAGATGGAGTGTTCTATTTTTATTTATTAATTTGTAGACTGTACATTTAATAAACCATTTATAACAAGTGGTGAAGAAAGTGCCCTTTCGTCTATTAATATGTGCTCTTTTACTCACAAAAAAGTGCCCTTTTTGATAAATCCACCCTGCCCTTTTTAAAAAAAATGTGAACATCATTTATAGCAATAAATTTGCATTAACCTTTAACAATCAAATATAGAAAATATTTAAAAAAATTAATTTATACGCAAATGAATCCATAAAATAATTTCCAAATATGCTTAAAATATATTCATGAATTATAATAATGTGAAATCGAGGAGAAAATTTGAAAATAAGTAAGTCGAAAGTATTTTAAAAATTTTCGAATTTTCTTTCTTTTTTTTAAATTTAAATAGTTTGAAAATTTTTAATTTACTTCATATTATTAGGTATACAGTATAACACCTTCAATCCAGAATCGTCGGGACCTCGCCGATTCCAAATTGCTTAAATTTCCGAATTATAGATCTTTTTTTCAGAACTTGGATCTTGGATGCATTTAAGTTACTAAAATATATTATATGAATGTTTGTTTTAAAAAAAAAAGAAAAGAAAAGACAAGAATTGATTATCGTGTAATAAGTTATTGATTCTTTTTTTTTTTTTTTTTAGTCAAATAATATTAACAATTTTATTTATTTGAAATATTAAAAGTAAAAAAAAAAAAATCACAAAAAATAGCTTCCTTTTGTGTGGTGGTGCCATCTTGTTTTACTTTAGAGAAATAACTTTTCTAATGAATAAATTATATAATTTTGTGATTTTAAATTATAACTATATAATATAATAAAAGAATAAATAATATAAATCCCGAGAATCAAAGCTATATTATAAAAAGTTTAAAATTATTTAAACAGTTTATGACAAGTAAATTAATTTTATTATTATTATTAATATTATTATCATACAAATTTATGGCAGTGTAAAAGATTTAATGTTAAAAAAAATTATAAATGAATAATGCTTATATATTACTAAATATTCAAATCAAAATTTGTATAAAAAATAAGAAAATACAGAAAATTATTAAAATTAAATTAATTGATTAAAAAAATACTGAAATAATTTTCAAATGTGAATTAAAATTATTTTAGCATATCTAAAAAAGTCAACAGTTTCATTTATGGTTAGTGAGAACAATCAAATTTCCTAAAACGGATATATTTTTTTTTAGTGGTGCCATCTGTAGTCATTTACCAAAACGAAAAGAGGATTTTGGGTTTTGAAGTCTGGATTATGGATATTTCCGAATTACAGAAGTCCAAATTAAAGGTGTTGTACTGTATTTCAATGAATATATATATATGAAAATTTTCATAATTCTAAGACAGTAATTTTAAAAATATTTATAATGTCCACTATCTCTCCTAAATATAGAAAATATTTTTGGCACTTTATCATTGTCATCTTTAATCTTGACTGGCCATGTGTTTGCCCTTCACTTCGGTCAGGGGCGCCGACTTTTAAAAAATGCTATGGGTGCTCTGCTCAAAGATGTAGCTTGAGGGAGGGTGGAAGTGGAGTCCCCCACCCCCAATGTTTTAAAAATATGGTGACACATGACGTTTTTCTTTTATGCACTGTTTTGCACTTTAAATTTCATTTTAAACTAAATTAGCAAGGTTAATTAGCATTACGTATAAAAAATGATAATATTTATGTATCACTACCCCCCTTTGGCGACCAGCTGATTCGCCAACTAGCAAAAAATGTTGCATTAAAAAGTCTGATTTTGCAAATTCCCACTCGGAGGGACCGTCAACTCCCTCTACCCTTTTCAGACAGCCTGTTTGCATACTGAACAAACTACCCTTGAAAATTCTGACCGTAATTTAACTACCCTTAAGAAATCTGACCATAGCATAAATTCTCAATCGGTGGCACCTATCAAAATTTTTCCCGTTTCAGGCACTTTCAATAAATAGCATGTTCGCTTATCCTACAAATGACCCTTGAAAATTCTAATCTTAGTACGTTCCCGCTCTGTGGCGACTGCAGCACCCTTCTCCCTTTTCAGACACATACAACTGTCTCGAAAGTATAAAGGGGGTCTTTCTAAGTGATCCTAGCCTGTATTTACAAAAGTTTCGGAGAAAACCTAAACTCCAAATGAGTGCAAGGTGGGATCGAAACAGCACATCACCGTGAATTTTAAACAGCCCAACTGCTTTGTGCCACTGTGAATGCTGCATATTTGCATACTTAACAAAACACTTTACCTTAATTTCCTTGTAAGAAGTCCAAGGAAATTTATTTTTCCATTTGAAATTTCTTTCCAGAGTATCCTTTTTTTTTTTTTTTTTTTTTTTTTTTAAAAGAATTGTTTCAGGTTGAATATTCGATTTATTTGGCTTTGAAACAGAATTATTTTTATTCTGTGATTTATAATAAGCTTATTTTAAAAAAGACACTTATCCACCTCTGTAAAGCATATAAGAGTAAATTGGTATGATATTTAGGACAGGGCACGAAACTTCCGCTCGCCAGCTCGCCATTGGCGAGTGGAAATTTTACTGTGGCGAGTAAAATTTCGGTCTAAATGTATACAGAATTCTCACAATATGCAGATCTACAAAAAAAAAAAAAAAAAAAAAGAAAGAAAAAGAAAAAATATTGATTTAAAAACGTAAAATTATGCTAATCTTAGGCAGGGTTCGGTTTCTTCCAGGACAGTGGAAGAAACTGGAAAAAAACCGGAAGAAACTGGAAGAAATGGAAGAAACCGGAAGAAACCAACCAAAAGACAAAACAGATGTTCAAAATTTAAAAAAAAAAAAAAAAAAAAAAAAATTTAAAAAAAAAAAAAAAAAATCATAGTTTGTATTAGTTCCCCATCATACTATAGGTATGGGGAACTTAGGTTAATCGTGAAAATTTTCGACCTCGGTTTTTTTACTTTTCTACACGTTTTCAGGTGTGAGGAATCCGAAAATGACAAAATTTGTATGGTGTCTGTCTGTAGGGTGTCCGTTAGTTCGTTAGTTTGTTAGTCTGTGTACACGATATCTCAAGAACAAATTGTCGCAGAGAGGTCAGATCAGTTTTAAAATGTTACTTTCAACACTGGCAAGAACCCTATTCATTTGCAGCATTCGATTTTAAAAACTTTGCAAGTTATTAGAAATTTACGATTTTCTTAACATGGGAGAATAGGACAAAAATTCACTTAAACGTGCATTAAATGGAAACTTTTTACTGTAAAATTGTCAGACCAGTTTTAAAATATCAGTTTTGGTACCGGAATGAACATCAGTAACTATAAATATGCTTCTTTGAAAATTTCGCAAGTTATTGGAAATTTACAAATTTCTTAACCCATTAAACGCCGCTATATGTTCCAACGTAATTTTTTATAAATGAATTGTTTTTTTCCCGTGTAGACTAAGGGTTTAATAAGTTTCCGCAAAAAAATGCCAAAAATTTTTAAAAATTTCAAATTTAGACGATGTTCCCAAAATGGGAACATTGGCGCCTAATGGGGGTAGAGATAATCATGCAATTTTTTTCATTAGAAATTAGAATTTTTGTATTGTACAGATTATTAATTATTACTTACTAATAGAAAATGAATGAAAAATAATTTACCTGTATTTTCTTTATGCACACTTCTTTATTTTATAACTCACACCTCACTTTTTTACATTACTTTGAATGAAAATAAGCTAAACAGTTCTTATGCAGCATGACATTACATTTTTTGCAATAAAGTCTAGTGTTTTTCATACATACTCTGCACCTAGATTGTCTTTCTGCATTTTCAAGAAAATGATTGATGCCGTCGAAACGTACATCTTTCGGTATGGTTCCAGAAGGACCAGGACGAAGATGTTCCGCACTTCTCGGTTCCTCTCTTTTCATCAATGACGTTGTAATTTCACGAAGAAATTCTAGCTGGGTGAGTTTTCCTTTGCATTCTTTATGTACCCGCCAAGCAGCTACAACTGCCATATTTAGAGTATTTGTAAAAAATGGCCACCACCATTTCTTGCCTTTAATTTTTGGCCGATATTGACTCAAAAATCGATCAAGAAGATCGACACCTCCCATGTACTTGTTGTAGGAGGCAACAACGTGTGGCTGTGGTATATCAGTTTTTTTCTTTTCTACAGAATTCCATCGTTTTGCCGAACCAATTGGTTCTAGTGGTTCAAAATTTGAAGCTAAACAAACAACTTGATTGTCTTTCCATTTCACAATACTGATAGAGTCGGTGATAATGGAATCGAATGCCCCTCTGTCTTTCTTTTTCAACTCTTTAGAACTTATTACAGGACAACTTTTTAATCTGTTTTCTCTGATAGTTCCAGTTGTTCGGAAATTTCTAGCTCTCATTTCTACCAATAATTCCACCGAAGTAAAAAAATTGTCAATATAAAGTTCATGTCTTTGAGGATATGAAATGCATGCAGTCAAATCTAATACAACTCTTGTTCCCAAAGGCAATGAATTGTTTGGCGTCTGCTCTTTACCAACGTATACTTGCAAATTAAAAGGGTATCCTTCTGAGGATGCAAGAACCCACATTTTATATCCAAATTTTATGGGTTTTGATCTCATATACATCTTTGCAGAATGGCGACCAGTATAAGGTATCATTTCTTCATCAACGCACAAAAATTCTGAAAACACTCCAAATTGTTGAAGCTTTTTGCAAAATGTATCCATAAATAGACGTACTTTAGCCAATTTGTCAGTTAAATCAATTGTATCATTGTTGCACAAATGTATATACTTCTTTATATTTCGAAAGCGTTGCCTGCTCATAGCGTTATGAATGAAAGGAATATTGCAATCATCAGATTTAGCCCAATACAAGTCTTCTTGAGGGAGAGAATGATACCCAGAAAATAGTATTATTCCCAAAAACCTCCAAAGTTCTTTTTCTGTCAAAGTAAATCCGATGTTGTTCTTTTGATTTGCATAACGCTCCGTTTCTGCAATAATGAAAGACATAATTTCGTCATCGAAAAACATTCTAAATATTTCGAACGGAGTCATGTGCGCTATTTCTGGATATTCTTCTTCTAACGTAGATGGAATTGTTTCCTTGTTTATAGGCAATATATCTGGACATTCTGACCACTCAAATATTTTTTTATTATAACTTTTGCTTCTTTCCGCGCGATATTCAAAACATTTTTTTCTTCTTTTACAGATTTTTCTACTTTCTGTCTCATTATCTGATTCATCTGATTCATCTGAGATGGGATCAATAACAGTCTTTCTACGTTTTACATTTTTCTTTTTCTTTTCTAAACGTGCATTACAATTTTCATAGTTTTCTGTACTTTTCGAATTCACAGAAATTTCCACTTCACCAGATACATCCCGAAGTAAATCATTGCATAAATTATTTTCTTCGATGTCTTCTTCATCTGTTACTATACTGGGTTCTGGGGGCAAAGTTACGATTTCTGGATCATCAGACAATTCATCGGAATCTAATTGTTCAAAATAATCCAACGCTTGTTCGGCAGTCAGAAATTTCTTAGCCATTTTCTTCTCAAATTCGAAATACACACAATGAAGCAATAAACAAACTAGGAAAAAAAGAACATTCTTTCCGTCGAGAGATAATTTTCTACTCTAACAGTGACTTTGTGAATAGACGGAGTGAAAAACGCAGGTGTTTAGTTTTGCACGTGATAGTGAGGGAGGGGAAGGGAGAAGAGAATCGAAGAAATATTATTGGTTTAAAAAAACTAAAGAAGGCGCCAATGTTCCCAAAATGGGAACAAGCTATTTATTCTTCCACTGAGAACAAGTTATTGCAATTTTTCACTTATAATCAATGTTATTTGATAAAATAGACATTTATAAGAAAATTTCAACAGATAAAATAATTTTTTATTTATACATTTAAAATATATAAGCATGCATACTGAGTATGATGGAAAGATGAAATTTCCCATTTTTTAAAATTCCATAAAAAATACAAATTATGAGAGAAACTTAATAAAAAAAATTACACAACTTGTCACATTTATTCTAAAATGAAATGTAATTAACCTTGTAACAATAATTTTAATATTTAGTTTAAAAAAAAAATAATAGCGAATGTTCCCAAAATGGGAACATTGGCGCCTAATGGGTTAACATGGTGGTATAGGGCGAAATTTCACATAAACGTCAATTTTGAGAGATATTTTCATCGTAAAGATGTCAGACTACTTTTGAAATATTATTTAGCACACTGGCATGAATATTGATGACTATGAATTTTCCAATATAAAAATTTCGTAAATTATTGGAAATTTACGAATTTCTTATCACAATAGAATAGGGCAAAATTCTACACAAACGTCAAATCTTGAGGGATATTTTCATCGTAAAGATGTCAAACCACTTTTGAAACATTATATAGGATACTTACATAAATACCATAGAGTATGAATTTTCCAATTTAAAAAAATCATAAGTTATTTGGAATTTACGATTTACTTAAAATGGCAGAATAAGGCAAAATCGAGCACAAACGTCCATTTTGAGGATCATAAATATATCAGACAATTTCAAAATAACATTTATGATACTTGAATGAACATGATTGACTACAAATATTCTAATGGGAAAATTTCGTAAGTTATTCGAAATTTAAGATTTTATCAACATAGCAAAATGTTGCGATATTTCATATAAATATGCATTTTTCGGATTGTTGCATTGGAAATATTAGCATGAAAAATAAAGTACGAAATTGATCCCAAAAAAATAAATTAATAGATTAGAATAAGATAAATATGTTGAACTGAATGGTGGGTAGCCTATTAGGTGAGGATTTCGTTCTGTCATTGTGCCAAGCGTTTGGTCAAATTCATTTCTCTTAACATGAATATAATATGTCCTGTACAAGAAATTTATGAGAACATACATATGATGGGGAACTGAGCAGAGTCCACCTATGCCAACTAGTTTATCTATTAGTTCCCCATCATACTATAGGTATGGGGAACTTAGGTAATCGTGAAAATTTTCGACCTCGGTTTTTTTACTTTTCTACACGTTTTCAGGTGTGAGGAATCTGAAAATGACAAAATTTGTATGGTGTCTGTCTGTAGGGTGTCTGTTAGTCCGTTAGTTCGTTAGTTTGTGTACACGATATCTCAAGAACAAATTGTCGCAGAGAGGTCACATCAGTTTTAAAATGTTACTTTCGACACTGTCAAGAACCCTATTCATTTGCAACATTCGATTTTAAAAACTTCGCAAGTTATTAGAAATTTACGATTTTCTTAACATGGGAGACTAGGACAAAAATTCACTTAAACGTGCATTAAATGGAAACTTTTTACTGTAAAATTGTCAGACCAGTTTTAAAATATCAGTTTTGATGCCGGAATGAACATCAGTAACTATAAATATGCTTCTTTGAAAATTTCGCAAGTTATTGGAAATTTACGAATTTCTTAACATGGTGGTATAGGGCGAAATTTCACATAAACGTCAATTTTGAGAGATATTTTGATCGTAAAGATGTCAGACTACTTTTGAAATATTATTTAGGACACTGGCATGAATATTGATGACTATGAATTTTCCAATATAAAAATTTCGTAAGTTATTGGAAATTTACGAATTTCTTATCACAATAGAATAGGGCAAAATTTTACACAAACGTCAAATCTTGAGGGATATTTTCATCATAAAGATGTCAAACCACTTTTGAAATATTATGTAGGATACTTACATAAATACCATAGAGTATGAATTTTCCAATTTAAAAAAATCGTAAGTTATTTGGAATTTACGATTTACTTAAAATGGCAGAATAAGGCAAAATCGAGCACAAACGTCCATTTTGAGGATCATAAATATATCAGACAATTTCAAAATAACATTTATGATATTTGAATGAACATGATTGACTACAAATATTCTAATGGGAAAATTTCGTAAGTTATTCGAAATTTAAGATTTTATCAACATAGCAAAATGTTGCGATATTGCATATAAATATGCATTTTTGGGATTGTTGCATTGGAAATATTAGCATGAAAAATAAAGTACGAAATTGATCCCAAAAAAATAAATTAATAGATTAGAATAAGATAAATATGTTGAACTGAATGGTGGGTAGCCTATTAGGTGAGGATTTCGTTCTGTCATTGTGCCAAGCGTTTGGTCAAATTCATTTCTCTTAACATGAATATAATATGTCCTGTACAAGAAATTTATGAGAACGTACATATGATGGGGAACTGAGCAGAGTCCACCTATGCCAACTAGTTTTAAGTTGAAAAATAAAGTGCAGTATTGAACTACGAAAAACTTTTCATTTGTTTTACTGTTAACTCCCTCTAACTCTCAAAAGTTTTGTCCAGAAGTTGTGCAGATAATAGGAATTTGCAAATTAGAGATCACTGCCTTTGTTTACAGTTTTCTTTTGCAGATACAAAGTCAGTTATTATTAATTAAATAGACATCAAAACGGAAAGAGGATTTTTAATAAAATTTAGAATAAATATTTCTTCAATATTAATAAAACTAATCTATCACATTCATATATGATGATAAATAATTTAAGCATATTCAAATAATAGGTACCTATAAAATGTAAACAAACATATTTAAAAAATATGAAACAAAATATTTTTGAAAGTCCAGAAATAATATTCATCGCTGATTAATTTTGTTAAACATTCATGTAATAGTGGTTTATTTTCAGCGCTAGTCTATATGAACTGCAGGATAATAAATATAAGAATGTTACTCTCCCCCCCCCCACACACACACACCTTCTCTATTTGTGTTTCAAAGTAAAGATTATGCTAAAAGTTTGATAAAAAATAATTATAAGAATATACCATGTTTTCAAATTTTCTGATGAGTCATTAATAAAATACGTGAGGCTAAAAAATAATATTTAAGCACGCGGAATCAATTCAGTGAAATAATAATAATAGTGAAAAAAAAGTGAAAATAATAGTGAAAAAAATATTACTCCTTTTAGAACAACGTATATTAGCATCGCACATTAGCACTTATTAATGTGTATAAAATTTTAAAATTGATAAGGACGTCAATTTTTGTGAAATGCATAATTTAACTTTTTATAATTTTTTCAAATTCATGTTGAATTAAATGTATTTATTTTTATGTCGAAAGAAAATGAACTTGTAATTTTTTTTTCGGTAACAATTAAATTATAGCTAATTTTTTAATGGCTATTTTATTGCTATTAAGAGCTTATTATTTTCATATTTTAATTAATTAAAAGAAAACTATTCGAAAATCTGACTTCGAAGTATTGTGTTGTCACTGTGTTCTGAGTTACTGTGAAGGTTTCAAATGTCTAGCTAGTAGGGAAATTAGTTAAAAATAGATTGCAAGATATATACCGAACAAACAAACAAGAATCGAAGGTAATAAAAAGTAAAAAAGTGAGAAATGTGAATTTTATCGAAATATGAGATGCAAATTTCTTATAGATTAAAAATTCAGTAACGGATTAGAAGAATTTGCATATTATAAATATGCAGATTAGAGGGAGTTGACTGTACTGTACGTGACTATAAGGAAAATAAAGTTTTTAATGACATTTTGTAATACAGTAAATAGTAATTATTGCATACTGGTTCTTTTAATTAACTGGATTACGTTAACAGCTGTTTAATTAGAAAGTATAAGCAAGTGATCCAAATTATTATTTATTACCAGTTAAAGAAATAAAATTGTCTAAACTATAAAACTTTATACTGTTTAAATTGAAATTGATTTTTTTACTGGATTTTGAGTATTTTGGAACGTGATCATCAGATACCGAGGCTCATTAGCTCATTTTGATAAAAAAAAACTCATAATTATTAACTAAATATGTTATTAAATTTGTATAGGTATATTTAAAGTTACTTAAAGTTGTTTATAAGATCAATGCATCCATTGTATCTTACAAATCTGCAATTTATAGGATAAATTTTTAAGAAAAACAGTTTCTTCCATTTCTTCCACTTGGAAGAAACCTATTTCTTCCGGCCGGTTTTTTCCATGGTTTTTTCCGCGGTTTTTTCCGCCTTGGAAGAAACTTGCCAACCCTGTGATGTCATAATACGGTTGTTTCTTTTTAATTAGTTGTTGCCATTCTTTCGGTATTACGCTTTGCTCTCTCTCATTAATAGCGGTGTTAGAAGTTAGAATTTCCAGGGCTTTGCGCTTTAAGGCATAATTATGGGAATTATAAGGAGCAATTTTAGTGGTGGTTATAGTATTAGGATTAATTGGGTTATTGATATGAGTACGGGATAGAGAGGTGAAGGTTCTATTATATTTTAGGTCATTAACGTGTTCGATTTTGCGGTCTTTTATTTTTCTTTTTGTCATACCGATATAGCATGCGTTAGTGCTATTATTTTCAAAGTTGATGTCGATTTTATAGATTCCTGAGGTTTCTTTGGGGTCAATTAAGTCTTTTTCATTGCATATATGTTGTGTAATATTTTTATTAGGTTTGATGGAAATGTTTATACCATGTTGGGAGCCTTCGTGTTTTATTTGCAATACCGTTGCAGAATGGAATGGAGGGAGTATATTTAGATTTTACTTTTTGGGCATTATTAATTGTATTTAGGGATTTTAAGCGCTTTTTAAAGAGTTTTTGAACAAGTGAAGTTTTAATTTCGAGGTTTAAGAGGGTTTTTTTGGAACATAATATAGCGTGATTTATGTATGAGAGTAATTCTCTGAGAAGTGGTCATTTCATGTCCCAGTAGTCTTGAGGGCATATTTTTAAAAGCACAAAAACAAAAAGCAGTCTAAACTATCAATATTAATTGGTTTTGCATATAAACTGTTATTCTATGGTTATTGGAATTCAAATATAATTTTAAAATATTTTTTTAAATGCAAAATATCATTCCCTCACTGTGTCCCCATTCCCACATGTAAGTAAGTAAAATGGTTTCCATGGTATTAAAGCATCTCTATTTAGATTCTTTGAAATGAAAATTTATTAAACATACTTAAATAAATATTTATCCATTATACTACATTTATATATTATGCAATGAAAGAAATTAGAACACTTATTATTGTTGTCCCTGGTAATAGATATCATTCCCTCATCAAACTGTAATTATACCCCTACTTACTCCATTAATGGCAGCACGTACTTTATATAAGTCAAACTTAATTTATATAGAAGCAAAGTAAAGGAAACATTTTGTGTTCTGTTGGAAACATTTTGCAATGAATAGCATATGGCTCTCAAATGTTAGATTGAAATACAGTATTTTTATTATATGTCATTCCCTCACTCAAGGGCGTATCCAGAAAAAGATTTCGGAGGGGGGCCCAGCTTTATTTGCACACCAAGAGCGTATGCACTAAAGTTTGCACCCCCCCCCCCCTCAATCACCTTAACTTAAAAAAAAAAAAAATGTTATTACCTTAAGCTTCGTATCTAGGCATAGTAAAATGGTTATGCGCTATAAATAAGATCAGTTACATTGCTGTATGTCAGTAAACAATGGAATTAATGTTCCTAAAATCGGAAATGAGAAGAAAAGATTTAATTATAATAATAATTTTAAAAAGTGCCTTGGGCCTAAAACTGATAGAACTAGTCCTTTAAAATGCATAAGTCTCTGCTAGAGAGTTCTTTAATCCGTGATGTTGTAAACTACTGGCAAACGGAGAAAATCATCAAAACTGGACTCACGGTAGTCCGGTTAATAAGGAGTCGCGATCGTAATTGAAGGATTGAGTGATCGATGCTGGAGCCATCCAAATACTGTCATGTAGATTAATGGTATCAGTTGCACATAAAATCCGTTGTGTCCTCCATGTTTTGTAAATGTAATAGCTCGGGTATATTGAAATTGGGGAAACATCTTCTCCGTGGAGGTTTTAAATTGTGATGGTACGATTCTGGATTACCCTAGAAATGAATTCTAGACTATTGCTATGCTATCTGTCTAGCTTTAGTGCAATGTTAAGTGAATTCAAATTTAACATACCGAAAACTGGCTGACGTCGTAATTCAGTGGTACGGCGCATGATTTATGTGCCATGCACAACCATGTTTCAAATACTTTTCGGTTTTTCTTTAGATATAGCTTCTTTTTAATACAGCCGAGATATATCTTTTCTATAAAAAGGGAAATCTAGCTACGCTATCTGCTGGGCGATATACCCAAAAATCTAATAAAAAAAAATTATATCTAAGTTTCCAAAAATAGTCTTATGGTATTCAGTACATCTAAAAACATGGAAATACATTGAAAACTGGAAGTCTAAAAGTTTCCGAATCCAATACTTTTTTCTCTTGTTTTGTGTGTGTGTGTGTGTGTGTGTGTGTGTGGAGGGGGGGGCTCGAGCCCCCAGAGCCCCCCTCTGGATACGTCCCTGCCCTCACTCATTATAAAGTTAACTAAAAGAAATCAAATTTGCTTTTTTATGCTATTACCCAGTGGCAGAAAGTTTTGAAGCTGTCTGCAACAGGCTTTTAAGATTTCATAATCTGTCTGCAAAATTTGCGTGTAATCAGGGGTGAAAATGGCTTACACTCAAAAAGCCTGAAAGCTGATGGGGACGGGGGGGAGGAGGGGGCTTAACATCAGTGCTGATCTTGTGCAACAATACACGAATACAATTTTACTACAAAACGATATAATGTAAACAATTGTATTCATTCAATTCATCTCATTCAATTAAATATTTTATAGCAATGTTCCACACAACACAATATAAATAATTATAAATAATACAAGTTTTAGTTTTGATACAGAAATTTTTATAAGTGAATAGTTATCCAAAAGTTACAGACAAATTTTTTTTCTCAGTGCAGACAAAAACTATCCGCAAGCCGTTTTTCTGTGTCCGCGACTATGTCGCCGTGTCGCAGTGTTTCTGCCTTTGGGTGCTATTATATTAATAAAAATATGTTTTAATAAATATTTAGTGTTTGAAAATATAGCTAAACTTAATAATATTTTTATAAAGTAGTTTCTAGAAGAAATTTGTGATTCTCTCACAATCATTCCCTCATTTTTCTAATTAATAAAAATAATTACTATTTAAAAATTATCAGATACAGCTTGGTTAATATCATTTTTTATTAACTGTGTATGTATTTTTATTATTTTTATTAACGTGTATATGCAAAAAAAAAAAAAAAAAAAAATATTGGAGCAATTTTATTTGAGCTAACTTTTTTTTTTAAAAAAAGCACACTTTTCAGAGATGACCCATGAACGTAAAGCGGCAATTTTACATTGGAAGGGGTTTTTGCATTTTTTATTGATTATTTCGTTATTGTTGGTTGGTTTGCGATAAATGGTAGTGTTGAAAGTATTAACTTTATTTTTAATAATTTTAACGTCTAAGAAGTTTATGCTATTGTTAGATTCTAAATCTAAGGTAAATTTAATATTTTGGTCTAAGTTATTTAATTCATTTAGGAGGTTTTGAGGGTCAATGTGAGCAGGGATGACGGCAAAAACGTCATCCACATAACGGAGCCAGATTTTACAATTTTTTATTATTAAGTCGTTTGCAGAATTCTCGAGGTGACGGAGTTTAATTTCGGCAATAACACCCGATATGGGCGAGCCCATCGGCACACCTCTAGTTTGTCTGTAAATGTTATTATTGAAGGTGAAATATGAGTTATTTAATAGAAGGTTATTGGCCCTGATTAATGTTTCACTTATTTTATCACTACCGTATTTTTCAATCATTTGATTTTGTATAATATTAGTAATTTCATTTAAGTCTATGGACCCAGTAGCAGAATTTTTCCTGTCAATCTGTGACAACAATTTAGGCATTAGAAAATAATCTGCAACACTATAAATAACAGAAAAAAAAAAAAAGCTTGCGAGATTCAGTAAGTATTTCTGTCAGAAGTTCGCATTTATTTAATACTAGCAGGCTCCGCCTGCGTCGCTGGTCACTATAATTAAATGAATCTTCAAAAAATTTGAATCACTATTTTTTTTTCATAAAAAAAAAATCCTTTAAAATCACTCTTTACCTCACTTCGGGTACTCGTGGCCTACCGTAGCATCTTCAGCGGGCATTTCACTTTGGGTATTTATCAGATGACAAAAGCTGCTATTATTCAAGAACTAAGATTATACAGATGGCTGTATCTCAGCATTTATTAAATATTTCAGTTTCGGCACCATGTATTATAGCTCTCGCTCTTTCTACTATATTATCATTTGATTTCGACTAATACAATAAAAAAAAATAATAAAAAGAGAAGCTATTCCTTTCAAATGAATTAATTATATAAGCAAAAAAATAAAAATAAAATGAATTTTAATTAAACTTAAATTTTAATCAGTTTAGTCTTTTCTACTATATTACCAGTTTTTTCAATAAATACATTTAAAAAATATATATTCCTTTAATATGAATTAATTAAATGAAAAATAATCTGATGTGCCACTCACACGACTTTCTCTTATCCTGCATTTCTGTACTAAAAAGATAGATTGTATATAATAAAGTCGTAAGATCAATGCGGTAAAAAAGATCAATCTATTTTTTTTTTTTTTTTAATCTAAAGTAGATTTAGGAACAGTTTTATTTCACATATAAATTCACATTCTGAATCCCCCATTAACACATCCCCCTGTTTAATTATAATGCCTACATTTATTTATTTATTTTTAAAAAAGGCTGTTATCAATTTGCATTTAAACTTGCCAATCTTAATCAAATTTTTCAAGTGGCAACTCAATACGAATCTAATAATACTAAATTTAAATTTCCTGTTGTCATTTGTTTTTAAATTATGCTGATAACAGATATAAATACAGATCGACTGCTAAAAATTAGACTTTCACATTCAAGGCACCCCAAAACGTGATATTATGGGGGGGGGGAAACAGAATTTAAAATAGAACTTTAAAAAATACTTTGTTTACAGTAGGTATAAAAAAATTAATTATCCTTACAGAGCAGTGATCGTCAACATAGTAAAATGTAGCAAATTATTTATATTTCCATCAATTATATTCAATAGAAAAGAACGTTTAGCTTAATTTTGGGTATCCTTGTATATCGTCTATCATGAAAAACGGCAGTTTTTCGAGTGACGCAAGCGGAAGGACAAACGGACGGAACGCTGCGAACTCATATATACACCTAGTTTGACATCAAAGAGATTTGTAAAAGCCAACACTTAATATCTCAGCAAATATGCCATATTTTGTTCTGATATTTTCAAAATAATCTTTTATCGTCGGTCTTAATCTATCCTGAAAATTTTACGTTCCTACATGCAGTATGTTTTGAGATCTGAATCTCAATTTAAAGCCAAAAAGGGAAAATGTGTGGTGTACTCTGTAAGGATGTAATGGACTAAAATATCTCTAAAACCGCACGAACGATTTTAATTTAATTAATATATGTTGTTAATGGGATCTTTCTGAATCTAGTAACGTTTTTGTTTTTTTCAGGAAAACTCTTGTTTTTTGTAAAAGTTGCTTTGAAAATAGAACTATATTACTCCGCCAAAATGCATGCTTTTATTCGGCGAAAATGTCGTAATTCGGTTCTTACTTTCAAGACACGTTGGTTGGCTGACCAACGTGAATGTAGTCAATAAATTTTTGTTATGAAGAATATAATTTTATTTTTAAGATTTCTCATTTCGTCAAAAAAGTATTTAGATAATATTTAAAATAAATGAAGAATTTTTTAATTATAGATATTCTATTTCATCATTATTCATAATGAAATAAAAATTTTTTTAAAGCGAAAACGTTTAATAAATCCCTCATGCACACAAATTTATACCATGGTCCATGGTCTTTGGAGCGCATGCGTACATCCTGTAGACGCTAAGCTAATTGCTTTCCCTGTATCCGTCCGCGGTGTTTGTTTAATTTGTTGATTGGAAATTGGAATTAATACGAAATTTTGCATGATTTAGACAAATATTGCTAGTGCTCGGATACTTTTGCTGTGACCCACTGGTGTACCACGCCGGCGTGAACGTGTTAATCATAATTTTTATTAAAGAAATTAAAATAACACTGAGATATGAGAGTGTGAGCAGTGTTTTTTACATTTTCATTCGGGAATTAAAATATTTATTCAAAAATTCCACCTACTTGCATGATTTAGTGGTAAGTGTATTATAATTTTATATTCTTAAAACTTGCTTATATTTTTTAACTTAATTTTACGTATATGTAATTTTAGGCTTCGTCTGATTGCACGAAAGTATTGTTATTTGTAAACAAACCATTGTTTACATTTTTCATAGTCGCTTTTTTCGCAAAATGTTACTCAGTTTTCTGTAATATGATAATTAAACAAGTTTTCGAATTCTTTATTATGTTTATTATTACTTTAATTATTTTGTTATTATTGGTAATATGTCACCTTTTAGCTTAGCAATTTTTGGAAAAATAAATTTAAATGTTTTGATTAGAGATCCTAACTAATCGAGATACTAAGAGATACTTTGATTACAGTCCAAAATTTATTTATTGGAATAAAATAGCTGTATTATTCTTTTCAAAAAACAGATTACGAAAAACTTTATTTTTGAATGATACAGCATTGTAAAACGAAGCAACAAAAATCCTATATATGATAACATGGGAAGGGAGAAAGGGAGCTATCTGACTGATGTACAGCCGGGTAATTCCATTTTAAATCAACAAATTTTCAAAAAAGTTGTTGCATGACAATTTTTGATTTTGATGACAATTTGCATGTGCTTTCCCCATACCTTTTTGACCACAAAAATATATTTTTTTTATTAAAAAAAAAATTACCCTTTGATATGAAGGCTATTTTTGTCGTTGCCAACAGCAAAAATTAGATATTTTGATGCTTTGCTTTATGAACTATAACTTTTTTTCTATCAAAGCTATCAAACTCAACTATAGCTCATTGGAAAGCTAAAAAAAAGATCTTTTTCCATATGGTATCAATAAATTTGAGATTTAAAAACAAAGGTTATTTTTTCAAGGTCAAAGTTTGCGATGCAAAATTAATTTTTTGCCACTTTTGAAAATTAAAAAACCTATGAAGGGCTTGGAATAACAAGCCCTCTTTTTTTTCTTATATACATATATAAGGTTGCTTATTGTATTAAAAAGTTTGGCTTGTTACTCTGCCCCCTTCACAAGATACGACCCCCCAAAGTTGCAAATTTTCTAAAAAATCCAATTTTCAATGCTAAAAAAATGCATGTGGGGGGCAAGGTAATTTTTTTTTTACTTGTGTGATTTTAAGTACTTTATACCAGCTTTCAAACAAAAAAAAAAATTACTTTGTTATTCAAAGGCGTTTGGCAGCTATAAGGGTCTGAATTTTCAAATAATCACACTAAAACCATCCAATTTTTTCATGTACTTTTTTTTGGAAACATGTCATTTATTATTATTTTTTTTTATTTAATGGACTTAGATTGACCTCACAAATAAGAATATATCATATTCCTACTTTTCCTCATTTATAGTAATCTATTTGCCAGTAAAAGCTATAGAGGATTTTTATCAGAGAGATGCCTGTAGTCGCATGATGCCTGGAAAAAAAGACTGTATTTCTGTGAGAGGAATGAATGGGGAAAAGTCAAACCTTCAAAAAAGGCTCATTTTATGTGACTTGAAGGAACTTTACATACATTTTAAATAAAATTATCCTGATTTGAAAGTAGGGTTATCTAAATTTGCCGATCTTAGACCAAAATTTTGTGTGTTAGCTGGAGCATCTGGTACAAATTCAGTGTGCGTTTGTTTGTACCATCAAAATGTAAAACTTATGCTATCAGCGATTAAAAGTGATCATAGCTACAAAGATCTGCTGCAGATTATGGTCTGTGATACTGAAAATGAGAATTGTATGTTTTCGGAATGTACTGCATGTCCAGGTGTGGATGCCATTTTATCACAGATTTCTCCAAGTAACAGCACCCAAATTGACTTGGAAAATGATGAATTTGAGGATTTGCAAGTTTCATATAAGCAGTGGATGTCCACAGACAGATGTGAACTGACATCATGTGTGCTACCTTTACAAGAATTCTTGGTTAAGTGTTGTGAAAAACTTGAGCATCTAAAGAGCCACCATTTCATTGCCAGTAAACAAGCAGCATTTCTAAAATCAAAGAAAGAAGATCTGGATAAGGGGGAATTTTTGATACTTGGAGATTTTTCAGAGAATTTCTCTTGTGTTGTTCAAGACGAGGTGCAGACCTATCACTGGTCAGGTGTGCAATGTACGCTTCATCCTTTTGTTGTCTACTGGGAAAAAGATGGAGAAATTCAAACTCAAAGTTTTTGCTTTGTAAGCGACTGCCTTGACCACAACACAACTACATTCTACGCCTTTCAAATGATCCTTGTTAAAAAACTGAAGGCAGATCATGCTTTAATTTCAAAATTATTCTATTTTTCAGATGGATCTGCCGCACAGTACAAAAACAGGAAAAACTTCATTAACTTGAGCCATCATGAACAAGACTTTGGGATAAAAGCAGAGTGGCATTTTTTTGCTACATCCCACGGGAAAGGCCCCTGCGATGGGATTGGAGGAACAGTGAAGAGGCTAGTGCGAAAGGCTAGTTTGCAACGACCGGTCAGTAATCAAATCTTGAATCCATTAGATGTCTTTGAATACTGCACTGAACATATTAATAGTGTAACGTTTTTCTATGTTTCCTGTGATGATGTTAATGCAGTAGGAAAAGTTCTTGAGGAAAGATATAAAACAGCACTATCATTACCCCAAACTCGGTCTTTCCACAGCTACATTCCACTCAACAGAAATATCATTCATGCCAGACGTACATCATTTTCTTTAGATTTTACAACCTTTCATGTCATCAAAGACGAACCTATCAACCTTAGATTATCCACACCAACAACCCGACCAAAGTTGTCCGATTATGTTTGTTGCGTATATGATGGTGACTGGTGGCTAGGAGAAGTGGTGGAAATAAAGGTATTTGATGTCGAAGAAGAATACAGGATCCACTTTTTTCATCCTAAAGGACCTGGAACATCGTTTAAAAAATCAAGTCATGATAACCAAACTTGGGTTCGGTTTCAAGATATTTTGAAAATCCTGACTGCATCAGAACTATGGTCAGCACAGGGAAGAGGTCATAATATCACACCTGTGATGAGTGAACATTTGTCAACTCTTCTCTATGAGACAATAAACCACTGAACAAAAAAGTTTTGCATGTTTTGAGAGGTAAGTTAAATTCTATATACCAAGATGTTAGAAACCTTAAATTAGCTTATCAAAGTTTAAATGTGTTCTTTGACAACTCTTCTTAGTCTTTTTAGTTGTTTTCACCATTTAAAACTAACAATTAAGTAAAAAATAACTTTTCACTAACACCTAAGATTAAGAAGTATGAAAATAATTGCGTTGTTTCAGTATTTAATTATTTGAAAATTTAGACCCTTATAGCTGCCAAACGCCTTTGAATAACAAAGTAACTTTTTTTTTGTTTGAAAGATGGTAAGAAGTACTTAAAATCACACAAGTAAAAAAAAATCTACCTTGCCCCCCACATGCATTTTTTTAGCATTGAAAATTGGATTTTTTAGAAAATTTGCAACTTTGGGGGGTCGTATCTTGTGAAGGGGGCAGAGTAACAAGCCAAACTTTTTAATACAATAAGCAACCTTATATATGTATATAAGAAAAAAAATGTTATTCCAATGCTTGTTATTCCAAGCCCTTCATAGGTTTTTTAATTTTCAAAAGTGGCAAAAAATTAATTTTGCATCACAAACTTTGACCTTGAAAAAATAACCTTTGTTTTTAAATCTCAAATTTATTGATACCATATGGAAAAAGATCTTTTTTTTAGCTTTCCAATGAGCTATAGTTGAGCTTGATAGCTTTTATAGAAAAAAAGTTATAGTTCATAACGCAAAGCATCAAAATATCCAATTTTCGCTGTTGGCAACGACAAAAATAGCCTACATGTCGAAGGGTAAATTTTTTTTAAATAAAAAAAATATATTTTTGTGGTCTAAAAGGTATGGGGAAAGCATGTGCAAATTGTCATCAAAATCAAAAATGGTGTTGCACACCCCATTTGTTGATTTAAAATGGAATGACTCAGCCTTAATTAGATACATCACAAGTCTAATGTAATGGGTAATTGGGAAATGTTGTATGTACTGTATTAATACATTATAACTGAATATTGTTAAATTTTAAATGAATTTGAATGTCTTAGTTGTGTATCATAATAATCATTTATAATGTTTTTGACGGATATAGCTAAGGTAGTATGAAAACTACTTTATATCAACAGGGTTGCCACGCTACCTGGAGAACCTGGAATAGTCAGGGAATTTGAAAATTGACTATAAAAGTCAGTGAAAAGAAAAATCTGCCAATGCACGGTCATTTCCCCCCCTTTCCCCCCCCCCATTAGCTTCTGCTATTTTTTTTAAACACCCCCACCCTTCTTTTTTGCTCATGTAAGGAATTTCTTATTTCGCTTATAAGCGACAAATGCTATCATTGTATGCAACTTTTGTCATATGTAAATTTTGTGTTTACAAGTGGGACCTTAATTATTTTGCGCTCAACACAGTCAATGCTCAATATACGGTTAGACTGGAATTTTTTTAGAATATACCTGGAAAACCTTTTAAAAGTCAGGGAATTTCATTCTCCTGTTTGAGTGGCAACCCTGTATTATGCTTATACTGTACTCTACTCTAAATATAATAATGCAGCACAAGCAGTATAAAGAAAATAAGGCTAAGCTTTACTATAGGGTACCTGTTGGCGATTCATGATGCTGTGATGAGATTCAGTGTATCGACACTTTTTAATAGTAACTTTTTTGTATCGGTACTTCATTTAACTGTCTTGGAACTTTGTTTTTCTTTTTGTGCCAGCCGCGCGCGTGTGTTTATCGTAATGCGGCCCAGCTGAATGATTTTTCTTTTTAATGTGTTTTTGAGGTATAAAAATTAATTTTTTGAGTGTATTTTATTATTTTATTTTACTTTTTAATAAATGGAATTATTTAGGGGAAAAAAGTGTATTCTAGTAATTGATGCAGTATAGATTTTCATGCATTTTCTTATTCATGTGCCATGAATTAGGAGTATCCAGTGATGTTTTTTTTTGTTTTAATATCGGGATAGTGACCACTGTAGTACAGATTTTTTTATGCATTTTCTGATTCATGTGCTATGACTTAGGGGTATCCAGTGATATTGTTTTAGTCTTAATATTGGGATACTGACTGCTGTAGCATGAATTTTCAGATTCGTGCATGACAAATTAGCTGCATCCAGTGACTTTATTTATTTTTTGTTTGTTTTGTGATTGCTTCTGTACAGATTTTCATGCATTTTCAGATTCATGCAAGGCTGTAATTTTGAAATTTTGGGGCAAATCTTCAAGTTATTTTAGATTATACATCATTTATAATGCTGAATTTTATGTGTTAAAGCTTGAAAGCTGTCTGAATCTTTTTTTTTTTTTTTTTTTTTTTTTTTGTGGTGAAGTAGCTCAAATTTCTATTACTGTTTTAAATATTTTATTAATCCTTAAAATATGCTTAATTTATTTCAGTGAATTTCAAAACAAGCACCAGAGTGAAACAGTAATTTATTTTCTTAAAATGTATTTTTGATGTTTTGTAATGATTCAGAATATCGATTTGCAGTAATCGACTTATTCAGTGAGATGTACATCAGCAACAGCTATGGGCGCCTTATAGTAAAGCTATTCCAAAAATAAGCTAAATAAAACTTATCAAAAGCTTTCTTACTTAGATTTCTTTTTCTTCTTCTTTTTTCCCCCCATAGCAGTTAATTGTACAAATGCATCTTAAAAATTAAATCCACTTTCAAGGCCTGCATTATTTATCATTAATAGATTGCTCACACTGTTTAGTGACAGTTTGTTTATAATTTCATTTCTTACCAAATTTATGCAACTGAAAACTATTTTCACAATTTGTCCGAAATCACAATATTTTTGAAAAAAGTTCACCCTGAATGAGGAATTTGCACACATGGGGGATTTGAACAAAATCCTATTCTTCTGGTAGTTTTAGGCCCATAAATTTCAAAAAGTTTATTAAAAATGCAAAAAAAGTTCTCATTAATTTTAAAAATAACTTTAAAATTAACCAAAAATCACGTGACTTCAAAACGCTGCCTGACGCCACACTTTATGATGCTTCAATGTTTACATTCTGTTAGCCTGGTTAGTAAGCAGCAATTTGTTTTAACTTTCGTAATTATTAATCGTTTATGTGATTTCTGAGCATTTCTTTTTCATCTTAGAATCATTCAATATCATTATCACCATTTTCCATTATCATCATTTTCAAATGTTTTCTTTTCATGGCGGTTGTCCAATGTTTTCGTTTCATAGGATCCTGTGGAACGCTAAAGAATAACTTTTGAGAAGCGTTAGCTGTTGTATTAGTGCAAAATGGTACAATACAAATAATACAATATTTATACTACAATTTTTTAATATCAGTCATTATTATATCATAGAAAACCTAATTTCACTGATTCAAGAAGCAAAGCAAAGCATGAAATCAAATGTAAACAATGATTACTTTAGTTTGTTGTCATAAAGAGTGACGTCACGATATATTATACTGCGTTTTCTCTATACAGTAAATAGTGCGATGTTAAAATTGTTATAAATCAGTCATTAGATTTCAAATAAAGAAAATGTATGTATTTATTTTCTTACCTTTTCATTTTCTATTAGAATAAAATCAGAAAACGTGCAAATTGTCTATTGTGACTTTTTTGTGAAAGATTTTTTTTATTATTATTATTATAGAATTTAATGTAATTTTTTAGTATAAATGTGTGATCATGTTCTTTAATTATCGTATTTTGGATAACTGTCTAGCATTTTGCATAAAAAGCGACTGTAGTGGAAACACTGGTTTGTTTATATTTGACAACATTTTTGTTCTTCATAACAGACGAAACATGTAATTACATTTTATGAAAAACTAATTGTAAGTTTTAAGAAAATAAAACTATATAGATATATCTTACCACTAAGTCATGGAAGGAGGTGGAATATCCGTAGACATTAAATATAAACAACTCCTGCTGCCAGGGATCACTCTAGAGCGTTTTAGCGGTACGAGTTGCCACAGGGTTGGCATAATACTTACTGTGCAATGGTGTAACGGGTTTTATCATTTTTTACCGCCTTCATTTATCTCAAACACTTTAAGGATATATTTTAAAGTTTTTAGTTCTCAATTTCCCAATGTATTATTTAATATTTACTATGAAATTCCTACTTCTGCAATTTCTAAAAACATTTAAAAAGGAAAATATTTCCTTGTTTATTTAGCTCTTATACCAGTTTATGTCATTTAGCATTGTCTCATATGATATTTAAAAAATAATAGCATAGTTTACATTGTACTGTTTAAAAAGCCCTGCAGGCTCCAAAAAGTTTTTAAAAAATAATAACATTTTAATTTAACTACATATAATCAGTTAAATACAATTCGAGGCTGCTGTCACTGCTTGTTTTAATGAATTGTACCCACTAAATGTAAAAAAAAGATAAAAAAAATAAGTGAAAGTATTAAAATTGGTAATGAAAATATGAATATTGTTAATGGGTAAAGTGTGAAAAAATTTTCTTGATTCAAATGATATTTGTTAAACCTAAGTAAAAATTTTTTAGGATATCTTTTTTTTTTTTTTTTTTTTTATCTTCCCTAATTCCTTATTTTTTTTTAAATTTTGATTAGAAACTATGAGTAAAGATTTTTTTCTCTTAATACATTGCTTCAGTTATATGTCATATTTCCTATTAAATTATCCTTTTCCAAAATTCTTTTATGTGTTCATGATGTGTGTGTGTGAGTAAAATTTTGCTTTATTTCAATACATTATTGTAGCTACAAAGTCAAAGTCTGAAGTTGAGTGGCTCATACTACCGCATTTATGATTGTTATACAATTACTTCTTATTATGAAGATATGTTGAATAAAAATGTTGGTTATAAATGCCTACATGGATTTTTTCTATAGAAATAGAATATTATTTATATTTTTATAATTTAAGTAAAATGATTGATAGTGTGGATATTGTGCATATATATACACATACACATAATAAAAAACAAATGTTGTACAATAATGTATGAATACATAATAAAAATCAATTAAATCTTGATTTAAATAAAAAAAATCGATTTTTTTGAAAAAAATAAAAAAAATCAACAACCCTGTTTTGAAGTCAGATTTTCGAATAGTGTGCAACGATGTTAAAATTTATATTTCCAACGAATACACAATTTTGACTTTTAGATTCTGGAGAAAATTTTACAACTGGATACTAAATTTGAAGTAATTTAATCAATATGCTTAGCAATTATATTTATTGGGACTTTTGAGTTTTTTAATGTTTTTTTTTTTTTTTTTTCAATCTTAAATCTCTTGGTGATATTAGTTTTTTAAGTGTAGCTTAAAATCTACTTGACCAAAAGAACTGAAATTTCATAAAAGTATAATTAAAATAATTAGGAGCCAGTGAAATATTTGTTGCAAAATACTTCTAATTTGCAATTTAAGAATTTTTAGTTAAATAATTTCTAAATATTTATTTTTTAGATAATTTTATTTAAAAATTTTTAAATTGTAATCTACAATAATATTTTTAAGTTATTGCAGGCTTTAAATATGTAGATTCCCTAAGAATTTTCCCCCATAAATAATTAAATTACACATTCTATAAGGAATGGGTAGGTATCTATTTTTCTCTCTCGATATTTGCTCAATCTGGTACATATAGGTATCATCTTTTTTTTTTTTTTTTTTTTTTTTTTTTAAAGATCTATACATTATTATTTAAAAAAAAAAAAAAAACTGCACAGCATGTGCAAAAATAAATGTGAAATTAACAATATTTATACATATAGTCACAACCACTTGTTAAAATATGCTATAATTTCACCAGTTATCGATAAAATTCACATTTTTCAAGACTGATTTCCAAAATTCGCGATAATTTTACGATTGATCGCCAAAATGCATAATTTTTTTTCATCGCTAATTAATAAAATTTCTGCGTTTTTTAAGTTAAATTCCCAAATACTCAATTATTTCGTCGATAATAGACGTAATTTGCACTTCGTTCTCAAAGCTGAATGCTGAAATACACAATAATTTTGCAGCTGATTTCGAAAATACGGGATTATTTTCAACGCTAACTATGGTGTCAATTTTTATAGTTAAAACTTACATTTAATCACATTTAATTCCCAAATACCGCTATTATTATTTTTTCTTTTTCCTATAGCTGTTCCTGAAATTCACGATATTTTTGTGGTTGATTGCTGAAACCTTGTATTATTTTGTGCCTAATCGATGAAATTTGTATTCTTTATAAAGTTTAATCTCCAAATACTCAATTATTTCGCCGCTAATCTATGAAATTTATGCTTTTCTCAAAGCTGAATCCCGAAATATGCAATAATTTTGCAGCTTAATTCTGAAATACGGGATCATTTTACTATTAACTGTCAAAAATTTATGCTTAAGTGCAACTAATTGCTAAAATACGATATTATTTCGGCGTTAATCGATAAAATTTGAAATCTTTTCAAAGGTGATTTCTGAAATTCACGATATTTTGTGGCTGATTATTGAAACAGACATCAGCACTGAAGAAGAAGATAAAAAAGCCAGTGACAAGATGGTCAGTAGAGCAAAAATTTTTCAACCTGATGACGACCGTGACTAGCGAGTCGAAATATATTGTAATGCTGCTCAATTAAAGGATTTTAAGGTATTTTAAGTGTTTTTAAAGTTGAAATTAATATTTTTGGTAGGAAGATTGGATTTAACGTTGCACTAGTACTGCGTATGATTGTAATTTGAAATTAATATTTTTGGTAGGCAGATAGGATTTAACATTGCACTAGTGCTGCGTATGATTTTAATTTGAAATTAATATTTTTGGTAGGTAGATCGGATTTAACGTTACACTAGTACTGCACACAAATTTTATGAGAAAGAAAGTATTTTAATTTGAAATGAATATTTTACATTGAACTACAGCTACCTTAAGAGGAATTACAAAAGATTTGATTGGTTTATTTGATTTTCATTGATTTGAGTGTATTTTACGTTGAACTAGAGCTATGTTTTGAGGAATTACGAGAGTTTTGATTGGTTTATTTGATTTTCATTGATTTGAGTGTATTTTATGTTGAACTAGAGCTACGTTTTGAGGAATTACGAGAGATTGGATTGGTTTATTTGATTTTCATTGATTTAAGGTAGGGGTGTCCAGTGATTTTTTTTCTTGTTTTCACATGCTTGAGAGTGATTGCTGTGAAAACGAGTTGTGTGTTTTTGGATACATGCACAGCGAGGTAGGGGTGTCCAGTGATGTCTTTTTGGTTTTAACGTTCGTGATATTGATTGCCGTGGAGCAGAGTTACGTGCGTTTTCGGATTCATGCACAGCGAGGTAGGGGTGTCCAGTGATGTTTTTGTTTTAAAGTGCATGATAGCGATTGCCGCAGAGCCGAGTTTTGTGTGTTTTCGGATTCATGCACAGCAAGGTAGGGGTGTCTAGTGATGTTGTTTTGGTTTTAACGTGCTTGATAGTGATTGCCGCGGAGCCGAGTTACATGCGTTTTCGGATTCCTGCACAGCGAGGTAGGTGTGTCCAGTGATTTTTTTTTTTTTTAACGTGCGTGATAGTGATTGCTGCAGAGCCGAGTTGCGTGCGTTTTCGGATTCCTGCACAGCGAGGTAGGGGTGTCCAGTGATGCTTTTTTTTTGTTTTAGCGTGCATGATAGTGATTGCCGCAGAGCCGAGTTATGTGCATTTTCGGATTCATGCACAGCGAGGTAGGGGTGTCCTGTGATGTTTTTTTGGTTTTAACGTGCGTGATAGTGATTGCTGCGGAGCCGAATTACGTGTGTATTCATGCACAGCAAGGTAGGGGTGTCCAGTGATGTCTTTTCTGTTTTAACGTGTGTGATAGTGATTGCTGTGGAGCCCATTTACGTGCATTTTCGGATTCATGCACAGCAAGGTAGGGGTGTTTAGTGTTTTTTTTTTTTTTTTTTTTAACGTGTGTGATAGTGACTGCCGCACAGCTGATTTACGTACGTTTTCGGATTCATGAACAGTGAGGTAGGGGTGTCCAGTGATGTTTTTTTTGTTTTAACGTGCGTGATAGTGATTGCCGCAGAGCCGAGTTACATGCATTTTTGGATTTATGCACAGCGAGGTAATGGCATCCAGTGACATTTTTTTTTTTTTTTTTTTAATGTGCGTGATAGTGATTGCAGCGGAGCCGAGTTACATTCGGTTTTGTATTCATGCACAGCGAGGTAATGGCGTCCAGTGACTTTTTTTTTTTTTTTTAATGTGCGTGATAGTGATTGCCGCGGAGCCAAGTTACATTCGTTTTTGGATTCATGCATTTTCTGATAGGGGTATACAGTGTTTTTTTTTTTTTTTTTTGCTTTCATGTATGCGGAGCGTACAGACATGCGTGATACAGGTTACTGCAGTATAAATTTTTATATTTTTCAGATTCATGCATTTTCTAATAGGAGTATTTAGTTGTTTTTTTTAAGTTTTCATCTACGCGAAGAGTTCAAACGTGTGATTAATATTTTTGGCTATTTATATTGTGAAATTTCAATTTTTTTTTTCTTTTAACGAAAAAAAAAAAAAAAACAGTAAAAATCTTATTTTTTCTGATTTGCAAAAATTGACATCTTTCTTCATTTAGTGATAATATAATACTGTCAGATAAAAATCATCTGCATTTATAATGGAAAATAATTTGATAATTTAATAAATTATTTGTATTGAATGAATCTTGTGTAAAATTATATTGAAGAAAGTCATGTGGTTGCCACATCATACCAGTTTTTTTTTTTTATTATTATTATTGGTTATTTTAGTTGTTATTTCATAATTTAGTGTGGCTTCGATCACATAGATTAATCATATCGTTGTTTACGTTTCAGCTTAAGTTTGTCAAGATTGTGCAGCAACAGTAAAACTTTTAGAACAATGAAAGTAATGTTGATACTTTGTTTATGATTTTAAAAAATTATAAAATGTTGTGTTTAAACACTGTAAAATTATTGTAAATAGTAAAATAATATTGTTAGTGAAGTGAGAGAATAATTATTACCCTCTACTGGAAGAATACTACTAGAAGTAATTATTATTTTCTTAAATTTTATTTTATGATTATTTTCTTTGTGTATTATGTATTGTTTCTGATCAAATTGCTTTTTTTTTTTTCGACTGATTTTGTTGTTTTGTTTGATTGCCGAAACGCTCGCTTTCTTGGGCCATTCGTAGCTCTAGTGTAATATTAAATCGAACAAACATTGAACACCGCCGGTTGAGGGTTACAATCCGAAACACGATGCGGAACGGCGCCATCTTGGTGATTTTCAAAAATTTCGTCAAGGGGCAGCTTAAAGTATACTTTCTCCCAGTTTATATAATTAGCATAACACATTTAGCTAATAATTTATAAAAATTAACTTTAATTACTGATTGTGCAAGCACAGCTTAAAATTATTTGGTAAAGATATTATATTTCATTGTATTTAATATTTTTATATTTTAATTGCAGTGTGTATTTTCTGCTGCAGTATGTTAAATTTTAAGTAAATGACATTGCATGGGTTGGAAAACCTTGCATGTTATTTATTAAATATATATATATATATATCTCCAACAATATATGTGCTATTTTCATACAACTGAATACAGATGTATTAAAGGAAGGAGCATTATAACTACTTGTCATCCTTACAACAGATTTCATATTTTTTTTTTTTTTTTTTTTTTTTTTTTTTACAGGGTTATCCCAAACACAGTCTTTAATATTTTTACTGGTCCCTTTTTTTGCTGCGGGTGCAAAATTTTCGCTGAAATACATACAACATAACAAGTCTTTTACATTCCTGGAGTTTAAAGATTATTCATCAAGTACTTTTTGCCGTGTCTGACAAACCGCTCAAAATCGAAAGTGTTCGGTCATTTAGAGAGAGGCACTGAATCATACCTGAAAGGTGTAAAGTGATAAACAGACCATAATACATTTCACGAAATCAGCAATAATCGACAAAAGCATTAATCTTGTGATAAATAAAGTAACAAAATTAACAAACAACGGATTCAACTTTAGAGTATTAATTTTAAATGAAACGTTACACGGCCTTATGGAGCCTAATGCTATTCTTTAAATCAACAAAATAAGTCTTAAATACAATAAGGATGCAAAAATTAGAGCATCTGAATGACTTTAAAATTAAAAACACAATAAAAATATACAGAAATCTATTACTAACTTGGAACACGTTCTAATATTAACGTACATTTTATGAATCTTTATTTATTTATACAAAGGCAATATAACAGTTAGGAAATGATTTATATAAAAAGCGTAGAATATACATATTATTTACCTTTAATTCCAGTTTGATGAGACATTTTTAAGGACGCTAAGAACAATTACTCCCCATGAAAACAAAACAAATACCTACAAAATTCGAACCTGTTACTACCGGAATAGAGGAGGTACGAAAACACAGTTCCGGTCAAGCGAATCGGAATGATGGAGGCATACATACAATATATAACTGGAGTGGCGTTTACGAGCTGGACCGGGTTGGGTTATGTTGATTGACATCACACTAGAGCTGCATAGTTACAGTCGGCATAGAGTAGGGTGACAAAAGTACTCATTTTTCAGTAATTTCCTTCTTTACTTAAAATTTTAATATTAGAGCATAGATATAGTAATTTACATAGATCTATCATCCATAGATATAGTAATAAGACATAGATTGATCAGCGAGAGGGAAAAGGTGATACCTTTATTTTCGGGAAAAGTCACTCTAATGGCTGCCTTTTCCCAAGTAAATAAAATTTATGAATAATTTATTTACTAAAGGTGAATTAAAAACTCCAGATACAGTTTCAAATTCATTTTTCTTTTTTTCGGCATCAAAATTTTTTGCTCGATAACACATCCCATTGTTATCATGCAAAAAATTTTTATGCCGAAAATATTTTTTGGCATAAGCCATAAAGTGCCACCATACAGTCGGCAACAAAAGTGTCCGAACGGTAGCAAAAATTCCTATGTAAAAAAAGTACACTTCATACGGTTTTGTTAAATAAATCCTTGTCGAATCCTGTTTTTAATCAGTGTAAGAACATGATTCGATAAGGATTTATTTAACAAAACCGTATGAAGTGTACTTTTTTTACATAGGAATTTTTGCTAGCGTTCGGACACTTTTGTTACCGACTGTACATATTTGTTTTCTTCTGAACTAAACAAAATCCTGTAAAAATTGTCGAAGACGTGTTTTACAGTTTTTAGAAATTCCGAAAATTACTGCATATAGAAAAACAAATTGAATAATTCGTATTCGACACTGTTTTTTAAGATTTTGTATGAACTTTAGAAACACACTTTTGTAAAATCGATTAACCCGGGAAGTCCTAGCGGTACCGTTTGGAATCACTATAGAGCAGTTTCATATGACGTCATAGTGACGTAGATGGAGGGCTATCAACTCCACGTGAAAAGAAATAGACGCCATTTTTAGAACAGTAAGCAAATGGCAGTTGAAAACAGCTCACAGCACCATGGCAACCGCGCATAGCAACCAGTGATGGAGGGCACGCTGTCCGCGTTGCTATGCTGTTATCAGCTGTTTGCAACTGCCCTATTCGTAGGGGGGGGAAACCTGATGTTCTGAAGGCAATAAACATATACCACGGATTAAGACTATCTATAGGATGAAAAACAAGATAGGGCAGTCAGCGCGGAAAACGGAGCTTTCTGTTCCACATTAATTCAGCCGAGTGGAGGAAAACGATCCGATCGCCGCCTGGTGTAGTATCTTTGAAGCTTATCGGAAGAAAGTGAAAGCCCGCCCCTTCGGGTCTGTCATATAGAATAATAATAAAGGAAGAAGGAGCACGTCAATACTCTAATGTTTACAAACCACTTCTAGTGAATTGCCAGCGAAAGCTATTTTTGCTAATCAACGCCTTAAAGTAGAGCACCCATGCTCGGCACATTTATCGCTGTTTGTTGCGGGTGCTGCCTCGCTGACTGATTGACAGAGAGATGAGACGATTCAAAAATCTCGAAGTCGCCAACCAATCAGATTGAAGCATATTTACAACCATATACCCGGCATTCCTGGATTTTACAAACCGAAACCAAAACATATACGCTCCTTCTTCCTTTATTATTATTCTATGGGTCTGTCATCATCCGATTTCCGAGAATGACCAATGAACCGATACAAATTTAAACAAACGCGCTGAGGCTGATTGGTACATTGTCAAGATCTGTTCGCCCTCTATCTGTAAGATGGAAATTACTACTTTTCCGTAGCATTCGTAATACATCCTAAACTCTTAATCCCTGACATATAGTAAGGGAAGGCAATAAACTGGAATATCTGAATAAAGGCAATATCTGAAGAGAAGGCAATACTCAAAATTTGCAAAATAATACAAAATTTGCAATGTATTATTAATTTCTAATTTAAAGGTTGCAGATGCATGGTAATTTCATTTTATATCAATATTATATGTAAGAAATAAGTCTATACAAGTTAAGGAGGATTTTTTTCTCTAGAGTAACTTTTATTGTTATATTCATGCCTCCTCCCTACTGTTAAATTTAAGAAAGAAAGAAAGAAACAAATATTATTTTTTAGGTATAGATTTGATTTAAAAGAGAAAAATAAATAAAATTAGAAAAATCTTTAAAGTGTGAAACTTTTATACTGGTAAATATTTAAGTAGTATAGTTTTTTACTAGAAATTTAATGAACAAACTAATTTATAAAATAATAGACAATATAATTCTTAATTATTTTACAAGTATGCTTTGCAGAAATGTATTATTTCGTAAAATTAAGCATTATAGTGGGAAAAAAAATTAATTAATTAATAATTTTAATAATATATTATGGGTTTAAATTAAAGTTAGATAAAGATGTATTTTACTTTATTTTATTTTATTACTTATTTTACTAATTTTAATTCTATATTCAGAGTTTTTCTAATGCATTTAAGTGTTTGGTAACCGATTTTTTTTTTTTTAATTATTATTACAATATTATTTTATAAAAGTAAAAATAAAATAAAATAAATATGAAATTTTAGATTTGGATTTGATATATTATAATTGTTATAATCTTTGTAAAATATTTAATTTACATACTATATTATAGATATTTAATGAGCCAAATAATCAATTAATTATTCTTTTTTTTTTTTTTTTTTTTTTTTCAGGATTTTTTCTATCTATAGTTTAAGGGATTTATCAATTTGTTAAAAAAAAAAATTACAAATATTTGCATATGATTATCATATTATCTGTCATTTTTATGAAAGTAAAGAAAAAAGTTTTTGTTGCTGCAATCACTTTTTAAAATAAAACCAATTTTGAAAGTTAACAACGGATCAACTTGAAAACAATGTGAATTGAACGAATATTTTTTATAAAAAAATATTATATAAAATACAAATACCTAAATAAATAATTCTTTTAATATATATATTAAAGAAAAAAAAATATTTTATTTTTGTAAGTTTATTTTTGACACTAACTGCCGATAGATGGAGCCAAATTACCTATCTGAGATTGAATATTTCAAACGGAAGCGAAGTCTATATGCGTCCGCGAACATTCGTAACCGGATTACATTCTTTTCTTTTGAGCAATGCGAAAGAAAAGAGTGTAATCCGCGAGGTAATATACAGTCGGCTGCAAAATTATTCGAGCACTAGCCAATAATTCCTATATTTCAAAAGTACACTTAAGACTGTTTTGCTAAGTAAATCCTTGTCGCATCATGTTCTTAGACTGATTAAGAACATGACTCAACAAGGATTTATTTAACAAAGCTGTATTAAGTGTAAATTTTTTTGGCAAGGATTATTGCTAGTACTCGAATAATTTTGCAGCCGACTGTACTTCCGTTTTTAAAGTGATATATATAAAAAACAAGAGTTTTTCGGGAAAAACAGGGCACGTCATGTTTCTCAGACAAAAGAAATTAATATCAATTTCATAAAATTTCTTCGAGCCGTTATCGGGAAAAAAAAGTTACACCATTACAATTTTTCCTTTGAAGTCTTAAATTGCAATTCCAGATATCAAAATATACAGAATGTTGAATTGTGAAACTTTCAGGATAGCAGCAGGCAGAAGATAAAAGATAAACATCAGATCAAAATATCTCCTATTTACTGAGATATTAAATGCCGGCGTTTCAAAATTCCTTTGTTGTTAAATTAGTATATATAGTGTCGCAGGCAAGCTTCGTTTGAGCTTTGCTGCGTCACGGAGACACGGCCGCGTCTCATGATATAAAATAAAGACCAGGCGTCTAGAGTCTGCCTGGCTGTAGCCAATCAGAAACCATACTAGCATCTTTCACATTACTGAGTGAATTTTCTTTGGTTGCGCCATCTATTACTCAATAATGAAAACATATTGTGACGTAGTATTAATGTAAACTTATAAGCATTCCATTATTTTAGAATTTTTTATTAAACAACACGTATTCTCAAAATTTAGAAATTTTATTTATTTTAAATTAATTTCTACCCATTTAAAATTTCAATGATTTATAAGTAGATTTAAATAAAAATTTAAAATTAAAGGAATCTCTTAATTTATTTTTTTATTATATCTGTCATACACGAACAATTATTTGCAATAATTTATTTTAAAAAATATGTATAAATTTTAAAGCTTAGTTTAAATTTTTATTTTTATATTATTTAATTTCTTTCTAGATATTTTTTCATTATTATTTAAAGGTACATTTTTCAAATAATAGAAATTTATAATACTTAATAATACAAAAAAAAAAAAAAAAAAAAAAAAAAAAATGTAATCTCAATGAAATTAAAACTTGCTTGCTTGGACAAAGTAAATATTTTAAAAACTATAAAATTTGTAACTGTAATTAAATACTTCAAAGCATGAGAATTTAGTTTTTATATTGCGAAAAATATACAGGTATATGTATGAGCTATGACCAAAAGTATAATACATGACATAAAATTAATTTTTTTTTTTTTTTTTTTTTTTTTTGGATGTTAAAGTTTCAAATAAATATGCAAGTAAAAAAATATGTATTTTCTTATGCTTACAAAATTGTTATTTATCATAAAAGCTCTTATGATTTATTATTATTATTATTCCAGCAAAACCTCAGATGACGGCCAGCATGAGGCCAAGTGCTGGTTACCAGCAGTAGCTGCAGCTGGCCCGTCGGTGGCAAAAGTTAACGGTGCCGTAGGGAATATGTTACGCCGGCCGTCAGTAGGCCATATTCAATCGATTCACTGTTGGCAGCCTGCAGTAAGTTAAAAATAAGTTAGAGGGCCAGTGAATGGATCGCTGCTGGCAGCTAGCAGTATGATGAAAATAGGTAATGGGCCACTGTTGGTAACCGACATTAGGTTGGAAATTGTTAGTGGGCCAGTGTTGGGCTACCTGGTGGCAAACATAATTTTTCTATGTTATTGCTGGCAGCCTGCAGTGGGCCAGCTGTGGCAAACATAAAAAATTATATTACTGCCGGCAGCCTTCATTGGTCCTTTATATTTTCCCATCAAAGGCCCGCTTCACTCACCGTCGCCGGAAGCCGAAGCCAATGTTATTCTATGGGAAATTTTCTTTACAAATAACTTATTAACTAATAAATATTTTTAAATTCTGTTTTCATATTCTGAAAATTCCCAACTGTTAAATTGACGAACCTTTTTTAAAAAAATATTTTTTATTTTTTTATATTTTATTTTGAAGCTGCAAAATACGAATTTTCAATATGTGAAATTTTTCATTTTGCAAATTCAAAATAAAATATTAAAAATTAAAAAAATACATTTTTAAAAAAGGTCCGTCAATTTAACAGTTGGGAATTTTCTGAATGTGAAAGCAGAATTTAAAAATATGTATTAATTAATAAGTTATTTGTAAAGAAAATTTCTCATAGAATAACATTGCATCGGACTTCCGGAGACGGTAAGTGAAGAGGGCCGTTAATAGGCCAGCAGTGATTTAGTTATAGCTAATATATTTATTTTATTGGTGATACCTTTAATTTTATTAGTCCTTTTTTTTTTTTTTTTTTTTTTTCCTCTCTCTTTTTTCTGATGAAGTAGCAGCCAGTTTTTTCTATGCATCCAATATTTAATTTGATTTTGTACATATTCATTTTTAAATACTATTTGCAAGTATTTGATTCATACACTATGGTTGTAAATTCAGGATTTCTAGTGCAGCATATAGGAAATATTCAGTTGATCCATTTTCCTTATGATAAAAGTTTAATTTTTTGTTTTCAGTGCAAATACTTCTCTATATTACATTTTTTGGAATAAAGGAGATTATGATTTTTTTTTTTTTTTTTTTTTTTTTTTTTTTTTTTTTAAGTGTTCAAATTTTTATATGTTTAACTTTGTTACGCTATTTGATATAAATTAATGTAACTTTACATGTGAAAATTATGAAATATTGAAACAAAAATTGTTATAAAGAGAGCATTGTAAAAAACACCATAAACTAATAAATAAATAAATAAATAATAAATAAATAATAAAAAATTGCAGCAATTGTTTCCGGTTGAAATAGCACGAAGACCCTTCATCAGGCGAAACAAAGTGGGCACGAGTGCAGCAAAAGTAATTTGTTGCAATCGTGCTTTTTGTTAAACTCACGAAGGGATGTGTTATTATTTCAACCTAAAAGAACTGATGCATTTTATTTTTTTGGGGGGGGGAGGCAATGATTATGTTTATTAAAAAAAATTCTATTTATTACTACAGTACAAAATCTCAAATCCGGAATCGTCCGGACCGTGGCCTTTCCGGATTTCGGACTTTTTCGGATTTTAGGTCACTTTCTGATTTACTGCAATAAAAAAACGGACATCTCCATTCCGAACGCCCTTTTAGTTAACAACTAGCTTACGCCGCCCGAGGGTGCGATTTCTTAAGAAATTGGAGTAACATGTACAATACTTTGAATAAACACCATAAAATTTTGCAAACAAAACGCAGGCAGCAACGCTTGCGCTTTGTTTGCCGCACTCGTGCCTACTTCGTTTCCCTGATGAAGGATCATGTTTTCTTTCCATCCGAAACGATTGTTGCGAGTTCTTACATTTTATGGTGTTTACTCTTATTACTTTTAAACACCAATTCTGTGGTGCTTTTTATTATAACTCTCAAGTATCCAGAAAATCTTGAATATTTTTCTTTTCCCCTACATCAAATGGTACCCAATTGATAATTTTTTTCCTTCTTTTTAAAACAGCAGGCAGATGATCAAGCTTTCTTTTTTTCTCCCTGTGTTTATCTTCAAAGTCGCACATTTGAAACCACAGAAATTATCACTGAGAAATGTAATCGGCTATTTAGAATTAATTATCACAGCTGTCAAACTTAACCAGGCCGACACAAAGAACTTTTTCCCGTTGTTGATAGTCCAATGGGATCTTTACTCCCTCCCAAACTCTCTTGAATGTCCTTGAATGAATAATTTTCCGACGTGCGATACCGAAAGATGATTTTGCAGTTTTATACAGATGACGTTATTTGAACTTTAAGCGAATATTCAGCATTTGACCTGTGCCAATTTATTTTCATTAGGTTTGGAAAGCAGATTCTGTAAATGTTTAGGGCAGTGTGTTAAGTAGATAGAGAGAAAGGGTAAAAGAAGAAGGGAATACAATTTCAGCTGAATATATATATATATATATATATATATATATATCGTTCGGTTGAGTAAAGAGATAACGGAATTAGGGAGAAAAAGGAGAGTGCATTTGTCTTTGTAGTTGTAAATACAGTAGAACCTCGATTATCCGAATCTCGATTAACCGAAACACCTCTCCGTTAACCGAAGTCGGTTTCTTCTTCACTTTTTTTTTTTGACTTTCTACTATCATCCAAAGTTTTCTCTTAACAAACATGCATTTTTAAAGTTTTTTTTTCACATTCCTTTTGTATGCAAGCCGTCCTGTCCAAACTACGAATGCAGGTAAATATTTTGGAATTTCCTTTTTTAGAATTCCTTCTCGCAATCTCAATTCTCGGTATGAGTGTACTTTTCCCCACTTTCAAACGTCCCTGTTATAAACAATAACACACCCCATTTCGAAATGTGGAAGGTCATTCTGCCAAGTCCCAGAACAATCGAATGTTATTGCACCCTCTGATTGTAAGAAAGTGCAAAGAACCTAACCTCTTTTGCCATCTCAAGAACAGAGAAATTTTCATTGCAGCAGAATTTTAAAATTTTTATCACTTTGTATCACTTATGATTCCTCTGAACTCATGCTTTTAAGAAAACTTCGGGATAGAGCTGCACGGGAAAGGATGGCCAATTTATACCAGATCAAGCTTCCATTTAAACCATTGTGAGTTTTATTTTCAGAAATAAATTTATTTTCATTTATTTAACAGTTAAAATAGTCATAATTAGAGATGTAAAAAACCCGGGAATTTTGCTTCTGGGGAATAAACATGGGAATTTTCGGGTTTAAACCGGGAATTTTGGAAACTTTGGAAACTTTGATGGGAAGAAACTAATATTCAATGTTTAGATTTAATTTCACTTCTTTTAGGAGTACCAAATAACTTGTTTCAATATTATTTTTATTCTATTTCCTTAAATAAAAAATATATCAGCAATTATGTGATTATTTTACAGAAAATTGCAATAAATAAATAAATAAATAAACGTTTACGTTATTGACAATAATAAATGATGAAGTTTTGTCTGCCTATTTAAATAACTTCATTTTTTTTTTTTTTTTTTTTTTTTTTTAATGAATACCATAATAAAATATGTTATAAAAAATAATACAATAAAATTAAATTATGGTAAGCAAACTTTAAAATTATTAAATTTTATTATAATTCATCGAACAAAATTTCACATTAGTTGATGAAATTTTGTTATAATCACTCAAAGAGCACGGGGAACAAAATCGAACATGAGTTCTTCGGTTATTAAGAATTCAAGCAATAGTTTTTTAATGCATTAAATCAATACATAAAATATTCAATAGCTAATAATTAATAATTTGGCTGTTATTTCTTTCTTCATTTATTTTTTGCATATTAATATTGTTGAAATTTTAATTGAAATAATATTTCCCAGTGTAATATTATTGATTGTTTTAGTAAATGCAGAATATTTTGAAGCATTTTTGTTTTATTTTTGAAATAAAATTTTAAAGATATACATCTGAAACAAGCGATTGCAATTAAATAAAAAAAAGTGTTATATTGAACTCAGTGTGTATACAGTTAAAACTAAAATATAAATATACGGCAATAACAGAGAATAAGTCTATTAATTAATGAAATTTGAAACTTGTACTTTTTAAATTTACAGACGTTAAAAGCACTATTTAAAAATTGAAAGATCGTAAAAAACATCTGAATGTGAGGTAACATTTTGAGATATCTTAGAACATCTCTAATCTAAGGAAAAAAAAAAAAGGACAAATTCGCAACTTGGGAAAACTTTCAAAATTCCCTTGTTTTGGAAACTTTCAAAATTCCCTTGTTTTGGAAACTTTCAAAATTCCCTTCCCCAAAAACCGGGTTTATTCCCTGGTTTAAACCCGGGTTTTTTCCCCGTTCACATCTCTAGTCATAATAACAGTTCAATGACGATACTACATAATAAACTAGATAACAAGGGTCGTACTCTCCGCCCCTTTTTCAGGACACACTTAGGAATAAGAAATTTTTTCCTATTTTGCCACCAGTAATTTCATGCAGAAATTTTTATGGTACTTTTTATAGAAATGTCTCCAGATTAATCTGGTTAGAGATCATAGTAAAAAAATAGTGGTAGGAATAGAGGCGGAAATTTGTCATATTTGAGAGTGTCCTGAAAAAAGGGCGGAGAGTACGACCCCTGAGATGATTATTGATGAATTCTCGATTATCCGAAAATTTCGATTATCCGAAGTAGGTTCGGCCGCAATTACTTCGGATAATCGAGGTTCTACTGTATTTGAGAAATTTATCCGCCAATTACCTATTTAAAAAATATTTTTAGAATTCCATAAAACTCATATATGTTATACAAGTTTTCGAGATTTACTATAGGACGCTTGTCACAAAAAGTTGTACAGGTAACACAAATGGTTTCAGTATAAAAATTCATAAAATAATTTGGATACATTACAGTCTAAGAGACATTTCTTATCAGCGCACGTAAAAATCTTTATACAACGCTAAAATACTGATCAACATAAATTTTATAGATGCAATAAAAAATGGTTCCGATCAAAAATGATAAAATAAATATTTGTGGTTCATTTAATAGTGATGCTCAAAAATATTCTTATACGTTACGGGAAATTGAGGGGGAAAGTATTTCAGTTTCGTAAAAGTGAAATTATTTTTCTCACTTGCATTTAAAATATAATGATTAATAAATAAATCAAATAAAACAGTTTGTTATGGCTACCACTTTTTTTTTTCTTTTCCTATAATATTTTATAGAAATTACATATTAAATTTATTATTTATGAAAATTATTTTCTATGATGGAGGGTTTTGAGATTCCTGAACTCGATTTGACCATTTTTAGAAAGCTTCACTCTGTAAGTGTGTATAAAAAAAAATTGTGGACGCTGTATCTCACGAACCAATGGACGAAATTTAACCAAATTTGTTATTTAACCAAACTTGATTAAAATCGTTCCCGATTACATTTGTGGATCATTCACTCAACACATGGCTCTATATTTCTACTTCTTCGTAATTTTCAATATGACACAGTATAGGAAGAAAATTTACATAAATGATTTCAAATAAATTATAATTATTTTTTTAATTTTTATTATGAATTAAAAAATAAATATTTAAATAACTAACAACAAACCAGGAAATTTTTTTTGTATAAGATGAAGAATCGCTCGCCCTTCCCCATGAGGGGATAAATTTTCAATGCTGGTATTTTTCAAAAGAAACTCATCAATAACTTTCAAGTAAATGACTGAATTAAATTTGAGGAAAATTAAAGCAAAGTTATAAATTATTTTCAAAAAAAAAAAAAATAAAAAAAAAAAAAAAAAGAAGAAGAAGAAGAAGAAGAAAGCATTTTTTCAGAAGTTGGCACAAAATTGATTTTTTTTTTTTAAATATATATATATTTATTTATTATTATTATTATATTGAGAAACACTGTTTTAAAATGAAAATCGTTTGCATGCATTCAGGAAAATGATTTTAACAAATTATTTGCACTACGCGAATTTGCATAATAAAAAATAGGAAGAAAGTTTTGTGGTGCCACATCATACTAATTTTTGTCAAAAATTAAAAAATCAATAAATTTGCTTTAAAATATCACAGATTTATAATGTAATCGTTCGTTTAAAGATACTGGCGAATAATTTTTAAGAATACCCATGATGGAAATTTACTCTATCTGGGTATACTTCTCCCTCAGGGGTGAAGGAAGCGATGCTTGTACAGTCGGGGGAAAAAAATCGCAGCACTCGCTGTAATTTCATTATTAATTGACGCAAAAAAATTTAATAGACACCATTCAACAGGAAATTAAATGCACTTTTTGAAAATGCTGTCGAATTTCTAATTAGGGGTTATCTACATATTGAAATGAGCGCTAACTTTGATTTTTTCGATCGTAACACAAAATTTTGACTTCATATTCAAATTTTTGAGAGTCTGGCAGTGCGGAAAAGTATACTATTTGTATACTTTATCTTTAGTATTTATAGAATTATAATTAAAAATGTGTTAGGGGGTTATTTGTAAATGTAGAAAAATAAAATTAAGATCCTATAAAAAAACAAATAAATTTTAACGTTTCACACCGGTAATCTTTCAGGAAGAAAAGAATTATAAAAATTAATAAAAATATTGACCCTTTTCCAAATTTTTAATTATCCTGAATTCAGTTTCGTAGATTTGTATATAGTCAGTACTTTTTAAAATAATTTTAGGTCTATTTAAATACATTACACTTGCGATTGGTCCAGACAGTACTCTCTGAAAAAAATGCAATATTTTTCAAGTAAAAGTGTCTGTTATGGCTGTAGTGATCACCAATAAAGCTTGAATTTTCTTTCGTAAGTGTAACATAAAATATGAAATGAAATACTATAGATGTATATATATACAACAACGCATAAACTAAATCTTTTCGGATAAATTATTGTAAGGGTTTATGAAGTAAATAGTAAACAATTTTAATCGCAATTACCAGTTTTGTGTCTATTGAACTCTTTGGAACTGTACAATTCGTTTTATAATTTCTATGAAAATATAATTTTTTAATTAACCCTTTCGCGACTGCTGACGTAGATTCACGTCATTTGAAAATCTGTAAGTTTCTTAGTGGGCGTTTTTTTTTTTTTTTTTTTTTTTTTGCAGTTTGTGTGTTACTTATTTCTTAAGTGTGTACCTAGTGTTCATATTTTTGCAAAAAATATACTATGGATAGAAATATATTGATTAGAAAGAATATAACTATACTGTATATCCATTTCTAATATAATTGTGAATACAGAAAATTTGTTCTGAAATACTTTATTTTGAGAGAATAACGCCTTAAGGCGGATCTTACTGTCAAAATTACTAATTCCTGCGGTCGCAAAATGTATTAAAATATATTTATAAAAGTAAAAGTATATTTTAAAAATATATAAATTTAATTTATACTAAAATTTTAAAGACTAAAGTATCCTTAAAATAATAATCCTCCCCCCTACAAAATAAATAAATAGAAAAATAAAGCAATATATGAAACAAATGATTAAGCCTTTAACTTAAGAAACGATTTTACAAGTCTGTCTTGCATCCCAATTCCATTCTTTTTCTATTTGCCTATTTTTACATTTACCAATTTTTCTATTTAAAACAGTAAACCCCGCCTATTTAGTTATTTTTTTCTTCTAGTGTTCGTTTAAAAGATTCAAAATTTATTACCAGTAATCGATGAAGTAAATACCACTTGTTCATATTTTTGTCAACATAAAATAAGGGGTTTAACACGAATATTCAATGTCACATTTACTTTTCTTTTCTATATTGTTTTATTTTGAAGAACGATGAAGGCGGGGTTTGCCATCTTTAGAAAACAGGAATTCTTGATGCTAAGTTGGTTGTAGGTTGGTTGTAGGATTTAAGGCCGATTGACTCCTGATGTGTCCTAGGCCTAGAGGGGGAATGCCCTCCGTGGGGGTCTTTCTAAGGGGTCCTAGCCCGTATTTACGCGAGTTTCGGAGGAAACCACGGAAAACTCCGAACGGCTAGGTTGATGAGCGCGACCTGGGATCGAACCCGGCACCTCCCATCTACCAGCTTTGAGCGCAGAACCGCTCGGCCGCTGGTGGGCCTTCTTGATGCTAAGACTAATGTCTAAAAAATCATCATTTTTATTTTATTTCTTCTCGTTTGACGTTGATGTTATATAATTTGGCCCGTAAATAAAAAATAAACATATTTTGTTTAATTTTCCTTGTTATTTTTTAAGATTTGATTCGTTATCTCATGCAAAACTTAAAAAAAAAAACGGCCCCCGAAACCACCCCAAAAGAAAGATTTATTTATATCTCGAAAACTGATGACTGGAATGAGCTGCAAATTTGCACACCCATATTTTTCAGCATTAGGATTCATTTTATGTAAAAATTAGTATAGGTCATAATTCATAATTTTTATGAATATGAATTTATGAATATTTTTCAAAATTAAAAATATTTTTCAGAATCAAAAGTAATGATGGATGATGTTTGGGTTTCTTCACTGTATCTTGTAAAAAAAGAATTATATCGATCAAGTTATTTTTCGTGAAGATATTAATAAAAGTTTGAAATATGAATTTAACATTAGCACCTTCAAACTTTGAACGCGTATAACTCTGTGAAAAAATAACTAAAATATACAACTAATATACTTTTTCGCGTTGTCGGGATCCCAGGAATTCAAATATAAAATAAAAATGGGGCATTACCATTGAAAAAATCAAAGTTGGTGCGCATTTTAATATGTAGACGACCCCCAATTCAAAATTTCAGTTCTTTTTCTGAAACTACTCACAATTCCCCGTCGAATGATACCTATTATATTTTTCTACATCTATTAGCAACGAAGTTACGTCGAGAGCTGCGTTTTTTTTTCCCCGACTGTACATAAAAAAAGAAAAAAACGCGGAAGAAGTAAACTTTTTAGACTACTATCACTTTCATAAATTTTTAAGACACAAAGAAACAGACAGACAATTTTCATCAGAAAAACCCAAAACGTTGTAAAATCCATCGAAAACCGGATGTCGAAAATTTAATGCTTTCTTCTTAACTAAACTGAAGGAAGAAAAATAATTAAAACATACACTATAAATACTTATAATTGTTCTAATAACTTTCTCCCGTCCATATAGTATAAATATATAAATTAAGATACATAATTTTTATTTTATTAAATCAATTAAAATAATAATAACAATAATAAAATACTAGAAAGTTAGCGAATATCATAATTTACTCAAACGGATCAACTGGATATTTGTTATATATTTCTAGAAATCCTTTTGTTATAACAATGGCTTATAATACAAAAACAAATTAATAATTGAATTACTTACTCATATATTCTTTTTACGAGATTTTCAATCTCGCACCCGCAGACTACAACAACGAACAAGAACTTCGTATGAAATGGCGGACAGCGAGGGAATTTCAAATCAACAGAAAAAGAATCACAGCGCCCTCTATGCATACAAATTGGTTGTGGCCTAATAATTTGTGGCCACAACATGAAAAATATGATGTTGGCCGTGTGGTGATAGCCTGCATAAGGCCAGCTGTGTTTATGCCATTTCTGGGCCACCGACCATTTTTCTTTAGGCTTCCATCACTGCTGGCAGCCACAAACGGCCCGCTGCTGGAGTTATATGGGGCAACCGGCAACTGATGGCAAGTGCAGGATGCCAGCAGTAGGCCATAACGAGCCCACCAGTATAAATTTTGCTGGGATTATTTACATTCCTTTATTTTATTCACTTATATATACATATATAGAGAAAAATGTAGGATTAAAACAAATTTTTAGTTAAAAAGAAAAAAAAAGAGAGAGAGAAGAAGAAGAAGACAGTGTGTGTGTTTCAGTGTGTGTGTGGAGGGGGGGGGGGGTAAATGAAGAAGTACAACATATTTAAATTACGTTTAAGTAACATAACACCAACACCAAAATATTAAGAAGAAAATAAGAAATTTAATCTTTCTTTTTTCTTTCTTCTTAATTAAATTAGTTACATTTTCTATTTTGTGCAATTATTGTATAATTGCACATTACCGTAAGTTTTTAAAGCAATGAAACGTCTGAGGTAATATCAAAAAAATTTTTGCTATGTTAATCAATATAATAAAAAAATAATTACATAAAAATTTTGACAAATAATTTTTTAAAATTTGATAGAGCTTCAATAAAGGATATTGAAAAGGATTTATTTCTAAATTCTAAAAAGTATATAATAAGTGTTTTGAATGAATATTCCTTGGAAAAAAGAGTTGTAAGCTTTTCTGAACCTACGTTTAATTAAATAAAATAATAAAATTAATTAATGGAATTAATAATTTCAATAAATAATTAATGAAATTAATAAATTTTTTGATGTGTTTGTAATTTTATAATTACAATCACATCAAAAAAGATAGTTGTTTTATGTCATTAAATGCCTCTATTCTGTTCCATGTATTGACCTAAAAGACAGCATAATATTGTCACTTTATTTTAACTAGTATCTTGGAAAGAATAAATACATAGCTGACAATATTTTAATTTATTCCGGAGTACTTTTAATCCCGCCTTTATTTTGCACCACTTTATTTATAGAAAAATTTTCTTCAATATATAACTTCGATAAAATAAGAAAAAATTCCTCATAAAAAATAAGTGGTACGAAATAAAGGCGGGACTAAAATTACTCCGGAATAAATAAAAATGTTGGCAGCTATGTAAATATTACCTTTGCACACATTTTTTTTTTTTTTTTTTTTTTAACGCACATCTTAAATTATATTTTAATTCATTATGCTTCATTATAACTGGCTTTCTGAAATTGAAGAGCGCACTTTTCAAAACATACACACAACCATTTCATTTTTTGCAATTAATTTTCAATATTTTATTGATTTTCAATTATTCAGTTTTTCATTCTACCTAATAATGTTTATTAAATTGTCCAATAGATGGCGGAAGCATACATTTTGAGCTTGTAGATTTGATTTTTAAACCAAAATTCGGTTTTGATTTCTGATTGGCTACAGCCAGGCTATTAGTACTAAAAGCATTAAACTGGAATGGAAATCAAATTTTCACAATTCACATAATGTTTATATAGATAAAATATTTCTATTAATATCTCCATTTTCTTTCGGTCATCAAGGGGAAAATACTATGAACACAAAATGAAAAGCAACTGCAGGGGTGAAAAATTGGCGCAGAACTCATGCCGGTATTTATGAAACAAAATTTTCTACTTCGTGAATCAAAGATTTTATAAGAAGAGAAAATTTTCAAACAAATTCCGGTATGAATACTGCGCCAATATTCTACCCCTGGCAACTGGTAAGTAACGCCATCTTTTAGTGCTCGATCTGTATATTGGCAACCCTCTATGTGCTGAGAAAATGGCTGTGGTATTATTTAAGCACTCGTATATTATTCATATCAAAGTATCCTAAATTATATGACTAGTCTGCTGCATCAACAAGATGCAACATTTCTCGATAACAATAATTTAATTTCTAATATAATTTTCTTGATTTCGTCCCCATTCAAGTTGTAACAATATAAATAAAACTCCACAAAAAGGCCTTTGAATGAAGAATTGTTTGCATGAAATTTTAAAAATGAAAGGTTATATACCGGGTGATCCTAAAGTCGCAGGAAAAATAAAAAATTAATTATTCAAAAAGTATTAACCATAACACTGTGCGGTTTTCACTGAAATGCATAGAAAAACATGGGATTTTTTTAGGTAACAACTGATTTACTAGGAAATAAGTTTAAATGTTCTTAGTCAGGTAGCGCTTTATTTGTAAAATTCCTTTTTTACAGTGACGGAGTACATTCAACAGCGTAACTAGGACTATAAATGCTCCGTGTGACGGCCGTCATTCATTAGAATGACCGTCAGACATTGTGCATTGGAAATTCTCCTAAAAAAAAGCTTCAGTATTCATAATATGTTATTATTTGATCAGGCGAATCTGTTTAAAATGTGACAGGATATTGCAAGTATTGTGTGATATGTTGGTGAAAAATGTAGTTAATATTTTTTCTTATACATATATGTTACCACTAAAGTGCGGAAATCAGTTAATCTGCAGATTAGCTAGGTAATCTGCACATTAACTAGGATGATCCGTTAAAGTGAGGAAAATTCTTTCATTTTTCAAATTACCTAGGTAATTTTCACATTACCTACTAAGCACTCGTAAAAGTGAAAATAAGATATCTGCTGTTGTAATTTTACTGCACGCTGTGTTGTATTTGTTTTTTTTTTCATTCGGGAAAAAAAAGATTAGTTTTCTTTTCTTGCCTTTCTTTATTTACTTATTATAATCTGTGTGTGTTTTAATTTTTATATCTTTTAAAGTTATAATTGTTTTATTTATTTTATTTATTTCATCTTTTTTATTCTGTCAATATAAGTTTGAAGATGTTATGCATTTTTAATATGAAATATAATAACTTTAATAGCTTTCAATAAATTCTATTTTTTAATTGAATGTTAGAATTGTAATACAGTAACGATTTCCTATCAAAAGAAACATATTTAACCATTTAATAAAAAAAAAAAAAATATTTTATTAACAACTTAATATTGCTATTACTATTAAAAAAAAAAAAAAAAAAAAAAGTTATGCACCAATTTTTAATTCGCTAAAGAAATATTAGATTAGACAAATCAGAAGCATTATTTAAGAAGTACTTCAAATAATTAAAACTACTTTGATAATTTTTAGAACGCATGAAAATTAAAATGACAGTTTTCCAGTGCTTTATTAAACTATATTTTGCAGCATACATATATCTGTACAAGTTTAGCAAATATATTAATTTTACAAAAAAAAAAAAAAAAACTTTATTGACACATTTTATGTGATAAGCTACAACGAAATTATCTGAAAAACCAAAAAATAAATAATAATAATAATAATAATGAAATCAAAATATAATCATGGTATATAAAATATATAAAGGGAACTTAAAATTGAAAGGGGAAAAAAAAAAAAAAAAATGTAATGAAATGCTAAAAAATGCATAAAAATTTCATATTAAGTATATTTATTAAATAATGCCGTAATATTGAATGCCATATTTTTCAGAGTTAAAAAATAATACATCTTTTTTTTTTTTTTCCCAATAATAGTAATTTAAATCAATTTTAAAATAAATTAGTTTTAAAGAGTTGTGGTTTAATAGTTTTATTTCAGGAGGAAATAATTACTGTGTTGTAAATTTAATATTCATAATTCAAAATGAAGTTTCACGAGAGAGAGCTTTTAATTAAGATTAGATTTCATTAATAAAATCCAGACCCTTACCAAACTTATATTGACGAAATTAAAAAAGAGAAGAAATAAAATCAAAATTAAAACAATTATAACTTACTTGTTACTTTAAATTTTGTGTTGGTCATAATAACTAACGAGAAACCAAATCATGGCTTCGATGCTCCACGTTTTGCGTTTACTCTTTACTACTGTTTATCATAGCGGAGCGGAAGTGCAAGTGATAAAAGTTTTAGTTTGTGTTTGAAGGTCATTCGCGTATCTGTATCACATGACTGTTTGACGCCATAGTGAATGTAAAAAAACTAAGGCTCGAAACAAAACTGGAAACAAACATATTTCCAGCGACACAGAAGCCGCTAATGTGCAGATTACCTAGTTAAAATGCGGAAAACTCTAGATTCCGCACTTTAACGGGTTATTTTAGTTAATCTGCAGATTAGCTAGGTAATCTGCACATTAACGAATTTCGAGCTTTAGCGGTAACATATATAATCACCACAAATGTACAAAAAAAACATGGTTTTTTGTACATTTTAGTGAAAACCGTATAAGGAAAGGGCACGTGACGTCACTCGCAGTCAAATTATGGGTAAAGTGGCAAAACACTGGTATTTCCACCAATCCTGGTCGATCTTTTGCCACACGAGAGTGGCAAAGATTGATTGACGGAGCGTTTGTTTGTAAACATGCCCTTTCCTTATAGAACTACAGTCAGTACTTTATGTGTAATATATTTTATGTTTATAATATATTTTTTATTTTTTCTGTGACTTTTGGATCATCCAGTATATATATAAGGTTATATAAATACTATTAAATGCCTGGATATAGTTCATTTTTTTAATGCAGTCCTTACATAAATAACACCTTCACTGAAGGAAGATTACAACTGAAATAAATTGAGTTAAAAATCATACATAAAAATAATTAGAAATTTCATTCGAAGGAAGGGATTAGAGACATAATGAATTATATTATAGGTGGTAATCAATCTATATCTACACAAACATTTGGATTTGCTCAATCTTTAGAAGTGAGCATTATTTATTTATCTAAATATGTAAATAGAAGAAAATCAGTTTGTTGCTATTTAAAAAATTGGCTAAGCTTTACTATAGGGCACCCATTGGTGATTTGTGACGCTATGATGCGATTCAGTGTATTGACACTTTTCAATAGTAAGATGTTTTTTTGGTTTTAATATCGGGATACTGACTGCTGTAGTACAGATTTTTATGCATTTTCTGATTCATGCGCTACGAATTAGGTGTATCCAGTGATTTTTTTTTTTTTTTTTTTTTTTAATATCGGGATACTGACCGCTGCAGTACAGATTTTTATACATTTTCCGCGATTCATGCTCTATGAATTAGAGGTATCCAATGATGTTTTTTTTTCTTTGGTTTTTAATATCGTGATACTGATTGCTGAAGTACAGTTTTTTATGCATTTTCTGATTCATGTACCTCGAATTAGGGGTACCCAGTGATTTTTTTTTTAGTTTTAATATTAGAATTTGACCGCTGTAGCACGGATTTTCATGCATTTTCAGATTCGTGCACAACGAATAAGCTGTATCCAGTTATTTTATTTATTTATTTATTATTATTATTATTTTGTGATTGCTTCTGTACAGATTTTCACGCATTTTCAGATTCATGCAAGGCTGTAATTTTGAAAATTTGTGGAAAAACTTCATGTTATACATAATTCATATCACTGAATTTTATGTGCTAAAGCTTGAAAGCCCTCCGATATTTTTTTTTTTTTTTTTTTTTTTTTTTTTTTTGTGGTGAAGTAGCTCAAATTTCTATTACTGTTTTAAATGTTTATTTTATTAATCTTAAATATACTTAATTTATTTCAGCAAATTTCAAAACAAGCACCAGAGTGAAACAATAATTTATTTTATTAAAACGTATTCTTGATGTTTTGTAATGATTCAGAGTATCGACTTAATAGCAATGGGTGCCTAATAGTAAAGCTGTTCCAAAAAATTAATCTAGCTTAATAAATAAAATTCTGTATACTATACTTAATTTCAAAGTTAGGCAATAAAATCTCCATTAATCAAAATTAGCGTTACCCAACAAACATTTTACTTAATTACTTATTTTTGTGATTACTCAGTAAATACTTGTACATCATTACTTAACAAAGGATTACAATTTTTTTCCCTTAAGGTAAAAGAGACAGAAAGAAAGAATACTTCAGAATAAATATGTAACAGTACAAATTAATTTATTTGAATATAAAAGAAAAATATTAAATGATGAAGTTAATAAATTATTGGAGAAATTCATTATGATTCATTTTAAACATTTAAAAAAATGTATTCTTGTAAAATAATCGCCTTTCATTCAATTAAATGTGAAGACAATCATTATTTATTTAAATACTATGAATACGAATTATGAATCGATCATTGATTCATTTCTGACCGGTTTGATTCAATCAATGGTTAGTTTCCACATTTTATATTTATTATCTTAAAATGCCGTTCCACGCCAAGCTTTTGTCGCCAAAGTGCTGTAGAGTGGGAATTTTCCAAATTCGCGGCGACCAGACCTGGCTGAGCGCCTGCCACTGAGCTGAAGAACAACTGGAGCAAATGGTTCCAATACCTTTACATGATATTTGTGCGTGCCAGTTTTTGAAGAATTCGTCTGCTAACGTTAGAGCCAAGGTCAATCTTTGCATGGCAAGAAGCATTTGTCGCGTCGTCCGTTTATATTGTGCTCTTAATGAATTAAAATTAAAAATGGTTATATCATATGGTTGTACGAACAGACAAATCACGAATAACTCTTCAGAAAAGAAAAAGATAATATTTCACAGGTAAATTTTAATTTAACTCTTATATTATGTAAATATCATAACATTTTGCAGACATATGTATCCATTTCTTTCTTTCTTTTTTTCGTTAACTTGATAAAAATACAATGAATAAATGAACATTATACATAATAGATTGCGAAAATAAATAATATAAATGTCAAAGAAGGGCCATTTAGACTACAATGTTAAAAATGATACACGTGGTTATCCATGTATGTTCAAATAGTAAATGCATACAAAGTGTTTGATTGTCATGTGAATACTTTATATTAGTAGATTCATTGTAAATATTTCAATACATTACACTTGCATTTTAACATTTTAACTGCATGTTCAAATCTTGCTATATAATGTATCTATGTGTCACTATTACATTGTTTATCTAATCTGTAATTGTGCGATAGGTTCTCCAAAGTACAAATGATTCAGTTTTTTTTTTTTTTTTTTTTTTTTTTTTAAATGCAAAAGCATGTTTTTTATTTATCTAAAAATAACAAAAAAGAAATCTATATAAAAATGTAATAAGACATATGTATATATATATATATATATTGAAAACCTTTTCAAACATTGAATAGATGAAACCAAGTAACATTGAATAAGATGAATCCAGAAAAATACAAAATATATATATATAATTACATATATATTAAACTTAATCAAATTATATATTTCATATTGAATATGTTAAATGTATATTGAATATATTAAACTTAATTATTTAATGGTAATAATAATGATAATAATTATTAATGATATATTGAATATATTAAAATTAAATCAAATCTGGTAGATTTGAAGGTGCGGATGTAAGGGTGAACACCAAATGACTACACAGGAGTTCTGGGCATAGGTGGTGTGCCCTACACGGGGGCTTTTTAAGTGTTCCTATCCCGTATTTATTCGAGTTTTCGAGAAAACCACGAAAAACTCCAAAAAGCGAAACTGACGAACGCGACCTAGGATTGAACCCATCAGTCCCCATCTACAAGAAAGGGAAAAAAAATGGTGAAAAAAATCATGCGTTTAATTTTTCGCTTTAAAAAATAAATAAGTAAAAGATAACTTAGTTTTAAATCTACACTGGTGCATGGTTCAACCAGTTTTTTTTTTAAAGATATATACACGAGTTATTTTTTAAAATATTCACAATAAAAATTTACTCCTCGAAGAAAAGAGAGGGGCTGATATTGGTGTAAATTAAGGCCGTTTGTCTACACAAGTGTCCTAGACCTAGGTGATATGCCCTCCGCAGTGGTCTTTCTAAGGATCTTTGCCCATATGTACGCGAGTTTCGAAGAAAACCATCGAAACTCCAAAACCTAACTTCGAACACATATGTCTAGAATACAGAACAGATATGTCGTGATCTGGGCTCGACCCCCGGCACTTCCAGTCTACCAGCTTTGAGAGTAGAACTGCTCGGTCATCGGTAAGGGGTGCAGGAGTGAGGCTATTACTATTCAAAACACTTTTTTTTTCATTTATATATATACGTATATATATTTTTTAATTTGTCTCATTTTGTGCATTCATACTAAACTTTGTTTCATACTATCATACTGAAGATAACTATAAAAACTGAAAGACAGTGGCATTATCTGTTGAGCAATATGCAGAAAAAGCTCATAGATATCAATTCATTTCAAGTTGCATTTAAATGTAACTTTTTATGAAATTTTGTTCGTTGATTCTTGATCGAGAGCTGCAACAAAATTTTTGTCCCACACATCCAGACATTTTCTAAAAAGGATTAATCTGTTGACCCATTAAGCGTCAAAGTTTGTGCTGCGGAAACATTTCATTTATTTTTTTTCTCTACACGTAATTAAGATATATATATACAATATTTACATTAAATACTGAAGTGCCTAATTTTTTTTTTTTTTTTTTTTTTTAAGTTTGTAATGTAATTTCTGTTTTTTTTTTTTTTTTTTAAATTACTTAAACAAAATGTCTGTTTTAACTGAAGAAGAAGGGGAAAAAAAAATACTGAAAGTAAGTCATTCGAGTGCAGGGGTTTAAAACAATGGATATAAAATAAAACAGTTCTTTTTTTTTTTTATTATTATAACAAACTGGGATCAATATAACTAATTTAAAAGGGTTTTTCAGTTTATCAATAACTGCTTTACGCTCATTAGGTGCCACGTCTAATATTTTGGAACCATAATATATCTTCTAACGAAATAAACCTTTTTTTTTTTTATTAGTTAAACTACATATAATTAGAAATGCACATTGAAACACAACTCATACAAAAATTCAAATATTTTCAGTGGGATTCATATAGCGGCATTGAAAGGGTTAAATAAATCAGAAAATGTATAAATCTATCGAAAATCCAAAGTCGAAAATTTTTACGCATCCAATACTTTCTTCTACTGAATATATATAGGATGAAGTTAATAAACTGCTAATTCTATCAATTTATCACAGAAATTTTTGCATATTTAATTAATTAGCATTGAAAATATTTATAATCAGGCACTAATTGCGAATTGTTAAACAGTTTTATGAAACCTGTTTTGTCGTAAAAAAAAAAAATGAAAAAAAAAAAATAATAATAATAATAATAACGATAAATAGAGGGGAAAAAAAGGATCAGCAACATGGAATTCTGACTGCTTACTACTCAAAAGACGATATAATTTTTTGTAATAAAATTAATTTTTAAAGTAATGTAGCTTTGGAAATCAATAAATTATTTCTTTGTCTTTCATGTTCCACCAAAAAATTCATAACTATATTTCATATAAAGCCGATAAGAATAAATTCTTTTGCGCAATTTTACATTGAAATAGGTATCAAATCCTTTTTGCCATGCACCGCTCAGAAAATGAAACTATGGGAGAAAGACGATTCTTCCAAAAACGACACGCGAAAACCGGTCTAGCATTTCCTCCAGTTGTTCTTCAGCTCAGTGGCGCCTGCAGCCATGAACACAGTTACTGTGATTGTATTGTAATTATCGACTGACTTAACTACTTCCGTTTTTCCAGGGTTGCCAGATTGGGGAAATTTTTCGCGATTTTGGGGAAATTTTGGGAAAAGTGCCAGAATAGGGAAAACGTTTGGGAAAAAAAATATTTCCCATCAAAATTTTGACTACGTTTGGCATGCATTTGAGAAATCGTCTTCTTTTTTTCCCAGCGTACCAGTTTTTATTTTTAATCTTTCGCAGCCATCGTAATTAGATTACAAATATCTGCTTGCAGAAATATCTGAGTAAAATACATGATGCTTAATAAACTTCTAAAACTTAATCACACATGTTGGTTGAAATTGCCCCATCAATAACCGGAAGTTGATGAACAGAGTGGTGCTGGTTTGGTTGGTAAACGAGTGGCGATTTTCCTGAATAAATGCTGAGGTATAGTCAATTGGAAAATCACAAAAAAATAGACTTAAATTAATCAATAAACAATACAATTACATATCATGTACTGAGTTTGGTGCTTTTATATAACACTAGCAATGTTTGCCCGCTCCACTTGTTTTAAACGAATTCTCAAAATTCAATATCATTTAGTATTACAAAAATTCTTTAAAAAAAAAATCTTTGAAATTATAATTTCAGTGAAAGTTCACATCAAGAATCGCGTCGGCCGTCTACATTTTCACCGATCCCAACCGTTATAGCAATATTAGCAAACTGATCATGCGCGGGACTGTCGCTGGAATTTTCTTTCTGGTTGTCTTTGATAGTAACTGAATATTTTGTACTGGCGTCATCTGGTAGCTTCTTTAAAACCATGTACATTCCTATATTTAATTTATTTTTCTAAAAAAAAAAAAAAGTTTAGAAACAGGCAGGCTTTATTTAAAATTAAAGGAGGGTTTTTGTTTATTGCAGTTGTAAATATATTTATAAAGTAGAATTTTCATGCAGAAATTTTATTTTTGAAAAAAGCTTAACTTGTATTTTCCATAAAATTTTTCTCCAGATCATTTTATCATATTTTTAAAATTACAGAAATGTAAAGCTTAATTTATAATCTATTTTTTATTTTTTTTTTCCAAATATTTTTACGAAGTAATTTTTACCATATTTTTAAAATCATTGAAACATAGTCAAATTAGAAGTGAAGTCTCTAATCAACATTAAAACAACTAATGTGATCTTTGACCTCCACGGTATTATTTATAGTTTAGTATTAATAACTAATTTAAAAGTTGCAGATGTATGAAAATCTAATATTATATCTAAGAAATGAGCTCACCAAGCTGTCACGGATTTTTTTTTTTTTTTTTTTTTTGTTAAATTCATGCCTCTTTCCTACTATTAAATTTGAGAAAGAAAAAAATTTCCATCTCATTACTGCATGATTGACATTATTTAAAAAATAAATAAATAAAAATAAAATAAATATTGAAATTTTTATGCAAATAAATATTTAAACAGCATATTTTATTACTAGAAATTTAATGAGCAAATTTATTTATTAAAATATTAGATTTTTTTTTTTCTTTCCAACAGTATCCCTTTACAGAAATATATTGTTTTGATAGAATATAATAAAATAATCTTTAAAAAAAAAATGTATATTTAAATAAATTATTATGAGTTTTAGTCAAAATCAAATAAAGATTTATTTATTTATTGGACATATTTTATGAAGTTTACTTCTGCTTTTATGGTTTTACCAATACATACCTAATTTAAGGGTTTGATCACCTAGCCATTGTTGTTTAAAAATTATTACAAATTTTTGTCATTTTATTATAATATTAGTCAGTATTTTTATGAAAGAAAAAATTTTCTTGCTCTCATTTTTGAAAACAAAATCAGTGTTATATCGACTTCTTCCAACTAAGAAATAAATAAAACTGAAAATATTAATTAACTTTTAGATATGGATTTGATATATTGTAATTATTATAATCTCTGCAAAATATTCTATTTTCATATTACATTATAAAAAAAAAAAAAAAAAAAAAAAAAAGAAAGAAAGAAAAAAAGAAAGAAAATAAAAAGAAAGAAAGAATAAAACGTCTTAAAATATTGAAAATTTTACACTTGCAAATATTTTTTTAGTGTAATTTATTATTAGAAAATTATTAATCAAATTAATATATTAAAATATTATTTCAGTTCTTATTTTTACTAGTTACTTTTTCTTTAACAGTACCCTTTCATAAAAATATATTGTTATTGTAGAATAAAGTGTTATAGTGGTAGAAATATATGTATATATATATTTTAAATAAATTATTATGGGTTTCAATCAAGATTAACTAAGGATGTTATTTATTTATTTTGACGTGTTATTCAACAATTGCTATTTGACACATTTTTTATTATTGTTAATTCTATTTTCATTTTTTTTCTAATACACAGTGTAAGTACTATTTCATCACCTAGCCATTGTTGTTTTAAATAAATATATATATTTTATCATTTGATTATAATGTTAATTACCCTTTTAATAAAAGTGAAGAAAACTTTTCATTGCTATCTCGCTTTCAGAATAAAACCAATTCTAAAACTTAACACAAAACACCAATAAAATTTGTTTTTCCTTAAATTATTTTTCCTTATACATTTATGTGATTTAAAAAATGTTTCTGAAAAGTAAATAAATGAATAAACTATGACTGTATTTTAAAAAGAGATTATTTTTAATTTTTGAAAAGAAAATATGTATACATATATATATATAATATAAATTTCCGAAAGTGTATGTTTTAAATTAAAAATAAAATGGCACCAAAACTCTATTCGATGTTTTCTCCCATTAATTGCTATAACGGTTGAGATCGGCGAAAATGCCTGTCGTCTTCAGTCAGTCAGTGGATGAGTGTATGTACTCTTTTATATTATCTATTGTTGAGAGCTGAGATATAGCTTTTCCGTTAACGAGAAATGTTGCAACGTAGCAGCGCCACCTGTCTTCCAATATACACCCAAACTGAATCAGCACAATCTTCCATAATGTTTATCTAACTTACAAAGTTTGGTATATGTTACTGAGCTGTATATTTATACATCATAGAAGTGTAGAAATTGCTTTCCAATAAATGGGATTAAATTGTAGCACAAAAGCGCCACCTGTTGACCAATATGCACCTGAATTGAATAATAATATTAATCTCACATTCCAAGTTTTGGTATACTTATGCACAGCAGAAGCTTAGATATAGCTTTCCCTCCCTTAAATGCGGATAATTGCAGCATAGCAGCGCCTACTTTTGGTTGATATATATTAAAAGCTAATTAACATCAATTTAAGCCAAGGTCCAATCAAATATCAAGTTTTGTTAAATTAAGTCAATGGATTAATTGATTCTAACGATACAGATCTACAGAGTTTTGCCAACATCACGGATTAAAAGAGAAGGATGGATGTATTACTAATGTTACGGAAAGGTAGTAATTTTCATCTTACAGATAGAGGGCGACCAAATCTCGAAAATACACCAATCAGCACGTTTTTACATTTCTGGCTGTTCGTTCGTTGGATGACTGAAGCCGAAGGGGCGGGCTTTCCCTTTCTTCCGCTAAGTTTCAAAGATACTACACCAGGCGGCGATCGGATCGCTTACTCTGCTCGGCTGAATTAATGCGGAAAATAAAGCTCCGTTCCCCATGCTGACCGCCCTATCTAGTTTATCATCCTGTATCCTAATCCGTGGCCAACATACACACAGGCGGACATTTTCTGAAAATGGTTGAATCGCATTCAGGGCATCTCAAAGCGTCATTGAAAAATAAATTTTTTTTTTTTTCAGAAATCATATTCTTTTTTCTTATATAATATATAGAAGAATGTACAAAAAGCAAATAGTGCATTGTACATATCAGCAGTTTCCGTATTGTATTCAGTAAATGAGTTTAATAACATCACATGCGCTAACCCTAAAGCATTGGGGAATTTTTTTTTAAATAGTGCTAGTTTGGGGGAAAATGAACTGTGTTTTGGGGAAATTTTGAAATTCCCATCTGGCAACACTGCGTTTTTCTTTCAGTGTGTTATTGCATGGCGTACTTGATTTGTTCGCTGTGTTTATCTTTATCGTCGGTATGTGTTTATTTAAGTGTAAAATCTGCTTTGAATGTGTGTTTTTACGACGATATCAAATTTTGAGTAATTGAGTGTGTGATGTTTATGTGAAGATAATCGGAGATTTTATTTAATATGTAAGTATCGTTATGCAATCTAATTAGGACCTGATTGTCAAATTGTTTGGTGAAATAATAATTAGCTGTTTTTTTTTTTTTCTCCATTTTTAGTAAATATATATACTAAATGACATATATATTACATTGGCATTGATTAAAAATTTATCTCTTGCTGTTCGCTGAATATCTTATTAAATTCTTCTATGAAGCTTTCTATTAATGTATTTGTAATTTAAGTGTTTGATTCACTTTCTTTCGTTAAATTAAACAGAAGTATTACATCGAGTAGTAAAGTGTCTTATATTGTTCGGAGTTGTTGATTTTGCACTGTTGATACTTTTGATGTCCATTTTTGATTTAAACGTTTAAGAAGCATCAAAAACCTTGAATTTACACTTGAAAATGAATGTTTTTGTATTTTTTTTTTATTGGTTTAATCTTCACATACCTATTTTTATTAGATTTTGTTACTGAATTTAATCTATGCAGATATTGTACTAGTTCATTTAAACTAGTTGTTACAGAGATTATCTGGTAAACCAAGAATCATAAAAATATGTATATGATGCAAAGTGAAAACTAATTTAGCAATTAATTCTATTACATATTACCACAGTTATGTTATTGATTTGTATAGAATGCTTATTTATTTATTTTTCTAGTGAAAATGCCGACCATGCTGGCTGACTTGGTTTCTTTAATTGACGAGGAGATTCCAGATGGCCGGCAAAGTTTGCGAGACAGCTATGCAAACTTACACAAAGTGGCTGAATATTGTTCAGCTAATTATTTTGGGGTAAAGTAATCCTTTTTTTAATGTATATAACAAATATTTCTTCAAAGTTACCTCAGACTCATAACTATGTTTTGTATAATTATTAAAAGCTAAAAATGCACTTTAAAGCACGTCATTCATTTATTAAAATCAAATTTACAATATCTAAAGAACAAAGCTTTTGCCATGAGTTTCATGGCATCTTCAGTCAAACATACTGTTTTAGTAAGGTACAAAGAGAAAAGTCAGCTGTATATATATATATATATATATATATATATATATATAATGATTCTTGGTGATGGTTGCAGATATAAGAAGCTTGACAATATGTAAGTATACATATACTATGCGGAATCCACTTGAAATGTCCCTTGTAGCAGAATCTTGCTAATACTTCGTAACATTACTTCAAAACATTGAAGAAAGGAGATGTTGAATCTGAAGGAATTCACTTGAAATGTTATTTGTAGCATGTTATTACTTGAATCTTGTTAATAATTCGTAACATTACTTCAAAACATTGGAGAAATGAGATGTTGAATTTAAAGGAATTCTTTTTATATTTGCAGTCATGGTTTGGTTTGAGAAAACTAAGTTTTTTCTCTACATTTTTTTTTCTTCTTTTAGTCTAAAGTAGTTGCCTATTCAAATACTGTTCATGCTTTTGAGGTTTTTTTTTTTTTTGCTGTTTTATTATGTTGAATATTGGCAATGAAATAGACTGACTTAAAATTCACTCGCCATATCCAAAAAGTTACTCGCCAGTGGTGAGTACAATCCAGCATTTCCCCATTCCTACCCAATTTAGAGGGATCTCAATTAGAGGGCCTCACTCAGACTTTCGCTCTGGCCTCAAGAGTTTTGCACATGCTATAAATGATGCTACTTTCATCCAATGCCCTGGAGAAAAGAAAAAGAAGCCTTAGAGAAAAAGTTACAGCGGAAGGATTTTTATAGCTTTCATACCACCTAAACACTACAAACCATAGAAAACAAAGCCTTATATATAGTAACATATCTAATTTCTTTTGTTTTTTACATGTACGCAAACTGGTAGAAACATGCATATTATTTTGAATTAGAAACCATCTAATATTACTTTAAATAAAATATATTAAATTCAAAACATGTTTAAAATATTTGCGGAAAATCAGATCGCAAACAGTCAAGCTGACAGACAATTAAATTGTAGTTAAGACACCTTTTAACAAAATAAAATTCTATGTGACATACCAGACTGTAAAATTATGTAAAATAAATGACTGAAAAAGTATTTTATAATTTTCCTTTTTCGTTGATTAACGAGTAATTTAGAAAAAGGGCCGGGCCGGGCTTAAAACTTCCTCCAGGACCGGCCCGGCCTGAGTACACACAAAAAATTTTAAGCCCAAGCCCGGCCCGAGAGCAAATTGAAAAATTCGGGCCGAAAGCCCGGCCCATGCAGACCTCTAGCGCACACTTGGCTGTCTGAAAGTCTATAGAGGAGAGGTTAAATATGAGGTTATAAGATGGCAAGATATTACCATATTTAAATCTATAAAAAGAATGTTTTCTATCACTGTATCGTGTAAGAATTCTATCTATAACTAGACCAAATTTTTACTCGCCACAGTAAATATTTCGTGTCCTGGTGTAAGCCATTTTCACCCCTGATTACATGCAAATTTTGCAGACAGATTATGAAATTTTAAAAACCTGTCGCAGACCGCTTCAAAACTTTCTACCACTGGATTTAAAACTTATTTTCATAATCAGATCTGTTGTTTTGCAAATTATGGCCCAAAACCACCTGTCATTTTACATTTCTACGATCTGAAGATTATGAAGTCTATCCTGTTTGAAATTATAAAATATTTTAATGTCCCCTTTCATATGTGAATTTCATGTATCTTAAATTAAGCCTTAGTGCCTAGTAACTTTTATATTCTCTAAGAATTATCTGAGGATGATAATTTCGCATCTAAAAAAGATGTTAAGAATAAAGTTATCAGTTATGGTTTTAGTAATCCACTATGCTGAAAGTATCAAAATATAGCAATGAACCCAATTATGTATATACACTACAAAAGTTCTGCATGAAGGCATGCTGTTTACCATTTAACTTAATTTTATGTTCAAAAGCCTTTTTTTTTAGTTTCAAGATGTGCACATTTCTTCATATATACATCAATTATTCTTTCTTGCAACTACTCGGCCGAGTACTCGGTATTCGGCTACTCGGCCAAAGTGCTACTCGGTGCAGCACTAATGAATTGTAAATATTTAATTAGCATATAATTAATTGATTAATATTATATATATTCTAGTTCGCCTTTGCCCACCTTGCAGTTGATATTTCAAAAAGAAAATATTTCCTTGTTTATTTAACTCTCATACCAGTTTATGTCATTTAACATTGGCTCATATGATATTTTAAAAATAATAGCAGATTTTACATTGTAGTGTTTAAAAGCCCTGAAGGCTCCAAATAGTTTTTAAATATCATAACCTTTTAATTTAACTACATCCTAATCAGTTAAATACAGTTTGAGGTTGCTGTCACTGCTTGTTTAATGAATTGTACCCTCTAAATATAAAAAAAGATATAAGAATAAATGAAAGTATTAAGATAGTAATGAAAATGTGAATTTTATTAATGGGTAACGTGTGAAAAAAATTTCTTGATTCAAATAATATTTGTTAAATCTAAATGATAATTTTTTTTAGGATAATCTTTTTTTTTTTTTTCAATTTAATTCCTTATTCTTTTTATCTTTATTAGAAACTATGAGGAAAATTTTCTTACTACATTGCTTCAGTTTTATGTCATTTTTGCTACAAAATTATCCTTTACCAAAGTTATTTTCTGTGTTCAGTGCCATGGGTAAGATTTTACTTTATTTCAATACAGTAATGTAACTGCAAAGTCAAAGTTACAAGTTGAGTGGCTCACACTACCACATTTATGATTGCTATAAAATCACTCTTATTATGAAATCATTAAAATCAAATAAATCTTGATTTAAATAAAAAAAAGTCAATTTTTTTGGAAAAAAAAAAAAAAAAAATATATATATATATATATATATATATAAAATCAACAACCCTGTAAAAGACATATGCTGAAATTTTGCAATTTTAAGTTTGCCCCCTCCTGAAAAATTTTCTGGCGGCACCACTGATTGTCATTAATATCCTCTTCTTTTGAGATTTGATTATTTTCACCAGGAGAAAGCTGACAAATTTCAATTTCTTCATCAGAAAAATCTGACTAGTTAGAATCTCTAAGAGTCATTAAATAATCAACTGCTACATCTAAAGTCTTAAAACACTTCTCCATATTTATGATATTTTACTAACGGAAACACATTGAACATCTTTCATTGCAAAATCTGACAAACAAATGTTTTCCACAGTTAGTAAAACTGAAATGTAGTGCTATATATAGTGGCATGGTAATTGGTAATATCAAAACTTTATAATGCATTTATCTGTGATGTGATTTTTGAATTCCTTTATTGTAATGTAAGTAATTTTTTAAGATTGAATTAAATATTTTCCATCACTACTTTTTTAAACTGAAAAAAATGAATAAAAAAACTCATTAAAGTGAATTTGAGAGACCTTTGAAATTTAGAGAGTGGACCTGGACCTCATGGTCTTATTTATTAAAAAGACCCTAGGCATATTAAATGTAGTCATGTTTGAATTTTTTAAATTATCAAATAAGTCAAGCTATTTTCTCGTTATAACTGTTAGTCTTATTACAATAGAATTGTCCAGCATCATGTCATGATCCAAGACTTTTATTTTTGAGATTTTTTAAATGGTGATGTAAATCGAACGTTGATTGAATTGAAAGATATTGAAACCATTTTTGAGGATGTTACAGATAATGAGGAGAATTAAGACAACCGGATAATGATATAACTTATTCCCAAATATAATACATTCATTTTAATGAGTTTTAAAAGGTTATTGTGTAAGCAGAGCCTAAACACAAACTAACTTAGTGACTAATGACTTTTATTTAAAAAAAAAAAAGTCTGAATTACCTTTTTTTTTTAAGTTGAAGTACAATTATTTATTTTTTATAAAATGAGATCATACTTTTAACGTGTTTTTGAATTAAAAGTGAAATTTAACTCTATAGTTAAAGGTACTTGCTTTTTAACATACTGTTATAGTACACAACTTTTAACTTATAAAATATTGCTAACAGCATAATACATTTGAAAATGTGTTTCTCTCATAATTTATAACTTGTTTTAGGAATATAATATAAGGATATCTCTGTTATCTGCAATTTTCAATCAATACTTTCAAAAGTTTATAAGTAGGAGGTGATTTCATAATTCAAAAATCTGTAAGTATGTAGTTTAAGGTAAATAGGAAATAAAGATGGTCAATTTTAGTTATAAAATTAAAAAATATATATTAATAGGTTAATAGAAATTTTTTATTCTGTTTATAAAGACCAAAAAAAACTGATTTTGTATATTGAATATTCTATTAGTATATTTTATGAACAATATTAAAATTATTTTTTTCTCTTTGACTGCTTATTTTGCTGTTGCTATTATTACTTTTCTTTAAGTTTTGTTTATTTTTGTTTTTCTTCTTTAGAGTGATAACAAGAGGGAAGCAGTGTTGGAAACCAAAAATTATGCTACACAGTCACTCGCTAGCGTAGCATACCAAATTAACACCTTGGCCTACAATATAATTCAGCTTTTAGATCTGCAAACTCTTCAGTTAGCTGAGATGGAATCACAGATTAATCATATACATGAGACCGTGAATATTCACAAGGAAAAAATAGCAAGAAGAGAAATTGGAATTTTAACTACAAACAAAAACACATCAAGGCAACATAAAATTTTAGCGCCATCAACTCAGGAAAGGCCGATTAAGTACATTCGGAAGCCAGTTGATTATTCTTTATTAGATGATATAGGTCATGGTGTAAAAACAGCTAGTAACACTCCAAGATCAAAACGTACGTTAGCTCCTGTACATCAAAATCCTCTTAATGGAAGTAGTGCTGGTCCACCTCCCACAACTAAACCTCCTACACCACCTCAGCCAGTTAGAGCTGGTGGAAGTCTGACTCGTTCAGCAAAAGAATATCGGACACCACAACTTCCAATAGCTCCCCCGCAAGTTCCATGTAATTATGCTCCAAATTATCCAATGGGGCATCCACGTCGGGGTAGTGGTTACTCTACATTGCCCATGGTATCAGCACCTCAACCACCTCAGTTACTTCCTCAAATTGGTATGGTTCATCCTATGACGCACAGTCACCATGCAAACACACTTGGACCATCTTCACCTATTCCACCTCCTCCTCCACCAGATGGTGAAAAGATCACAGGTATTTGTGACGCTGAGGGTTTAATCCAATTTCTACTTCAATAAATGGTGTATTATGCTACTATATTAAGAAATATTAAAATGTTTCTTTTTTTTTTTTTAAATTACATGATTTAAATTTTCATGAGCTTGTTACTAAGAAAATTTAATTATCAAGATAGTAAAAATATTCTGTAACATTGTACTTTGAGGGTTTTTTCCCTTTAGGAAGCGGAAGGTAAGTAAAGAAATAGTTATGTGGGAAATCTGTTCATGCTGGTTCCACATTGTAGAATTTCCATATGTCACTTATCTTCTCTTTCTCTCTTCTTGATAGAAGATTGATGTTAACTGTAGTTTAGTCTCTTCTTTTGCATAAAGAATGAAGCCTTTCAAATTTAAAGTTCCTACTGGCCCTCACTTGTATTATCAATTTTACTTCCAAGAGCTGTTAATGTTGGTTGTAATTTTTTTTTTTTTTTAAATGTTATTTTAAATAACTTTATATAGTACTACGTCATATGGAGATATTATCTTTATTACTGGGGGGACTTTAGGATGTAGAAATCGAGGGAAAAAAAACTAAAAACCCATAGAAATAGCATGGGATAGAAACGAAAAAAAACTTACAATGTCAAGTGTGTTAAAAAAAAAAAAAAGAGGTTCACAGCAAAAGTAATAAAAGGACAAAATTCACTAGAAAAAGATATCAAAGAGCGGGAACGGGTGAGTTGGGGCATTCAATATATCGTATAGGTTTAATACGGCTCGCCTAGTATGTGACTCGGCAGGGGTGAGTGGGTGGGAGCCACCGCACTTTAGGATGTAGAAATTGAGGGGAAAAAAGCTAAAAACCCATAGAAATAGCATGGGATGGAAACAAAAAAAAAAAAAGAGGCTCACACCGGAAGTAATAAAAGGACAAAATTCACTAGAAAAAGACACCAAAGAGTGGGAATGGGTGGGTTGGGGCGTTCAGTATATTGTCTAGGTTTAATACGACTTGCCTAGTGTGCTGCTATACTGCAGTTTTCTTCGATAATGGGAAGGCTATATCTCAACTTCTATCGCATATAACTATACGAAACCTGATGTTTGAGCTAACCATTATAAAAACAAATTTTTTAAAATGTTATTTGTAGACAATAAAACTGTCTTTCTTTGGATATTTAGTGTTAGTTTTCTGTAAGATGAAAATCATTTGCATTCATCATGTTAGATAATAAACAATAGTTTAATTTTTTTTTTTTTTTTTGCCCTTAGTGAATTTGTATAGGAATATCTAGAAGAAAGTCTTGTGGTGGCCACAACGTACTAGTTTTAGAATTGTCATTTATAAATTCCATTCATTTAACAGGGATCCCACGGTCCTTGAAAGTCCTGAAGAAGTACTTGTGTTTCATTTTCTTTTTCAAGGGCCCTTGAAAGTACTTGAATTTTGTGCAAAGTCCTTGAAAATCCTTGAATTTTCCATTCCAATAGACGGGCTTAGCGCGAATTCTGTCAAGGTTAAACTATCTCCATCTCCACATGCACACACCATTGTCTAATATAATGATTTTGTTATAAAAAAAAATTTTCACACTGTCTTGCTTTTGCATATATAGTTTCAACTTATTTGTTTTTTTTTGCCAGTCTCATACCTGTTTGATGGACTGGTCATTAATTTTGAGTAGAAAGTGACCAGACCAGGACTCAAACCTATAAACTTTTGAATAATCATAATGATTCTAAATCTTGAACTAATAGTTTTTTCACTCTTGTAAAAGTTAATTTGGTCAATCCATCAAAAATGTATTGTGAAAACAGGCAAAGTTATTCTAATTATATAAATATATATATATATTACTAATGAAAGTAGTTACTAAAGTTTTGTGTATATGCCTAGCGTTCTGCGATTTCCCCCTAGTCCTTGAAAAATTTCAAATAGGCCTTGAAAAGTTCTTGAATTTTTTTCTTTTTTAAGAGTGGAAACTCTGTTTAAGAGAGATAAAAAGAGAAACTCCCATTAAACCATTAAAAATAATTACCGCAGTTTAATTTAAATCCTTCTTTTGAAATTTTAATTTCGGGTTGGTGGGGAAAGCCAAAATATCTCCTTGCCCCAGGTGGAAAAAAACCTAGTTTCGGGCCTGTCCATTGTTTTAAACCCCTGTACTTGAATGAGTTATTTTTGTTGATTTCCTTTTCTTATGCAGTAGAAACAAACAGTTTTGTTTGAATAATTAAAATAAATAGAATTTACATAAAAAACTTTTTGGAAAAATTACCAATGAGCTAGGCATTTTAATATTCAATATAAAAAATATATTTATCTTAATTACTTGTATAGTAAAAAATTCTTAATTAAATGTTCTTGCAGCAGGAGCTTTGGTGCCTAATGGGTTAACATCCATTGACTTCAATGATTTTCATTCAGTTCTTTTTATTTACTTGAAATACCAAAGACATTATCAAAAACAGCATATTAAATGAATTAATGTAAAACACTTCTTTTAAAAATCACTCTTAAAAATAAAATATGGAAACACTATCATACTTTCAATTCATCTGTTTAAAATGCATGATTTCTTTAGCTAAACTTAGTACCATACTCCAACGACGTCATGGACGTTAAGCCAGAGGAAACATTCACTCAGGTTGCTACTCTTCAGCAATCTAGTGCCCTCACAAAATACAACAAACATATGAGTCTACCTAAACTAAATCTTATTTATTTTCCAATATTTAAATTTATTTTATATATACACATACACATATTAATAAAGAATTATTTTATACATATGGAAAGAGTCTAGAGAATTTTTAATTTACAACTCATACGTAACTAATAGTGGACAAAAGTAGATAAAATGGTATTTTGTCTGGGACAATTTTAACCAATATTTTTCCAGCGATTTTTTTTTACTATGGAAAAAAACTGAACAACTCTGCACATTTCGTATAATTATCTGAGAGTTTAGCTGTTAATAAATAAAAATGAAAAAGGCATTGTGCCACTTTCATAAACTAGAGATTTTTTAAATTTTAAAAATAAGCATGAAAAATACAAAGAGAAAATAGTATTTGAAGAGGAAAAGCTTTTGTGTCTAACTTCCTTCAAATATATCTCATGACTCCACAGATTAAAAAAAAAAAAATGAGTAGTTCATGTCAATTCATAATTCAAAAAGCTCAAATTCAAAATAAGGGTTTTAGTTTTCCATGAATATTTATGAAATAGATTTTTCTGAAATTTGTTATCAAAGAGCCCCATTCATAAAAAAAAAAAAAAAAAAATCAGATGAACATAGTTTCTCTATAACCAGTAAATGAAAATTCATTATGATTCTAGATGCAGTAATAATTTAAATAAATTTGACAACACAAGAAAAGCTAGATACTGAATTATTAATTTCACTATTCATAGTTATATTTTTACTCGTGAATATATTTCTTATATGAAATTAAATCTTCATATATACAATTACAAATCATGTTCATTTTTCTTCACATCATAATTTCTCAATTTAATTTTAGCGAGAATTTCATACATATGAAGGAGTTTCAAAAAGTAAGGTAACAAACCCATTCAGAATAAACATTTATTCAGGAAATAAAAAAATATATACAGTATAGGACCCATTATCCGGAATTCCAAAATCCGGAAGACCCAAAATCCAGAATCATTTCAGATTTTTTTTTTTTTTTTTAATGATTAAAATACATTTTATATCTAAAATCAGAAAAAAAAGAAAGGAAGAAAATTGCCCTAAAAGGAATTATTGTGTGTTTTATTAGGTAGTATTATGAAAATTTAGAAATTAAAACAGAATTTCTTTCTTTCATGTGGTCCAGGAAAACGCTGGAATTCACAGCAAGCCACATAAAAAAATATTCTAATTTATTTTATGATAGATTTCCAGGGATTTTTAACTTCTCATTAAGATCTTAAAAAGAAAGAAAAAAGAAATGGAAATTTTCAAAGAAAAATCACTTACTCTTTTTATTTTTTTAGCATTCTGCTCTTATGATTGAGACAGTATTCATGTTTAGCAGCATTGGTAAAGAAGCAACCATGCCACTTATGGCAAGTGGCAGTAATGTACATGTTTGTATATATATATACACATTATAGCTATTTTTTTCTTCCTGCTAAATTTAACAGAAAAAAAGTATCAGATTTGCAAAAAATCTTGACTTCCAGTTTTTAATTTATTTGCATGTTTTAAGAGCTCTAGCATATAATTTGAATATTTTTTTTAAATGTCTGTCTGTATGTGAAGTAGTTGCTCCTATAAGTAAATTAGTACCTGTCAATTACTGAGTTATGTTTTATAATTAAGTGAAAGCAATAATAGAAAGAGGACCCAAAATTCCGAAATCCGGAATTCTTCTGGTCCCGTGGGTTCCAGATAATGGGCCCTATACTGTACAATGTAGGAAGGCACAGGTATATATTACTTCTCTACATAATCACCATTCCTATTGAGGCTTTTGTTCCATCAGTACACCAAACCATCGAAACCAGCATCGATGAAATCAGCGTCAAGATGGCTCTGCTGAACCTCAGCATCAGTTCTGAAATACTGACCTCCCAAGTGTTTCTTTAAAGGTTTGAAGAGCAATGGAAATGAGCAATTGAGCGATGAAAATTACTTGGTGAAAGGTCGGGCCAGTAAAGAAGGTGTTTTCTGCTTATCTGTGAGTTGTCTCGGTACCCAATGTGCACATGTCTTCCGATAGCCTAATTGTTCATGCATAATATTATGTGCACTGCCAATGGGGATATTGAATTCTTGTGCAATTTTACTCTGAGTAATGCGACGATCACCTTGAATCAAAGCTTCGGAACGGCAAACATTGTCATCTATGGTGGATGTGCTTGTTCGCCTCGCCCTGCTCTTTCTTCATTTCGCACATCTGTTCTGCTTTTATCAAATTCCGTGCACCAGAACCACACTTGTTTTCGGGACATAATACTTGTACCGTACACTTTTACCAATTGCCAATGAATTTCAGCTGGAGAATTTTTCTTTAAACGAAAAAACCTTATCACACTTCCTATTTCAATTGCGGACCAATGTTTCCGTCAACACAGCCATCTTCTGAGATTTAGTCATGTTACTAGGCAATCAGCTCCATCTACTTGTGTATTTGATTCCTGTGATCGTCTCAGTTATCTTCAGAGGGATTATTATTCATAAGGATAATTTGCACACCCGTCAGAGCTCTAGTTACCTTACTTTTTGAAACCCCTACGTATTTTAAATTTTAGTATATATAAAAAAAAAGTGGAATATATGTATATATATATATAATTGTGGAAAATATATACATATATATTATGTAAACCCTTCAATTTTTAACAGTCATGCTATATAATGTTTAACATCAAATTAATAATGTTTCATTAAATTTAGTATAGGCAGTCATTTGAAATAATACTTAAACATAGAAATTTTTTGTAAAAGGATCATTTTTACAAAACAAAATTTTGTAAAAAAGTTGTTTTTATACATTTGAATTTTGTGAAGGGGCTGCTGAAGGGTCCTAATATTTGCCTGGATAAACTGAAAACAACAAAAACTATGAAAAAGAGAGAGATTGAAAAAAAGAAAAATAAATAAATATATATATATATATATATATATATATATATATGAAATATGAAAGAGAGAGAGAGAGAAAGACCTGCTTTTGCCTCCAAGGTAGTATAGCATGTTTTGCGCATGAAGAAGAAAAGCCACGTCCTTTCGAAACTGGTAGTGCTTTCATTAACTTTATGGTGTGAAGAAGAAGTTTAAATATTGATTGTATACCAGTTCTTTAATTTAGTATTGTATCAATTGCTAGCTAGTTTTCACAGTCATTAAAATTGAGAACATTACACAATAAATAGCCATAAAATATTCTTTAAGTGTCTACTACTGGTGCAGTTAATTAACTAGAGCAAGGTTTTGAACCAAAAGTAATATCTAGTAATGAAACTAAACATAAAAGGAAACAACTCTGCAAGCAATGTCATTTTTTCCAAAACTCTAAAACAAAAATTATCAAAAGTACTCAAAATTGCAAACCAAACACTGCTTTGTGCAGAGAGGGATAGCTTTTTTATTTAAAACTTTGGAGGATTAAAATTAAGCATGTTCTTTATTTTTTACTTATGATGCACTTTACTTTGAGAACTTGAACACCATTTTATTGTAGGGATAATTTTCATTGATTCATAAACTGCAACCATTAATATACGATTTGCTGAACAGATCTTAATAAAAGTCATAAAATCTACTGTTTTAAAAGAGAATGCTTATGATTTAGTACCGTAGAGTTGTTAGTTAAAAAAAATTAAAAGTTTAGTAATCTGGGAAGAGGCATAGTATTATTCAAAATTTAAATTTGATAAGCAAGTGTTTGAAAGTATGTAAAATGCTGTGATTACATAGTAAATAATATTACAATCAAAGATGAAGTATTGAGCCTTACTGTTTATGACTTCAGTAAAAGTGAAAGTACTTCATTTAAAAACATCAGACTCTTTATTAAACAGTTTCCAGTTTTTGTACATGGAGAGATTCAATCTTGTTTGATCAGTAGCAATAGGAAATCTGTTCATTAGATTTAACTGATATACCAGCTTATATGACTATGGAAGAAAAGCCAGATCTCTAGTGGTATGCAAGATGAAAGATAATATATGTGATCAGCCTTATAAAAATATTTCAGGAGTAATGTTTGAAATATTTTGTATTCCACATTATAATGCGAAGGTATGTTTAGTAGCATAAGTAAAAGTTGAAATAAGTTCTGTTCAATGCTTTCAGATAGTATTGTAGAAAGCTTACTTATAGCAAAAAGTAATGTTTTAAGGAAATGTTTCAAACAAACAATTAATTCTAGAGTTTTGTCCAAAACAAACAGCTACATATTTAAAAATAAAATCTTAAACACCACTTTCGTCTAATCGTCTAATTTGTATATATATCAGGGATGTCACTTTTCTGCTGAACAGCGGATTTACACTTTTTATAAATTTTTTCTGTCCCCTCTCCCCTCAAAATAACGATCAACGATGAGATAGGCCATCAAAGTCATGCACTTTTCAATCTTTCTCCATCCACAACATAAATATCAATATGCATATTAAACTTGCTTCATCAGAATCTGGAACCTTTAAAAAGATAGGATTGCTCAATATTTCTCATATGCATAGTTATATTGTCCATCGGCCATTGAACAACCTGACAAAGCCCTGCAATACTCAGTCTTTCTTCATCCATAACATATGTGCCAGTGATCATGATAAAGAGGTATAAGTATTTCCTTTAATGAATAATTATTTTGTTTTAAATTGTGTTAAATTAATATTATTGATTACCATATTTACAGACTTTGGATAGCAGACATATATGCAGACTATGGTTTATTTTGAAATTTTTTATATGTGATAAAGCACCATTCTTTTATATTGCTTAAAATATAACTTTTTAACTGCAAAATAACTATTTTTCAATTTATTATATTCAAATTATACTTTATGTATCAGTTATTTTGATACATATCAGTGACGGCCTGCCAAGGGAAGTAAGGGAAGAGCCCACTCCATATATTTCATCAAAAAAAAAAAAAAAAAAAGGGGGGGGGGGCATAAATATTTTTCTATTTTCTTCTATGTTTCTTTTCTTTCTTTCTAGAATTTAATCTGGATTTATAACAAATTTTCAATAAATAATAACCAATAAAAACAGCAGTTTAATTCTTTTCCTAAACATTGAATTCTGCGCACAAATTCATATAACTGAAGCGCAGGGGCAGAGAGAAAAGACAATCATTTTCAACTCTGCCTTCACAGCATGGTTACCATGGTAACACTTACGTCACTCTAAATATTTTACCGCGAATATTCAATGGCTGAAAAGAAAGGGAAGACTTTTCATGAGAGAGATAACAGATCTTCCAACTTAGCTTAAAAGAGAATTCTCATTGAATTTGATTCCCTTAAAATGTAGTGTTTAATTTTTTAATTGTGCGATTTATGCTTTTAGTTAATTTTTTGTCAGATTTTATAAACTTTAAAGCTTTTAAACACAGTTTAACAGATGAAAAGATGGAGACAAAAATATGTTAATTAAGGGAGACTAACAGAGTCTTTAGAAATTATCTTAGAAAAGGAAAAAAAAAAAAAAAAATTGGAAAATGTCACAATGTTAATTTAAAAACATTTTGTTTTGAAGACTATAAATGGCTGTGTATTTCAATTACACTAGGAAAATTACACAATATTGGACAATTTTTTTTATATTTTTTTTTACTGAATTTTTAATTTTTTTAATTAATATTTGAAAATGAATGAACACCAAATTCTTTTTCATTTATTTATATATTTATTACTTTATTGTTTTTTAAGAGTTTTAAATATATAAATTGTGGAAGTTTAAAAAAAAATTAAGAAGATTGTTAATATTTCTTAAGGTAAATAAATACCATCTTTCTTTATATGTATTAATTATCTTGTTTAGAATATCTAAACAAGAGTTTTTGGAAATTTCATTTGATTGTAATTTTTTGTCATAAAGTCAAGTATTTTAAAAATCATGTTTAATTGTGAAAATTGTACTATTTATTAATTTTTATAAAAGAGTAATCTATAGTTACCATTTAAAGTACCTTTATAATATTAGCATTAAAAAAATGCAAGCAACGCCCTGTAGTCGAAACATGACCATTTTTTAAGCAGGCATTCAAATTAGTAAATACATAAATTCAAAACTCCCATGTAAACAGTATTCTTAATAATTAATTTATTAAAAAAAAAAAAAAAAACACTATTAGCCTCTTTATTTATTTCTCAATCTGACTGATAGAAATTCTTTCTCCGGCATTTTAAAAGCATAGAACACTATGACTGACAACACTGAACACTATGTATATCGAAACAACTTGAAAAAAGAAAAAGAAAAAAAAACAGAAGGAAAGCCCGAAGTTTATTTTTGTTTTCTAATAGATATATGTCTGTACAAAACAAAATTTCATTTAGTGTGACAGGATGTTTTCTTAATCTATTCTTCCATATAAAGACATGCAGTAACCGTGTTTCATTCCTTAGTGATAGTTACTATATCCATTTCTTAAAATTTCTTTGAAACAGCTTTAGTATAGGCTCCCTTGGCCAATTTTAAATTTTTGTTATCATTTTGTCGATGAATTAAAATGGCTATTGCAGTTGCGTAAGTAAAGATTTTGGTCCAAGGTACTTTGGTGCCAAATTTCAAATTTTGTCAAAGCGTCCAGCTTTTGAATGTTACTAATTTTAATATTTTTCTCTTATTAAAAATAGGCTAAAAATATACAACAAATTTCCTGTTTGCACATGAATATATACATAACAATTCCCCAATTACAGAGGGATGGTTTATGTCGAATAATAGTGGATTAAAAAGTAATATGAATTATGATAAATAATTTCTTTGCTATAGTTTTTCAAAACTTAGAAAAGTTATTTCAAAATATGGATTTTTCTCAATTTTGTGGACATATGGTACATATGGTCATCCTAGTTTATTCGGGATTTAATAAATGACTTCTTTGTGGCAAATAACTTTTTCTTTAGTAAAGAGCATGGAAATTCTTCCCCCACCCCAATCCCGACGAAAACATTTTGTCTTTTATCCAAATAGCCCTTCCCCTATTTTTCCTAGCACGGGCCGCCACTGATACATATTAGTTTACAGAATTCGCGTGTAAATATACGAAAGATGTTGGAAATTTTAATTCACCCATGATTTCCTCTTTTTTGAAAATTTTTGAGTGGCATCCCCGATATATGACTTTTGTAAGGAGTATTAAGAAATAGTTATGTACTTTTATTTTCTTTTGTTTTATAATTTAAATGTTTTTTCTCTCTCTTCTGAAACCATAAATTTCATTTTTCTTCCTTTATAATTATGTGAAATTCTCTGCTTTTTCCCTATCAACAATGAGAAGTATAGGTTTAACATTATTTGCCTGACTTATTACATATATAAATTGTCAGCATTGGTTCACTAGCATTTCATTATAAGATATAAGTGATATTTATAAATTCACCAAAATTAGAAACTTTTTCATATACAATAGAATTTTTGAAGATTGATCATTTAGTATTGGCTTTATTTAAATTCAAAATCTATAACAATTTTGAAGTGTTATATTTAAATTTGTCATTCCTGCTCTTTAGAGTTTTTTTTTTTTTTTTATGTACGTCTGTGTATGTATATATATATATTAACATAGTTATCAACTTCTCTGTTCTTTTATAAAGATTTAGTATCTTTTTTTTTTTTTTTTTTTTTTTTTCTTTTAAGTAAAGAGGGTTATTTAATTTGTGAAAGCTTAATGATAAAGAATACTCAAAAAATTAGAGCAGTGGGCACGGACAGCTATCACATTGTAGGCTTTGAATATCTCATATTGCATTGTTTATATTTTAAATTGCATTGTATATATTTATATTGCATTATATTTCATCAGATTATTATGAAAAACATTATTTATTAGTTCAGTGAATTTTTTTTCCCCCATTTTCAAATATTTTGTATGTAGTTAATTTCTAGTAAATCTTCATCTTTCATTAAATGTATTTATTTCAGCTTTTAGTATAGAATTTTCTGCATAATTTGTTTGATATGCTGTAAGTTTTATAAAATTTTGGATTGTAACTCTATATGTAAGAAAAAACACATTGGAAAAAATTAGATTTTAAATAAACCTTTATATTTTTATAATATATGCATACAAAAACTGCACATAAGAGAAGTAATTTATAAAAAATAATTACATTCAAGTTTTTTTTTTTTTTTTTTTTTTTTTTTTAAATATATATATATATTTGAATTAGCCTTTTTTAATGTTAAGAGTATATGAGATAGTCAGAATAGTAACTAGCTGCTGTTTAATTTTATTTTTAAATTGTATATTTGCTTGTGCATCAGATTTGTATTTTTGTAAGCATGTAGGTTTTTTCTTTTTTTTTTTCTTTTAAATCCTGCGTCTTAGCCTAATATTTTTAATTATTTGCTTTGCTGATTTTTATTTTCTTTACCCAGAACCTCCTATGCATGCTCCTTCAGATTTTGATCACCCTGGCAACAGTAAGTTTTATTTTAATGCAATAAAGTATGACATAGTATAATACCCATTTATTTTAAACTAAAAAGCTGTAGAAAAAGCATCTTTTAGTAATACTTTCTTTCAGCATGCTATTGCTCAGTTTTTGCTTTTTTAGACTGTACATTGCATTTATTTAATGATTAGTCTGAAATTAAGGTGAGCTGGATTTTAAGTTGAGAATTTTTTTTATTTTTATGTGCTATAAGGATATGTTGTGATCTTATATTTCCTTAGTGTTGTAAATTTCCAAATATGAAGGCTTAACCATTTGTCAACAAGAAATCAAAATTCATTGTGTTTTTAAAGAAGATGAGAAAATCCATATAAAAAAGATTTTTAGTGGAATTTTATTTTAAATTAATAATTATACAAAAATGGCGCTTTACTTTTTGTTTTACCAAATTTAAGGCTTTTTTTCTATTTTATGTATATTCAATACAAAATAATATATATAAGTCAGTATTTTTTTTCTAAGGCTAACTACATAATTCATTATGAATTAGGCTTAAGTGATATAGGTCAGAGTCAATTTTTTCTTTCTCCGGGCAATAAGGCCATAGCCAGAAAAAAAAATTTTTTTTGGAGGGGTTAATAATATTAAGTGTTAAAAATATAGTTAACTGAGTGAGGTTTGAACTTTTCCCCCCCCCCTCTCCCCCTGGCTAAGGCTATGCCTGGTGATGTTAACATTAAAGATCAATTAAATTCTAATGTTAAGAATGTCTAAATATTAAGCTGAATTTAGAGGGGGGAAAATACTTTCCTAGAAAAACGTATTTTTAATTTAAAAAAAAAATCTCAGGCAACTTCATAAGGAAAACGTTTAATATTTTCACATGTATTTTACAATGGGAAGGTATGTCAAGTTTCAGATTAAAAAGTACATACCATTCTGAAGATGACACTAAAATTGCATGTAAATATACTCTATAACAAAAAAAAATGACGCACCAAGAAGGAGTTATCCAAATGGGACAAAAATTGGTAGATGTAATGTACATGTGGAGAAAAACAAATGATTACAGTTTCAGAAAATTTGGATTATATAATCAAGAGCAATGGCCTCACAAAAGTAAACAACCCAATAACACATTGTCCACTTCTGACCCTTATGTAATCAGTTATTCGGCTTGGGATTAATTGTGATAGAGTTGGCAGGTGTGCTCTTGCGAGATATCATGCCAAATTCTGTCCAATTGGTGTGTTAGATTGGCAAAATCCCAATCTTGTTGTAAGACCCTTTTCATGATTCTCCAAAGGTCCTCCGTGGGAGAAAGATCTGGCGACTTTACTGGCCAAAACAATTTTAAACAAGCAAGAAAACAAGCAGTAAAACCTCTATCTCTTTGTACGGGCGGGCATTATCATGCTGAAATATACAATAAGGAATGCGTGATATGAAGGGAAATACAGTGGAATGTAGAATGTTGTCGACATACCGCTGTGCTGAAAAGATGCCACGAATGACAACCAAAGAGGTCCTGCTATGTAATGAAATCGCATTCCAGACCATCACTCCTGGCTGTCGGGCCGTATGGCTGGCGACAGTCAGGTTGGAATCCTCCTTTTTTCAAGGTGTCTGCTGTTGCGTGTTCGCTGGTCATTGAGGCTCAAATTGGAATGGGACTCATCACTGAAGACAATTCTACTCCATTCAGTGACATCCCAGTTTAAACGATCCTGATATCACTGCAAACGTGTTTCTTAGTATATAAAGTTTAATACAAAGAAAAGAAAAAAAAAGGTCTGCTAAAGGGGCTCCATTAGCTCAACCCCATTTCTCTGAGCTGCCAATTAATGGTCTTTGAAGTCACTGAAGTACCAGTTGCACATTGGATCGATGATAATGATGAATTGGGGCTTTGAGTACTGCTCTGAGGAAGGATCAGTTCCCATTCTGTCCTCTCTCTAGGCCTACCACTACCTTCCTGACACTGTGTTCGGCTGTGGTTCACTCATTCCTGTCAATATCATCTAATAGTAGCATTGCTCCTATCAAATTTTCAAACAATTCGTAGATTAGACCAACCAGCTTCTTTGAGCCCAACTGCACACCTCTCTCAAATGTTGACATCTGCACATATTGTTTGCTCACCTGTATGTGAGGCATAGTTACTGTCTATCTGAGTAGACGGAATAAAATTCTTAAACAATTTATGACCTTGAATCAAAATTTCTCATTTTTAATATTCTGCCAGTTGCACAGTTAAGATGTGCTGCAGCGTCACATGCTCATTCCTTGGCAGCCAAACTTTAAAATTTTGCATTTTCCATCAAAACCTGCATGCATGTCAATTTGTGTCCAGTTTGCATTACTCCTTGGTGTGTTGTCTTTTTTGTTATAGAGTGTATAGGAAAAATATTGAAAATTTTACTTCATGTGCAATTTCCTCTCTTTTGTCTTTTTTTGAACGGCATCCCTGGTTTAGAAAAAGTTGAATCTTTTAAAATCTGTAGCACATTTATTCTAGATCAATTCAAAAGTTTCCATTTATATTATGTGCCATATAATGAAAAATTACCATCACAGCTTAATTTATTTACCTACAACATTCATTCACAGTTGAACCTCAATTTTTCATTTCCACTCTTGTCCTAGTGTTCTTTGTTCTTTTTAAGCTATTGACAATCACTGGGTACTTCGTTAATCATGAATCATTTTATTAGTTATTTTCTACTGGGGGGATAGCGATAAATTATCTCATAGAAGTTTTTCATTCAGCAAGATGATCTTAATAGCTAAGTAATGTTCAATAGTATTTGAATAAGCAGTATCGTAATTCTTGGATAGGGCACAAAGCGCTTGTGAAATGGTCAAATAGATCCCCATATTTAAAACCCTGTAGCTTTCTTTATGGAGTTTCCCCAAGCAAAAAGTGCATAAGACACCTTTAGGAAATATTGGTCAGTTATAGCAATGAATATTGCAACTGTTATTAAAGAAATAACTCCTACTATGATTTGAAACTTAAAAAAATATATATTGTATTATTACATGGTTGTTAATGAACATTTCATGTAAAAATAAATAAATTAAAATGAAATATAAATTAAGTAATTGAGTGGATGTGATCTATTATTAACAAACGTGTCCAGTGTATGTCAACCTCTTAAAATATATATGCATATATGCACATATATGGAGCACCGTGAGAAAACAGTCCACATCCTACATTCAGAATTGTTAGATTAATACCATGTAATATCTCTTCCATGTGATGATGTATTAGGGTCATTCCATATCAAATCAACACAAAAAACCTGCATTTTTAACCTGACCCCCTCAGATTTTTATGAAATTGGGCTCATTTATTAAAATTAAAATATAAAAAAGGACTAATTAAACATTAAAACACCTTACATTAAAATCCCTTTAAGTGGAGCATTTTCATTATATATTTCGACTTTCAACAATCGCGGTCATCATCAGATGTCAATAGAAACTTCCGGCATTTATAAAATAGAATTCAATTTTGAAAACAATAATAATAGTGCGTGTTACATTGGTATGACCAAGAGAAAAATAAATGATCGCAAAGCAGAACATATTACTGATATTAAATATAACCGTTCCACCACCGCATTATCGAGAATTCACATTACTAACCCCATTAATCCTAAAACAATAACCTCCACAAAAATCACCCTCTATAATTCTCATCAATATGCATTAAAACGTGAAGCCCTCGAAATACTAACAACTAACACCACTATTAACGATCAGGAGCATGGTAGAATTCCTGATGATTGGTAACAACTAATGGGCAAGAAAAAATTTAAAGATGACGTTAGAAAAGAAGAAACTAAAGAAAGGTCCAGCAACGATGGTCAAAGCAGCACTATTGGCATCTGATGATGACCGCGATCGTAGCGAGTCGAAATACATAATGAAAATACTATATTTAAAGGATTTTAATGAAAGGTATTTTAAAATGTTTTAAATGGGCTCATTTATTTGTCCTATTGAGAAATGAATATATACCAATTAATAAGTCCCTATCTCTTTTAGTTTTGATATACAGGGCTGCAAAAATGGGTAAAATATGCAGATTTTTATAATTCTTCTACTACAATTATACCCATATTTTATTCCCTAAATAACTTAGAGATATAAGATTGGTATCATTAGAAAGCTTATAATACAGGCTTTCAAATGATACATTACATGTATAAGTTTTTATTTTAAGGTCAAGCATTTTGACCTTTGACCTTCAATAACTCAGAAAGTACATATTTAAATTTCTTTTAAAAATTATATGTTATTTTTACGCTTATTATCTATAATTTTTTTTTCTTTTTTAATTTTCAACATGGTACAGCCATAGGATGCTGAGTTATAAAAATACAACTCACCATCGGTATTTTCATAATAACATAAGTTTTACCCATATTTTGTTCTCTAACTTAAAAATATAAAATTGGTATTATTAGAAAGCTTATAATATAGGCTTTTGAATGATATATCACATGTACATATTTTTAAAATTTTCATTTTAAAGTTAAACATTTTGACCTTTGACCTTCAATATCTTAAAAAATGCACATTTGATTTTCATTTAAAAACTGTATGTTATTCGTACACTTATTATCTATGATTATTGTAAGTTTAAACATGGGGTGGCGACATTTTTTTGTAAAATGTACGTAATGCTAGTATGGAAATACTATTAGCATTTTAATTTATAACTCAATATCTCATGGTCATCCAATGTTGAAACTTGCAATAATTATAGATAATAAATGTAAAAATAACATAATTTTTTTTAAATTAAATTAAATTAGTACATTTGTGGAGATATTGAAGGTCAAAATAATTGACCTTAAATTGAAAAATTTTAAAAATGTGATATCTTTTCTACATGTGATATATCATTTAAAAGCCTGTATTACAAGCTTTCTAATGATATCAATCTTATATCTCTAAGTTAATTAGAAAACAAACTATGGGTAAAACTTATGTTAGTTAGTATGAAAATACTGATGGAGGGTTGCATTTTAATTTATAACTCAGCATCCCATAGTCATCCCATGTTGAAATTTATAGTAATTATAGATAATAAAAGTAAAAATAACATATAATTTTTAAAAGAAAATTACATATATGTACTTCGTGAGATATTGAAGATCAAAGGTCAAAATGTTTAACCTTAAAACAATTTTTTTTTTTTAAATATATGCATGTGATATTTCATTTGAAAGCCTGTATTACAAGCTTTCTAATGATATCAATCTTATATCTCTAAGTTAATTAGAAAACAAACTATTGGTACATTCGTAGTAGACAAATTTTGAAAAATTGTATTTTTTTACCAATTTTTGCAGCCCTGTATATAAAAAACTAAAAGAGGTAGATACTAATTAATTGGTATACATTCATTTCTCTATAGAAAAAATAAATGAACCCAATTTCATAAAAATCTGAGGGTGTCAAGTTTTTAGTTGTATTGATTTGACATGGAATGACACATTAAAAGCTTCACATTTTCAAGAAATGCTGTAACTTTTAGAGTTGAACCGAATAGTGATTTTTGCTGAATACTGAATATTTGGTATTTAGTCAAATACTTAAATTTCAGTGTAAATATTTTTTACTAGCCGCCTTCGGCAACCAGCTGGTTCACGATCCTTGAAAAATCTGGCAACTGTTGCAAATATCTGCTCTGTGACGACTGCGCCACCCTTTTCTGTTTCATGATATGAAACAATCTATTCTTTCCTCATGAAAACGACCCCTGAAAGTTATGATCATGGCAAACCCCCAACCCAGTGGAAGCTATGATCTAATCTACCCTATATAAGTAATTTAATCATAATTAGAATTGGAGATATTGAATTTTTAAAATATTAGAGGGCTATCTGGCGACAAAGATTTGCGACGTCTACTCTTCAAATCCAAAACAAATAAGTTTTAAAATAATATATCACTTTTGAAATTATGCTAATTAGAAGCTGAGATGCAAAAGTAATATAAGCACTGTTATAAAAATTTGTCTGGCTTTTTTATGGTTTTTCCAAAACTTTTGTATTTCCGGGCTAAATACTATTAAAAATCCTTAGTTTGAAATGTGACCGAAGTATCAGAATTTGAAACTCTTCAAAATATAAAAGGATATAGGCACTCTGGGTTTTCCATTGTTTTCTTCGAAACTCCCGTACGGATTTTGAATGGCTTATATCAGTTTAAAAGTCTGCAATAAAAGTACTTTAAAATATCTTTGTAATGATATACTATAAGTAATTTAATCATAATTAAAATTGGAGATATCGAAATTTAAAAATATTAAAGCGCTATTTGGGAACAGATTTGCATCATCTGCTCTTCAATTCCAATTCGAATAAGTTTTAAAGTGATATATTACTTTTGAAATTATGTTAAATAGAAGCTTTCTATATTTTAGTCCCTTTTCCCTCCTTTCCCACCCCTCCTAATAATTTTACTCTTTCAAAAAATATCCGTAATCAGTTTCTCGTGCCTTAAAAACCTAATACCAATTTCAACTCTCTAACTCTTTTTCTAAATTTTTTGCCCCTTCGCCCCCCCCTCCCTTTCCACCCCACCTATTAATTTTACACTTTTGAAAATATCTGCATTTGATTTATCTTGCCTTAACACCTAATAATACCAATTTTAAATGCTGTAACTCTTTTTTTTTGGCCCCCTTTAAACCTCTCCTAATAATTCTTATACTTCCAAAAAATATCCACAGTTAAATTATCGGGTTTTAAAAAACCAAATATTATGAATTTTCAATGGCATATCTCAATTTAAAATACTGCAAAATATAAAAGAAAACTTAATTTTACATTGTCTTTTGGTCACGTGAGTCGTGATAAATATCATTCTCAATAAAAATGTAACTTTTTTGTTTATTTACTCATTTTTATGAAAATTGAACTGTAGCTTTATAAGATGCTGTGTCGGCCGAATATGAATTTCTATGTATGTATGTAAAAACTTGAAAAAGTTTGAAAACCACAATTTTTCCCCCAACTATAAAACACGTCATGACATCTTAATTGGTTACAATCATTTCCTTTTTCATCACAGACAATCGTCTGGCAGCTTAAAATCTAGTGTTACCACTTAAATTTCATACTTTAGTTAATTTTAAAAAATCTAATTGTATCGAGAAGTCATTTAGACCCCTAGATTCAGAAAAATCGCCCCTTTTATTTGGTACTGAATTTGGAACAATTAAACCTCCATTTCTAATTTATTTTCCATTTTTTCTGCTTTTAACTCTGTTAAAATATCTGCTTTTATGCAATTGTGGTGAATTCTCAGTCATTGACATCTCTTTATGATTAGACATAGGTTGATGTTTTAATTAATATCTCTGCAACTAATTAAAAAAATTTAATTCTGTTTTCACTGTGCAACTCGGGAAGTCTCCTGAGTATGTCAAATTTTATAATTCTACAAGCAATAGGGGCTGAACATACAGAAGGACAGACAGGCAAACCTTTCCTTTTATTATTATAGATACCCAGACTAACTTAAATTATTTTTAATATTTATTGCATATATATATATACATAGTATGCATTAAAAAGTATCAGCATAAAATCTAAGCATCAAAAGTTAAATTTTATAATCAAAACAAAAGAAAAGAAAAAAAAAATATTTTTTAATCATTGCTTTTTTTTTTCCTGTAAAATTCTGAATTTCAGCATATGGACTAAAAAAGGCCAATTATATTAAATTAGAATAAATAAAAAAAATTTTCTTTTTTGAATTTTTCAAAAATTAATCTTAATTACATGCAGGCATATATAAATAGGTAGATAGATGTAATTCATCATTATAATGATCAAACACCAAGGAAAAAGACTTGAATGTGTTACACGCAAAAGAAAAGTAAGCACTAAAAGTGTTGCATGCTCCAGAATGCAAAAATAAGAAAATTAAACAAAATTATCTAATTAATATAACTCTCTCTCTCTCTCCCCATGCACACACTGTTACAAAATGCAGAATAACTTTTGTTCCTGTATAATAATTTGTCAAAATTTAAATGCAGTCACTCATTTTTGATAAACTATCTTTTATCCCTAATTTTTTAGTTAATTTGTATTTTGTATTGACTGTTTGTAGGTAAATATAATTTTATATACTGCGATAATTTTTCATTTGGTAAACTACAATAAATAATTATTTTGTAGTGTACTGTATTTAAATACAGACTATTTCAGTTTTAGGCTAGAAATTAATGCAATAGAAACTTTATTAGATCAGTATTATTTAATTATTTAATATACCTTGACATAACAGACACTGAAAAAAAAAAAAAAAAAAAAAAAACCGCATATTAACTTTAATTTTACATGAATATATATATATATATATATATATATAATTTTGAAAATGTGTAGAGACTTGAAGACAAGTGGGCGTGGTCCCACGCCCACTTGTCTTCAAGTCTCTACATATTTTCAAAATTATATATTTTTGTATAATTTTTAGTGCTGCCTTTGGCACCTTTTTTATACAAATTCACTGTTTTAACTTTATCTTAAATTTAACTCCACTATTCGGTTGCCGAATACTGAATAGTAACTGAATATTCAGTGCAACTCTAGTAACTTTGAAAGCATTTTTAGTGTGACTAGCTTCATTATTGTGATTATGACTATTTCAGCAAATTATACTTTTATAGTTACAAAAACTTTGTAGCTTTAGCCTAACTTCTTAAGATAGAACAGATTTTCAAAATTTTAATATTGTCATTTTCAAAATATGGCATACTCTCCAATGATCCGAAACTTGCTATACCTTCCTGTTGGGAAACTTTTTGAGTTCCAGTATGCATATGTGAAAATATTACTTATTCTGCTTGCTTGTTCAGTTCAAAATAAAATAGATTATAATCAACAGATTTTTTTTTCCCAATAATATATATAAATCATTCAAATTACAACTTAAATAAAACACACTGTGCATGTCATGTGTGGATGTATATATATTGTAAAATGTAAAATATTTTGAAGATAAATTCAACCTGAAAATTACAGTGAAACCAGACAGATAATACAAATTAACTCATAAAACACTGAGGCCATTATTATTTTTCCCTCTTATATATTTTTATGTACATGTCAGTGGTATCCCATGAGTGAAATTTTGGGCTATCACCATACGAGTGGCTAGAAATAGTGTGTTATCACATAAAGCTCTATAGCCCAAAATATCATTTTTGATGTCATTTATAAGATGTCATTGATATATATAAATTTATTCTTATTGAGAAGCAGGATTAATGAGCTATAAAAAAAATCGCTTAGGACTTGCTATTAAAACCAAAACTGTCTCCCTTATAGCATAGTGTTAATTTTCTTAATAGCATTCATTGATCGAAATTTATTGTTGATTTAAAAGTTTAAAAAATAAAACTAGCTGAAAGTATTATACAAAGAAAATATAGAAATCTGCTCATCTTAATTGCTATTTAAAAAAAAATCTGCTTATAACCTGCAGTGCATTCGTGTACTATGCAGTCCCACTCTTTTTATTTTTTTTTAATTAAAAAAATAATTATTAATGCTAATTATAGATCTTTTACACTTAATGGGGTAGATCTTTTTAATGTTTATAAGATTTTTCTTTTCTTTTTCTTTTTTTTTTAAACTAAAATTTAAAAAATAAACAAAATGCATAAAAATTATAATTATATAAATTGTCAATACATTGAAGACTTTCCTGTTTTTTCTTTTTTTACTTGGATTTCGCCAATGAAAAGGAATCTTAAATTTCATTTTTGGGAAAAATGAATGAATAAAACATAACACTGTTCAACAACAAAATTATAAATAAAAAAAATGTAGCAAGCTCGTATAGGTGTAATGCTTAAGTAAATAAAAATAGTTAAAATGAAAAATTAGCTCTAGTTTTCAATTTACAAGCATTGCTTGTGATAAATTGTAAAGCAGTAAATGTTGCAGAATTAAAAATCAGTTCACATTAGTAAGAGCTAAGAGAAAAAAAAATATATATTAGAAGAGGCTACAATTGTTGCTTGATTAGATTTTATGAATGAATATTTAATCTCTCATTATTTGTTTATAGCTTGGTGATATTTATTTTTTGTTTTAGAATACCTTGTATTTGTGTGAACGTTCCTTACAACTCTTGTTACATTTGTTGGAAAGTAATCCTTTCTAGTCAGAAACAAGCTATTACGTCACTGATAACTAATTGAAACAGCATATAATGATTATTTTGGTTGTTGAATCAGGGCTCAAAATAAATAATGAGCATCTCAAATTATTTACAACAATTGTGTGCGTGATTTGCATCAGTGGCGTAGCTACGATGGGTGACACCCGGAGCAGTTATAAATGATGTCATCCCTTACATGGATATATATATATATATTCAAACATCTCTGTCAAATTGAAAAATGCAACATTAAATGTATTATACATACAAGGTAAATAATAAGTATCGAAAAATGAAAAAAAAAAAAAAAAAAAAGTAGTAAGACATAACTTTTAATTTTTAAAAAATTGTTATGTACTTTTTACAATATTTATATACGCAAAAGAAAACATAAGATTAGCAAAATAAAAAGTGAAATACTAATGCAAATTGGGGGGGGGGGGGTGTCTTGAATTTGCCTCCTCGTAATGCCCCCCACCCCTTGAAAATCGAAAATCACAAAAACCAAATGTGGTTTTTTGGAAATATCCTAAAGAAGACGCATGGCTGTTTTTAACAACTTTGTACCAATTTTGATAAGATTCTTCTCAAAAACCCTTAAAAAATTAAAAATTCTGAAATCACAAAAAATGTTTTTTTGTACTCAAGTTAAGTCTTTCCATGTGCAATTTCTTCACTGTGAAGTATTTTGGAGTCGATTTATGCTTACAAACGTGTTTTTGGCCTCCTGCCCCCTAGAGAAGAATGGGAAGGATTTCACAAAAATTGATAGGTATAATTTTGAGTTGGGACAAACCTAAATTCCTGCCAGGTGTCATTGAATTCTATCCAGCTGTTCTAATATGATACCTGGACAAATATAGCATTACAGGTATACAGACACAGCAACCTCCCCCCCTCCCCCCCCCCCACACACAGAGAGAAAGAGAGAATTTTCTGAAATAATTTGACTTTCACAATGTGTGAAACATGAAGATATCATAATTTTTTTTGATTCTGAGAAATTTACAGACAAAAGTCTTATTTTATAAATATAGATGTCATCATCTTTTATAGCAAGAAGAGAAAGTAAGAAGAAAGGGGGGGGGGGAAACATATAAATACATAACTTTTTTTTTTTTGTCAGTCTGTCATAATTGGTCGCCAGTGGGATATTTTTAGTCGCTCAGACACCCTGGTGCCTGGCATTTGTTGGACCCTGCATATATATTAATTTTGCTAAAAATGCCACCTTTCTTAACAGCAATTTTTTCTATGCCTATTCAAACTTTCTTAAACAATTTCAAAACTATGAAATTCCAAATTTTTCAACTTGCAACTCTTAATCCAATGTAATAAGTCAAAACCCAAAATTTAATGAACTAATGTTTTGGGAAGCCCATCATCCCAAATGCGCCATGCCTATACTAGTCTAGAATTTTTTTATATTGGACCCTGAATACACAGCTTTTATTTCTTCACTAGTGTATTGTCTATTTAAAAATCAGATTCCTATTCAGAATTGAAAATAAGGAAAATATTTATCATGTTCCATTGGAATTTCAATAATTTTGACTTTTTCATGTGCTATGCTTGATGTACCTGAATCAAATTGATAAGTTTTTGTTAATTTATTTATGTTATTCTGTTTCACACGCAATCTCGTCACTGTTAATAGTGTGTAGTCAGTTTAAATTTTAGGCTGAAAAATTCATTTTACATTGATTTTTATGTATTTGTTAAATATTTGTACGGAAAACAGTTACGATGCATCTTCTCCAATTGATTGGGTGACACCTGGGGCGGACTGCCTCCACCTAGCTATGCCACTGACTTGCATACTGTGCTTGGATTAATGTGTAAATATTGCTCAATGTCCTTTGTATCATAAGTGATTTGATGAAAATGAATCATTCAATAGACTGTTATTTCTGTATAATACAAACTTTCTGAAAAGGAATTTGTACTATTCAGTCATCCTTATCTATCTCAAAATATGAAATCTCAATAAATATTGTTATTTATTTCTTATATACTTTAGAACATGTAGTGATAGTTTGTCATGCAAATTGTCAGTAAAAGTATTAAAATTTTTTCTAAATTTCACTTTGTAACCATGAACTGCTTACTTCATCAGTTTCATTATTCATATCTTCTATTTTATATACTAGAGCTAATTATTTGGTGATGTAGTAATATCCTGTCTCTTTATGGTAATAGAAATGTAGAAACCTAATTTAAATAAATTTACAAAAACTTCATTAAAAAATAAATAAAAAAGTTGTTGAACAATGTTGTTATCACATAAAATTTATAACATAAACTTTTATTTTAGCATTGTTATAATCTAAAATCATTGAAATAAAAAAATTGGAATTAAGGAAGTTTTCAGTTTAAACTATTCTTTATCTTACACTTTTGTACTAACGTCCATTTCCAGAAATTATTCTACCATTTAAGAATTAGTTTTTATATACAAGGTGTCCCTAATTAAGCTATTTTAGACTGCCCTGTATCAAAAACTATTTGCTGCAGAAATTCAGGAAAATAATAATCAGATGATGGGAATTTTATATAGTACAAAAAGTTCCAAAAACCGCAACTAGAAAGTGCATTATAGTCTAGTGATCTCAAAAGTCAAGCTGTAGGAAAATGATGCTGAATCATTTTCCTACAGCTTGGCCTCTGAGATCACCAGACTTGAATTCTTGTTATTTTTGGCTATGGGGATACCAGAAAGACTTGGTATACTGTGATACCATAACAGCTGCCTCTGACCTTAAAGACAGCATAGCATGCCATGTGCGTAATATTCCCTAGCCTCTGCTGATTTCAATAGTTAAACATGCAATTTTATACTTCCAGATGGTAGCAGACAATAATGAACATCATATCAAGCAAGTTTTGTAAATAAGATTAAAATTTGTACATTTTGCAATTGTTAAATTTTGTAGATTCTTGTTATATTATCGATAAAACTATAATATGCTCTCTAGTGGCATTTTTTGGAACTTTTTTGTACTAGATAAAATTTCCATCGTCTGATTATGCTATTATGCAATTTTCATGAAATTCTGCAGGATAGTTTTTAATATAGAGCATTCTAAAATGGTAAGCTGAATTATAAGCACTCGGTATTTAGAGATCACTTTTCTCTTTCCTCTAAAATCCAATTATGGAACTGCTCTTCTAACACTGGCCATATGATATTTACCATTGCTTATAATGATTACTATTTATCTTTATTTCTTACCTAGAGGAATGTTTGATTCATCAATTTTAAATGAACATTCAGCTGTTTCATTATCTATTTCATCATCACTAACTTTAATGTTAAAGTTATTTGTATAATTAAATATTTTTCTATTTTTAAGTTTTTCCTTTTTTAAACTTTGAATTGCTAAGCTGTGGTCCATGAAACACAAGCTGAGAATCTGCTCTTTCTTAAACTATGACATATGGATATAGAGAACAATCTTGCTCCATCAGCAGAACAAATGCAGAAGTGTTTCTTCTGTGGCATATGAATAGAAAACATTGGATCAAGGAAGCCTCAGAGACTCGTGTTTTATAGACATTTCTGTTACTTGATAGAATGGAGTAGAAGGTTGATTTTTTTACCAACTATGTGAAAAATACCAGAGCCGGGAATTGAACCCCGGGCCTACCGCTTAACGTGCGGATGCTCTAACCACTGAGCTACCCTGGTTGATATCCAGCTCGACACTTCTCACATAATTTATGTTGGCAAGGTCACCGAGTCTGCATTAAAGCAGCGGAAGGCCCGGGGTTCGATTCCCGGCTCTGGTATTTTTCACATAGTTCGTAAAAATCAACCTTCTACTCCATTCTATCAAAAAAATTAATTTCCAGGTTGATGAATTAAATTTCTGAATTGAAATTTCGTGGCCGTTTGGAGTTATGCCATGTTTAAATTTGTCACTTGATATAGCTGCTTTAATGCAGACTCGGTGACCTTGCCAACGTAAATTATGTGAGAAGTGCCGAGCTGGATATCAACCAGGGTAGCTCAGTGGTTAGAGCATCCGCGCGTTAAGCGGAAGGCCCAGGGTTCGATTCCCGGCTCTGGTATTTTTCACATAGTTGGTTAAAATCAACCTTCTACTCCATTCTATCAAAAAAATTAATTTCCAGGTTGATGAATTAAATTTCTGAATTTCTGTTACTTATTTATCAATTTGGCCAGGCAAAATATTTGTTATCTTCAGTGCTGTATATATTGTTTCTTTCTTTTTATTCTTTCATTTCTATATGCATGAGATCAAATATAATGGAAATAGAGAGGGAAAAAAAAAAAAAAAAAAAAAAAAAAAAAACTAGCACGAAGGTAAAAATAACTTTTAGAAAGCTATAATCTTACATTACATTTCCTAATCTTATAATAAGAAGCAGTATGATACCCACTGCAATTTGAGATCATTACTAGAATTATAGCATAAACAGTGTGTAAATAACCTCATAATTTCGAACAATATAGTTTAAAATTATTAAAGGTTATTTATAAAGAAACATTATTCACATTGAATAATTCAATGGTTTCCCAAATAATCTGAATCAATCTGTAATTGTCTTAAAAAAAAAAAAAAAAAAAGAAATACTGAATGCATATAAAATGTAATTACAATCAAACTATGTTAACATGAATCTCAAGGGAAATAAAAAAAAAAAAAAAAAAATTCATTTTATTGGTAGTTCATGCTATCAGAAACTCAGAAACTAATCTTATTATTTATGGGGATTGTGGAAACAGTTTGTTGTGTTAAAAGTAATTCATGTTAACGAGGTTTGACTGTATTTATATGCATATATATATCTGCATATTTAATATATTTATAAATATTATGAATTCCTTTATAAAATGAAAATTTCAAACAAAATAGGCATGGTATGTAACCAATGACATCCTTGAATCTAAAAAGTCACGTAGGTTATTAATCTGCAGACTAGTGATATTTTACAGTATTTTCTAACTAGGTATTTAAACTTCCAAATTATTATTTTAAAATTCATTTTTCTTTCTCAGAAAAATATTTATTACTCGTTTGAAGCAAATACTTTAATTTCTTATTAATTCTTCATGTGTACACTGATGTCGAAATGATTTTTAAGCTTTTGTTCATTTTATAATTGCAGTTTCCCCACCATTACCTCCACCACCACCTGAAGATGAAAATATGTATCATGAAAATTATAATCCTCCTTCTCCTCCTCCATTTCTTAGAAATCGGGGTGAACCAGATTGGGTTCCAAAAAATTTTGTGGAAAAAGGTACGATACCATTTTTAACCTATTTGAAATTATGTGACTCTTTTCATTTATATATATACAGGGTATTTCAGTACCACATTTCAGAACTTATAGGAGGGATAAGATACATACTTTTAACTCAGAATCATAAGGTCAGAAATGCTTTTTTCATATGTTGGGGTACGCAGAAACATCAGAAATAAGACACTTAATATTTGTTTTAATAATAAATTTACTTGAACAAAAAAGACATGGGTCAGTGAAGGTGTTCAAAGTTTCATCCACAGACTTCAATGCAGGTTTCACATCTATGGCACATGGAATTCCAAGTATTCTTAAATACTCCAAAATATTCAGAGTCTCGATTTTCCCCAGAAGCAACTGGAATTGTACAACTAGAACATTCAGAATTCTATGGGAGATAGGCATGAAATCTGCATTGAAGTTGGTAGACGAAACTTCAAACACTTTGACCCATGTCCCTTTTGTTCATGTACATTTATTATTAAAACAAATATTAAATTTCTTTTTATTTTAAATGTTTCTGTGTTTCCATATACATCAAGAAAGCATTACTGTATGATTCTGAGTTGTAGGATGACTGTACCATTCCTAGAAGTTTTAAAGCATGGTGCTAAAATACCATGTATTGTTGATTGTTGTGATCACCATACATTTCTGTTTTTATTACTCATATTGTAAGTCATTTTTTGTTTGTTTGCTGCAATAAATTCTAATATTAACAGTTATAATTCTTTAATTTATTGCATTACAGTAGTTATTTAAATGTGATGATTTATAAAAATGTCTGATGATTTATAAAATGTATGTGTAGTTTTAAATTTCTAAAAATAACACATTTATTTAGCCTTAAACTTTTATATTCCAATGTATACTCACCCAGCAACAAATTTATTATCATCTCTAATTGTTTTTGTTTTTATATATTTTCTTCTAAATGTTTTGTTTCTTAAATAATAAAAGAGCAATCCAGATGTTCTAAGAACATAGAGAACAAGTTACCACTGGTGCCGCAGGCACCCAAGTGTTAATTTTAAAAATTTTGTATTTTTTATATTTTAAGATTAAGCCACTTTTATAGAGTACAAGTTACATTTGGCGCTGCAGGTGCCCAAGAGTTAATTTTAAAATCTTTGTGTTTTTGATATTTTAAATATTATGCGACTTTTACAGAGAACAAGTTACGATTGGTGCCGTAGGCACCCAAAAGCACGTTTTTTAGTGAAAATTTTCTGGGGTCTATGACTAGCTAGTATGTATAATGTGAGAAGTTTTTTGTAAGAGTGTTAGAAATGCTCAATCTGGTATTTATAAGTGAGTTATTTAAGTAAGTTCTTTATGTCAAATATTCAGTTGGGTATTTATTCACATGCATAGTTCTTATGACTGTATGCAAATGTCTTCATTACTTTTTTTCATCATTTGTTTATTATAATTATTTATTTACTTTCCTTTTGCAGTTGTTGCAATATACGACTACTGTGCTGACAAAGAAGATGAATTGTCTTTTTCTGAGAATTCTATTATCTATGTTATTAAGAAGAATGATGATGGTTGGTATGAAGGGATAATGGATGGTGTTACTGGTTTATTTCCTGGAAACTATGTAGAGCCATGTTTATAAAAAAAAAAACTATTTGCTCTATTTTGAATTATTTGCAGAATAAATCATCAACTTTCTGACTACCACTATTGAATATATTTGTTCACTGAGCTATCATTTTTTCCATAATAGTATTCAGAATTACATAATTATGGATTTTTTTTTTTTTTTTTTTTTTTTTTTTTTTTTTTTAAGTGTGACAGTCATATATACTAGAGTAATGAAATTTATTTTCAAATGTATCGTTTTATTTTTAATCTTAAGATGGAATAATAGTAAGTGGTTAAAGATGATTTTGTTATAAACCAGGGCTGATTGTGACCCTACATTAAAAATCCTGAAATTATATAAAAAGGAAGAAAAAAATAATACTGTACAACTAAAATATTGTAAGGTTGCAACCAATAAAAATGTTTTTGTAAATCTAAAAATATGTTTGCTAATTACCTACATTTTCATTATAGAACATTTTTATCTTAACAGTCACTGAACAGAAAAATCTTGAAATTAGGCTAAAATCCTACTCACAATCACCCCTGATAAATGTTTTTATTCTGTTATGAGAAAGATTTTTAGCTTTTATCATTGTACACTATATTCTATTTCATAATAAGCTAACTTAATTGTCAGAAGGAAAAAAAAAATGTGCTTCCATATAAAAAATGTTGTAACATCTTTTATTTGTAGAAAATGTTTTTCTATTAAATTTAAGATGTGCAAAAGTGTACATCAGATTATATTTTCAGATTTTTAAAGATAATGCTGATAATTTTATTTAAGCAGTATATTTATTATATATCTTATTTATATTTCTATATATATTATTATATCTTATTTATATTTCTATATAAGATATACATTATATATCTTATTTACATATATTTTACATATCTTATTTGTATTTTTCTTATTTATATTTAAAAGAATACACATTAGTCATAATGTTTGTCAAAGCTTAACCTTAGTAAGCAATTTGTACTGTACATGCTGTATAAGTTATTTCCGCTTCTCTCTTTTTAGTATTTTATTTTCATTTATAAAGGCTAGCTTATTAAAAATAAAGTGCCAGTAATTTTGTATATAAAAATAAAAATTAGATGATCATTTATATATAAGTGGCTTTTTTTTTTAATCATACCTGTGGGTTTGGGCTTTTATTCTACAATTATTTTTTGCACATTAATGCTTATTAGATTGAAACTTATGGCTTAATGGGGTTTCGGAACCACTACAAACATTTTTGTTGGAACTTGGGTTTGAACCTGACACCTGGCAACTGAACACCATATTTATGGATTCTTATTTTAAACTTCTTTTATTATTTGTGTTAATATCCTCCCAAAAAATTATAATCTTTACTATAAAATCAGTGTTAATAATAAAACTTTCTGAAGTTTATATTGATACATACATAATTGATAAGATTAATGTGTATTTGAGACTGATATAAAGTTTAGTAGATTAATTTATTTAAGATTTTTTTTTTTTTTTTTTAAGTTATGGTAATTCAATCTTGGTGTCTTCAATTCTGTACTTGCCGTAGAATTGCATGTTTCTTTTTCTATACATTATGAAGCACCTATTTATAATAATCGTATCAGTATAAAATTATTTTTTATTTTGAAATAAATGTTTCAACTTTATATTAAGACTGTTTCTATAAAATACCTAATGTATTTTATTTTTCTGTTTTCATATTCAGAAAATTTTCATGGGGTTTAGTTGTTGGGAAGAATAGGTATTGCATCATCTTAATTAGTTTTAGAACTTGCTTATAAATTAAAGTCCTTATCCTTAAAAATTATCCTTAGAAAAATAATTAATTTTGTTAAAAGTGACTTATCAGCCCTATTTTACTAACTGGGCTTGCTGGGATCAATAAATTATATTCCATTTTATTAAAGCATGATTACCTGATGTTCTGTAAGAAGTACCAGGGTTCAAAATTAACAATTATTGTATTTAGCACCTAAAAATTTAACTTTGATTCATTAAAGCTACCGAAATTGTCATTTTTGACCAGATTTCAAAAAGTTAATTTTGTTATAATGAAATCTTTCTTTATAATTTACAAAATTCTAGCTTATAACTTTATTTTTATAGTGATGGTTTAAACACTTTTACATAAGCTCAGTCACAACCAGCAAGTACAAAAGCATATAATTGCTGTTTGCAGAAAATTTTTTCAAATTTATAGAAATTTTTGTTTTCCTACACTTAATAAGGCTTGAAAATAGAACTTTATATTGGAAAAAGAAAAGTTTAATGAATATTTTTCTGTTAATTCTCATTTTGTTTGAAATTGTAACACTTGGTATTTAACTCGTTTTAAAAATCAGTTAACAAACTCATAACTAAAAATTAATTTTTTGCAACATTTGTTCTCTTTTAAGGAAGGTTTTAAATTTTTTTAATATAATTTTTTTCATATTTTGATGTCTGAGTATTTATGTACATAAATTTAGAAGAAAATTTTTGAATTTATATGCATAGCTTTAAGATTTATAGTATTAAGATCACAAATAAATAATTTTAAAATTACACCTGAGTAATCTGTTTTGACAACTAAGAAAAAATATTAGGTGACATTGACACCTGACTTTTACATTCTAATTTCTAACCCTGAGAGCTTAGGTAGAAAAATGAATAGAAATGAAGATTATTTGTTAAAATGTTATTATTTTTATTATTTTTAATTAAGACAATAAATGAGCAAATCAGAATTAAGATCTCTTTAAATAGGTTATGCAGGGGTGGAAAATTAGCACAGAACTCACACTGGTATTTGTTTGAAAATTTTCTCTACTTATAAAATTTTTGGTTTAAGAAGAATTTTTTTTTTTTTTTTTTTTTTTCATAAATACCAGTATGCCAACTTTCCACCCCTGGGTTATGGGAATGTGTCATCGTAAAATAACAGGTATGAGATTCTAAGCTGCTTTTCTTATTTTTTCGTATACTTGAACATTCTACATTTGTATATCTTTCATGTTTATTTATGGAAAGTATGGTCTCTCATAATTTTTTTGTTTACCTTTTTAATATAAACTCTTTGTTGAAAGTACTACAAAAACCAAAATATTTTTATATTTATACATATTTTGAGACTTTTTATCAATTTCCCACACACATCTCTGTGGAGGAAGGATTAATTATTGGTTCATGTTTAAGTTTTTAACCTTCTAGTACATGTACAGTCATTTCTTTTATGGCTCATTGCAATAATATAAATTTTATGAATGGAGCACAGAACTATTTAAAACCTAATGAAAATCTGGACAAGTCCATTTCATCCTGAAGGGAAGGAACACATAGGGAAATAACAATTATCTTCAAACAGCTGTGTCACAGTATGCAGGAAATATGTTCATATGAAGTATAGTTTGACATAAAATTTTTGCAGGATTGCTCACTGAAAAGTTAAAATTCTAGATTGAAACGGTAAATAGTATAAGGAGATTTTATTTACTTTTAAATTTTTATCTGCCTTAATGGATAATCTGAATTTTTTTTTTTTTTTTTTTTTTTTTTTTTATGTGAAATTTCTGGAAACACTAAGAAAAAATTTCCTATTTTAGATTTATTAAATTTATATTTCAGTGTTCAAAAAAGGTAAATTCAGTGTCATGAATAATATTGTTATTTATTGACATCTTTTTTATTTAAAAAAAAAAAAAAAAAGGAAGATTGTGACTATAGGATTTTTATTCAAGCAACAAATAACTTTAGAATTTTCCCAACCAGACACCTTAAAAGTACCTTAAATTATATATTTCATTGACCTACTTAATGGATGACTTGTAATTTTCCATTTCTTAAATACAAGTTCAATTATTTATATTTGAAAGTATTTCCACAGAATTTTAGAAAGTACCTTAGATTAAATGTTACGTAAAACATTTTAGCACCAAAGTGCAAACACATTTTTAGTTAAACATTGTTTTGTGAATAACTATTTAATAATTACAAATTACTTCTTAAGTACAGATATTTAAAGCAAATTAATATGGGAATTACTTTGCAATTATTAAAATAAAATGTGCAGTCATGTCTTGATTCATTTGCCAATACATTATACAATTTTATATTACGAATGTTTGGTTTATTTTACTTATTGATCAAGTTTTGTTGTAGTGAGCTTCAATTTATTTTATGTAATGTTTGTTAGTAAACATTGCTATACAAATTGTCTTCTTATTTTTATAAGTTTAATCTCTTGTTTGTTTAGTTTAGTAAAAATGAACTGGAAAACTGGTGTTGAAAAATAATAATAATAATAAAAAAAAAAAAGACTTTCTATAAGCATTATGAATTGCAAAAAGTTCATGGTATTTTTACAATGTTTTTTACTTATTACTTATTTTTTTAGTTTGTCTCATTTCTAAAAAATAAAGATAGGATTCATCGTACTAAAAGAAAGAAAAGAAAAACTTTGTTGCATTTACTTTTATCACTTTAACCCTCCAAGCGGCTGATACGTATTTTTCTGTACACTGAGCAATAATTTTTCCCTTAATACATTTACAATTAAAAAATACATGGTTATAGATTCTTTGTTTTTAATTCATATAATAGTCATGAAGTTTATCTTGACATCCATAATCACTTTTTAATTTCAAACTGAAATAACTATTATTTTCAGATATTTTAGAAACCATTCAGCAAAAACAACATTAAAATTTTGCCCTTTTAGAAAACGCTCAGTGGCTTAATGTTCTTTACTCTTGAGTGTGGGAGAGGAAAATAGGCTGTTGGAAAAGCTTTGACCTCAGCTTTGATTCTTTAAATATTGAATATAGATATACATAAGAAATCACAAAAATGCATAAAAAGAAAAGGTACATAAACTTAAATTTAAAAAAAATGAAAAAAAAAAAAAAAAGTTATGCAATCCAATTAAAGATTTAAATTTATCTCGTACCTTCAAATATCCTCTTCCTCTTGGCAGAAAGATATTCAATTATAATTCTGTATCTGAATCTACCTCTTTTACCAATACTGTAACATGTAAATGCAATGATCTTTCTATGTCAAAATATATTGACAGAGACCATGGACACATTATCACTGGTAATCTCAATATTATTGATAATTATCAATTAAAAAAATTCATGGAATTTGGCACCAAATTTAGACTTCCAATTAAAACTAGCATTCTGCAAATCTTTCAACAGTTTTCTTATGACCTAAACTTATTTATTTATAAAATTTCTATTACTCATAATCAACCTATTGCCTACTTCACTCAATGGAAAGTTTTAGTGTTACAAAAAATTAAAAATGCTTTATTCCTCAATTATTCAAATCTGGTGTTTTTTTTTTTAAATCTGTACTTCTTAACTCAATCAAATCACTACAGGATAACTTTGTGATAATTTATGTTGACAAATCACCTAATAATTATGCCATTATATGTAAATCCTACTATCTCTCTATTTTAAACTCTTCAGTAACTAATAGTAACATCTTTAGTTTAACTAATAATAATGTTATTATTAATAATCGAAAAATACATAATTACTATAAACTACTTCAACTTCCCTTCAATAACTTTAATTATCCTTATATTGTTCTCATACCTAAGTTTCACAAATCTCCAATTACATTTCGCACTGTCACTATTGGCTGTAACACTTATAACAACAATGCTAATAAAACTCTACTGGATATTCTAAAACAAATTTACAATTGTACTTGCACAGTTGATAATATACACTGTCTTAAAAATAGCTTTCAATTAATTCAATACATTAAATCGCTCGATTCAATAGACAATATTATGACTTTTGACTTCCAAGATCTTTTCAGTAATATTGAATTATCAGATCTTAGTAATATCATTTACAGTTTTTTTCACAAATATAAAACTCAAACTAATCTTCCTCACAATTTTAAAGCAGAAAAATCAAAACACTTCTTAACTTTGTTATCCATAATAATTATATCTTCTGCAACAACAGTATCTATTTGCAACAAGTAAGAATCCCACAAGGGGATAGTAACTCCAGTATTTTGGCAGATCTCTATCTTTATTATTATGAAAAGCAATTTTGTTATGATGATGTCCGGCTTTATCGTTACATAGATGATGATATTGTATTTTATCTTAAATCACAAAATGCCTTTTCCTTAAATTATCCACCTAATTTAAAGCTAACTCAAAATACTCTAACTGATCAATCAGTTAACTTTTTGGATCTAAAAATAATCTTTGATGGTAATAAAATTTACACACATATCTATGACAAATGGCAAGATTTTAGTTTTAAAGTAAACTTTACACATTTTAATTCCTGTATGCATCTTTTGGTATTTAGAAACATCATCATTAACCATCTATTTCGAATTAATAATTTATGCTCTCCAAAGTATAAAAACAAGAATATTAATAAACTGATCACTGTCACTGCAAAAATGGGTTTTCCTAAAAACTTTGTATTTTCTATTTTATATCCTTAACTATGTCTCTGTCAGTACATAAAAAAAAAAAAAATGTGTACACTTTAGTGTATCATAACCACAAAAAAATATAAATTAATAAAAGACAATAAAAAAGGTGGCGGTTGGATGGGCAGATGTTTGATTACGGAGGATGGGTGGTGGTGTTTGACTGGATGGTTGGGATGGATTGTGAAAATAAATTTTTTAGAAAAAGGTAGGAGGCTTATTGCATTTACTTTGTATTAATATGCATTCTTTCTTTTTCCATTTCTTTTTCAGTTTTTTTATTGTTGAGTTGTCATATTAAAAATTCTAATCAAACTGTTAAACAAAGTAATCAATAAATTTCATTCTTGCTTCATAGTTTCATTATTCTTTATCTGCTATGAAATTTTGCTTTTTTAATCCATATGTATCCTATTCTGGTCTTGGCAGGCTGGGGGAGTGTTGCCAGCGTGAAACTAGTTTAACTCCACAGGCAAGTCACAAGTCTTGCTGCCTGCCTCCTTCCTTCCTTTCTTAAGTCTCTTACATTACTTTTTCATAAATTTCGTTTCAGTTTAAGTTTTTCAGTTAAGATTTTGTTGAGTTAGTTTATTATTTCGTTTGTTTTGCAGGCTGTTAATTAATAAATTTGGTTCCTTTTAAATATGTGTATTTCATACCCTGATGAATTTATCATTCTTATTGGTCTTTGTGTTTCAGTGATAAAGACCAATAAGAATGAAAAAAAAAATTATGTAGGAGAAGCTCAGAAAGGTGAAAAAAATTCATCAGGGTATGAAATACACATATTTAAAGAAACCAAATTTATTAATTAACAGCTTGCAAAACAAATAAAACAATAAACTAACTCAACAAAATCTTAACAGAAAACTTAAATTGAAATGAAAATTCATGAAAAATTAATTTAAGAAACTTAAGAAAGAAAGGAACAAGGCAGGCAGCAAGACTAGTGATTTGCCTGTGGGGTTAAGCTAGTCTCACGCTGGCAACACTCCCCAGCCTGCCAACACCAGAATAGGAGTCATATGGATTAAAAAGCAGAATTTCATAGCAGATAAAGAATATTAAAATTATAAAGCAACAATGAAATTTATTGATTACTTTGTTTAATAGTTTGATTAGAATTTTAATTTTAATAATAGTTGACAATTCAACAATGAAGAAACTGAAAATTTAATGGAAAAAAAAAGATTGCATATTAATATAAAGTAAATGCAACAAGCCCAGTACTGCTTTTTTTTTTTTTTTAATTTCACAATCCCACCCAACCATCCAGCCAAACAACACCACCCATCTTCCGTAATCAAACATCTGCCCACCCAACCGTCACCTTTTTTATTGCTTTTTATTATTTTATAATTTTTTTGTTAAGATACACGAAAGTGTACACTTTTTTTTTTTTTTCTTTATTATGTACTGACAGAGACATTGTTACGGATATAAAATAGAAAATACAAAGTTTTTAGGAAAACACATATATATAAAGAAAAGAAAAAGAAAATCCTGTTGAGTAAAATGTACACTATATACTAATTAGGGTATATGCTAAATGTATAGTTACATTTTTATCGTTTTCATTTGTTTGTGTATTATTGCTGAAATACTATCTTCCAGTGTGTTAAGATACTGAATTTAAGTCAACTGATTTGTGTTGTCATATCTCTAAGGAATTGAGGCAATGCTGAAATTTTGTATATAAAGTAGAAGTAGGCACAGGGTAAAATTTTGAGGTCTGGCTTTTTATGAAAGCTTTGCTTGCTCATCTCAGCTTGGTGTGATATGACAACTAAAATTTCAGCCCATTTATTTATTTATTTATTGCAATATATAATGCAGCCTTGCCCTACCCTGCCTAGGCAAATGCTTATAAAATCATTATTCTACCATTTAAAATTTCTCTAAAAAATAGTGTATACATTTCTATGCAAGAATTTTTAAGCATTATACTTCTTCAGATTCTTTTAGATGTCCAAGTAATAATATTGTGATGTTGAATGTGAATAACATATACAATGGGGGATTGAATTATTATAATTTTTTTATTTTGACATTGAACTTAGCAAAGAACATTTTAAAACTCACATTTTCCACTATCTATTTAGTCAGGAGTGCAATTAGGGGACTAACCACAAATTGAAAAAAAGCAAAAATACTTTGAATTGCCCTGTATCATGAAAAGCTACAAAGGACTTATAATTTTAACATGTTGCTTGTACTATTTACAATATTTGTGTATATATATATATTGTGAGAATTGCACAGTTATTTAGATAAATATAAATTTCTTTTTCAAAAATTATTAATTTTTTTACAAGTTTTTTGCTTATAATGAGAATGGATTTCCGTAAAATTTTACAAAAATTGAAGAAAAAATAAAACATTAGCATAGGCGTAGCCAGCTTTCTGAGCGGGGAGGTGCCCAAATTTTAAACTAAAAGTTACAATATATGAATACATTATGAATGTAGTGCGCATATGTATACATGTGTGCGTTTTAACTCATGTATAAAAGTTACACAAGGTAACACATGTATTATGTTTTAACATCTAACACATAAATTAAGTAACTTTCTCTTAGAATAAATAACTAGACTTGACGCAGAACAGAAATATCAATATTTACACAATGTTAAAAAGGCCAATGTAAAAAACTGTTAAATGCAGTCTGCAGTTTCGGTAGCGTAAATCAATGCATTTGGCTTCCTTTGAAATATCATTTGATAAAATTTGGACTTTCAGAGTAGTGCCGCTATCCGTCTAACAGTAAAGGAACAGAAGTTTGAAAATTGATTAAAACAATGAAAGAATGTTTCATAAAAAATATTAAATGGTGTCGAATATTTGGTTTCAGTACGAAACCAATGAACGTTAAAAGGTTAAATGAAAATCTTAAGCCTTAAGTTATAAACGAAAACGTAAAAACTAAACTACGGAAAAACTTATACTATGGAACTTAAATTGCGCACACAAAGTGTTAAAGTAGAATTATAATGATATGTTTACTTTATTTATAATCTCATTTCATTTCTTTATTTTACCAGTTTCAAATTATGAACCTATATATATATATATATTAATTAAATATATTTATATATGTATTAAATTAATACAATCGTGTAGCTACTTTTTTAAAATTATTATTTTATTCGTTCCCATATTTATGCATAACATTTATTTTCTATATTTTAAAACATTGTTGTAGTTGTGATGTTAGTTTCAAACAGAATAGTACAAACGGGTACTGTGATCGCTATAAAATTAAAGTGATACTTATTAATAAGATTGTAATAAACTGTTGTATGTACCATAATATAAAAATGTGATGTGTGTAAAAGTCGCAAAAAATAAAATCAGCATTAAATAAATGTATCGAATCGTGGAAAGTGTAGAAACACGCCACAGACCGGACCGACCAAGCATTGACCATTAGCCAAATAAATTTACGAATTACCACTGTACATAAGAATTCCATGAAAAATTGCATAAAGTAAAATGAAAACATTAAAAGGGACACATACCAATAAAATTGCACTGAAAATCCCCGCAAAGTAAATGTATCAAAATGGAGGACAGATAAAAAGCTAGTGGGGTGTCTCACTATCCGACTGTGCACCGGCCATAAGCCGAAAATATTGTTTAGAAACCACCACAATTCAAAATTACATACATAATCGAATCCAGAAACATTCATTAATAAAATAGCACGAAAAATCATACTGACATAATGTCGGAAATTTCCTACCCACACGAATAAACGCCTTTGCTATTTAAAAATTTAAAAGACTAAATAATGGAGCATATTTTGCGCATACCTTTCTTTGATGTTTGTATTTTCTGTGTTGTCTTGAGCTTCCTCTTCTCTCTTTTTCTTTGGTTGGAATAATTATCAAGTCCATATTTTTGCACATGATTCCAGAACAGTTTTTCGTTTCTTTAGTCATTCAATAAAGCTTTAATAGAATTATACACCACCTTCTCCAGATCCAGGATTTTCAGGAAAGGGGAAATTGTTTCATAAAATCGCATGAGAAGAAGGAATCCGAATAAATATTTGCACTGTAGCCTAATTTTTAATAATTTTCTTTCTTTATTAATTACAAATACAAAATCGTCTGTTCATAAATACGTAATTTATTTTCAGCGATAAATCGTTTGTCAAAACTCAAAAATAATGCAAACGATTATAAAATGTTTTATTATTATTAAATTTGAGTGACAGCTTTTAAATAAGGTAAAAAAATTAAATAAATAAATAAAATGTGGCATTTAGTCACAAAAATAAGATATTGTATACTTGACCGACCATTTCCGAGGTGCTTTAAAAAAGTTGAAAATTGTTTTAGAAACAATTTTGTTTGGCATGTATTTTTGTGAAGGAGAAGCATGTCTATTGCATCCTTCAAAACCCTCTGATAACTCTACCTGCATTCTTAAAACATTTAAGGCTTAAATTAAAAATATTTTTAAAATGATTCAAAGAACTTTCACCCACAGTAAATTTTAAGCTGTTTAAGGAAAACCTATTTAAGAATTTCCCTCATGTATAGTTTTGAAAAAAAAAAAAAGGGAATTATTTGAGCTTAAAACTCCATTTTTTTTTCGACTCCCATCTAAATTATTTCCCTTAAAATTTGGGTGATGTGGGTGAAGAACAAGGAGAGCTGTTTCATCAAGATATCAAAGAAATGGAAAGCAGGTATCAGAGACGATACATTTCTAACATGTTAGCAAAATATTGTTGCATGTTGCATAGAGAATCCCTCCCCCCTACACACACACAAGACCCTCAAGCCTTGCACAAAGTAAAATGCTCTAAAGGGTGATTCGATGTGAAAAAATACATTTAAAAGATGTGTAAATAAAAGCCTATTTCAATGCATTTTTTATATAAATTGTTTCGAATTTGTTATAAGTTCTAGACGAATGCTTCCAATTTTCATCCTTACTTTGTGAAAACTTCTTAGTGATAGGGAAAAAAAAATATCAAAACACATTAGAGACACCCAACGCAGTACATAAAAATTTTTAAAAGTACGATTTCGCAGACCAGTGTAATCGGAAAAAATTTACCTGCTAAGTTATTATGATACCAGACTTGCATTCAAATCAACAATTACTAAAAAAATTATTTTTGTATTCAAAGAACTTCAAAACCTGAAATTCTTTCTGTAACTCATGGTAGGGGAAAGTAATTATAATTTTTAAACGTTTTTACTGGACGCAATATAATTTAGTATGAATGCTTCTAATCGAACCTAACTTTTCTTACAATCTTTTATACGAAAATTATTTTGTATCAATAGAATATGTTAGTTTCATTATGTTTAAATCACTTTCAAAATGTTGTTGATATGTATCAACTGGAAATTTTGTACTTAAACAATAATGTATTTGAACTCTTTGCATGTCATAGTATAGGGATCATTATGATATAAATTGAATACGATTTTTAGACTTCCTTCCAATACAAGCTTTTGAGTTATGCCCATCCAGACTAATCACAAGAACCTGGTTATACAATTGAGCAGACCTCAAGACATACTATTGTAAAAACTATTTCATATTCAAAAATTGAATCGCAAAACATTACATTCTCCAACATGTATAGGTAAAAGAATGTTAAAAAAAAAAATAAAATAAAATAAATAAAAAAAAGCTCATTAAAAAGAAATGAGAAAAAACTTGACTCTCTGTTAAGGCCACGAGTTTAAATAAACTAAATAATTTTATCGCCTCTTTTCCTTGAAGAAAACAAACTATTAATTTCATTTTATTTTTTTTGTTTACAAGAAAAATTACTTCGCAAATTTTTTTAAGAAATGTGCCATTAAATTTGGATTTATGAACAATTTACATTATTCTTTTAAATATATTTTTTACCATGTTTAAGAAAGTGCCTTTCTATTGCATAGAATCATTGGTATTAGTAATAACATTTTTTTTTTAAACCTTCAAATCTTTTTTTTTTTTTTTTTTTTTTTTTTTTTCTGTTTTCAATATGTTTTTGTTAAATATACTGAATGTGTGTGCGTGAGCGGGAGGGTGCCCGGGCACCCAGGGCACCCCCCTGGCTACGCGCATGATTAGACAAACATTATTCTGAAACCTAAAATTTGTATGTGTAACATTCATTGAGATATGAGCATTTATAGTAAATATTTTTGTACTGTGCACATGCAAAAATAGAAAAATTTTTGAAAAAAAAAAAAATGTATATCTGCCTAAATAATTATGCTATTCCCACAATAAAAAACATGCAGATATTGTACACAGTATATGCAACAGTGTGTTAAAAGTACAAGTCATTTGTAATTTTTTGTGATACAGGGTGATTTAAAGTATTTTTGCTTTTCTTCATTTTGTGGTTGGCCCTTTAATTGCACTCTAGACTTAATTAATAGTGGAAAATGTGAGTTTTTAAATGTTCTTTGCATGTCTGAATTTCAAGGCCATTTAGTCAAGTATTATTCTTTTTATAAAATTTAAAAAATGTTAGCAATAAAAAAATCTTGATTACCCATTGTAGTTGCAAGTCATTCAGATGATAGATAATCAAGCCAAAGTTATAAGCACACTTCAGCTGTGTTGGAATGTGTTTAGAGGAGAAAAAACAATGTTATATACTAATATATAAAACAATAAGGAAAAAGAAACTATATTAACATTTACATCTTTCATTTATAAATTAGATAAGTAGGAAAATAAAAAAATTCTTCAGCCAAGGTAAAGTTTAATCAAAGCCTAGCCTGGCTTAAATGTATACAGGGGAAAAAAAAAACTTTCTGGGCTGAGGGTATAAAAGTATATTAAGCCCAAGCCTAGCCTGAACCTAGGAAGAAAGAATCCACCTGAGGGTGGGACTGAGCTTGGGCCTCTGGCTTTGGCTCATGTAGCTCTCAAACATCAGCTAATTAAAGTATATGGGAGTACATTTTATTCACTAGATGTTACTCTTGTATGAGTGCTATATAAAAATTTTATTTTTGCCATTCTTGAATTTGAAATACCTGAAATTTTAATTGATTTTGTTTTATTTCTCTCTGATGTAAATATACAGTTAACACTTATAATATATCGAGTATCCAGTATTTAAGGAATAAAAGAGAAAGTCAAGTGTTTTTTCAAACATATTGCATGTGTGTTCATATATGTCGTACTAAAACAGACAACAAGTATCAGAAAAGGCACTTTTTTTTTTTTTCTTTTTTTGTAAATTACTATTTTTTGTTATAGACAAAAACATTTTTTTGTGGTACTTTCATGCAGTTAGATAAAAAAAAGTTGGTAGACATTATTATTATTATTATTAAAATCATAATCATAAAAGAAAAATTAATATTCGGCAGATGAAATGATTTGTTTTAACGGACAGTCATTCTTTATCAACATTTTATAAAAGTTCTCACAAGTATAACCTAAATTAGTCTTAGAAATTAATAAATTTTTAAAGTAGGTATATAAAGGGAATTTTTTTCACGTGCTTATATTTTGTTCATTGAAGAAAACAGTCGCTTTGTGGGAGCATTTTTGCCAGGAGGACATAAAATGAATTCAACTAACAATTGCATATTATTGTGAGGTGGTGGTAGTGTTATCAGTAAGGCTAATTGTCTGCACTACAACTCTAGGTCTGAGTAAGAGAGTCCTCCGCGGGGTCTTTCTAAGAAGTCCAAGCCTATATTTATGTTAGTTTCAAAGAAAACCACAGAAAACTCATAATGGCTAAGCCAACGATGGCAACTGAGTATCCAACCCAGCGCGTCCTGTATACCTCTCGGTCACTGGTGGGCCTATTTTTATGAGGAATATTATTCATGCAAAAGTGAGAACACACGTGAACCCACCGCGTATCAGCCGGAGTACCACCTTAATGATTTCATGACAATTTCAATAGTAATTCCTTGTTCTGGATCAAAGAACTGTGTAAATAAAGGGAATACTTTTATTTATTTGTGACTTGAAGATCTGAATAGAGATAAACCATAATATGCTTTGACTAGATTATTAGAAAGTTGTTCTTTTGCTAACCTAATGCAGAAAAAAGTTAGTGTTCACCGTTCGATACAGCCAACAGCCGACTGAGCTTCCCAGTTTTGCGAAATTTTTAAAATTAAGAACAAAATCCTTTTCATTTGAAAAAGAGGACAGAGGATGAAAAACATAAGGACATTTTAGTCTTGTAATGATTTTTTCGTTTAAGAGAACAAAGCATTGCAAAAGAAGACTGTCCTCTTAAAAAGAGGATTTCTTGTCACCTTACCTAAGATTAGCATGATTTTACGTTTTTCAATCGATATATATATATTTTTTTTTGGTAGCACTGTATACTGTAAGAATTCTATCTACATTTAGACCAAAATTTTACTCGCCACACTAAAATTTCCACTCACCAATAGGTAGCAGGCGAGCGGAAATTTCGCGCCCTGTATATATATATATATATATATGTATTTTTCTTTTTTAATACCAATAACGTGAAAAAATGTCAGAGCTGAGAATCAAACCTGAGCACTCCAATTACCATACGGATGCTCTACCACTAAGGCACCCCGGCTAATAACCAGCTCGGCATTTCTCATTTAATAAATAACTGTTGGCAAAGTCACCATGTCTGCAAATGCTGATATAACAGGTGAGAATATTAATCATGGCATAACTCTGATAGACTATGAAATTTCTATGTAGAAACTTTATTAATTAATTCATCAACTATAAATATTCACATAGATAAATTGGAGTGTAAGGTTAACTCCGATAGGCCATGGAATTCCTACATAGAAACTATTCATTAATTCATCAACCATGAATATTCACATAGATAAATTGGAGTGTAAGGTTTTTTTAATTTTTAATACCAACAATGGGAAAAATACCAGAGACGGAAATCAAACCCGGGCACTTGATAAGATTTATTAAAAATCGGACTTATATTTCCCTAATATTTAAGCATATATACAGTGAAAGTTTAATAAATCTAATGACTAGTATGCTGCTTAAAATTTTGACAGTAGAACAGAGTCAAATTCAATTTAAACATTTTTTATTAAAAGAACTTTTAAAGATTCGAAAAAAATATCCAACAACAACAATTAGTAAAAGTATTTAATAATTAGTATAATATGAAAAACTTAACAAATGTCTTAAAAAAAAACATTGTTAATATAAATTTTTAAGTTATCAAAATTTCATGCTAATATAAAAGACTGAACTGACTAATAGATTAAATTTAACATCTTTTAATTTAATATAAAAGCTTTACCCTGACTCCCAGACTTTAAACGAGACATGTTGTATGCAACAATATGGTACTTCAAAAAAACACTACTGATGACACTTTACTTGTAGTAATAGCAGCATTCAAAATTGCTATGGTCGCCAGGTTGACACATAGCATGAAAAAGGGATTTAAAGCAAGTTGAAAATGTCCTGAAGGAAAACAAAGTTAAAAAATAATGTTGTTGCCAGGTTGACCTACAGCACAGCATTCAAAATAGCTATGGTCACCGGGTTGACACATAGCACGAAAAATGAGGTTTTTAAACTAGTTAATTTTTTTATATAAAAAAACCACAAGTTTAAATATACTGTGGTCACCAGGTTGACTCACAGCATGAAAAAATGAAATTACATTATCAAATAAACTTATAACTAACTGCCATTTAAACAATTTTAACAATAAATAAATTTACGAGGACCAGCCTCAGACAAATGACTTTTCCACAGCATCTTTACCAGTCGAATTCACCAGCCAAGTTCAAAATAAAACATCTGTATTTATATGCGAGTGTTTAGAGCATGTAGTATGATCAAACAACAAAACAGCCAATCACTGCTCATCGCAGCATAAATATTCAACTGCCGTTCAATGCCATCCCATGGTGAAATTCTGCAGTCTTGTAGCACGATGTCTAAAGAATGTAAACAAAACAAAGTCACAAAAAGAAAGTAAGTAAAGACAAACGCTCACATTAAATAAAGTTTAAAGAGTGTTTAAAATTCTCTCAAAGAGTTTTTAAATGACTTAAATAAACATTAATTATATTAAGTATATTATGTTCTATTTAAAATGTTTTGAATAATTTGTGAGGGCTAGTGATAGAAGCTATGTGATAACTATTTAGCATTCTATCAAAGCCCCCACTGCAACAAAACGTGAAAAACATTTTACACATTAGCCAGTTCAGAAAAAAAAAAGCAGTTAAGTTACAATATATATATATATATTTTCCAATGGCAAGGCAAGTAACAATATTAATATCAAGAAATGTTAGTAAAAAAACAATTTAACAAGTTTTACTATTTGTGAACTCAATTAGTTCTTTTAAATCCATAGTCCATTTTCAACCTTAAACATATCTGAAGACATAACAAAAAAATTATACCTAAAGGCAAATCCACAGTCCAGTTTTCAACTTCAAACATATCTGAAGATATGACAAAAAAAAAAAAAAAGCTGTACTTAAAGGCCGTACAAACCTGAAACTTTAATAAATGTTAAAGAAAAAAACACTTTTTAAGTATGTATAAAAATTTTACAATTTAGACAATTTTTATATAATTTAATATGATTAAGTACTGGGTTCTCCCACAATGCAGAGACACACACACACACAAAAAAAAAAAAAAACATGAAACATTTCATAATACAATACTAAACACATAAACAATTATAAATAAAATACATTAACATTTGCCTTTTTCTACAAAACCAACTGGTTGTTTCATGTAGATCTCATCTTGTAATGGTGCATGTAAATATGTACATTTTAAATCATGTTGTATGTTGACCCAACCACAGTATGAAACCAAAAGAGTGAAAAAAAAAAAAAAAAAAAAAAACCTGATTACAGAAAAATCTATTACTGGACAAAAAGTTTCATCATACGAGTCTCCCTGAATTTGCTTATAACCCTGAGCTACAAGTCTAGCTTTATGTCTAACCATAGCACCAGATTTGTCTTGTTTTATGGTATAAACCCAGTGGTTTCCTAAAACAGTTTTATTTTCAGGTAACCTCACAAGATGCCAAACCTTTCTCGTAGTCATTGTCTCCAACTCTACTAACATGGCTTCCTGCCATTTATAAAACAAAAAACGGATTTTAAAGCCTGCTGATACGTTCTCAGGACCACCACTTCTAGTCAACTAGAAGTGCTGGACGCGGAAGGCATAAGAAGGGGGTTAACAAGATCTGTATAAGTATTAAATTTAGAAAAGTCAAAACTTTGGGGATCATAATTTATACCATTAGCTGCACAAAAACTTTCAGCATCACGTGGAGATCTTTGTGGAAGTTTCTTGACTTCACCATCGGGTTAATAATAAATAACTTTATTCCCTATAGGCCTTCGAATTGCCTTTCTATACCAAATGGGACTAGTCATCCAGCCTGGTGATGTTTTAGGCAACGTAACACTTGGAGAGGTGGACAGCTGAGGCAGCATCCTCAGTTTCACTGGGCACGCAACGAGATGTACCAGGCTCCAGATCGGGAAGAGGACACTAATCAACGGGCTTTGGTGGATCATTTGATTCGTACTCCAGCTCAAAAGAGGAGTTGTCCCTCAAAGCTCCACTACCAACCATATCACTACTTTCTCTAAAGGAAACATTTATAGTCTCTATGACCTTATTTTCATCGCTTAACCAAATTCTATACCCTTGGGTACGTAGGGCATAACCCACAATTCCTTTCTTGGCTTTGGAGTCAAGTTTGTGTTTTTGCTTGACCTTGGGAACTCCTGCATATGCCGAAAGGTCGCAAATGGTGCACCAATGGCTTGTTTCCCCGAGTACAATTCAAAAGGTGTTTTGTTAGTACCATGGCAGATATGATTCCACGTGTAATTGAAATGCATGCAAGCCTCTGGCCAAAACTCACCAGACAAACTACTTGAATTGAGCGTAGCCCTTACACAGTTTAGGATAGTCTGATTAAAACGTTCACATATGCCATTTTCTTCAGGCATAAAGGCATTAATGAGTTCATGTTTTACCCCAGTTTCACTACAAAAATTCTTAAATCGCTCATTTTCAAACTCCGTACCATTATATGTACGTATGGATTTTAACTTGGTGCCTAAATATCTCTCTGCCCTGATGACATGTCTTTCATTGATTTATCTTGCAGAGGATATACGGCTGATTTACCAGAAAAATCATCGAAAATGGCCAAAAAAAAACCTTTATTTTTCTCCAAAACTTTTATAGGTCACCAAGTATCCAAAAGTAATCTATCCAAAGGACATTTAGAAAATGAACAATTTAAGAGTTTAAAAGATACTCTATTTTGTTTGCTCAAACTACATGATTCACAAGAAAAATTTACAGATTTAAAAATTTTCAAGCCTCTCGCAGCAGATTTTCTACAAGTGTTAAAAATTAATTCAGGGCTAATATGATCAAAACGTAAATGCCAAGTGTCCATATTATTTATATTAACTGGCTCAAAAACAGGTGAAGCTGACACATGAGATTTTTTTTCAACTTCTACTTCTTTTAGCCCCCCCCCCCCCCCATTCTTTTTAACATGTTACTTGCCTTTTTTACTTTTAATAACTTTAGGAAAAGTATAATGTAAACCATCATGCAGTTTAGCAGAAAAAATGAAATTATGAAACCTGTTGATCACATTCAACTCACCATCTTCACCGTTGAATTTGGCACCCTTTTTACCAAATCTGGATCCACTAAGTAGGTTTTTCCTTAAATTGGGAAAATACAAAACATTCCATAACTTAATTTGATTACCATTCAAATTTAGAACAACCTCAACTTTACTGGTGATAAGAAAGGTTGTGACGAATGAAAGGTCGTCATAACTCTTTCTTAGATTAACTTAATTAATTTATGAGCATGAGACTTGGATTATGAAGTAATGACAGAGTCAGATATATAAAATAAATAAGCTTTTATTTGAGCTTAATAGAAAGGTGGGTGTTGGACTATAATTATATTTAATATCTCTATAAACTTAAAAGGGCAGCCATACTAACTATTCTAACTTTAAATAGGTAACCACAATTACTCTCAACTACTTTATTTAACTTCGTTATCTCTCACTTCTGCGACTAATCTTTCGTACTTGGGAGGATTCCCTATACCACTGTACTACTCGACAACTATCATCTAATACAGCCGCTCGCTACTACTCCTTTAACATCTTACTACTTCTACTCTTCTAACCGATTACCATCCTCTCTCTCGGCTACCTCCCTACTATATACAAAAAATAATCTTCCTTCTCCTTTTATACAAGTTACTTTTAGAATATTAGCATATGGAAAATTACAATTTTAATTTAGGATGAGAACTAACTCTATTAGTCAACTGAATCCTAAATTCAGCATATTCATGTTTTACTCGTAAAGTACGAAATTCGCTGGTAGCATTACGCTAACTTTGCTGTACCTCACAAGGTGATTCCATCAACAGCCACATACATCTCGTCACTCAACACCTCAATAAAATTACAAAAAGATTCTTTATCTTTACAAAAATGATGGGAGGCTGCTGTGTCAAATATCCAACAACCATCTCTTTCATAACTTCCGAGATTTGCTTCAGCAATAAAATTTTGACTTTTGAAAGAAGAAAAAGTTTTGCGAGAGGGAGTTTCTCACGTTTTGGCTGTTGTCTGGAGTCAACTTTTTTTTTGCAAAATTACCTTTAGAAAATTGATTACTATTATCAGATTTATAATCAAGCTTGACCCAACAATTTTTATGATCAATTTTTATGATAATGACCTATTTTTCCACACCTCCAACACTTAATAGTTGACTTTTTCTTATATTTAACTGTTTGTACTTCATTACAGTAGAACGTCGATTAACCGGATTGATCAAGGAGCATTTTTTGTTGTTTCCCAGTCTCCCCCCCTCCAAAAAAAAAAAAAAAAAAATCCCACGGAAATCAGTTTTTATTTTTTGATTGTCTGAAGACGGTTGAAATTGCTCCTTTTGTCCCTTGTACTCGCTTTCTTCCGTCCAGTTTCAGTGAGGGAGGAGAGTAGAAAGGGCTGAATGAAAGAATTAGGATTTTTCTTTTTTCAAGAATTGGAGAGGGTATGAATGCGTTTCCTGATTCATTTTCTTTTGACTTCCTCTGTGAAGCAGAAAACTTTCAAGAATTTCTTTTTACCATCACAATAAATTGTTTTTTAAATATGTAATACTATAATATAATTTCTATATGAGCTTTTATATAAAAATTTGTATTATTTTTATACAAAATAAAATTTTAAAAAGTTAAAAAATTAATTTCTAAGCATGCCATTTGCAATATGCTAAATAGGCACTGTTATAATTGCCAGTCCTAAGCCTGGAAAAAGTATGAAGGGAAGTTACCTAAAAAAACATTGACTTGACCGTTTTATAAGTTGTCCAATTATCCGGATTTTTCGTTAACCGGATCGGCCTCGGTCCCGACCGATCCGTATAATCGGTGCTCTACTGTAATACAGTCGGTTTTTTCCTTATCTACAGTTCTTAGTTGGAATCTTGCTGCTTCTGAGCAAAGCTCAATGTCGATTTTTTTTTAAAGGTGATATCAGTATCGGGCCATCTGCTGAGGATCTGCTGGGTTATTTGATCATATTTATCTGGCAAGTACCGTAAAATTTGGAAATATAAATATTCATCACTGATAGGTTTATTATTTGCTTTTAAACATTTTGAAAATTTAGAAATTCTTGCAGCATATTGTCTTATAGTTTCACCAGATTGTAAAAAACAATTCATAATTTCAGAAAAGTGAGTCATATCATGACTTCAACTGTCAGGCTGAAAATTTGCTTTTAAAATATTTCAGGCATCAGCTGGATTATCACATTCTACAATTAAGCTTCTAAACTCTGGTTGTATGTTGAGGTAGATTAAAGATAGAGCTATATTCTGTCATCTTTTAAAATCAGCAGTTATATCTTTTTCTTCATTTAATTTAAGCTGCTTTTCACTACTCTTCACAATCTCATATGCATTCTTTTCTAATAGCAAGAACTTTTTATCATCCTTCCAAGTTACATAATTTGACATATTAAGTCTCAATCTGGGGAGCCAGGTTAACACCCATTATTTACTTTAAAGTGTAAAAAAAAAAAAAAAAAAAAAAAATACTAGTCAAAAAAATTTAGCAATTAAAACTTAATTTACATAAAGGTTATATAAAAAAAAATGGGCTAGCTATGAGCTAAACGGCCCATAACCTAATTGATAAAAATTATTAAAAGTCAGACTTTTATTTCCCTAGTAGGAGTGGGCTTTATATCGATGTAAAATAAAATATCGATTTAACGCTAATATCGTTTATCCGATTTAAATATTTCATCTTCCGTAAAATATCGATGCAGAAACATCAAAACACGCAAAAATCTGATTCCAGACCAAACCGATTCAAGCTGGAATAATGCCAAATAGTTATTCATTCAACTGGATATCAGTTTAGTCTAAAGCATGCACAGTCATAGACAGCTAAATCATGAGAATCTTGACTCAGTCAAACCGCAAAAAATCAAGATCAGTCTCTTGTGACAGTTGATTGTGTGATTTTAATAAAAATTGTATTTCTTTCTCCCATTATCTAATGGTGTTTTCCATTTCCTGCGGCTTATTTCTGTCGAGCTATCTACTTGATAGACCAGAGATGTTTCTGCCTAAAGGTTTTCTGAGTGAGTAATGCTGACCGGTTGTCGGCCTGGATAGCTCAATTGGTAGAGCCTTGACCTTGTAAGTCAAAGATCCGGGGTTCGACTCCCGGTCCAGGCATTATTTTCACTCAGCCGGAAAAATAAAATTTCAATAAATATAAAGAAATATTGCTCATTAGCGATTCTATCCAGAAGATCAAGACACTTGTTTTTTCGCATGTCCTTCTGCTCAATTGATAGGTTTTTCGGCACCATTTTGGCACAGACTTTTCGCATGTGCAAATGTTCACTCAAAATTTGATGAACGGTAAATCTGTTCAAATTTAATTGTTCACTCAACATTCGTAATGCTAAACGACGGTCTGATCTCACAAAAGTTTTCTTACGTTCGATGTTTTCGTCGGTCTTCGAAGTTGAAGGCCTCCCTGAACGTTGTTCATCTTCAACATTTTGTCTGCCTTCCAAAAAGGCTTTGTGCCAGCGAAAAACTTGAGCTCGGGATAAAGAATTCTCCCCATAGGCCTGTTTTAACTTTTCAAACGTCACAATTACTGATTCTCCAAGCTTAACACAAAATTTAATGGCACAACGTTGCTCCAAATTCCGCTGTTCCATTTTGTGTGACGCATAACGAAAACACAACTTCACTAATCGCAGTCTCAAAAACCACGTAGTTAACGGACGGAGTAGAAACTCGAACTGAGCTATGGGAGGGTTCTGATCACAGATTATCATACAGATAGGACAGTGAAGCTAAAACGCGAACCGGAAATATAGTAGCACCACTAGTGTCAACAGAGGGGAACTACATGTGTTAAGTCTACATGAATAGCTATTTCGCGAGTAGTTAGTAGCAGGTTAGTATGGGAAGTTTTATGTTTCTGCACTTTCTATTGTTTTTGAATTCACAAAATTATCCTCATAACATTCACAGCTATTCTTCTAAGAAAGAAAAAATATTTTTTATAATGGCTAAAAATATGCTTTGTCAAACATATTCATATTCAAGTACAAATAAAAATTACAAACTGTAATTCTGAAACAGCAGTATGAAATCATTAAATATTTAACGTTGCTTGGTTTAAATAATACAAAATGCTTTAAAATGAAAAAATGTTTTTATTTTATTAATATTTTCACAGTTTATTTTCTTAATATTTAGCAATTGCTTCTTAAAATAAATTGTTTTTGACAATCAAGTTTGTAAACAATAATTAAGTTTCCAAACAAAAACGTATGTGCATTTTTCTTTCCTTCACTTTTTCTACTGCTTTTAAATTCACAAAATCATAACATTCATAGCTATTTTCTAAGAAATAAAACTAATTTTTATTATGTTTGAAAATAAATTTTGCCAAACACATTTGTGTTCAAATTAATATAACAAACTGTAATGCTGAAATAGCAGTATGGTATGAAATCTTAAATATTTAACATTGCTTGGTTTAAATAATACAAAATGCTTTAAAATGAAAAAAATATTTCTGGTTTATGTATATTTTCGAAATTTATTTGCTTAATATTTAGTACTTGCTTTTTAAAATAAATTGCTTTCGACAGTCAAGTTCGTAAACAATAACAAGTCCAAACGTAAACATCAGTACAATGGTTAGTTGGTTGGATGTTGGGTTTAACGTTGCACTAATATTACGATATGAACATAGATACAATAAAAATAAAACTAGCGATTGCGTAAGCTGGAGGGCTCGAGAAACTTACAGCCGTTGACAATAGGGTCGTTGCAGTCAAATTCCGGTTACCGAAGAATATACGGGAGTGTCCTATCTGTATAATAATCTGTGGGTTCTCTCAAGGACAACAGCGCAGGGTTGCCAGATTGCTTCCAGTATCGCCAGTCTCATTATTTTTCTGCCAGACCTCGTATATATAATTTTTCGACCCACTGAAGTTTTGTTTTCTTAAATACTTTTGTTAATTATGGCCTTTTTTTTTTTTTTTTTTTTTTTTTTTTTTGCAGATTTTATGGATATGAAATTTGCTTTGTTTAATCGTCGCTGCTTGGGTTGGTTGGTTGCGTTTTACGTCGCACTGGTGCTGCGCTTTGTACGATTTTGAATAAATAATTTTGCTAGATTCTTTTTCTAAATCCCTTATAATTTCTGAACTGTCCAAAAAAAGTACACTTAATACTGCTTTGTTAAATAAATCCTTGTCGAATCATGATCTTAGTCAGTCTAAGAACGTGATTCGACAAGGATTTATTGAACAAAACAGTTTTAAGTATACTTTTTTGATATCGGAATTATTGGCTAGTGCTCAGATACTTTTGAGAAGAATGCGCCGCACAGTGGATCGAACAATGTTAAAATACGAACATAGGCCCAAAAATCAACCTCTAAATAACTGATATTTTGCAATGAAATAATTTAAAAGAATGTCTAAAAAATACAAATATATGGTTATTTCTTCAATTACACGAAGTTTTGTTGTATATAAATAAGTTCAAAACGAAAACTTTCAGAAATAAGATTTTTCGATGAATTTCAGTGACTTTATTTGAATAGCCATCAAGTGGCACTTACGATAACTATGAAAAAATACGAAATAAAAATATTTTTAATAATGTCCTAATAAAAGTTTAAGGTACTTCTGCCAACATTTTTTTGGTTTTTTTATGTTGTGATTCACGCATGAAATGTGAATATAAAATTAACAACAAAATTAAATTTATAAGTTGCGTAACTTTTTTTGTCCAAAATTGTCCAAAATTTCAAACACATTTTACTACTCCCAAAAGTATGCATTTTAATCTGTGAAAAGGATTTGCGCCATAAATCGCCACTTTTAGAGTAAAATAAATTTTTATTCTGTTTACCCTCAAATTATCAATCGAGAAATTTATCTTGAATAACTGTGACAGAAAATATATTAAAAATTTTATTGTGAAAATATTATAGAATTTAGATGATTAAAATAAATTTAATAAATCAGAAATTATTTTTTTTTTTTTTTAAATATTTAATAAAATAATTAATTTTACTTTAATGGTACTGAAAAGTACCGTTGGACCCAAAAAAGGAGGGAAATGTAAATAGTTGCCGTGATATGTCATAAAATGTTAAAATTAAGTAAATGTTTAACGTTAAATAATCAAATGTTAAAACTAAATAATGTAATAACATATTACGATTTAAAGTAAAAGTTCCTGTGTTTCAGGAAAAAGTTCCTTCCTTTGCACATTTCTTTTATTCGTTCTCATGCTTGAAATCAGGGAGTCAGATGTTAATAACAAGTGATGTAGCAAATCTTCGTTACAAGCTCTTCGATTTATTTTTCTCGTGTGGTATTCTCTGTATTTACGAAACTCTTTATTTCGGGCTTCGCTAGCTTCTTCTGACAATTGTCCAATTGGAATAGAAAAATTTTCTATTATGTCTTTTCCATGAATCAATAGTTTGTCAACTGAAGCTGGCATATAGTACCACACATATTTTGAGACACATTGTTTCGCTGTTTTCAGTGCAAATTTTCCAAATTTGTCTCCTAAATTTGCCTTCCAAAATTGTCCTTCTAAAAATAACAGAACCTAGAAAAAACGTTTTTTAAAATGTCTTTGATAAGAATTCATTTTATTTGCTTATTTGTTTAAAAATTATTTCTGATAGCAAAATAAAACAAATAAAAAATCCAGTTCAATCAAAAAAATTCATTAATTATTGATCGCCTGCCTTCCATAAATCTTTGGTAAAATAAAGACAAAAGTAATTTTTTTAATAGAGTTTGTCAGTAAATGCCTGCATGAGTTTTCTATTGAAAAACTACATAAAAAAAGAAAAGAAAAAAGAAGCAGTAATCTAATGATATATTTATCATTGTGTGCTAACTTAATTGTGTTACAAATATAGATTTTCATCCCGAAATTTTTATTTATTTTCTTTTATTCTCTTCTTTTATACAACATTTGTTTCTTTACCAGGTATGTTTCTAAATACCTATTTGCAGCAGAAAAATATGATACCGCTTAACCCCTTTATTAAACCATTTTTTCCTCAAATGGTACATTACACTATTTTCACGAATAAAATTTGCTGTAAAGTAAAAAATTCACTTAGCCTATTAGAAATAATTAATTTTACTTTTGTCATCTTATTCTCTTAGTCAATCGCATACTTCTCACAACCCATCGTATTAGCATAAGCAGGATTGTCACAAACAACTACTTTTTAATTTTTTTCCCACTAGAATTATCAAAATAATTTTCATATTAATGTTTTTCCAGAAAAATGATACACAGGAATCATTATTTAAAAAAATTGGTGCCAGGTGAATAAAACAATAACGAATTTGGTGGGGAAAATATTCCCTCGGCCTCATAAAGGGTTAAAAAAAAGCATGGAATCGCTTTAACTATCATACATATATACATATTTAAATCGAAATGTGACAAAAAAAATCATACATAGATAATAATAATACCATAACGTTCCTATGTTCGCCTCTGCCTATACTTCGATCCACTGTGCGCCGGCGTGAACGTGTTAAACACAGTCCTTTTAACTTGCGATCATCTCGATTGGGTGGCCGACCGAAGCCCAAATTCTTGTTAAAATTTTGAGAAACTTTATACCTTGTTAAAAAACTGTCTCACCAGTAATTCGTTAACCTTTGATTTTTTGCCATCTCGCAGAATGAAACATTTGGTGTTTTCCATTTTTAAATTAATAACTTTTTGGGGGTAACGTTAATTGCTTTATCAATGCCATTTCCGAAATACCTTTCAAAATTACAATTTTCTTAGCTGCTGTTTCTTGTTTTAAAAACTTGGTTCAATTCCAGGTTTTCCGTGAAAATCCTGTTCGAAAATTTCCTTTTTAAGTTATAAATTATGCGATTACGGAAAAACATAGAGGGAAATACCAAAGTGCGCCTTTTTAATTATTTATTTATTTTTATTTATTTTATTTATTAATATTTATTTTATTTTATTTTATTTGTCCATTAGTCTACAATCAACAAACACGATATTACCATTGATTGTATCAAAATAAAAATTTGGGAACCTCTTATGCTTTTCTTTTGAAAAAGAGAGAGAGCGAGAAAAAGACTGAATTCATGCGGTACAAAAATTTTGTTTCACATTTATTGTCTCAACGCATTGTCGTCGGGGTATTGTCATATTTTGAACAGCTCGCCCTGCCTTTTGGCTTTCCCCCAAAACTTTATAATATTTAACAACGTTATTTCACGTATTCGCGATTAAATTATTTAAATTCTATCCTCAGCAGCAAATGTCACTGGCCTAATGTATACACCAGCGGCACATAAAGTGTTAAACACGAATACGTAAAATAATTCTTTTAAAGTAAAGCATTTTTCATGCAAAAACCGAAAAGCGTAGCTCGTTTTTCTTTAAAAGAAAACGCATTTTTACGTAGCCCGCAAACAATGTTAATTTTTTTTTTTTTTTTTTTTTTTTTTCCTGTTACATGATATTTATGTTAACTTAATTGCAATTTTATTCCTATTTAAAATAAGGCTCCTATATATACGAGCTGGCGCATCAGGCATTTTATTGCCTTAGGATTGCCACATGTACCCAGCGCGTTTCTCTGAAAAACAAACGACAAACATTTTTTTTATCGTCTTACGTTACTTTAGAGTAACTTCTTTTATTATATTTCATAATTTTAGCTAAGTAAACAATGATATGGGATTTTGTTTAGCGATAAACTGCTATAATCATTCAAGAAGATAATATAAAGTGTTCACAGACCTTCTATTACTGTATATTTGAGTTTTGGCGAGATTTTGTAAAAGAAACAGAAACCGCCCTAATAACACATCTTACCCCAGTACATCCATAGGATATCCTGAGAATAAAAGGACATCCTGAGAATGTACTGTGAAAAAAATGTGTTTTTAGGAATATTATTGTTGCTTATTGCTCTTATCTTGACCGGATTAGCTTCAGATCAAGATTTCTTAAAATCATTAGTGAAGCGATAAGGACGCCAAGCGGGAATGCTGTCCTCTTCTGAGGCAAAAAAATGGCGGCGATGCGCCGGCTCATATATTTTATTTAAGGGGCTCTAATTTAAAGTCTTTCAGATGACGTGTTTTCTGGACAAAAGTTGAGAAATTTTGGGTTATTTACCACTCATTTTTACGAAATAATGAATTTATTTTTCTTTTCTTGGCTTTTATTCCGTTTTTGCCACAGAAGAGTAAATCAGATTATTAAAGTATATATCGTACATATTCTCTATTTCTGCTCATTTTATTCTTTTAAGATTTTTGTATTTATGGAGTTTCTTAACTTTATTTTATAATTCTTATTACAATTGAAGAGCTTGTTTCCAAAAGGGGTTAAGTCAAAAATTGACTTTTCGATGCAAAAGGCCGCATCACACGTCTAACAATATATTTTCAATAAGTAGAAGTTCCAAACGAAGTTTAGTCATAGAGAAAACACAAAGTGAAATCCGTGTTTTTTTCTAAAAAGAATTAAGTCACAAGTAAGTTTTGTGCCAAAAGGGATTAAGTCAAGTTTAACCAATTGTAGCGTGCCTTGAGATCACGTGGTTTGTCTGGCCTTTTGTGAAAAGTCAAAAGTTAGGGGAAAAATGCACATTGAGATAGGTTTTTTTTTTTTTTTTTTTATGTTGTTTTCTATAGAAAAATATAAAGAGGAATGTACTTATAACCTTTATTATAATTTGTTTGTAAAAGATTTTAATCTTGGTTTTGGAACCCCGAAAAAGGACTTTTGTTCCTTCGGTATTAGGAAAAATATACAAATGAATTCAGAAAAATGTACAGAAAAAAGAAAGACCCTGTTAACCGAAATTTTGATTCATAAACACCGGAGTAAAAAATTTTATTCACTTTTAGGGGAAAAGCTTATAGGAGAAGATGAAATTACAATATGTTTTGACCTGATGCAAAATCAGTAATTATCACAGTAATAAAAATTATTCCATGTTAGGAATGCTTTCAGCATAGTGACTGCTCAAAAAGACCTCACCTTCGCATACTATTTACCAGTGTGTGGCCACTCCTACTTACCAGCAGATAGAACATTCGGCCGAGTGCAGGGGCCGCTTTACAATTTTGGCGGCCTTAAGCTATAGATTTTTGGCGGCTCCCTCTAATAGATATTACGCCAGGGCTGCTTATAGATTTCATGTGACCCCAGGTAAATTTTTTCACTGAGATCCCTACCTCCCCTCTCCTCCCTTACAAAAGAAAAAGCTACTACTATATTAAGATTCGACTTATTCTAATATTACAAGTTAATATAAATTTAAATAGCATTTTTTTTTGTAAAAATTGAATATGATCCAGCATATTTAGAAATAAGAAAAAATAAGTTGAATCAAACCTTTAGTACATGACATCACACGTATTGATGTACAATGTAACTACTGTACATCAATACGGTTATATCTGTACATGTACCCATATACCATGTACAGCTTGTACCATAAACTGTTTGACCAAAAATTTGAGTAAAAAGTGTTACAATGGAATGAAAAAGAAAATTTTTGAATGGCCAGAAGAAAAGGGAATTTGAAATCCGTTATAATTTTAATCCTTCCATAATAAATGATAATTTTACATTAAATCAGATGGTAACAAGAATTCGTTCCATTCTTTAAACAAGAACGAAAAATCTTTTGGTTCGCGTAGGTTATTAATATTTTCCAACTGTATGTACTTGTTGCCTTTTTTACCCTTTAATGTACTTTGCCTACGTTATCACACAACGGAAAAAAATACAGACATAATCACAGACATTCATAATCACTCTAAATCATTGTTGAAAAGTTTTAACCTTAACACAAACGAAAATGCAGTTCTAGCGATTTCCAATTGTAGCTCTTAAGCTCTTATAATGTGTTTGAATAGTTTGGTGTGATCCTGTTAATCTTAATGCTAAACACACCATATTTTATAGATTTTTTTTTTTTTTTTTAATTAATAATAAATCTAAATTTTGATACGACATTCGCAGTACAAAGTTTTTTAAATGTGATTTATATAAAAAAAAATCTCATAGAAAGCAATTAACTGTCATTCTTTTGGGTGTCCCTGTACACAAGCTAGTTAGCCTATTTCTACCATTTTAAATAGAGACCATTAGCTACGGCCGTGCTGACAAACCGAAGTCGTCAACATTTTAAAACTTTATTGAAAAGTGTTAAAAATGCTTTCCCCTTCCCTTTTGCTTGAATTCATTGTATATGTGAAATAAAATTTTTGTTAATTCCCTTCACAGTGGATTGACTTGTCATATGAAATTTTGTGTCGGCTATTATTAATTGTAAACTAATAACTTTCAAACACGATTACGAAACCTTTTCATTCATAAACGCGCGACATAATTAGGTATTATTATTTAGATATGGTGATATGAATCGATCGGTAGTGTTTAAGACCGATTGACTACGTTAAGGTCCGTGGCCTACAGGTAGAATGCCCGCTGGGGGGGGGGTCTTTCTAAGGGATCCTAGCGTGTATTTACACGAGTTTCGGAGAAAACCACGGAAAATTGCGAACGGCTAGAAAGATGAGCGTGACCTGGGATTGAACAGAGCACTTCCCATCTACCAGCTTAGAGGGCAGAACTGCTCAACCACTAATGGGCCTGTGATGCGAATCAAAGTAGCGTTAATTTTTCTGCATGAAGGTAAAGCCTTTTGCAGAAAAGACTCTAAAGTCAACGCATGAAACAGATTTTCTAGACACCATAGGCGAGAAAAGTCCGCCCTTATGTAATTTAAATTTACTCTTATTTATTTTTTAATCATAATTTATATATTTTGCGTATTTTAAATCTATTCTTAAGAAATTTCTGATATCTGAACTATTTTCTGACTTGTTTACAAAGTTATTTTTAGTTCCCCATCATACTACAGGTATGGGGAATTTAGGTAATCTTAAAAAATTTCGACCACGGTTTTTTGACTTTTTTTACACGTTTTCAGGTGTGAGGAATCCGAAAATGACAAAATTTGTATGGTGTTCGTCTGTAGAGTGTCTGTTAGTTTGTTAGTCCGTTAGTGAGTTTGTTAGTCTGTGTGCATGATATCTCAAGAACAAATAGTCGCAAAGAAGTCAGATTAGTTTTAAAATATTGCTTTCGACACTGTCAAGAACCCTATTCATTTGCAGCATTCGAATTAAAAAACTTCGTAAGTTTTAGTAAATTTACGATTTTTTAACATGGGAGAATAGGGCAAAATTTCCCTTAAACGTCCATTAAGTAGAAAAATTTTACTGTAAAGATGTCAGGACAGTTTTAAAATATCAGTTTGGAATTCAGAATTAACATCATTAACCATAAAGATGCTACTTTGAAAATTTCGCAAGTTATTTGGAATTTACGAATTTCTTAACATGGCAGAATAGGACAAAATTTCACATAAACGTCAATCTTGAGGAATATTTTCATCGTAAAGATGTCGAACCACTTTTGAAATATTATTTAGGATACTGGCATGAATATCATAAACTATAATTTTTCCAATTTAAAGAATTCGTAAGTTATTTAGAATTTACGATTGACTTAACATGGCAGAATAGGGCCAAAATTCAGCATAAACGTCCATTTTGAGGATCATAAATACACTGCCAACACCAAGAAGGAATGATAATAACGGAATGAAATTTGTTGGACACATACATTATAGTAGGAAGAACAAATGATTAAAATTTCAGGAAATTTGGAGTAATATGTACTGAGAAAACAGTACATAAAGCATCGACTTCTGTGAGCAATAACAGCACATATCTACCTAGGCATTGAATCGAACAGCGATTGGATGACATGTACGGGTAAAGCACTTCATGAAGTTTTAACACGATGCCACAATTCATCGATTGAAGTTACTGGTGAGCGGTGGGGGGCCAGTCGCTTTTCAACGATTAAACACTCATTTTCATTGGTGCGAGATCAGGAGAACGCGCTGGCCAGAGCAACAGTCGAACACATTCGGCATCAATGAAGGTCCAGACAATATGGACAACTTGCGATCGTGCATTGTCCTGCTTAAATGTTTCGCTTCGGAGCCTTGAACATAGGGCAGAGCTATGGGCATTAATTCGTCAGAAATGCAATGGCTGGTATTCAGAGTGGCGGGAATGGAAACAAAAGGTGACCGGGACGTGTATCCAATGGTACAACATACCATCAATCCAGGTGGTGACTCAGTATGCGACTACCAAAATTCTGATTACCCTCAAAATTGCATCACTGATATGGGCACCATTAATGTATGATCAACGATGAACCTGGACGCAGGAATGGCGTGAAGTCACTTTTCAGACAAATTACAATCCTGTTTACAGCATCAAGATTGCCTTATCCATATTTAACGGCATTATGAATAATGCACATTGCCAGCTGGGATTCGACATCATCATACTGTCCATCATTTGCAATGATGTTATGGGTTCCCATTGGATACACGTCTCGATTACTTCATGTTCGTATTCCTGGCACTCTGAACAGCAGCCATTAAATTTCTGATGAGTTAAGGCCCGCCCCTCTGCCCTGTATTCGAGGCCTCCGTAGCGCAAAATTTAAGCAAGATAATGCACGACCGCAAGTTGTTTGTGTTATCCGGACCTTTTTTGATACAGAATGTGTTCGACTGTTGCTCTGGCCAGCGCGTTCTCCTGATCTCGCACCAATGAAAATGTTTGTTTAATCGTTGAAAAGCGAGTGGCCCGCCACCACTCACCAGTAACTACGGTTTGTGAGTTCTGGCACCGTGTTGAAGCTTCATGAAGGGCTGTACCCGAATATGTCATCCAATCGCTGTTCGATTCAACGCCTAGGCAGATAAGTGTAGTTATTGCACCCAGAGGTCGCTGCTTTATGTACTGTATCTCAAGATATATTATTTAAAACGTCCTGAAATTTTAATCAATTGCTGTTCCTACAATAATGTATGTTCCCAATAAATATAATTCTTATATTTGCATTCCTTCTTGGTGTTGCAATTTTCACAAACATGAGTGTATATTAAGTGCATGTACGCCAGATTCATAAGACGTACATATGATTCTAAGACGTACATATGATTCTTATAGTTAAGTCCATGTACTCAAACCTTCCTTTTCCCCTTAAGGACTAAATTTTAAAATTTTTTATCTTTTACCTTAATTAGAGCCTTAGAGAAGACATTTCGCTAAACTTCAAGACTCTAATGGAAACCACTTCAGAGATACGGTTAAAAAATTAGGACCTCCCTTTCAACTCTTGCAATAAATTTCGTTAAATCCGTTTTATAATGAGCCCCTATGTCGTGAAAACAACCAACTGTCCAAACAGCATGTTTTTCGCTTTGGCGAATTGGATTCGATGTTGATAGGTGAATGAGCGAATCAGTGATAACTTGCCATTATATATACACTGTTAAAAAAATGCAGAAAAAATACAGAAATTCTCTGTAATTTCAGAAAAAAAGTCGTAAATTACGGAAAAATTACGTAGACAAAACGTATTTTACGACTTTTTTTCTGAAATTACAGAGAATTTCTGTATTTTTTCTGCATTTTTTTAACAGTGTAGAGATATGAGAAGGCTTTTCCACGTTACAATCAAATATTTTATTCGTCTGAATAATAAATGAAGCTCTTTTTTCTTACAATTTAATTAATTAATTTATTTTTTAAGAATATTGCCATTCGAGCGTAATGCTTTATAAATGAATTTATTTTTCTTTTTAATAATTTTTTTATATCAAGCGATAGCTGTTCAAATTTTTGAGACGTATTAATAAATATAGGGATAAAAATAAATTAGCTGCAGGATGCGTTTAAAAGGATGCATTTAAATGATAATATAATGCTTGAAAAGGATACATTTAAATATAGTGACTTGCGTAGCGGGCAAAGCCAGCTAGTATAAAATAATTCATATGTAAGTAGGAGTGGAGTAGTTCTATTCACTACAGTCGGGTTTCAATCTCTTGATTTTTTATTTATTTTATTTTATTTACCTATTTTCATAAAAATCTAGAGCTATATTTATCAGCCTGCATAATTCCACCCATTTTCTCACATAATATTATTCTTGTGAATAAAAGTTACAGTTTAAAACAATTAAACGCAAAATGAATTTTATGATGACCAGGAAAAAAATTATACAAGTGCATTTTATTTTCTTTTATATTCAATAGAACAAAGTAATGAGTTCGTAAGAAATTACATTTATGATATTTGTATGAACATGATTGACTACAAATATTCTAATAGGAAAATTTCGTAAGTTATTCGTAATTTAAGATTTTATCAACATAGCTATATTGAAAAATTTTCATATAAATTGGAATTTTGAGGATTATTGCATTGGAAATAGTAGCATGAAAACTAAACAACGGAATTGACCCTGATAAAATAAATTAATAGATTAGAATAAGATAAATATATCGAAGTGAACGGTGGATAGCCTATTAGGCATGGATTTCATTCTGTCACTGTGTCAAGCTTTGGTCAAATTCATTTCTCTTAATATGATTATAATATATCTCGTATTAGAAATTTATGAGAACATAAATATGATGGGGAACTGAGCAGAGTCCACCTATGCCAACTAGTTTTCATAAATATAAAAAAACTCTCAGGATTTTTTTATTTAGAAACTTATAAATTTAATAGGTTTTTTTTTCTTTTTTATATAGTCTTAGTTCTATTATTTATTTGATTATGGAGGAATTTGATATGAGGAGTTGGAATTTTAAGCTGAATGAGCTTAAAAATTAGGCCGCCATGCGAAAATGTCAAATGCGTTAGTGATGTCAAGTTAAAGGGCTTTTTTTCAGATTTAATAAAACTATCGTGAATAAATTCTGTTATTCTAATGGGTGGTGGAATGTTTAGATCTAAAACCAAATCGTTTGAATTGAAACTGCAAATCATTCAGCCCCTCCTCATCATTTTTTCCATCTAATTTGAAAAGATCTAACTTTTCATTCATTATCACAATACAAATCAAAGCATATGTTTATTAAAAATCAATATTTTAGTACCTTAAGCAGAGCACTTAATTTTAATTCCCAACTGCAAAAATTCATCTTGGAAATTTTTTTAAAGTTTTACTTTAATAACATGAAGAAAATTCTTCATTTATTTCTTCTATTTTAGACTTGTTCGCAAATTCCGGTGGTAGTTTATGTTAAATGAGTGAAATTTTCTTGCCCCTGAAAAGGTTAAGGTGCTTTTATGCAAAGTTAAAATCTTTAAAGAAGATTACTTTCAATTTACAAATGAATATACACATATTTCTTAAAAAAAAAAAAAAAAAAAAAAACAAGAATTGGCTTATGATTTTCGCTTTTCTTCCATCCATTTCTTTTCCCCTTAAATTTTGGACAATGTTTCAATTTTTTTGGCGGCCCACCTTTTTCGGCGGCCCTAAGCGACCTCTTAGGTTCACCTAATGGTAAAGCGGGCCCTGGCCGAGTGGACACTAGTTTAAAGAAAGTTGATATAATTTTACTCTCTAATGAATATTTTGAACATTTCTCTAAAGTTGGAAATCTTTTTGAGTATCAGAAGCTGTGGAATATTTTAGATTGTAAAAAATTTGCGCATTGTCGTCTGAAAAGTAAACAAGATTTGTCGATTTCAAAGGCAAAAGTACTGGAAATTACGAAGCGGGATGTGGGAATCAAGACAACCTACTGTGGTTCGTTTTGCCGTCAAAAGATCCTGAAACGAGGGGACAAAATTCTCCCATGCACCCCTTCTAATATAAAAACAATATGAAACAAGCAAAGAAAAACAGATGTTTTAAAATTACTTAACGCTTCGGAAATTAACAAATTGCACGAATGTTTTTATTTAATGAATAATCTTGCAACGATACTGCTAACGCTAACATAAGTTAAAATAATGATAAGACGGAGAAACAGAATTTGTAAATGAAGATTTGTAGTAACTAACTACCTCCCAAAATTCTATAGCTAAAATGTATGCTGTATTTACATGGAAAAAAAAAAAAAAAATACTTGGATTACTTTCAAATGGAAGTAAGTCATTTCATTTCGTTATTTGTTTGTGTTAAAAGAGCGTAAGTCATAGTTTTGTTCCAAAAAGGGTAAGTCATTTTTTTCTTTTTTTATTTCTAAATAACTATACTGTCAGGATTTTTTTAAACATGTAATTTAGTGTTATTATCATCGATAGATTACTGGGAAAAATTATCTTTTACTTAAATTCAATAATAAACCTTACATAACAAAATCGCGTTTTTTCAAGAACTGAAAAAAATGACTTAACGCCATTTGGAAACAAGCTCTTCAATTGTGCTAAAATTATGCTGTCTTTATTTTGATTTATTTGATTTTTTATTTTATGATTTCAATAAAGACTATTTATATATTCATTACTTAAGGTGGTAATAATTTTATCCTGCAATTTGTGAGTTTGTTCATTTATTAAGACGATTCTTTCTTTCTTGCATTTATTTATCTCTTTTTTTTTCCCTCCATACATACGGTATTTTTAATTATAACCAGCATCCAATATATCATACTCCTAAGTAAAAAAAAAAAAAAAAAAAAAAAAAAAAAAAAATCCGCTCAATATAACTGCACTAAATTATATCCAGCATGTATTTTTGAAAATACTTGTGTGAAATAAATCATAATAATACGAAAATGAAGAACTAATCATACGTTTTAATGAACTTTAAGATATACTGCATCTAAAGACATAGCAGAGTGAATTTAAAATTTGAAAGCTAAAAACTCTTTTGAATCCAGTAAAATAACTTTTTTCCCCCTTTTTAAAGTCTTAACCGTTTAAAACATCATTAGCATTTATTGCTCTCTTTTTTCAAATATGTAAATCATGGATGGTTGAGAAGGAGAGGGACAGTTTAAAATCACTGGTCAATTAATATTTCCTGGCTTCTTAGGTTTCCTAGTCTATTAAAATTTCTGACAGATTAATTGCTCTAGCGTCTGAGAGTCTGAGGTGATTCTTTTTTACTATGATTCTTTCTTTCTTTCTTTCTTTCTTTTTTTTTTTTAACTAAGATCTTCAGAGTTGTATATGTTACCGTTGCCTTCGAAATTATTCTATTTAAGAAAAGTATGATAAAAATTTAATACTACACCTTTCCATATATGACCGGATACTTTCGATTTTAGACGTTTTGTTAATATCTCAAGAAGTACTGCACGAGTAATCATTTTAGACGTTTTGTTAATATCTCAAGAAGTACTGCACGAGTCATCATTTTAGACGTTTTGTTAATATCTCAAGAAGTACTGCACGAGTCATCTTGAAATTTCAGGAGTGTAAAGAACGTGTTATACCTAATATATTTCAGGGAAAGTTTTCTTCCGAAAACAAAAGGACCTGTAAAGAATTGACACTTTCACGACCGCATGTTTTTGTCTTTTTGACAGTAAGATCCGCCTGTGGACGCTATTCTCATAAGTTACAATTTTTCAGAACAAAATTTTCTCTATTCACATTTAGGGGAGACCCGTGTACCTAGGGCCGCTTTTTTTTCAATGGCCGAAAACAGAGCCCTTGACCTATTTAAAATTATGAAACTGATATTTACATATCTTTAAAATTATTTACTTCCAATTAGGATTAATATAAATACGTAAAATAATAAATCCTGACAAACAGTAGGTTTTAAAATAAACTTCACTCATGGCCCTAGGTACAACACCCTCATTGTACCTAGGGCCAGACCTCATTGTACCTAGGGCCACTATTTTTCAATTCCCAAAAACAGAAACCCTGACCAGCTAAAAATCATGAAACTGATACGTACATATCTTTAGAACTAATTTCTTTTAATTGAGATTAATATAAACACTTAAAATAATAAATTCCGACAAACAGAAGGTTTTTTTCACACATGGCCCTAGGTACAACACGCTTATTGTACCTAGGGTCAGACCACATTGTACCTAGGGCCAGACCTCAACGTACCTAGGGCCAGACCTCATTGTACCTAGGGCCTCAGTGTACCTAGGTCCATTCCCTTGAAATTAGATTTCACTTTGTAATGAATAGAAAATAAACATATAAACATACATTTTGCATAAGAAACAATATCAAGTAACACATTTATTTATCATATGATAATTATCATGATGTAGCCTTAATTTGAAAAACAGAATTTTCCACTCTTTTCTTGGGGGGGGGGATATATTCTAATAGCGTATTTTGTTTTCGATTTTTTTTTTCTGGAATGTTTCTTAAATTTCTAGATCTTCCTGGTTTACGGCCACATCTTTTCTTTGAGTAGTTTTTGTATGAGGTTTTGCTTCAGAAAAAGTTGTACCTGTTCAAGCATGACACACGAGAATATGCTAGATGATGAAGGTTTCGAAATTTCAACAGGACATGAAACAGGGACATACAGTTCCATCATTGTTGGTTCACTTTCTTCTGTAAGAAAATCATTTTTTGGAAATTTATGGAGGGAGTTTGACTCTCAGCCACATTTGAATTTAAATATTCGCTCTCACCAGGAAACCATCCCAATATTGTAATAATAGAAATCAATTAAATTATGTTCATTCGAGTGGGCATAATATATCATGATTTTTGATGCACAAACCGTTACTCCTCATAAGTCCGTTCTCGAGAAATCTGTATTTAAGTTTGAGTAAAAATTTAGTAACGATAAAGGAGTGGGAGGAGTCTCATCAAAATCTGCTAGAACCATGACTTTTATCAATATTTATATTCTATTTTAGCGAATTTTTAGGCATTATATCTCAATTGAACTTATCTCAAAGCTGAAATAGGCAACTGGTGAATGCATCAAAGAACAAGTTTGTCTATGCTCTTTCAATTTCCGCTCGTTTTGGATTTCATTTATTATTTCAGTAATGCGGGGTGTTATCGATTTGGGCGTGGTTTCACCGATTATTAGCGAACTTTCAGAATTTATAACTCGAAAACGAGCTGACGAGGGCTAATGTTTTATGCGTGAAGAAAAAAATATATAAGTGCTTTTTCGATTAATGCTTGTTTGGATTTCTTTCTTTTATGATTACAGTATGGGATGGTTTCCTGGTCAATGAATATGTTTTGATTCGCTGGCTATATGCCAATTACACGAAAACCTGATAGAATTTTCACAGGAGTAAAGACCGACGAATATGACTTGTCCACATTTTCAGCAACGTCATATATAGTGATTAGTTTGCCAGGGTTTGCCAGCATCCAATTACTAGAGGCTGTACTGTAGTATATCTTATAAGGTCCAAACACACCTCTGTCCAACGATTGAAGCTTATGACTGGTGGTGGGTTGAAGCAATGTTCCTCATACAACATTATCCTTCATTTAATTATAAAAGATTTTCAATTAAATTGAAACAACATGAAGAATAAGATTGCAATTGTACCTAGGGCCATGGATGGCCCTAGGTACAATTCAGCTATGTGGCCCTAGGTACAAGTTTCGGTAACTTCATTCAAAATACCTTCCCCTAAAAAACCCACACACAGAGAGGGCTAATTAAGTATATCATTTATTACTCAATGTAACAAGAAAAATTATACACTAGAAATAAAAGAAAATTATTTGACTGACTTTTGTAATATAGCAAAAGAGATGAGCTGCAAAATTTTACTTTAAACCATGTAAATTCTTTTTGTACATGTAACTAGTAAAAAATTTCTCCTAAATGGTTTCAAAGTAAATGTAAGTGTAGAAACTAGTGTTGTTACTCGAACAACTGAATATTAAAATTTAAAACTAAATATTATTCAAATAAAGTGGGGTGGACCTAGGTACATGATGGCCCTAGGTACACGGGTCTCCCCTATATTACAAATGAATGTGCATTACAACCATACTCTCTCCAATCAAAGTATTTGTATCCATAGTATATTGATTGTACAAATATTAATATTGTGTATATTTTTAAGAAACAAATAACATACGAATTGCATAAGAAACGCCCACTGGTGGAGTTTCCGATTTTCAAATGACGTGAATCTACGTCAGCAGTCGCGAAAGTGTTAAATAAAAATGAAAATGTTTGGGATCACCCTGTAAAAAGTAATCATTGAAATGCGATCTGGCTGTAGCATGTGATTATGAAGTTCCTTATTATATGCATAAATTTTTATGAGGCTACCACATACAGTCGGTAACAAAAGTGTCCGAACACTAGCAAAAATTCCTATGTTTAAAAAGTACACTTCATACAGTTTTGTTAAATAAATCCTTGTCGAATCCTGTTCTTTGTCAGTGTAAGAACACGATTCGATCAGGATTTATTTAACAAAACCATATGAAGTGTGCTTTTTTTACATAGGAGTTTTAGCTAGTGTTCTGACACTTTTGTTACCGACTGTATCTTTTCAGATATTTATAAAAACGTCTGAAATCGAAAGTCTTCGGTCATTTATGAAAAGATAGTGTATTATTCTTACTTGCCAACATACAAATTAATATTCTGTAGTGTTGTTTGTCCCGACCTTTTTTTCATACCAGTAAATTTTTAGAGTAATATTCTCCAAATGCAATTACGATTAAATGAAAAGAAAAATATTCTAAAAAGATACTGGTGTGAAAAAGAAGGCGGGGCTAACAATACTACGGAATATTAATTAGAATGTTAGCAAGTATGATTATTTCAAGTGAATTTTTCATTTTTTAAAACTTACATTGAAAATATTTCAGTTTTCCTTTTTTTTTTTTTTATCCTTTTTATTTATATCTAGATGTTTTATTTTATGTTTTGATACAGTAAAAAAAAATTTCTATACATATATACAATTACGATTAAAAGAGTTATTATAATCGAGTTAAAAATCTTTTAATTGTGTGTTACATTTGAGTTTCACTAGAGTCATCTTCTTGAAGATGTTGCGAACCAGAATTACAACATTTGAGGCCTTTCTTCCGTCTTGGTACTTCATGAAATGTATTTTGAGATCCTAACAAACAAGTAGATTGCCGCCTGGACGGACATCTTTCTTGTATTTCAATACGTGGCCTTTCATTCTCTATTCCTAACTCGTTTCTGCATAAATGGCAAATTATGCCTGCTCCATATGCATCACCTAAGACATTGACTGATGTTCTCACTCTGTCCCTAAGTAAGAAAACGAAATTGTATTACAAAAAATACATTTATCTCTATTAATATATAATTACATAGATATAGGTTCTACCTTCTACATATTTTGTGAATGACACTATCTTGATATAGACTTATTTTATTTATTTGTTTTTACCTTCATTAATTGAAGAATTTTAGTCATTAAATAAAGCAAAAAAAAATTCTAAAAAAATGAGTGATATTTAAAATGTGTAAAAGTTGATAACTATCTAATTATATAAGCGCTTTAAAATGACAAAACTGCCTCATCGAAAGTGTGGATAAAACAGTTTCAACAAATATAAATATAAGTAGAAATATATAGGATACATTCCCATCATTCCCTCATGATCAACATAATATTTTCAATAAGTTAAGGCAAATAATTTTATTTACAATTATTGTAAAAGCTGCATATTGAAAGTTTTTTTTTCCTTCTTATGATATTATATATCTAGAAATCATAAAAAGTACCTTAAATATTGCGCATTAATTATTATTATTATCATTATTTTGATCAACGTACTATTGAATTACCAGAATAAATATATGTAAGTAAGTTTATACAGGAATACCGCCGTATTTTATTTCTTTGTCTTGGGAGGAGGGGAGTAAAAGAGACCAAGGTAAGGTTCGATACAGGTTTAAACACAGAAATGTTATTTTATAAACAAAGGTGAAAAAATGACATTTAAAATCGAGCTTGATTACTAATATTTTATTTTTATTGTTCAGTTCACATTTCTTTAAAGGAAGATAAACTGAGCATAATTACTGTTATAAAATTGATGGTATTTAAATAATATTAAAGTAGGATTTGTTTTAAAGCAGAAATTTAAAAAGTAAAATTTACCGTCCCTAAGAATATCCATTGAATTTTCGAAGTGCACCTGATTTTTTTTTTTCGCCCATAGATTAGGTAAACTAGAAACTTCGACCAACCACAGTTAATCCCTTGTATGTCCTCACTCTTTCTATCAAGGCCAAGGCACCCTAGGTAAAATCATCCTTGGCGGTGATACAAACAGATAATCCTTTGGAAATAGAATTGATGAAGTAGTCAATGTTCCACTGCCAAAAATACAGCAGCTTTTAAACGAATTCTAATGTATTCACAAGGCGGCTCAAAACTCTTATACAATATGTCCTGAAAAAGTTCTATTGGCAGAAAATCTGGAGACCCGGTAGGTCTTTATGGACATCAACAACTCGTAGAGCAACTCGGTAAATCGTAACGCTACGAAAAGTGATCGATTATCCATGAAGAATACTTTGTATACTACTACGTCAGGTGTAAAAGACTGTATATCACTTCATAAAGAGTGTTTTATTAGATTAGTCACATCTCTTCTCACCTCACATGCATAGGGTGGGGATTAACATTGCGTTAAAAATGGGATTCGTAACTAAAAACCAAGTAGCTCCATTTGGTAGCTGTTGGGTTTGATCGTGAATGGCACAAATTCAATCGATACCAAAGATGGAAGGGGTGCGGGAGTGTAGTCACAATGATCTTTTATCCCTCTGTCAAATTTCTGCTAATCGTCTCCGAATGGTTTGCTTTGATATAACTATTCCCACGAGTTCTTAAATGGCATCGAATTATTGATTAAACTGCTGTTGGCATAAACCTATTTGCTTAAACATATTAACACGAAATTGATTGCACGATCTTCTCGCATTGTTTACCTGAGGATTCCTAAAGCTATTGCGTCAGATTATCATGCCTTCTCTGAGGCACTGGTTTCAATATCTGACAACTAGTATATCGTTTCGCTCAATATGCTGACTAATTTGTCTGTTTAACCAACCTTTTTCTCCGAGGCGTATAATGCCACTTCTCTTAACCCCAGACAACTAATCGTAAAGTTTTTGACACGTTTGTAACGTATCTTTCGTGTTAGCGTCATATATCTAACCTAACCTGTCAATTCGGCATTACGTTGGTAAGGCATCTTTCGAATTGATGCCATATACACGTGGCTTGTTAATTCGACTGTAAATGTCCATTATTGCACGCACTGGCCCTTTTAATCTCTATCCGCTTTGTAATTCGTACTTGCGTTACTGCCAGCACAAGGTTCATTGGGGCTGAATGTTTGATCATTTGCATTACTTGCCGAAACACATTTGCGTACCAAGTTTAGTATTTGCGACTCATACATTTCTTGGTGTATATATAAAATTTATTTATTTTTTGGAACAGGTTGCTTATATATATACAGTCGCTAACAAAAGTGTCCGAACACTAGCGAAAATTCCTATGTGAAAAAAATACACTTCATACGGTTTTGTTAAATAAATCCTTATCGAATCATGTTCTTACACTGACTAAGAACAGGATTCGACAAGGATTTATTTAACAAAACAGTATTAACTCTACCTTTTTATATAGGAATTTTTGCTAGTGTTCGGACACTTTTGTTACCGACTGTACCGGGTGATCCAAATGTCACAGAAAAAATAAAAATTATATTAATCAAAAAGTATTGACCATAGCACTATGTGGTTTTCACTGAAATTCACAGAAACACATTGGAATTTCTTTTTAAGTAACAAAAGCTTTATTGCCAAATTAGTTTAGTTTTTCTCCACCATCTGGTACTTTAATTGTAAAAATTACTTTTTTACAGTGGAGCAGTATATTCAACAACGGAACTAGGGCTATAAATGTTCATTGTGAAAGTCGTCATTTATGAGAATAGCCGTCAGATATTGCGCATTGGGAATTCTCATAATAAACCTTAACTAACAATATCTTATCTCTTAAAAATATGATTTCTTTTTAGAACGATCAACAACAATAATAAGCATTAAGGGAGGCATACTATTGTAACAATCGCAGCTATCGTAGATCACAAGTCGGATCGTACAGTCGGGTCTAAGAACATGATTCGACAAGGATTTATTAAACAAAGCTGTATTAAGTGTACTTTTTTCTGACGGGGATTATTGCTAGTGTTCGGATACTTTTGCTGCCGAGACTAAGAACATGATTCGACTAGGATTTATTTAACAAAGCAGTATTAAGTGTACTTTTTTCTGACGGGGATTATTGCTAGTGTTCGGATACTTTTGCTGCCGACTGTACGATCCGACTTGTGATCTAGAATAGCTGCGATTGTTACAATAGTATGCCTCTCTAAATGTTAAATTTAAATATTTGCTAACATCTGAAATCGTATGAAACACGCCAGTATTTGCAATATCGCGTCATTGAGAAGGCGTGATCAGATCTGTTTAAAGTGTGATAGGAGAGGATACTTAAAATACTACGCCATTTGTTGGTGAAAAATGCAACTAATATTTTTTCTTATAGATATATATTGAAAAAAAGAAATAAAAAATTCCCGAGCTTTTCTGTGCATTTCGGTGAAAACCGTGCTACGGTCAATACTATTTGAATAATATAGATTTTTTTATCACTCGGTATATATTAAATAGTGCAGCTTCAAAGACTTTAGTTTCTGTTTCAGACTTGCCATGGAAGAGAAACAGCAACTGTTTGATGATATTTCACGGAGATGGCTTAGAAAATCCGCTTAAAAGACGAATATTAACTTAATAGATGCTTATCTCAGCTAGAGGTCTGCACGGGCCGAAATTTTCAGTCCCGGGCCCGGCCCGTTGGAAAGGTTTGCTTACCCGGCCCGGCCCGGTATGAAATCGAAAAATTCGGCCCAGGCCCGGCCCGTTTATTTTTTACTAGTGCACGGCCCGGCCCGGACAAAAAGCGATAAAATCAGGCCCGGCCCGATTCAAAAATACAGCCGGCTGTAAAATTATTCGAGCACTAGCCAATAATTCCTATATTTAAAAAGTACACTTAAGACAGTTTTGCTAAGTAAATCCTTGTCGAATCATGTTCTTAGACTGATTAAGAACATGACTCGACAAGGATTTATTTAACAAAGCTGTATTAAGTGTACTTTTTTTGGCAAGGATTATTGCTAGTGCTCGAATAATTTTGCAGCCGACTGTATGTAAAATTACAAAAAAAAAAAAAAAAAAAAAAAAAAACATGCCTTTCTACGAAAAAGATTTTTAGTATGTGTTTTGCAGTGTTTTTATATAGCTAAGCAATAGAATGTTCTTTAACAAAACTGCTGAATGTTTACAAGATATTTATATATAAACGGTATTTCATTATTACAGACGTACAGAAAGCACAAAGACAGACAGAAAGTCAAATCGAAAATATTAGCATTCCTCAAACAATATAGAAAGGTATTTAAAATGGTTAATAGTACTAAATATACACTTTCAACCACTTCTTGTTATATACCGTAATATATCCAAATCTTTCATGTGATCCGGTAAACAAAACTTTAATGCTAATCCAACCATATTCAATAGAAAATATGCTTTTGCACATGATAAAATTGATGCTACTTTCATCCAGTGCCCCGGAGAAAAGAAAAAGAAGCCTTAGAGGAAAAGTTACAGCGGAAGGATTTTTATAGCCTTTATACCACCTAAACACTACAGACCATAGAAAACAATGCCTTATATACAGTAACGTATCTAATTTCTTTTGTTTGTTACATGTACGCAAACTGGTAGTAACATGCATATTATTTTGAATTAGAAACAGTCTAATATTACTTTAAATAAAATATATTAATTTCGAGACACGTTTAAAATATTTGCAGAAAATCAGATCGCGAACAGTCAAGCTGATAGACAATTGATTTGTAGTTACAGACACCTTTTAACAAAATAAAATTTTATGTGACATACCAGACTGTAAAATTATGTAAAATAAATGACTGAAAAAGTATTTTATCATTTTCCTTTTTCGTTGATTAACGAGGAATTTAGAAAAAGATTCAGGCCGGGCCGGGATCGGGCTTAAAATTTCCTCCAGGCCCGGCCCGGCCCGAGAGCAAATTGAAAAATTCGGCCCAAACCCGGCCCGAGGGCCGGGCCGGGATCGGGCTCAGGCCGAAAGCCCGGCCCATGCAGACCTCTAATCTCAGCATCGCGAGTCTAGTTAGAGATTTAAAAAAAAAAAAAAAAAAAAACTTACAAGAAACAGATTATGATAAGTTGAAAAAGACAAAAGGAAATACTATGAAATATTTTGAATGAATTTAAGAAATAAATTGTGTCCTTTGCTATTTATTGCATGCATGGAATAAATAGCATTAAAAATCTTTAAAATATTAAGTATTTCGACAATTTATATCATGGTTTTCCATACTATTGTTTCCATATTTACTAATTTAATAAGTATAAATAATCTGTTGCAACCTTTGAATTAGTAGATCCCCAAGTTTCGAATTTTTTATTTAAGAAGGAATTAATTTTATTTATTTTTTAGGTTTAATTCTAAATGAATTGTAATGCTGTATTTCTTAAATATTTCTAAGTTTTATTTCTATATATTTTTTTTTAATTCAAAATAATTAATTTTCATAAACATTATGAACCCAATTAAAAAAAAAAAAAAAAAAAAGATTAAGTAAATTACAGCAGCCAGTCCACCGCAACAATCATGGAAATGTCTTCCGTAGGCAAACCGACAGAAGTCAGAACCAGTATCATCGTTACCAACCCTGCACTTGGTACACTTGCAGCTCCTATACTTGCAGCAGTTGCTGTTAAACTGAAATATAAAATAAAATAAAATTATCTTAATTGTTGTCAAAAAACTTGTGAAAATGTCAAATGTCATTTAAATTACGTGAGAGATAATTCTAAATTAAATCATTTAAGTTAAAAAAATTACATGCGGTATAACTCATTATGAAAATCGTATGGGCTCACGAGATACAGGGTCGGTGAGATAGATTACACCTATTACCCTACCGAAAACAATATTTATTCGTGGATGCTAATCTCTCAAAAAAAAAAAAATAAGAAGAAAGGGAAAGAAAAACATGTGTATATTCATCAGCGATCGATTTCAAAGAAACATTATGAAAATTATTTAGACGTTAAAAAATAAGAATAAAAAATTAAAATAGTTCAGCATATAATTCTTTTTTGTACACATTTGTTTTGTTGTTAAGCCAACCGAAAAAGTCGTTGTTTTAAATATTGTGTTTCTTTCTAATGCTCTTACCAAATTCTATTTTCAAATCTTTAGCTAAAACATCTCCACTTTCGACTGTTCTGCACGAACTGGTAGCTTATTGACCACACAACTTGTATTTAAAATCCAACATAAACAGCATATAAATGTTCAAATTATTCTGTTTGTAAATATATTTTTAAAAAACCACAAGTTTTTAAAATGTCTTATTCTCTTCGTAAACATTTGATTTCACACTGAGGAAAAAAAAAAATATATATACCGCCTTTCTCTAGAATGAATAAGTGGCCATTTTCTAAATACCTTAACTAGAAATATAGATTTCCGAGCTATGCGCATAAGGCACGCCAATAAACTGAATAGACGAAATTATCGAGAATTTCTAGTGTACACATTTCCAGATGGTGAAACAATAGTCTGAATACTCTAAATATTCTGAATCATTTATATTGCGAGAAATTCTCGCTTGATTTTCTAGAATTTGGTAATAAACCAAGATTATAGTTGCAGAAACCCACCTCTTGTAGTCTCATTTATTTGCAGAGATTTTTAAATAACTTTGCCCAAGAGAATATAGGCAAACGCTCTAAATTCTAATAGGGGCTTCTAGAACTCGCTTTCGAAGGGGACTAGAATTTATAAGGATGACATGGAACTATTTTTTCTAGAGCCGCAATTTAGATTCTAGATGTCAGTTACAGAATTTTTTCTCAGTACATTTTTTAGTAATATTTTCATATCAATGAATGGTTTGATTAAAATGCGTATGTTATTTTTGATTAATTATTTTTTTTCTTTCACTTAACAGCAGATTAAAGATGTTTATATTATCAAAGAAGAGTTTAAATATATCTACAAAAGAAAGGTAAGGAAATGTGATAAGTGGAAAAAAAATTACATTACAAAAAAAAAAAAAAAAAAAAAAAAAACTGTATTTACATTCTAGGGTTTTAAAAGGTGCGCACTTATGCATTCTCTTGAAATAAATGTTATAACAGAGATCTTACGGATATTCTTCATTAAAATTATGCAATATAATATGTATAAAAACCATCTCTTGATTTGAATATAGACTTTTTGAATATTATACAGTTTTCTTATATTTGTTCCATTCTAGTCAGATTTATTTTCAAAAATTTAGTTCAAATACACTCTTTAAAATGTTTTTATTTAAAAATTTTCATAAGTTTATACATTATTGAATAATATAAAAAAATTACAATTACTGAAGGTATTAAATTTCTTTTACTGTTGGCTTATAATGTAATTTGTTTTCCCTATAAGAGCACTATATGCTGCTAATATTGAAAATTATTTATTTATATTTTGTAATAATATCAATATTACATGTTTAGTTCGCTAAGACTATAATCAAAGTTGCATTTTATGCATTGCATTTTTATTCAAATATATAGTCTTTATGGGAAATATCCTAATTCCCATATCATGTAAAGTGCCACTGATAGCCACTTACCAGCATAAATAATTATTTTAGATGTTATATATAAAACAGGTGGGTTGGTGACAAACCTTTTCTTCCTTCCGTTATTTTATGTGCATGGGAAAATGGACGCTTTTAAAACATATGATATGATATGATATGATATGATATGATATGATATGATCATAACTAGAATTTGAGACAAAGAGGGTATTAAACTTAAATTGTCTTTTTAAATTAGTATTGCAGTCTATATTTCTATCTATTTTAATTCTTATTATTGCTCCTACCCTAAATGTAACTCCTACTGTATACTTATGCTACAGACGAAAGAGTCTGTTAGTCCGGACCATTTGTATCGTTCAGCATTTTCTTGTTTAACCAAAAACGTCGCTAAGAGATGCATTTATTTTTTTATTTTTATTTTTATTTTTATTTTTATTTTTTTTTTTTTTATGAATTAAACAAATACATACATATTTATATCTATATATATTAATGTTTCTTTGTATCTAGTTAATCCCTTCTTAAATATCCTGTTTATTTCTACTGTGATTTTATTAATCTTTCTCTATGTATTCCCTTCATTCATCCTTTGTGGCTAATTCCCGATTCAATTAGCGAGGCCTTCCAGGGTTAGCCTATCTGCCACCATTGCCCGCAACATTGGCATTTAGAGCTTCCTTGGCACTAATTGAACAAGGCTCAGCCTTTAGAACAGTAAAAAAAATCTCATATTAGAGGTGTTTTTTTTTTTTTTTTTTTTTTTTATGTGTAATTATCTATTGGATTATTTATTAAGATTGTAGAGTACCTAATACTTCTGGTTTTTGATGACTCGTCCTTAAATGACCGCAGTAGACATTCCGTATTTTCTTTATACCTTTTTTTTGGTATATATAATTTTTTATTACTTCTTCCTTCATCATAGTTTAGACTTCATTGAAGTTTACCCTGTATTCTCGTTAACTTTTTTTCTGCCTGAGGCGTAACCTTTGTCTCTCACGCTGTTTTATTTTTATTTTTTTATTTTTATTTTTTTTTTTTTTTTGTCTCCATATCTATATTCCAATGGGTGAACAAACCCTCATTTTTTGAAAGAAAATAATCTCTATATATATGACCATATCTATTCTACATCTGTGATATGTACTAATTCATATTTACACCATTATAGCCATCTCTTAAACTTCCATTTCTTTATCTCTTTTCTTCGATTTTTAAACATGGCAATAACGAGAAAGTATGAATTTAGAATAAGAGAGAATAATTGTTTGCCACAAACCGGGTTGAATAGTGCCACTTATATTTCAAGTAAATTAAATTATGTACATATATTTAAACAAAGTATTATTATTATTTTATGTTTATTTTATTAGAAATTATGTAGATATAAAACAGGTATTATGATTTATGTTTTTTTTATTTCAAGCAATTTTGTATGTACGTATATCTATCCAAACAAAGTATATTATTATAGTATACTAGATTTTGTTCATTTAATTTGTGTTATGTTATCAAGATGTGTCTTCTATGATATTACATTTTTCTTATACTTATGTGACGGGGGATAATAATATGGGAAATATCCTAATTCCCATATCATGTAAAGTGCCACTGATAGCCACTTACCAGCATAAATAATTATTTTAGATGTTATATATAAAACAGGTGGGTTGGTGACAAACCTTTTCTTCCTTCCGTTATTTTATGTGCATGGGAAAATGGACGCTTTTAAAACATAAAGCAATAAAACTATTATTCTATTATCCTGTTTACTTGAATAAAAGAGAGAAACTTGGACCACCCCATGGAGAGAACGGAGCTCTGAGAAGGGAGGAAAATGATGCTCCAGGGGATGTTATGAGGTAAAACCATCGTTCGAAAGTGCGGACAGAAAAAATTCAAGGAAGAGCGAGAGAGAGGGTTATTTCTAATGAGATGCTTAGCTATTGGTGAAGCAAGCTACCAATAAAAAAACAAAAAATAGAAAATAAAAAAGAAAGGTTCAGCCCCTCTCAATGAGTCTAAGAAAAAATATTGACCAGACGAAAAAAAGAAGGTATGGATATAAGATCTCACGAAGATTTTTGATGGGTGAAAAATATTATTAGAAAAATTCCCCGGATGCTCTATCGCTAAGCAGTCTTGAAGAATGTTAAAAAAGAAGAAAAAGGTGAATCTCTATTTAGTCGAAATTGATAATTTTTTTCCTTTGATGAATATGCTCCTGGAAATATAATTTTAACAGTCTTCATATATCCGAAGAGGCTATTGTTTTGGAGGATCCCTCATACCTCGAAATGGAGCGAAGAAGTAGTTTATTTTATGAAATATGCAATATGATCTGTGATGCGAAAAGAAGTGTTCTTTATTTAAAGAAGAAAAAGATGAATCTCCATTCAGTCGAAATTGATAATTTTGCTTTTGATGAATATGCTCCTGGAAATATAATAGTAACAGTCCTCTTATATTCGTAGAGTCTATTGTTTTGGAGGATCCCTCATACCTTATGCAATATGAACGGTGATTGAAAAAAGGAAATGCTCTTTATCGATGAAAATTGTGCATATGTGGGGACTCAACGATTTTTCGTTTGCGTGTGATATAATTAGATTCTTCAAATATAATAAATATTGTAAGTGCACTCAAAGAACTTCCTGTGTCGAAAAAAAAATATAAGTTTATAATAATCTTCATATGTGTAGATTGCCTTGAATAACGTATGCGGTCGCAAAAATTTTCGTGTGTAATAATTATATTTCCTGACAGTTTTTCATGAGTGTGGACTTCCTAATTTCCATAAGTGAACTCTTATGTGTGTGGACAGTGTTAATATATACTATGGATTATACGGTTATCTAAGAACAATATTTTCCGAAAGTGCCGCATCTGTTGAAGGGTAAGTGGCTATTATTCAATTTTTATTTTGTGGCAAACATCCCCTTTAAAGTGATAGATGGTAAATTGAGTAATAATATATATATCCCAGCATTTTTAAAGTTGATAAATAAATGATATATTTGATAATTAATACTGTATTTTGTGTCTATGATTTTTTTTTTAATTTAGATAAATGTGTATAGATTGAATTAATGTTTTTCTAGGTTGAAGGATAAGATTTGAAAGGTTTAAAAGATATATAATAATAAAATAGATATATGAATGAATAAAGATAAAAGAATAATAATGATAAATTGATAGTTAAGTAAGATTGATATAATTGGAATTTATTTGAAAATAAATTTGGGTTATTGCAGATATTTTAGTATTTGAACAACGCAATGTGTTTTGATGGGATTATGTGGTCGGATTATAAATAAAAAATTCATAAGAGTTTTAATTAATCACCACAGTCTTTATATTTTATTTAGCACGGTTAGTTTAAAACAAAGTGCATTTTCATTGGCTTTTATGGGATATCTATAGTTCCAGATGACTGTTATTTTATATTGTTACTGTCAAGATCAAGTTATAAAGTAGCCGACAGACGTTGTGTTATTTTCATCTGTTGTTGCTAGATGGCAATACATGTGCAGACCTTCGAGACAACTTTTCACCGTTTGCTAATTGAAGGGTTAAAAATTAGTGCCCTAAACAAAAGATGCCATATGTGTTTTATCTTACCTTACCGATATGACTTGTCCAGCTGATAAATAAATTCCATTCATCTGAGCGATGAATATTGCTGCAACAGCTTCATACAATGCTGTCCCATCCATGTTAACAGTAGCACCTACCGGCAACACAAATCGAGTAACTCGTTTATCTATTCCGTTGTTTTCTTCCAAGCAACGAAAAGTAACTGGAAGTGTTGCTGCACTGTAAAATATTAATGACATCCAGACTATAAAATGTGATATTTTAATTTTTTACAATTAATCATAAGATCACGCAAGTTACAAAAGTTAAAATAATGAAATTTTAAGAAAAATATATATTTAAATAAAATAAAAACTTGCGAATTTCACCAAAATATATGTTGTTTAAGAAAATAACATCAAAAAGAGCATTTAAATACATATACATACATACATATATATATATATATATATATGTATGTATCTATGTATATAAGGTCATATAAGCTTTCCTGGAATTCTGTAGGGACATTTTATTGAGGGTCTTCATGTAAATGATGGAGATTATATATATATATATATATATATTTAAATTTAGGCCAAGATTTAAGAAAAACAAAAAAGAAAGAAAAAGAATTAAATTTATTTCCGGATTTTCAAAAACTTTTAATATAAGGGTTGATAACATGGAAATGGAATAGCGAGTGTATTTTTGTTTGACTGAGCAAAAATTGTGCGTAGCGGTAGAGTGGGTGGTGGTAAGGTGGTGTAAGGATTAAAGACGGTTGTCTACAATGGGGATCTAGCCGGTGTTCACGCGAATTTCGAGCAAAAGATCAGCAGGTAAGGAAGACACCACTATTGCAGAATGGATTTGCTCTTGATAATCGATCAGAAGCATGTGCAGCATTTGATTACCAAACAGAAAAATCCGGATTCCCCAAACAGCACGGAAAGCATAAGTACCCTTAAAACATTTAAGAGGAGCCCCAAAATAACTGAAAATATGGCCTCCATTTTCTTGATTTTTCAATATAATTTTTTAAATATGAAAAGGTTCGCTTCTGGGTGTAACTATTTTCTTTATAGCCATTTGAAACATTTATTTACTTTTTTATTTTCATAAAGTTTATGTTTATTTTAATTTTAGTGTTCTTTAATGTTTATTATTATGTTCGAATGGATATTTAGTTAAAATAAGCCTTATGCTAGTCCTCGTTACAATATATTATTGACAAAACATCATTAGGATTGCTCACTGGAAGATTTGATCGAAAGTTACTGCAATCTGTCTTAAATTTTAACTTTTTTTTTTTCTTTTCTTTTTTTTTTTTTTTTTTTTAATGGTTATGTAAGATTGATTAACATTTGTTTAATGATTAATAACTTTGGAATTTCGACGTAAGGAAGTAATGTGCTATATCATTTACATTTAGCCGTGATTTATGAATTCTCAGCTAAGCCACTTCTGAGAATAATATTTATAGCATTTACGCTTTAAGAATATGATTGTAGAAAATTTAGAACAATGTCATTGAAATGAAAAGATCTCCTAAAACAATACCATGCTTCCTTTGATTTTACAAGTTTATTAAGATATGAATATGCGCTGACAGTCGGCTAGCACTGTCGTACGCGTGATGTTTCTTACTAAAGATTAGCAACGTGTTATTCGTCATTTAGAGACAGAAACTGTTTGAATTCGAGAAGCGAATCGGCGAATCAAATGTAAGCGGTATGACATGTTGTCCTAAGATCAAGTGTTGTTTTGTTTCATTATAATGCACAGCCACATACGGCCACTCTTACACAAAACATGTTGACAAAGTTTTTGTTTACAATGTTGGAATATGAACTATGTAGCCCCGATCTTCAATACGTGAGTTTTACATTTTTGGACTGCTGATAAAGGCATGGAAAAGTCACCAATTTACTCGAACATTGAAGTCATGGGCACTTGTTCGAAATTGACTCCAATCTCAGCCGAACGACTTCTAGATACAAGGCATTTTACTCCTTGTTAAAACTATGGAACAAGTGCTTATGTAAATTTTGAGATTACATTAAAAAAAAAACTACGCCATTTCCTTCTGTGGTTCCTGTTCTGATTTCATTTGATTTACCCTTATATATCTCCATTTAAATTAGTTTTAGTGAAAAACATACATTACATTTAAATCTGTACGCTCATTGGATATTTGTAAGAAAATGTCTTATTAGAAATTTTGATGATGATCATCACAGGCAGTTTGGGAGTACCTACTGTGATCTAAACCACCGCTTACCTTCACCTGAAGATGATGAAAACAAAAAAATGGCTTGCATGAACAAGATGAACAGAACGATGAGCTAAGCGAGTTCCGAAAAACTTCGACGTGATGATACGACGACTTTATATGCCTATTCGATATGTTTTTTCAGTTTGCGTTTGAGAAATCATTGGCATAAGACAGCTTCTATTGGACGATGAATACGAAACATTATTCGATTAAAAATGCGTTAAACCCTTTTACCATTAAATTCTGCATGATGCTTGTATAGACAACAACTAATATGCCGATAAACCATTATTTTTACAAGATTCCTCTTACAAGATTCCAAAAGATTCCAGGGAAAGTTTTGTTTCTTTTGTCGCTCTACACGGTTCTTTTTTTTTTTCTCCTTCTTCCCCCCCCCCCTCCTCCCACATTAGGACTAAATAAATCAGGGTCTAACTGCTTAAAGTTGATTCCAAGCTACTACGAACATTCGTGCTTAAACCGGGATTCGAATCTGCTACCAGTGAACCGAAGGCCATACCACTAACTATTTGACCACTAGGTAGGTCCTTATATGCAAGTCCCAACATGATATTTTCAAATTATTTAATGTAATTTTAAGAAACTGTATTTTTTGTAGAAAATTCCAGTCCCAACTAGTTGATTTAAAAGTTATATTGATTTGTATAAAACGTATAATGATCGTAAAATACAGGGTCATTACAAATAAATCATCGGGATTTGATACATTACTACGTTCGAACTTGGAAACGTATATGTTTCCATGACAACGCAAACGAGAGGGCATTAGCTACAGTTTCACGCTGCATATGTGCAATGTGCGTGTGGTTGCCATGATTGCTGCGCGAACGCCATATTCAAAATGGCGACTGGACAGCAGAAAGCGTTTTGTGTACTAGAATTTTCAAAGTGTGGATCGCTCATAACCGTTCAGAGAGCATTCCCGCGGGCATACAATTGCAAACCACCAACCCAACAAAGCATTCTGCGCTGGTATCGACACTTCAAAGAAACCGGTTATTTATGTAAAGGCGAAAGTTCCGGCCGACGAAGCGTTACTGAAGAAACAGTGAACAGAGTTAGAGTTTTATCTGTAGTCCCAAGACACCGACAAACCGCATACAACATCTATAGTATGGACGTCAATCTTGGATGCTTTCGGTTTATTTTCTTGCGTAACTCATTGTTGTAACCCAATTATGTTCCGAAATAAACGCTTCGGAAACCCGATGATTCTTTTCTAATAATCCTGTATTGTGGTGATCACATATTTCAAAAGGATTCGTAACAAAAATACTTAAATAATGCTTTTTTTTATTTATTATTATTATTATTTTTTTTTTATTTAGAGTTGGTAGATTCTGTGTAATGGTGTTTATTTAATTATTTACTAATTTTTTTCTTAGACGTTTATATTTTAATAATTTAATTAAATGAGGTTTAACGTAAATAGAATGAACTGTAATCTGTTTAGCTAAAAATTTATCTATAAATAATCATCACGCATATTTTAAAATGTGCATCTGTTAAACAAATTCTAGTTCAGTTATAATTGCAAAGCTGACAGAAAAAAGTTTATCAATCGAAAGAATGGTTAAATTTTTTTATTTATATTTTACGTTTTATACTTCTATAATTAATTGTATGCTTATAAATTAAATTATTTTTTTCCACGTCAAAATTTTTCTATGACAGAAACTGTAGATCTAAATAAAATTTGCTTTATGGGAAATTAGTTTTTTGTGTATTTTGTAAAAAAAAAAAAAGAGAGAGAGAGAGAGAGAGAGAGACAGCACTTGCAGAAAAATGGTATTAGTAAGAGTTTGGTCTGTCACTCTTTAATCCTTCAAGGCGAAAGGCCTTTAATAGGGTGAGAAATTTGTACCACAAATGGTTGGTTGTTATTGTGTTAGACGACAATCTAAGAAGCGATATATATATATTTATTTATTTACGAAATCTGTTTATTAGTTATGCACTGCATCGATTAAAGCATGAAAGTATATATCGGGAAGTTTTATGCTCAGTTCATTTACTCTACATGCTACAAAATTAGTTATTGACATAAGTTTTCTTACCTTGAAGCAGTTCCTAGAGCAGTTACCCATGCTTGTAGCATTCCTTTGAAGAAAGTAAGTGGATTCTTGTGGGTAATGGCGAAATACAGAAAAGGAAGCGTCACACAAGCATGTAATGCTAATCCTGTTACTACTGTTAACATATAAAAACCCAATTGTTCGGCTGTTTTTGCTAAATCATTTATAGCCATTAACTTTCCCACTATCAAAGACATTATTCCAAAGGGTGAGTACCTATTTAAAAAAAGAATACTTGTGTTAAAGCAAAAAATAAAACCTAAATCAGTGAACAAAAATAAATAAGTAATTGAATGGATAGTACCTGTATTTAATTTTCACAATCGTTAGGATAATATGGTTACTATTAAGAATAGTTTCAATATACTGAATTTCCCTGTATGAAAGTGTTGTTTGCCTTTAATTAGATCATGGGGATTCGTATTTAAACACAATGATTTCAATGTCTCTGTTTTCTTTAAAAATTGTGTTTCGTTTTATTACTAAATATTAAATGTGTGCTAGATTGCGAGATTCGTTTCCATAAGCTTTTCTTTTATGATATAGACAATCTCTCTAAGTACTTAAATGTTAACAACAAAATAATGTAACAGAACATAGAGTTGAAAATATCATTATATATATTATATGCAGGATAAACGAATTTTCGTCGATCGATGAACGTGTTCGTGGTTTCTCTTAAGATGTAATCATTAGAATTAAAACAGGAGCAAGTATTGAAAGCAGAATAAAGCAATGTTATCGCATGCTGGGTATTTTTCTCATGCAGTTTAATTGTATAGATTGATTACTTAGAGAAAATAAACAGTGATCGCATTCGATTGGTCGAGCTGTTGTCAACAGACAATTTACATAGCAGATATGCATCAATATCTAAGGAAGTGTTGTCTGTGTCGCATCATTTTCGTGACGATTCATCAATTGTTACGAGGGACAGAGACCTTTAAGCCAGCACTACATGACTCAAGAAAACCGCGTAATTAATATATCTTAAATAGATGAAACCGTGTTATAGAACAGTTTGTTAATTTACCAGCGGCAAATGAACGAATGATGGTTCCACTATACGACGCTTTTCAAAGTATCTGCAAAAGATAAACATCTTTCATATTCAGAGGATGCAATCGTTAATCAAAGTGCACTAACTCCGAAATACACAGTTCTTAAAATTCGTACAGTTCGATGACTTCAAAACAAATATTGATCCTCGATTTTAGCAATATACATACTTGAAATCGATAGAAAGTTCTTATGTCAGAGCTTCAGCAAAACTAAACCCACAAAGTCTAATATAGTACCTGGATAAAGTCTGACTCACAAATGTAGCACTGTACACAAAATAATTACCCTCTTTCTAAATGACTTTGTTATTTGGATGGGATTACTTAGTTTCCGACAATTTGTTTGGAAAAACATAATCTGATAATATTTCTTGAGTGCACTTTAGATTCAAACTCAACGAATGGTGACGGTACTTTTCTAATTACCCCTCAATAACCGTAAATATATATATGTATGTTAGGGCTGTGCCGATTAATAGATTAATCGGTTCGGTTAATCGATCAATGCTTAGTCCCGATCAATTTTTTTAATCGAGTTAATCGGATCGATTAATTCGATTAAAAATTTTCAAAATCAAATTAAAATTTTCAATTTACGAATTAAAGTAAAAATATTGTTCTGCCTACAAAACATTTTTTCACATATTTTGCTTACAAACATTCTAAGAAACATCCATCAAATAATGAAAAATAAAAATAAAAAATAAATAAATAAATAAATAAATAAAAATAAAACCTCTCAAAGGAAGTTGTTGCACTTTTGTTGATAGAGAAAAGGGGGAGGACAGTTACTAAACAAAATGCCGCTTCATGTGCATGTTGGAGCAACACCACCTGTCTGTAGCCTTCTACAGAAAGTGTTGGCTAGGTAATAGTATTCTCAGAAACAAGAAGATTTCAAAAAATAGAAATGCTAAAGATTAAAAAAAAAAGGGGGGGGGATTTAGATTTCCACAATCCCTCTGATGGGGGAAATGTCAACAGAGTTTCACAATATCTTCAAGCGTTTATTGTCTGTTCAGAATTGCTGATAGTAACTAACTATTGAAGTAGAAACAGAAAATAACATTCTGTGTTCTAGTCCGAAGTGACAAAGAAGAACTAAATTATAAGAATTTGAGATTTTTATGATAATGATATGGAATTCTGATAATTCATTTAAAAATCGTGACAAGCGAGATGAACAAGACCTGCAAATATAAAACTAAAATATGTGTAAATTCATTTAATGTTTCTTTCAAAATGAATCAAAAAAATAATTTGCTTAAAAAAAATAATAATAATAAATAAATAAAATTGAATAAGAGAAAATATTTATATAAAATTAACACTTAAAGTCACCAATTATTACTCTGAAAATTGATTTAAATTTCAGTTATGAGACAGATATAATTGATTAGACAAAATTTTCTTTTTTCAGTCAAACTTATGAATAATACACACACACACACACATATATATATATATATACACACAATATGAAAGTTTTATTCATCATTGAAATAAAATTATATAAAGAAAAATGAAAACCGATTAATCGACCGGTTAATCGATTAATGAACTACGATTAACCCAGTTAAAACTCTTAATCGATTCCCACCCCTAATGTATGTATACCGGGTGTCCCATAAGTCTGTAGACATTTTACAAATTCATAAAAATTGAAGGAACTCGTAGAATTGAACGCGGTTTGCGAAAAAAATATTCTCATGAAGAGGGATTCTTTGTAGTAAAGAAAAAAAAAAAAAAAAAGTTAAAATTTTCATCTATAGAGGGCGCTTCATGGATGCGCAAATAAAAATATGCAAATGAGAGTCTTGTAAATTGTACGGTTTTACGATTAGCCTAGCTTATTTCCTATTTTGCCTCCTACATATACGCATACATGAAGTTTTAACTGCAATGCTGACTTGGTGGATAAAGCGTTATTGGTAAAGATGTTTTTCCTTAGGTAAGAACCATCAACTGAATCCACAATTAGCGGTGTTGTCACTCGTTTGCAAACTGTAATTTGTGGTGATGGTGGACACATAGAATCTCTATACATTAAAACATTACACACATAGACTGTATATACATTAAAAAAAAAAAAAAAAAAAAAAAAAAAAAAAAAAAAATTATTTTTCTGTTTAGTAAAGATTCTAAAATGGTTTTATTTACTGGGATCGGAAAGATAACTAAAATTATACTCAATATATTTGTTTTTTAAATTAACTGACTCAATATATACAGAAGAAAACTATATATATTAATAATTAATTTTATCATTTAGTCAATTATTTATTTTTATTATAATTTTATTTTATTATTATTTTATTTTTTTCTAATAATAAAAAATTCCTTACTTTTTTTTTTTCAAGAGAGCAAAAAAGGGAGAAATAAAGTTTTTTTTTTTTTCAAATTTTCTCGTTATTTTTATCTCCTCTACATCAATGCATGATTTAAACCATAATTTATAGCTTTATAATAGTAATAGCATGTTCATTGTATAAAAATCAAAGAATTTTTTTAAAAGGATATATACGTGACTCACGGCGTTCCTAAAATTTTAAGTTCCATTTATTATATTGTCATCACTATTTTATAATAATCATTTCTTAAACAATAACATTATAGCACATTAAAATCTTAAAGAAAAATTTATTTTTGAAAATTGTGGTGACAATATAATAAAACGCACGTAAAATTTTAGGAACGCTGCGAACCCTGGACATATCAAGTTAACAAAATACTAAATTAAAAAACTGGTGTACAATCAATATTTAAACTTACATACTTCTTCCCACACCATAAAATTAATGAAAGCACTACCGGTTTCGAGAGGACGTGTCTTTTCTTCTTCAGGTGCAAAACATCTGCTATTACCTTGAAGGCAAAAGCAAGACAATGGACTCTTGCTACTTACTCTTGCCTCCAAGGTAGTAAGTAGCACGTGTTTTGCACCTGAAGAAGAAAAGTCACGTCCTTTCGAAAACGATAGTGCTTTCATTAATTTTATGGTGAGTGAAGAAATTTTTAAGTTTAAATATATCAATTTAAATTCAAAACTTATTAAATGGAAACAAAGAGTCAAGTCATATTAATGTCACCATTTGTTAATGCTAGAATAGCCAATAATTTATACCTGACGCAGTGGCAAGACGAGCCAGTAGAGACTCAATGAGGTTTTAGAATGTGTTCACATGGTACTGGGTCATGCTAATGCGAGAAAGATCCGTGGAGCGAATAATCCGATTAAGATGGCCCGTATATGTTCCATTAGGTACAAATTCGGAGAAATTAATGGTCAGGGACTTAAATCAAACAGTATTGCCGTATACAATAAGTGCATACAGATAATGTCAAAGCATTTTCCTAAGGATTATACCGCTGCTTCCGCAAATTTATAACCTGTTCACAAATAGTTGAAGGATGTTTATTTTCGTATTTCTCGTAATATGTTCGCATGTTCATTCACGGAGCAAAATATACTACTCAACCTTTTCCTGAACTGTAGATATCCAATGTCGGTACTGTCTCTTTTTTCTTAATTCGTCTCTTTTTCTACAATGACCAGCTGTTAGCATAGGTGTGGGTACAAATCGTCTACCAATAGTCTTGCCTTTTACTGTATCTGATAAATTGCTGTACTTCTGTACAACTAGAAGAATTGAAATGTATTTTTAGGAAATATCAAACACACCTTATATAGTTACTTAAGAAATCAGTTGATGACAAGTTTCTTCTGCGATAGAGGTAATTGACAATGGGGTATAAATTAAGAAGTAGTTGGTCACATTAATTTGACTCGAATGTTCATAAAAATACTCTATCTGTAATATAAAAAAAATACATACCACATTATCAAAATGACTATTCTCATTATTATTTCGTTTAAAATGACAAAGAAGTGAACCATAGGAGTTCCAAAATCGCCTAGTTGTCCTGCAACTATTCCAAAGGCTATGCAAAATACAATCAAACCTGAAAGTATACATTGCAAACTTACTTTTAAAATAGAATACCTCAAAACATTTAATTTTTGACCCATCAATGCAGATTAAATAAAAAGTAATAATATAATCTTTAAACTGACATTTTGTTTTTCGCTCTAAGATTCTATCAAAATAAATTAGACTGAATATTTAAGTTTTAAATCAATTTTTCTTCAATTTTTACTTTAATAGAAATCTTGAAAATGTTTTCAGTTTTCCATAAAAATAGTTAAGTATAAAAATGGTTCAAAATAATTATTATATATATATGAGCAAATTTGTCAATGGGATAATTTTGATACTATGCAGTGTTGATACTATAACAGTATAAGTTTTTTGGGGAACAAACAAACTTAACAAACCTCCCCCCCCCCCCCCAATCGCATATGATAAAAGAAAAATTATTATTATTATTATTATTATTTTAATATCGTTGAACTTCATTATTTAATTATACATTTTCAAAGGTTTTCTAAATCACTGGAATTATCGGATAAGAAAATTTTTGTTGTTTATTTGTTCCAATAAAATAAAGATATTATGTATACCGCAAATAAATTTTTTCAAAAATTTCATTTTAAGAATAAATAAAGATTAATCTATATGTCTATAAAAATTATAGTTATATTTAAAAATTTACAGCTATAATTAATTTTTCTAATCAATAATAATAAATAATAATAATAATTATTATTATTTTAAAAATATTTTTTTCCTTCTATATTTTTCTAATAAACTGTGTCCCCTAGGGATGCGTTCCAAACCGTCGACAATTGTCAATTCGCAGTAAAAGCCAACCAACCAACCAACCATCTGATAAACTATGAAGCTGATTAAATAAAACTACTCATTACATACACCTCATACCTGGCAACATTCTAATTAATATTCCGTAGTAGTATTACTATCGCCTTCTTTCCCACATCATTTTATTTTTAGAGCAATTTTCTCTAATTGCAATTCTGATTAAATAAAAAGAAAAATACTCTCCAAAAATATTGGTGTGAAAAAAAGGTGGGTACTAACAATACTACGGAATATTAATTAACATGTAGGCAGGTATGTATGCACGCTACCTATTCCATAAGTAATCGGACACTTTCGATTTAAGACTTTTTTTTTCAAATACAGTAAAGCACCGTTTATACGTCTCTCGTTTATATGTCTTTTACATTTATACGCCCTTTTATTGAAGTCCCGATTCATTTCTATTCGTTTTAATGCAGAAGTTCTTCGTTTATACGCCGCTAATATCGATTATACGTCTTTTTCACTTTACTAAAATTCGCAAAATTTCTACCTGTCATTATTTTTTGTTCTAAATAAGACGGATTTTTCCTAGAAATCATCTTAAATGGAGGAACACAGGAAATATCGAAGAATACTGATCAAAAAATCAATTGAATTCACAGTAGAATTTTTAATACTCATAGACAAGCAGCAAATCAGACCAATATTAAAGATTTTTAATGTTATTAAATAACTATCTGTATGGGCATAAATCATATGCTTATTATTAAAGATATGCAATATATATAATTAATATTCAAAATGTGTTCATATAGTTCTTAAGAAATGTAATATAATAATCAATATATTATATATGTAACTAGTACACAGACATGCACAGTGGCGGATCCAGAACTTGACTTTTTTTTTTGGGGGGGGGGGGGGGGGCTAAGATTTTTCAAAGTGTTATTCTAGACCAATAAAAAATTTACAATTGCAATATTCAATTGAATGTCAGTGTTTTTTTTTTTTTTTTTTTTTTTTTTTTTTTTTTTTTTTTGGGGGGGGGGGGGGGGACATGCATTAATAGTACGATTTTTCTCACTTTTTATAATAAATCATTATTATTATTATTATTTATTTATTTATTTTTATTAATCATTGTCTTAAAAACAGCATAATATGCATTTACTAACTTAAGAAACTTTATTAGTTAGTATTTTCATATCAATTTTGCTTAAGTGTCATTAAATTTGTAGTAATCAAAATGCTATTATTAAAATTTCGATTATACGTCTTTTCATTTATACGTCAGTCCCCTTGAAAGACGTATAAATGGTGCTTTACTGTATCTATAAAAATTGTAGACGAACTATCGTGAAATTTGGGGCTTGTAAAAAACATGTTAAACAACATACAATTAAGCAAATTTTAATCAGAAATCAAAAAGGGACTGGTAAAAGAAAGAAAGAAAGAAAAAAAAAAATTTTTAAGGTCACCCTGTAAAATGTAATGCTTGCAATGCGTTCTGGCTGTAGCATGTGATTATGAAGTATTATTATCTGCATTCATTTATATGAGACTGGAGCATAAATTCATAGAAGTATAGAAGTTTCGTGAAAAAAAAAAAAAAAAAAAAAAACTTTTTTTATTATTACATGCATGGTATTAAACCCAATGAAATGCAATTTTTGGAAGCATGACGCGATACATTAAACGTAAACGCAACATACTGCAACTGCAATCAGAATACAAAAGTATTAAATACCTGATGAAAAAAAAAAAAAAAAAAAAAAAGCATTTTTACTAAATAATTCTTAATTGCGCATGTGCAAACTTTAATGAAATTTTATTTACATAATTTATTAAATACATGTATTGAGCTACTTATACGGTTGGTTGGTTGATTGGGTTTTACGTCGCACTAGTTCTGCGCAATCATGGCTACCTGCGATTCAATAGCATCGCAGGCAGCCATGGTGCAATGAACAATTGGCGATGGTCTGGGTACTTATACGGAAACCCCAAGCAAGTATTGTGAAAATGGTCAAAAAATTACCGCTGATAAAAGGAACGGTAATTTCAGTTCCTCTAAAAAAAGCAAAAGTGTAATGGGTTTTACACAAATTTTTATTTTGATCAATTCAATGGTAATATCGTGGATAAGAAATTTCCACCATTTTTCCTATCACTATTTTTATACAATAATCTCTGCCCTACTTAAACATGACTCATTACAACAAAAATATCACATAAGTTTTCTGTATATAAATAGTGATAGAAAAAAAAAAAAAAAAGCGGAATTTGCTCATTCCTGTAATGTTGTGTTGTTTGATAGTTAATAAATATTGACAAAGCCCCGTCATTAACCTCCTGCCCTTCTTTTGAGAGAAACCGAAATTCAGTTCATGCTAAAAATGATAAATGAACACGAATAACACTGCTCTGCAAAAAAATAAATATTTCGAGATCTGATACCATTCTTGCTGATCCTTATGTAAAATGACCTCCTGAATCCGAATATGACTCTCATTTTGCCCAGTCACCCACCGTTTTCTAGGTCCCCCCCCCCCTCAATTTGTTTTCCTGTTCGATAATTTTATGACCATGAATTTCATTTGAAGAATGAAAAATAATTAATTTAACACCTAAACACAAAAATATATAAAGTTTAAAAAATAACATTAATAACAGACTAAAAAAAATATAAGATATGTAATGCATAATTTCAGTGGCAAATCCCTCCAAAATTTTTCCCTTGTCGCAAATGCCCATGTTTTAGAATTTTCCAACTCTGCAGCCCCTCAGAAGATATTTAACGGTTAAAATAATCCCCCCCCCCCTAAAAATCAAATTTTTAGCCTTAAAACCACCGAAAAATGATAAAAATAGGGGGGTCATTCCTAAAAAACGGTGGGTGATAGGGCAAAATGTGCGTCATATTCGGATTCAGGAGGTCATTTTACCTAAGACTATGCTGAAATGGTGTCAGAAGCAATTTTCATGCCGAGCAGTGTAATTAGAAGAAGCCTCATAATCACATACTACAATCAGAGTGCATTTACAGCATTACTTTTTATAGGATGTTACCTAACATTTTGTTCTTTTTTCTTTGATTTTTACTACTCCTCTTTTGGTTTTCGGGGTAAAACTTTTGCTGAAACTTATGTGATATAACATTTTCTTTTCATGCCCAATGTTTTAGGATAATTTCCCAAGAATTTTTCGAGATATTTAACAAAAGTCTGATATCGAAAGTATCCGGTCATTTATGGAAATGTAGCGTATGTTGTATATATGTATGAAAACTGAGTCGTCAAACACGAATTTTATTTTGAAACCTTTCTTTGAATGATTTTGGTTTAAAAATCGTTAGAGTTTCATTCCACAATATTAATTGGTCCTAATAATAATTTGGCCTCTGGCGAATTAAAATTTTAAATTGGGTCGGGAAATATTGATTTAAGATTTGTGAGTTTCAAATTTTAAAGGTAAATAAGAAAAGAAATAAAGTTTGAAAATTTCACATGGGTTACGCTAGTAATGTTATAAAATATCTACAAAACTCAATTTTAATGCATTTTAATGCATAACACTTTTATTAATAAAGTGGTATTGGTAGATTATAAAAAATAAAATTTACTGAATAATGAACACTGAAAATCTGCCACCCCTCTCCTTTCTCACCATGAAATTTTAGCGATTGTAAATTCTTGTATTAAAAGTTTCCACACGAAAAATTTTCGTATTGTACTTAATAATATAACGTACATTAGTCATAGTAATATCAACAGTAAAATATGCTTACCTAAAACGTTGGTTCCATCTTTATATACTTGTGTCCGTTCTAAATAACTTATTACCAGAGAATCATTTGCTATAGTTACTTCCCCGTCAATATATTCCATAGGAGCCACTGTAATATTTCGAGACTTTCTTTTCAATACTGTTTCGACTTGTTGAAAGCATGCTGTCAATAGATTTTCAGGAAACATATTTCTGTTGAAAAATATAAACAATGAATAATCAAACCGAAATGTGATATGGACAAAAACATTTTGCATTCATTTGTAACCGTAATTACTTTTAGGCATTCAATTTACGATTTGTTTATAAATACTGACAGTTTCATTACACTTGCTGATTAGAATACTTCTTGTTTGGACAGTTGTTTTTATATCCCTGATTGAAAAAAAAAAAAAAAAAAAAAAACAGAAAATATCACCAAGCGCATTTGAATCTTTATTTTAAGCGTATATATACGCTCAATTTTTCCTGGTCACTATCCCCGGAGCGTATATATACGCTCAGTTTTCCTGGTCACTAGCACAGAAGCGTATATATACGCTCAATTTTCCTAGTGTCTATCGCCCGAGCTGTATGCATATGCTGAACTTTGTTGATCACTATCATTATTCTAGAGATGCTAACATTTTAATTTATTCCGGAGTATTTTTAACCCCGCCTTTATTTCATATCATTTTTTCTTAAAAGAAAATTTTCCTTATTTTATTGTAGTTATATATTGGAGAAAATTATTCTATAAATAAAGTGACGCAGAATAAAGAAGGGGCTAAAAATGCTCAGGAATAAACTAAAATGTTGGCAACTATGTTATTCGTTAGTTAAACAATAGAAATGGAGGCTGTTCCTTCTTTTCATATTTCAGGGTGGTTACAAACCCGCCTTTTTTGCCTGATTCTTCCACCAGAATATTTACATGATAATTTGTACTCAATTTATGGTGCAAAGATACTATTAAAAATTCTGTAAGAAAAATATTGGTGGAAGAACACACAGAAAAATAAATTGGTCACAGTGACCTGGCAAAATGCTCAACTGACAATACAGAATTGACTAACCAAAATAGCTGACTAGCCAAAAAGTGTACTTGCTGAACTAGTCTCCAAAACTGAAAAGTGTACTTGCTGAACTAGTCTTCAAAACTAAAAAGTGTACTTGCTGAACTAGTCACCAAAACTGAAAAGTGTACTTGCTGAACTAGTCTTCAAAACTAAAAAGTGTACTTGCTGAACTAGTCACCAAAACTGAAAAGTGTACTTGCTGAACTAGTCTCCAAAACTAAAAAGTGTACTTGCTGAACTAGTCACTAAAACACTACTCCAGACTAGGAAGGTTAATATTATCAGACAAAGAAGGCTAGTCGACAATCATAATTATCTGACCAGGAAGGTTAGTCAACAACCGCAGTTTCAAAGACAAATCATGTTAGTCAGAATCTACACTTGATTAAGAAAGTTAGTCAACAGATCTCAGGTATCTGACTAAGAAAGCTAGTCAATTTTCAAAGAATATTTGAAGAGGCAGGATAGTCAGGATTATTTGCCTGACTAACCTGTCTGGTAATATCTGAGGAGGAAAACGAGTCTCTATTTGATTAAGCTGCCTCATAATATTTGTGGAGGAAGATTAGTTAGAAAAAAAAAAAAAACAATGACTAGCCTGTCTCATAATATTTGAGATAGATTCATACTTGCCAAAATATCAGTTTTAAAAATCAGTAGATTTTGTCGGGAAAAAAAAAAAAAAAAAAAACAGTAGAGATTTTGTAAATTGACATTTTTAACGATAGAGACTGAATTTATATAAATATATAGTAGACAAAAAGAAAAATATATGAATATTTACAAAATATTTTCCATAAATAAAAATTATCTTTAAATAAAAATCACTCACCTTTCAAACGAAAACAAATAAAATATTGAGATTATGTGTATTAAAGAATTAATTTCAAATCCTAAAAATTAGGAAAAAAAAAATATTGCCAATGATATTTACTTAAACACAAATTTTTACATTTATAGCAGATTTTGCTTCATTAAGAAAATAACAATTAAATTGTTATTCATAGAATTGTTAAACTAAATTTTCACTGCATTTAGAAATTAAAATGTTCTCCAGATTTTTATAAGATAATGAGGATCAAAATTCAGTTTTTAATTATCTTATCTGACTGAAAATACACTCACAATGACTATGTAAATATACTATTTAATTACAAAGCATTATTTACAAATCTGGTGTGAAAAACCACACGACTTCCATTACCCACTATTTCACGAATGATATGCATTTTTACTTTCATTACCCGACTACCGTAGGTAATGGAAGTATTGTATTCGGTCCAAAAATTCAATGTCGAGTTTTCGCTTGATTTACACGTTTTAAGGTCTCCTGAGTCCAAATCAGTAGTTTTTGTCAATAGTGTGTATGTGTGTGTATGTATGTATGTACGAACGAAATCTTCTGGTTATGATATCTCCTAAACTAATAGAGATAAAACTACGAAACTTCAGCATTGAGGCAGGTCTGGTGTACAGATGAAATTCTGGTGTACAGGCGCCCTGTATAAATAGCTTAATTTCAGGTCTCGCAAGTGCGTACCTTTAAAAACGGCTGTACGGATTATTTTCAAACTCGCTATAGTAAATCACTTTTAAATATGCTTTTGTATGTAATTATTGTTTTCCGTTCAATAATTGTGTACGCCAAGTTTTGGTAAAAGTTGGTATCTCAAAAACGGCTCTAACGATTTTCTTGAAAAATTTTTACATAAATCCATTTTAGATATCCTTTCTCATGTATTAAGTGGTTGTTACAGGAAAAATAACAGTCATCCTGATTAGGTAGGTCAGTTTTAGATCTCGGAAATTGGTGTTTGAAAAAATAACTCATCCCCCCCCTTATTTTTTAACTCGCTATATAAATTCTGTTTTACATGTTTACATATGTATATATATATATATATATTTATACATACATGCATGCACGCACACATACACACACATATATATTAGCTTTCTCTTATAGGAAATTTGTTTGGTGTCTACTTTCGTTAGATCAATTTTACGTGTTCGCTGACCACATTATTTCTAAAAAATGCATATAATACGTGTAATAGTGGGCAATGGAAGCCGTGTGGTTGTTTCACACCAGACTTTTTTTTTTTTTTTTTTTTTTGAGAAAAGTGAGTTAAAATGGCGAGTTTGAAAAAAATCCGTACAGATGTTTTTAAAGGAACGCGCTTGCGAGACCTGAAATTGAGTTATTTATACAGGACGCCTATCAATTTTCCTGAACTAACCAACTATATCATTCGAAAGGACTTCTAATAGAATGTTTATATAGCAAATTTGAAGAAAATCGTTAGAGCCGGTTTTGAGATACGGACTTACGGTCCCACTTCTGGTTTCTGATGTCCCACTTCCGGTTTTTAAATTTTTATCAACATTTGGAAAATGCATCTGTACACCAGACCTGTCTTAATTCTGAAGTTTTGTTGTTCTATCTTTATTAGTTTCGGAGATATGATAGCCAGGAGATTCCACACACACACACTTACCAATTGTCAAAACCACTTTTTTGGACTCAGGGGACCTTAAAACGTGTAAATCAGGTGAAATCTCTATATCGAATTTCTGGACCGAATACAATACTTCCAGAGCTGCCAACCTAATCCGGCAAATTGTTAGTACCGCCCCTTTTTCTACACCACTTAATTTTTAAAGCAATTTTCTTCAAATGTATTTACGATGAATTAAGAAGAAAAAACTCTAAGAAATGACTGGTGTAGAAAAAGGGGCGGTACTAACAATTTGCCAGATTAGGTTGTCAGCTCTGTACTTCCATTACTTACGGTAGTAGGGTGATGGAAGTAAAAAGTCCAAAAATTTAAGTTTGTTTTGAGTTAATTAAAATCAATATTGTAATTTTTACACATTCATTTAATAAGCCTCATTTCATTATTATATGTATACTCTGTATATTTTCCTTTATATATTTTCCAGTAAAATTGCTCAATTTTACAATTTTTCTTGTAAGTTCCTAAAAACAGCAGACCAGTAGAAATAGCTAAAAAAAAAAAAAAAAAAAAAACGGTAGTCTACTGGTAAAAACAGTGGAGTTGGCAAGTAAGCAGATTAATCAAAATTTTAATTGGTTAAAATCCTTCATATTTTATGAAGAATAAGAGATTCGTGTTTGTTTGCAGGGGTTTTTGTAAAAGCATTGTTATTAGTCTTAACCTCTTTACTTTTGTAATTGTTTAATCTTTTCTCCCCTTTAAGGTGTTCAACCTTGAAAATACATTTAAAGAACTTTTCTGGAAAATATTACTTGTCTATCAATTAAAAAAAAAAAAAAAATACTCATAGCTGCCAACTTCTTCAAATTATTCCGGAATGTTGTTAACATTCGCCCTTTTCTTCATACCATATTCTTTCTAGAATAATCTTCTTTAGCATGTAATTACAATTAAATATGAAGAAAATTACTCCTCAAAGAATATGATTTGAAAAAAGGGCATTACTAACAAAATTCCGGAATCAATTAAAAAAGTTAGCAGCTATGAATACTGGAAATTTAACAAACCACTGAAACAAAGAATTCGCTAGTTTAAACATTCTTCCCTACATTTATTTATTATTAACGCAAGCATTTATCCAACACCTTCTTATCAATTAGACTTTCCAAATGGATTGTGGCGCCACATGATTTAGTCCATTTTTTATGCACATCCTCATATATGGATTTAGAATTATTTTTAGAATTTATTATATTTAGAATTTATTTTTTTTTCTCCTCGGTGCTTTCGTTTTATACGCTGTGGTTACAAAAATAAATATAAACCTTTTTTTAAGTTCCTTTTTTTAATATTACCCATTTCATTTCCAATTTTTTCCCTCCATAAAACAATAAATCTTATATTTAGTCATAAATTTATTTCAAAGGTAATATATATATATATATATATATATATATATATATATATATATATATATATATATATATATATATATAAATAGGAGTAATAGCAGAGTACGAATTAATATAGCTAATAAAGCAACTGAGAGGTGTTTATTTATGTTTAATATAACCACTGATGCCATTAATAATCACAACTTTTCAATAAATAAAAATATGAAAATTTTGGGAAACATACATGCTGTAATTAGTTAAAATACAAATTATAAACATTAAAAAATAAAATAAAAAATGTTTCAAACACTTAATTTACTTAACCCTTTACATACCAAATTACCTTATTTTTGGAAAAATAGTTTGAAACTTTTTTATTATATTTCTTTGCTGCAAGAGAAACATCTCATATTAAATTTAGCTTACTTTTGCTTAACAATAGAGAAAGTTTAAACTATAGGGACTTTGAAGTTCCAATGAAAGCCTGTAGTAAATTTAGGCTATATTGAGGAATTTTTTTGGTAGGACTTTAAAGTCCCCGTGAGATACAAAGGGTTAAGCCACCTGAATATATGCATATATTTTTTAAATAATGGATTTTTTCACCAGATTAAAATTATAAACAGGTACGACGATACAATGTATTGATATAGACAATATTAACGATATATAAGGTATAGAAGTTACAATGTACTAAATTATAAATAACATCAAACTCCAAATTTCCGGTTATTTAAAGTTTTAAAATCATAAATATTAATGATACACCTTTTTTTTTTTTTTTTTTTTTTTTTTTAAGGTGAGGGTGGACATAAAATTTACATTAAAAACACCTTTTACTGTATATAATAAAAAAAAAATTTTTCCTTTAATCATCTCTGTAAATTTTATGCACAGATAAATTTTAATATATAGCAATAATTTACAAGTATTTGATCATCCAAAATAACTCTCACTTACCTGATAACATACTTTCAACATTCTTTAGACCAACATTTTAAATAAGATTTTAAATAGATTTATTTGCTCATTTAAATAAGAAACTAAGTAATTAAAATAAGAAATAAAAGACAAAAATCAAGAAAAAAATAATTTTATTGAAAATTATAATTATGTTTCATATACATAAAGAAGATTTTTCTATCATTTGCATAAAAATTAATCATAATAATAATATAAAAGCACAAATATCATTAGGTAATAAAACGTAAATTTTTTGCCTTGGCTTTTGCAATACTTCTCAAATTTTTTTAGTGATTATTTGGTAACTTTTTCCAACTTAATTATTTACAAATCTAAATAGCGCTTAAACAAAAACGAAATATTTCCACAGGACTTTGTCTTCATGTACTTGGCTTTGATAGATATGATGGCAAATCACTGAAAATCGTAGGAATAGCACCATCTTTAACAATTGGTTTATTTCTTGGGACTTGATATAACTTTTCTTCTTTATCATTAAAATATGTTATTGTTTGTATAATTTCACCAGGTTTAAAATGGAGCTCGCAAACCTTAAAATGAGAAAAAAAAAGTCATTAGGATGTCGCTAAGAAGTACGTTATATGAGGTGTAAATTTCACCTCATTGCATAGGTTGCATTTAGTTAGGAAGTTGCATATATCAAAACCTTTCTTAATCTATGCATAAATTATTATATACTCGTTTATAAATTTTTATGTGAAAACAGGGCACTTTGGAATCACCTAGGAGAGGCCTTCATCCTGCAGTGGATTGATAAAGGCTGAAATTGATAATGATGATACATATATATATTGTCATATTTCACTTACTTTATAATTCGTATGATTACTTTGGGTATGATTCGTATTCGTATGGTTACTTACTACTTGATTACGCACGCACAAGCTTTTTTTTTTTTTATCGATCTGTTTTTACAGATTTTTTTAATGAATATATTGCTGTTAGTACACTATTGTTAAACATATTTGGAAGCTGACAACCGTATTATAAATGCTATCTATATAATTTATGTATGTTCAAACAAATACGAAACGTCCAATACAGTACAGTCCATGGAAGGAATATCTTTAAAGTGCCTTTTAACATATTTCCAGGGGTGCAGAATATGTCCGAACGCGCGAACGATGTTCGGGGGAAATTTTGAATATTTATTTTCTTAAAATAAAAATGAAAACGGAAATAAAAAAAGTTTGGTGTGAAACAACCACACGACTTCCATTATCCACTATTACACGTGTTATATGCACTTTTTGGAGTTAATGTGATCAGAAGACATAGAATTGACCTAATGAAATAGACAACTAAAAATTTTCCAGTAAGAGAAAGTTAATACAAGCATAAAGACATATAAAACAGAGTTTACATAGCGAGTTAAAAAAAAGAAGAAGAAAAAAGGTGGGGGGTAGTTTTTTTTAATTATTATTTTACTTTTTGAAACACCAGTTTCCAAGAACTAAAACAGATCTAACTGATCAGGATGACTATTAATTGTCCTGTAATAACCACGTAAAGCATGAGAAAGGATACCTAAAATGGGTTTATGTAACAATTTTCAAGAAAATCGTTAGAGCCATTTTTGAGATACCGACTTGGCATGTTCAATTGTTGACAGGAAAACAACAATTACACACAAAAGTATATTTAAAAGAGGGTTAATATTGCAACTTTGAAAAAAATACATACAGTCGTTTTGGAAGGAACGCACTTGCGAGACCTGAAATTGAGCTATTCATACAGGACGCCTATCAATTGTCCTGAACTAACCAACTATATCATTCGAAAGGACATCTAATAGAGTGTTTATACAGTAACTTTGAAGAAAATCGTTGGAGCCGTTTTTGAGATACGGGTTTACGAACTCACTTCCGGTTTCGGATATCCCACTTCCTATTTTTCTAATTTTCACCAAAACTTAAAAAATTCATATGTTCACCAGACCTGTCTCAATTCTGAAATTTCGTGATTCTATTTTTATTAGTTTAGGAGATATAGTCAGAGGACATCGCCAAAAAACACATTTTTGGACTCAGGGGACCTTAAAGCATGTAAATCAGGTGAAATCTTGATATCGATTTTTTGGACCGAATACAATACTTCCATTACCTACGGCAGTCGGGTAATGGAGTAAAAATATACTGAAAAAACAAAATTTCTAAAATTAAACAACAAATTGGCAGCTGTTTTCTTCTGTTACAAGTGTATTTTTTTTTTTTTTTTTTTTTTTTTAAATACCTATTACTTACGTCCCCTGCCCCCCCCCCCCTAAAGTTAAGTATTTGAAGTTCGGTGATACATATTTACTGATTCATTCAAGCTAGAGAAAATACAAAGTCTCCAACTTTTTTTTTTTTTTTTTTTTTTTTTTTTAATTGACTAAAATGCTACAAGAATAATAATGCAGTTCATATAAATAAACAAACACTTTAATGACCACGGATGGGAAAAATTACGTATTTGTTTACTTTAGCCGATAAGAAAGGGGGGGGGGAGAGAAGGGCAGATAGAAATAGGAAAAACATTTTTTTTTTTTTTCATAGTTTTGTGTCTGATTCAGTTTCGATTGTGCAATCATCAATTGCCCCCCCCCCTTCCTCGCAACCAAATTCCGCGCGTACACAAGCAAAATAATAATAATATTAATAATAATAAATAAAACAGAAGAAAGAAAGAAAAAGCACTTGAGCAGTTAGCTGTGAGTGAAAAAACATAAATTTTTGAATGAGTTGGTTCTTTTTGTGTCTTAAATTTTAGTTTTCACATAAGAATTTTAACACTTAGTTAAATCTTCTGTTGTTCTTTTATGGATGTTTATAGAAGCCCAATTATTTCATATTAATTGTTATTAATCTAAACTTATGCTTAATCTTTTTTATATTATTTTTTCAATTTAAAATTATTTTGCATTACAGTTACACACATACTATTCTTTAGTTTTTTTTTTTTTTTTTTTTTTTTTTTTGTATTCAATAGAAGAAAGCATTGGATTCGTAAACATTTTTGATTTTCGGTTTTTGATGGATTTACGCGTTTTGAGAGGTCCAGAACATGTTTTGACAATAGAAAATGTTTGTATGTGACAAAAAGTTTTGTGGCGACTGTATCTCAGGAACTACTGCACAGAATTGCATATAAATTAATATACGGATGCACCTTGACATAAATTAGTGTCTATCAACTTTTGGTGCCAATCGCTCAATAGATGACGCTGCTCTACAGCAATTTCAGAAAAGGCTATATCTTAGAAACTAATGCACGAAATCGCATATTAATTTATACGCAGATGCGCCTTGTCATAAGTTAGTGTCTACCAACTTCTGGTGCCAATTGCACGACAGGTGGCACTGTTATACATCGATTTCTGCAATTTCAGGGAAGGCTCTATCTCAGGAACTACTGCACAGAATTGCATATAAAATTATATGTAGATGCACCTTAACATAAATTATTAGTTTATGTCAACTTTTAGTGCTAATCGCTCAACAGGTGAAGCTGCTATACAGCTATTTTTACAATTTAAGGGTTATATCTCAGGTTCTAATGCGTATAATCGAACAATATTTAATGTATAAAAAGGCCATTAAGAGACATAATGTTTATTAAATTGGGTGTATATAGGCGATATGTGGCGCTGTTATACTGCAATTTTCCCCGTGATCATCTGTACGGTAAAATTTTACTTCCGTTGAACCTATTTAGACTACCTCTCTGATATGAAAATCGTCTGCATTAATAATAGATAAAAATAAAAATAAAAAATAATTTCCATTGCATGATTTTATATAGGAAAAGGTAGAAGAAAGTTTTGTGGTGGCATCAACATGAAATTTTTTTTTCTTCTTTTTTTCTCCCCGGGAGAAAAAAGGCAGGCTTGAAACTCTTATATATATATATATTTTTTTTTGTAATGATACATATCAACAAATGTCTGATAGCTGCTGATTCTGTCATTCAGCTTTTGAGCACTATTTTCTCAGACTATATGACTCGTTTTGTCCAAGGTTAAAATTTGCCCATGTTTTGTGCATTTTGTATCTTTATAGTAATTTGTCTCATTTTTATAGCATATAACTTTTATTTTTTCAGTTTGTTCAGTGAAACAAATAACATGAAATTAAGTACATATTTTTAACAAGATACCTTTGTTTATAACGAATACTTAATAGTATCTAATAATTTAAACTCATATTATTTTTGATTAAATTTATTCTAAAGGAAAAAATATATATATATGATATCAAAATTTTAATAACTAAAAATATCAACCTTTAAAAAACAATCATCAATCATTTGAATGAAACAAGTAACATGAAGTTAAATCTATTTATATTTTAACTAAGACATCTATAATTTATCGCTAATAATTAATATTGTACACAAGAACAATTTAAAAATTGAGAAAAGAATATAGTATGTGACATTAAATTCATATCATTTTTGCTCAAATTTGTTCTGAAAAAATTGTTATCAAACATTTAATAATAAATGAAGACTTTTTTTATTACATGCAATTATCAATCATTTCCCAAAAATATTTAAATTATAAAGATATATTTATTTATTTAGAACTGGAAATAAAAAAATAAAAAAATAAAAATAACAGATAAAGGAGGAACCTTTTAATTTTTTTAATTCATCTCATTAAAAATTTTAAATATAAAAAAGTATGAATATTATTCTTGTTCTGAGATAAGATAGATAAAATGCAGCAAAAGATAATTTAAAAACATACCTTAGAATTCGGAGTTATTCAAAATCCTTATAAATAGCATTTTTCCATACCTTTTTTTGAATTTTTATCTCTTGGAATCCAAATACCTTCTGAACTACCTTTAAGGGAAAATAAAGCGTTACTATTCTGTGTATAAAAAATATAAATATGAGCTTAATGTTAAAAATATATGTAAAAAACTATAGTTCAGACAAATTAAAATACTTATTTTTATAATACAACGATACGCAAAACTAAGATTTATAATAACGTATTTTAAAATTTATACGTTTTAAACAACTTTATAAATTAAAACAAATTCTAAATACCATTGATATTGTTAGAAAATTGCTAAAGCTTAGAATTTTACAATTTTACAATTTACTATTCTAACAAAGCTTTACAATAAATATATATATATACACACAATAAATAAAGTATTTAGCACTTACTTTTGACCGTAAACTCGATTCGCAGATAATTAAAATCTCTCGGTCTATTTCTAAAATGAAAATTATCACAAATATGGAAATGGAACCGAAACAACATCAACGGATCCACGATTTCAGACTTCTAAGTATTTGGATTTCGAATTTTGCGATTGCATTATACCGCCAGATTTGATAGGTTAAATTATTCGATTTCGGTTGACTAACTCAAGTTGTCAGAAGGAGACAAAAAAATAAAATAAATAAAAATAAACAAAATAAACAAAAAAATAAAAAATAATAATGCTGAGCTTTTGGACTAGCCAAACAAATTTTTCTTAGTCAATTGACAAAACAGGAACAATTTATTTTTATTCTCTCATCTGACTAACCGGTCAAATTTGAGGAAAATGAAAACTGTACCTGGGAAATTAGTCATCTGACAAGTTTTAGAGGCAAAACGGATCATCAGACGAAACACATTAAAGATACATGGTAAAATAAAACGACTTTTGTGTCTCATGACTAAATGGGATTGTCAGGTAGTGTTTTGATTGTTTAAAATGTTGCGTAATTTTGTGCAAATTTGTCAATATACTAGGAAAACGTGTACTATGACAAAGATAACACGTTTCTTGACAAGTTTCGATTTTCCATTTTTCTGTGTGAATCAGGGAAAAAATATGGTCGTGACCACCTTGTATTTCCATATGATGCAAATGAGTTAAAATAAATTCTTCTTAAAAACATTATTTTAATTTATATTTTTGCATTTCTGGGAATTAATATTAAAATAAAAACACACAGTTTCTGTTTAGAATATTTTAAGCGAAAATATTTGTGCTATTTTCTCAGAAGAACATTAATATTTGCAGTAAGAACAGATAAAAAATATTGTATATGTAATTTATTATTATTATTGTCTTGAGTTTTATAACTTTTTACCACTATAGTTGCCAACTTACTATCTTTTGGCTACCGGAAAATTTTAATAAAACTTTTTAGTTTACTTTATCAGTGAAAACCGTTACAGTTTATTGGTTAAAAAAAATAAATATTTCTGTTACATTTTTCCTGTAGCCAGAAGGTGCTAAGCTGGCAACTATGTTTACCACTAAAGCATAACCTTGATGGTCTTTTTTGGCCTACTAAATTTTTATCGCTGATGTAAGCCCTACCATAGCCCCCTAAACTAGATGCCTTCCGTTAGTAGGGCCATAGCCTACTAAACTAGATGCCTTCCGCGTGGCTCTTAAACTTGGCAACAGTTCAAGCGGTAGACAGCGCCACCTGGTACAGATTGCGCGAATTTTTTATTCAACAGCCACCAAAATTTTTTTTAAATGGGATTTGATATACATAAAAGGCGAATAGAATCGAAGAAACGTCGCTTATATAGATCATATATCACTTCTTAAAATTATTGGTGACAGTTGAATAAAAAAGTCGCGCAATCTGTACCAAGTGGCGCTGCTTACCGCTTGAACTGTTGCCAAGTTTAAGAGCCACGCGGAAGGCATCTAGTTTAGTAGGCTATGGCCCTACTAACGAGTGTAGCCATACTGTGCATTGAAAATGAAATTGGAAAATATCTTATTTTAACTAGCGCAGGGGTCGTACTCTCCGTCCTTTTTTAAGGACACTCACAGAGGTAAGAAATTTCTGCCTTTTTCACCACCATAAATTTCATGCAGAAATACTTCTGGTATATTTGTAGTAACGTGCCACAATTAAACAGTGTAGAAATTATATTATAAAAATAGTGGTAGCAATAAATTTTAAAATTTCTCATTCATGTGAATGTCCTGAAAAAAGGGCGGAGAGTACGACCCTGCTAGTATGTAAATAGTGAATTTTCAAATAAAAAAGTTGGAAAGTTACTCTTTCCTAAATTCACAATTAAGAATATGATTTCATTTCATTTGAAATAGATAAATAATACAAACTATAACAGCATTTTTTAAACTTAATAACAATCTTATTAATAAAAAATTCTGATATTTGAAGTTTCATGTTTTTCATAATCATAACAAATTTACCTATGTGCCCCGTGGCAGAAACACGGCGACACGGCGACAATGTCGCAGAAACAGAAATGTTCTTGCAGAAAGATTTTACTTAAGTGAAATAAATTTTGCCATTGCTTTTTTTTTTTTTTTTTTTTTTTTTTTTAAAGAGAGAGGGAGAGAAAAAAAGAGAAAAAGAGAGAGAAAGAAACTCAAAGAATGGTTTATAAACTGTTCTGCAGAACAAATTTTCGTTTCTGCAGATACGATCACCTCAATCCTGAATAAGGAGAGGAGATAAAGCGGATGTAACTCACTTGGGCTAGCTTTGATACCGGCATGCATTAGCGATTCGCGATGCGGTAATATAATTTGGTGTGTCGACACTTTTCACTGGTAACCTCTTCACATCGGAACTTCATTTTCGTGTCTTTAAACTTTGTTTTCACCCCTCGCCTGCCGCTCGTGTCGGGTGCATTTATTGTATTGCAAAAAGATGTTTTTTCGAAAGAATGTGGCTTTGCGACCATTTTCCGAATTTCATATTTCATGCATTTTCAGATTCATGCATAACAAAATAGCTGCATCCAGTGATTTTTTTTTTTTTTTTTTTTTTTCTTTTAGTGCGTGATTGCTGCTGAACTGATTTTCATACATACATTTCCTGATTTACGCACCACAAATGAGTTGTATCTAGTGATTTTTTTTCTTTAATGTATGTGAAGCGTGCATATGTGCGTGGTAGTAAATACACGTGCATTTTTTAAAGCTATATTAATTTTAATGTTTGGTTCAAACTATCCAATACATTTCACAAATATATACAGAAATAAGACTATGGGGAAATTTGTAACGTCTGTAGTTATACGCAAAATAAAAAATGAAGCTTCAAACCTTGCGTCAAAAAATAGAAAATTAAGAAATTAATCTTAAATATACTTTATTGATTTTTAGCATTTCATTTGTAATAAAAGATCTTAGCAATAAATATTAATGGGTATCTTAAGTAATAAAATTGGTAACTTCTCTAATTTTTTTTACTAATCATTAATTATTTTAATTGTGATTAAAATTCTTAGCTTTAAATTTTGTTGTTTAAGCGTATGAAGTCGTTAAAAAAATTATTAATTTATTTTACAAAAATACTCTTACCATTAGTTTCTACAGCTTGTTCATTTCATTTTTTAAACATTTGAATTTTTAAAAAATGTTTATTTTTTAATTGAAATATTGCAAATTAAATAGATATTTTGAATAAAAATCAAACCAAAGATTTTGTTGATTTATTTATTTATTTATTTTTTTTTGTAAGCAAAAGGAATTTTATCTAATAGTAGTTGTTTTGGATAAATACTAATTAAACAGCAAATGCTTTTATTTATTTATTTTTATTTACTTATTCGTATAGATATCAATATCAAATATTACTTTTAATTGATTTCTATTTATTTCATTCATCTGTAATCATTATCTTCTTTTATAGATTTTATCCATGAAATCTGTTACATTTCAGATTTCAACATTTCCTTAAAAATTAAATATTTCACTTGCCTCAATCTTTATGAAAATATTTCGACTATACTTTGTCTATAATTGTGTTATTTTGATCTTGTATTCTGTTTTACATTATGTATTTAAATGATGGTATAATTATACATTCTGAATTCTTTAATGTCAAATCACATTTTTTAGAGTTCAAATACACATCTTTATGCTATTTGTATATAATACAAAAAATGAATCTTGTGTATTAGAATGTTATCGTGCATCTTTCTAATAATCTCAAAAACTATAAATGTTGTAAATTATTTATATTTCATTATAATATTCAGTATTCTATATTAATTTTTACTTTTAATTTGTTGCATTTTAATTTTGAGTTCTGTATTATATTTTATGTTGTTTGGTTTGCACCTTATGAAATAAGTGCATTTGTGTATTTAAATATATATGTTTAGTATAAAAAAAAAATAATGAAATTTTAAAAGTATTTGTAGCATTTGTTTAATTCAGACATTTCATGATTTAAATGCCTTAAAAAAATTTGCAGATTATTTTTGATGTGTTACTGCATTTTATGGTTTCAATTCATTGAATATTTTATAAACAATATTGTATATTAATGTGAACAAAAAATTTGAAGCAATTAAGATCAATAGATTTATTTTCACCTTTCTTAAAAAAAAAAAAAAAAAAAAAAAAAAAAAAAAAAATAATAATAATAATAATAATAATAATAATAATAATAAATAAAATAAATAAATAAAGTGTTTTCTTGCAATAGTGCAGATATATGCATTTGTGCCTACTTAAAATTTAAATACATTGGTTATACTGAATATTGTTTACTATTTAAAAAAAATTTATTTTGAATTTGTAAATGTTAACTTCACAAACTATTCCTGCAGAAAGATTTTGGTGTTGATGAAGCTTGTCGCAGAAAGCATAATAAATTTCTGCCACTGGGCCTATGTGTATCTTTTTATAGTGCTTTTTTAAGTCATGATATATTTTGAAGATATCTAAATACTCATATTTTATTTAAATTATGAATAACAATATTTATTAATTAACAAGTGTTTATTACCATTTATTTTATTTTAATTAATTTATTTTGTCTGATAATTAGTATATGTAAGTTAAAACTTATTTTCTAATTATCTATAATTAATATTTTCCATTTAAAATTAATTTTGAAAGATGAGATAAGCTTCACTAATGTATGATAATTTTACGATCCCTCTTTTACTTTCAGTATACACTTTTTTGTTTTAGGGGAGGGGGATAAAAACACTGGTTTTGTACGCATGCGGAAGGGGAGCATTAAGTTAATAGTAATAAATAAAGGGTGCTAACAGAGCTCCAAGAATTTGAAAAAGCTGGTCGCCAGCAAAAATTTTTGGTAGTCAGTAAAAAATACCCCCCCCCCCCGCCTTTATCTATTTATTTATTTTATTTATTTTTTATTTTTTTTTCAATTTTAAAATTTACTTGAATATAAGAAATAAAGATTCTGTGTATAAAAATCAAATACTTATTAGGACTGAATTATACATCAGGAAATACCCTTCAAAATTTTTAACACCCTCAAACTGATTTTATTATTTCCTCTAAACCGATACACTGTAGGCTTCGATACATCATTACACCAGTGCAACGATTCTGCACCGGGTCACAAAGCGAGTGAACGAAAGCGGTGTAAACTGCATCGATTCAACATCGGGTTTGTTAAACATACACAGTACAGTGGAATGCAATGTAAATTCCCTATTAGTATATTGATTCAACACTGTGTCTCAATTCAACACGACGATATACGAAACATGCACAGATAGCCATGAGTCGCTGTTTTCATTCTACTTGTTTCTTAAGCAGTTATCACACGGATGATCCTACCCTCTGAACTATACGCTAATACCTCTCCGAATAATCGAACATCAGGTAGTAGGGTTATTTTGAAGACTGAAATGAATTCAAAAAGGCGTTAACAATTGGCGACTAATCGCTCGCTATTTCATGTTTTAAACGCACTCTGATTTTCTCGCGCTCCGATTGGTTGAATACGAGCTAACATCTATCATAGGAGATTTAGTCAGTCATAAGTTCGTCATTGACAAAGGTAGGAGAGGGAAACTATCATATGATGCGTTTTCGAGCGTTTGTCTCTCGAAAAACCTGTTTCAGGTGGTTTCAGGAGAAAGTATCTGATAATGCTGATTGTATGAGAGTACGTGTGATAGCTGCTTTACACGAATTTATATGAACTACACTGCAGCTTAGCATAGTTTTCAGAATTCAATTCTGTGCCCAATTTTTCCCCCAAAATTATTAAAATTTTGAAAAAAGATGTTGAATTTCCGTTGAAAACATAGTCGCCAGTTAAAATATATTGGTCGCCAATAGCGATTAGGCGACCGTATTTCACGAGCCCTGGTGCTAAAGAATAACATACCCAGACTTCGCAATCCTGAAAAGGTACGAATCATATTCACCAGAAAAATGATACATCAAAAAAATTAACCAAAAAAATTAAATAGACAACAATAAAATTAATACAAATGCGTCTCAAATGGATAAATTATGAGATAGTAAGATGACCCTTTTCGCATACGTTGGGATGCTTCATATACATTTTTCAAAGACATAAACTCAAATTTGTCATTTTTTGACTTGTGTCACATTTCTTGCTGGGGTGCGATATGTTTAAAAAATAAGCATTTCATGGCTTACCATATACATCTGTTATTTTAACCATATACTCATTAAAATTTCTAACTCAGTTTAAGAAACCATAAAAAAGGAATCAAAAGTCGTTATACTCACAAATGAAAATAATTATGAAATCTTGAAATATTTTGACGAATAACCATTTTTCAAAAAATTATTACCTAAAATGTTACATATAATTTGTACAGAAAAAAAAAACAAAAAAAAAAAAGAGGGAAAAAAAAAAAAAGAAAGAAAGAAATCACATTTTTTATTAATACAAGTAATTTAATTAATTTATATTTAAATGTACATTGAATTTGCCTGTTTATTCAATATGTAAAAGATATTTTGGATTGTTTCACCTTATAAGATCTAGAAGAGCATCCAACGTTGATACTTCTCTTGTATCTTCTCTGAAGTCACTCAGTAATTTTATTGTCGGATCACCTGGTTTTATAGCAAGAACTAAAAGTATTCCTAAAACAGCAGCAAATATCGTCGTTGATATATAATATAGAAGAGCCCAAGAACCCATTTTTCCGCAGGATTTAGCATCGAGTTGCGCCAAACCTTAAAGTTAAAAACATAAATATAATATACATAACTATTAAAAAGTGACTCTTCATAACGTTTTAAATGTGAAAACATAGTTTATTATTTTATTTTCAGATACACCAAAATGGCTGAATTTATTACAATACACAAAACTTTTCTATATGCATAGATTATTATTTAGAATAGATCACAGGATATAGTTTATTACAATAGTTATAATTTCGGCCATCCAGAATGCAACATGATAAAGGAAGTATTCAACCAAGATCCAAGATGCATATATTTAAAAAAGCTATGCATATAATAAACATTCCAGGGCATATTAAACCCCGAATAAACTACTACGTCAGAAACGCCAAAGAAAAATATTGCAAATGCATACAGCTGTTTCGGTAGCCTAAAGCGTACCGTCTTCAGTGCAAAAAGGATACTGAATCAGGAGAAGTGCTCGTATATATAGGAGAGGGGCCGGATTTAGTTCAACCAATAGGATTACGGGAAAGGTGGGGAGAGTCACCAATAAGAATTTAGGAAAGTTAGCTGTGTAAACAGTAGAAAAATTAAGAAAATGTGGACTGAATATAAAATTTCCAACAGTCAGACATATAGGGAACAACGAAATCACAATTTACAAGGTTTTTAAAATTTTTATAAATATGAAAAGCTTTAAAGAAATCGAGTTCATGAATGAATTTAGGTCTGCAAATTATTTTAGCTGAATTAAATTTAAAATTATGATTTTCCTCCCAGCAATGTTTAGAAATAGCCGATTTATTGGTTTCTTGTTTGCGGACGTAATTCATATGTTCTTTTAGACGTAATTTAAGACTGCGTTTAGTTTGGCCAATATATGATAAACCACACTAACAGGAAATACTATATATGCCCCAAGAATTATGCATATCAATGGGATCTTTTAACTGAGAAAATGTGAGTTTATTGGAAGGCGAAAATATTCATATTGTTTGAGAATTTTAGCTATGGTTTGACTGGATTTAGGAAAATAGGGTAAGACAATACTCATATTAGAAGAGACTGATTTAGTAGACGAAATACGAGGGAGTTGTAATTTTTGGATAGCTTCGTATCAAAATTTAAATGATTAAGTTTGTGAAAATACGCATGTAAATAATGATTTCTACCTGAATTTCTATCATGATCGGCAGTAATATGACATCATACAGTGGAAGTAGCTGCATTTTGTCCTGTCTAGAGGAGCGTTTCTTGTAATATGTCGCTAATATTTTCTTGAAAATTGTCTGGGAACTCAGGGAATTTTCCCCCCATATTTGAGTATGAACCCCGATTTTTAAATTTCTGGTTAATACTTTATTAATTGGTATACTCAAAAAAAAAAAAAAAAAAAAAAAGAATTAAAAGATCTTAATATGGTAAATATTTTCTCTGAAATTAATAATTTAATTAAAAATGCAAAAATAAAAAATATTACTTGAAATATGATGACGACCAGTGCTGATTTGTCATTTGTATTAGTGTATGCTTATAGAAGCTCTTTTGCTTTACGGTTTAATATTTTGAGTCCTTAAAATAATGGTGTGTTGCTTTTAATTAAAACAGAGGTTTTAAAGTAACAAAACTAAAGTTTAATAACAGGAGATTTGGCATTGGAATATTAAAACCCGAATAAATTCCAACATCAGAAACGCCAAAAGAAATATATTTGAGATGCATACAGCTGTTTCGGTAGCCTTAAACGTACCGTCTTCAGTGAAAAAAGAATTCTGAATCTGGAGAACTGCTTGTATATATAGGAGAGGGACCGAATTTAGTTCAACCAATAGGATTGCGGGAAAGGTGGGGAGTGTGACCAATAGGAAATTAGGAATGTTAGCTGTGTAAACAGTAGAAAAATTAAGAAAATGTGGACTGAATGTAAAATTTCCAGCAATCAGACAAATAGGAAACAGCGAAATCACAATTTACAAGGTTTTTAAAAAATTTTTAAGTATAAAAAGTTTCAAAGAAATTGAGTTCATGAATGGATTTAGGTCTGCAAATTATTTTAGCTGAATTAAATTTAAAATTATGATTTTCCTCCCAGCAATGTCTAGAAATAGCCGATTTATTGGTTTCTTGTTTGCGGACGTAATTTATATGTTCTTTTAGACGAAATTTAAGACTGCGTTTAGTTTGGCCAATATATGATAAACCACACTGACAGGAAATACTATATATGCCCCAAGAATTATGCATATCAATGGGATCTTTTAACTGAGAAAAGGTGAGTTTATTGGAAGGCGAAAATATTCATATTGTTTGAGAATTTTAGCTATGGTTTGACTGGATTTAGGAAAATAGGGTAAGACAATACTCATATTAGAAGAGACTGATTTAGTAGACGAAATACGAGGGAGTTGTAATTTTTGGATAGCTTCGTATCAAAATTTAAATGATTAAGTTTGTGAAAATACGCATGTAAATAATGATTTCTGCCTGAATTTCTATCATGATCGGCAGTAATATGACATCATACAGTGGAAGTAGCTGCATTTTGTCCTGTCTAGAGGTGCGTTTCTTGTAATATGTCGCTAATATTTTCTTGAAAATTGTCTGGGAACTCAGGGAATTTTTCCCCCATATTTGAGTATGAACCCCGATTTTTAAATTTCTGGTTAATACTTTATTAATTGGTATACTCAAAAAAAAAAAAAAAAAAAAAGAATTAAAAGATTTTAATATGGTAAATATTTTCTCTGAAATTAATAATTTAATTAAAAATGCAAAAAAAAAAAATATTACTTGAAATATGATGACGATCAGTGCTGATTTGTCATTTGTATTAGTGTATGCTTATAGAAGCTCTTTTGCTTTACGGTTTAATATTTTGAGTCCTTAAAATAATGGTGTGTTGCTTTTAATTAAAACAGAGGTTTTAAAGTAACAAAACTAAAGTTTAATAACAGGAGACTTGGCATTGGAATATTAAAACCCGAATAAATTCCAACATCAGAAACGCCAAAAGAAATATATTTGAGATGCATACAGCTGTTTCGGTAGCCTTAAACGTACCGTCTTCAGTGAAAAAAGAATTCTGAATCTGGAGAACTGCTTGTATATATAGGAGAGGGACCGAATTTAGTTCAACCAATAGGATTGCGGGAAAAGTGGGGAGTGTGACCAATAGGAAATTAGGAATGTTAGCTGTGTAAACAGTAGAAAAATTAAGAAAATGTGGACTGAATGTAAAATTTCCAGCAATCAGACAAATAGGAAACAGCGAAATCACAATTTACAAGGTTTTAAAAAAAATTTTAAGTATAAAAAGTTTCAAAGAAATTGAGTTCATGAATGGATTTAGGTCTGCAAATTATTTTAGCTGAATTAAATTTAAAATTATGATTTTCCTCCCAGCAATGTCTAGAAATAGCCGATTTATTGGTTTCTTGTTTGCGGACGTAATTTATATGTTCTTTTAGACGAAATTTAAGACTGCGTTTAGTTTGGCCAATATATGATAAACCACACTGACAGGAAATACTATAAATGCCTCACGAATTATGCATATCAATGGGATCTTTTAACTGAGAAAAGGTGAGTTTATTGGAAGGCGAAAATATTATTTTAAAATCATATTGTTTGAGAATTTTAGCTATGGTTTGACTGGATTTAGAGAAATAGGGTAAAACAATACTGATATTAGAAGAGACTGATTTAGTAGACGAAATATGAGGATAGAGTAATATTTAGTAGATGTAATTTTTGGTTAGCTTTATCTATAATGGAAGGGTCATAACCTCTGTCAATTGCAATGGCTTTCAGGTATCTAATTTCAGATTTTAATAAAATAGGATTTGAACAAATATTAAGTGCACGGTTTACAAAAGTATAGAAAGCAGCCATTTTTTGGTTAGGTGGGTGACATGAACGCGCATGGGGAGGAAGGGAGACAGCAAAATTTTTCCGATAGACGGTGGTTGAAAAAGGGAGAGATTAGATCAGTAATAGTTTGAGCCATTTTCTCCATTTCACAATGTGCAAATTAGTTAACCGGTTCTACCGATTATGTACTAAAAAGTTTCGTGCTCTCAACCGTCTGAAGTTCCTTTTACAGTGCAAGAGACATTGCATCATCCCTAAATTCATTCAACTGAAATGCAATATTTCTGGTTCCAATTTTGTTAACAAAGCAGTACTCAGGTCTCATTTTAATATTCTCCGTGCAGTTATTAAGGAAACTCGTACCTCCATCGCCAAAATTGAAAAAGATTTATTCTCTCTCCACTTAAAGTTAGCTTTTGAACGTCCTAATTTTATGTTGATCGATCACAATTCCTGGATCCATTGTGACAACCGCTCTCGTAAACACTCAATTAAATTACAAGATAAATTCACCCGACTTCGTAATTCCCAGAGTCTTATTCATTCGAACGACTTTCCTGTTGTCAATAAAAATGCAATCGTTAATCTTTCCAATGCTGAAATTACCAATAATCAATATTCTGTTCTCAAACTCAATTCAAATTTTGCCATTTCTAAACCTCCTTCTTTTCCTCAGTTAATTGCACCGGTTGAAAAAGCTTTCAAAAATTCTCGACTGACTGACCAACAGAAAGAAAATCTTCGCCATTTAATTCTTAATAATGCCAATTTCAATTCTAAAAATTTTAAATCAAATCTCAGCCTTTCAGAAAAAAACGCTTTGAAGGAATTAAAATCTAATGAAAATATCATCATTACTAAAGCTGATAAAGGTGGTCAGATTGTTATTTTAGATAAAAAACAATACATCGAAAGTGTTACCGAATTAATTAATGATGGCCCATATATTCCTCTGCCACGTGACCCCTCTATTCATGAGTTAATTAAAATTAAATCTGCTATAAAATCCTGCCCCTTGTTATTGGACTCGACTAAATCTCATCTTATCCCTTCTATTGCTAATTGTGCCAGATTTTATGCTTTACCGAAAGTTCACAAACCCAATATTCCATTTCGTCCCATAGTCTCTCTCTAATATCGGTACTGCTTCCTATAATTTAGCTAAATTTCTCACCACAATTTTTGCTCCCCTTCTTGCTGCTAATAGTTATACTGTTAAGAATTCCATAAAATTTGCAAAAAACATTCAAAACTGCCCTCACACTAATCTCACTATGGTTTCTTTTGATGTAAAATCTCCTTTCACTAATGTTCCAATAAGTGGCGCCGTCTGCTGTCTCGAAAATAGATTAAAAGAGTTTCATTTCACATCTTTTGAAATACAAGAATTAATCTCTCTTACCCGCATTTGTTTATCACAAACCACTTTTTCTTTCCAAAATAAATTCTATAGTCAGTCTGAAGGTTTAGCCATGGGTTCCCCTCTCTCCCCAATTCTCGCAGATATTTACATGCACTATTTCGAAAGCAAGCTTTTTAAGAAAATATCTTTTCCTTTTTGGATCCGTTACGTTGACGACACCTTCACGCTTATCGACATATCTCATCACAATATTGACCATGTCTTAGAAACTTTAAGTTCAATTGACAATAATATCCAATTTACATATGAAATTGAAAATAATGGCTCCCTACCATTTCTTGATACCCTCGTCTCTCGCACTGTAAATGGATTTTCAACCACCGTCTATCGGAAAAATTTTGCTGTCTCCCTTCCTCCCCATGCGCGTTCATGTCACCCACCTAACCAAAAAATGGCTGCTTTCTATACTTTTGTAAACCGTGCACTTAATATTTGTTCAAATCCCATTTTATTAAAATCTGAAATTACAACTCCCTCGTATTTCATCTACTAAATCAGTCTCTTCTAATATGAGTATTGTCTTACCCTATTTTCCTAAATCCAGTCAAACCATAGCTAAAATTCTCAAACAATATGATTTTAAAATAATATTTTCGCCTTCCAATAAATTCACCTTTTCTCAGTTAAAAGATCCCATTGATATGCATAATTCTTGGGGCATATATAGTATTTCCTGTCAGTGTGGTTTATCATATATTGGCCAAACTAAACGCAGTCTTAAATTTCGTCTAAAAGAACATATGAATTACGTCCGCAAACAAGAAACCAATAAATCGGCTATTTCTAAACATTGCTGGGAGGAAAATCATAATTTTAAATTTAATTCAGCTAAAATAATTTGCAGACCTAAATTCATTCATGAACTCGATTTCTTTGAAGCTTTTCATATTTATAAAAATTTTAAAAACCTTGTAAATTGTGATTTCGCTGTTCCCTATTTGTCTGACTGTTGGAAATTTTATATTCAGTCCACATTTTCTTAATTTTTCTATTGTTTACACAGCTAACTTTCCTAAATTCCTATTGGCCACTCTCCCCACCTTTCCCGTAATCCTATTGGTTGAACTAAATCCGGCCTCTCTCCTATATATACGAGCACTTCTCCTGATTCAGTATCCTTTTTGCACTGAAGACGGTACGCTTTAGGCTACCGAAACAGCTGTATGCATTTGCAATATTTTTCTTTGGTGTTTCTGACGTAGTAGTTTATTCGGGTTTTAATATTCCAACGCCAAGTCTCCTGTTATTATTCCAGGGCATATTCACATCATAGGCGCTTGTAACACCTATGGTGCCTACCGGTGCCGAGCACCGATTTCATCATCTCGTTATATCACACGTCAAGTCATATTATGCATATGACAGTATAAATCGTACTTCAAAAACGAAAAATATTAGGCAAGAAATAAATTTGTTGTACAACAATCTGTAATGGTGCATACCATTCTTCGTTCCGATCAATGACGAATGAATATCGATTCTGCCTACAGTACCGGGATGTTTATTGCAGCGATGAAATTTGCCAGGACTGTGGCTAGAGGTTGCTGAGCTCTTGCATTAAGCGTCCGCTATATTGGTATATCACTTTGCGTTACGTTTTAAGAGGATATAGGATTTTACTGTTGCACACTTCCAATATATATCGCCAGTTCACTAAATTTCCTTTTATATTTATAGAGATTTTCATCTTGTTGTTTTACCTTACTTACATGATTTGCCTTCGTTCATGTTTCAACAGGATAATGTGAGATTGCACGTGACATGTAATAGTTTTTAAGGAAATAACTAATGCCATGATTTCAAATGTCCGACAAAACATAAAAAATATATATCGTATTACTGCATGGCTAATAATAAAGAACATTTCTAACATCATTTAGAAAATAATAATAAAAAATTAATTAATAAGTGGATGTGACCCACGATGAAAAAACTTACTCAGTGGATGTCAAACACTTAAGAAGTACGTGGAGCGACATGGTAACTCAATATCCCCAAAAGTCCGTGTGCCGTGTTCTGAATGTTTGGATTAATATCAACAAATGTCTCTTCCATTTAATACTTTGAAAGCTTTGTATTTTGAGGACGTGATGTGAACTTTCGTTACATTTGAAATAACACTAGCTTCATTATTATGACTGGCTGGTTTGTCTTTTATGACTATTTCGTTTATCCCAAAACTTTACGATTATGAAAATTTTGTTACTTCGTAACTTCTGATATAGATTTTCGAAATTACGCTTCGTTGTCAATATAATGTTTCGTACTTTCCAATGATCTGAACTTTTATATATCTTCCCATTTAAAAGAGTTTATTTGAAGTTTGAAGTGCGCATACGCGAAAATATTGCATGTGATTCTCGCTTGTTTAGTTCACAATAAAGTAGTCTAAAATCGACTGTTCACTTTTTTTTTTTTTTCTTTTTTCCATAATATAAATTGTCAAATTTTACCAGTGAGGGGGAGAGTACAAATTTTATTAAAACTTCGTTGCCAATTTCTGCCCTTTTTGTCTACCGGAAAATTTTAATAGAAATTATATATATATATATATATACCCTCCAACATCCTAATTAATATTCCGTAGTATTGTTAGTCCTGCCCTTTTTCTCCCACCAATAAATTTTTAGAACAATATTCTCCAAATGCAATTGCAATTAAATAAGAAGAAAAATACTCTAAAAATATACTGGTGTGAAAAAGAAGGTGGGGCTAACAATACTACGGAATATTAATTAGTATGTTGGAGGGTGTATATATATATATATATATATATATATATATATAACAGTTTCAACTAATTACATAAAATAAAAAATTCTATTAAATTTTTCCGGTAGCAAAAAAGCGTAAAAATTAGCAACTATGCACTGAATATATGCGTCGTCTTGTTGCAAAACCGGCCAACACCTTAAATTTGGAAAATGAGTTTTTTCAGTTCTAAATAAACTTTTTTCACCATCGGAAACATGAAACCACGCCAAAGCCGATCCATTCCTGTGTTATTCGGATGATTTTCCCCTGTATTAAAGAATAGCTCGTGTTTAAAGAATTTGGGAACGTTTCTATTACATTTTCATAAGTTTCTAAGCGTTATTTTTTGTTATGGATATCAGTTATTTTTTATTAGATTTTTTAAATTTTTATCAGTTTTTTTTTTTTTTTTTTTTTTTTTTTAAATCAGATAACAGAAATCAGTTATTTATAAATAAAATTTAATTGAACAAAACATTTAGTGTATTTGCAATCCTAAAAATCGGATATTCACATTAAATTTAGCTAAAATTAAATTCTGGCTTGTTGCAAAACCAGACAACTCCAAAATAAGTTACAAAGGTGGCCAAATGCAAAATACAAATTTGAATAATCCCCTCCCATCACGTGCCCCTGACACCTTATTTCGAGTTTCCAAATATACTGTCCTAACGATTATAAAACTAAAAAGTTTTAGTTCCCAATCTTATTTTGGTTAAGTGTCGTAAAAAATCAGTTTTTCCTCAAAATTTTATTTTTTGGAGATGGCCGATTTTTCAACAAGACTGCATATATACTAATAAACATTAGAATACTAATATTTGTTTATGCATCTATGTGCACATGCACATCATTAAAATAGCTAAATAAATTAATGTAAAAACGTATATTTACCAGAAATCATAGATGAAATTATAAGAGGCAATATCAGCATTTTGAGCATTCTCATCAGTAATTCACCAGGAAAAGATACTACTACTACAATATCAGTAGTATATGAAAATAATCTCGCCACAAATCCTAATGTTATTCCTAAAATAACAGCGAGAACTGTAAGGCAAAGCAATAAGTTTTTCTTCATCCATTGATGCATCTGAAAAAATATTTTATAGGCTTCATTAAAAATCTAAATTTTGATTTGTAAGCACTTTTTTTCTGTTAAATATGTAGGATTATCAAAAAGGAATGCGTGTGTATTACTTTTTATTCCTCTACTTCCCCCGAAATAAATTACTGGAAAATTAAACTAACTTTTACGGAAAGAAAACACATTATATAATTTTTTCTATAATAATATGGTATTCCTGAAGATTTAGCGATTTAATTTAAGATTAATAATATTTTTTTTTTTTTAACTTTTGTTTATTTATTTTCTTAAACGGACTGTATCTTTTCTATCAACTTAAAATACCATCTACAATATGGTTAAATATATTTCATTATATAGTAAATAAAAAAGGGGAGGATTAATAGTAAACAATGAACATTTTAGCGGCTTTCTTCCCTTACCGTCGACGGAAGCCCGAGCCAATGTTATTCTATGGGGAAATTTTCTTTACAAATAACTTATTAACTCATACATATTTTTAAATTCTGTTTTCACATTCAGAAAATTCCCAACTGTTAAATTGACGGACCTTTTGTAAAAATGTATTTTTTTTTTTTTTTTTTTAATTTTTATTTTGAAATTGCAAAATGAAAAAAAATCACATATTGAAAATTCGTATTTTGCAGCTTGAAAATAAAATATAAAAAATTAAAAAAATATTTTTTTTTTAAAAAGTCCGTCAATTTAACAGTTAGGAATTTTCAGAATGTGAAAACAGAATTTAAAAATATGTATTAGGTAATAAGTTATTTGTAAAGAAAAATTTCCCATAGAATAACATTAGTTTCGGCTTCCGGCGGCTGTGAGTGAAGCGCGGGCCCTTAAGGAAAAAACTGCAGCCAAATCAAAAACATGGGATAAGAAAGGATTGTTTGTAGTGAAGATTTTTTATTTTCTTTTATTTTTCTTCTTTAACCCTTTGCGTCGCAATGTAATTGTGATCATTTAAATTACTCTGCCACCGGAATTCCCGCAAAAAATTAAAGGAAAAGAAATTGAAGACTTTTTCTGCTATGTTATAAAAGTAAAATTTTGCTAAAAAATTTCAGGGATGTGTTTTTGCAGTTGAAAATTAAAATTAGGTGACGCTGTAGTGGCATCGCCGCCCCTGAAAGGGTTAATATATATATATAAAGTTGGATCTTTATTATACAATTTTTTTTTTTTTTTTTAATCATAAATCGTATTCCTTTTGCTTGGTATTTTAAAATTTCATAGTTTAAAACCCCTTCCACTTGTTCAGTTTAATTGAAAAATACATTTATTTATTTTTAAATTATTCCGATAGAAATTGTTACATCGTCAAATGCATACTTTAATATTCCTTAAAATGCTAATTTCCTTATTTACACTAATAAAAAATTTTAATCAAAGGAAATCAGTTCCTCTGAAGTTTCCAAATTTGGCAAAAACACCAGTTTTGGGATTTTTAAGTTAAAACCATCCCACCTCTTAAAATATATTCTTTCAAATGTTCAGAAACAAATTCTAATTAGCATGCTTGCTATAGATAGTTTAACAACCACATGTCTTCTACTTCGCCCTTTAAATCATATCTCTAAACTTGCTTAACTAAATTCTTGTCTTTTGAGATTTTTGATGCCTTCAAAATACTAGGATTTATGCTTGAATTTGCTTTTTTTTTTTTTTTGAACGTTATATCATATAATATGAGTTTTAATGATCGGATTTAAGTTATTTTAAATACTTAAAAAAAAAAAAATCATGTGCATTACCATGCATTTTTTTTCTGATTTTTCACAAAAGATTATGTCCCCCCCCCCCCCCAACGAAACTTAAAAAAAAAAAAAAAATCAGATCCTTAAATTTATTTATTAATGAATCCTTAAATTCTTATTCCATTCCTTAAAATTCCTTATTCCATTATATGAAATGTTCAAGGCAAAAATCTAAAAATTAAAATAGAAATAGCACTTTAAAAATATTTCTAAATGGTCAACTTCTTTAAATTATATATGTATATATAATAACAAAGTGATATCTATATATTCATTAAAGCATTTTTATTTGTCATTCTTTCAGTATTAACTCCCCCTTTTTTAAGTGAATAATAATTTATTTTATTTTATTTATTTATTTATTTTTGTTCATTTACTTATTTATTTCATTTCATTTCGTTTTATTTTTTTTATATGCGAATCTCATGTGAACGAAGCACAAATAAAACTGAAGTATTGCATCGTATACTAAATAATCAATCGCACCACAATCAATTTTACATATGCACTGAGATAAGTTCTTCCAAAGGACATAACGTGGTTTTCCAGACATTTTCAATTCCTCCAGCAACACTACTTGAGTGAAGCCGGATGAAATAAAAACAGAAACAAATTCACGGAATCAATGTGACAAATTTCCGTTGGTGAATGAATAAAGGAAGTCTGTAGCTTTTAACTTATGTAACGAAAAGAAAAATGAAAATAAATATTTAAAAAAAAAGGGGGGGGGGGCTTATTTGATAATATTTATATAAATTTTAAATTTAATATTATTTTAGAATGATATGGAACAAATGTTTCTCACACATGCATAATAGGAGTTTTAGTTTTTGTATAATTTGTAAAAACAAAGATGCAATTGTACTTTTCTGAACTTACAACAGCACTGCAAAATTAAACCGGCCTATTTTTTAGATGTACATGAAATTCATAGAAATCAGCTTTGTAATAGTTTTGTGTTGTGTAGAATGCTGTTCAGCTAGTGATCAAACTCGTACGACTTTATAAATCTCTATACATAAAAATACATTCTTTTTGCCATAGAATCAGCTACATTACATTGAACTAAACTTTAATGCCCAAACTTAATTATTTCAGATCACTATGCATCAGAAAACTGTCATAATTGATTACACAATACAGTAATTTCATTGATAAAACCCTAAAACTTTTACATCGGGATATATTGGGTAGTTATAATGGAATTTTCACTATATAAACAACATCCTGCAACATAAAATAGATGAGCGGATTTCTACCAAATTTGATATCGCGACGATTCATGAGATGTGCTCAAAGAATTAAAAAAAAAAAAAAAAATGATTAAATCAAAAAATAAACATAAGATGCGCCTTGCACAGAAAAATGGCAAATTTAACTCATGAAATGACCCACGTGGAACCAAAAACTACTAAAAAATTATCAAATTGCTTTTACATTTCATATGAGTTATTTCTTTTCTTATGTTTTTCGTTTTTCAATGGAAATCTCTATCTGGAGGAAATTTTTTAGTTAAAATTAAGATTTATGAAACTCCTTGAGAGCATCACAATCGTCCACATACCAGCTTTGAGGACAATCCGCTTACCCACTTTAGCTACAGGGCGCTGCTTTTATAATAGAAGAAGTGTAATTAATACCATATTTAAAAAAAAAAAAAAAAAAAAAAAAAAAAAATCTTCGCACACTAACTTATACACTGTATGTTTTTGCTGTAACAATTTCTAATAAAAATATTGGACAAAATTGTATATTTAAAGAGTTTTTTACTTGTATGTTCAAACATTTCCACATGCGATTTTTCACCAACTAATATAAATGAAGTTCCATAATGTAGAATAAAGATAAAACAAAATATTTATTAATACATTTATATGAAGTTAAATTTATGCTAAAAATATAACTCAAATTGTATCATAAAATTTTGGTAAAAATTGTTCATTGACCCCCGACCAAGAAAGGAAGATGTTTGATGTAGATCACATATTTGGACATTACAATCAGATAAAATATCCAGTTTTATCGAGTACGGAAAATCATGAGTTGTTCTTGTCCGAAGTATGATATGTTTCCATGAGACTTTTAATCACACAAATTAAAGGAGTTTTGGGTTCAGAGTCTTTAACCGCCTGCGGAAAAGTTAACTGACTCTTATCATTCCGTTCCGAAACGATGGAAGTTCAAGTTTACCTCAAATATCACAGAACTTTAATCTCTGTCAAAAATAAGGAGTTCGGTTTTTACTATTGCGTTTCTCAAAAACAAAAGAAACCTATAAATACACGTTTCCTATTATAAAAAAATTGTTTTAATAGTACTATCCTCATTATATAGCGAGACTTCTAATATCAATAACATATTACTTACACAAATTTAAGCATTAAAATTTCCAACCCATTTATCTGTTTTTTTTTTTTTTTTAATTTACTTCGGATATTAAATAATTTTATTAAAATATATATTTAGTGCTAAAAGTATTAGATAATTTTATAACAAATTAGACTTAATAAAAGTTTGCAAACGACCTGTGGCAAATTCTTTTAATAATTCTTTTGACAGTTTTTATATGTTTGAAACAATCGCCAGTTATATACTGGATGTTCGAAAAACATTGACCTTGACTTTAATTCCTTAAATATTCATCTTAGATTTATGAATAAGTTAAAAAGATGCATAAAAAGTGCATTAAAATTTTATAAAATCGATTAAAAATTCAATTTCAGGGGATACAATATTAAGAATTAGAAGAATAATTTTTTTTATAACACTCTCATATACAAGTATACAACACACACACACACACACACACACACACACACACACACACACACACATATATATATATATATATATATATATATACTGTTTTTCTCCAATGAGTGAAAGTGTCCCATACACTAATAAGATGACATACGAAATTTCAGCTTTGCATCATAAAATGTCCTAGAGATATGTTTAAACAAGGTTATTGCGAATTTAATTACAAAGTAAAATATAAATGTGTTTGCATATCTAGAGTAACTGCACCAGTAGTGGTGCAGTTTAGTTAGTAGTGCTCAAAAATATTTTCTGACTATTTTTGTATGCGTTGTTCTTAATTTTAGTAGCTGTAACTATAACCAGTGTTCGATGTCTCAATTAATGCTTTCGAAACCGGCATCTCGGAGGTAGTCAAGGAATTTAACATTACAGTTACAGTTGTAGAAATAATTGCAACTCAAGTAGCGGCTAAAGTAAAAAAAAAACTTTCTATAACTTCAAATGTTATAGTAGCTTCTCAAAATGAATAATTTGTTTAAAATATAGTAATGTTGTATATGTAATTTAATTCGTTTGCATTTTTTTTGTTCACCTCAAGGTTTTTCTAATGTAATTTGTTTGATGTAATAAATAATAAAAGTACTTTACAAAAAATAGTAATCGTTATTATAAAACATGTTTCACATTGACTTTATATCACAAGACATAAAAATTATGCTGAGATTTTAATAGAGTGAAGATTCATTATAGTTGAGGTTTCAATACATTTTTCTTAATCACAATGAACAATATTATCGATAATTATTAGTAATTACCAATGAAATTTAACAATTATTAATATATAACAAATAATTGGGACTAATATGCATTACCTATCTATCATTTTTACCAAAACAAATGATTAGTATTAAAAATAGACTTTTATTATTAACCCCTTGACATACAAATAAAATGCGCTCCGACGCGTCCCTCTAGGATACCATTTAATCTGGCTGAATTATGAACACAAGTAACCAGTGTGCTTGTAACAAGTGTACAAGCTCAGTAACAGTACGTTTTAATTTAAAATTAACAGTCTAAGCAAAATAGCATCGATGCATAACCGAAACCAAATAATCTAATGATATACTACATGGTGTTCACCGAAGACCGTTCTTGACGTCTCGGAGACGTCAAAGTCTATAATGGTACATGAAATAAATGACGTCTCTGAGACGTCATGGTATGTCAAGAGGTTAATAACAAACGGCTTTTTTACATTGATCATAACATATACGTGTGTATGTGTGTCCGTGTGTACGACTAAATTTTTAAAAAGTAATGAAAAACTTACCTCTTCTTTACAAGTGTTATCTGAAGCTATTCTTGCATGATTAGAACGAGGATTCATTGGCATATCAGCAGCACTGTAAGCTGAAAGTGTCTCCATTTTCACCGCAACGAACTTTACATACTATTTCTTCCATAAGTATAGGTAATTAGTCTAATCTGTGAAAAAATTTAAATTATAAGAAAACAGATTTGGTTTATGCAACAATATTAAAACATTGCACACTTAGAATTAGATTTTCTCTAATAACGTCCAGATTGGATTTTTTTTTTTTCCCTTGTAAAGAAATGGACTATATTTTTTAACCATTTAAGTTATACAAATGAAACTGAAGAAAAAGTAATATGTTGTGGATATTGTAAAGCTTTCTTCTTTCTTCTATATTTCCTTCTAGAAATTCACGTAATTTTAACCGCAACAGTCATCGTTGCCTTTTACATTTTTAAAAATGAGGAGGAAAAACTCGTGACTTAGAAAAAAAAAAAAAAAAGCTTTTATTCTTGTTGAAGTTAAAAATGAAAAATATTGGTAACTTTGTTTCGGATTACCACAGATGCGTGGTTCAACAATTCGTACGTTTTTACTATGTAACCGATATCGTATACGTTTTTACTATGTAACCGAATTCTTTTGTGATTTCCCTGTAAAAAATCTACAAATAGTAATCATGTAATTTCCGTTAGCGATCATGCTGTATCAAAATTCATGAACCTGTATCAGTTTCATTCTCTGTTAAATAATGCAATGCACTTCAAATTGACTAATACACTCATTATTTTCACTAGTGATCGCACTTTAGCAAAACAATATAATGTATATCAGTTTTATCCCGTTTTAAATAGTTCAACATTTCTACAACGACCTTCAATTTATTTAACCCATACACCATAATGTATAAAAATTCTATTTTACTTCCTTGAAAAAAGAATTGTAAGTCACACCCCCATGAAAATACACACATTTCTTGCAATGGTGTCTCATAACGTGCCAATTCAATTTTGTCTTAATCTATAGTGAAATTTAGAAGCCAGCATACATAAAATAATTTATATCTATGAGCCATAATGAATAATAATTTTTCTTTGTATTCCTGTAGAATAATTATAATGTCTTACATAAAAATCTATACAGTTCTTGCGACTGTGACCTATAAAATAAATCCAAATTTTTTACTCATATAATGTTTAAACCTCTTATTATTATTATTATTATTATTATTTCTAATTTTTTGCATGTTTTTAGCCAAATACTAGATAAACGCAAAAAGTAAATAAACTCTTATTGGTGTAAATAAAAAAGTTACGTTTTTAAACAAATGTTTTATGTTCTAAAATATATGTCTTCTATATGTCTGATCTCTTTATTTAAGTGATTTTTAAAGACTAATTCTTACATGCTTTATTTATTTTTCTTTCTTTCTTTCTTTATTTTCAAATTAGCTCAATTCTTGTAAATATCAGTCATCCGCCATATTGAAATTATGCACAATACAAAGAAAAATTAACCTCTTCTCCAGAATATTAACCTACAAAAATGAGTATGCTATGTTGTCCAAGATGTAATTTCCTCATTTTATTTATACAAAAGTGCTTTAAAAAATCAAGCATTTTGGGGTGAAAAAAGGAAAAAAGAAAAAAAAAAAAAGAAACAAAAAACAAAGCCTTTTTTTAAAAGAGAGATAAAAATCACAGGGAAAATGTTAGCCAAAAATGTTAAAAAGCATGCAATAAATATCTAGGAGGAGGGGGAGAGAGAGAGAGAGAGAGAGAGAGAGAGAGAGAGAGAGATTCCTCCGACAACCAAATACTCTTTTCAGTCGGCCTGTTTGTAGTTTCAAAAAATTAACCAGAACAAAAATCCCACTGTAAACTAATATGTTGCGGCCATAACAAAACTTTCTTCTGAATCATTCCATATAGCAACGACACTTAATGTTTACCATGTACACAAAAGTTTAAGTTCATAGCTTCTTACAGTAAAATTTTACAGGTGGAGTTTGGGGCAATTTTAACCATCAGATGCTGAGATGTAGCCATGCGAAATATCGCAATAGCAGCTCCACCTATCGGCAGATATACACCTAAATTTTGACGAATTCGTTTTCATAAAGGTTATCCCACATATGAAGTTTCGTGCAATTATATGCTATAGAAGTTGAAATTTAATCTTTCTATTCACGGGGTAAATCGTCACCTTCTGCTCTATATGCGCTCAGATTGAATCAATATATTATTTGTTAATGGTTCTCTTATATACCAAGTTTGTGCTATCATATACAATAGAATCTGAGATATAGCCATACCGCTCTTGAGGAACATTTCAATATAGCAGCGCCTCCTACCAGCAGGCGAAAAAAAAAAACAAAAAAAAAAACAAAAAAAAAAAAAAAACAATATATATGTGTGTATATATATATATAAGTATTAAATAAATGTTAAGTATTAAATATTAGTATTAAATAAAATACTGAAAAATGGTACCACTAATTACAGTTTAACTCTTAAATGCCGAGTGTTGCCTTTCGACAACATACCCAATTTTGTCTTCTAAAGTATTATTAGAATAATACTGAAGCTCTAAAGCCTTATGCTTGCCAATTAGCAACAAATTGCTTTTTAGCTGTAAACTATAGTTAAAATAAAGTATGATTTTTTAATGTATTTTTCCCGTGGTTTATTTAAGAGAGGAAAAAAATTAAAACGTTTTTAAATTAATAATAAAATATTCAGCCATTTAAGGGTTAACAATATGTTATAAATATATTTACATATTACAGTCGGTAACGAAAGTGTCCGAACACTAGCAAAAATTCCTATGTAAAAAAAGTACACTTCATACGGTTTTGTGAAATAAATCCTTGTCGAATCCTGTTCTTAGTCAGTGTAAGAACATGATTCGATGAGGATTTATTTAACAAAACCGTATGAAGTGTACTTTTTTTACATAGGAATTTTTGCTAGTATTCGGACACTTTTGTTGCCGACTGTACTTTTTGAATTCACGTACTAATTCTCATAAGTAAGTTAACATTTAAAAAATATTTTTATGTTTGAAAGTCAAAAATTTTCATTGTATTTCAGCATTCAATAACAATAATAATAAATTTAAAAAAATAATTTAACAATGAATCCACGACGTAATACTCATATGTACAGTCGGTAACAAAAGTGTCCGAACACTAGCAAAAATTCCTATGTAAAAAAAGTATACTTCATACGGTTTTGTTAAATAAATCCTTGTCGAATCCTTTTCTTAGTCAGTGTAAGAACATGATTCGATAAGGATTTATTTAACAAAACCGCATGAAGTGTACTTTTTTTACATAGGAATTTTTGCTAGTGTTCGGACACTTTTGTTACCGGCTGTATGTAAAATATTTTGTTAAACTATAATAATGCAAAGTCACGGGAAAAAATTAAAAATTAGTTTACAAAGTACAGTAATATATCTGAATAGGGAGTGGTGACTCCTGACGAATTACCTCAACATTTTGAGCAATTTATTTTATTTTATTTTATTTATTATTCAATTATTTGTGTCCAGCTCCACAAATTCAGCTTTTCTCTCATTTTGTTTTTGTTTCATTTTGTTACTGTCAATTCAAACTTTTGATTACAATCATTAAAAAGCTCCTTCTTTTTAAGTTTCTATATGTTTTGTATTTTCTTTGAATTATTTTAAAGTGAGTATTCTTCATCTTCTTTCTTCAAATAAAAATTAAAAAACGGTAAATTATTTATCTGTTTGTTTTTCGTTCTCATTCTTATTGTTATCACAATATATATGTATATATAAATAATCAGAAAGTACAGTAGAAATATAATATTATCAGCACATCCAGTTGAATTTAAAGAGGATTTAATATCAGTATTTAAACAATTAATATAATCAAAAACAAAGACCACCCAAATCAACCCCCCCCCCCCAAAAAAAAAAAAAAAAATTATATATATATATATATATATACATTAAAATTTAATTATAATTTTATTTTATTAAATTTAAATAGTTTCCCAGGAATGTTAATATAATTAATATTGTTGTATTTTAATACATATGTATGCAAATATTAAAAACTCTACAACAGTAATTTACAAAACAGATTTATGACGTCCACCAACCCCTTAATAGGTTTCGTTTCAGATTGTTTCGAAAATTCATAAAAAGTTCTTGAGGATACCGGTTGACTAATAAAATAATAGGTATTAACTACTGTTAATTGTCTTTTAATATGCTTTTTTTTTTTTTTTATCAAGTGATGTAAACGATGATTGAGGAATATTTGTTTATAGATAGCGATGAAATTACAAGAATAGTATCTAAAATATTAAGAGGGAAAAAAATTAAAGTAGCTAATTAATATTTACCTGATTAATTTAATGCTACTTCCATTTTCCCAGTGATTTAATTTCTTCTTCTCGATATTATTTCAAGACAAATGCGACTTTTTCTTTGAAATGTTGTTTCAACACATAGTTAGTATATTATAACTCAGCACGTGAGAATAGGGCGGTAATAATTTCTTTTCTCATTTACTAGCCATAGCTGAGATACGCCATAGCAATTTTGGAGACGAATGGGTTACTTTTCCAGTCACGATCTGCGTGCGCGACTCACCTGTTTCACTTAAATTGCAGGTGAAGCTTTCAACTTGCAAACTGAAGCCTCTCTCTGACTTAAAACACACTTAAACGAATAAAAGAACATTTTAAATTTTGCTAACTTGAATTCATTCGAAGTTTTTCATTTGCTTTTTAGCAGAAATGAAAATTAGAGTAACAGAACCAGAGAAAACGTTACATATGAATTAAACTGATTTTAAAGTGACAAGACATCTTTTATTTTTCATTTTATTTTTATATATTTATATTCATTTATTTACTTATTTTGGGAGAAGGGTTGGAAGGAAAATAACATACTAAATAAAAAAGTCAAATTTTACCAAAAGAGAAATCACTAATATCGAAATGAAAAATAATGGTAATAATAATTAATTCCAAGTGATAGTTCCTGAATTTGATCAAAAAGATTTTAAAAATTAAACTCTATAAAAATTTTACATGAGGCTATCTCAGTTTTATTATTATTATTATTATTATTATTAAAGGTGTAGATGATGGTGTTCTTGTAAAGAAACTAAAATCTATGGAGTCTTTCAAATGCATATATATCATGCACCTTTGTACTTTTTAAAATAATGTTATTTTTGCAAAATTTTCGACGTCAGTCAAAAAACAACCTTAAATCATAAAAAATCAATCCGCAATCAAATCTCTCATTTAATATAATAATAATAATAAATAATAAATAATAACATCAAAAATGTTCTTTGGCAGTTTCGATAATTTAATTTTTTTGACTGATACTTGAGATAGCATCAGTTATATATATATATATATTTCTCTTAAATTAAAAAAAAAAAAAAAAGTATTTAAATTGTCGTGATTTCATTAAAAAATATATTATGTAATTAAACTCTAACTATTCAGAACCTATATTATTTCCTATTGTTCAAAGAATTTTACATCCCCCGCCCCTCTTTAACACTTTCCAACGAAGTTGAAAAGTGTTAATGACTTCAGTTTGTCTGTTTGTCCGCGCTCTAATTCCCGTAAATACTTATGGAATTTCTTGAAACTGATATATGTTATCCAAGTTCACTACCGGATGTTCTATTTTCAAAATGAAGTGAGTACCTCCAATGGTTTGTGTACAGGAACACCCGAAAGTATTTCAAAGCATTGTGTTCTATGGGGGGTATTTCTATAAAGCATATTTTAATACCTTTACTGTACACAAATCTTTATGAAATTGAAATATGTTATTCAAGTTTACTATCGGATGTTTCTTATGTAAAATGGAGTAAATACTGATTTGCGTACAATGACACTCGAAAGTATTTCAAAGCATTGCGTTCTATGAGAAGTATTTCTGTAAACCAAATTTTAATGAAATTGAAATATGTTATTCATATGCACAAAAGAATGCTTTCTATAGAATATAATATAGTTTAATTAGCATTAGATTTACAGTGCCACACAAAAATATTCAGTTACTTTAAGAGATATTAATAAAAATTTCTGGAATTGCACTTTCGTTTATATTGATCGTTTTTATCACTTTCTAACAAGTTTTAAGTGTGAATATGATTTCACTTTGTGTATCTGTCTGTCTGTCCGCGCTCTAACTCCCATAAAAATTTATGGAATTTCTTGAAACTGATATATGTTATTCAAGTTCACTACTGGAGGTTCCCTATTGAAAATGGAGTGAATACCTCTGCTAGTTTGTGTACAGGGACACCCAAAAGTATTTCAAAGCATTGTGTTCCACGAAGGATATTTTTATAAACCATATTTTAATAACTTTACTTTACTTTGCGCAAAGCTTAATGAAATTGAAATATGTTATTCTATGCACAAAAGAATACTTTTTATAGAATATAGTATAATTAACAATTGATTTACAGGGCCACACAAAAATATTTAGTTACATTAAGAGCTATTAATAAACATTTGCTGTAATTGTGCTTTCGTTTACATTAAGCGTTTTTAACAATTTCTAACAAATTTTAAGTGTGAATATTATTTCAATTTGCGTATCTGTCTGTCCGATTATCTATCTTTCTATCTGTCTGTCTCCCACCCCCAGCGTCCGTAAATATTTTCAGAATTTTTTAAAAATGTTATATATTAGTCATGTTCACTATGAAATGCTCCCTATTTAAAATGACATTAATAGGTCCTGTACAACTAGTTTGTGTACAGGGACAAAAAAAAAAAAAAAAAAAAAAATGCCAATACATTGCGTTTTAGGGCAGACATTTTTACAAATCACACTTAAATAACTTTCTACTGTAAAAATCATAAAGAAATTTTTATGTATTGTTAATATTCAAACCTAATGTTTTGCATAGAATATGATATGATTAACCTTCAGATTTACACGGCTACACTAAAATATTCAACTACATTAAGGGCTGCAATTATAATCTAACAGCTTCATTTTCTTTTGTGTTAAGCCTTTTTAACACTTTCCAACAATGTCTAAAAGTGATTTTAAATTCAATTTGACTATCTTTATACTTTCCTGTGCTTCTGTTTGTCTGTTGTGTGATAACGTAGGCCAATAATATTGAAAATTATATAATACAACAAGGAAGTACAGTTGGAAAGTGTTAATAACCAATGCCTACTGCATGATTTTTCGTTCTTGCTTTAATTTTTTTTTTTTTTTTTTTTTTTTTTTTTTTTTAAATCTACATTTTATCTACAGCTCTTGTCAATCAGAATAAACAAGAGTTTTAAAACAATCATTCAAAGTAATGGACACGGATATTATTCCAGCGACGGAGGAATGACTAACAAACGCGTTTGAAGATTTCAGAAATTTCTCGGATTTTCGCTGCAGCGGCCACAATGCTTGCTCTCGGATGCCTTCACTGATGTCTCATAAATGAGCCATTTCAATTGTCCCCAGAATTAATGTCAGGCCAGTGTGGAAGCCCCTTAATTGTAATAGGGCCACCACATCCGATTCCTCTTGCCGGATAAATGTCATCGAGGTGGTTACGAACGCCAAGATTAAAATGGAGTGGAACACCATCGTGCATGAGCTAAAAGTATCGTTGCACACCGACAGTTGAAGCAGGAAGCAAACTTGGTAGGATAACCCGCGGGAAACTGAAGTAAATTAAGCCGTTGTCGGGCACAATGACGGCTTTAGCCTTAGGCACGTGAGGACTGGGCCTAGTGGAGCCTAAGTTTTAAAGGAGACTAAAATTTAAACGTCAGTGGATATTAAAATTTGAAGAACGACCGAAATCTGAAACGAAAATAATAAGGAAAGTATAAAATAAACAATTGATTAATTATTAATTTTTAATTATTATTGTAAAATTAATTTCAACACACAGAAAAATAAATTGGTCACAGTGACCTGGCAAAATGCTCAACTGACATTGACTAACCAAAATAGCTGACTAGCCAAAAAGTGTACTTGCTGAACTAGTCTCCAAAACTGAAAAGTGTACTTGCTGAACTAGTCACCAAAACTGAAAAGTGTACTTGCTGAACTAGTCTCCAAAACTAAAAAGTGTACTTGCTGAACTAGTCACCAAAACACTACTCCAGACTAGGAAGGTTAATATTATCAGACAAAGAAGGCTAGTCGACAATCATAATTATCTGACCAGGAAGGTTAGTCAACAACCGCAGTTTCAAAGACAAGGCATGTTAGTCAGAATCTACACTTGATTAAGAAAGTTAGTCAACAGATCTCAGGTATCTGACTAAGAAAGGTAGTCAATTTTCAAAGAATATTTGAAGAGGCAGGATAGTCAAGATTATTTGCCTGACTAACCTGTCTGGTAATATCTGAAGAGGAAAACGAGTCTCTATTTGATTAAGCTGCCTCATAATATTTGTGGTGGAAGATTAGTTAGGAAAAAAAAAACAATGACTAGCATGTCTCATAATATTTGAGATAGATTCATACTTGCCAACATATCAGTTTTAAAAATCGGTAGATTTTATCGGGAAAAGAAAAAAAAAAAAGTAGAGAGTTTGTAAATTGACATTTTTAACGATAGAGACTGAATTTATATAAATATATAGTAGACAAAAAGAAAAATATATGAATATTTACAAAATATTTTCCATAAATAAAAATTTTCTTTAAATAAAAATCACTCATCTTTCAAACGAAAACAAATAAAATATTGAGATTATGTGTATTAAAGAATTAATTTCAAATCCTAAAAATTAGAAAAAAAAAATATTGTCTATGATATTTACTTAAAAACAAATTTTTACATTTATAGCAGATTTTGCTTCATTAAGAAAATAACAATTAAATTGTTATTCATAGAATTGTTAAACTAAATTTTCACTGCATTTAGAAATTAAAATGTTCTCCAGATTTTTATAAGATAATGAGGATCAAAATTCAGTTTTTAATTATCTTATCTGACTGAAAATACACTCACAATGACTATGTAAATATACTATTTAATTACAAAGCATTATTTACAAATCTGGTGTGAAAAACCACACGACTTCCATTACCCACTATTTCACGAATTATATGCATTTTTACTTTCATTACCCCACTACCGTAGGTAATGGAAGTATTGTATTCGGTCCAAAAATTCAATGTCGAGTTTTCGCTTGATTTACACGTTTTAAGGTCTCCTGAGTCCAAATCAGTAGTTTTTGGCAATAGTGTGTATGTGTGTGTATGTATGTATGTACGAACGAAATCTTCTGGTTATGATATCTCCTAAACTAATAGAGATAAAACTACGAAACTTCAGCATTGAGGCAGGTCTGGTGTACAGATGAAATTCTGGTGTACAGGCGCCCTGTATAAATAGCTTAATTTCAGGTCTCGCAAGTCGTGCCTTTAAAAACGGCTGTACGGATTATTTTCTAACTCGCTATAGTAACTCACTTTTAAATATGCTTTTGTATGTAATTATTGTTTTCCGTTCAATAATTGAGTACGCCAAGTTTTCGTAAAAGTTGGTATCTCAAAAACGGCTCTAACGATTTTCTTGAAAATTGTTGCATAAATCCATTTTAGATATCCTTTCTCATGTATTAAGTGGTTGTTACAGGAAAAATAACAGTCATCCTGATTAGGTATGTCAGTTTTAGATCTCGGAAATTGGTGTTTGAAAAAATAACTCATTCCCCCCCCCCTTATTTTTTAACTCGCTATATAAATTCTGTTTTACATGTTTACATATGTATATATATATATATATATATATATATTTATACATACATGCATGCACACACACATACACGCACACATATATATATTAGCTTTCATTATAGGAAATTTGTTTGGTGTCTACTTCGTTAGGTCAATTTTACGTGTTCACTGACCACATTATTTCTAAAAAATGCATATAATACGTGTAATAGTGGGCAATGGAAGCCGTGTGGTTGTTTCACACCAGACTTTTTTTTTTTTTTTTTTCTTTTTTGAGAAAATTGAGTTAAAATGGCGAGTTTGAAAAAAATCCGTAAAGATGTTTTTAAAGGAACGCGCTTGCGAGACCTGAAATTGAGTTATTTATACAGGACGCCTATCGATTTTCCTGAACTAACCAACTATATCATTCGAAAGGACTTCTAATAGAATGTTTATATAGCAAATTTGAAGAAAATCGTTAGAGCCGGTTTTGAGATACGGGCTTACGGTCCCACTTCTGGTTTCTGATGTCCCACTTCCGGTTTTTCAATTTTTATCAACATTTGGAAAATGCATCTGTACACCAGACCTGTCTTAATTCTGAAGTTTTGTAGTTCTATCTTTATTAGTTTCGGAGATATGATAGCCTGGAGATTCCACACACACACACACACACACACTTACCAATTGCCAAAACCACTTTTTTGGACTCAGGGGACCTTAAAACGTGTAAATCAGGTGAAATCTCGATATCGAATTTTTGGACCGAATACAATACTTCCAGAGCTGCCAACCTAATCCGGCAAATTGTTAGTACCGACCCTTTTTCTACACCACTTAATTTTTAAAGCAATTTTCTTCAAATGTATTTACGATGAATTAAGAAGAAAAAACTCTAAGAAATGACTGGTGTAGAAAAAGGGGCGGTACTAACAATTTGCCGGATTAGGTTGTCAGCTCTGTACTTCCATTACTTACGGTACTCGTAGTAGGGTGATGGAAGTAAAAAATCCAAAAATTTAAGTTTGTTTTGAGTTAATTAAAATCAATATTGTAATTTTTACACATACATTTAATAAGCCTCATTTCATTATTATATGTATTCTCTGTATATTTTCCTCTATATATTTTCCAGTAAAATTACTCAATTTTACAATTTTTCTCGTAAGTTCCTAAAAACAGCAGACCAGTAGAAATAGCTAAAAAAAACGGTAGTCTACTGGTAAAAACAGTGGAGTTGGCAAGTAAGCAGATTAATCAAAATTTTAATTGGTTAAAATCCTTCATATTTTATGAAGAATAAGAGATTCGTGCTTGTTTGCAGGGGTTTTGTAAAAACATTCTTATTAGTCTTAACCTCTTTACTTTTGTAATTGTTTAATCTTTTCTCCCCTTTAAGGTGTTCAACCTTGAAAATACATTTAAAGAACTTTTCTGGAAAATATTACTTGTCTATCAATAAAAAAAAAAAAATACTCATAGCTGCCAACTTCTTCAAATTATTCCGGAATGTTGTTAACATTCGCCCTTTTCTTCATACCATATTCTTTCTAGAATAATCTTCTTTAGCATGTAATTACAATTAAGTATGAAGAAAATTACTCCTCAAAGAATATGAATTGAAAAAAGGGCATTACTAACAACATTCCGGAATCAATTAAAAAAGTTAGCAGCTATGAATACTGGAAATTTAACAAACCACTGAAACAAAGAATTCGCTAGTTTAAACATTCTTCCCTACATTTATTTATTATTAACGCAAGCATTTATCCAACACCTTCTTATCAAGACCTTCCAAATGGATTGTGGCGCCACATGATTTAGTCCATTTTTTATGCACATCCTCATATATGGATTTAGAATTATTTTTAGAATTTATTATATTTAGAATTTATTTTTTTTTTCTCCTCGGTGCTTTCGTTTTATACGCTGTGGTTACAAAAATAAATATAAACCCTTTTTTTTAAGTTCCTTTTTTTAATATTACCCATTTCATTCCCAATTTTCCCCCCCATAAAACAATAAATCTTATATTTAGTCATAAATTTATTTCAAAGGTAATATATATATATATATATATATATATATATATTTTTTTTAAATAGGAGTAATAGCAGAGTACGAATTAATATAGCTAATAAAGTAACTGAGCGGTGTTTATTTATGTTTAATATAACCACTGATGCCATTAATAATCACAACTTTTCAATAAATAAAAATATGAAAATTTTGGGAAACATACATGTTGTAATTAGTTAAAATACAAATTATAAACATTAAAAAATAAAATAAAAAATGTTTCAAACACTTAATTTACTTAACCCTTTACATACCAAATCACCTTATTTTTGGAAAAATAGTTTGAAACTTTTTTATTATATTTCTTTTCTGAAAGAGAAACATCTCATATTAAATTTAGCTTACTTTTGCTTAACAATAGAGAAAGTTTAAATTATAGGGACTTTGAAGTTCCAATGAAAGCCTGTAGTAAATTTAGGCTATATTGAGGAATTTTTTTGGTAGGACTTTAAAGACCCCGTGGGATACAAAGGGTTAAGCCACCTGAATATATGCATATATTTTTTAAATAATGGATTTTTTCACCAAATTAAAATTATAAACAGGTACGACGATACAATGTATTGATATAGACAATATTAACGATATATAAGGTATAGAAGTTACAATGTACTAAATTATAAATAACATCAAACTCCAAATTTCCGGTTATTTAAAGTTTTAAAATCATAAATATTAATGATACACCTTTTTTTTTTTTTTTTTTTTTTTTAAGGTGAGGGTGGACATAGAATTTGCATTAAAAAGACCTTTTACCGTATATAATAAGAATTTTTTTTTTTCCTTTAATCATCTCTGTAAATTTTATGCACAGATAAATTTTAATATATAGCAATAATTTACAAGTATTTGATCATCCAAAATAACTCTCACTTACCTGATAACATACTTTCAACATTCTTTAGATCAAGATTTTAAATAGATTTATTTGCTTATTTAAATAAGAAACTAAGTAATTAAAATAAGACATAAAAGACAAAAATCAAGAAAAAAATAATTTTATTGAAAATTATAAATATGTTTCATGTACATAAAGAAGATTTTTCTATCATTTGCATAAAAATTAATCATAATAATAATATAAAAGCACAAATATCATTAGGTAATAAAACGTAATTTTTTTGCCTTGGCTTTTGCAATACTTCTCAAAATTTTTTAGTCATTATTTGTTAACTTTGTCCAACTTAATTATTTACAAATCTAAATAGCTCTTAAACAAAAATGAAATATTTCCACAGGACTTTGTCTTCATGTACTTGGCTTTGATAGATATGATGGCAAATCACTGAAAATCGTAGGAATAGCACCATCTTTAACAATTGGTTTATTTCTTGGGACTTGATATAACTTTTCTTCTTTTTCATTAAAATATGTTACTGTTTGTATAATTTCACCAGGTTTAAAATGGAGCTCGCAAACCTTAAAATGAAAAAAAAAAAAAAAAAAAAGGTCATTAGGATGTCGCTAAGAAGTACGTTATATGAGGTGTAAATTTCACCTCATTGCATAGGTTGCATTTAGTTAGGAAGTTGCATATATCAAAACCTTTCTTAATCTATGCATAAATTATTATATACTCGTTTATAAATTTTTATGTGAAAACAGGGCACTTTGGAATCACCTAGGAGAGGCCTTCATCCTGCAGTGGATTGATAAAGGCTGAAATTGATAATGATGATGCATATATATATTGTCATATTTCACTTACTTTATAATTCGTATGATTACTTTGGGTATGATTCGTATTCGTATGATTACTTACTACTTGATTACGCACGCACAAGCTTTTTTTTTTTTTTTTTTTTAATCGATCTGGTTTTTTTTTTTTTTTTTTTTTTTTTAAATGAATATATTGCTGTTAGTACACTATTGTTAAACATATTTGGAAGCTGACAACCGTATTATAAATGCTATTTATATAATTTATGTATGTTCAAACAAATACGAAACGTCCAATACAGTACAGTCTATGGAAGGAATTTCTTTAAAGTGCCTTTTAACATATTTCCAGGGGTGCAGAATATGTCCGAACGCGCGAACGATGTTCGGGGGAAATTTTGAATATTTATTTTCTTAAAATAAAAATGAAAACGGAAATAAAAAAAATTTGGTGTGAAACAACCACACGACTTCCATTATCCACTATTACACGTGTTATATGCACTTTTTGGAGTTAATGTGATCAGAAGACATAGAATTGACCTAATGAAATAGACAACTAAAAATTTTCCAGTAAGAGAAAGTTAATACAGCATAAAGACATATAAAACAAAGTTTACATAGCGAGTTTAAAAAAAGAAGAAGAAAAAAGGTGGGGGTTAGTTTTTTTTAATTATTATTTTACTTTTTGAAACACCAGTTTCCAAGATCTAAAACAGATCTAACTGATCAGGATGACTATTAATTGTCCTGTAATAACCACGTAAAGCATGAGAAAGGATACCTAAAATGGGTTTATGTAACAATTTTCAAGAAAATCGTTAGAGCCATTTTTGAGATAGCGACTTGGCATGTTCAATTGTTGACCGGAAAACAACAATTACATACAAAAGTATATTTAAAAGAGGGTTAATATTGCAACTTTGAAAAAAATACATACAGTCGTTTTGGAAGGAACGCACTTGCGAAACCTAAAATTGAGCTATTCATACAGGACGCCTATCAATTGTCCTGAACTAACCAACTATATCATTCGAAAGGACATCTAATAGAGTGTTTATACAGTAACTTTGAAGAAAATCGTTGGAGCCGTTTTTGAGATACGGGTTTACGAACTCACTTCCGGTTTCGGATATCCCACTTCCTGTTTTTCTAATTTTCACCAAAACTTAAAAAATTCATATGTTCACCAGACCTGCCTCAATTCTGAAGCTTCGTGATTCTATTTTTATTAGTTTAGGAGATATCATAGTCAGAGGACATCGCCAAAAAACACATTTTTGGACTCAGGGGACCTTAAAGCATGTAAATCAGGTGAAATCTTGATATCGATTTTTTGGACCGAATACAATACTTCCATTACCTACGGCAGTCGGGTAATGGAGTAAAGATATACTGAAAAAACAAAATTTCTAATATTAAACAACAAATTGGCAGCTGTTTTCTTCTGTTACAAGTGTATTTATTTTTTATTTATTTATTTATTTATTTATTGAAATACCTATTACTTACATCCCCTGCCCCCCACCCCCCACCCCTAAAGTTAAGTATTTGAAGTTCGGTGATATATATTTAGTGATTCATTCAAGCTAGAGAAAATACCAAATCTCCAACTCTTTTTTTTTTTTTTTTTAATTGACTAAAATGCTACAAGAATAATAATCCAGTTCACATAAATAAACAAACACTTTAATGACCGCGGATGGGTAAATTTACGTATTTGATTACTTTAGCCGATAAGAAAGGGGGGGGGGGATGAAGGGAAGATAGAAATAGGAAAAACATTTTTTTTTTTCATAGTTTTGAGACTGATTCAGTTTCGATTGTGCAATCAATTGGCCCGCCCCCCCCCCTTCCTCGCAACCAAACTCCGCGCGTACACACACAAAATAATAATAATATTAAGAATAATAAATAAAACAGAAGAAAGAAAGAAAAAGCACTTGAGCAGTTAGCTGTGAGTGATAAAACATAAATTTTTGAATGAGTTGGTTCTTTTTGTGTCTTAAATTTTAGTTTTCACTTAAGAATTTTAACACTTAGTTAAAACTTCTGTTGTTCTTTTATGGATGTTTATAGAAGCCCAATCATTTCATATTAATTGTTATTAATCTAAACTTATGCTTAATCTTTTTTAAATTATTTTTTCAATTTAAAATTATTTTGCATTACAGTTGCACACATACTATTCTTTAGTTTTTTTTTTTTTTTTTTTTTTTTTTTTTTTTTGTATTCAATAGAAGAAAGCATTGGATTCGTAAACATTTTCGATTTTCGGTTTCTGATGGATTTATGCGTTTTGAGAGCTCGAGAACATGTTTTGACAATAGAAAATGTTTGTATGTGACAAAAAGTTTTGTGGCGACTTGTATCTCAGGAACTACTGCACAGAATTGCATATAAATTAATATACGGATGCACCTTAACATAAATTAGTGTCTATCAGCTTTTGGTGCCAATCGCTCAACAGATGACGCTGCTCTACAGCAATTTCAGAAAAGGCTATATCTTAGAAACTAATGCACGAAATTGCATATTAATTTATATGCAGATGCGCCTTGTCATAAGTTAGTGTCTACCAACTTCTGGTGCCAATTGCACGACAGGTGGCATTGTTATACATCGATTTCTGCAATTTCAGGGAAGGCTCTATCTCAGGAACTACTGCACAGAATTGCATATAAAATTATATGTAGATGCACCTTAACATAAATTATTAGTTTATGTCAACTTTTAGTGCTAATCGCTCAACAGGTAAAGCTGCTATACAGCTATTTTTATAATTTAAGGGTTATATCTCAGGTTCTAATGCGTATAATTGAACAATATTTAATGTATAAAAAGGCCATTAAGAGACGTAATGTTTATTAAATTGGGTGTATATAGGCGATATGTGGTGCTGTTATACTGCAATTTTCCCCGTGATCATCTGTACGGTAAAAATTTACTTCCGTTGAACCTTTAGACTACCTCTCTGATATGAAAATCGTCTGCATTAATAATAGATAAAAATAAAAATAAAAAATAATTTCCATTGCATGATTTTATATAGGAAAAGGTAGAAGAAAGTTAGTTTTGTGGTGGCATCAACATGACATTTTTTTTCTTCTTTTTTTCTCCCCGGGGGATAAAAGGCAGGCTTGAAACTCTTATACTTTTTTTTTTTTTTTTTTTTTTTGTAATGATACATATCAACAAATGTCTGATAGCTGCTGATTCTGTCATTCAGCTTTTGAGCACTATTTTCTCAGACTATATGACTCGTTTTGTCGAAGGTTAAAATCATTTTGTATCTTTATATAGTAATTTGTCTCATTTTTATAGCATATAACTTATATTTTTTCAGTTTGTTCAGTGAAACAAATAACATGAAATTAAGTACATATTTTTAACAAGATACCTTTGTTTATAACGAATACTTAATAGTATCTAATAATTTAAACTCATATTATTTTTGATTAAATTTATTCTAAAGGAAAATATATATATATATATGATATCAAAATTTTAATATTTAAAAATATCAACCTTTAAAAAACAATCATCAATCATTTGAATGAAACAAGTAACATGAAGTTAAATCTATTTATATTTTAACTAAGACATCTATTATTTATCGCTAATAATTAATATTGTACACAAGAACAATTTAAAAATTGAGAAAAGAATATAGTATGTGATATTAAATTCATATCATTTTTGCTCAAATTTGTTCTGAAAAAATTTTTATCAAACATTTAATAATAAATGAAGACATTTTTTATTACATGCAAATATCAACCATTTCCCAAAAATATTTAAATTATAAAGATATATTTATTTATTTAGAACTGGAAAAAATAATAAAAATAAATAAAAAATAGAACAAATAACAGATAAACGAGGAATCTTTTAATTTTTTTTAATTCATCTCATTAAAAATTTTAAATATAAAAAAGTATGAATATTATTCTTGTTCGGAGATAAGATAGATAAAATGCAGCAAAAGATAATTTAAAAACATACCTTAGAATTCGGAGTTATTCAAAATCCTTATAAATAGCATTTTTCTATATCTTTTTTGAATTTTTATCTCTTGCAATCCAAATACCTTCTGAACCACCTTTAAGGGAAAATAAAGCGTTACTATTCTGTGTATAAAAAATATAAATATGAGCTTAATGTTAAAAATATATGTAAAAAACTATAGTTCAGACAAATTAAAATACTTATTTTTATAATACAACGATACGCAAAACTAAGATTTATAATAACGTATTTTAAAATTTATACGTTTTAAACAACTTTATAAATTAAAACAAATTCTAAATACCATTGATATTGTTAGAAGATTGCTAAAGCTTAGAATTTTACAATTTACTATTCTAACAAAGCTTTACAATAAATATATACATATATATACACACACAATAAATAAAGTATTTAGCACTTACTTTTGACCGTAAACTCGATTCGCAGATAATTAAAATCTCTCGGTCTATTTCTAAAATGAAAATTATCACAAATATGGAAATGGAACCGAAACAACATCAACGGATCCACGATTTCAGACTTCTAAGTATTTGGATTTCGAATTCTGCGATTGCATTATCCCGCCAAATTTGATAGGTTAAATTATTCGATTTCGGTTGACTAACTCAAGTTGTCAGAAGGAGACAAAAAAAATAAAACAAAATAAACAAAAAAATAAAAAATAAAAAAATAATAATGCTGAGCTTTTGGACTAGCCAAACAAATTTTTCTTAGTCAATTGACAAAACAGGAACAATTTATTTTTATTCTCTCATCTGACTAACCGGTCAAATTTGAGGAAAATGAAAACTGTACCTGGGAAATTAGTCATCTGACAAGTTTTAGAGGCAAAACGGATCATCAGACGAAACACATTAAAGATACATGGTAAAATAAAACGACTTTTGTGTCTCATGACTAAATGGGATTGTCAGGTAGTGTTTTGATTGTTTAAAATGTTGCGTAATTTTGTGCAAATTTGTCAATATACTAGGAAAACGTGTACTATGACAAAGATAACACGTTTCTTGACAAGTTTCGATTTTCCATTTTTCTGTGTGAATACCTCCTTTAACAGGTTGCGGATTTTTAGGTACTGGTTTGAAATACACGAATGCATACTCAATTTGCACAGATGCTCTATTTGTACGGCATGTACGGCAGTGGCGGCTCATGAACCGAAAATAAGTGAAGAGCTGAAAAATAACATTTAAGTATTTTTAATGCATAATTTTTACTAAGCATAATTTTAACTAAAAATTAACTAAAAATACTCATTTTATTTGAATGTAAAGTTATTCTCTATAAATGAATACAGTGTGTGAAATGCCTCTTCACTTATTTTCGTTCCACGAGCCGCCGCTGATGTACGGTTGATCGTCTAGTCTGGGGAGCGACCTTATTTAATTATAGAGTGCTGCTAATTTCATAGGCGATTAAACGTCCAGCACCAGATTGAGATTATGCTTAGGCCCACGAAAATTTTTAAGCCTGTTAAATTCTTAAAAACGATTTTATTTTAAACACAAATTCAAACACAAAAAGCCACTGAAAAATGAATCCGATTAGGTTTTCAATCAAAGATATACATTTGAAAGACTGATCTAATCTCTCTGTCATAAGTCAAAGATGTTTTCATTTGATGATTTAAATTATTTTGTTCAATAATTAAAAAATTGAATTAATAAGATAATAATTAAGTAATTAAAGTACGCAATTAGTTAAATTTAAAATATCAAACGAAAAGCTGTAAAGAAGCTATTTTGAAGCAAAGCAACTTATCTATTTATAAATCGAAATAATTTCTATGTATTGTTTAATAAAAATATAAACGTGACGTTAGTCGGTTCCTTAGTGATTAATTAAAAATTTTCATTCAGCTTGTTATAATATCTTTGTAGGAGAAACCAAATAAACTAATTGATTTCTTTATTTTTCTTTTATTTACTTTTTTTCCCCGTGAACAATTTTTTCATCAGGACACTGGATTACATATTTTTTAATTATATGTTGATTATTATGCGCATTTTGCGCAAAATTTTATATATTTAAAGAAAGTATTTTTAGTTGTATTACATTTATTAGTATTATTTATACATAATGTTTTAGAAGAGGAAGGGGACGAAGTGTAACTTATCCGCCACTGATCAGGTAGCAAGTACGGGTCCACCAAGTAACCATCGAGAATACCACGCCAAATGTTGATACTGATCCAGTGTTGTTAAATCAGCATTTCGCGGAACTCTCGCAGATTATCTTCCAGCCAAATATCAGCATTATGCATGTTGAAAATGTCATCTCGAGTAAATGTAGCTTCATTTATAAACAGCACATTGGATGTAAATTATGGATCATCCGTTAATGTATCTTTTACCCAGCGCACGAATTCCAATGGGCGGTGATAGTCTATTTCGTAAAGAGCTTGCACCTTCTGTATATGAAAAAGAGTGCATCCGTTCACTATGCAAAACTCTCCACATTGACATGTGCTCAGGGCCCGATTAAGCCAAAGTGATGCCCAGGTCCTGATTCAGTTTGTCCCCCCCCCCCCCGCTTATATGTAAGCCATTGAATAAAAAAAAAAAAGAGCATAATACGAAATACATGATTGTTTTTGTTTGAAAAAATATTATGTTACAACAACAGGGATCAGGGAAAAACAAGAGAGTTAAAGTCGTACCCTGATTCAAAATGCAATTTGTATTCATTGCATTTTAAGAATAATATTTTAAATTGATAATTCAAAAAACTTTACTGTACTATGTAAATTCCTTCTAAAAAATTAAAATTTAGAAAGTAATTAATTATAAGCTTTTTAAAAGTTTGAAATTGAAGTTTTTTAAAACATCTTCATTTTATTAAGCAGTAACAATTTAATATAAACTTTTTACTGAGCAAGACTATTTTTGTGCCCCTAAAATTGTGGTGCCCAGGTCCTGGGACCCGCAGGACCGTGCTTTAATCAGGAATCAGGCTCTGCGGTGTGCTGCAATCACCCGCGTACTAGCAGCCGGCGAATTGTAAAACTGCTGTACTGTAGCACATACAGCTGTATTCACCAATAACTTCAACTCCTGATTGAAAACGAAAACTTGAAAAGCTTATAAAAGCAGTGTTAAACATCTTAGCAAAGTCTGACGCGTTGCATCTGCCATCTATCGGCATTGTTATTTTCAGATTTTTTTAGCTGAAAGTAACCAATCATAAATTATCTGAAAACAGTGATACTAGATGGCAGAAGCAGCGAGCAAAATTTTCTTTGAAAGCTACACTCTGCCTTTAGACGCTTTTCAAATTTTTGCGTTGAACCGGGAGTCGATGTTAATGGTGAATAAGGCCGTTAATCTTTTTGGGTAGCACACATGGCGGTTTCGTCCTCTATCATGACTCGCTGTGTGGAAGGACCCAGTTTCCCGTAGCATCGATCAATACGCACGTAGGTACGGAAAATGCCTCGTCGGATATCGTTCTTGATAAATACCATGTGCTAAATGGCCGTTCCCTGCAGCTTCGCCATAAACCATATGAATATCTCATATCAGCCATTTCGTTATTGGAATAGACAGGTATTCCTAATACAACTACAAAATCCATGCTCTCTCAATCACATTGTCTCTCGTCGTTTGCAGTCTATTTCTATACCTACAACACATGTGTGTTTATTGGTCCGATTCTGAGGAGGTAGCAAATCTACATACGTAAGTTCTTGTTCATAGGTTTGATTGAACCTTTTCCCCGGTTTTTGGTATCTACAGTCGGCTGCAAGATTATTCGAGCACTAGCCAATAATTCCTATATTTAAAAAGTACACTTAAGACTGTTTTGCTAAGTAAATCCTTGTCGAATCATGTTCTTAGACTGATTAAGAACATGACTCGACAAGGATTTATTTAACAAAGCTGTATTAAGTGTACTTTTTTTTGGCAAGGATTATTGCTAGTGCTCGAATAATTTTGCAGCCGACTGTAGATATGTACAGTCGGTAACAAAAGTGTCCGAACACTAGCAAAAATTCGGATATCAAAAAGGTACACTTAATACTGTTTTGTTAAATAAATCCTTGTCGAATCATGTTCTTAGTCAGTGTAAGAACATGATTCGATGAGGATTTATTTAACAAAACCGTATGAAGTGTACTTTTTTTACATAGGAATTTTTTGCCAGTGTTCGGACACTTTTGTTATCGACTGTACGATATGGAAGCAAACAAGCTTCGCACTACTATCCGCTTTCGTAAAAAAGCAACATGCGAGGTTTCGATGCTTGCACATTTTCGTGATTTTCATCCATTAAAAGCCAACACAGAAGAAAAATATTTCATAAAATAAACGAATTTAATCGTAAATATTTTTAATGGAAAAAATATTCACTCATTTAATCAAAAAAAATTTTTTTTAACTGACCTATTCCAGGGCTATAATTTTCAATTTCGGAATTTCTAGGATTTGAAATTTGGTTTTCTGAGATTCTCGTGAATGATAAATGTGTTATTTAAAACAGGAATTAGCAAGCAAAATTTACGAAAATCTGAAGAAAAAAAAAAGTTTTTTTACAGAATTGTTATAAGGAAGCTAATGATATATTAGTCTAATTAGTATTCGCAATCAGATAGATTATTGCGAAAAAAGAAAAGGGAAAGAAAAGAAAAAAAAAATCAAGTATTTAGGTATTAGTGCATCAGAATACACTAGAGTGATCATATTTTTTTCATTGAATTTGGGGACAAATATGGAGATATAAAATTTGTCCTCGAATATAAAATATATTTGTCCTCGAATTTCGAGGAGAAAAAATGAATAAATGATAAAATCACTTTAAATTGTAAAATTTTAGTAATTTTTATGCATAAAGCACCTAAAAGAACTTACTTCAGCTTATTTATTAAACATACAATAAATTATTATAATAAAACGTTAATAACTTTATAACCGGTGTCCTCAAATGTGTTGTAATTTTTTGGGGATGAAGGTAGTTTTCGAGGACTGTCCTCAAGATTCGAGGACATATGGTCAGCCTAGAATACACTTTCTACCAATAAGTATTTGGTCACTTTCAAATTTAGATGTTATGTCAAACATCTAAAAAAAAATTTAGGAATTTTCTTGAAACTTCGGATTATAAAGAACAGTTTAAACCTCATATTTTCAGCAAAAGTTTTGTCCTGAAGAGGAAAAGAGAACCAGTAAAAAATTAAACAAAAATCAAAATGAATTGTATCACCCTGTAAAAAGTAATAATGCATTAAATAAATTTTGGCCATACCATGGGATTATGAGGCTTCTCCTAATTATCTGTATAAATTTTTATGAGGCTACTGCTAATTTTTATGAGGTAACAAAAGTATCCGAACACTAGCAAAAGGTCCCATATAAAAAAAAGTAGAGTTAATACTGTTTTGTTAAATAAATCCTTGTCGAATCATCTTTTTTTATATAGGAATTTTTGCTAGTGTTCGGATACTTTTGTTACCGACTGTACCACATATATTCATGGAAATACAACGGTTTCTTTAAAAAATTGCTATTTTTTTGTAGGGTATTAGACCCAGTGCAAAGCCAGTTTTAGGAAACTTAGCATTTTACATTAGACTCAGCATACTGCAATCAGAATGCAAAATGTTAAATATCTTACGAAATATGAGCAATTTTACAAAATACTTTTTAACTACGCATGCAGAAGCTTTAAAAAAATTCTATTTACATAATTTAATAGCTAAAAGTATTGAGCTACTTATATGAAAGTCCAAAATAAATATCGTGTAAATTCAAAAATTTAAGAGGGATATAAATAATAGAATTTTAGTTCCTTTCAAAATAAAAGCTAAGCTATAAGGGGTTTTACTTACATTTTTATTTTGATTCAATAAATGCTCAATGGTAATGCAGTGTTCGCTGATTGTAAATAAATATTGATAAAACCATCTATAATATTCCTTTTTCTTTTTTTCTTTTTTTTTTTTTTTTTTTTTTTGAGAGAGAGAGAGAAAGAGGAACTGAAATTCTGTTCATTCTATCTCTGACATCTCTTTTAATTTACACGATATTTGTTTGGGGTTTTCATATAAGTAGCTCCATACTTTTGGCTATTCAATTATGCAAATTATTATTTTTTTTTTTTAAACTGTGCATGCGTAGTTAAAAATTATTTAGTAAAAATGGTCATATTTCATAAGATATTTAACATTTTTGCATTTTGGTTGCAGTATGCTCTGTTTAATGTTATATGCCAAGTTTCCCAAACATGGCTTTGCACTGGGTCTAATACCCTACGTGTTATATATATATATATATATATATATATATTTAAGGCCTTTTTTTTTTGTAATTATTTAAAAAAATAAAAAAAGTTATATTTCCGTTAATATATGTGGTAGCCTCATAAAAATTTATGCAGATAACAAAAAGAAGCCTCATAATCACATGCTAAAGCCAAAATGCATTTCATGCATTAATATTTTACAGGGTGATCCAAAACATTTTGATTTTTGTTTAATTTTTTACTGGTCCCCTTTTTCTGTTCGGGGCAAAACTTTTACTTAAATATATTATTTAAAACATGTTCTTTATACTCCCCAAGTTTCAAGACAATTTCTAAAGAATTTTTCTAGATATTTGACAAAACTTCTAAATTTGAAAGTGCCCAAATACTTATTGGTAGATAGTGTAATAAAGTAATATTGAATTAAATATTAGTCTTTATTTGTCTTCAACAATTAAGTCCTTGAAAAGTACAGTTATTATTATTAGTATATTTTCAAATTATCACATAGTTATCAAATATTTCACAAAATTGATATAACAGTCATATTATCGTGAAAAGTGCATTCGCAATCTTTATATAATGCGCATTCTAATTCGATGAAACAAAATATAATTTGTGATATAGTAACCATTTTGAAAATAGAAATTTTCTGTACAACATATACAAATTCGTAACTACTTGAGTATTTTCATTAGAATGTCAGGGTTTAGTTAAGTTAACATTTTCAGTATGATGCAAGAGAATAATTAAATCAGAATAATTAATATGCTAAACATTTAATAAAGTCATATTATATCTATATATACGCAGAAAGATTATTTTGTTGAAACAACACACATTTTGTTAAATCAACTTTTTTTTTTTTTTTTTTTTTTTTTTTTTTTATGTAGCCTCAGGAAACATTTTGTTACCAGACCCCAGATTATTTTGTTGTTTTAACCAACCTATTTTGTTGATTTAAACAAACGATTTTGTTGATTCAGCACTTCACTCACTCATTGGTTGTTTCAGAAATCTCTGACGAAGTTAATCGAACTACATAGAGAAAATTACACTTCTTTCAACCATATTCTTTTGGTTGATTGAAGTAAGTTGATTTGGTTAACTGAACAAAATTGTTGTTAAAATGGCATAATAAATCTAAACATTTGTCAACAAAATATATATATGTATATATATATATATATATAATTGGTCATTGGTGTTTCAGTGATCTTGTATCTGTTGCTTGGCTTCTACTATGCTTAATAGATCATCTTTATTATATATATATATATATATATATATAAGTTTTGGCATCATACTTTTCTCCTGTTAGAGTTAATTGTTATACATGTGGTTGCTTTGCTTCATTCATGTGTTCACTTTGGTTTCCATTAAGATTATATTTAATCTTTTTTTAATCTTTGTTTTAATTTAATATTTCAATTATTTCTAATTCTTTATGGTTTTGCTGCATCGATCGGGGTGTGAAACGATATTAATTGCTATGATTAGCAATATCGTTTTACGAAATCGTTGCAGCTATTTAAGCTTTATGAAGCATGCACCCCTTGATAAGTATGTTTCTATGTTTAAGCATTTACATCCAATTATTTCTGTGATTTATTATTTATTATTCGTTTTCACTCTCATAAGCTTAATGGTCATTTTTATTATCATTCAGGTCGGCGTAAGTATTTTAAGTTACTATCCTAACTCATTGGTTCTTAATCTACATTGCAACTTTTTGTGTAATTCTTTCCTCTATGTTAAATTCAGTTCTATATTTTAGTGTGCTGTTATTGTCTTAGTTCTATTAATAGCTGAATTTTATGATTAAATCTTATTACGATATCTATTATTTATATATATATATATATATATTGTTCTAATAAAACGTTTTTTCAGTGTACGTATTTTAAAAATACAAGGACACATAAGAATCCTATCGAAAATGGTTCGGAAACGATTATTAAAAACTAAAAGGTAAAATGATATGATTGTAAAATATATAGCTATAAAATCGTTGCGCTGAAAAATTTGGAGGAAAAATGGCACTTAATTTTGAGGCGTCACAGAGCCATCTAGAAAACCATAGTGTAAATCACAGAATTTGCAAACTTAGCCCTAACACTCAATATAAAAAAAAAGTGAAATAAGGACATATTAAAACATTAATTAGAAGAGTAACAACATTACAACCTTTGTTTAACGAAGTCGCTGATTCCAGCAAAAAGTTCATTGTATATGGAAAATTCATTAATTGGAGATTCATTTTTTATAATAGTTTAAGCTATGTCAAAATTAATTTTTAATTTATGAGCATTAAATGTCGTGTAAAAGAAGCATTAAATTATGCGTTTTTATACATAAATTGTATTAATTTGTTGCAATTATTCTACTTTTCAAAAAATAAAATAGAAGACAATAAAACAATTTTAAATTCCAAAAAATATACTAATTCATTATTTTTTAAATATGAAATAATAATTGTTCCTTTTAATCTACAGTGTTTAGGAAATTTCATTCTTCATTGTTTGTGATATTGCCGTATTCTTTATAGCGGGGCAATTTTAGGTATGCATAATGCATACTATATGAGTCTTTCATTTTAATTACCGAAAAAGTCTGTTAAACAATCGAAAAGTCAAACAAAGTAAAGTTCTTTGTTTGAAAGTGTTTTCTTTCTTATATCTCGAATCTTTGCAATACTTTACAAATTTCTTATGTGTTGTTTTCATCAAATTGTAACCCACGTCTAAATGTTTAAAAAAAATATTTATGTATCAGTATGCGAAAGTTTGTTAAATTCTGCATCATTTTTTGATACTCTGAGTTTTCATTCTTTATCGCAATCTTTTGATATACCTTTCCTGTGTTTCACCCTGTCTAAAATTAAAATATAGAATCCCGTTAGTGTTTCCGAGGGGTTTCCTTTCAGAATAGATCTTGCAAAATCTAGTTTTAATTCATTGAGTGCAACAAAATGTGTAGGGGAAAAAAAAAAAAAAAAAGGAGATTTTGGAAAACAGGGTGTGCGCAAAAAAAAATCGTAATAACTTTGTTTTTACTTATTCATATATTTCTTAGAATTTTTTTAAAATAAATTTCTAAAACTATTATTGTAACATCAGAATTATAGGTATAAAATATTAAATTCTGAGAGTATTTATCATGTGTCGAGAAAATACGACGTGACAGCAACAATAATTTCTGGACTACGCGCAGAGCGAAATAATAAAGAAATTGCGGGCACATCAATATCCATTTAAGTATAATTTACGCCGTGAAAATGTTTGATGATGATCCTGTAGTATAACCAACAAGAAAAACACATAAAGTACACCAGGTTCGCAGAAGTTCTGATGTTGTACACATAATCCAGGTAACCATTAATGAAGATTCAGGAAAGTCAATACACTCTATGTGAATTAAACGTAATGGAAATCAAAATAACATTCGAACAATTTAGCTGAGGAAAATTAGTATTTAAAAGACTGTAATAACGAATTTTTCTTTTAAGTCGGGATCGGGATGTTAACGATTGACGATAGTACAGTAATTGTGAAACGTAGCAATGAAAGTAAAAATAAGAAAATTATTAATGAAAATCCCGCTAAAACAAGTGTTAAATCTACGCAGCAAGAGCACACTGAAAAACCCTACTAATTTTAAACTGCCCGAACTGGAACTCAGAGAATTTTCCAGTAATCCTCCGGAATGGCTCAATTGTTAGATGATGTTCATCAAAATCACGAAGACCCGAAATTCTCAGATCATGAGAAAGGCTGAATGAATTTATATTTTATTCAAAAATATATATTCAATTCCTGATAAAGTTCAATTTATAAATATTAATCAGAAATGTAAGCTTTTATATGAAACCGCTTTTAGTGGCGCGTTAAAGGTGCCAAATCCCCTTAACACGTTCGCTGCCGATCCCGCGCCAGCGCGGGATGTGACGTATTGCTTTACAGGCACAAGTTTACTTTAGGCTGCCGCTTGGCGAAATTTCGAAAATCGCCAAGGCGGCGCCATTTCGCATCGTGTTCCGAATAGCAACCTTACAGCGGCGGCATACGAAAGCGAGCTCTTCGGCGATCTAACCTAAAAAGAAAACGCGTCTTGAAAAAAAAATCCGAATAATAATAATAGTTAGGACAAAAGGAAAATTTTCATAAAATAGAATTAAAAGAAAAAAAAAATAATTACGAATTTATAACTAATCACAAATACAAAAATAAAACTTAGATTATACATTCACACTAAATGTCCCTGAAAAGTGTGTTGCTTTAGTAATTGATGATAAGTGTTTAGATGATAGTTTTTTTATTTCCAATAATTTAACAGCTATAAGTACAGTCGGTAACAAAAGTGTCCGAACACTAGCAAAAATTCCTATGTAAAAAAAGTACACTTCATAAGGTTTTGTTAAATAAATCCTTATCGAATCATGTTCTTACACTGACTAACAATAGGATTCGACAAGGATTTGTTTAACAAAAAAGTATGAAGTATACTTTTTTACTTAGAAATTTTAAATTTAAAAGTTTTCAAAAGTTGTATAAAGTAAATTATTTATCATTAATATTTTATTTATAGTCCTCATTCATTAGGAATGAAAAAATAAATCCGCAACTGGATAATTATAGCAAATTTTAACGATTCTCTATTATAATGGTACTCTGATCTGTTCACTATACCCCATCTCAATATGCATGAAATTAAAAAGTATACAAAATTTCGTACTGTAGCAACCAGTATCGGCATGAAATTCAAAAGTATGCCTCTAAAATTAAGGACCGTGGTTGCCCAGTCGGTAGAGCGCCGGGCTCGGAATTGGAAGATTGCGGGTTCGGTACTCGAGCCTGCCAAAAACCATTGTGTATACTAATGGTGGCTGGTGCTCATAAAATCTGTCGTGCCCGCAAAGTTTTCCATGTTCCCATATTAATTATACCTCTGGGTGTCTACGAAGCGAGAGAGTCATCCCTTCCGTGGAGGATCAAAATTGTGATGGCATGTCCCTGGACAACTCTAGGGGTGAGACCCAGACCATCGCCAATTGTCCATTGCGCAGCACTAGTGTGACGTAAAACACAATCAACAACCAACCTCTTAAATTCAAAAGTACCTCTTAAATTCCAACTCTATTCAACCAGCCAAACAGTACTAACGCAAACATCACAAATATTCATATTTCAAAATAGATGGTTGGTTGGGTTTTACGTCACACTAGTGCTGCGCAATGGGCGATTGCAACGGTAGGGGACTCAGCCCTAGAAGTGGTCCGGAAACATGCGATCAAAAATTTGATCCTCCATGGAAGGGTATTTCAAAATAGAATACTTTCTCTCTAATAAAACACGTATCATCAATATGCAACCGAAGTGATGGTGTCAGCGAGATATTTTATCTGCTCAGTACAAACGAAACTATTTGCTATGGAAATTTAACTTATTACTCATTAACTCCAGAGTTTGCTTGTAACGAGCAGATGAATTTCTACACGTTTGACGTAATACAGCTTATTGACGTAACACATGACGCAAACAAGCAAAGGTAAACACAAAGCCTATAACATCTGGCGATGTAGCGCTCTTGTGCAACACGTCAAACATATTCGGCGGGTTAAAGGAAAAAAACGTCATTTCAAATTTTAGTCACGTGAAACCGGCAGCGAACGTGTTAAGTAGAATGCCAATTACTTATGCAATTAAATAACTTGTATTTTTAAAGCACATTTATCTTGAAACTAAATATGCACTGAATTTCGTTTTTGTTTTCCGTTTGTCTCCGAATACAATTATTTACGTACTATATTTACTTAATTTATTTTTTATTTATAGAAGTATACTTGTGTGATGCTAATTATCTGCATTGTTATATAATCGACAACAATAAATTCAATAGTTCTAGTAAGATCCCATTTTTTAAATATAAATAATGTAATCAATAAAATTATACTCTAGAAACTAAAATTTAATTAATATCTAAAAACAAGTAAAATCATACTTTTTGCACTACAACATTATTTTGAAATGAAATAGAGGATAACTAAAATACTTTCTTCTAAAAGCCTATATACTGACACATATTTCAAACAAGGAGTTCAACAGAAATAAACGATTAAATAAAAGTAATTGTAATTACGTTAATTTTTGAAATAACAAAATGATAATAAAAGACATCATAATATTTATAAATATACAGTCGGTAACAAAAGTGTCCGAACACTAGCAAAAATTCCTATATAAAAAAGGTATGCTTAACCCTTTGCGCCGCAAGACAATTCGTATCATTTAAATTATACTGCCACCGGAATTCATGAACTAAATTAAACTAAAATAAATTTTAAATTTTAATGTTAAAAAAGCCGGCCTTTTCTGATATGTTATAAACGTAAGTTTTTGCTAAAAAATTTCCGGGATGAATTTTTGCAGCTGGATCTTAAATTTTGCGTCCTCGCAGCGAGGACAGCGCGCGTTAAGGGCGTGCATCCGGAAATGAAGATTTCTATTCAACATGGCCGCCCAGGTTCTAAGAAAAAATTGGGGTTGGCCTAACTTTAAAAACTGACAGCCTACAGCTCCAATCAGTGAATAGTAGAATTCCCCTATTAGTTGAAAAATTATCTTCTTGACTACCTTAATTATTTTGACACTTCCTTTTCTAGCTGTGGGGTGACACAGGTGATAAGAGACAGTTTCCCACCTGTATTCAATTATCTACAAGAACGCCGCTAAAAAAATATACAAACTATCGCATCGCTCAGTGAAATATTTTGTGAAACGTAAATCACTAAAATAAATAGATTTAAGATTTAAATTCTAATGTCAAGAAATTTAATCTTATTAAATGAATAAATGAAAATTCTTTACACAAAATGTTTCGGAACAGAAGAAAATATTTTTTTTAATTATAAATACATGCATAAAATATATGAATATTATAAAAAAAAATGTTTATTGAATTATTTATACTACATATATAGTTTCAGACAGTACATAAAATAGCTCTCTCTCTTGTCGAAAGATTCAAACCCACGATAGTGTGTTTTAAAAAATAGTGGTTGATTTTTTTTTTTTTTTTTTCTTAAGTTTTAATAGGAAATATGTTTACTCAAAAGTTTTTTTTTAATTCTAACTATTTACTTTCTTTCACGTATACACAGGGTAAAGAAAGTATTGTTTTTGGGTCAAATTTTCGAAATTGAGTTTTTTTTCTTCTTTATTATATAATTATACGTTTTGAAATCCTCTGAATTGGAAAATGTTTTTAGCGGTTGGTTTGTGTATGTACCTGTCTGTTATCAGCATATATCAAGAACAAATAATAGCAGAAAGTCCAAACTTGGTATTTTAAATGGGTTTCATATAAATATGCTACACTAAATTTTTTCCTTGAGACAAAGCAAATGGTTCACGTACAGGAATATCCAAGAAAATTCAAATACATGATGTTTATGGGGTTCAAAGTTCAAATAAATTATGTTCTGATAAGTACAATTTAACATCAATAGGCTGATTAAACAAAAGTGAGTAACAATTTTTTTTAAATGCATAAAAGCATGTTTTGTGTAGATTGTGGTATAGAAATCATTCATCATTCGTTTACAGAGCTCCAAAGTATTTGGATATATTGAGGCTATACTTGGAAATTCCTTGAATTATAACTAATTTTGTGTTAGAAGTTTTTCAAGTAAGAATAAATTTAAATACACAACATTGTTTATCGACAATATGCAGAGCTACCCAAAATTAAGCTAAACGCTCTTTTGTATTGAATGTAATTGATGGAAGTGCTTTGCTATATTTTATTATGCCGACGAACACTTGCTCACGAAGCAAAATTAATTTTTCATATCCATACTGTATGTAAACGAATTACTTTTAGTAGTTTTATTCTCAACTCCAGTTTTTTTTTTTTTTTTTTCACAATATCACATTTTGAGGTTCCCTGGTTATAAAAGTCCATTATTTAGCGGTTGATCTGTATATATATCTGTTATCAGAATAACATAAAAACAGATAACTGCAGGAAATTCAAAAGTGGTATTTTGAAGTTCGTATTAGGTTGCCACTTAAAATTTTGAGCAAGGTTGTCAAGTTTGAAGTCAAATTAGTAGCCTTGATTATTATTCATTTGTTTATTTTTACAATTACGCATTATAAATAAGTGGGTTTGATGGAGGAGGGGAGTATCCCTCTTACAAAGAAATACATGTGAAATAAAACTGTTCCATATGTTCTAAAAATGTTCCGCAATTTTAGATTTTTTTTAAGTACATTATTTTTATTATCGTATGCTATTGATCTTAAAACTTAATATGCAATATATATATATATATATATATATATATATATATATATAATGAAAACCTTTTTAAAAATTTTCAGTAAATATTCAATATAATTTTCTTTCATTATTTTATTACAATATGACATTTTCCTGTTCCTCCCTTAAAATTTTAGTCTTGAGTCTAAACAGTTTTAAGATTTAATTAAGTAGAATTACAGTTCAAGGAAAATTTTTATTTATTTATTTTTGGGTCTAATTTTAATGTAATTTTCGAATTTTGATGGAATATAATCCGACACACGCAGAGCTGCAAATACTTTAATTAAGAAAACTTTAAAAATTAAAAAGTAAAATAATACGTTCATTTCCTGATATTTTAACTGTGGATCTATGATAAATAACACCCGTGAAGTTGGAATATTTACAAGGCTTTTAGTTTAGAACCTCATCCCCCACCGCCCTTATTATTTCCCAAAATAATTTACATCTCTGCAGAAAGGAAAAGCAATAAATTATAAAACATTTAGGATAACAAAATTAATAATTTCAATAATTTTCATTTTGCAACTTTAAGTAAAATCAATCCAATGCAGAGATCCCCTCCAAGGTGATTCTAAAGCTCCCCTGTTTTCTGCAATTCTAAATTCTGCTCTTCCAAACTTCACAATTTCATCGCTCCAACGGCACTATTATATATTTCCTAACCCATAGTTTTATTTTTCATTCCTTTATTTAATTATTTTTAACAAATTATTATTATTTTAAAGTTATGTCCAGACATTACAATTTACAATTTTTTAAAGTCATAAAATTAGTTAAATAATAAAAAGAAAATCTTTATGATATTAAAGAAAAAACTTCAAATCAGACTCTTTCTACCGTCTATGTCTCTATGATGGGTTGGTTTGTCTGCTGTTTGACACTGATATAACAAACATAATCAAATTTGTCAAATCAAATCAAAAATATTTTATCAATTTCACCCACGATAGCTAATTCTTTTAGCACAAAAGTGCTGGAAAATCTTTCTTTATCTATGCATATTTTTAATTTATTTTAGTAACTTCCTTTTATATAAAAATCAACCACTGACTCTTTTTTTTTTACAATATATATAAATGTCATAGTAATGGGGAAAATGTTTTATAAATTATGAATGATGCATGGGTTCTGAAACAAAATTTTTTTTGTTTAATCTGTCTCTCTTCCCCCCCCCCTTCCCCTCGTAAAAACAAAAATTTTTTGCTATTGTTCGTATTTAGAAGTATTTTACAAGAAACAATTAAGAAAAGTGCCCTTTCTTCCGGTATCTTTTTTTCCGCGATCCGGAAAAAAGGGCACTTTTCTTAATTTGCGAATCGAAAAAGTGCCCTTTTTTTCCCCAGGTGCCCCTTTTTCCGTGATCCGCATAAACTTGCACCCATTTGGCGCAACTTTTGTGACAACGATTTATACATACGACATAACAGCATACTGCGAATATCCCATTCGAAGCACAGTATAAATATACAAAGAAAAAATTCGCTTATTCGATTTTCATTGAATTACTAATTTAATTAACACATTTTCTTGAATAGCAACCCTACCACTAACCAAAAGATTTTACTCTCTAAGCCATGAGAAGTGTTTGGTTCGATTCAAGGCAGCACTCGTCAGCCTAGCACTAGGAGTTTTCCATCGTTTTCTCCAAAACACACGTTAAGATGGATTAGGACCCCTTAAAAAGATTCTCACAGAATCCATTCCACCTAGACTTTTTCTAAATTAATAATAATAATAATGAATACGAATTATAATAGCTTTAATTATAATAGCTTTAATTTTACAGCAAATGCAATACAGGTTTCAGATTCTCTGTTTTAGGTTGGGACGTCATAATTACAACACTATACTATAATAAAAAATTTAATAAAAATTAATATCCATAATTTGAAATGGACACAAAATGAAAATAAAATAATTATTCCGTTAGAATTTTCTGCTTTTGTATTGTTATTATTATTATTTTGCCGGAGATTTGCGTTATTTATATCATTTTTAATAGAAAACGTGCCATAGCTACCTTGAATAACATATATCAGTTTCAAAGCATTCTAAAAAAAATAAATAAATAAAATAAAATAAATAAATAAATAAATAAAAAATAAATAAATAAATAAATAAAAATAACGGAATGTTGAAAAAAAAAGAAAAAAAATAATCTGGTGTGTCACTCACACGACTTTCTCTTTCTCTTACCCTGAACATTAATACTATAAATATAGGTTGGAGATTAAGAGGTAAGATAACGATATTATGTAAACCTATGTTAAACAATTTAAATTAGGCTTCGGAAGAGTTTTGTATGATAATTAATTCTGTGTGAGGGGGGGCTACCGCCCCCTCAACCCCCCGTTTCATTAACGCACCTACATTTATATAGAATATAATTCGGTTATTAAAAAATAATTCTATTTTTTAAAAATAATTTATTAAAATTATTATTTAAAAAAATTATCTTTTATAATAATGCAGACGATTTCCATATTAGAGAAGTAGTATGACACTAAATATCCAAAAAAAAGTCCATTTTATTCTCAATAAAAAAAATAAAAAAAAGATTTTTTTTCTAAGTTTTTAATTTTTTTTTTTTTTTCGTTAAAAGTGAAAAAAATCGATAACTTTGTTTTAAATTATCGCAAATCGATGGTTCAACTATTCGTTTTAAAGGTATTGGCTAGCTCTTTTGAAAGATACCCATCATGAAAATTTACTCCCCTCGAGGGTGGACTTCCCCCCCCCCAGTGGTGGTATTTACTCCATTTTATACAGGAGACATCCGATAGTGAACTTGTTTAACATATTTCAATTTCATTAAGATTTTTGTACAGTAAGGGTATGAAAATAGGGTTTATAGAAATGCCTGTCATAGAACGCAATGCTTTGAAATATTTTAGGGGTCCCTGTACACAAATCAGTAGAGGTATAAGCTTTTTTTTTTTCGTTAAAAGTAAAAAAAAAAAAAAATCGATAACTTTGTTTTGAATTATCGCAGATCGATGGTTCAACCATTCGTTTTAAAGGTATTGGCGAGCTCTTTTGAAAGATACCCATCATGAAAATTTACTCCCCTCGACGGGGGACTCCCCCCCCCCCCAGTGGGGGAGGCGAGGCTCCTACATACACAATTTTTTTTTTCCCAGTTGACTATCTCTATTACAAAAAATATATCTATTTTCGTTTCATTTGGTTTAGTGCAGTCTATAGACGTTAAACTCTACTTACCTGCAATTTCCCCCATAGACGTAATGTATTAGAATTCTCTTGATTGTCCCTGTACACGAACCATTTGCTTGATCTTAACGAAAAGCTTACTGTAGCATCCCTAAATGATACACATTTAGAATACCAAGTTTGAACTTTCTGCCATAATTTGTTTTTGAGATATGCTGATAACAGACAGACACACACACAGACTCAGACCATTTGCTAAAAACGCGATTTTCGTAGTCAGGGGACCTCAAAACGTGTAAATCGTTTTGAACAAAATCTCGCGTTCGAAAATTTGACCCAAAAACAATACTTTCTCTACCTTATGGGTAAGAGAAAGTAAAAAAGAGGAGAAGCATTGAAAGTTACGAATACTTCAATTACAAATAATAATAATAATAATAAATAATAATGACATGTTAATTTTTTAATATTCTTATTTTTGAACATAATAAGAAACAAAGCTAAGTTACGGTTTAATATTAACAAGACCTAAATCACAACCCCTATCATACTAAAATACTTTGTATGTGCACGGCAATAGAACAGACTTTTTCAAACTCTAAAACCTAAAAATACTTTAATTGAAAAAAATATCAGCAAAAAAATTGAAATTTAAGAAATAAAATAGTATATTGATTTCAAAATATTTATATTCATAATCTAAATATTTTGTATCGTGACTGAAATTTGGAATTTTCTTTGAAAAAGGAAAACATAGAATAAAGTTTTATATTCAACTATAATATTAAAAAGGAAAGAATTTTGTTTATAAATTTTATCCTTCATATATATATTGCCCTTCGCACAGATACATTCATTAGTATGATAGATAGTCCCTAATTAGACGAAAAATAAACAGATGAAAAAATTGCCACAACACACAAAAGCCAATTTGGTAAGTATTATATATATATATATATATACATATATATATATATACATATATATATATATATATATATATATATATATATATATATATATATGTATATATATGCGCACATTTTAAACTACAAGTATGAATATTGGCAAAAGCATTTGTTAATTACTCTCTGTACATTTGTTTTTATTAAGATATCAAACAAAATAAAACTGCTGTACAAATAAATAGGAAAAAGAATTCAAAGCTATACACAAATAAACTTTTATTGACAAAAACAACATTACAAAACTTCCATTACCTACGGTAGTCGGGTAATGGAAGTAAAAATCGAGTAGGTTTTATCCTTTGTTATTTTAAGAAGTAGATAGAAAATTAAAACTTCAAGCTTTAGGCACGGAAAATTGAAGCAGATTTTCCCAAATTAAAGTAATAATAATAATAATAAACTTTTTACTTTCATTATCCAACTACCGTAGGTAATGAAAGTATTGTATTCGGTTCAAAAATTTCATGTCGAGTTTTCACTTGATTTACATGTTTTAAGGTCTCTTGAGTCCAAAAAAGCAGTTTATGGCAATTGGTCAGTGTGTGTGTGCATGTATGGGGTGAGTCTTTTGACTGTCATATCTGTGAAACCAATAAAGGTAGAACAATGAAACTTCAGAATTGAGTTAGGTCTGATGTGCCGATGAATTTTAACTTTTGGTTAAAATTTGGAAAGCCGGAAGGGAGATATATGAAGCCGGAAGTAGGACCCTAAGTCCGTATCTCAAAAACGACTCTAACGATTTTCTTCAAAGCTGCTATATAAACACCATATAAGATTTCCTTTCGTATGTAATAGTTGGTTAGTTCATGAAAATGAATTTGAGGTCTCGCAAGTGCATTTCTTTAAAAACGGTTGTAGTAATTTTTGTACAAACTCGCCATAATAAATCTCTTTTAGATACCCTTTCGTATGTAACTGTTGTCAATAATTGAGTTTGAAAAACTTTGGTGGATGTCGATGTCTCAAAAATGGTTCTTACGATTTTCTTGAAAATTGCTACATAAATCTCATTTTAGATATCCTTTAGCATATATTACGTGGCTATTACAGGAAAATTGACAATCATCCTCATTAGGTAGGTCAGTTTTAGATCTCGGAAATCAGTATTTTTTAAAAGCGGCTCTACCTTTTTTTTTTTTTTAACTCGGTATGTAAACTCTGTTTGTATAACTTTACACATGTATCAGTTTTCTTTCGCTGGAAAATTGTTAAGTGTCTAATTTGTTAGGCTAATTTTACGTTTTTTGACCTTACATTATGTCAAAAAAGTGCATATAATAAATGTAATAGTAGGTAATGGACTTTTTTTTTTTTCACCAGATGTTTTCGAAATGGTAAAATTATCTAACTGTACATTAAAAATATATAGAAAGCATTATATACCGTCCCAAATTAACTAAAAGATTATTAGTAAAAAGTATTAGAAAAAGTAGGTATCCTAGATTTTTTTTTTTTTTTTTTTTTTTTAAATAAGAGAGAGAGAAAGAGATATATATATATATATATATATATATATATATATAAGAAGAACAATTACACGAAAAAAATCATCGCTAAATCGAAACAAAAATTTAAAAGTTGCCAAAGGGGTCGTATACTAAAGGTGTAACGCAAAATGGTCTAGATATTACGATTATTTATTTTATTTTTCTATTCTAAATATATATATCTATATATAAATATATACTTACTGATTTTTAGAATAATATTTCGTAATAAAAAGTTTTAAATAGTACTTATATATTTCAATTAGACAATAAATATGAAGATTTCTTGAATTTCATTTTTCTACTTTTGGTTTATGTTATGGTTTGGCACTAGTAATATCCCTATTCAGTGAAAGGTAAAGCGGCGAATAAACGTACAGAGTGCCGCAGGGGTAAATAAGTGAAGCGAGTAAAGGGCAGAGCACCCTAGTAATAATAATAATAATAATAATAATAAATCTAACGATTGCTCTGCTTAGGAAAAGCTATCACCAAATTGAGAAAAATTTCACAATCAAATCGTACCGGTACATATATATATATATATGTTTGTATGTATTATCATTACTATTATTATTATTTTATTTTTATTTTTCACGTGTAAATGAATTTATGCCAAGGACAAAATAAATTAATTAAATTAATTAATAAACTCATAAGTTCATTTATTTATTTATTATTATTATTTATTTATTTATTTTTATATTTATAATTCAATATTTAATAATTCTAAAACTATTATCGGAGACACAAACATTTTTTTTTTTTTTTTTTTTTTTTTTTTTTTGGTAATATATATATAAAAAAAAAATATTAGATTTTTAAGCAAAGAGTTCTCTCTCTCTTTTTTTTTTCTTTAATGCATTTGGACTCTGAAAAAGAAAAATTCTGTGTGGACCCAGAAAGTATGTTTTAACGACACCATTATCCCCCTTCCCCTTTCGACATGAACGATATCATCAATCAACCTTAATGACTTCCCGTAAGTTTCGCGGGGCGTTTCCGATGGGAGGCGGAGAAATCTGCTAAAATTGAGGTTTCTCAATTTAAAAATTAAAGTTTCTTATATTCTCATTAATAGAGATTTAAATAAAACAATTTATAAAAACATTAATAAAAAGCTTGGTTTTCTTGAGAAAGGGACACGCTATACAGATTTCAGATATTGCAATTTGTTGATAAGTTAGAGGCTAGTAAAGCAACACAAGTGTATTTTTCGCATTTTACAGCTTAAAAATAAAGGGTTAAAAATTAAATATAACAGTTTTTGTTTCACGGGTCTTCAGTGTATGGTTGTGAATTTTCTGATTGTGAAAACAGAATTAAAAAAAAATTCATTAGGTAATGTGTAATTCTATAAACAAATTTCGCCATAGAATAACACAGGCTTTGGATGACCTTGACGATCCGTGATGCACCCCCTTAAGGGGTTAATACAGTTTTGCTAAATAAATCCTTGTCGAATCCTGTTCTTAGACTGACTAAGAACAGGATTCGACAAGGATTTTTTTAACAAAATAGTATCAAGTGTACTTTTTTTACATAGGAATTTTTGCTAGTGTTCGGACCCTTTTGTTACCGACTGTACTAGCTGTTGTGCCCGCTCTTTGCAAGGGAGTTTAATTATTTTTTGCAGTATATTATAAAAAAAATTATTTATTTTAGTTGAAACTTATTATGCTGATGAAGACAGAGAATGAATTATTTTAATTATTAAGTACAATCTGTAAATTTTCACTCATATTTTTATGTATATATTGTGTGTGTATATATATATCTTTTAATTTGAATAATTTTTGGTGCACTGATTTGAGCATAAATTTTCTGAAAGCCCACAGGAGGTAATTTTTATTGCCATTAACGTTCCGAAAAAAGGGTACAAAGCGTAGTATTAAAAAAATTATGCATTAAAAATTATTAATCTATATTTATTTAATTTAAGAATTAGGTTTTTTTTTTTCTTTTAATTGCATGGTGCATTTTAAATAAAATAGAATAATGTTATATTTTCCTTACAGCTTTCTACAGAACATCTGGTAATCATTGCTTGCCGATAAAATTTGTTTCATATTCAAAACAATCTAACTTTAAAGGAAAATATAAATTTTAAAAAGAAGCAAAAATCATGTGATACGCATTGATTATTAATACCACAGACTAAGGAAAGTATTTTCTTAGTCTGTGATTAATACTTTCGAACTGTGCGTAATCTCTGCACACAGAAAAATGAAAAATCGAAACTTGTCAAGAGACGTGCCATCTTTGTGACACTAAACGTTTGTCAAGTACATTGACAAATTTGCACAAAATTACGCAAAATTTTAAACAATCAAAACACTACCTGACAATCCCATCTAGTCATGAGACACAAAAGTCGTTTTATTTTATCATGTATCTTTAATGTGTTTCGTCTGATGATCCGTTTTGGCTCTAAAACTTGTCAGATGACTAACTTTCCAGGTACAGTTTTCATTTTCCTCAAATTTGACCAGGTTAGTCAGATGAGAGAATAAAAAAAAATATTCCTATTTTGTCAATCGACTAAGAAAAATTTGTTTGGCAAGTCCAAAAGCTCAGCATTATTATTTTTTTTTTCTTTTAACTTTTTTTTTTTATTTGTTTATTTATTTTTTGTCTCCTTCTGACAACTTGAGTTAGTCAACCGAAATCGAAAAATAAAGAATAAACTCATCGCATTTGGCGGGATAGTGCAATTGCCGTTGGAGTGACTTTCATTTTAGAAAGAGAACAAGAGATTTTTTAGTAATCAGAATCAGCGAATCGAGTTTACAGCCAAAAGTAAGTGCTAAATACTTTATTTTATTGTAAGCTTTGTTAGAATAGTAAATTGTAAATTTGTAGAATTCTAAAGCTTCGGCAATCTTCTAACAATATGAATCGTATTTAGAATTTGTTCTAATTTATAAAGTTGTTTAAAATGTGTAAAATTTAAAACACGTTATTTTAAATCTAGTTTTACGTATCGTTGTATTATAAAAAAATAAATATATTTAATTTGTCTAAGCTATAGTTGTTTACATACACTTTTAACATTAAGCTCATATTAATATTTTTGTACACAGAATAGTAATGATTTATTTTTCCCTAAAGATGGTTCAGAAGGTATTTGGATTTCCAAAGGACGTCAATTTAAGAAAGATATAGAAAAATGCTATCCATGGTGATTTTGAAAGAACTCCGAATTTTAAGGTATGTTTTTTAAATTATCGTTTGCAACATTATATCTATCTTAGAACAATAAAAAATAATATTAATACTTTTTTTTTATATTTAAACTTTTTAATGAGATAAATTAAAAAAATGTAAAGGTTTCTCGTTTATCTGTTATTTTATTTTTTTTTTTTTTTAAATTCCTGTAATAAATAATTTTTTTAATTTAAATAATTTTGGCAAATGGTTGATAATAGTATGTAATAAAAAAAAGACTTTTTATCATTAAAATTAAATGTTTGATACCAATTTTTTTCAAAACAACTTTTAGCAAAAATAATATGAATTTAATATTGCATACTATATTCTGTTCTCAATTTAAAGTCAAATTGTTCTTGTATACAATATTAATTATTAGCGATAAATAATAAATATCTTGGTAAATATATATATATTCAACTTCATGTTACTTGTTTCATTCAAATGATTGATGATTGTAATAAAAGGTTGATATTTTTAATTATTATTATTATTTTTTTCAATACAAATTTAATCAAAAATAATATGAGTTTAAATTATTAGATACTGTATTCTCGATTCAAAATCAAATTGTTCATGCGCAGCATATTAAGTATTCGTGATAATCAAAGGATATCTTGTTAAAAATATGTACTTAATTTCATGTTATTTGTTTCATTCTTAACACATTTAAATTTAAAAACTATTTGATATTTCAATTTAAACAACATTTTTTTCTTTTAACTATGCTCTATAAATTAAGTAGTCGATTGCAAACATTTAGTCAGGGCCTGATTACCCAAAAGGCTCGGGAAGCACAAGCTTCCTCTCAAAAATTTAACAGGGGGCCTCAAAATGACTAAAAACAGGGTCTTGAATTTTCTATTTTAGATTTTCACACTGAGATTGAATTTTTTCTGAGAAAGTTCACCTAAAGCAAGGTAAAATAACCACTATTTTGGGAAAATTCTATTATTTAACGTCAAAAATTTGAATGTTCTTAATTAATAAGTTATACGATTTTAAAGTTGTGGGTGGAAACCACCTAGATATATGAATGAAAAAATATATAATATATATATATATATATATATATATATATATATATACACATAAACACACAAAACTTTTTTATCAATTGCATTTTTATATTACAATATGTAATAGGAAAACAAGATTTCCCGAAATCAAAGGGAGCCCCGAAATGATACTAAGCTTCCCCTAGCTTCAAAGCTTAATCGGGCCCTGCATTTAGTTGTATACGCTATTTCCACAATAACTTAAAATTCATTTTGATTTTCTTCTACATATATAAGAATGAAGTACTGGATTTTTGAAAATTTTCTTTTTCTGGCTTTTGGTGCATTTACAAATTTGAGATTTCCTTAAACTCGATTAAACCATTTTTAGGAGATGTCTGTCTGTGTATAATCAAAATTTTATGTTTTGGGTGCTGTATCTCACAAAATAATGAACAGAATTGTACAAAAGTTTATATTTGGATGCACTTTCACATAAATTCGTGCTGAATAGCTTTTGGTACATATCATCTAAGAAGTGGCGCTACTATACTGCAATTTTCCACAATTAAGGAAAGACTATATCGTAGCTTCTATTGTGTAGAACTTCACATAACTTAATGTTCAAATAGTCGATTGTGAAAGACTATGTTTGTTCAACTTAGGTGCATATCGGTCATCAGGTAATGCCAGTATGTTGCAATTTTCCACATTTAAGAAAATACTGTAACTGAGATTCTGTGATATATAAATGCACTAAACTTGATATGTGCAACAGCCATTATGAACTATTATGCTGATTGAATTTGGACGCATATCGGCCGACAGGTGACGTTGGCATGGTGCAATTTTCTCTGTTTATAGGAGAGCCATACCTCAGCTTCTATGATATGTATGTGCACCGAATTTGATATGTAAGGTGTATGTTATACATCAAAAACTATGCCAAACTAGCTTTTTAAAAACAATGCCGAATCAATTTGGGTGTACATCAGATGACGTGCCGCGCTACTATTACTCTTTGTAAATTTCCAGATAGTTATAGTATCACAGCATCTATTTGTTAAATTAGTTTGTAAAATCTTTATTTGTGAGAAGCTGTGTTAATTACCTTGTGCATTGTAACAGATATATGGTGCTATTATATTAAATAAAAATAGAAGAAAATTTTGTAATGGCTACAGCATATACTAATTTTAGATATAGTGGGTTAAATATATGTTAGTAATTTGCAACAGGTAATTATGAATGATTTACTTATAAATTGTCAAATATAGTTCCCCCAGAAAATTTTTTAAATTCATTAATACGTAACATTTCTTCCCCACAATAGTATCAAGACACGGTAAAGGTGTATAAACTTTATCATTAATGGTATAAATAACTTAAACATTTCCATTTTAACAATAAAACTTTTTTTATAATTTGCAAGTAATTTAAAATAATTTATTTAAGTGGGCATGAATATTATAATACATACAAAACTTTAAATTAACACCATAAAAATAAAATATCTCGCAACAATTGTTTCGGATCGAAAGAGCACACGACCCTTCGTCAGGCACCCAAAGTAGGCACGAGTACAGCAGTCAAAGTGGTAATGCACGGCTTTGACTGCTGTACTCGTGCCTACTTTGGTCGCCTGACGAAGGGTCGTGTGCTCTTTCGACCCGAAACCATTGTTGCGATTTTTTTTTTAATTTTATGGTGTTTATTCAAAGTTTTGTAAGTATTATTTTGCAACGCCAGTTCTGTGGTGCGAATAATTGATAAACCTTTTTTCATTTTCTTTCTGAAACAACAGACAGACGATCAGCCTTTTCTCTCTCTCTCTCTCTCTCTGTGTGTTTTTTCTCTCTGTGTTTGTTTATCTTCGATAGCGCACATTCGATCTACGACTGCAATTCACAGCTATCGTACTGCTCACCTTTCAAAATATTTTTTACAATTATAAATCTAAATTTATAGGCATATTTATAACTGTAACTAATTTAAACATTAAACACATGCTAGACATGTATCGGAGCTCCCTATTCGTATCCAGAAAAGTAGATCCGTATTTGTATGGATCTGTTTTCTTTTCTTCAACGAAACTAATATGTATCTTTTGTAGAAATTGTATGAAAATTAGAAAAGTATTATAAATCTTTTTTGACTGTTATTAATATCTAAATTAAATAAATACAGTATAACCTCGTATTTACATCCTGGAAATTGAAAAGATTTCACAATTTACATTTTTTTTTTTTTTTTTTTTTTAATCTTTATTCTATATTCAATAGAAGAAAGTACTAGATTCGTAAAAATTTTCGACTTCCGTTTTTCGATGAATTTGCACGTATTGAAAGTTCCAGAACACGATTTGACTATTTTTAGAAAATATTAGATATGCCTCTGTGTGTGTGAGAGAGACAAAAATTTTGTGGCGACTGCAACTCTGTAACTACTGCACATTATAGCATATAAATTTATATGTAAATGCACCTTGACATAAATTAGTGCCTATCAACTTTTGGTTCCCATCCATCAAGAAATGGCACTGCTATACAGCGATTTCTAGAGACCATGACCATATATTAGGAAACTATATTATACAGGATCTCTAGCGATTTCAACAATTTAAGGGAATGCTATGTCTCATGAACTACTGCAGAGAATTGCATATAAATTCATATGTAGATGCACCTTGACATAACCTAGTCCTTATCAGCTTTTTATGTCAATTTCTCAAAAGATGGCGCTGCTATACAGTGATTTTCACAATTCAAAGGAAGGCTATATCTCAGGAACTACTACACATAAATTTATATGTAGATCTACCTCGAGATAAATTATTGTCCATCCACTTTTGGTATCAATAATTCAATAGGTGACGGTGCTATATAGCGATTTCCATAATTTAAGGAAAAGAGATATCTCAAGTTCTATTGCGTATAATAATAATAATAATAATAATAATAAATGATATGTGAAAAGAACATTATCAGACATTATGCTAATTCAATTTGGATGCATATCGGCCAATAGGTGGCGCTGCTGTACTGCAATTTTCCCCGAGAACGGAAAAGCTATATCTCAACTTCTATGGTGTATAACTGTACAAAATTTGATATATGAGATAACCATTATGAAAACGCATTTTTTAATGTATTATTTATAAAGAATAAAGCTGTCTTTCTTTGTATTTTCAATGCAATTTTTCTCTAAGATGAAAATCGTCTGCATTCAGTATGGTAGGTAATTTAAATAAATAAGATCTTTAATAAATTATTTGTACTCAGCGAATTTGTATTAGAAAATATAAAAAGAAAGTCTTGTGGTGGCTACAACATACTTTTTGCTGTTGTTGTTGTTGTTTTAAATACCTTTATTTTTAATAAAATTCAATCCTCGCTTTTATGTGAACGAAATTTTGAATTTTCCTCCATTCATACTTGTATATACAGCAAATATAGAGGAAATACTTGTCGTGATTTCATTTAAAGCTATTATGTTGCGACCACCGCAAAAATTTCTTCTATATTTTCCTATAGGAAAATTCATTCGCCCAGTAAAAATGTTTTCTTAAAACTATTATTTATTAAAATTATCTACCACAATAAATGCAGATAATTTCATTTTAGAAAAAACTAACACTAATAATAAGAAAAGAAAGACAGTTTAATTCTCTATAAATAAAGTCTTAATAAATGCTTCTTCATAATGGTTACCTCATATATCAGGTTTTGTACAGTTATATGACACAGAAGTTGAGATATAGCCATATCCTGTTCTCAGAGAAAATTGCAGAATAGCAGCGCCACTTATTGGCTGATATGCATCCAAATTGAATCTGTGTAATGTCATATAATGGCTACGTTGATGCGTGTCAAGTTTATTTGATTATACACAACAGAACCTTAGATACAGCCTTCCCTGAAAACGCGAAAGTCGACGTATAGCAGCACCACCTGTTGAGCAGTTGACAAAAAATATTGGTGGGCACTAACTTACGTCAAAGTTTATCTGCATATAAATTTATATGCAAATTCGATTAGTAGTTTCTGAGATATAGCCTTTCCTGAATTTGTGAAAATCGCAGTCTAGCAGCGTCACTTGTTGAGCAAATGATACCAAAAGTTGATAGGCACTAACTTAGGCCAAGGTACATCTGCATATAAATTTATATGCAGTTATCTGCAGTAGTTCCTGAGATAATTCCCACAAAATTTTTGTCACACACACACAGACACATATTTTTCTAAGAATGGTCAAATCGTGTTCTGGAGCCCTCAAAACGTGTAAATCCATTGAAAAGCGAAAGTTGAAAATTTTTACGATTGCAAAAGTAAAAAGAAATATAAAATAAACACATTTAGGAAACGGATTCCATCAAGGCTGATAATAATAATATTCTTTATTTTATCGTCTTCTCTAGAACAAATAAAAGCAAAGCAGATGTTTAATTGCGAATCATATATATCCGTGCAACCCAAATTATTATAGTAAATAAACATTACCGTCAAAAAAATGAAATAAATATACTTTTTTTTTTTTTTTTTTTTTTTTCAGAATATAAGCGTTAAACAATGAACTACTATCACTGACCTTGAAGCAGATTTTTGCAATCTCGAAGTTCACAACTCACATAAGTGTTTAATCATTATTATTAGTCTTTTTTTTTTTTTTCAGATTTTTAACGCAATACAATTAGTAATTACATCTTTTTTTTTTTTTTTTTTTTTTTTTTTTTTTTCTTGTATGTTCAATGGAAGAAAGTATTGGATTCGTAAAAATTTTCGGCTTCCGGATTTCGACGGATTTACAAGTTTTGAAAGGTTAGACCACGATTTGACCATTTTTAGTAAATGTCTGTCTGTCCGTCTGTGTGTGTATGTATGTGTGACAAAAATTTTGTGGCAACTGTATCTACGGAACTACTGTTCAGAATTACATATAAATTTATATGTAGATGAACCTTGACCTAAATTAGTGCCTATCAACTTTTGGTGTCAACCGCTCGAAAGGTGGCGCTGCTATGCAGCGATAGCATTTATAATATGGTTGTCAACGTTCAAATATGCTTAACAATAGTGTTCTAACAGGGATATATTCATTAAAAAAATAATAATTCAATTAAAAGAAATCAATAAAACCAGATTGATTTTTAAAAAAAATCTCGTGCTTGCTTTTCTAAAGTAACTATACGAATTATAAGGTATGGTGTTGTATGACAATATATATATATCATCATTACCAATTTCAGCCTCTATCAATCCACTGCAGGATGAAGGCCTCTGCTAGGCGATTCCAAACTGCCCTGTTTTCGCGCACACACACACATATATCTATATATATAAAATCGTTCTTCCTGACTGACTGACTGAGTGAGTGAGTGAGGGGGTGATTCATCATCGCCCAGACCAAACCCCTGGACCTACAAGCATGAAATTTTGTGACAATGTTCTTTCTATGACGTAGGTATCCACTAAGAAGTGGTTTTACAAAATTCGCCCCCCGAAGGTGGGGGGGGGGGGGGGGGGTAAAACGTGATTTCACAAAATCCTTCATATCTCAAACAAAAAAAAAAAACAGATATCCATAAAATTTTTGCTTTAAGATATAGCTAATACAAACGTCTAAAAATCAATTTTTGGAATTTTGGAAATTCGGTCCCCAAGGGGGGCGTGGGGGGCAAAACGTGATTTCACATGCGTAAAACGTGATTTCGCATAATCCTATATATCTAAAACAAAAAAAAATAGATATACATGAAATTTTTACTCTAAAATATAGCTAATACAAATATCTAAAAACTAATTTCTGGAATTTTAGAAATTCAGCCCCCAGGTGGGGCAGTAAGGAGGGGGGCTATGGGGCAAAAACTAATAGAAATACAGTTAGGCCGTTCAAAATTGGTAGAGATAGGTTTTAAAGGCCTACAAGTCGAATGAGGATATTTTCGAAAATGTAAAGTTATTAGGAAGGGCGAGAAGGGGGGGGGGCAAAAAAATAAAAATAGAGATAGATCGTTTAAAATTGGTACATAGAGGTTTTCGATACTTACAAATCAATTGCGGATATTTTTGAATTTGTAAAATTATTAGGAGGGGAGGGAAGGGGGGGTGAGGCGGTAAGGGGGGCTATGGGCAAAAACAAATAGAAATACAGTTAGGCCGTTAAAAATTGGTACAGATAGGTTTTAGAGGCCTGAAAGTCGAATGGGGATAATTTCGAAAGTGTAAAGTTATTAGGAGGGCCGGGAAGGGGGGGGGGCGGAGAGGCAAAAAAAATAAAATAGAGTTAGATAATTCAAAATTGGTACATAGAGGTTTTCGATACCTACAAATCGATTGCGGATATTTTCGAATTTTTAAAATTATTGGGAGGGGCAGGAAGGGGGGGAGGCGGAGGGGCAAAAAAATAAAAATAGAGATAGATCGTTCAAAACTGGTGCATAGAGATTTTTGATACTTACAAATCGATTGCGGATATTTTCGAATTTGTAAATATATTAGGAGGGGTGGGGAGGTAAGGGGGGCTATGGGCAAAAACAAATAGAAATACAGCTAGGCCGTTCAAAATTGGTACAGATAGGTTTTTGATACTTACAAATCGATTGCGGATATTTTCGAAATTGTAAAATTATTAGGATAGCCGGGAGGGGGGGCGAAGGGGGAAAATAACAGAAATAAGAGTTGGAGTATTTTGGGAATTTTTTCCGAAGGCAGTGAGAACAACGGTGCGACATTTTTCCTAATCAGATTTTGTTTCTCTCTCTCTTTTTTTTTTTTTTTTTTTCACGTGATAAAAATTAATGCAATTTTGAGAATTCAGTAATTATAGTGATTCATTTAAAAATAGGGACCAGCGAAGCGGGCGTTGCCTGCTAGTATATATATAATAATTTATGCATAGATTAAGAAAGGTTTTGATAGAATATTTCGTCTCCTCATTGATTTATTTGATTTCCAATGAAGCCATCTATGATATATGCAACTTCTTAATTGAATGCAACCTATGCAATGAGGTGAAATTTACACCTCATATAGCGTATTTCTTAGTAATGTCCTGATGTCTTTTTTTTTTTTTTTTAAGGTTTGTGAGCTCTATTTTAAACCTGGTGGAATTATACAAACAATAACATATTTTGATGAAAAAGAAGGAAAGTTATATGAAGTCCCAAGAAATAAACCAATTGTTAAAGGTGGTGCTATTCCTACAATTTTCAGTGGCTTGCCATCATGGAGAGCTATTAGGCATAAAAAAATTACGTTTTATTACCTAATTATATTTGTGCTTTTATATTATTATTATGACTAATTTTTATGTAAATTATGGAGCAATCTTCTTCATGAATATGAAACATTTATAATTTTCAATAAAATTATTTTTATCTTGATTTTTGTCTTTTATGTATTATTTCAATTACATAGATTCAATGAAGGAGAAATCTTATTTAAATAAATTCTTGTTTTAAAGAATGATGTATTAAAATTTCTCTGGGAATAAAATTTACAGAGATGATTAAAAATAAAAATTCTTATTATATATGTTAAAGTGTTTTTAATGCAAATTTTATGTCCACCCTCACCTTGAAAAAAAAAAGTACATCATTAATATTTATGATTTTAAAACTTTAAATAACCTGAAATTTGGAGTTCGATGTTATTTATAGTTTAGTACATTGTATCGTCTATACTGTACATATTGTTTATATTGTCTGTATCAATTGTTAAAGCACATTGTATCGTCGTACTTATCTGTAATTTTAATCAGGTGGAAAAAATCCATTATTTAAAAAAATATATACATATATTCAGGTGGCTTAAATATTAAAAAAAAGGAACTTAAAAAAAAAAAAAAAGTTTACATTTATTTTTGTAACCACAGCGTATAAACCGAAAGCACCGATGAGAAAAAATATATATATTTCTAAATCCATATATGAGGATGTGCATAAAAAGTGGACTAAATCATGTGGCGCCACAATCCTCTTGGAATGCCTTGATAAAAAAGTGTTGGATAAATGCATGCGTTAATGATAAATAAATATAGGGAAGAATGATTAAACTAGCAAATTCTTTGTTTCAGTAGTTTGTTAAATTTCCAGTATTCATAACTGCTAACTTTTTTAATTGATTCTGGAATGTTGTTAGTATATCGCCCTATATTCGCCCATATTCCTTGAGGAGTAATTGTCTTCATATTTAATTGTAATTACATGCTAAAGAAAATTATTCTATTAAGAATGTGGTATGAAGAAAAGGGCAAATGTTAACAGCATTCCGGAATAAATTGAAAAAGTTGGCAGCTATGAGTATTTTATTCCAGTTGATGGACAAGTAATATTTTTCAGAAAATTTTTTAAATGTTTTTTCAAGGTTGAACACCTTAAAAAGGGGGGGGGGGGGAATTAAACAATTACAAAAGTAAAGAGGTTAAGACTACTTTTGCAAAAACCTCTGCAGACAAATATGAACCTCTTATTCCTCATAAAATATGAAGGATTTTAACCAATTAAATTTTTTATTAATCTGCATACTTGCCAACTCTACTGTGTTTACCAGTAGACTACTGTTTTTTGGTTATTTCTACTGGTTTTTTGTTAAAAATTTACTATTTTTAGGAACTTACAAGAAAAATGTAAAATTGAACAATTTTCTTGTAAAATATATAGACGGAAAATAAGCAGAGAATAAATATAATAATGAAATGAGATTTATTAAATGTATGTGTAAAAATTACAATACTGATTTTAATTATCTCAAAATATACCTAAATTTTAGGGGGGTTTTACTTTCATCACCCTACTACCATAATTAATGGAAGTATTGTATTCGGTCCAAAAATTCGATATCGATATTTCACCTGATTTACACGTTTTACGGTCCCCTGAGTCCAAAAATGTGGTTTTTGGCAATTGGTCAGTGTGTGTGTGTGTATGTGTGGAATCTTCTGGCTATCATATCTCCGAAACTAATAAAGATAGAACTACAAAACTTCAGAATCGAGACAGGTCTGCTGTACAGATGAATTTTCCAAATGTTGGTAAAAATTGAAAAACCGGAAGTGGGACATCGGAAACCAGAAGTGGGACCGTATTTCAAAAACGGCTCTATCGATTTTCTTCAAATTTGCTATATAAACATTCTGTTAGATGTCCTTTCGAATGATATAGTTGGTTTAGGATAATTGAAAGGAGTATAAATAGCTCAATTTCAGGTCTCGCAAGCGCATTCCTTTAAAAACGGCTGCACGGAATTTTTTGAAACTCGCCATATTAACTCCCTTTTAAATATCCTTTTGTATGTAATTATTGTTTGCCAGTCAATAATTGCGTTTTGATAAAAGTTGTTATCTAAAAAACGGCTCTAACGATTTTCTTGAAAATTGTTACATATAAATCAATTTTAGATATCCTTTCTCATGCATTACGTGGTTATTACAGGAAAATTAAGTCATCTTGCTTAGGTAGGCCAGTTTTAGATCTCGGAAATTGGTGTTTCAAAAAAATAACTACATATATATATATATATATATATTTAACCTCGCTATATGTAAGCTTCGTTTCATATGTCTTTACATGTGTATAAAATTTTTCTTACTGGAAAAATTTTAGGTTTCTACTTCTTTAAGTCACTTTTATATCTTGTGATCACTTTATCTAAAAAAAAAATCTGGTGTGAAACAACCACACGACTTCCACTACCCACTATTACACGTATTATATGCATGTTTTAGAAATAATGTGGTCAGCGAAGACATAAAATTGACCTAGCGAAGTATACACAAAAGAAATTTCCTGTAGGAGAAAGCTAATATATATATGTATGTGTGTGTGTAAAACAGAATTTACATAGCGAGTTAAAAAATAATAGAGTTATTTTTTCAAACACCAATTTCCGAGATCTAAAACTGACCTACCTAATCAGGATGACTGTCATTTTTCCTGTAACAACCATGTAATACATGAGAAAGAATATCTAAAATGGATTTATGTAACAATTTTCAAGAAAATCGTTAGAGCCGTTTTTGAGATACCAACTTTTACCAAAACTTAGCATACTCAGTTGTTGACTGCAAAACAATAATTACATACAAAAGCATATATAAAAGAGATTGAATATGGCGAGTTTGAAGATATTCAGTACAGCCGTTTTTAAAGGAGACCGGAAATTAAGCTATTTATTTAGATCGCCTATCAATTTTCCTGAACTAACCAACTATATCATTCGAAAGGACATCTAATAGAGTGTTTATATGGCAACTTTGAAGAAAATCGTTGGAGGAATTTTTGAGATACTGACTTACGTTCCCAATTCCGGTTTCCGATGTCTCACTTCCGGATTTCCAATTTTCACCAAAATTTAGAAAATTCATCTGTACACCAAACCTGCCTCAATTCTGAAGTTTCGTAATTCTATCTTTATTAGTTTAGGAGATATGATAACCAGAAAATTTCACACATACATACACCACTGACCAATTGCCAAAAACTACTGTTTTGGACTCAGGAGACCTTAAAACGTGTAAATCAAGTGAAAACTCGAATTTGAATTTTTAGATCGAATACAATATTTCCATTACCTACGGTAGTCTGGTAATAGAAGTATACCTGGGATCTGTTGACTAACTTTCTTAATCAAGTGTAAAATATGACTAACTTGCCTTGTCTGGCAACTGCGGTTGTTGACTAACCTTCCTGGTCAGATAATTATGATTGTCGACTAGCCTTCTTTGTCTGATAATATTAACCTTCCTAGTCTGGAATAGTGTTTTGGTGACTAGTTCAGCAAGTACACTTTTCAGTTTTTTGACTAGTTCAGCAAGTGCACTTTTCAGTTTTGGAGACTAGTTCAGCTAGTACACTTTTCAGTTTTGGTGACTAGTTCAGCCAGTACACTTTTCAGTTTTGGTGACTAGTTCAGCCAGTACACTTTTCAGTTTTGGTGACTAGTTCAGCAAGTACACTTTTCAGTTTTGGTGACTAGTTCAGCAAGTACACTTTTTAGTTTTTAAGACTAGTTCAACAGGTACACTTTTCAGATTTGGTGACTAGTTCAGCAAGTACACTTTTTGGCTAGTCAGCAATTTTGGTTAGTCAATTCTGTATTGTCAGTTGAGCATTTTGTCAGGTCACTGTGACCAACTTATTTTTCTGTGTGTGCATCCTTTAGCCTTCAATATTCTTTGCTTACGTTATCACACAACAAACAGACAGAAGCAGAGAAAGGCAGATAGACTAACTGAACTCATAATTACCTTTAACATTGTTGGAGTACATAAAAAAAGTTTAACATAAACGTAATTGCAATCCCAATAATTTTCAGTTGCAGCCCTTAATATGTCTGAATATTTTAGTGTACCCTTTTAAATCTGAAACTTAATTAATTTTTAAAACTGAATTGTGGGCATATTAACAATAAATGTCAATTTTATAATGAATTTTGCGGTAGAAAGTTATTTAAATGTGATTTAAAAAAAAAATTGCTCTTAAAATGCGACGCATTAGCATTTTTAAGGTGTCCATGTAAGCAAACCAGTTCTACAGAGCCTATTAATACCATTCTAAATTGGGAGCATTGAGAACTTGAATAACATAAGGAGGCAGTCAAACGGAGAGATAGAAAGACATAGAGATACATTAATTCAAATCATATTCACACTTAAAAATTGTTAGAAAGTATTAAAAACGCTTAATGTAAATGAAAATGCAGTTGCAGCAAATTTCCAATATTAGCCCTTAATGTAAATGAATATTTTTGTATGCCCCAGTAAATTTTAAAGCTAATCATGCTATATATTATATAGAAACAATTCTTTTGTATTTATAAATACCATATTTAAATTTCATTAAGATGTGTGCAAAATAAATTTATTAAAATATATGGTTTATTTATAGGAATACCTCTCATAGAACACAATGCTTTCGAATAATTCCAGATGTCGTTGTATACAAATCAGTGGTTGTGTTTACTTCATTTTCAAAAGAGAATATTCAATAATGAACTTGAATAACATATTTAAGTTTCATTGAAATTTGTGTAAAGTAAAGGCATTAAAATATGGTTTTATGGAAATACTTCTCACAGAAAGTAATGCTTTGGAATACTTTCAGGGGCCCTGTACACAAACCATTCGCAGTATTTACTCCTTTTCAAATAGGAAACGTCCGATAGGGAACATGAATAACATACAGTCGGTAACAAAAGTGTCCGAACACTAGCGAAAATTCCTATATATAAAAGGTACACTTCATACAGTTTTGTTGAATAAATCCTTATTGAATCATGTTCTTACACTGACTAAGAATAGGATTCGACAAGGATTTATTTAACAAAACCGTATAAAGTGTACTTTTTTTACATAGGGATTTTTGCTAGTGTTCGGACACTTTTGTTACCGACATATCAGTTTCAAGAAATTCCATGCATATTTACGGGAGTTAGAGCGTAGACACACACTCAGACGGACAGACAAACAGAATTGAGAATTAAAAAATAATGTGCAAGGGCCTATTGAGGAACACTGCAAATTTTTAAAAGAAGTACCATGTTAAACTCATGTGCGAAAATTCACTTAGTTGCGTGACTTGGCAAACGAACCTGAACGATAGCAGCTCTCGTCCCACAGACTGTGTAGTTAGTACAGCTATAAAGGAGACAAACGTCACTTATTTCTGAAGCAAAAGATAAAACTGATTTGGATTTGTTAATTAATTTTGTTAAAAATGAAGTTGAAATTGAATCTAGAGTTAAAATAGTAAGAGAAATTTTTAATTCAGTTAAAATAAATAATCCACGAAATTTAAAGAAGCCTCTTATGAATATAAAGCTGTCTTATCAACTTTACGTGAGTTAATAATTACAAATGCTAATCTATACTAATATATAAAAAAGAAAAGTTTGTTTGTACACTACCTTTCCATAAATGACCGGACACTTTTGATTTCAGACGTTTTTCCAAATATCTTAAAAAGTACTTGACGAATCATCTTGAGACTTCAGGAGTGAGACTTCAGGAGGTGGTAACTCAGTATGCGGCTACCAAAATTCTAATTACCCTCAAAACTGCATCACTGATATGGGTGCCATTAATGTGTGATCAACGGTGAACCTGGACGCAGGAATGGCGTGAAGTCACTTTTCAGACAAATCACAATCCTGTTTACAGCATCATGATTGCCTTATCCGTATTTAACGGCATAATGAATAATGCACATTGCCAGCTGGGATTCGACATCATCATACTGTCCATCATTTGCAATGATGTTATAGGTTCCCATTGGATACACGTCTCGATTACTTCATGTTCGTATTCCTGGCACTCTGAACAGCGGCCATTAAATTTCTGATGAGTTAAGGCCCGCCCCTCTGCCCTGTATTCGAGGCCTCCGTAGCACAAAATTTAAGCAAGATAATGCACGACCGCAAGTTGTTTGTATTGTCCAGACCTTCTTTGATACAGAATGTGTTCGACTGTTGCTCTGGCCAGCGCGTTCTCCTGATCTCGCACCAATGAAAATGACTATGTTTAATCATTGAAAAGCGACTGGCTCCCCACCACTCACCAGTAACTTCGATCGATGAATTGTGGCATCGTGTTGAAGCTTCATGAAGTGTTCTAACCGTACATGTCATCCAATCGCTCATCCCATTATTGCTCACAGAGGTCGCTGCTTTATGTACTGTTTTCTCAGTACATATTACTCCAAATTTCTTGAAATTTTAATCAATTGTTCTTCCTACTATAATGTATGTGTCCAACAAATTTCATTCCGTTATTATCATTCCTTCTTGGTGTTGCATTTTCAATGTCGAGCAGCGTATGTTGCACCTCATAAATATCAGTGAAAGTTTGGAATCACCCTGTTAAAAGTAATGGTTGAAATGCAACCTGGCTGTAGTATGTAATTATGAGGCCCCTTCATATTCTCTGTATAAACTTTTATGAGGCTACTACATATATTCATGGAGATATAACGGTTTCTTTAAAAAAATAAAATAAAAAAAAAATGAAAAAAAAAAAAAAAAAAAATCTTACTTTTTAAGCACGCAAGGTGTTAAACCGAAAGCAAAACCATTTTCAGGAAACTTGAAACACAACATTAGACACAGCATACTGCAATCAGAATGCAAAAATATTAAATATCTAATGAAATATGGACATTTTCACTATATAATTTTTAACTGCGCATGCGCAAGCTTTAGCTAGATTTCATTTGCATAATTCAGTAGCCAAATGTATTGAGCTACCTACATAAAAAACCCCACAGAAGTATCCTTTAAATTCAAAAGGTTATATTTGATAGAATGAAACTACTATTCAGTTCCTCTCAAAAATGCAGCTAAACTATAAGAGGTTTTACTCATATTTTTATTTTGATTAAGTCAATGGTAATAAAATATTCATTGATTGTAAATAAATATTGAGAAAACACCTTACCATTTTCCTTATTTTTGAGAAAAACTGAAATTCAATTCATTCTATTGCGTACAACTTTTTGAATTTACATGATATTTCTTTGGGGTTTTCATATAAGTAGCTCAATACAATCGGCTATTTTATAATGCAAATGAAATTTTGCTAAAGTTTGCGCATGTGCAATTAAAAATTATTTAGTAAAAATGCTCATATTTCATTAGATATTTACTATTTTTGCATTCTGATTGCATTAAGCTGTGTCTAATATTGTGACTGTGAGTCAAGTTTCATGAAGACGGCTTTGCAGCACTGGACTTAATACCTTGCATGTTATTGTTAAAAAAGTGACTTTTTTTTTTTTTTTAATTTTTTAAATAAACTGTTTTTATCTCCATGAATATTTGTGGTAGCCTCGTATAAATTTATACAGAGAATAAGAAGGAACATCATAATCACCATACTACAGCTGGATTGCATTTCATGCATTACTTTTTAAAAGGTGATACCAAACATTTACATTTTTATTTAATCCTTTACTGGTCCCCCTTTTATTTTCGGAGCAAAACTTTCCTTGAAATATATGAGGTGCAACATGTTATTTACCCTCCTGAAGTCTAAAGATGATTCATCTTGTACTTTTTGAGATATTTGAATAAACGTCTGAAATCGAAAGTGTCCGGCCGTTTATGAAAAGGTAGTGTATGTGGGGAGTAATCTCTGGAACTACTGAATCATTTTTTAATTCGAAATTTCAATATTTTAATTAAAATACCCATAAAAAATCATGAAAAAATCTTTGTAACGAAAGCTGTTTTACCTGTGAACGCCGTGGGTGCGAGCTAAAACAACGGGCTACGTGTGCAGAGATTGTGAGTTCGATCCCCGTCAAGGGAAATTGTTTAAATCTAAATTGTTTATTTCTCATTGATTCTTTCAGTCATTATGTTAATTATTCTGTTAATGTTATGTAATTTCTAGACTTTTCGAATTATAGAATAGTCTGTTCTAAAAATATCATCAGTTGTGTATTAACCGATGTAAAATTCAATTGAGTTAAAAAATAATGTCTCGAGGTGAGTTTAAAGTTCTCTGTGTTATTTAGCTTTAATGTTTCTCCACAAACAATTATCTAAATCTAATCTACACTGTTAAAAAAATGCAGAAAAAATACAGAAATTCTCTGTAATTTCAGAAAAAAAAGTCGTAAAATACGTTTTGTCTACGTAATTTTTCCGTAATTTACGCCTTTTATTCTGAAATTACAGAGAATTTCTGTATTTTTTCTGCATTTTTTTAACAGTGTACATGACAATATTAAAAATCTACCTGGTGTCAATAGAAAACAAATTTTTACGCGTTCATTTTTTTTTTTTTTTTTTTTTTTTTTTTTTTGTCATGAAAAGAAATTTATTTACGCGTAAACAGTTGTGAAAAATTAAACCTGCACGGTAAAATTGACGTTATTATAGCCTTAAAAATATTTCTTTTTCTGATGGTATGATTTATTTAAATAAATATTTGCGGATATTATAAATATTGAAGTTTAAACATTTATTATATTTAAATTATATTTGTTAGTTAGTATTTAATTTTGAAAAAACACTTAAGGCTTCAGATAAGCATTTTTTTTTTTTTTTAATCTAATTTCTTTACATTATCATTAACATATTCTTTTAAATAGACTAGAGTCCTGCATCGGGTCGGGTAACCCGATTTTACCCGGAATTATTTTTTTCTTGCGGGTCGCGTTGAATGTATTTTTTTTTTACTTGCGGGCCGGGTTCGGGTCGGGTTGACTGAATCTTCTTTCTTGAGAGTCGGGTTAAGTTTTCTACGAGTCGGGTCGACTTGAAAACATCTTTCAAAAAAAAAAAAAAAAAAAAAAAAAAATTACAATTGTAAGCAAAAATTTGTAGACATATAACTGATTTTAGGCATGTATCGGAGCTCCGTATTCGTATCCGCCTGAAAAAAAAAAAAAAAGATCTGTATTCATATCTGGTGTCACAGATTATTATACAGATAGGACACTCCCGTATATTCTTCGGTAACCAAAATTTGACTGCAACGACCCTATTGTCGACGGCTGTAAGTTTCTCAAGCTCTCCAGCTTACGCAATCGCTCGTCTTATTTTTATTGTATCTATGTTCATATCGTAATATTAGTGCAACGTTAAACCCAACATCTAACCAACTAACCATTGTACTGATGTTTACGTTTGGACTTTGTTATTGTTTACGAACTTGACTGTCGAAAGCAATTTATTTTAAGAAGCAAGTACTAAATATTAAGCAAATAAATTTCGAAAATATACATAAACCAGAAATATTTTTTTCATTTTAAAGCATTTTGTATTATTTAAACCAAGCAATATTAAATATTGAAAATTTCTTACCATACTGCTATTTCAGCATTACAGTTTGTTACATTAATTTGTACACTTGAACACGAATGTGTTTGGCAAAATTTAGTTTCAAACATAATAAAAATTAGTTTTATTTCTTAGAAAATAGCTGTGAATGTTATGATTTTGTGAATTTAAAAGTAGTAGAAAAAGTGAAGGAATGAAAACTGCATATACGTTTTCGTTTGGCAACTTTATTATTGTTTACAAACTTGATTGTCAAAAGCAATTTATTTTAAGAAGCAAGTGCTAAATATTAAGAAAATAAACTTTGAAAATATACATAAAATAAAAGCATTTTTTCATTTTAAAGCATTTTGTATTATTTAATCCAAGCAACGTTAAATATTTAATGATTTCATACTGCTATTTCAGAATTACAGTTTGTAATTTTAATTTGTACTTGAATATGAATATGTTTGACAAAACATATTTTTAAGCATTATAAAAAAATAATTTTTATTTCTTATAAGAATAGCTGTAAATGTTTTGAGGATAATTTTGTGAATTCAAAAACAATAGAAAGTGAAGAAAAAGAAAACATCCCATACTATTCTTTAACCACGTTTCTTGCGACCATGGAAGCCTCTGCGCAGGTGCGGATGGAACGAGTCCAGTGTTAAAATAGGGGTGACTGAGAGAAAACAAGAGATAAGGGAACACCGAATAACTGAATGTTTGCCAAATAACTATCTCTCGGCCAATTTTGCATCCCTCCAAAGTTTTGGACTCGGCCTCACTGCTAGTCGTAGAAAACGTGGTCGCACTATAACCTGCTACTAACTACTCGCAAAATAGAAAAACCATTTTCGATCAAAGATGCTATTCATGTGGACTTAACATATGTAGTTCCCCTCTGTTGACACTACTGGTGCTACTATATTTCCGGTTCGCGTTTTAGCTTCACTGTCCTATCTGTATGATAATCTGTGACCTGGTGTATAAGCATGAAGAAAAAAATATCCGTGTATACTTTTTCTTTTCTTCAACAAATCTAATACGGATCTTTTGTAGAAATTGTATGAAAATTAGAAAGTACTATAAATCTTTATTGACTATTATTAATATATATGTATAACAGAAATACAATATAACCTCGTTTTTAAGTTCTGGGAATTTAAATTATTTCTCAATTTACATTAAGATACCTTTATTTTCAACGAATTTTAATCCACACTTTTATATTAAAGAAATTTTGAATTTTCTTCCATCTACACTTTTATATACAGCAAATACAGAGGAAATACTTGTTGTGACTTAATAAAAAAAAAAAAAAGAAAAAAAAAAGAAAAAAAGAAAGAAAAAAAGAAAGAAAGAAAGAAAATGTAAAATAAGCACATTTAGGAATCAAATTCCATCAAGGCAGATTATATTCTTTATCGTCTTCTCTAGAACAAATAAACACTGCACCAAAACCGCAACCGAAGGAAGCTAATTTGCTGATCGTGAAAATTTAAAGTGATCGTAAGAACGCAGATGTTTAAATGCGAATGAAATACATGTTACCGAAATTACACTGCTCGGCTTGAAAATTGCCTCTGACACTATTTCAGCATATTCTTATGTAAAAAGACCTCCTGAATCCGAATATGACGTCCATTTTGCCCTATAATCCACCGTTTTTTGGAATGTCCCCCTATTTTTATCATTTTTGGTGATTTTATGGCTATAAATTTGATTTTTAGGAGGGTGGGAGGATTATTTTAACCGTTAAATGTCTTCTGAGGGGCTACAGATTTGGAAAATTTTAAAACATGGACATTTGCGACAAGGGAAAATTTTTTGGCGTGATTTGTTACTGAAATAATGCATTACATATTTTATATTTTTTTAACCTGTAATTAATGTTATTTTTTAAATTTTATATATTTTTTGTTTTTAGGTGTTAAATGAATTATTTTTCATTCTTCAAATCAAATTCATGGTCATAAAATTATCGAACAGGGAAAGAAATTGAGGGAGTGAGTGAGTGGTGTATCTAGAAAACGGTGGGTGACTGGGCAAAATGGGAGTCATATTCAGATTCAGGAGGTCATTTTACGTAAGAATCAGCAAGAATGGTATCAGATCTCGATTTTTTTTTTTTTTTTTTTTTTTTTAAGCAAAGCAGTGTTATTACAGTAAAGTAAACGTCCACATTGAGCGAAAGTAATAAAGAATAATACATTTATTTTTATTTTATTTTATTTTATTTCATAATATAAGTATTAAACCATAAATTACTAACACTTAAATTGAAGTACATTTTTTTTACTCTTGAACTTCACAACTCACATAAATGGTTAAAAATTATTATTGATCCACTTTTCAGATTTTTAAATTTTTAAGCTAATACAGTTAGTAATTACATTTTAAATTCTTTTTAAAATAATTTAACAACTCTGTGAGAATGAAAATTTATGTTATTTTATAATTAAAAAAAAAAAAAAAAAAAAAAAAAAAAAAAATTGCATGATTTATAGGTGAATTAGTAATCTTCATTCAGTTTTCGGGTTCGGATAAAAGAAGTCAGGTATAAAGACTGCGGGTTGTAAAATTTCTCTATTGCGGGTTCGGGTCGGTTTTCGGGTTGATGAACGTTTTTTTGTCGGGTTCGGGTTGATGTAAAATTCCCCTGTCGGGTTCGGGTCGGGTAAAACCCGACCCGTGCAGGACTCTAAAATAGACTAATCACTAAAATGCTTGATTTATTTTTATTTATTTATTTGTTCCGTTTTTTTTTTTTTTTTTTTTTTTTTTTTTTTTTGCCGCTAATTTCCTATTAGGTGATTATAACGCAGTTTGATGCATTTGGTTATAAACACGCATCACATGTATATCAGTTTATTTTTCGTTTTCAATTAAGAAATAAATATATATTCTTTACATATCTACATCTGTATAAATAAAGAGAAGTTGATATGTCTGTGTATGTATGCGTGTATCTGTTTGTCTGCACTCTGGTGCATAGACTACTGATCACAGAGCTACAAAACTTGGTAAATGGGTAACTGGGACTATGCTGGTGTGCACCTCCTCGAGATTTTTTCCAATTTCGAATCTCGATTTTTATTATTATTATTATTTATTTATTTTATTTTATTTTTTCGATTGTATTCTTTGACTTTTCTGTTTCCTTTTCTAAAATTTATTCTTTCATTTCAATCGTCTGCGTATCATAGCAACGGTTATTATTCTATTTAAATTTTATTTATTTAATTTATTCATGAGAAGACGAAATTCTTTTTGTCTTTCTTTAATTTTATTACTTTTTATGAAATCAAATGGTTAAACAGTAAAAAAATTTAATATATTAAATTTTAAATTAAAAAACTATTTTCAACACTTATATTTATGCATATTTTTTTAATTTTTCATTTATTTAATTAGCTCCTTTGAAAGGGTTTTTTTTTTTTTTTTTTTTTTTTTATTTAAGTTTATCGCATTTATATGGAGGAGAAGGTGTAAAAATGGGCATAGGTGTAAATATGGGCCCCCCTCTACATGTGGCTATAGGAGGTGCTGAAGGGTGGTGGCCAGGGCCCGACTATGCTTTTTGAAGACACGGAGCACTGATGCTATTTGGAGGCCCCCTTACCCTGCTCTAAAAAACTCGCCAAAAGGACCCATTCTCAAAGACAAAAATAAATTAAAATAATGCATTTTTAAAATGTTCCCTTCAATTTCCTTATTTTTTTAGCAACCTACTTTTATGTTCAAGACAAATGAAAAACTGGAGCACATTGAACAGCCAATGTTTAGGAAATTAGTCATGAAATTTAACATTTGTTTAAACTCCCTAATAAAATATAGAAAGAAAATTTAAATTTTTGTTTTTAATAGACATATAATGAAAAAAATTGTACTTTTCTCAATTTTTGGAAATGAGGCCCCTAAATTTGGAGGCCCTGGGACAGTGCCCCGTGCCATAATCTGGCCCTGGTGGTGGCGAGGACTGTAGATGGTACCACTTGTTGATATAAGATAGAGAGCAGTTGGAACCATTCTTTTAAATAGTGAGGATGCAGTGCGAGTTATTGTGCAAACTGGTGTTTGTTCTGGACTGTAAACATTTGATAGGCATCTAAAATAGTTTTCTTTTCATGTTCTTATGGTTAGTTTAAAGTAATTTCACAGTAATATCCGGAAAACGAAGATCCTAAACTACTTTTAGAAGCACGCGTTTAATCACGCACGCCTTTAGGTTACATATGATAGAGGAAATCTCTTTTAGGTAAGGTTGGTGTAAATATGGGCATTCTTTCCTAGTGTAAATGTGGGCCCCGGGAAATACGAATGTAGTTTCTTCGTTACCGTTTGATATATCTCTTCAACATTGAGAAGAGAATCACTACTCGTTGGTGTAAAGCAGCAAGGTCTAGCCTCATCATTTGATGACCAGACAAGAATAAATTGGCTCAGTCGATTGCCAAAAGTGCTCACAAGAAGGCATCCTTCAGTTTTCATGGGGTAAGATACCAGCCAGGATCCGGTAAGGTAAAAGACCAGCCAAGGGTGCGAAGACCCGAGGCCTTCAAAGAAAAACGTTCGAGCCACTAAACGATATGATTCATCATCAGAATTGGCAGACTACTGTGAACCTCCCCTTGTCAACAACGATGATGATATTGATATCAACCTGGATATCAATGATGGGGGTAGATTAATTTCCAGCGATGCAACTTACATCATTTGCAGTGGAATGTTCGCTGAACACACTCACAAAGAAGAGTAATAAAAAGTTTTATTTGCCAAATGTGGGCACACTTATATTGTGCCGGCTTTGAAAGACCCCAGTTTAAGTCAGCAATGGACCTTAATGCACGAGCAGCAGCGACTGCGGGTGTTTTCCTATCTCAGCGACTGCTATTGGCTAATACAGCAGTAAACAAAAATTTCAAGCTCAGCGATTGGCGTAGATACTTTTATATACCCGCAGTGACGTGTGATGCATGAAGTCCATTTCTGTAAATATTTTTTTCCACGTAATAAATAATTTCGCTACCTTTTGTTTGTGTTATCATGTTTTCAAAGTTATTGAACTATTTTTTGTGACTTTTCTGTAAAGGGCCCATATCCCCCCCCCCCATTTTTCTGGTGCAATTTTAAAAGCTTTTTGTAATCTTCGTTTTTGAATTGAAATAATTGATATTATTCAATGTTTTGTCTCCTCTTATTTGGTAAACTTGTTATAGTTACTAATGAAGTTCAAAAACGTAGAAATTTTTAATGTTAAAGTCAAAAACAAAAGAGCGTGCCATATTTACACCTTTTCCACTCTCTCTCTCTCTCTCTATATATATATATATGTATGATAATAAAGTACAAATTAAACTTATTAAAATTTGCTTATGTTTTTTTATTTAATTCCTTTTAAAGGAAAATTTACTCTTTATTTTATTTATTATATTGGTCGGAAACACACGGTAATATAGTGTAAAGAGCGAGGACTATAAAATACGTGGTTCAAAAACTAAAATATTTAATAGATACTGAGATACAGTCATCTTTAAAATCATAGTTTTTGAATTATAGCAGCTCTACCTACCGTCGATAAGTACCTAAATTGAAGTAAGTGCCCGAAAAAGACTTTTCTGCGGGCAGTAGGAACCTAGACCCGATGCAGTGCGAGGGGGAAAAGAGCTGCCGTCGGCAGCGGGTACCCGAAGCGAGGTTTAGAGTGATTGCAACGTAATTTTTTTAGTTTTTATTTATAAAGTGATATAAAAAATAGTGATTCAATTTTTTTAAAAGTTCATTTAAATATTGTGACTAGGGAAGCAGGCGTAGCCTGCTAGTATTGTTAATAAGAAAAGTAACTCAAATTTTTAAGATTTTTTTTTTTTTTTTTTTTTTTTTTTTGTATTCTGTAATAAACCTTTTGAACCGGAGAGTAGCAAGAAAGTACCAAATTTTAATTTGTAATGTAAAAGGTGGTAGTGATTGGTGATTGGGTTTTACGTCGCACTAATGCTGCGCAGATGGGCAATGTAATGTAAAAGGAGTATCATTAAAGAGAAAAAAGTCTGTTTTGTCTGCTTGTAAAAAAAAAAAAAAAAAAAAAAAAAACTCGGGGCAAAGCAGTGTAGGTCAGTGCACAGATGTCTCATTTGTAAAAGACAACATTTTATTATATTATGTCTAGATTTACCTTCTAAAAAATCAGATAATCTTTCCAATAAAGCGAGTGATAACGGATGACTAGAACAAGGCGGAGTTTTTAATGTTTGTGGAGAATTACAATACTATGATTGGTTATATTCAAATGTTTGTTTGTGGGTTAAATTAAGTTTCCTATAGGTTATATTAAATTTAAAAAAAATCATCATCATGACGTTGAATGGCATCAAATAAAGATTCCGTCCAATGAGTGAAATCAGTTTCTTACTAAATATTTTTTAAATGAATACTGTTAGGAAAGGACTGATATAAACTTTTAGATATGATTTAGTAATCTGGCAACAGCTAGATATTTTGCTTTGTGTTTTTGGTTTTGGAATAAAGTTGCTGTGTTATTAGTGTCATTATGTTTTGGCGTATTCTTCTTTTGAGTTATTTTAGTAATGCGTCAATTTATGTTGAGAGTTAAATAATATGAGAGTTAAACCTTTTAGTCAGATATAAAGTATCTATTTTCTTCTGAGTTATTCGAATTCCAATGAAAGTTATTAGTTCGGGATTCAACATCTGGCGTCCGCGACAGGATAAAGACATCTGCAAGTAAGCTGGTTTAACTTTATTTTGTAACATGGATAAATTAAAAGCATCTCGTAAGCAGAATAGACGATTATTTACCATTGCGTGCAATGACTTTTGTGAAAGTGAAAATACAATACCTAATGATGAGAAAATTTCAAAGTTAAAATTAATAGAATCAAAAGCTAAACTGATGCTAGCATGTGAATATGAATATAGAGAGGCTTTATTAGATTCCAAGGAAAAAGATGATCAAATCGATAAAGAAATTGATGAATCAGAATGTTATATTGATAAATGGAGAATTTTAGAAAATAAATTAAATGACCTTTTGAATGAGAAACAGGAAGTTTTAGTTGCCAATAGTTTTAATAATTCGCCAAATACTTTACTGCATTATCCGAAAATTAAACTACCCTCATTTGATGGTGATATAAAGAACTGGCTAGGCTTTTGGGGACAATTTCAAAAAATAGATAAGGATCCAAATTTGGATAATCATGATAAATTTGCATATTTAGCACAAGCCATGGAGAAAAACTCGTCGGCTGAAGAGTTAATAAAAAGTTTCCCGCCTGGTGGAGAAAGTTACGAGAAAGCTTTGAAGCAGTTACAGGTTCGCTATGGCAGGGATGAACTGCTGATTGAAGTCTACGTGCGAGATCTGCTGTCAATAATCATGTCAAGACAGAAATCAGAGAGAATTGTTCTACGCAAGTTGTATGATCAATTAGAATCAAAATTAAGAGCTTTAGAGACTTTGGGAGTAACAAAAGATAAGTATGCTGCTATGCTTTATCCGCTTGTTGAATCCGCTATCCCTAATGAAACATTGCGGGCATGGGAGAGATTTAGGTCTGCTAACCGTCGATCTAAAGAAGAGTTGTCACAGGAAGGGCAATCCGATGGTTCAACGAAGGCCATAAGTAATTTAGGCCGTCTTCTTACCTTTTTACAAGATGAAGTAGAGAGTGAAGAGAGAATTTTGATAGCAGCACAAAGCTTTAATCGTTCGGTAAAAGTAACCAATTTTGAGGATCGCCAAGAGACTCGCCAAAGAAAGGGCCAACCCCGTATTTCCACAGCAACTGAGCTTTTATATTCTTCACAGAATAACAAAAAGCCTTGCATATTTTGTTCTGCTGATCACAAATCATGGAATTGCAGAAAAGCTCAAAAAATGACCTTGGAAGAAAAACAGACAGCTGTGGAAATTGCACGTTGTTGTTTCCTTTGTTTGAAAGAAGGACATGCTGTTAAGAATTGTAAGTCAAAGTTCAACTGCCAACTATTTGGGAAAAAGCACAACTTGCTATTATGTAAAAGTATTTCCGGGGAATCTACTTCAGCGTCTCAAAAGAACGAAGCGGAAACAAAGATGATACAACAAGATGAGGCTTTGGCAAGTTTGTCTAAAACTCCGAACGTTATTTTACAGACATTTGCGGTAGTCATGAGAGGACAAGGAATGAAACGTAAGGTTAGGGCCATCATAGATACTGGCTCACAAAGGTCATATGTTTTACGGTCTACTGCTGAAGAAATGAAGTACCAGTCTAATGGAAAAGAGTACCTACAACACTCACTGTTTGGAGGTTCTAATACAGCAGTTTGCCAACATGATGTTTTTACAGTGTATTTATCCAATTCGTCAGAAACTTATAACTGTCACTTTAATGCTTTGAGTCAAACAGTAATTTGTGAAACAATTTCTGCTGTGACACGGGAACCATACATCCAAGAACTTTCCAAGTATGGTATACGCCTTACAGATGATATTGGTGGACCCATTGAGGTACTTATAGGAGCAGATATTGCGGGTAAGCTATCTACTGGAAACTGCAGGGGCGTAGCTTGAGGGGGGGGAGGGGGGGGAGCCTCCCCCCCAATAATTTTAAAGATAGGGCGGCATGTGAGGTTTCTGGGCACCATTATGCACCTTAAAATTCTTTTAAAAATGCATCACAGTTTTGTTAATTAGCGTTTCATCAAAAAACTGTAAGATTTACGTATCATTATCAGTAATCAAAAATGTCGTTTTTTTTTTGGGGTGTGTGGGTGTGGGGGGGGGTGCTTTCAACTGAATATTAATTTTCTTAAAATGATTTGAGAAAAAAATTTCTACCTGAAAAATCTACTTTTAATTTTTTTCCCATACTTACAAATTTGGATAAGACATACAAATATTTGACTGAGAAAAAATAAATAGATTCATTAAGTTCAGTAATAAAGTCTAAAAATAATTAAATATATGAGGAATATTGAGCACTTCCATTGCTTTATTGTTTCTAGAACTGATCATTGATCACTATCCGGAAACGCGGAATAAAAAAATAATTACAGAGTAAGAAATATTAAACTCACTCAATTCTACTTCTAGAATCTAAAAACGCAAGTTTAAAATGAATAATAACAGTTACTTTGCAGATGAATAAAGATTAGGAAACAGGACTTCTGCAGAACTTTTAAATTGCCGATCACTGGTTGGAAATAAATAAAAGGAGGGGGGCAACGTAAAAAATACTTACATGAGCTAATAATATTTAACAATTCTCTTTCTTTACAAGTTCTAGAATCTCATAAAGTAGTTTGAAATGGATATTGACATTTATGTTGTAGATGTAGAAAGATTGGGTATGTAGAGTTTTTGTAGAACATTTGATCGCCGATCGTTCCATGTTGTTTTTTAAACGAACGATATCCGCGCCTTTTTTAAGAACGGGGAGGGAAAAAAAATTTCCGCGAATTTGCGGAAAAATCACGTATCTGAATTAACAGTTACAGTTCTTATTATTCAGTCTGTTTGTGTTTGTAACAATTTAATAAGAAAGCACCACAGAACTGGCATTGCAAAATAATACTTACAAAACTTTAAATAAACATCATAAAATGCAGAAAACTCGCAACAATTGTTTCGGGTCGAAAGAGCACACGACCTTTCGTCAGGCGAACAAAGTAGGCACTTTGCTGTACTCGTGCCTACTTTGTTCGCCTGACGAAGGGTCGTGTGTTCTTTCGAGCCGGAACACTTGTTGCGAGGTTTTTGCATTTTATGGTGTTTATTCAAAAGTTTGTAAATATTGTAACAATTTAGTCATTTACAATTGCAGTAAAAGCTCGATTAACCGGCATGATCAAGAAACACCAGTTGCTGTGAATAATATATATATATATATATATATACATATATATATATATATATATATACATATATATATATATCCGGGGAATTGTGCGTGTCGAAATTTAAACAAGACTGAGGAGGGAAGGAGAGCAGCCAACAGAAATAATAAATCGATTTTTCTGCTTTTATTTATTTATTTATTATTATTATTATTCTGCTTTAATCATAAAGCCTTTTGAATAATAGTGTGTGTTCTATTTTGTAACATGCAGTATATTATTATTATTGACATACAGAGAAAAAAGAAAGAAAGAAGGAAAAATTAATGAAAATCTTCTTAGTGTGTTTTAAACGTTTTGTATTTTTCTTTATCTTTGAATACTGTTTTCATATAATTAGCATCTCTTTACGATTAAATTTTAATATCGCTGCTATTGACGGCGTGTAGCACCAGAGCCAGGCGATTTAAAATTTGAGAAGAAAAGGAAGAAGAAGAAAATAAGGAATTAATCCAACCTACAGTTTCTTATTTCATAAAAATCTTTTTAAAGGTTTTAACCGCAAAATGTAATCTAAAATTGATTCTTTATTTCTCTTTAAACTGTGTTAGGACAAAGAGCACTGTATTTCCATCTGTAAGTAACCACCTTTTGCAAACATACGTTTCTCCTTTATTTTGCTTTTTAATCTCCCTCCCCCCCTCCCTGCTCTCAGCCCAACCAGGTTGCCAACCAGACTGCCGCGGCGAAAAATTTCTTTGTTACAATCCGATTCAGTGCTGAGTTGACAGCTGTAATAATTAAAAAAGGTTCCAGACTGCATTTTTAAGTGATATATCGATTGTGCGCATTGAAGATAAATAAACATAGAAAAAAAAAAAAAAAAAATAGGCTGATCGCCTGTCCGTTGTTTTTCTAGGAAGGAGGAAGTGGGGGAAAAAATAAAAACATTAAATGGTAATGGGGGGGAGGGAGGAAAGAAAAAAAAAAGTTAGACAAGTGGAAGAAATTCTGTACTAATTTGTTAATAAACAGCGGGAAAAGCACGCATATGGAAAATTTTAAGTGGATTTTTTTTTAATGTTGCACACTTCCCGCGCTCTAACGCGAAACCTGGGCGATTTTGCCTCGTGCCTCGTGTGCCTAATATAAATCTAAACAGCCAATACTTTTTTTTTTTTTTTAAATAATTCCACTGTGTTTAGAAATTGTTTCAAAAATCATTGATTTCAACCATGAGTGATTCATGGGTAAAGCGAAAGAAAAAACCAGGATCATTTTACAGGGATCAAAATAAAAAAAGAGCTTATGAAGCAGATCTTGCTTCTTCTTTTATGAAAGGCTGGCTTACCCAAGATGATGACAGAGTAGAAAGTAAGAGAATTTATAGTACTTTTGTTTTGTATAATTAATTTTTCTCAAATTTATGCTTATTCTTTCTGACAGTTTCATGTAATTATTTTTATTCATACAGTGCAAAAAATTCATGAGTTTTTCTATTTTAATCTGAAGTATAGAACAGTTTTAAAAAAATTGCCAATCAATCAACATTCAGCTGTAATTTCATTTATGCAAAAAGAAAAAAAAAATAATAATAAAATGTTAACATTTTCAATTTGCATTTTTTTTTTTTTTTTTTTTTTTTAGATTTCTTTTCAATTAAAATTCTTTTCTCTCGCTGTGTAAATAAACTGTTTATAACATTAACAAATTTTAATAAAAGTTGTGTGATGTTACATTTTACTATAATTATAATGTCGTTATATACCCTATTAAAATGTTATATTTCAATAATAGACTTAATGAGTGTCGATGGTACCGATAAGAACTTTGAGTCACTCCGCGCGAAATATTTGAAGGGTCCTTGCATAAAATATAATGCATTGAATTTTTTAATGGAGAAGGAAAAGGATGTTTTACCCACAAAATAAATAAAATGAGATACTGAGATTTCAGCAAATAGTTTTTCAGTTTGTGTGCAACAATATTAATCATTATTTTCCAGTAAGATTCACAGATTTTTCTATCTATCTGTCTGTCTATCTATCTATCTATATATATATATATATTCTATTTATTTAAATTAAGTAGTTGTATAATTTCATATCGAAATTCTACATTTTCTTATATTATAGATACGTTTTTATATTAAATTTAAAGAGATTTTATTGTTTCCTAAGTCATTCCGGACAGCTTAACATTAAGTTGTAATGCTTTCGTTTATACTTCCATCATATAATATAAGTTCTATTTGCTGAAAATAAATATGTTTTAGGTGTAAGTAAATTTAATATGAAAGTAAAATTAAACTTGTAATAAACGGGGTTTGCATTGGTAAAATAAATAAAAGAAGTACTTTCACTTTGTCGTGTAGTTATGAATGAAAATAAATTTGATACATGCTGTCTTTAAAAAGTACCAGACTTATTATTTGTCGATCACCGTTTTTGTCTTCTATCGTTTCTGTTTACCAAGAAAAAGTTAAATACAAACGGGGGAAAAAAAACGCTGTCTTTCTTTTATAATACAACAAATAAAAGATTTTTATTCAAATTTTTGAGCATATGAAAGAGCAATATTTAAACAATATTTAATAAAATTTTCTTTAAAAATTTTTGAAATATCAACCGGTGGCTCCTGGTTTTCAGTACCCTTCAGAAAAAAAAAAAAAAGTGTCCTGTTCCGGATAACTCGTGGTAGCTTTATGTGAAATTAAAAAAATAAATAAACATTTCAAGACATTATTTCAGATAAATACAGAAATAATTTTTGTTTAATTTTTCCATTGTTGAGATGACCTTATGACATGAGGTGATAAAAATGTAGGTACAAGTGTAGTGTAAAAGCACCAACGTACTAATGCCTACATTTTTTAGTATTTTAAAAATTACGATTTCAGTTTTCTTCAAAAATACACGGTTACTCTATCCAGATGTACAGTCCTTCATCGCCACGAGTGGACTTAATAAATATTAAAAAGTATTTGTTTCACAACCAATTGCTTTTATATAGAAAAGCATTTTAATGTTATTTATAATAATAATAATAAAACTTTTAATTTTGACTAAAGAGAGAAACCTAAAATTTTATAACATAAATAATATTCGCAAGGTCTTCATTAATTTCAATGTAATTTTGTTGTAAAAAAGTTGAATTTCAATGTCTATTTTATTATAAGAATTTTTGTTAACTGTTAAAAGTACAACACTACATTTTTGATAATGGCATTTTCACCTTCCCACGATTTCAAGAATCAGAATCAACTGGTATGTTGTTGCAATCACAAAACTTTTGTTAATATTTTCTATATAAATTTACGCAGTGCAAATTGTTTATTAAAATTCCTTTCAATGATGAATCATGAACTCAGACGATTTTCGTCTTAACGCAGACGATTTTCGTCTTAGAGAAACTTAATAGAAATGTCAAAAGAAAGTGAAATTTGTGCTTTAGATCTCAGGAAATGGTTCTTATTCATATTTACTTAATTAAAAAATAAAATAAATAACTAAAAAATCGAAAGATTTATTTTAATTTTTCACAAATATATGGTTCAACTATTTGTTTTCAAGGTATTGACGACTTCTTTTGAAGGATACTCATATTGAAAATTTACATCGCCTAGGAGGAGAAACCTTTCTCCTAGAGGAGGAAGGTCCCTACAAAATAAACATTTCTTCCCTGGTTGTCTATTATTACTATCTAGGAGTCGATCTAGGCAAAAATATGGGCCCTTTTGCTGCCCCTTCTAAAAATTCTGCATTACAAAATGTACCTCTTCACAAAATTCAAATTCGTAAAAGTAATCACTTCAAAAGATTTTGTTGTATAAAAATGATCTTTTCATAATCTTTTCTTTCTTAATTTTTTCCATTTTTTTTTTTTTTTTTTTTTTTTTTTTTTTTTTTTATGGAGTATTAATTTTAATTAATGCCTTTATCTGATGAAACTAAACTCTATTAATTATATTTATATAAATATATATTATTATAGATTAAGCATTATATAGAAGGTTGTTAAAATGGAATGATTCACAGAATTTTCTTTCTTTCTTTCTTTTTTTTTTTTTTTTTATAAATAAATAAAAATTTTAAAATACTTAATTTTGTTAAAAAAAAAAAAAAAAAAGACCCCAAAAATTAAAACATGTATCAATTCTTCCTAATATATATATATATATATATAATTTCCATTGAAAATATAAAAATAATTCTCATTATGTACATTTATACGAAATTTTATCCTATACTGCCATTAAAAATTACGATAAAAACTGACTGACAGTATCAAGTGATTAAGCGATTGATACCTAAATGTAATCAACACCAATTTATCTGAAGGTCCAACTAAATATCAAGTTTCGATTAAATTCTGTTCGTTGGTCCATGGAATAGAACATCCACAAAATTTGGATACACATACTGGAACAGGCAGGCAGACAGACAGACAATAGTAAATCGTGTTCAAGACATCTCAAAACGTGTAAATCCATCGAAAACCTGAGGTCAAGAATTTTCTCGAATTCAATATTTTTCTTCTTCTGTATATATAAGAAAGTAATAAATCATTGGTTACAGTGGCCAATAAATGTAAATTTTGTTTTAACTATTTGATTGTTATACTTTGTGTCTATGGTTATTCAACAAAAACAAAGTATTATCTATTGCATCATATCGATATCATATGCTCAGAATTAGAAAATTGGCACAAAATACACTGCTATATTCGTCTAAAATACTTCTCTACCTATAAAATCTGCCTATATTTGGTTTAATAAGAAAATTTTGCTTCATTTATTGTGGTATGAATTCTGCACCAATTTTTCACCCCTGTATACTTTTGCTTAATATTGCATTTCTTTTTTCTTTCTGTTACCCATATAAGAACAGAGAAAATATTGTTTTTAGTCAAAATTTCAAAAATAAGTTTTTGCTATATTTACACGTTTTGAGGTCTCCTGAATCGAAAAATCTAGGGTTTTTTTAGAAAATATTCTGTGTGTCTGTTATCAGCATAATCCAATCCCAAATATTAGCAGGAAGTCCACACTCTGGGTATTCTAAATCTGTATCTTATAAAGATACTATTTTTAAAGTTTTAGTTAAAATCAAACAAATAGTTTATGTACAGGGCAGTCTAAAAAAAATTCGAACAAATTACTTCTATGGGTGAATTTTCTTGTAGGTTACAGTTTAACAATTTTAAACATTAAACAAAATGACTTTTTTTTATGTGCATAAAAGTGTTTTTAGTATAGGATGTGATATAAAAATTATTTACCATTCGTAATCAGGGCTTTACAAAAGAATCTGGATACATTTAGGACTATGATTGAATTTTCTGAAAGAATAGTTCAAGTTGTGTTATTTGTTTTGCATACTGGGCTAAATTTAAATATAACATTCAGTAACAATTGTAAAATTTAATGATTCAACACATTTTTAAAGGAGTTTTGTTTATTTTAATTACTTTAATAAATCTAATCGAAGTACCTGTTTGTATCTCATCTTATTTTTAAATCTAATTATGAAAAGTTTTTTCAACTTTTAATTTTGGCAATAACATAATTCTTTTCATTATGAATATTTAAATAAAAAAAATAAGAAGAATAATTTTTTAATAATACTTTTTGGCCATGAAACGAAATTAACAATTCTCTTTGTTCCTATCATAGAGTGCATACCATTGGATAATCCAAATGAACAGTTTATTGACCACCAAAGTGCACATACTGAAAATTCAGAATTAATTGAAGAAAACAACACTGAAATTGAGTGTAACGTTTCAAATCTTGTTGATAAAAATTATGTTACTGAAACTAATGAGAGTAGTTCTAACGAGAATTCAGAAGAAACTGAATCAAAAACAGATGACGAAACTGCTGACGAAATTTGCAGTATTACTCCAGATTCAGAGAATACTTCATGGATTAGTTTTGTTGGAAGCTTTGCTTATTTATTGGAAATGTTAGAAGATTCAAAGAAGCTTTTGAATGATTTAAACCAATCTAATCTTATAAATGAAAAGAGTTACACAGTACAAGCCATAGGCGCCGACTTTTGTTTTTCACTACGGGGGCGAGATTTATTGCTTACATGCGGCTGAAGATAGTGTAGGAGGGGGGGGGGGTAAAGTACCGGAATAAATTAAAAAATCCAATTACTAGAAATTAATAACGATACTGATGCTGCTAATTATATAGTAATTAATTAAATTTCATTCTTTTACAATTGCTTTAATACTTTCAAGGAATATCATAATTTAAAGTAAACTAAGTTAATATAATTACACTTTAGCCCCATACGTTTAAGGGAACCCACCACTTTTTAATTTTTGTTTCCCCTTATAAACTTATATTTATCTCATATTCATATGTGTATTATGAAATTTTATTAACAAGCAAAGTGATTTTTACAGGAAAAATAAATAAATAAAATAAAAATAAAGAGAATCGCATATATATATATATATATATACTTAAAATTTTTTACATTCTTTTTCTACAGTTTTCTGTATTTTTTCACCAAATTTTTTGTTGTAGCCATAAGAATATGTGTTATAACTGTAGGGCTGAATTTTGAAGTTTACTAATTAGTTTTGAGACAAAAAATTAAAAATAAATGTCTACGCAAAAATTTGAAAAAAAATATATATATATATATATATATTAATATTTTTCTTGTGAAAATGTTACAAAAAATTCATCCCTAACTCTTTTAATCATTCAAATATATGCATTAGATCTGTACTTAAATATCTGTAGAAGTTATACCATTTTGAAGATCATGAATACAGAAAATTGCAAACTGAGAAAACGCAACTGAAAATTTTAAAAGCATTTTTACTATCTTTATAAAGATCAAATAAATTTTTAAATTTTAAAATTCAATTGAAATTTTTCCTCAATCATATTAGAGATGCCAAAGTAAATTTTTAGCGAAAAAATGAAAAATTAATATTTTCACTGATTTTTTATTCTTGAAATGTCCAGAAACAATCGTAAATTAGTGTAGAAAAATGCACCGAAATGCTGTTCAGAAAGGTAATGAATAAAATCTCTGCGATCACAATAAAATTTCAATAAGTCGTTGTAATCGTTTCGAATCGAAACAACTGAGCACAACTTTTCATTAGGCGAAAAGATATAGAAACAGGGCAGGATGAAAGCAGAAAAGCATTACCTTTAGAACATCGCGTTCAGCCCATTCAGAGGGGAAAAAAAAATATCCCGAAAGAACTTGTGTTTATTGCATAATGAAGCCTGATTAAGGGTCAAATCTAATTATTTCGATTCGAAACAACAGTTGCTTGTTTTTGTAATTCATGGTGTTAGCGTACATGTACAATGCTTTCTTTAATTATACTAATTTAATGCTATTTCTAAAATTTTCTCTTTGGTGTCTTTTAAAAATTATAAAACTTATAATTTAGAATAATGAAAAATTATTTTAAAATAATGACAAATAAATTTTCTTGTGCACATATTATATCCACTCATTATTTTACCACTGACTCATTTATTACTATCATAGATCTATTTTTTCATATCTGCAAGTTTGCGACATGTCCAATTTTGAAGATCATGTATTATTTTTTTTAGTTTATTTTTCTATTTTTGTTATGAAATTCAAATGAAGAATGAAGTTTAAAATTTACGATTTATAAGATTTCAAAAAGAAAAAACTCATATGAGTTATTCTATATTTTTGTTTTTATTTTTTATTTTAATACACATTTCCTGTACAGGAAATTAATAACAAATAAACTGAATTTATTTATCAATTTACCGTTCTTAAAAATAACTTTAAAAAAATGTAAAAATGTCAGATTTTGAAATTTAAATTGAATTAAAAATTTTCCAGTATTTTGAGTTTTCCATCAAAAGTCATCCTTTAAAAAAAAATGGAACATAAGGAAATAAATATAAAACATGTGACAAACTTATTGTGTTTTCTCTAAAATAAATTTCTTACTACAGCAGCAAAATTTTAAATTTTGGGAACAGAATTTTCTTTATTTTATTTCACATTGATAACTCAACAATTTTCATTTATTAAAATATTTTCAAAATAAATTTATAGCCACAAAATTCAAATTTTGTGAGGGGAAAATAAATCAGATTATATTGATTAACTCTATAATTTTGATTTTCAAAAAGCTTCAAAATACTTTAACCAAATTTTCAAAATACTTGATTTTTTTTCCCTCTGAAAATAATAACAATAATAATGACTAATAATTAATAAGTGTATAAGTAATTCAAAATATCATTTATAAACTTCCTTAATAATTAACCTGCTGATAATAATGCACTACTTTTTTTTCTAAATCCATTTTGTAATTCTGACAACTTTAAAAGCGTTAATGATTTTTTCAAAAATTTAAAGGATGCACAAACCCCTACGTTTGCGTCTAGAATTCCTCAAAAAAAAAAAAAAAAACATTGAAAAAGCTTACCTTGTTTTTCAACTTTATTACAAGTCTCCGGTTTTTCTTTAAAAGATCCTAGAATACACTTTTAACTGTCGATGCAGTAGGAAGACACTCGCAACTCTATCTTTTGGTTCAGTAGTAAATAAATAAATCGAAGAATATAAAAATTTTTGAATTCATTAGATAAAATTTTAAAATAGTTTCCACTACTTAGAAAGAAGAATTAGATTTCAGTTAGTCTTTTTGTTTTAGAAGTAGGATGAAGATTCAGTGATTGAGACTTACAATGAAGATAATTTCAAAAGAACCGTTGCCCGAATTTGTCTCCATTAGATATAACCGAATAATTTGGATAAGCTAAAAGCTAAAAAATAAATAAATAAAACACGGAGGCTCAGGTCTAAAAATTTCTCAACTGAATTCTTCTTTTCATTCTTTCCATCCAAGTAAACTTCGTTGGGATGTGTGTGTGGTGGTGGGGGTGGGGGGGGAGATAAACATACAGACGATTCTATTGTAGTCCTCTTCTTTTATCTATAGAATTTATTTCGATTTCGAAGGTCTTTGATGTGTTGTGTTTAACACTTTAGTTAATCCCCATCCTTAAAGAGCAAAGAGCTTATAGTCCCACCAGCCTATGTTAAAGATATGAAAATTGAAAACTATCCCAGATCCCACCCCTTCTTTGTGTGTTTTATGGTTTACACTTTACAGTAAGGACTTGTACTTAAAAAATACATGATAAATGATATACCCATAGTTACAGAAAGTCATAAAGTTAACAAAAGGAGACGTACAAAAACCTTAACAAAAGTTGAAAATAACTATCGCCGATCGGAGATATTTTTCTGGGAATTAAATCACATATGTTATTGTTTACTTTTGTTATACGTTTAACTTGAACAAACTGTAGCAGACTCATTTTTAAAAGGTGTCGCCGGCTCTATTTTGCGGCGAGATCAAGGGTTGAAAATTGAAAAAGGCTTAAATTCTCAACTCATCCTGTCTGTGAAGAGATACACCTTTTATAAAATGTGAAGGTTAGCGTTGCTTTTCAAATTTTTAACAGGTGCATTCCTAAAAGGTCAATGCATGCACCTTTTAAGAGGAATGAGACAGCAGGTACATATTGCATTTCCCTATTGAAAATACATCTTAAAAATATCCTGAAACAAGCAAAAGGAGGGTGGAGTAAACGGAAAACGGGAAAAAGATATAATCACTAGACATTTTCTTATTTCATGACAGTATAAAATTTAAAATTTTTTAATCATAAAATTAAATCCCGTTAAATTTTTTATCGACTTTATAAAATTTCGTATTATAGGCATCTTTGTAATTTGTTTTTAAATTGTAATTTTGTTTCTAAGTTAATTAAAAATAATAATAATTATAATTCTCAATGAATATGAGGCCCAATAAAATCTGTCATTAAAACAACTTTATTTCACTACCATTCTTTTGCTTTATCTGTAGTTAAAAAGAATTGCTAGAATATTGTAGCCATCTCAAAATTTTCTATACCAATTCACACAGTAAAAGTTATTTATTAAATTTATTTTCCATGATGAATGCAGACGATTTTCATCTCAAAGAAGTATAACACAAAATAAAAAAAGAAATCAGTTTTGTGCTGATATCTAAAAACTTAAACCAATATATTTTTTTTAATTATCACCAATATACGGTTAAGCAATTGTTTTAAATGTATTGAAATGTTCTTTAAAAAGGTATCTATGTTAAAAATTCATGCTCCCGAGGGATGTCGGGGACGATACCCTCACATAAAGAAAAATGTTTTCTTTGGTTAATTATTACTATTATATATGTAATTTTATATTGAAAAGTTAAAAAAGTAATTTCATTAAATTAATTTATTCGAAACTTTTTCCTATACTGCCATAAAAAATAAATAAAAAAAAATTGAAAGCAATGTTATAATTCGATAAAAAAAAAAAAAAAAAGTTGTACCTTAAGGGACTAATGTGCAAGTTGCACCGAACGAACAAACTATTTCTTTCAACGAAAATGCCTACTAACCCTGAACGATATGTCTAATATATCGTATCGTATTTATCGTAATATAACTCAATACTTATTTGGCTTCCTTCTTTGACTCGTTTTAATACGCATTTTTTATATGCATGAGCAGCCCCCGAAAAACAAAAACATTAAATCATTAAATTCATTTTTTTACTTATTTTTATTTCATATTATTTCACGGGCACTTTTTATCTCCTGATTCAAAATTATTAAAAAAAAAACTTTTTCGATATCGCTTGTAACGATACTGATTATTATTAATTTTCTTTTCTTTTTCTTTCAATAATAATAATAATAATAATAATAATAAAGATTTTGATGAAATTCTGGCAAAAGCAGAATTTAGTTTAGGACGAAGGACTATTAGATTTTTTTTTTTTTTTTTTCCTTTTTTCAAATTATAACACCGCTTTCAAATTATTCAATTATATTTTCGATAGATTTTAGATTTCGACAAATGTACAATTATCGAAATCGACAACGCAGATTGAGACTAATAGGCCCTCAGTCCTAAAAAAAAGAAAGAAATGAGGTAATCAATTGTTGAGCAATTAATTCCCAAATCATTGATTCCCGAATTCGGTTTAAATTCAGTTCAATTTAATTCAGTTAAAAACACTAGTTTAAGTCAAGATCTAAATAAATATTAAATTTGGTTAAATTTCGTCCATTAGTTCGAGTGATACACTGACCAATTACAAAATTTTTTATACATACACACAAGAGAAACACACAGACATTTTTGAAAAATGGTAAAATCGGGTTCAGATTTAGAAAATCCCAAAACGAGTAAATACATCAAAAACTAAAAGGCGAAAATTTCCTCAAATCGAATACTTTCTTTTTATGTGTATGTGTAGAAAAAATTTTAAAGATGAAAAAAATTACTTATATATATTATGTCTTCTATTTCAAACTTTACTCTTAAATTAAATGTTATGTTGTTTGTTATTCCCTTTCTTCAAGGTAATTTTCAAAGAATTTTTTCAGATTTATTTTTTTCCAGAAATGAATTATTTAAGTTGTACCGTGTTCTCTAATTTCATTTATCGAATTTATAATGAATAAGAAAAGAATTCCACATCCATTTCTTATTAATGTTTTTTTTTTTTTTTTTAACGGACGTTGCTGTTATTTATATCGAAAATATGCAAGAACAACAGAGAATCTGATATTCAAATTGTTTACATGCATAATTATATGTGAACAACTTAATATGTGAACAACATATTTAGAAAATTAAAATCAACTTATAAATTTTTATGACATATTTCAATTCACGCATTATTTATTAAATTCTTAAATTGATTACCTAAGACGTTTTGTAAAAATTTGCCGTATTTACTTGTCCACTAAATGTTAATTATGAGATGCGGTTTTCTAAAACAACATTTTTTAACCAATTATCATTTTTAACAATTCTTCCTCTTTCCTGGCCCCACCGGCAGCCAAGTACTTCTGCACTCAAAGTTGGTAGACGGGAATTGCTGGGTTCTATGTTGGATCCCAGGTTGCTTTCGTCGATCAAGTCGTTCGGAGTTTTTCATGGTTTTCTCCAAAAACTCGCTGAAATACGGGCTAAGACCATTTAAAAATAATTCCATGGAAGGCATTCCACCTATAGCTCTAGGAATATAGTGTAGTCAATCGACCTTAATTTTAACAACTAACCTTCCTCTTCCCCTGTCTCGTGCAAGATTGTTAATAATCAACATCAATAAATTCAAAGATTTACAAAAAAAAAAAAAAGAAGAAGAAGAAGATACATACACAAATACCGATAAATTTAAAATAAATAGAAACATAAAATTCTGTGTTTTTAACAGCATTATAATTTTTGTGTTATGAATAGCAAATGTTCAGAACAAAAGCTTTTGCATTTAATACTTGTCAATATGAACACTTTCTTGAGAACTGGGACTGTCGGACTTCAAATGGACATGGACATTAACATGAAAATTAGTCTTTCTGCGTCAACCTACATTTTGACTATAGAGGGACAGGGACTGACTTTGAAAAGTTGTTCTCTCAATCTCGGTCAGTTTCTGTCGCGCAAAAAGAGAATTGTATAAAGCATATCCTGTTTTTTGCTAATCCGTCAGTAAAGAAAGGAGGAGAGAAGAAAACAATAAATTTGCAATGTGAAAATGTTCATTAAAATTCAAATTTGTGATAAAAATTTTTTTTTCGTGTTTGAAAAATCCCGTTGGAAGCACGGGGGCGAAAAGATACTTTCGCCCCCGTGAAAAATTACAGCGGGGGCGACCGCCCCCGCTGCCCCCGTTAAGTCGGCGCCTATGGTACAAGCTGTATCCTGTTTAAAATCTATCAAAGAAACTTGTGAAAAAAGCATGCTACTTGGTGAAAATATTATAAAAAAATTCGAAGCAAAAGAAGCAAAAATCGTATATTGTGAGAATTCAGAAGATTCGAATCTTTTAATCAGCCATGATCCTGGTTTGAGGAGTCCAATAAAATCTGATTCCCAAAGAGAATATTTGATTTCTATAGGGCCTCACCAGCCAAAGCTTGCTATTTTCCCCAGCGATGGAAAAGATCGCTTTAATCCCAAATGGTACGAAGAATATGCATTTTTAGAATATAGCACCGTAAAAAATAAAGCTTTTTGTTTTGTCTGCTATCTTTTTCCAAGTGGAGCAGGACGAAGTAAAGCGGAAGACAATTGGCATACTCATGGTGTATCTAATTGGGGGAAAATGAAAAGCTGTGGTAAAGGAAAACTTGGTAAATTACCTGCCCACTTTTCATCTAGCTGCCATAAAGCTGCTTTACAAAGTTATTGTACTTTTCTACATAAAAAGAATTACATTGATGTGCAGTTAGATGAGCAGAAACGAAAAGTACAATTAGAAGAAGAAAAGCAGCTTAATTATAATAAAAAAATAGTTAAGATTTTATTAGATCTCACTAATACGATGGCTCGCCAAGGCTTAGCGTTTCGGGGTAATACAGAGAATGAGTTAGAAAATAGCAGCAATTTTTTTCAGTTAGTAAAATTAATTGCACGGCATAATGCTCTTTTAAGTAAATGGTTAGAAGACCAAAGCCTTAGACCATATAAAATAACTTACTTAAGTCCTCAATCACAAAATGAATTTCTTTCGATTATTGCAAACCTTGTTAGTGCTGAAATAGTACAACAGATAGAGATTTCTGACTTTTTTACAGTTATGGCAGACACAACTCCAGATTTAGCCCACAAAGACATGTTATCTGTTGTAATTAGAATTTGTGATGAACATGCAAATCCAAAGGAACTTTTGTTAGAAGTAAGAGAAGCAACTGACAAAACTGGCATAGGGATCGCAAAAGACATTATAAATATATTGCACTCAAACCAAATAGACACAAAAAAATTATCATTCCAATCTTACGATTTTGCCAGTTGCATGTCTGGAGAGTTTAAAGGCGCGCAAAAGAACGTTTCTGAGATTGTGGCCCGTAATGTTCCTTATGTTCCTTGTCAGGATCATCGAGTAAATACAGCCCTTGAACATTGTATTCGGGCTAGCCCTATTGTGTCTGACCTTTTCGATACACTGCAAGAATTATATGTATTTTTTACATCAAGTCCAAAGAGGTTTAAGCCCTTAAAAGAAAAACTGGCTGAAATAGAAAATGCCATTGGTTTAAAAAATCTCTCGAAAACTAGATGGGTAGCGAGAGCAGAAAGCTTAAGAGCTGTGAGTAATTCTTTCGAAGAAATCGTTGTTCTTTTAGAGGAAATTTCTACTGATAAAGGCTTTGATTCTGCAACAAGTAGCAAAGCATCTGGCTTGAAAAAAAAGATTCTAACTTTTGATTTTATAACTGGCATTTTATTTATGAAAAACATTATGTTTAAATTAAAAATTCTTACGGAAACAATTGAATCACCTCAATTAAACGTGGTTGACTGCAAATTGATTGCAGAAAGTACGATTAACGTGCTAGAGGACATTAATAAGGACATATCGGCACTTGACAGTGAAATTAACAGTGCAAAATGTTTTGCCAAAAAACTTGGGATTGATCCTGACAGTGACTTTAAAAAACATCATCGAAGGCGAATTCAGCCTAAAAGGTATGATGATAAGAATGAAAATCAAACAGATTTCAATCTCAACACATTTTACCGTAAAGAATTGAAATCTATTTTAGATACCCTCATAATGAGATTAAAAAGCAATGTTTCATCAATGGTGGATTCAGTTATGCCAATTTTCAAAATTTTTAAATTCCCACTAACAAAAGAGAATTTACAATTTTCTGACATAGAATCTCTGATCACAATGATGCCACCATCGGTTTCTAAACCGGACACACATGCATTAAAAGCAGAATTAGAAATTTTATTCGACAGATGTAAAACATTTAGCACATTGCATGACGTTATTGAAGAATCAAAAAAACTACGCTTCGTGTTAAAAGCAAATTTTCAAGTTATCCGTTTTATAATTACTGCAGGTTTCGGAGTAAGTTCCAATGAACGTTCTTTCAGCCAATTAAAACTTATTAAGCATTCGCTGAGAACGACAATGACGGATGAACGATTAAATAACTTAATGATCTTAAAATGTCAAAAATCCTTAGCAGAATCAATCGATCTAGGATCAGCTGTTAATGCATGGAGTGCTTTAAAAAAACGAAAAATTAAGACGATTGGTAAATGATGTAATGAATTACATGGCCGACATCATTTTAGATAGTAAATGTTATGTTTAACTTTCGTTACATTAGTCTACAATAAAAACTTAAAAAATAAATGTAAAAACTGTAATTTTCTTTCTTGTTTTTAAATTTTGGGATACATAAATGTTCTATGATATTGATTGTCTGAAGACAAAATTAGTATAAGTTTGATTTGATACAATTTCTCACTAAAGATTTTCGTTTCTAAATATTAAAAATTATATATATATATTTAAGTTCATTGCTTTCAAGTATTGAATTGTATTTGGCTTAAATTTGACTTAAGTACATGAAAAATTTAACTTATTTGTACCAAAGGAATTGATTCCATGATTAAATGTGCATTATTAATATTTCATTCCCCCTACCTTAAAAAGTAAAGATAAAATATGCGGGCGGCATTTTAAGATGAGGCATATGAATGGGCGCCAAAATGGAGTCTCCCCCCCCAATAAAATTTTCAAGCTACGTCCCTGGGAAACTGCAAACAATTAAAGTGTGGAGTCACTGCTCTGGAAACAAAATTAGGTTGGACAATTATTGGCCGTACTAACAATGATAGCATAGCTGTGACAGTTACTTCTATGCTTACTACTAATGCTTGCATTTCTCAATTGTGGGCTCTTGATTCACTGGGCATAACTGACCCATCGGAAAAGAAAACAGCTATTGAATTACAAGAGGCAGCAAAGCAACATTTTTTAAATACAGTTAAAGTTGAGAATGATCGTTTTGTAGTACATATGCCTTGGATAGAATCCCACCTTCCACTTCCCGACAATTTTGAGTTGTGTCTGAAAAGGCTTGACAGAGTCAAGAATAATTTGAGAAAGGAAGGACTTTATGAGCTCTATGGAAACGTATTTAAAGATTGGTTAGATGAAGGAATAATCGAGTTAGTGCCTCAAGATGAATTGGAACTATCTGCACACTATCTACCTCACCGGCCTGTGATAAAGGAAAACAGCACTACCAGAGTCCGACCAGTCTTCGATGCTTCAGCAAAGCAGAAGGGCTCACCTAGTCTCAACGATTGCTTAGAGAGTGGCATAAACCTCATTGAACTGATACCGACTGTGTTATATCGTTTTCGGCTAGAAAGAATAGGTGTAACAGCGGACATAAGAAAGGCTTTTCTACAAATCAGTATCTCGCCCTCTGACAAGAATTATTTACATTTTTTGTGGTTTGGAGAAAACGGCGAGCTGAAGCACTATCGTCACTGTCGTGTGGTTTTTGGGGTATCATGCAGCCCTTTTCTTTTGGGTATTGTGATTCAATATCATCTTCAAAATGTTTTGAAAAGTAATAATGATGGATATCCTGAGAATATAATTAAATTACTTATGAACAGTTTCTATGTTGACAACTGTGTTACAAGTGTGCGAAACAAAAACGAATTAGAGTTATTCATAAAAATGGCCACAAATGTTATGGCCCAAAGGAAGTTTGAATTGAGAGGATGGGAATACACGAACCTCACCGATGAAGCTAAACCTGAAACAAATGTGCTAGGGATATTATGGAATAAAGAGGCAGATACATTGGGTATTAATTTAGCTAGCTTAAAAGAGCTATGTTTCGAGAAAGTTACAAAGAAAGTTATATTGTCTGCAGCCCATAGGATTTTTGATCCAATTGGAGTGGCTTGTCCAGTTTCATTATTCCCTAAACTGCTTTTGCAGAAACTTTGGAGCATGAAGGTAAACTGGGAAGAAGAAGTAGACTCATTAATCAAGAATGAATTTTTGAAGTGGCTAAAGAATATTTCACCCTTAGAAAATGTTCGCATTCCTCGATATTTAAGAAGTGGTGACATCAATGAGAAATGTTCTTTGCATTTTTTCTCCGACGCAAGCAAATATGCTTATGCTGCTGCAGTTTTTATCAGAGTAGAAACTAGTGAATCTGTCAGAGTACAATTATTACAAGCACGAACTAGAGTTTCTCCGAGTGGCAAGAGGGCAACAACAATTGCGAGATTAGAATTGCTTGCGGCCACTATTTCATCTCGACTTGCACCTACAATATTGAGTGAGATTCCGCATGAAGAAATTTACTTTTGGACAGATTCTACCACTGTGCTCACCTGGATAAAAAGAGAAGAACCCTGGAACACTTTCGTAAACAACAGAGTCCAAGAAATTAGAGTTTTGACTTCCAAGGAAAAATGGAGGTATGTGCCTGGACCTTTTAATCCTGCTGACCTGCCTAGTAGAGGTTGTTCTGGTCATCAACTACTGAAGTCGAAATGGTGGGAGGGACCCAAATGGCTGTATTTAGAACCTGATATGTGGCCCTCTACTGAGTATGTTGCTGATGAAGATGAAGTTCTTAAAGAATGGAAAAAGAGTATTCGTTCCTCCTCGGATATTGTCCTGATCGCCAATAATGAAAATCTTGAAACTGATTGGTATTATCGCTATTTTTCCCAATACAAGAAGATTGTATATTTGATTGGATGGATATTGAGATTCGTAAGAAACTGTCCTATTTCAGAGGAAGTAAGAAAACGTGGCAGCCTTGATTCTGAAGAGTTTGTGGAAGCTGAAAAAAGAATATTGATGATGATACAAAGGGAGACATTTATAAATGAAAAGGATGAAAAACTAAAGTCCTTAGAAGTATTTAAAGATCAAGAGGGCATCATCAGACTTCGAACAAAGATTGTTTATAGAGAAGACTGTGACGATTTTAGGAAACCTGCAATTCTTCCTTCACAACACGAAGTAGTGAGGCTTTTGATATTTCATCATCATGTAAAAAATGGCCATTCAGGTACTCAGATTTTATTAAATATTTTGAGAGAACATTTTTGGATACTAAACGGCAGAAGAACGGTGAGATCCGTTATTTCTAAATGCGTTAGGTGCAAAAGGTATTCTGGTAGGAATCTAGATGCCATTACTTCTCCTCTTCCAGAAAATCGTGTTCGAGATGCTGCAGTATTTGAAATCACCGGTGTTGACTGTGCTGGACCTTTAATTTTAAAAGGACATGAGAAGGTTTGGGTTTGTCTTTTTACTTGTGCAATTTATAGGGCCGTCCACCTAGAATTGGTTTCAGAAATGACAACTGATGCTTTTTTGTTGGCATTGCGTAGATTCATAGCAAGAAGAGGAAGATGCTCTGTAATTTATTGCGACAATGGAACCAACTTCGTTGGAGCTGCAAACGTGCTGCAGTCCTTAGACTGGAATCGCATAAGCAAATATAGTGCAGTTAATCGTATTCAATGGAAATTCAACCCTCCAACTGCCTCGTGGTGGGGTGGCTGGTGGGAAAGATTGATAAGAATAATGAAAGATCTATTGAAAAGAATCTTAGGTCGAGTATGTTTAAAATATGAAGAGCTGATCACAGTATTATGTGATTGTGAGTCCATCATAAATTCCCGACCTCTCACATATGTCTCAGAAAAGGATTCTGAACTTGTTCCTCTGACTCCATCATTATTTCTGCAGGACATAAAGGAATTTGGTGTTCCAGATTGTGATGCTGCGGATCACAATAGCCTTAACAAAAGGGTGAAGTACAGACTGGCTCTACAAAAAGAACTGAGGAAGAGATTCAGATCAGAATATTTAGGTGCACTTGTTCAAAAACCCAAGTCTAAAAGGTGGTCAACTATAGCCGTAGGTGATGTGGTTATTATTGGATGTGACAACAGAAGACGTATTGAATGGCCTCTTGGACGGGTCACAGAACTCCTTCCTGGAGCCGAAGGAGTCGTGAGATTGGTGAAACTCCAGACAGCAGACAGAGAGTTAATTAGGCCTATTCAGCGTCTATATCCGCTAGAAATAACAGCGTCTGAAGCCAAAATTATTCAGAAACAAGTAGTAAAAAATCATGCGCCAAGACCAAAGATGTCTGAACAACGTGTAACAACCCCTGTAGTGTCTGAACGAGAAATTAAAAGAACAAGATGTGGACGGACAATTAATGTTCCTCTGAGATTGGACTTGTAGTGTTTTAATTTGTTTTGAGTCGTGCCTCCCCACAACTCAAGGTGGGAGGATGTTAGGAAAGGACTGATATAAACTTTTAGATATGATTTAGTAATCTGGCAACAGCTAGATATTTTGCTTTGTGTTTTTGGTTTTGGAATAAAGTTGCTGTGTTATTAGTGTCATTATGTTTTGGCGTATTCTTCTTTTGAGTTATTTTAGTAATGCGTCAATTTATGTTGAGAGTTAAATAATATGAGAGTTAAACCTTTTAGTCAGATATAAAGTATCTATTTTCTTCTGAGTTATTCGAATTCCAATGAAAGTTATTAGTTCGGGATTCAACAAATACGTTTTGTTTACAGAACTTCTTATAAATTTGCTTCTAATCTCAAAAACAATGACATATTCTTTTAATTTAGGCAAGAAAATCATGCATGAAGGGATTAATTACTATGCACAATAATTGCATTTATATAATTATTAATAGAATTTTGGTCATGTCATTACAGTAATAGATATTTTAAAAAAAATTTGCGCGTTTAGATATTTAATCTTTTCGGAGTGGTAACAACATATAGAATTTTCATTAGCGTTAATTAAATTTAACATGCACCGCTATGGTAAGCAGATTGATCTTTTGCCACTAGTAAATTTGATAGATTGATTGACGGAGCGTTTGTTTGTAAACATACCCGTTCCTTATATATCATAAGAATGTTACAGATCACATGTTTTCACTATCCAATCCCTTTTAACTTTTGAAGTTTTCTATCCTGAATCTAGGTACGAACATGAAGCATTTGTAAACATTAGTAGGTTGGGTCTTGTGTGTTACTATAGCGTATTCACTATACCAGAAATACAGAAATTTATTCTTTTAAATACAGCAGTTGTCAATTCACTTCTGAGAAAATTCAAAGGTAAATTTATTTCCAGCTTTCACGAAATCTGTCACTAGTATGTGTCACCGAAGTTATTTTATTTATAAAATATATATCTTTAAACGAACAAATTTCTTACATTGTTATGATTGACAGTATATATTTTGTTCTGATGCACTTATTTTTGACGCATTTATCATTTACATTTAAATAACTAAATGATTATGTTATCCGAGCTTTATTTAATTATTTGAAAAGGCAAAAAGTAAATAAATAAACATGCTGTCAAATTTTATTCGGTAGAGTTACTCTTTGTTATATTAATTATAATCTCTTTAGATTATTATTATTTTAATATAATAAATCATACATCATAAGCACGTTGTTTATTCACAACTTACATTGCTACTAGCTGTTAAGTAACAACCAGTGTTACCACATACATGTAACATTTCCCCTTTTTAAAAGAGAAGTACTATACAAATCAACGGAAGACATAGATATTATATTTTGAAGAATCAGTGAAAAACATAATTATATTTTGAAGGGCGATATACATTACGACCACTTCTTGGTTTATATACATTACCTCTATTAATACTATTCTTATTATCTTGATGGTGAGTATCATTTTGTGTTATTGTGTGTGCAAGATTAGTGTTTTCATCATTGTCATTACAAAGATCATAGTAGTCTGATAAAACTAAATCTTTCTGATTTTTTGTTTTCCTTATGTGACACTTGTTATGTCTTAGCACTGTATTTCTTTTAGTTTTAACCCTATATGACGTTGGGGTTGAATGTTTCTTAACAATTACGGCAGGCTCCCATTTATTTTCTACCCACAACATTACCTTTTCCCCTGGAACAAATTCAGGTCTTTCCTGAGCATGTGTATCATAGTAAAATTTTGCCTGTTTCTGCTTATGTATTACCTTCTCTTTAAAACAGGGTTTTGGATCCACCCACAAACCCCCCAAAAAAACCCGGGTGGGTTTTTTGGGGTTTCCCATTAAAAAAAAACCCGGTTTTATTGGGTTTTTTAAACCAAATAAAATTTTTCAATCTTAAAAAAAATATATATATTTATTATATTCTAACTGACATTATTATACAATAATTTTATATTATTCGGAAAGTCTTTTATTGAGCTGTCAAAGAAAATACCTGAACTTAAGTTACTTAACCCATTGAACGCCGCTATATGAATCTCACTGAAAAATTTTGCATTTTCGTATGCTTTGGGTTACAAAATGCATCCCTAATCATATGTAGTTTAAATAATGTAAAAAAAAAAAAAAATTATTTTGTTTGAAGGTATGGTGTAGTTCTAAAATGGGAGACTTGGCACCTAATTGGAGGTAGAATAGATGTTTATAAACTGCATAACCCTTTTAAATTAATTTTCTTGGTCCCTGTTTGTTATAATTTAAGAAATGAATTTTTTAATTTATATCCATTGTTTTAAACCCCTGCACTTGAATAATCAGTTATTTTTAGCGATTTTCTTTTCTTTTGCAGTAGAAACAGACGATTTTGTCTGGATAATTAAAAATAAAATAAATAAATAAAAATACTATTTGCATTACAAACTTTTTGAAAAAATTACCAGCAAAGGGCACTTTAACGTTCAATTAAAAAAATATATTTATCTTAATTATTGTGGAGAAAAACATTCTTAATAAAATGTTCCCGCAGCAGGAGCTTTGGCACCTACTGGATTAAATTCACAGTTTCAATTACAGTATCATAAATTTTCTGTGAAAGTTGGGACTCGGACATTGAGAAGGTGAGCAAAATGCAATTAACAAGGAAACATTCAAAAGGTATTGAAAAAAATATATGTGATTCTACTCTTCATAAAACACCAGAAAATGAAAAAAAATATCGGCTGAAATTAATTACAGCGACTGAAAAAAATTATCAAAATTAAGCATATTTGGTGATTTAGCGCTGTTAGAAGATACGTTTGCTAGCACCGAGATTGCCGTGTACTAACAGAACCGTGTTTTGCTTTTCCGCCAAGTACTCAAAATCAATCGCCTAGCAGTGTGAAATTGCCAAATATGTTTACTTTTGATAATTTTTTGTGGTCGCTGTAATTCATTTCAGCCGATAATTTTTTTATTTTCTCGTGTTTTATGAAGAGTAGAATCACATATATATTTTTCAATACTTTTTGAAGATGACACCTTTTGAATGTTTCCTGCCAATGACGAACAAACTGTAATTGTTGATAAAAAAAAGCTTATACATCTTAATGTCCCTCCATCTGGTTACACAGGAACCAGAAAGTTTTAGAAAGTTGCATTAACTTCAACGTTTAGGGTCTCCTACAAGTATTTTACTAGAGTCTGTACGAACGAAATCATAAACAAAACAGTAGTTCTTATACAACACGAAAGATAATTGCTAATGCCAACTCTTTACCTAGCTATATGTAATTAAAATTCTATAACTACAATGCTTTGTAGAGGTCAAGACTTAAAATTTTTAGAAGTGGCCTGTGGCCACTGGACATGATGAACTAAGTGGCCGTTATAACTAAGTCGTCATCGTTATACATCGGATTCATACACATAATATATATATATATGATATATATGCAGGGCGCGAAATTTCTGCTCGCCAGCTCGCCATTGACGAGTGGAAATTTTACTGTGGCGAGTAAAATTTTGGTCTAAATGCAGATAGAATTCTTACAGTATACAGTGCTACAAAAAAAAAAAAATATATATCGATTTAAAATCGTAAGACATCCTCCTTTTAAGAGGACAGTCCTCTTTTTTAATGCTCTGCCCTCTTAAACGAAAATAATAATAATAATAATAATAATTACAGAACTAAAAAGTCCTCTTTTTTATGTTTTTCGTTTTCTGTCCTCTTTTTTCAAATGAAAAGGATTTAGTCTTTAGTGTCAAAAATTTCGCTAAACTGGGAAGCTCAATCGGTTGTTGGCTGTATCAAATAGTGAACACTGTTTTCTGCTTTAGGTTCACAAAAGAACGACTTTCTAATAAACTTGCCAAAGCATATTATGGCTTATGTCTATTCAGATTCTTCAAATCACAAATAAATACAAGTATTCCTTATATTTGTACGGTTCTTTGATCCAGAACACGGAACCAATACTGAAATTGTCATGAAATCATTAAGAAGGTGGTGCTCAGATTGATACGTGGTGGTCTGACATGTGTTCTCACTTTTGTATGAATAATATTCTTCATAAAAATAGGCCAATCAGTGACCAAGAGTTTCTGTCCTCGAAGCTGATATACATAAGACGCTGGGTTTGATACCCGATCACGCTCGTTAGCTTAGTCATTAGGAGTTTTCCGTAGTTTTCTCCGAAACTGGTGTAAATATGGGCTAAGACATCTTAGAAAGACCCCACGGAGGACTCTTTTACTCAGGTTTAGAACCCTAGTGCAGACAATTGGCCTTAATGATAACACTACCACCACCTCACAAAAATATGGAAATTTCATTTTATGTCCTCCTGGCAAAAACGCTTCCACAAAGTGACTGTTTTCTTCAACGAACAATATGAAGACATGTGAAAAAAATCCCCTTTATAACCTACTTTAAAAACTTATTAACTACTAAACTAAGACTAATTTAGGTTATACTTGTGAGAACTTTTGTAAAATGTTGATAAAGAATAACTGTTCGTTTAAATAAATCGTTCCGTCAGTCGAATATTAATTTTATTTTTTCATTTTTCATTTTTTATTTTATGATTATGATTTTAATAATAATAAAAAAAAGTCTACCAACATTTTTTATGTAACAACATGAAAGTACCACAAAAAAGAAAAAAAAAGTTTTTGTCTATAGCAAAAATTAATAATTAGAAAAAAAAAAAAAATCTATATTGTCCAGTGACACATATAAAAATTAGGGATTTTTCCTCTCGTATCCGTGTATTATTATTTTAAATTAAGGTGTACTGATTAAAATTCAGCATTTGAGATAATTTTTCCACCACTTGCGTAAAGTAACTTTTGAATCGGTTTTATAATTTTCATTCAATTTTGTGTCCTCAAAAATGACCTTTTTCAAAACTGAATGTCTTCTATTTTCTTGTAAAATAAGACATTGCGTAATTTTTCCTCTTTTTTCAATAAAAAATTCTGGCCACTTTATACGTAAAAAATAGAGTAAGTTAATCATATTTTGTGGCGAGTAACTTTTCTTTTCAGCAAGTGTAATCTAAGTTGAAATTTCGGGCCCTGTATATATGTAAGTGTGCATAAAAGCATAAAAACACAAATGATATGGTCAGAAAATTAAATTAAGAAATAGTGCTGTTTATTGTATTTTAATAATAATACAATAGTCACTATTATTAAATGACTGTTGTATTATTAGTCATTCAATAATACAATAAACATGTATATATAATATATGTGTATATTTCTGCCAATAAAAATAAATTGGTATTATTTGCAAAAATAAAAAAAATATGCACTTCTCTAGTTTAAATTTTTCAATATCTGAAATGAAAGGAGGTAAGAGGAAGACAAAATAGATTGAGTAATTGAATCATTGAAAAGTGATTCGGTTTTTGAGGGAAGATATGACCTCGTTTGAACTTCCACTGAATGCTGATGATTTTATTGTTGTTAGTGTTTTAAGAGTGAGTTCTATAAGCATGTAATCCAGCTTTTTTAAAATGTTATTAATAACTATAGTACTTAGAAAGAAGACTTTAAAATTCAAAGTTTTAGTAATGAGGGAAAATATATGGACTTTCATAGATAAATATTAAAACATGCATCTTGCTACGGGAAAACAGCAGTCTAAAATGATGATATGATCTGACAATGTGATTTCTCATACACAATTTGTGTTTTAAAAAAGAATATTTATTTTATCTCCCATTGCAAAAGAAATACAAAAATATGATTCATTTAATAAATTTCGTCTAGTCTGGCACCTCCATCTGCAAATGGAAAATAATTATGATCAGAATTAGAGGAAAATGAAATTATTTTGAGTCTGAGGAGGGGGTGGGGAGGCAAAGAATCTGTACTAGCCTATTATCAGAGGTTCAATTTTATTAATTGGCATGTGATTGCTAAAATTAGAAATTTGCTGAAACTTTTCTGTAAACATGATTGGTTGGACATTATTAGCATCACTTTCAATAAAATGACTACCTAAACAGTTATATAAAGCTTTTATCTACTTTAAACATTTTCAGGATTATTTCATTAAGACAAAAAAAGTCTTTAATATAACTGCAGTTACTTTTATATCCACATAAAACCTTATAAAAATTTCATACCATCAGAAAAACAAATTTTTCAAACATTTATAGAATAAAATTTTTATGTATGTACATTACTCGTACATTAAAATATATATATATAGTATTTAATTATCAGTTTTAAACATGTATGAAATCAACTGAGCATTAATTTTCTTAAACTAATTTAAAAAAAAATATTCCTACCTAAAAATCTGTTTTTCATCCCCCACCCCCCTGTTTACACATTTGGTATAGATATGAAATATAAATATATAATTTAATTGAGAAAAAATAAATATATTCATCAAGTTAAGTCTAAAAATAATTAGGTATGTGAAAAATATTGAGCACTTCTATTGCTTTATTATTTCTAGAATTGATCATTTATCACTATCTAGAAATGCGGAAAGGGGGGGGGGGAGGATTAAAAAAATAATTACATGAATGAATAAGAAATATTAAATTCTCAATTCTACTTCTAGAATCTGATAAAGCATGTTTAAAATGGATATTGCCATTTATATTATGGATGAAGAAAGACTGAGAAACAACTGCAGAACATTTGATCAGCGATCGCCAGTTGGAAATAAGAAAAGGGGGAAAGGGCAAAAAATAATTACTCGAACAAGAAATATTTAACAATTCTATTTCTTTCTGGGTTCTAGAATCTCATAAAGCAAGTTTTACATGAATATTGACATTTATGTTGTGGGTGGAGAAAGATTGAAAATCGGAAGGCACGATCATCATCAAAATCCCTTTAACAATCGCCGATCGTTAATGGGATTTCTTTTTTTTTAAACGAACAATATCCGTCATTTTTTTAAAAAACGGAAGAAATATTTTCGCGAATTCGCGGAAAAAATGGCGATCATACCAATTTTTTTTTATCGCCACTTTTTCAAATTAAGTCACCACGTGGCGAGTGGCGACTGTGAGTCTTGACCTCTAATGCTTTGACATATCTAACAGTTTAATAACATTAGATAAATGCAAACTTGTGATAAAAACATGCTTACTCTGGTAACTTTTTTTTTTTCCATAACTCACTTTGAAATTATGCTGCAGATTATTTTCTAATGCATAAATAGTTGTCACAGATTGACAGAAAAATTTCTGCTACTGGGATGCAGATGATTTTCATCTCAGAGGGATATTAGTCGAAATTTCCAACAAAAATGAATTTTTACTGTGTAGATATTTTTCCGTTCTCGAGGAAAATTGCAGTATAGTAGCACCACTTTTCGTGTATATACACCCGATTTAATAAAAATAATGTCTCATAATGGCCTTTCCATATATTAAGTTTTGTTCGACTATTCGCAATAGACCCTGAGATACAGATTTCTCATAAATTGCAAAAATCGCTGTATAACAGCATCACCTGTTGAGCGATTGGCACCAAAAGTTGACATAAACTAATTTATGTTTAGGTGCATCTACATACAGTTTTTATATGCAATTCTCTGCTGTAGTTCCTGAGATATAGCCTTCCCTGAAATTCCAGAAATTGATGTATAACAGCACCACCTATTGTGTAATTGGCACCAAAAGTTGATAGGCACTAACTTACATCAAGGTGCATCTGCATATTAAATTAATATGCAATTTCGTGCAAAAGTTCCTATGATATAGCCTTTTCTGAAATTGCAGAAATTGCTGTACAGCAGCGCCTCCTATTGAGCAACTGGCACCAAAATTTTATAGTAATTAATGTCAAGGTGCGTCTGTATATTAATTTACATGAAATTTTGTGCAGTAGTTCCCAAGATACAGTCCCTACAAAATTTTTGTCACACACACACATATGGACAGATATTTTCTAAAAATGGTCAAATTGTGTTCTGGACCTCTCAAAACATGTAAATCCATCGAAAACCAGAAACTGAAAATTTTTATGAATCAAATACTTTCTTCTATTGAATAATAATTTTAAAAAAAACTGAAGAATAGTATGTATGTTACTTTAATGCAAAGTAATTTTAAATTGAGAAAATAATACAAAGAAGCTTAAGCATAATTTTAGATTAATAACAATTAATATGAAATAATTAGGCTTCTATAAACATCCGTAAAAGAACAACAGAAGTTTTAATTAATTGCTAAAATTAAAATTGTTATGTGAAACTAAACTTTAAGACACTAAATAACCAACTCATTCAAAAATTTATGTTTAATCACTCACAGCTAATTGCTCAAATACATTTTCTTTCTTCTGATTTTTTTTTTTTTTTTGTGTGTATGTGTGGTTCGATTGGGAGGAGGAGCAGGGGAGGCAATTGCTGAATGCACAATCAAAACTCATAACTTAACTTTCTGTAAATGAGACTCAAAACGATGCAAAAAAAAAAGTCTTTCCTACTTCTCTTTCCCTTTCTTCCGTCCCTGTTTTATCAGCTAAAGTAAACAAACACATAATTTCTCCCAGCATCCTGTCATTAAAGTGTTTGCTTATTTATGTGAACTAGGTAATTATTCGTGTAGCATTTTAGCTAGACTTAAAAAAAAAAGTTAGATTTGATATTTTCTCTAGCTTAAATAAATCACCAAATATTTATTATCAAACTTCAAATACTTAATACTTTTTTTTTTATGTTGGTGGGGGGTGTAATGGGTATTTAAAGGGAATACACTTGTAACAGAAGAATACAGCTGTTAATATTAGAAAAATTGTTTTTTCAGTAATTTTTCTTTTCTTCCGTTTTCATTTTAATTTTATGCTTAGATAATGAATATTAAAAATTTCCCCTGAACATCATTTGCGCGTTCAGACATATTCTGCACCCCTGCAATAAGCAACACCCTAGCTAGCCCATCTTCAGAGTTATCTGCTTGTATAGTGATAGATTCTCAAAACACGTTGCAATTCAAGTTTATTTTTAAGTTCTTTCAATTCAATAATAGCTTTAATCCTGTCAGGATTAGGCTGCACGCCTGATGCACTAAATAAGTGACCCAAATATCTAACTTTGTTAACTCGGTATTGAAATTTCAGTTCATTAAATTTAATGTTAATTACTTCTGCTAAAATTTTATCATGTTCCTGTAAAGAGCTTGCCTCATTGAGGCTGTTTTCAAAATAAACTAATACTCCAGGTATGTCACCAAAGTTTTCCTGATTTCGCTTCTGAAAAATTTACGGAGCACAGGAAACTCCCATTGGAAGTCTTAGGAATTTATAGCAGCCAAATGGTGTACTGAAAGTACAAAGATTACTACTGTCATTATTTAAAGGTACTTGAAAGAACCCATCTTTTTAAGTCTAGGACAGAGAAAACTGATTTATTACATAATTTTGGCGAAATCTCCTCAATTATTGGAATTAATATATATGTTCTTTTTTAATAGCTTTATTGAGGTCTTGAGGATCAAGGCATATTCTTAATGAACCATTCCCCTTTTCAATAATCACCAAATTACTAACCCAACATGAGGGCTGATCAACTTTTTCTGTGATGCTCTGACTCTAATTCTTTTAATTTTAATTGCAATTTAGGTTTTAAGTTTAATGGTACCGTTCGAGGTGGTCTTACAACAGGATTCACTTGATCATCTACTACAATTTTATATTTGCCATCAAATTTTAACACACCTTCAAATACTCCTACATTGTTGAGAATAAATTGATTTTTTGAAGACGATACACTTACATAATTATCTACCTTACGACTAAGCTTTACTATAGGGCACCCATTGGCGATTTGTGACGCTGTGATGCGATTCAGTGTAACAACACTTTTTAATAGTAACCTTTCTGTATTGGAACATTGTTTTTTCTTTTTGTGCCGACCATTCATGTTTGTTTACCATTATGCAGCCAAGCTTGAATGATTTTTTTAAATGCGTTTTTGAGATTTAAAAATTAATTTTTCGAGTATATTTTTTAATTATTTTTTTAATAAATGGAATTATTTAGGGAAAAATTAGTTCATGGTAGTAATTGATTCAGTACCGATTTTCATGCATTTTCCGATGCATGTGCTACGAATTAGGGGTATCTAGTGATGTATTTTTTGTTTTAATATCGGGATACTGATTGCTGCAGTACAGTTTTTTAGGCATTTTTTGATTCATGCACCTTGAATTAAGGGTATCCGGTGGTGCAGGGCCGGCTCTAGGCGGTAGGCAAGGTAGGCAACTGCCTACGGCGGCAAAATTTAGGGGCGGCAAAATCAGCTGAACTACAAAAAAAAAAAAAAAAAAAAAAAAAAAAAAACTTCGATTATTGAATGTAGAAAATAAATAAATAGAAAAAAAAAGTAAATAAATACAACAAGAATTTACAGGTTTCTCTGCCCATTCCTATAATTTGAAATGCAAACAAGGATAGACAAACTTGTAAGTTCTGTACAGTATGTACAGTTATTATTTATGCAGCCGCGACGCGAAGGGAGAAATGCACACTCGCTGATTTAACAAGTTCTTTTTATTCTCTAATAATAGAAAGTCCAGAGTTTGCCAACTGTAGGTACTTTTCGCAGTGTTCTTCAGCACGCAGGAACTATTTGGAGGTACCCTTTCTCCCCAGGACATTATCAGTATATCCTAAGTATGAAAGAACGTCCTAAGACATCCTCAGCCATAAGGTAGGGACATTTTGAGTTGTCCTTAAAAACACTGCAAAATTTGAGTTTAAATTGGCAAAAGTGATGTCAGATTTAAAACAATGCTTTATTCATGCAATAACGTCCATCAAATTCATTGGAGGGGGCGATAAAATTTTGATTAAGGTATGTTTCCATTGGCCAATCAGAATTTCAATGCAAATTCAATGAACATTCTTAAGGTTTTCTTCCTGTTGAAAGATCTACTGGTAAGGAACTGTCTAAAATTTTATTAAAAGAGTTGGAAAAAATGGGTTAAAATTATAAAATATGAGAGGTCTAGGTTATGAAAATTGCTCAGATATGAGAGGTGACAAATTCGGAGTACAATCAAGGATTAAAACTTTAAATTCCAGAGCATTTCACATACATTGCAGCAGCCATGAATGACTGCGAAGTTGGAAAAGTTGTATAGATTCCCTAATATCTTTATTTCTTGAAATAGAAAATATTCATGATGCGTTATTAAGCATTTATAAAAATGTAGAGATAGATAATATGATTAAAAATGAGGCAGTTGTTTATTGATTACAGTCGGCAGCAAAATTATTGAAGCACTAGCAATAATTCCTACCTAAAAGATGCGCACATAATACGGTTTTATTAAGTGGATATTTGTCGAGTGATGATATTAGTCTTATACTTTTTATAAAAAAGTAATTTGATGATAAAAAGAAGCGATCAAACTAATATATATATATATATATATATATATATATATATATATATATATATATATATATATAACTATTGACAGGAATTTATAAATATATAAGTTTTACAGATTAGAAAAACCAATCGGAGAATTACAAACCAATGCGCAAAATTGCAGCGAAAGGAAATGCAAAACTTAGATGTAGGAATATATAAATGTAGAAATATATAAACAAATGAATGAAAATAAACCCCCCAAAAAATTATATGTATGTTTGATTTCTCTTCAGTTATTGGTGGTTTTCTGTTTGGTGAGAAGTTGGGGGCTAAGGATAATTATTAGCTTATAGCTACTGTCCTTTCAGAAACTTCTCGTTCACCCCTACACTGAGGGGCCTCCCTGATGACGATCTCGGTGTTTTTTGGGGTTTAATTTCATTCATTTGTTTATATATTTCTACATTTATATATTCATATATATATATATAATATGAAAAATGTGGATGTGTGCTTCAATAACTTTGCGGTCGACTGTATAATAAAACAATTAAAGTTTTTTTTTTTTTATGTTTGATCATCATTTGATGCAAAATTTTGAATCATATTAATCCGATTAAGTAAGCTACGTGAAACAAAAGTTTTTTATTTCTACCAAGCCACTGATTCATTAAATAGCTCAGTATTATTATTATTATTATTATTATTAAGAATTAAGATCAGTTGAATCCTTTGAAAACTTTATCTTAGAAGCTGAAAAATTAGCTAATGTAATAGACGTAGAAAAAAAATAACTTTGAATTGACTACATCACGCCATCATGTTCAATCTTAATAAAATCTTTTTGTAAAAAAATAGAACCGACTCCAAAAAGGAACTGCTATTCAAACAACTAAAAATGAAAGAAAATTCGCAGAAAATGGAACTGTAAATTGCGCCTAAAAGTATAAAATAATTTCCTTCGCCAAACAACCTTATAACACTACAATTAATCATAACTTTTGAAGTCGGCGCAAAATTAAATAAAATTTAATTAATTTTTAAAGGTTTGTCTTTAGATCGGTAGCAACAAATGCTGTTGTTTCGAATGATCCATTTTCATGTTTCCTTTATTATTTTATCACTGTATACAATTGGTCCATTAGTAGCATCTACATAGAACAGTGAATATTCCTCAGAATGCGGTATTTATGTTTCTACGAAGTTAGAGTTTCCTTTGCAAATTTGGTATAACTTTGATAACTATCATCCTTGATGGCTTTTGGATTTGGGGATCAAAACGTAAGGGAAAAATATACACGCAAGATGTATATTTTCATAATATATATTGTACGATGTGTTGTTTCATATTCTTGATTTATCTCTTGATATACCTTATAAAAAAAAATCATGATATCCCAAAGAAATTAAATATGTTTGCCAGATAATTTTGCGATTTTTCTTTCACCAAGGACGTCAGATAGATACCAGCATCTTCGCCAACTTTTGCTGCTTACGAAATCTTATTTGTTTTCTTGAATAAAATTAGTTCTCGGTTGCGTTTTGCAGGTAACAATGTGAGATGTGTATTTTGAATAGGATTTGATTTTTGTATTGAACAAAGGTATCAATTTTTATTTAATTTTGCGCCGACTTCAAAAGTTATGATTAATTGTAGTGTTATAGGTTGTTTGGCGAAGGAAATTATTTTATACTTTTAGGCGCAATTTACAGTTCCATTTTCTGCGAATTTTCTTTCATTTTTAGTTGTTTGAATAGTAGTTCCTTTTTGGAGTCGGTTCTATTTTTTTACAAAAAGATTTTATTTCTCTCTTTTCAGTGAAAACTTATTTATATAGCAGAGCATCAGAAGACGTTCGACGGAAGTTTCACAAATCATAAGTTCTAAGAAAAGTGACATTACTCAAAAAATGGTTTATGTCACTGAAAAATACATGAAATGCACCCAATGTGAAAAAAAAAGTTACATCTCCATCTAGAAAGTTATCCACTCGAGAGACAGCTGTGCCAGTTTTATTATAGTCAAGTTATTTTTAAGTTGATTTTTCTCAAATGCTGCATTTTTAAGTTGTTTTACTTTTCTTGCCTTTATCGGATATGAGCAAAAAACTATCTATTGAACGAACATACGTTAAATTAAAAAGTCTTTAGAAATGTAAAGAACGGATGCGCTGTATTCGTAACCGGAAATTCTGTTAGGCATATATATTGTACTTCACAGTGAATACGTGTCACCCGCTGCGCTGGAAATTGCGCAGCGTAAAGTTCAAATAAAGAGCAAAGTATGCATTGCAGCTGACGGACAGAAGTTTCAACATCGATACTTACATAGTGCTTTTACCATTGTAGTTGCCTGTGTTCAGCAGTTAGAGTGAGAACAGATTTTTGTGAGTATCCTGTAATTTGTTTATATCTTAATAAAATCATAATGAAACCTATTTCAGGCCAAGATCATTACGATAACAAAAAAAGTATTAAAATTGAATCATCTCTTACGAAGTTATAAGCTAACAAATTTCAACAACAACAACGAGAAACATGGTTTGCATTAAGAACCTCTTCCTTTATGAAGTCGGTTTAAAACGTCTATGCGTTAATCGATGTGACCGCTTACAATAACCATACTTTGAATTTTACATAGCATAAATGTCACCCGCTACGCTACAACATATGCAATGTCATTCAAGTGTGCACAAAATAGAAAATTGTGAACAAACAAATGCACGTTTTAAGCGTTCGGTTTTTAGCATTAATTTCTAAACTATCTTTGCGTACTACATCGATGATGTCTGCAATTTTATAATTAACTTTTTCCCCTGTCTTGAAACGTTTCCGAGATAGGATCGCTAACTCCACTCTTTTCCACCAGGTGGCACTTTAGGCGGTTGAATCGCGTAGCACATGTCCACTTTACTATGCCTACATACCACTTTTATAACTATAGCTGCAGCTGTTCAGCAGTTAAAAGAGTCGGGACTGACATTTTTGGGCACCCTGTATTTTCTTTTGATCGTAAAGATTTTACAATGGGATTTATTTCAGACCAAGACCTTTACAATAAAACAAAAGGTATCAAAATCGGATCATCTGTTCAGAAGTTATGAGCTAACAAACAAAAACAAAAACAAAAACATACGCTTTGAATTGAGAACCTCCTCCTTTTTGAAGTCGGTTAATTAGACCATCTCTTACGAAGTTATAAGCTTACAAACACCAACAACAACACATAGCTTGAATTAAGAACACCCTCCTTTCTGAAGTTGGTTGAAAACGACTTTACGCTAATCGATGTGACCACTTACAGTAACAGTACATGGAACCACAGAGTATACGTGTCATCCGCTACGCTGCAAAGTGTGCAACGTAGTTCAAGTGTGCCCAATGTAAGAAATTGCGAACAAACAACTGCACGTTTTAAGCGTTCTATTTTTAGCAATAATGTCTTTTCGTAGTAAATCGAAGATGCTCTACAACTTCGTAATTAACTTTTCTCCCACCTTGAACCGTTTTTGAGATAGGAGCGCTAATTCCGCTGTTTTTCACCAGATGATGCATTATTTTCTTTAGATTGTAAAGAAGTTATAATGGGACCTACTTCAGACCAAGATCTCTGCAACAAAACAAAAAATATCAAGTAACCGCATTTTGAACTATATAGCGTATGTCTCAGCAGCTACGCTACAACGTGAGCAATGTAGCTCAAGTATGCATAGTGTAAGAAATTGCGAACATAAAAATGCACGTTTTTAGCCTTGTATTTTTAGCATCAATGTCAAAACTATCTTTTCGTACTAAATCGATGATGCTCTGCAATTTTATAATTCACCTTTTCCCCCTGTCTTGAACCGTTTCCGAGATAGGAACGTTAGTATGAATGTCTAAACTATCTTTTTGTACTAAATCGGTGATACCCTTCAGCTTTGTAATTTACTTTTTCTGTAGAACCGTTTTCGAGATAGAAACACTAACTCCGCTATTTTCCACCATGTGGCGCTGCAAGCGGTTTAACCTTGTACAGCATGGACACTTTTCTATACTTACATACAATTTTTATCACTATAGCTGCAGTCGTTTAGCAGTTAAAGGAGTTGGGACTGATTTTTTTGGGCACCCTGTATTTTCTTTAGATCGTAAAGATATTACAATGGGACCTATTGTAGACCAAGACCTTTTCAACAAAACAAAAAGTATCAAAATCGGAGCATCCGTTAAGAAGTTATGAGCTAACAAACATTAAAAAAACATACGGTTTGAATTGAGAACCTTCCTTCTTTTTTTGAAGTCGGTTAAAAATGAAATTTTTCTTATGAAAGTGTAGACGAATCTATAGAAAATTCAAAAGAGAAGTAGAAAATAGATTTTTTTTTTCTTTTCAGCGATCAGTGCACTGAAGCTGAGATTAAATTTATTGAATAATCATAATCATTCTTTTGAATTTTTATGCAATATCCACAAACTTAAACACACGTGCAAAAATGAATTACTGCCACACTATAAAGATCTGGGAAACGACTTAACAGATAATTCCTCTGATCTTAACATTTTAAAATTGGCTGGTAAAATATGTTTTATTTTCTTCACTTTTGAAAAAAAAAAAAAAAGAATGTCCAGTTGACGTCCTTAAATTCATTACCTTTCTTAACATTAGGCCGAATTTAAGCATTGCTTTAAAAATTTTGTTAACCTTGGCCCATAACTTTTGCTAACGGAGAAAGATCTTTTTCTAAACTAAAAATGATAAAAAAAAAAAAAAAAAAAAAAAAAAAAAGTACTTTAAAACTATGTCTAGTCAAAATCGACTCAATGGGTTATCAATGTTGGCCATTGAACATGAATTGAGTAACAAATTAGATATACAAGAAGTTATTCGAGATTTGCAGAAAAAAAGGTTAGAAAGAGATTATTTTATTCATATTTAAATTTTGTATATTGTACTAGTATTAGTTCCAAAGATTTTGTGTTTTTAACTTTAAAAAAAAAAAAAAAAAAGGAAGAAAGAAAAAAGAAATAGTAGTAAATATTATATGAGTACTATTTATTTAGCTCAATTTTATTAGACCGTTTTTATGATTTTTTTTTTTTCTTTTTATATATAAATATACATTTTTTTTTAATTTGAAAGTTTTTGAAGCTTGGGGGGGGGGGGGGGGCGGCACTTTTAAGGTTTGCCTACGGCGGCAAAAACATTAGAGCCGGCCCTGGGTGGTGTTATTTTGGTTTTAATATTAGAATACTGACCACTGTAGCATGGATTTTCATGCATTTTCAGATTCGTGCTCAACAAGTAAGCTGCATCCAGTGATTTTTTTTTTTTTTTTTTGTGATTGCTTCTGTACAGATTTTCATGCATTTTCAGATTCATATAAGGCTGTAATTTTGAAAATTTATAAAAAATCTTTAAGTTATTCATAATTCATAACATTGAATTTTATGTACTAAAGCTAAAAAGCCCTCCAAATTTTTCTTTTCTTTTTTTTTTTTTTTTTTTTTGTAGTAAAGTAGCTCAAATTTCTATTACTGTTTTAAATGTTTATTTTATTAATCTTAAATATGCTTAATTTATTTCAGTGAATTTCAAAACAAGCATCAGGAGTGAAATAATTATTTATTTTATTAAAATGTATTTTTGATGCTTTGTAATGATTCAGAGTATTGAATCGCAATGCAATTCGCAGTATCGACTCATCCGGTGAGCTGTACATCGACAACAGCAATGGGTGCCTTATAGTAAAGCTGTTCCTTATGTATATATCTATATTACATAGTATATCATATTAGTGATATATATGTCAGTTTGAAATTATGTAATTATTTTTGAACTTTGTTAGAAAAATTTCTTTCAACCATCTATTTACAATATCTCTTTAGAACAAAGCAGTTATAATAAAAAAAAAAAAAAAAAAAAACTAACAAATATAATATATTGACCTTGTAAGGTTCAATACACATACAGGCAAAAAATGGGGTTCTTTTGTTGTCCCTTGAAAACTTTAAATTCATTAAAACAGCCTTTTAAAAGGTTTAGTTTTATAAAAATGATCTTTTTATAAATTTTTTCCATGTTTCCAGAATTATTTTTAATGTTTACCTATAACTTGGTTCAATGAAACACTATTAACTTGATAATAAACATTTATATAGAACAACTGATAAAATGGAAGGTGTTACATTATAACTTTTCCCCCCACAAAAATGGGCCCCAAAAATTAAAATATGGATGTAAAAAGTAGGCAATGATAATTTTGTTTTGTATTCCTTTATTAAATAAGTTTTCAAATATGAATAAAGTATATCAGTATCAATATTAACAAAACATTAAAAATTATTTGCACTCTTTTTTTACTTTAACCTTATTAAAATGCATAATTATTTTTAATATGAAAATCGTACATGGAAGGGTTAAAATATTTCTTTTTTGTTACTGGTTTTAATTTTACAGAAAATGACTTAATAACAGTTGCAGCTCATGCGATTCCTTTTCAGGGGGGTTGCATCACTGCATATCTAAGTATGATTTGAGAAAAAAGCGAAAGTGATTTTCTGTTGAATCTTTGAATCTATTTTAATCGGGAGATTGAGATTTTATATGCACATACTGAGCAAAAAGCAAAGTGATACAGTATAGATTAAAAATTTTATATTATTCGACATTCATTAAAAAAAAAAAAAAAAAATCTGAAGATTTTGTTAACTTTATTTATTAATGATAATCAATTTTCCGTATGAAAATACTTTTTATCTGCATGTTATTGTTTTCTCTAAGAAGGTATGAAGTATACATATATAATTGTAAATCAACTTTCGCATATTAAAAAGATACATGCAATGATTTATATGAAAATAATAATAAATAGTTTGATTACATACTTATGTATATCTGTACATTTCTTGCGATAATAATAGCAAATAATTCAAATCTGTAGTCCATGATGATAAGGAATTTCTTTTTGTATCTTTGTAAAAGAATTATAAGTCCTGTGCTCATGAAAACTATACAAATCGTGCGACGACTACCTGTAACCTGCCTACCAATTTTTAGCTCAATCGGATAAAACATTTAGGCGCTACAGCACTTGAAAAATTTTATTATCAAAATCATATATAGTTTATTTATTTATTTTGTGTCTTTGTAAAAGAAGTCCTACATCCATTAAATTCTGTACAGTTCGTATGATGGTGACCTTTAACATATCTACCAACTTTCAGCTCAATCGAACCAAGCTTTTAGATGTTATCGTGTGCACTCACATTCATACACATACTCACACTATACATATAACACTATAAAAATAGTAAAAATGAACCCAGAAGACCTTGAAGCATAGAAATATACCAAAATCTCATAGTCAATTTTTTTTTTTTTTCATGATTACAAAAATTTTGTTACATAATGTGTATGTTCGGAAAGTAAAAAGAAAAGAAATGCATTTCACGCAGTTTACTATGCAAAGTATTTGAAACAAAGATTAACTAATAAATCATCTAAAAACCAAAGAAGACAGTACAAATATCAAAGTACAAATATCACAGTACATATCAGTTTAATTTGGTTTGAAATATTATCACAAAACTAAAAACACGCATAGTCAAGCCAGTATTGCATTCTGCATGCTTTGTGCGTCCTTGAAAAAAAATAAAAAAAAAGTAAATGGAAAATACAAAATTTTTCAAATGGATAACTTACTTATGCTTTAGAATAATTTATATGAATTTCCTAGATTCTGAAGCAGAATAACACTGCTAAAATGTATTTAAATTATTTTTCTCATAATGCATAATGTGTAAGAATTTTTTGTGCATTCCTGTAAATGAATAGTAAACGAAATATACCTCCATTTTCAATAGGAAAAATGGTGTGGTCATTTTAAATAAGATGTTAACATTCTGAAATTTCCAAGCATATTTATAAAAATTCTCACTCAAATAGAAAAACACACGAAAAGATGTTATAAATGCTCTTCAACTTCGTAGTAGAAAAGTGTCAGAAATTAAAAATTTAGTAATCTTGTGTTTTTAAGAAAGGTTCAACAGCTAATATTTCTCATCAAAAAAAAAAAAAAAAAAAAAAAAACAGTCATTAAAGTAAAAGTGAAAATTAATAATAATAATAACCTTGTCAACAAAGCAATTAAATACTTCATAAATTTTAAATACTATATTTAATAAAAGGCAAGATTTGTGATTCTGTCTATTCAGCGTTTCTGCCATTGATAAAGCAAGAAACCGGAAAATCATGGGAAATTTCCATGTAAAATAAAATAAAAATCTGTTGGAAAACACAAATAAAAACGACTTTCTTTTTTTTTTCCCTCATATAATCGTGATTAGCCTTTATGTTAAATTTTTCTACCTCTCATGCATAAATAATCTTCAAACATAGCGATTATCGCCTCAAAAACTGTGAAGAAAAACCGTAGATTTCAAAGGGAAATCATTCTTTCCCAGCATTACCAAAATCCCTAATCTGATCGGAGCTGCATCAAATGCAGCTCCACCATGATTAGTTTCATATGGTCAAAACTGGTAGGGAAAAAGAGTAGGGGAGGTTTTTACTGTCCTTTCCCTAAAGAAATCCCTTTTTTCGGGAGCTGCATGAACGAGCAGCCCCGTTACGAATATTGGAGACACTATTAAAATTAAAACTGGTTAATTTTTCTCAACTTTTTGATAATTTTTCATGATAACGAAGTAATCTGCTCTTCTATATGCATGATGCTATATAAATATAATAATATTTATTTTCAAAATATTTTATAAGTTGACTTCGAATATTTCTAGGGGGGGGGGGGGGGAATGCAGCTCCTGCCACGAGCCGCCACTGCTTAATAATAAAAAAGTAATTCAAAATTGTGATAAAATACTGAATAGAATGAAATAAGAATTTGTTTACAGTTTAGGCCAAACCAAATATTAAGGATATGAAGGTCATTTAATTTTTAATTAATTATAATTAATTACTATTACTTTGTAATATGTTTTCTTTTAGTCTAAAACTGTTCTCTTTTGAAATAAACTTAAAATTCAAACCTAATAGTGTTATTCTATGTTTAATATAAAAAACCCAATTACATCCCCCCCCCCCAAAAAAAACCCCACCCGGGCTGGGCTTAAAAAGAAAAAAAAAGAAAAAGGGGGGGGGGGGTTAAAACCCTGATCGCCAAGCAGTGGGCAGAAGCACATTTTCACCACAATTTAATCTCCCTGGATCACAATTTAAAGAAACTTGTCATTTTAATGTTAATTTTACATTGTGTCTATAATCAAACTTTTCAATTTCATACCCCATTTAAAACATATATCTCTAAAACAAGTACATGAAATATCTTTGTTATTAAATATTACATAATATATTTACTTAAACATTAACCTTAGCTGACTAAAATTTCATTAAATGGGATATAAAAAAAAAATCATACAAATAAATTACTTCAAAAATATTCTGCATTTACAGTGCTGATCTGTATATAGACTTTTCAAATTACTACCACAAAATTCCATAAGAACATAAATAAATATCCAAACACATTAAAAACCTTTAAAACCTTCTATAAGTTACCTATATACAAGCACTTTCTGCCGCAATCCGTGGCCGCCTTCAGGTATGTTGTCTCTAGTGAACTGCACTCGGCAGTCTTTCTACTAGTCTCCTTTCGTCTAACATAGTGTGCCACTCGGCGTCAAGCCACCCATCGTGCTATGCTAGAGGAGAGGAGACAAATAGCAAGACTGCCGAGTGCAGTTCACTAGAGACAACATACCTGAAGAAGGCCGCAGATTGTGTCAGAAAGTGCTTGTATATAGGTAAAGAAGGTTTTAAATGTTTTTAATGTATTTTAGAGTTTTACCTTTTAATTAACTTTTAAAAGTATCCAAACAATTGAATAATTTTTACTCTATTTCCATTGTTTACTTCAAAAAATTCATTACACTTAAAATTTCATCAATTAAACTACTTTTCATGTAGAACCTGATCCTATCATTCTGGGGGCCAAGGCACAATACTCTTTTGGGGCCTTATCGATATGTGCTTTTTTAATTCCAATGACTTAAAAATAAAAATTGTTCTTGTTTGTTAAATCACCATTCAATGGACCTTTTGGCAATTTTTTTTCATTTCCACACATATATAAAGGGCACCAAACTTATGAATGGGCAACTAATTATGTACAATCACCACAGAAATAGCCTTCAGAATAACTGTATAGCCAATGACAGAGATAAATTTTCCATCTGTACTCTGCGCTAATATTGCATTAACTAGCTCTTTTAGATGATTAGCATTATATATTTTTTATTTTAGATTCAACTTCTTAAAATCCTCTTTTAAGAGATATGTTTAAAAAGCTTTCTTATAATTTTTATTTTGGGCTTTAGACCATGGTCTAGTTACCCTTTGCAGTAATCAAACCCTGTTTATATGAAGATATTGTCTTTAAAATACAACTTCGTATGTGTTGCATTGTTTTTAGATCATATTTAATAAAGAATCAAATAAGCATGTAACAATAATCCATGCAAGGGTTGTTTTTTTGTCCACTTCTATGTGAAATGTCCTGGACACTGGACAAAACTGGAAATATGTTGACAATACTGGAAAAAATATAATCATTGAATTGTCAATGTTTGATACATAGAATTATTCTATTAAAGCAATAAATTGTACTATTAACTTTGCATTAGCAATTCAGCAATAGAAACATTTTATTAAAAATTGATAATTTGATAAATAAAAAGTGTGATTTTATTTTAATTGTGATCAATTAAAATTTTTTTAAAGAAAATGCTAATTACATAGTTATATAGTTTGCAAATGTAACAAAGTTAAGGTTTAATTGTAGTTCCATCTGCTGATTATGTTTGGCGTACTTAAACATTTAATTAAAATTTCCTAATTATACTGTAATGTAAATCTAAAAAGGCCTATTTGGAAATTCTGCAAAACTTTTCGATTGTGAATCCACACCGAAAAGTTTTGCAGAATTTCTAAGTAGGCCTTTTTAGATTTACATTACAGTATGTTTGGTATATTTCATGAGGACACTAGATCGCCAGATATTATGACCTTTCTGTTTACTTCTGCTTCTTTGCATCATATGTTACATCATTGGTGTACTGTTGTGAATTTAGCCAGGTACTTAATTAAAACCTGCATTTTTTGAACGTTTGAATTGAATGTTTGAGATGACGCCATTGTTATATTCAAGAGCGATTTTAAAGGAAGTCTTAACGTTAATTTAACATCAGTATTAATGTCAATAATTCGTTTGATACATTATTTTTGTTGAATTGTGTAATTTTTAGAGTAAATAACAGAAATGGAAAGGAATTAATTAAAGGCAGAGGATATTAATAATTTTTGTTAACTTTCTGTGGGTGTTGCGAAAGCAGTTTATTAAACCTTTATTCTGTGTGTTAACAGGGCTGGTTTTACAATTAGGCAAATCTAGACAATCACCTAGGGATGTGAGAACAGTAAGGATTCTAGATTGAAAAATTGAAATAAGAGTTGTAGTTATTAACGTCAAAATATTTTTAAAAAACCCTAAAAAAGGTAGTAAGTAAAGATCTCTTTTATATGATTCTAAATCATATCAAAATTCAATAATAAATAATAATGATCAATGTTGCAGTACAGGAATAGCAAAGCCAAAAATGTGACAATGCAGACAATATGCCTAAACTTTTTTTTTTAAATTATGCTTAAGATTTTGATTACAGCTCTATTTAAGATTATCTAAAAGTGTCTTTAACCTTTCTACCCTGTATGGGTCGATTCAACCCATTTTTAAAATTGATCTTTCGATATCTTCTACAGATTTTAATTTTGATTGTTCAAACATTATGTATGCCTCAAAAATATGCATTCGTTTAATATATGATGCTTTCAGAGTCATTGGTTTGTTTTAAACCACCCCCAAAAAATATGTGACATATTACCCGTCTGGGTCGATTTGACCCACATTATTAACATGCATAGAAATGCTTAAAACACCAATTTTTTCTTTTGAGTAGACTTCATTTTCAGGAATAGTCAATAGATGGCGATAGTTGTCGGAAGCATAGATGTAAAATGAGCTCCATAGAAATTCTTTCTTAAGACCTAAATTCAATCTATACAAAGTGGGTCGATTCGACCCATACAGGTAAAACGTGCATGGAAACATGTATTAACATGCATAGAAATGCTTAAAACACCCTTTTTTTCTTTTGAGTAGACTTCATTTTCAGGAATAGTCAATAGATGGTGATAGTTGTCGGAAACGTAGATGTAAAATGAGCTCCATCGAAATTCTTTCTTAAGACCTAAATTCAATCTATACAAAGTGGGTCGATTCGACCCATACAGGTAAAACGTAAAATTTTTTCAACAGGGTAGGAAGGTTAAACAATGTCATATTATAATGACATAGATTTAAAAGTTTCTTGTCAGATAGATAACCTGCTTACCCAAGCTGTTAATGAGGCTTGTGACAAGAAAAAAAAAAAAAAGAATAAAAGTAGTTCCCCCCCCCCCCTAACAAAAAATATACAGGCCTAGTAGATGTGTTGATGTTCCGGTTAAATGTCTACACTAAGGACCTGAGCATAAGGGGGGAATGCCCTCTATGAAAACCTTTCTAAGGGTTCCTAGCCCATATTCAGGTGAGTTTTGGAGGGAAAAAAAAAACACTGAAAAATCAGAAGGGCTAGGTCAAAGAGCGTCATCCTGGGATCGAACCTGGCACACCCCATCCATCAGTTTTGAGCACAGGACCTCTTTGCCACTGTTGGGGTAAATCCCTTTCTTTAGAGCCTAGGGGCCCACTGATTTCTTTCGATGATTCTATATTACCTACAGTAATTTTATGTAAGTTTAAATTTTTAATTGGTCTATGAAGTTTTAATCATAAAAAAAAAAAAAAAAAATCACTTCTATGCACTTTGATACTTTATTTATGATTCTGCATGCTTTGGTTCAAAGGTTATGAGCAAGATTGTGCTTGATGTCAAGACAAAACTCTATTGTATTTCCAGACTTTAACGCATCTTTTCTCGGCTTTTTTGCCACTATCCGTAAGGTATCTTAGTGTGTAATTAACCTATATTAGCTTTTTTGTAGTCTTAAAATGTTTATACAAACATATTTCATAAAATTAGTTAAGGATTTAGAGATATTTTAATTTTTTTTTTTTTTTTTTTTTTTAAACTAGTATGTAAAACATAAAACTTGGACAATTTTTTAAGTTAAAACTTTTTTGAAAAAAAATATGTGACTAAATGAAGTTAGTTTTATTAAACAATAATTCATTTTGTAGATATCCTTTACATAAATGTGTGTGCAAAACTATATAGCAATAGATAAAGAATTTTCAAAATCTTGTGGTTAGTAACAAAATAGCACTTTTAAGCAGGGAACCGCTAAAGATTAGAACTGCAATGAAGTTCAATACTGGCATCAGTTATGATTTTGCTTATAACTTTTGAACTAAAGATCACAAATGAATCATCAAAGTCTTCAGAATTGCTGTTATTTTATCTTATTATTATTTTCAAAAAGTCCATTTTTTTTCAAGGGTTCCTCGATCCCTCGATGAATATTACAGAATATTAACATTATGGATATAAACCAAAAATTCGCTGAATTTCTTGTAGTAGTACAAAGCCTAAAATCCGGAATCGTCGGGACTGCGGCGATTCTGGATTTCCGGATTTTTGGTCATGCCTAAAAAATATAATATTTTAGTTTAAGTATTTGGATAACATGCAAATTCAAGTAAAAAATAATATATTACAATTTTTAAATGTATTCTGTAATATATATATATTTATCAACTTTAACAATAAATTAAATTAAAAATTAAACTTGAAAACAAAACAGATTTATTGAAATATTTGCATACAAAAATTAGTACAAGTTACAGTAGAAAAAAATAAATAAGAAAAACATACCACTTTTAAAACATTTCATGACTTTTTTTTTTTATTATTTATTTAAGTACTTTAGGTTTTCAACTGAAAGTTTGAGCATAATTGAAATGGAATATAGAATTTAGTTCTCAATTAGATAAATGCTTAAGGATTGTTACTATTATTATAATCTTCTTCTCCCTCCTCTTTCAGAATTTGCAAATGTCGGTTTTGAAGATTACTAAAAAATAAAATACTTTTTCAGTTTTTTATTTAAATATATTTATAATAAAAAAATAATAATAATAATAATAATAATGCTGTTGATGACGATGATTAATGCTGCCGAAATTGCCCGGATTTTTAGAGTCCGGATTTTCGGCTTCGTACTATAATATGTTAATTTGTCACTTATATTTTTGCACCATTAAATTTTTTTCTTAAATTTCCCCTATTTTTTTTTTATTATCTTTAAATTTAAAATGAACAGAGAAAATATATCGTACAATATTTACAATTCAAATGTATGATATAATTATTGTTTAATTATTGTTATTTTTAATTTAAAAGCCATCTTTGGCAAACCCTATTTGTGATCCTTGTAAATTCTGACCACAGTAAGCTCCCACACGATGGCACCCTCACTGTGTTTCTTACATGTTTATATCAAACTGAATTTAGGCCTGTTAACTCGTCTTTTATGTTTTAGTTTGTGGGGATCGAATCGCTTCGCTCCCAATATAGAAACTGAACACACCTCTGCGTAGGTGTAGCTCTCTTGGCAACTAACTGTCATATTAACTGTTTCGTATCTAAACAGTTTTGGTTTGTATTCGATTGGCGCAATACCGCCATTGTAACACACATATCTTGTTTTGCATTGCTTTGTTATTAATTAAATATTGTTACGGTTAGTATCGCTTTTTATAATTAGTCTGTGTGTATGTTAAAGTCCTTCTGATTACCTATCATAATACGACTAGCAATAAGTGGTGACCCGCATATTTTGAACATCATTCATATTGTTTTCGATTGTGTTCACTATTCAAGATGCCATCCGACAACGAAGGTGTTACACCGCCTTCAGTAAATAGAGTTTCGGTAAAGGTACCTCCATTCTGGAAAGAGAACATGCGAATTTGGTTCACGCAAATAGAGAGCCAATTCGTAAATGCTGGAATCACAGCGGATACTAGTACTAAATATCATACCGTAGTCGGAAATATTGAGACGGATATATTCAGCCAGGTGAGTGATATTATCACTTCTCCTCCTTCTTCTAATTCTTATGAGGCACTAAAGTCGAGATTAATTGAAGTTTACACTGACTCCGAAGAACATCGATTAAAAAAGCTGTTACAAGATCTTGACTTAGGCGATAAACGTCCGTCAGTGTTACTTCGGCAGATGCAGGATTTAGCAGGCAGTAAGGTGGGGAATGATCTATTCAAATCTCTTTGGCTTCAGCGCTTGCCATCACAAATGCAAGCAATTTTAGCTACTTCGGATATTGAGCTATCAAAATTAGCTGTAGTAGCAGACAGGATAGCCGACGTTACATATTCTAACTCAATTAACTTAGCCGAAACACAGCCTAAAACAGGAAATGATTTTGCTATAAATAATGTAGTAAATGACTTGCAACAACAAATTCATAAAATCAACAAAAAAATTGATAAACTCTTTAAAATTTGTTCGCAAAATAGAACACGTAGTCGAAATTCCGATTCAAAATCTCATTCCCCTAGACGTGAAGTTATTTGTTGGTATAAGAAATTCGGTAATAAATCCACAAAATGTTCGCAGCCATGCCATTTTAAGTCGAAGGAAAACTAGAAGACCAAGCGTGGGCGGCGACAAACGCCTATGGCCAGAACAATTGTCGCCTAGTTGTTTTTGAAAAAACTTTGGGTATGAGCCTGCTGATTGACACAGGCGCCGATTTATCAGTTTTGCCACCGACAGCCGATGAACGCCGTAAACCAATTTCAGTTTTTCAGCTAGTTGCTGCAAATGGCACAAAAATTAACGTATATGGAAAATGTTCCGTAAATTTAAATTTAGGTTTACGTCGAATTTTGCCATGGACATTTACTGTTGCGGAGGTCTCCCGACCAATTTTAGGGGCTGATTTCCTACATCATTATGGAATTATTGTTGACTTAAAATAAAAAAAACTCATAGATGGCCTAACACAGGTCACTTCTATCGGCAAAATTTCTTCAGAACCTGTCCCAAAAATAACTGTTCTGCAGGATACCATTCAATTTGATAAATTATTAAGGAAGTACCATTCTGTATTTGAAGATGTTCCTAAATCACTGAGTGATTCTGAATGTGTTAATGTAATGCATGTTATCGAAACTAAAGGTTCTCCGGTTGCTGCTAGAGCCAGACGTTTAGCCAGGGCCTGCTTTACCATTAGGCGAACCTAAGCGGTCGCTTAGGGCCGCCGAAAAAGGTGGGCCGCCAAAAAAACTGAAACACTGCCCAAAATTTAAGGGTAAAAGAAATGGATGGAAGAAACGCGAAAATCATAAGCCAATTTTTGATTTTTCTTTCTCTTTTAAGGAATATGTGTATATTCAGTTGTAAATTGAAAGTAACCTTCTTTAAAGGTTTTTAACTTTGCATAAAAACACCTTAACCCTTTCAGGGGGCAAGGAAATTTCCCTCATTTAAAATGAATTTCCGCCAGAATTTGCGAACCAGTCTAAAATAGAAGAAATAAATGAAGAATTTTCTTCGTGTTATTAAAGTAAAACTTTGAAAAAATTCCAAGATGAAATTTTGCAGTTGGGAATTAAAATTAAGTGCTCTGGTTAGGTACTAAAATGTTGATTTTCAATAAACATATGTTTTGATTTGTATTGTGATAATGAATGAAAAGCTAGATCTTTTCAAATTAGATGGGAAAAATAATGAGGAGGGGATGAATGATTTGCAATTTCAACCCGAACAATTTGGTTTTAGACCTAAACATTCCACGACCCATCAGAATAACAGAATTTATTCACGATAGTTTTAAAATCACGATAGTTAATCATATCATATTCTATACAAAACATTATTTTTGAATATTAACAATACATTTAAATATTTTTTATGATTTAACTTAATTAGAAAAGGATATGATAACATTAACTTAACTTTTACCTAACAAATTATCCTTTTAAATTAGCACTTACTTTAAAATTTCAAATATATTTCGAGCGCACTCGCGCTCATCATCAGTGCTTTTTGGCGGTTTCATCTCTGTTTACATCGTTCTTCATCTCGGGATCTTCGGTTCGCTTCCCTTCAGTAGTGGTGTTTCTTTTAATTGCTTGTTGCCAGATGGGAGGAATTATGCTATGTTCACGATCGTTAATGGAGGAGTGGTTAGTAATTATCTCAATCGCTTCTCTTTTAAGGGCATAGTAGTGGTTATTATATGGAGCTATTTTACGGGTTTTAGCGGTATTAAAATTAATGGGGTTAGTTTTATGGGTTATGGAGAGGGCAGTACTGGATCTATTGTATTTAATGTCGGCGAAGTGCTCTTTTTCGCGATCGTTGATGTATCTTTTAGTCATTCCAATGTAACATCCTTTGTCTTCATTTTCAAATTTAAAATCGATTTTGTAAATGCCTGAGGAGTTATTAGGGTTAATTAAATCTTTCTCATTACGGAGTCTTTGAAATATGTTTTTATTAGGTTTTATAGGAATATTGATGTTGAATTTTTTAGCTTCGTTTTTGATGTTTAACGCGGCACCGTTACAATATGGGATAGAGGTTGTATAATTAGGTTTTGATTTTTGAGCATTGTTGATTGTATTTAGGGTTTTTTGACGTTTTTTATAAAGTTTATCGATTAGGTTTCCACTGTAACCGGCTTTTTTCGCGATGGTTTTAATAAATTTAATTTCTTCTTTTAAAAGGGTATTGTTAGAACAAATGAGAATGGCGCGGTTTATGTATGAACGAAGTGCGGCATGTTTATAAGAAAGGGGGGTTTTACATTTTGCATTAATAATCTCATTGCTTGCAGTAGGTTTTCTATAAACGGTAGTTTCAAAAGAGTTGTCTACATTTTTAATAACGCTAATATCAAGGAAATTGAGGGTGTTATTGGTTTCGGTTTCTATAGTGAATTTTATTTTATTGTCTAGACTATTTAGATATTCAAGAATTTGGTTGGGATTAGTGTCGGCGGGGATGACAGTAAATATATCATCTACGTAGCGGTTCCAGAACTTACACTTATTAATGATTTCTTCAGCTTTTAGTTCAAATAGTCTCATTTTTAGTTCGGCGATTACTCCTGAAATTGGGGAGCCCATGGGTACTCCCTGAGTCTGTTTATAGATGTTTTGATCAAATGAGAAATATGATTCATTAAGGAGGAAGTTGTTTGTGCGGATAAGAGTGTCGCTGGTTTTATTATTCCCATAAATGTCGGTAATTTTTTGGTTGATGTAGTTGGTGATTTCTGGAATGTCTATTGATGGGTAAAGATCCTTCACGTCAAAGCTAACTAAAGAGTCATGGGTATTGATATTCGTATTGCGGAGGTTTTTGATGAATATTTCATTAGAGTTTATAGAATTTTCGGAAGGTGGAAGGAGTGAGAGGTAAATATTTTTCATGTATTTTTCTAGACAATATGTTGGTCCTTCAGATTTATTAACGATTGGTCTGAGAGTCGGTGGGTTTTTGTGGTCTTTATATTTACCAAATAACCTGGGAATGATAGGAGCGTGATTAGTGAAAATGGGGGGAGTATTATTTGGCCAAGTTCCTGTTTTAATAATATCTTTGGTTTTACTTATTAATTTTTTGAGGGGGTTGTGAGTAATTTTAACGGCATTTAATTTTTTAATGGTATTTAGCATCATTTCATTATATTGAGTTCTATTCATTAGGGTGATTTTGTTGGTTTTATCTGACATTAGGTAGGTGATATCGCGATTGTTTTTTAGGGTCTTTAAGCATCGGATGTCTTCGGAGTCGTGTTGATTTTTACGGTTTGAGAGAGATTTAAAAGCGGAATTACGTATTATAAAAATCTAAAAAATACCGCAAAGAAATTACATCGCGAAACCTCCCATAAAGATTTTCTTGAGGATTGCCTACACTTTAAGATTACACCTAAATTCATAAAAATAAAAACTCCATATATCACCAAACATTATAAACATTTGGCTAAAAACCTAGAAACTTCAGTACTTAAAAAGATTATTAAGCAAAAATCTACTTGGATACATAAACTTAAACAGAAATTCAATTCTCTAAAATCAGAACTCGAATCTATTACACAGACCAACGAATTCAATAATTTTATTAGTAAGATTAATCACTTTGTAGAAATTGACCGGATCCATTTGCAAAAACAGCATAACAAAAAATTAAGCTATTGGCTAAAAAGAGAAAAAAGTAATTTAAACCTTCTTCAGCAACCTACCCCTTATCCCTATATCAATCTATCCAGCTTTAAACCAAACGCTCACCAGGATTCAATTCTAAAATTAGGACCGAAGTTTATTCTAAATGAAAAAACAGACCTTAAGGATGCTATTGCCCACATCGAAACTGCCCTTGAATATGTTCCTTCCCAAAAACAACACACCATACGTAATTCCGCTTTTAAATCTCTCTCAAACCGTAAAAATCAACACGACTCCGAAGACATCCGATGCTTAAAGACCCTAAAAAACAATCGCGATATCACCTACCTAATGTCAGATAAAACCAACAAAATCACCCTAATGAATAGAACTCAATATAATGAAATGATGCTAAATACCATTAAAAAATTAAATGCCGTTAAAATTACTCACAACCCCCTCAAAAAATTAATAAGTAAAACCAAAGATATTATTAAAACAGGAACTTGGCCAAATAATACTCCCCCCATTTTCACTAATCACGCTCCTATCATTCCCAGGTTATTTGGTAAATATAAAGACCACAAAAACCCACCGACTCTCAGACCAATCGTTAATAAATCTGAAGGACCAACATATTGTCTAGAAAAATACATGAAAAATATTTACCTCTCACTCCTTCCACCTTCCGAAAATTCTATAAACTCTAATGAAATATTCATCAAAAACCTCCGCAATACGAATATCAATACCCATGACTCTTTAGTTAGCTTTGACGTGAAGGATCTTTACCCATCAATAGACATTCCAGAAATCACCAACTACATCAACCAAAAAATTACCGACATTTATGGGAATAATAAAACCAGCGACACTCTTATCCGCACAAACAACTTCCTCCTTAATGAATCATATTTCTCATTTGATCAAAACATCTATAAACAGACTCAGGGAGTACCCATGGGCTCCCCAATTTCAGGAGTAATCGCCGAACTAAAAATGAGACTATTTGAACTAAAAGCTGAAGAAATCATTAATAAGTGTAAGTTCTGGAACCGCTACGTAGATGATATATTTACTGTCATCCCCGCCGACACTAATCCCAACCAAATTCTTGAATATCTAAATAGTCTAGACAATAAAATAAAATTCACTATAGAAACCGAAACCAATAACACCCTCAATTTCCTTGATATTAGCGTTATTAAAAATGTAGACAACTCTTTTGAAACTACCGTTTATAGAAAACCTACTGCAAGCAATGAGATTATTAATGCAAAATGTAAAACCCCCTTTCTTATAAACATGCCGCACTTCGTTCATACATAAACCGCGCCATTCTCATTTGTTCTAACAATACCCTTTTAAAAGAAGAAATTAAATTTATTAAAACCATCGCGAAAAAAGCCGGTTACAGTGGAAACCTAATCGATAAACTTTATAAAAAACGTCAAAAAACCCTAAATACAATCAACAATGCTCAAAAATCAAAACCTAATTATACAACCTCTATCCCATATTGTAACGGTGCCGCGTTAAACATCAAAAACGAAGCTAAAAAACTCAACATCAATATTCCTATAAAACCTAATAAAAACATATTTCAAAGACTCCGTAATGAGAAAGATTTAATTAACCCTAATAACTCCTCAGGCATTTACAAAATCGATTTTAAATTTGAAAATGAAGACAAAGGATGTTACATTGGAATGACTAAAAGATACATCAACGATCGCGAAAAAGAGCACTTCGCCGACATTAAATACAATAGATCCAGTACTGCCCTCTCCATAACCCATAAAACTAACCCCATTAATTTTAATACCGCTAAAACCCGTAAAATAGCTCCATATAATAACCACTACTATGCCCTTAAAAGAGAAGCGATTGAGATAATTACTAACCACTCCTCCATTAACGATCGTGAACATAGCATAATTCCTCCCATCTGGCAACAAGCAATTAAAAGAAACACCACTACTGAAGGGAAGCGAACCGAAGATCCCGAGATGAAGAACGATGTAAACAGAGATGAAACCGCCAAAAAGCACTGATGATGAGCGCGAGTGCGCTCGAAATATATTTGAAATTTTAAAGTAAGTGCTAATTTAAAAGGATAATTTGTTAGGTAAAAGTTAAGTTAATATTTTTTATGATTTTTACAGCAGAAAGATTTTTTAAATATAACTTTCTAAAAATTCTGTCCTAAAACGTAATACATTGGCTTTTTTATATTTTTGTTGTTGTTGTTGTCCCTGTAATCAAACTAGTTGTACAGGACCTATTAATGACATTTGAAATAGGGAACATTCCATAGGGAACTTGAATGTATCATTTTTTAAAAAATCTCAAAATATTCACGGATGATAGGAGCCGGCGACAAACAGATAGAAATGTAGACAATCGGACAGGCAGATGCACAAATTGAAATCATATTCCCACTAAAATTATAAGAAAGTGTTAAAACGCTCATGTAAACAAAAGTGCAATTCCAGCAAATTTTTATTAATACCTCTTAATGTAACTGATTATTTTTGTGTGACCCTGTAAATCTAATGCTAGCCATATTATATTACATAGAAGGCACACTATTTTGTGCATACGAATAATATATTTCAATTGCATTAAGCTTTGTGGAAAATAAAATTATTAAAATTTGGTTTATATAAATAATTCTCATACAACACAATGCTTTGGAGTACTTTCAAGTGCCCCTGTACACAAACCAGAAGAGGTATCCATTCCATTTTCAATAGGGAACATCCGATAGTGAACTTCAATAAAATATATCGGTTTAAAGCAATTCCATAAATATTTACGGGAATTAGAGAGCAGAAAAACAGACATAGAGACGGACAGAGGAACAGTCAGACATATACACAAATTGAGATTATATTCACAATAAAAAAAATGATAGAAAGTGTCAAAAACGCTTAATGTAAACGAAAGTACAATTCTAGCATTTTTTTTATTAATAACTCTTAATATAACTGAATATTTTTGTGTCACCCTGTAAATCTAATGGTAACCCTGCTATATTCTATGCAAAGCATTCTTTTGTGCATATAAATAACATATTTCAATTTCCTAAAACTTCGTGGAAAGTAAAGTTATTAAAATATGATTTATAGAACTATCTCACAAAGAACGCAATGCTTTGGAGTACTTTTGAGTGTCCCTGTACATAAACTAGTGGTGGTATGTAATCTAATTTATATAGGAAACATCCAATAGTGAACTTGAATAACGTATTTCAATTTCATGAAGATATTGTACAGTAAAGGTATGAAAATATGGTTTATAGAAATACCTCTCATAGAACACAATTCTTTGAAATAATTTCGAGTGTCCCTGTACACAAACCGGTATAGGTATAAACTCCATTTTCAATAGCAAACATTCGATAGTGAACTTGAATAACATATATGAGTTTCAAAAAATTCCATAAATATTTACGGGAGTTAGAGCGCGGGCAGACAGACAGACGGACAGATACAAAAATTGATATCACATTCACACTTAAAAAAAAAATGCTTGGAAGTGTTAACGCTTAATGTAAACGAAAGTACACTTTTAGCAAATATTTATTAATAGCTCTTTATATAACTGAATATTTTTGTGTCACCCTGTAAATCTAATGCTAATCATGCTATATTCTATGCAAAGCATTTTCTTTTGTGATTATAAATAACACATTTCAATTTCATAAATCTTCGTGCAAAGTAAAGTTATTAAAATTTAGTTTATAGAAATATCTCTCATAAAACGCAATGCTTTGGAATACTTTTGTGTGCCCCTGTAGTGGTGGTATTTGCTTCATTTTATACAGGAAACATCCAATAGTGAACTTGAATAACATATTTCAATTTCATTAAGATTTGTGTACAGTAAGGGTATGGAAATATGGTTTATAGCCTCTCATAGAACACAATGCTTTCGTAATACTTTTGTGTATCCCTGTACACAAATCAGTGGTGGTATTTACTCCTTTTTATACAGGAAACATCCGATAGTGAACCTGAATAACTTATTTCAATTTCATTAAGATTTTTGTACAGTAAGGGTATGAAAATATGGTTTATAGAAATGCCTCTCATAGAACACAATGCTTTGAAATATTTTCGGGGGTCCCTGTACACAAACCAGTAGAGGTATAAACTCCATTTTCAATGGGGAACATCCGATAGTGAACTTGAATAACGTATATCAGTTTCAAGAAATTCCATAAATATTTACGGAAGTTAGAGCGCGGACAGACAGACAGACAAACCCAATGCATAAACACTTTTCAACCTCGTTGGAAAGTGTTAAAAAACACTATTAAATTTATAAGTATTTGAATAAAAAATTCCTGAGAGTTTTGTACATTTGTGAAAAAAATGACTTCGTAAACAAGTCAGAAAATAGTTCAGATTTCAAAAAGGTCTTAAGAATAGATTTAAAATATGCAAAATATATAAATTAAGATTAAACAATAAATAAGAGTAAATTTAAATTACATAAGAGTGATCTTTTCTCGCCTATGGTGTCTAGAAAATCTGTATCATGTGTTGACTTTAGATAGTCTTTTCTGCAAAAGGCTTTACCTTCATTCGGAAAAATTAAGCACTACTTTGATTCGCATCACAGCGGTTATGCGTTCAAAGCTAGTAGATGAGAAGTGTCCGGTTCGATCCCAGGTCGCGCTCTACTTTCTAGCCTTTCGCAATTTTCCGTGGTTTTCTTCGAAATTCGTGTATATACGAGCTAGTATCCCTTAGAAAGACCCCCCCCCTCTTCGGAGGCAATTCTACCTATAGGCCACGGACCTCAGCGTAGTCAATCGGTCTTAAACGCTACCAATCAATTCATGTCACCATATCTAAATAAGAACACCTAATTATTTCACGCGTTTATGAATGAAAAGGCTTTGTAATTGTGTTTGAAAGTTATTAGTTTGCAATTAATAATAGCCGACACAAAATTTCATCTCATAAATCAATCCACTGAGAAATGAAATAATAAAAATTTTATTTCACGTATACATTGAGTTTAAACAAAAAGGAAGGGGAAAGTATTTTTAACACTTTTCAATAAAGTTTAAAAATGTTGACGACTTCGGTTTGTCAGCATGGCCATAGCTAATGTTATCTATTTAAAATGGTAGAAATAGGATAACTAGCTTGTGTACAGGGACACCCAAAAGAATGACAGTTAATTGCTTTCTATGAGATGTATTTTTATAAATCACATTTAAAAAACTTTGTACTGCGAAAGTCGTATTAAAATTTAGATTTATTATTCATATGATAAAAAAAAAAAAATCTATAGAATATGATATGTTTAGCATTAAGATTTACAGGATCACACCAAAATATTTAAACACATTATAAGAGCTTAAGAGCTACAATTGGAAATTGCTAGAACCGCATTTTCGTTTGTGTTTAGGTTTGTTTAAACTAAACACTTTTCAACAATGATTTGGAGTGATTATGAATTCAGTTAGTTTGTCTGTCTTTATTTTTTTCCATTGTGTGATAACGTACGCAAAGTACATTAAAAGGTAAAAAAGGCAACATGTACATACATTTGAAAAATATTAATAGCCTACATCAACCAAATGATTTTTCGCTCTTGTTTAAAGAATGGAATGAATTCTTGTTACCATCTGGTTTAATGTAAAATGTAAAATTATCATTTATTATGGAAGGATTAAAATTTTAATTTAAATAAGAACTAATTAAAATAATAATAATAACAGTAATATTTTAATATTATTATTATTCACTCTGGAACTTTTTCGGCGGTAAAAAATGTAGCAACTTGATAGATTCATTCCATTTTGTGATGCGATGCCACAATCTGATAGCTTAGCAATGGTGAGGGAATGGCGGATTTCAAATTCCCTTTTCTTCTGGCCATTCAAAAATTTTCTTTTTCATTCCATTGTAATACTTTTTACTCAAATTTTCGACCAAATAGTTTATGGTACAAGCTGTACATGGTATATGAGTACATGTACAGATATAACAGTATTGATATACAGTAGGAGTAGTTCCACTGTACATCAATCCGTGCGATGTCATGTAGAGAAGGGAAATTAATATAAACAGAAATTTTAAAGCATTTTCACATCAAACGTTTAGCACAGTCAGGTAGAAAAGCTAAAAGTTTGATTCAACTTGTTTATTTTTTCTTATTTCTAAATATGCTGGATCCAATTCAATTTTTACCAAAAAAATTTTATTTAAATTTATATTAACTTATAATATTAGAATAAGTTGAATCTTAATTCAGTAGCTTTTCCTTTTTCTTTTTTGTAAGGGAGAGGGGGGGGGGGGGGGGAATCACAGTGAGAAAATTTACCTGGGGTCACATGAAATCTATAAGCTGCCCTGGCGTAATATCTATTATAGGGGGGCCGCCAAAATTGTAAAGCGGCCCCTGCATTTAGCTCCTGACAAATTAGCCGCTGCAAAATCCGATTTTACATATTTAGTGCAAAAGGGAATTTGTAGCCCATCAAAAAGTTGTTGGAGCAGTCCATTACACTTGGTCCGGAAACCAGACGGTTCATGGTGCCCATGCGGCGACTACCGTGCTTTAAACGCTATAACAGTACCCGACAAATACCCAATTCACCATATTCATGACTTTACTTCAAATTTACACGGCAAAGTAATTTTTTCCACATTGGATTTAAAGAAAGCTTATCACCAAATCCCAATAAATAAGGAAGACATTCCCAAAACTGCAATAATTACCCCTTTTGGTTTATACGAGTTTAACTTCATGACTTTTGGCCTACGCAATGTGGAGCAGACTATGCAGCGTTATATGGACCAAATACTCTCTGATCTCTATTTTTGTTTTGTATACATCGATGATCTTCTTGTCTCATCCTCCTCAGTTGAAGAACACTTTAATCATCTTAATACTATTCTAAAATGGCTTGCGGATCATAATTTAACTGTAAATTTATCCAAATGCACATTCGCTTCAGACAAATTTACATTTCTTGGACATCTTATTGATAAATCTGGTATAGCTCCTTTGCCTGAAAAGGTTCAAGCTATCGTAGATTACCCAAAACCCCAAACTGTAAATGAATTGCGTCGATTTCTGGGAATTTTAAATTTCTATAGACGTTTTTTGCCTCATGCAGCCAAAATGCAGCTTCATTTACATGCCATGCTAGGTACTAGCAAGAAAAATGATAAAACACCTTTGGTATGGTCCGACATTACTAACTCTGAATATCAACAGTGTAAACAAACACTTACTCAGGTTGTTAATTTAGCTCACTCGGATCTTAGCAAACCTATTGCACTAATGTGTGATGCTTCAGATAAAGCAGTTGGGGCTTGTGTTCAGCAGCACACGGGAGAAGCTTGGGAACCTTTAGGTTTTTTCTCTAGGAAACTGAGTCAAACTGAAATTAAGTATAGTGCATACGACAGAGAACTTTTGGCAATATTTGCAGCAGTAAAATATTTTCACTATTTACTAGAGGGGAGAAATTTCACTATTTTCATTTCACTGATCATAGACCCTTACTAAAAGCTTTTACTAAACAATATGACACCCTTTCACCCAGACAGGTCCATCAATTAAACTTCATTGCTCAATTTACTACTGACATCCGCCATGTGAGCGGTCAAGAAAATATTGTAGCTGGCACGTTTTCTAGAATATGCAACGTTAAATATCCTGATGCCATTGATTTTAATTTAATTGCAAAAAGTCAGGATAATGATCCAGAACTTAAAAAAATTCTTGAAAATAATGAATTTAATCTTAAATTTCAAAAATTACACATCCCAAACGGGGATTTGCAACTTTTTTGTGACACATCAACTAATAACGTTCGACCCTATATTCCTCAAGAATTCTGTAAGTCTGTTTTCAATGCCATACATGGGTTAGCTCACCCAGGTGTAAAAACAACAGTTAAACTAATTACAGAACGTTTTATTTGGCCAGGTATAAAAAAAGAGGTTGCATTAATGGCTAAATCTTGCATCGTTTGTCAAAAAGCAAAAATTTCTCGCCATGTATCTACACCCTTAGAGGAATTTAAAGTACCAAATGCACGTTTCTCACACATAAACATCGATCTTATTAGACCATTGCCATCTTCACAGGCTTTACATACTGCCTTACCTGTATTGATAGATGTACACGGTGGCCTGAAGCTTTTCCAATTTCGGATATAAAAACTGACATGGTAGCTCAGGCACTCTACACCGGATGGTTCGCAAGATTTGGAATACCAGAAAGTATAACTACAGATCAAGGACTTCAATTTCGTGGAGATTTGTATTTTTTCACTTGAAAATTATTTCATAACTTACACATGAAACATGATTTTCATTTCTATTTTTCTATTTTTTTTTTTTTTAATGCATGCATGTGTGTCAGTAAACACATTTTAACAACACTCCCTTTGTTATGACAAAATAGCGAATGTTGATTTTAATAAAGGACACAAAAAATTTTCTTTTGCTTAGGGGGCGCCATGTCCCCTTGCATTAGCCCTGTGTATAATGATGATTAGAGTTAAGTTTTTAATATAAATGAATGTAATAGTGTATTTAATCATAATTTAAGAAATAAACATTTATCTGTAAGTAGTGCACAGTATATATATATGTATAAATATAAATACAGTGAAACCCTGATCTATCATTCCCGCATCCATCGTTTTTCCACATTGATAGTTTTTATTTCTATGGTCCCTGCACAAATTATATTTAAATAATGTTAACGAAACCCGCATGTATCGTGCTTCAAAAAGTCGTTTTCCTGCATTCATCGTTGTAAAATTTTTCTCCTGACCTTGTAAAAATTTTCTCCTGAAAGAAAGAATGATGATGAATATCAAACAGAAGGGCAAGAAAATGAGGATGATGATGATAATGCAGATAAAGAGTGGTTGCATGTAGCAGGCGATGCATCTGGTACAAAATTTAGTGATAACATTTCCATTAATCAAGATGTTGTGATATGCGGTATCCTAAAGCATAGAAGAAATGTGTAATTTTAAAAAATGAAAATAATGGCAAAGAAACAGAGGATAATTTTCATGCCGATGACTCAATTATGGTGTTTAAAAATGCCTGAACTTTTACATAAGCACATGAAATTACAGAAAATGTTGCAAATCTGGGAAAAAAAAACCTATTTAATTTATAAAAATAACAAAAAACTCAACATAAAATTTTTGATTTTTAAAAATAAATTTTACTTAACGTTCTACAACATTAGTTTATTTCTTTGACAATTTGGAAAGTAACAAAACAGTTTTTATTAGCAGTATTTAACTCTATATAGTACGAAGCCGAAAATCCAGACTCCAAAAATCCGGACAATTTCGGTGGCGATAATCATCATCAACGGAGATTTTTTTATTTTTTTATTTTTTTTAAAGAATAAATATATCTAAATAAAGAACAAAAAAAGTATTTTATTTCTTAGTAATCTTTATAACCGGCATTTGCAAAGTCTGAAAGAGGAGGGAGAAGAAGATTAACCTAAAGTACTTAAAACAAGACAAAAAAAATATCACTGAAATGTTTTAAAAATGGTATGTTTTTCTTATTTTCTTTTATTGTAACTTGTACTAATTTTTGTATGCAAATATTTCAATAGATCTATTTTTTTTTTTTTTTTCAAGTTTAATTTTTAATTTTATTTATTAGTTTAATATTTAATTTTATTAAGTTGATAAAAAAAAAAAAAAATATTACAGAATATATTTAAAAATTGTATTATATTAATTTTTTACTTGAATTTGCATATTATCCAAATACTTAAAATCATAAACTGCATTTATGTCTTGCATCTGTGATATTTTATTCTGCCTCTCTACCCGTTTGCAGTATAATACAGTCAGGGTTCCCACGGGTCAGGGAAAACCTGGAAAAGTCAGGGAATTTGAAATTATTGAAAAAAGTCAGGGAAATATCAGGGAAAATTGTAAATATTGCTCAAAAACCTGGGAAAATGATGATATAAATCTGGAAAATGCTTTTTGAGCATTTAATTTATATTGCAAGGCACATCGACTATGCTGTCTTTTATGTCGCAAGCTATGTTCTGTTTTATACCTTGAGCTATTTTTAATGTCGCGAACCTAATTTTGTGACTGGAATTTTCTAAAAATAGATCTGGAAAACCTGGAAAATTCAGGGAATTTTATTTTTGAAATTGAGTGGGAACCCTGTATAATGTTTATAATATTTTCAAAATATACAGATTTATATATGAATAGCTATTGTTTATTAGAATTGTTTTTGTTTGTTAGACATTTTTCTAAATTTTATTTCTAAATTGCTCTTTGTTTCGATAAATGTATATATGTTATTGAAGTAAGTTTTTTTTTTTCTGTTTATTTAATTATAGTAAAAAAGACAAGATACAATGGCAAATTTAAGACGTCATTTTAATTTTAATGTTAAGACATCACTTTCACAAGAACCCTTCAATGTCTCATCTTGCAAAGCATCTTTTAATGACTTAGATAAACAGACACTCATGAATGATATATGTAATTGTCTAGACCTTTGCTGTTCTTATGTTCAGGTATGTATGAATGATACAACACTTTGAAATTGTAGTAAAAAAAAAAATATATCAAACAAGGCTTATATGTGCCTCCTCAAGGAAAATCTAGAATTAATAGGGAATTAAAATTTCAATTACATATTTCAGGGAAATCTCATGTAAATCGAAAAGAATTCATTAAAAACTTTGAAAAATTGATTTTAAAATCTAAACAAATAAAATTTCTCCTTACTTCTGCATTTTTTATGTTCAGGTTGATTCAGATGATAATGTAATGCAAAAATTTGCGTAAGGATAATAGCATAGCAGTATATAATCTCTAACAATTTTGCAAAAAAATAAATAAAAAATGTACAAATAGTTAATCTAGGTTTTATTTCAAATGGAACAAAAGATAAAGTTAATATCAGGCTGAACTAATACTATGCTCTGAGGGCAGTGGATACTGTCGTCATATGATTGTTGCTAATAATTTCTTGAAAATAAGCTGGAAAAATCATGTATTTTTTTTTTTTTTTTTTTTTTTTTTTTTTTTAAACAAGTATGGATTCTATCAAAATCTACTTATAAATTTACACAGATGCTAATGTTTCATTAAAAAAAAAATGAATTAAATAAAAGAGAGAGAGAAAGAAACTGAATTTCCTAACATGACAACCATGGATTGATATGTCATAGAAATCATGTTTTATATATTCAGACTAATGTTTCTTTGTAGTAATCTTAATAGTTTTTGAAATATAAAATATCACAATGAATTTAATAAGTTACCTTATCTTGCTTCATTCTTTGCGTGAGCAGCTTTCGGCTCGGGGCCCCGAACCTTCCTCAGACGTTGCTCGAGTGGCAAGTGGTCGCTCCTCTTGATCTTCCTCTTCACCTGTAATTAGGCGGCGCCACTGTGTGTCTATTCCGATTCTCGATTCATGGTCATTAATCGAATTGCGCTCTTTAATGATTTCTACGGTTTCACGATAGTAGGCATAAGTGGAGTTTCCATAGTTTGCTAATTTTTTAACGTCATTGAATTGGATATTTATTTCGTTTTCGCGGTGGTGTTTCTGTCGTACTTTAAATCGTTCTGGTGTTCTTTAATTCGTGTACTTATTTTTCTTTTTGTTACTCCTACATAACAACCTGTTTCTCCATTATTATGTTTAAGGGGGATTTTGTAAATTCCGGCAGTTTCTATGGGGGATATATTATCTTTATCGTTCCTTATCATTTGAAAAACATTCTGATTTGGCTTGATTGGGATATTGATATTTAATTTCTTGGCAGCGTTTTTAATTTTAATGGATGTTCCCTGGTTATATGGAATAGAATGGGTAAATTTCTTTGGTGAATTCTGATGGCTGGGTATATAATTTAATTGTTTAATTCGTTTTTTATATAACTTTTCTACAATGTTCTTTGGATAGCCGGCTTCACTAACCACTGAAGCCGGCTATCCAAAGAACATTGTAGAAAAGTTATATAAAAAACGAATTAAACAATTAAATTATATAGGAGTAACAAAAAGAAAAATAAGTACACGACTTAAAGAACACCAGAACGATTTAAAGTACGACAGAAACACCACCGCGTTATCAAAAAGCTACCGCGAAAACGAAATAAATATCCAATTCAATGACGTTAAAAAATTAGCAAACTATGAAAACTCCACTTATGCCTACTATCGCGAAACTGTAGAAATCATTAAAGAGCGCAATTCGATTAATGACCATGAATCGAGAATCGGAATAGACACACAGTGGCGCCGCCTAATTACAGGTGAAGAGGAAGATCAAGAGGAGTGACCACTTGCCACTCGAGCAACGTCTGAGGAAGGTTCGGGGCCCCGAGCCGAAAGCTGCTCACGCAAAGAATGAAGCAAGATAAGGTAACTTATTAAATTCATTGAAATTATGCTTCGTTTTTAACAAGCTAAAGTAATAAAATATCACATTTCAGTTTTTTATTTAGAATGTTCAATAAATTAACCTACTGAATAAAGAGAGGTTCAGCTAATTTAATCTACAAAACAGTTATTCAGATTGAATTATTATTATTGTTTTTTTTTTTAATGGACATTTACTTTGAAGTAAGGCAGGGATAAAGGAAGTCCTTAATTTGTATCCCCTTTTCACTGACATTTAAAATATTACTAAAGTGTTTGAAACTTTGAATGGTATTCAAAGGACACATACAAAACAAAATGGCACTTTTGTAAACTTCTGGTAAAGTATTATGTAAAGATTCTGGTATTTAGATTCTGGTATTACAAAATCAGCAGGAGGGCTGAAAATTATTTTAAAACAATCCGGATATTTGACTTTTTATATAGTAGTAAACAAAATACTGATAGCAAAATAAATTATTAGAAGCCAGATAAAGACACCAGAATCAATATGAACCATAAGAAAAGCAATTAAAAGTTAAGAAATTCTTAGATATGTAAAATCACATTGGTGTCCGCCTTTAACACATGGCCATAAAAAAGTTCACATTCAACTTACAGAGAAACATCTGTAAAAACAAATAAAAGAAAATTAATTTGGATGGTTACGACGACATATATCCTTATTGACATGAGCTTCCAAAGGAAAAGAATGTATTTTCCAAACGTCAACAATATATCGCTGTCTTATGATTTGAGCCATTTTTTTTCTGGAGTTTAGATGAATATTGTTTTTGTAGAAGGTTCACTAAATGGATATATATACATGGTGGCCATAATTAAACTGGCAGTGTTCTGTAGCATGATCTAATTGCAAGAATAGCCCCAAACTTTGTAGGACGATTAAATGGGATGAGGGAATGAAGGATTAAAAAGAAAAAGGAATGAATGAATGAATGACTTTCAAAATTTACCGCTAGGAGAATATGTGGCGTTGTTTTTTAACCGACTTCAAAAAAGAAGGAAGGTTCTCAATTCAAACCATATGTTTTTTAATGTTTGTTGGCTCATAACTTCTGAACGGATGCTCCGAGTTTAATACTTTTTGTTTTGTTGAAAAGGTCTTGGTCTGAAATAGGTCCCATTGTAATATCTTTACAATCTAAAGAAAATACACGGTGCCCAAAAAGATCAGTCCTAACTCTTTTAACTGCTAAACGGCTGCAGCTATAGTGATAAAAATGGTATGTAAGTATAGCAAAGTGGCCATGCAGTACTAGGTTAAACCGCTTGCAGCACCACCTGGTGGAAAATAGTGGAGTTAGTGTTCCTATCCCGAAAACGATTCTAGAGAAAAAAGTGAATTACAAAGTTGAAGAGTATCACCGATTTAGTACAAAAATATAGTTTAGATATCCATGATAGCATTCCTATCTCGGAAACAGTTCAAGACAGGGGGAAAAAGTTAATTATAAAATTGCAGAGCATATCATCGATTTAGTACAAAAAGATAGTTTAGACATTGATGCTAAAAATACAGTGCTAAAAACGTGCATCTGTTTGTTCGCAATTTCTTACACTATGCACACTTGAGCTACATTGCACACGCTGTAGCGTAGCTGGTGAGACATACGCTATATAGTTCAAAATACGGTTACCTGATACTTTTTGTTTTGTTGTAAAGATCTTGGTCTGAAGTAGGTCCCATTGTAATATCTTTTCAATCTAAGGAAAATAAAGCGCCATCTGGTGAAAAACAGCGGAATTAGCACTCCTATCTCAAAAACGGTTAAAGATGGGAGAAAAGTTAATTACGAAGTTGTAGAGCATCATCGATTTACTACGAAAGGAGAGTTTTTAGACATTATTGCTAAAAATAGAACGCTTAAAACGTGCAGTTGTTTGTTCGCAGTTTCCTACACTGTGCACACTTGAACTACATTGCACACTTTGCAGCGTAGCAGATAACACGTATGCTCTGTGGTTCAAAATACTGTTACTATAAGCGGTCACATCGATTAGCGCAAAGTTGTTTTCAACCAACTTCAGAAAGAAGGGTGTTCTTAATTCGAGCTATGTGTTGTTTTTGGTGTTTGTAAGCTTATAACTTCGTAAGAGATGCTGTAATTAACTGACTTCAAAAAGGAGGAAGTTCTCAATTCAAAGTGTATGTTTTTTGTTTTTGTTTGTTAGTTCATAACTTCTGATGATCCGATTTTGATACTTTTGTTTTATTGTAAAGGTCTGAAATAGGTCCCATTATAATATATTTACGATCAAAAGAAAATACGGGGTGCCCAAAAAAGTCAGTCTCGACTCTTTTAACTGCTGAACAGCTGCAGCTATAGTCATAAAAGTGGTATGTAGGTATAGTAAAGTGGACATGTACTACGCGATTCAACCGCCTGCAGCACCACCTGGTAGAAAATAGTGGATTTAGCGTTCCTATCTCGGAAACACTTCAAGACAGGGGAAAAAAGTGAATTATTTGCATAGCATCATCGATTTAGTACAAAAAGATACTTTAGATATTAATGCTAAAAACAAAATGCATAAAACATACATTTGTTTGTTCACAATTTTCTATTTTGTGCACACTTGAACGACATTGCATATGTTGTAGCGTAGCGGGTGTCCTTTATGCTATGTAAAATTCAAAGTATGGTTATTTTAAGAGGTCACATCGACTAACGCATTGACGTTTAAAACCGACTTCATTAAGGAAGAGGTTCTAAATACAAACCATGTTTCTTATTGTTGTTGTTGTTGAAATTTGTTAGCTGATAACTTTGTAAGAGATGATTTAATTTTAATACTTTTTTTGTTGTCGTAATGATCTTGGCCTGAAATAGGTTTCATTATGATTTCTTTAAGATTATAGGATACAAATTACAGGATACTCACAAACGTCTGTTCTCACTCTAACTGCTGAACGCATGCAGCTACACTGGTAAAAGCTGTATGTAAGTATCGATGTTGAAACTTCTGTCAATCAGCTGCAATGCATATTTTGCTCTTTGTTTGAATTTTACCGCTGCGCTATTTCCAGCGCAGCGAGTAACAGATATTCACTGTAAATTTCAATATATATGTCTTACAGAATTGTTGGTTATGAATACAGCATATCCGTACTTTACATTTCTAAAGACTTTTTAATTTAACGTATGTTCATTCAATAGATAGTTTTTTGCTCATATCTGATTAAGGCAAGAAAAGTGACACAACTTAAAAATGCAGCATTTGAGAAAAATCAACTTAAAAATAACTTGACTAGAATAAAACTCGCACAACTGTCTCTCGAGTGGATAACTTTCTAGATGGAGATGTAACTTTTTTGTTCACATTGGGTGCATTTCATGTATTTTTCAGTGACATAAACCCTTTTTTGAGTTATGTCACTTTTCTTGGAAGTTGTGATTTGTGAAACTGCCGTCGAATGTCTTCTAATATTCTGCTATATGAAGAAGTTTTCACTGAAAAGAGAAAAATAAAATATTTTTGTAAAAAAATAGAACCGACTCCAAAAAGCAACTACTATTCAAACAACTAAAAAAAAAAAAAAAAAAAATGGTATGAAATGAAATTAAATTGCGCTAAAATTGAATAAAATATTGAAATGAAATTGAATAAAATAATTTCCTTTGCCAAACAACCTATAACACTACAATTAATCATAACTTTTGAAGTCGGCGCAAAATTAAATAAAAATTGATACCTTTATTCAATACAAAAAACATATCCTATTCAAAATACACATCTCACATTGTCACCGTCTGCAAAACGCAGCCAAAAACTACTTTGATTCAAGAAAACAAATAAGATTTCGTAAGCAGCAAAAGTTGGCAAAGATGCTGATATCTGACGTCCTAGGTGAAAGAAAAATCGCAAAATTATCTGGCAAACATATTTAATTTCTTTGGGATATCATGATTATTTTGATAAGGTATATGAAGAAAGTAATCAAGAATATGAAACAGTACTTTGTACAATATATATTATGAAAATATACATCTTGCTTGTATATTTTTGGATTACGTTTTGATAGCCAAATCCAAAAGCCACCAAGGATGATAGTTATCAAAGTTATAGCAAACTTGAAAAGGAAACTCTAACTTCATAGAAACATAAATACCGCATTGTGAAGAATGTTCACTGTTCTATTTAGATGCTACTAATGGACCTATTGTATACAGTGATAAAATAATAAAGGAAACAAGAAAAAGAATCATTTGAGACAACAGCATTTGTTGCTACCGTTCTAAAAACAAACCTTTAAAAACTAATTAAATTTTATTTAATTTTGCGCCGACTTCAAAAGTTATGATTAATTGTAGTGTTATAGGTTGTTTGGCAAAGGAAATTATTTTATACTTTTAGGCACAATTTAGTTTCATTTCATACGAATTTTTTTTTTTTTTTTTTTTTTTTTAAAGTTGTTTGAATAGTAGTTGCTTTTTTGAGTCGGTTCTATTTTTTTACAAAAAGATTTTATCTAAGTAATCTTTTTTTTGAGGACAAATTAGCGCAGTGTCTCCAATGTCAAAATAATAAATGAGACAAAAACAGTGCTTAAAAAAAAGTTATGCAATCATCAATTTTAAATTATAAATTGTGACAAAAGCTTTACTTAGAAACACTGCACCATATATTCCCCTAACAGTATATTTTTGAACTTTTTTTTTTTTTTTTCTTTTTTTAAATCTCTTTTAGTATTTTATTATTTTGAAATTTTCTAATTTAGTCCCATTGTCATATGACTAACTCATAAGATCTATCATTAGATCATAATACCTATTTCCTGTTTCACTTAAGATGTGATCAGAATATTTGGTGCTTATAAATTGTTAGAGAAGTGTTTCGCAAATCTATAAATGACGTTTTGTTCATTAGTTGCTACCTTTCAAATGTGTTCAGCAAGTAGTAATGCTAGTGAAAGATTTCTTTTGTGCAAACTAAAATAGGAAATAAAATGTAAACAAATATTCTTTTGAAATTAGCTTATTGTAATGCAATGCTAAAAAACAAAACAAAAGGCTGTAATGTATATATTTATTTATCAATGAATTAATTGGAACTTATTAGTGTTCTAATTTAAGTGCAGTGGCGGGTCAAAGAAAGGGGGGGGGGGCTAAGTGACTGAAACCCTTCCCAAAAATATTGACGTTTATACAATTTTAAATGAAAACAACTTAAATTCATATTGGAATGATTGAATAACATTTTCAGTCATTTTATAAGTAATCATCTGTCATAGTTCAATAAACATCAGCAATTAAAAACCCCTCTAAAAGTCCGCTTCAATTTAAGGGTCAATTTTTCTCACTCCCAAAATTTCCTTTTTAGATTTATTACTTATTTACCTTGATTCAATGCCCATGTACAAATGCATATCTCTCTTATGGATCACGTTTTGTGAAAGTAGGTAATATTGTTTGTGAACTGATCATTTTTCGTATGTAACTTCTTTCAAAGAACTTTCTCATTTAAGGTCGTACCCAGAAAAAAATTTCTGAGGGGGTTCAAACTTTAGTACATAATGTTGAGTATTAAAAGTGAAGTTTAATTCAAAAATTTTCAACAAATCTGCAAAATTTTGGGGGGTGTTTAAACCTCTAACCCCCTTCCATCCCTGGCTACAACCTTCATTTTATTGCTCTCCATTTGTGAAATTATAACAGATATTTCCTATGACTATGTTGGTAGAGAAAGTAAGTGTTTAATAAGACTTTATATTTTTTTATGTGCTTATTACAGGTGAAATTCAGGCTTGAAAAAGTGAATTTTGTGTCCTCAAGTAATAATTTTTAAAGCTTCTAAGAGAGTAATGCTAATTTAAATAGCAAAGTTAAAATGTTAAACATAGTTTAGACTAAAAATTACAAGTTAAACCTATTATTTCAATTCAAATTAATACCTTATTTACATCCTTTGGAGAAAGCGAATATATTTCGGCATGCTAACTTCGCAGCCTACATCAGCGCTAATACCATGACGCCACTTGCCGGCACATTCAAAGTAAACATTCATTTCTTCGTCGCTGGTCTGCTTAATTTCATTTCGTAAGGTTTAAAAACTGTTGCCATCCATTGGGTATTATGCTGATGGGAGCTGCGAAGTTAGCATGCCGAAATATATTCGCTTTCTCCAAAGGATGTAAATAATAAGGTATTTTAATTTTAATTGAAATAAAGCAATAATCCTTTATGAATTATACAATTTACAGGGTTGCCACAGGCTACTATTTGTAACTATTTTCAGCCTGGGGAGACTATGGCAACTTTTTTGATCCAAAAAGCTTGAAAAAGCAATTATTTTCACAAAAAGGCAACTATTGGGAGACTATTTTTCACCTTTTGCAAAATTCTTCCAGAAAAATAAGGAAAATCTTTCAGAAAGAAATATTTTCTATGCATTTTATAAACAATCCCATATCTTAACCTTTTTATTCTTTATTTATTTATTTTTTTTTTTTTTTACCTCCTTAAAGTATCGTATATCCCTGATGCTGCCCTTGAAACAGATAGAACATCCAATGAGAATGTAGAAATAGCACCCGATATGACATATGCACCTATTAAGCTGGCCAATTTGCTTATTGCAAATGACTACTATTACACTCCTGTGACCTGTTATGTCCTTCCTCATCCTGATTTCATGTAAGAAAAAATAACAAAATTATAAAAGAAAGCTCTCTTAGTAAATCAGAAAAAGAAGTATACAGCAAAAAAAAAATATATATATATATATATATATATATAAGATGATATTAAGCATAGTAGAAGCCAAGCAACAGATACAAGATCACTGAAACACCAATGACCAATAAGATAAAAAAAAAAAAAAAAAAATCATCAGTGGATGAAATACACTAATGTAAAGAAACCAGATCTATTAATTAACAGCCTGCAAAACAAACGAATCAATAAAGTAAAACAACAAATCTTAACTTAAAACCATAAACTTATCAAAATTAATGAAAATACAACCCAAGAAACACAGGATAGGAAGGAGGCAGGCGGCAAGACTTGTGACTTGCCTGTGGGGTTACACTAGTTTTACGCCGGCAACACTCCCCCAGCCTGCCACAACCAGAACAGGAACCATATGGATTTAAAAATGCAAAATTTCAAAGCAGATGAACAACAATGAAACCACGGAGCCACAATGAAATTCACCGATTGATCACATTGTGTTTAACAGTTTAATTAGAACATTAAATATAGTTGACAACTCAAAAACGAAAAATCTGAAATTTTATTGGAAAATGAAAGTTTGCATAGTAATACAAAGCAAATGCAACAAGCCTTCTACTTTTTTTTTTTTTTAATTTAATTTCACGAACCCACCCAACCATCCAGCCTTACAACACCACCCCACCTCCGTAATCAAACATCTGCCCACCCAACCGCCACCTTTTTTTTATGTCTTTTATTATTTTATAATATTTTTGTTGATATACACAAGAGTGTACACAGCTTTTTTTTTTTTTTTGTACTGACAGAGACATGTTTAAGGATATAAAATAGAAAATACAAAGTTTTTAGGAAAACCCATTTTAGCAGTGGCTGTGATCAGTTTATTAATATTCTTGTTTTTAAACTTTGCAGAGCATAAATTATTAATTCGAAATAAATGGTTAATGATGATGTTTCTAAATACCGAAAGATACAGACATGAATTAAAATGTGTAAATAAGTTTACATTAAAACAAAAATCTTGCCGTTTGTCATAGATATCTGTGTAAAGTTTATTACCATTGATGATTATTTTGAGATCTGAAAAGTTAATTGATTGATTAGTCAGAGTATTTTGAGTTAGCTTTAAATTAGGTGGATAATTGAAAGAAAAGCCATTTTGTGAGTTCTTGTTGAGATAAAATACAATAATATCATCGATGTAACGATAAAATCGAACATCATCATTGCAAATTTGCTTTTCATAATAATAAAGATAGAGATCTGCCAAAGTACTGGAGCTACAACCTCCTTGTGGGATGCCTAATTGTTGCAAATAGATATCGTTGTTGTGGAAGATATAATTATTATGGATAACAAAGTTAAGACGTGTTTTAAATTTTTCTGCTTTAAAATTGTAAGGAAGATTAATTTGAGCTTTATATTCTTGAAAAAGACTGTAAATGATATTACTAAGATCTGATAACTCAATATTATTGAAAAGATCTTGAACGTCAAAAGTCATAATATTGTCTATTGAATCGAGCGATTTGATGTATTGAATTACAGTCAACTCTCAAAAATCCACAACCCTAAAATCCGCATATCGTTTGCAATGTAAACAAATATTGTCACAACTGATTTGTTGATTAGTGGATTGCAAAACTTCAACTGTATTAAAAGATAAATCAATTATTAACAGGTGCTGATGAATCACCAATCACTCAGCATATTGCAGAAAAGAAAACGATAAGTGTAATTATGTATAATTATCAAAAAATAAATTATATTAATTTAGAGGGAGAAGGAGAAAGTTTCATGAAAGATTTTCTCACATAAGATAAATATTCAAACTTTCTCATACACAAACTTATTTGATTGACCAAGAATTGCTGACTTTTTTGCAGGTTATAGGAAAATAAGTATGTATGAATATTCTTACTTAAACTACTATTATCAGACTTTTCAAAAATCTAGATAATTTGTAACTATAATATGATGTATAAAAATTGCTCCTTAAATTAAAATTTAATGAAATATTTGTACTTTTATTAGGCACACTTTATTTCAGCATTGTATGTATAACAAATAGTTTCTTAAAGATTTTCTACTTAAATGAGGTTCTTAGATGTAAATAAAAGAAATTACTCTAAAATCTGCAAAATTCAGAAATCCGCAAAACACTTCGTTTTAAGCTGTGCGGATTTTTGAGAGTGTGCTGTAATTGAAAGCTATTTTTAAGACAGTGTAAATTATCAACTTTGCAAGTACATTTGTAAATTTGTTTTAGAATATCCAGTAGAGCTTTATTAGCATTGTTGTTATAAGTGTTACACCCGACAGTGCGAAATTTAATTGGAGATTTGTGAAACTTAGGTATGAGAACTATATAAGGATAATTAAAGTTATTGAAGGGAAGTTGAAGTAGTTTATAGTAATTATGTATTTTTCGGTTATTAATAATAAGGTTATTATTAGTTAAACTGAAGATGTTACTATTATTGATTGAAGAGTTTAAAATAGAGAGATAGTAGGATTTACAAATAATGGCATAATTATTAGGTGATTTGTCAACATAAGTGATCACAAAGTCATCCTGTAGTGATTTGATTGAGTTAAGAAGTACAGATTTTTTAAATAACACCAGATTTGAAGAATTGATAAATAATGCATTTTTTATTTTTTGTAACACTAAAACTTTCCATTGAGTGAAGTAGGCAATAGGTTTATTATGAGTAATAGATATTTTATAAATAAATAAATCTAGGTCATAAGAAAACTGTTGAAAGATTTGTGGAATGCTAGTTTTAACTGGAAGTCTAAATTTGGTGCCAAATTTCATGAATATTTTAATTGATAATTATCAATAATATTGAGATTACCCGTGATAATGTGTCCATGGTCTCTGTCAATAAATTTTAAGAAAGAAGTATCATTGCATTTACAGGTTACAGTGTTACTAAAAGAGGTAGACTTAGATACAGAATTATAATTGAATATCTTTCTGCCAAGAGGAAGAGGATATTTGAAGGTACGAGATAGATTTAAATCTTTAATCGGAAACAAACATTCTTTGTCATTAATGATAGACGTAATGTTCATACTGTTCAATATTTGATTTGTAAAATTCACAATTAATTGAGTATTTGTTTTAAATTTGTTGGGCTTTTTATTAATTTTTAAATTAAATTGTTTGATTTTGTACATTATAATATCATAAAAAATGTCTGAAAAATGTTTATTATAGGATTGGCTTTGAAAGACATTCAGAAAGTTTACTAAGTATTTCTTTTTAATTGCAAAAATTAATTTTCGAATAATGAACCAGTTATAGTTAGATAAGTAATTAGTCTGTAGATCTGAAATGAGTTTAATAATGGCACTTTTAGAAAAGATTAAATCTGTTTTTTTACTACCTCGTTTAGTTCTAGAAGTTTTATTGTAAATTTTGTGATTGAGTTGTGCATAAATAGTCGAATAATCATGTAGAGGGTTGATGTTAGAATATGCTTTAATAGGTTTACTAAAGTATTCGGAATTTAGGCCATATGGATAAATTGTATTATAATATTGCATAAATTTTTATTCAAGAAATAGACGCTCACTTTTATTTTTCTGAATTTTTACAATCTCTATGGTACATGAATTAAAATTATGTGATTTAAAGTGTTGTAATTCTATAGTTGATTTAGAAGGTGCAGCTGAAAGGTTTTTACAATCTGATCGATGCTGATTAATGCGTAGATGTAGAGGAGTTGAAGTTTCACCAATATAACTAAATTTACAATGACCACAACTGATTTTATAAATAACATTGTATGCCTGACAAAATGGAACCAAAGAGTGATTATTATTCAATTGTGTGTGAGAGGCCATAGGGCAAGTTTTACATCTATTAGAACCGCATGTTCTAAATTGAAGTAAAGGAGGAGATGATAGGTAACTGGATGTCGATCCATGGATATCCCTATAAATATCCTTGTACCGGGCACAATACTGCTGTGAAGCTAAGTATTTTTTGCCAGGATCTAAAAATTTACTAAACAGAGTCATAGAGAAAAAATGTTTTTGTATATTATAAATCACAAGGCAAGTAAGTATTTACATTAGTTTTATCGAAAGTGGGCTATACCAAATTCAATTACTTAATTAAATTGATGCTTGATTAATAAGTATCTGGATTAATGAAAAGTGAAGAGAGAACTAAAATAATAATAATAATAGTAATTAAATAATATGTACATATTTACACTAAACCTCCTTTGACCGAATCTATTGATTTGGTTCCAATTACAAATTAAATTCCGCCCATTTTTTTAAAGTAAAGTAAGAAAAACTAACCATCACAATTCACAAAATGTCAGGCACAAAATGCTAAATAATAATTAGAATTAAATATTCGACTACACATACACAACATATTTTTTATCATGATTTACGATGGATCAGTGAATGATATTCTAAAGATATTTATCTAATTATAGAATAAATTATTAAAGTAAGTTGCCAACTATACAGTTACTTAAAAATGATTCAGGGCCAGTGACAAAATACTGTCACAAAACTTCACAACACTACAAGAATCATAATATAATATAAATTTTAAATCAGTAAATAACATATTGAAAAAATTAGAGAAATTACAGAAATAATACAAATTGTAAGAGCGCAAATGCAGCTTTATACAAAGTGTATAATACAAAAAATAGTGTTAAATATATATGTTACCGTTAAAGCGCGAAACCCGTTAATCTGAAGATTACCTAGCTAATCTGCAGATTAACTAAAATTACCCGTTAAAGTGCGGAATAAAGAGTTTTCCGCATTTTAACTAGGTAATCTGCAGATTAACGGCTTCTGTGTCGTTAAAGTTCAAATGTTTCTTTCGAGCCTTAGTTTTTTTACATTCACTATGACGTCAAACAGTCATGTGATACAGATACGCGAATCCCAGATTAGTCTGTGACGCGATTGACCTTCAAACACAAACCGAAACTTTTATCCCTTCCTCTCCGCTGTGATAAATAGCATAAATAGTAAGCGCAAAACGTGGATCATCGAAGCTATGACGTTAGATTTCTTATTATGACCAACACAAATTTTAAAGTACAAGTAAGTTATAATTGTTTTGAGTTTATTTCTTCTCTTTTTTAATTCTGTCAATATAAGTTTGATAAGGGTCTGCATTTTATTAATGAAATATAATCTTAATTAAAAGCTCTCTCTCGTGAAACTTCATTTTAAATTATGAATCTTAAATTTGCAGCACAGTAATTATTTTCTCCCGAAATAAAACTATTAAACCACAACTTTTTAAAACTACTTTATTTTAAAATTGATTTAAATTACTATTACTTACTGAAAAAAAGAACACATGTATTATTTTTTTAACTCTGGAAAATATGGCATTCAATATTATGGCATTATTCAATAAATACTTAAAATGAAATTTGCATGCATTTTTTAGCATTTCATTGCAATTTTTCTCTGTTGTTTCTTTCAATTTTAAGTTTCCTTTATATATTTTATATATCATGATTATATTTTTATTTTTAATTTTGTTCGCTTTTTCAAATAATTTCGTTGTAGTTTATCACATAAAATGTGTTAATAAATGTTTTTTTTTTTTATTATTATTGTAAAATTAATATATTTCCTAAACTTGTACAGATATATGTATGCTGCAAAAGATAGTTTAATAAAGCATTGGAAAACTGTCATTTTAATTTTCATGCGTTCTAAAAATTATTAAAGCAGTTTTAATTGTTTGAAGTACTTCTTAAAATGCTTCTGATTTGTCTAATTTAATATTTCTTTAGCTAATTAAAAATTGGTGCATATTTTTTTTTTAATATAATAATAGCAATTTAAGTTGATAATAAAACTTTTTTTTTTAATTGTTAAACATTTTTATTTGAAAAGAAACCGTTACTGTATTACAATTCTAACATTCATTTATAAAATAGACTTTATTGTAAGCTATTAAAGATATTATATTTCATATTAAAAATGCATAACATCTTCAAACTTATATTGACAGAATAAAAAAGATGAAATAAATAAAACAAATATAACTTTAAAACACATAAAAATTAAAACACATACAGATTAAAATAAGTAAAGAAAGAAAGAAAAGAAAAGCAAACTAATCTTTTTTTTTTCTTTTCCCGAATGATAAAAACAAATACAACGCAGCGTGCAGTAAAATTATACCACCAGGGATCTTATTTTCACTTTAACGAGTGCCTAGTAGGTAATGTGCAGATTATCTAGGTAATTCACAGATTACCTAGGTAATTTGAGAAATGAAACAATTTTCCTCACTTTAACGGATCACCCTAGTTAATGTGCAGATTGCCTAGCTAATCTGCAGATTAACTGATTTCTGCACTTTAGCGGTAACATATATAATAATAAAATAAAATAAAATCTTAAAAGCAGACAATATTTGATCTTTTCAACAACCAAATCCCATGTTATTCTATGGGAAAATTTGTTTCCACAAAGACTCATTACCTAATTTTTTTTTTTATTCAGTTTTCACATTCATAAGTTTTATATGCAACAGATACAAGATCACTGAAACACCAATGACCAATAAGATGAAAACATTTTTTATTAGTGGATGAAACACACTAATGTAAAAAAAAAAAAATTATTAATTAACAGCCTGCAAAACAAACGAATCAATAAAGTAACACAACAAATCTTAACTTAAAACCATAAACTTTATCGAAATTTTTATGAAAAAATAATTTAAGAAACTTAAGATAGGAAGGAAGGAGGCAGGCGGCAAGACTTGTGACTTGCCTGTGGGGTTAAACTAGTTTCACGCCGGCAACACTCACCCAGCCTACCACGACCAGAATAGAAGTCATATGGATTTATAAAAGCAAAATTTCAAAACAGATGAATAACAATGAAACCACAAAGCAACAATTCACTGTTTGATTACATTGTGTTTAATCGTATGATTAGAATTTTAAGAATAATTGACAATGCATATGGTTTTTATCCTTTAATGGTTGTTAGTATTTGATATTTAAGCTAGTATTTTGGCTGCTAGGCTACTATTTAGGCAACTATTTTAATACTTCTAGGCTACTAAAGCAACTATTTTTGTCATATTTCTTTTGTGGCAACCCTGAATTTAAACCTATTATTTTTATCAAGAGTTTTTAGTAGGCTTAATAAAGAACCCTTATTTATTCAGAAATGATTTTAAATTGATCAGTTTGATCTAGGATACAAAAGAATTCTTAGAAACAAATTATTGCAAAAAAGAATTTAAAACTAATATTAATGACTGTTACAAAGCAGTATACACAAATAATGTAAATTTGAATAATTGAATCCATTTCATAATATTTTTTGCCTAAATCATGACTTTCAGAATGACTTCTAGTAAAAGGTGACCTCTTTTCTAAGGCTAGTTTTTTTACAGCATCGGGAGTGGCATTCTTGGTTTCACTGTATTTCTTTTCTTTCTTTCTTTTTTTGAAATGAAAACTTATGTAGGTGCGTTGAGCACTTTTGGGTGAACAAAAATCATGGAACACACGCCATCGTCAGGGAACGCTTTGAAATTCTGCAGGCGTTCATTATTATGACAACCCATTCACCCTGTCTAGTCGGGAAGAAACATATTTTTTACCAATTGACATCACGTGGTTTTTCTACTAGGAATAAAAATTGCAAATTTCAAAATGCTTCAATTTTCTTCTAAATTCTTTGAAACTTTCTGTGTGCCATTAACAGCACAGGGGATAGTTGCAGTTCAAATTTCATTGATTTTGGAAAAAAATTACATTTTAATTCGAAATTAAATTTTATTCTAATACGCGTATTTCAAATTCTAATTATGATTAAATTATTTTTAATACATCATTCGAAAGATATTTTAATGTACTTTTATATTATCAAAAGTGGAATTTGAGATTTCAGCTGATTTACACGTTTTGAGGTGTCCTGAATGAGTTTTCTTTCGTATCTAAGCTACTAATTAAAATAATTTCATAAATAATACATCATTTGAAAGCTTTGTTGAGTTGGAATCGAACAGTAGCTTACAGAAATTTCTATCGCCAGATGGCGCTGTATATTTTAAAATTTCAATATTTCAATTTCTAATTATGATTAAATTTTTTTTAATACATCATTCGAAAGATATTTTAAAGTTCTTTTATATTATCGAAAGTGGAATTCGAGATTTCAGCTGATTTACATGTTTTGAGGTCTCCTGAATGGGTTTTCTTTTGTATCTCAGCTACTAATTAAAATAATTTCATTAGTAATACATCATTAGAAAGCTTTGTTGATTTGGAATCGAACAGTAGATTACAGAAATTTCTACCACCAGATGGCCCTATAATATTTTAAAATTTCAATATTTCAAATTCTAATTATGATTAAATTATTTTTAATACATCATTCGAAAGATATTTTAAAGTTCTTTTATATTATTGAAAGTGGAATTCGAGATTTCACCTCATTTACACGTTTTGAGGTGTCCTGAATTGGTTTTCTTTTGTATCTCAGCTACTAATTAAAATAATTTCATAAGTAATCAATATTTTTACCTAATATAAGGCTTAATTTAATTTGGGTAGCTACAAATATTGTGCCGAATCATATAATACAGATCATAAACACTTCTTTACAAACCAAAAATAATTTGAAAATTATAATCTAATAGCTCGATGATACAATTCAGAAGTTACTTAGTTTTCACTTCTATCGGCAGTCCCCAAAGACTGCTTTGATTTTTTTTTTTTTCCCGTTGTTGTTGTTGCTCCATTCAAGAACATTATTAAATGGATGAACATTATTGAATGAATATCTGATTAACATTATTGAATGGGATGGAAATCATTGTTGCACGTACACATTACATGGTATTTTTTTTTTTTTTTTAAAAAAAAAAGCTTATCCCTCCTTCCTATAGACACCTTAATTACATTTTATATTTTTAATTGCAGTTCCTGTTAATATACTACATACTTGCACATGTATTATTCAAAATGTTTTTGACCAATCTTTCAAAATTTCTTCATATAATAATTATAAATAAATTATTGCAACAATTTCTCAATGCTGTCTAATGTATCTACGGAATGCACATGCACACTAATATTAGGATTGTAATAAATTTTTCATAGATCTCGAATAACACCTTGAAAAATCTTAGCCCTCCCAAAATTTAAGTTCTGGATCTGGATCCACCACTGTTTTAGTGTAATAAAAGTTTTAATTAAAAAAATAAAACTGTTTATTGCAATTTTTCCTATAAGCACTTTACCCATTAACAGCTTGTACAGTCCTATTCTGTATGATTCTTGTGTGAATATTATTATTAATTAACTATGGTATAAACATGAACAGTTCATTTCAATTTTCTATTTATTTTCTATAAAATGTATACTTATTATAATTGATTCATTATACTGTATTATACTTATAAGTCAGTGCTCAAATATAGTATGTATAATAATGACTTTTAAGTAAAATTTAAAAATTAAGATTTTTTACTTCTTTTATAAGATGTTTTAATTTGCTTTTCATTATTAAATTTTATATTTGCCACTTTGGCTGGTAAAAACTTATTTTTGGCAGGATGGATTTTTTCTATGTTTTTCTGCCTATGACAAAAATATGCTAACCCTGTATCACATGCACAAAATGTATCACATATCCTGACCCTGGATGCTATGACTGGCACTCCCCTTGTTCATTAAAAAATCACTTAAAAAAAAAATCCTCCTTCCTTGGCTTATTTAGCATAGTATGTCCTTTCTTGGGCCATGTGCCATAAAAAATCACTCTAACAACCAGCCAACCTTCTGTATTTTGTTAAAGGAGATCTGTTGCTAATTTAAAATAATTGTAAATCTCAATATAGTTAAGCCTGGATTAATTTTCATGAAAGTTTTATAATTTAACAGTTTAAAAATGAATTTTTAATTAGTGTTTAATAGCTTGTATAAATTGTTGCCATAAATAACTTAATTTTTTTTTTACAATATTTCAGGCTTTAAATTCTTTATGTACTGCTGGATCATCATTAGCCAGAAGTCTTTTTAACACTGTCCGAGAAGTTCCTACATATCAACATATTTCATTACAGTTTTTAACAGTATGGGAAGAAATTAGTAAAGCTACGGCTGGTGCAAGTGCAGCTGTTAAAACAGAAACATTAATGCTGTTGCAAGAAATTTTAAACTCCTTAGAAATGAGCTCAATTGAAACTAATATGAATGAAGTAATTGCTGACAGTTTTCAAGTAAATTTAATAATTAGTTTAATTATATATGTTTGTCCAAATATGGAAAGTAAGGCCTTTTTTTTTTTTTTTTTTTAAATTCATGTTTTGAACTGAGAAAACAAAAGTTGGAGTTGTCCACTTATACTGAAACTTTTCTCTTTCATTTTATATTAGAAATAATTATTTTTATTCTCTCTCAGGCCACAATGTATTCAAAATTTTATGTGTTTTTATGAAGAAATATAAAAGCTACACATATTTTTTTCATAAGAATGTATTTTAATAAATTTAATCTTCTTTGCTAGTAAATTTATAAAAACTTTGAGTCTGGATGCATTATGCATAGATAAATGAACATATAAGTCATATGCATTTTTTAATTATGATGAAAAGTGTTAAAAAAAAATTAAACTGTAAGAAATGGTGGTAAAATTGTAAATAATAATAAAGAAAATAAAATTTATGCTTAAGACTGCATAACTGAAGGGCGGGCTTCTATAGCAATATGCATAATATAATTCAACCCTTTTGGTACACTTAACGGCTGACATTTGTCATGTACTTGTTTTGCAGAACTAACAGTTGATGAGTCTGACTCATTCATATTAAAAGTACATTCAGAACTGTGTACTTTATCACTAAAGTAAGTAGATTCTTCCAGAAAATTCTGCTGCTTTTATATCCCAATCTACAATTAACAAAATATAATCAATATTGGGGGGGGGGGGGAATCAAATAAATCAGCACTCAAAGAATTAAAAACCATTTCTATGAATATATCAAGTAGAAAGCAATGGATTTGATTGCTTTTAAGTAGGGATGAAATGGCTATCTGGCCTACCGGTTGAAGTTTAAATATCCTGCAGGTACCGGATGTCAGCACTCCGTCAATTTCGAGGAAATTCGCCTACAGATAAAAATTTTGTGACAATTATTTATTCTTTTTTTTTTTTTTTTTTTTAAGGATTAGTTGTAGCTTGTAAAAGTAAAAAAAAAATAAAAAATTCCTTCTGCGAAGGTCGAATTTGGTCACTTTAGCAAACAAATTTAACCAAAAGTAGTATCTTCAGGTCTAAGTAATATAGAATCCCTATATTAATTTTGTATCCCTATATTAATTTTGTATAGAATTGGCTAGGTTTTTCCAGAATGATCTATGATATTCCTCCTAATCTTCCCCATGGCAATAAAAAGAGTTGTTGATTGTTGTTCCTGAACAAATAATATACAGTAGACTCTTGTATAACGTGGGGGATACATTCCGGAAAATTGCGTTATAGGAGACATACACTGAACAAACAATTTCATTCCGCAATGAGACTAAAAGCGTTGGGTGTTGGCATAGTAACGAAGCAATCCTTGTCTGCAGTGAAAAAGTAAGTAACCTTGAACAGGTTGAAAGTAGAAAAGATGTCACATGCTTCCTTTATCTTACGCATTATACGAGACTGTTTATTGCTTTGTATGAGTAATAGTCTCAGATTTTTCTTCGCGTTTTGTGGGAGCGCGTTGTACGAGATTCTACTGTACATGCTCTGCTGTGCATATAACTCTGTTTTCATGACTTACATTTAATGAGTAGAAGTATGAGATCATTTCGAGAATGAATTAAATAATGTGCATTCATTAACTAGAACCTGCCTGTTTATTTACAATCCACTTTTTTCCTACATTAGAAAGTTGTCTTTGTGACCATATATTTATACTAGCAGATACTCTGGCACTGCCTACCTGTTTGATTCTGCTGAGGATAAATTAAAAAAAAAAACCTCCAATTTTTATAAATTTGCACTTTTTAAAAAGAATACCTTTCTAAAGCACCTGAATTTAAAATTCCTCATTCCCTTGCATAAATATATTCTCAAAAATTAAAATTTATTAAAATAAAAGTACAAATTTATATTTTTAGAAAATCTGTACTTTCACCTTCAGATTGTTAAAGAAGAAAAAAAAAAAAAATTTTTTTTTTTTTTCAAATATTCAAAGTTTTTGATTTTGTATGTTAGAGAAACTTAATACATATTTTTAATAAACAAATTTTAATAAATAATCTAAAATTTTCTTTCTTATCTGAAGAGAAACCAAAAATATAAAATAAGTAAAAAGTATACAAAGAAGAAAATATAAATTTGTTTTGAATTATTATTTTCTTCTATATTAAATAAAAGGAACTATTGGATTCCTAAAAATTTTCCACTTCCAGTTTCTGATGGATTTATATGTTTTGAGAGAACCAGAACAGAATTTGACCACTTTTAGAAGATGTTTGTCTGACAAAAATTTTGTAGAAGCTCTAGCCCTAGAACTAATACACAGATTTTCATATAAATTTATATATAAGAGCACCTTAACTTAACAAACAGCTTTGTAGCAGCTCTAGCCCAAGAACTAATGCACAGAATTTCATATAAATTTATATTATAAGGGTACCTTAATAAAAGGAGTGCCCATCAACTTTTGGTGCATATTGCTCAACAGGTGGCGCTGCTATACTGTGATTTCTCACATTCAAAGAAGACTATCACAGCTTCAATTATGTACAATTAGACAAACCTTAGTATGTCGCAGGGCCATTATGAAACATTGTTTCTTTAATTTCAGTGTGGATAGGTGATGATGCTCTGCTGCAATCTTCCTGTGACAATGAAATCTATATTTCAGATTATTTTGAGTATAATTGCACAAAAGTTGATATGTCAGAGGGCCATTATTATAAAACATTATGCTGATTAAATTTTAATGCATATCGGCCATAGGCGGTGCTAGTATACTGTGTAAGTAGGAAGTCTCAACATCTATTGCACTTAATATATAGGTATGATATGTGATACAAATAATTAATCTGAGAACTAATGCTGGCTTAATTTGGGTGTATATCGATCAACAGGTGATGCAGCTGTTCCTCACCTTCTATGATTCTCCACATGGCAACATCTCAACATCTGCTGATTAAAATTACACCAAACTCCATATCTAAAATCTTTAATATGTGAAGCTATGATTAAGTTTCTTCTGTGCATGTTAAATAATGTGTAGCGCTGTTATATAGAGTAATAAAGAAGAAAACTTTGTGATGGCCATAACATACTAGTTTGAAGCTTTTAGTTTCTTTTTCTTCTTACTTTTCTATTTTCTTATGAATGTCTCAAAACAATTACATTTTAAAACTAAATGTAGTGTAAAACTTAACAGGGTTAAATAATTACAAATGAACTAATCCCCTGCATTTTTATTTTACTTTCTTTTATATTCAATAGAAGAAAGTATTGGATTCGTAAAAATTTATGACATCTGGTTTTCAATGTATTTATACATTTTAAGATGTCCAGAACCAGATTTAATCATTTTAAAAAAATGTGTGTGTGTGACAAAAGCTCTGCTCCATTTTTATTTCCGGAACTACTGCACAGAATTAAATATAAATTTACGTGTAGTTACACCATGATATAAATTAGTGCCTATCAACTTTTGGTGCAAATCACTCAACTGGTGGCGCTGCTGTTCAGGGATTTCTGCAGTTTAAAGGAACGCTATATCTCAGGAACTACTGCACAGAATTTCATATAAATTTGCATGTAGCAGATAACTGGCACCTTGGAGCATATAATTGGCACCTTGGCATATAATTGTGCCCAGGGGCGTAGCTTGAGGGGGGGAGGGGGGGAGTCTCCCCCCCCCCCCAATGTTTTAAAAAATAGGGCGGCATATTGAAGTTTTTGGGGGTGCTGTTTTGCACCTTAAAGTTCATTTGAAAGGGGATCATAATTTTGTTAATTATCATTAGTTACCAAAAACACTTAAACATTTTATGTATCACAAGCTTACCAACTGGTTCACCGACCAGCAGAAAAATTTGTGTTAAAATGCCTGACTGTATCAAACTCCTGTTGGGTGGCGCCTGCGGCGCCCTCTTAACTGATTAGACGCCTAAAACAGCCTTTTAAAACATGTGTAACAGCTTGTTTTCCTACCGTGCAAACGACTCTTGAAAATTCTCATTGTGTTCACGAAACTTAAAAAAATCTTATCATAATAAATTCCTGTTTCGGGGCACCTATTTCCCGTTTTAGACACTTGCAATAGTCTGTTCGCTTACCGTATAAAACACTGTTGAAAATTCTGACCTTAGCAAATTCGCGCTCTGTGGCGACTGCAGCGCCCCAAAAATTTTGATCGTATTCAGGACTCTTTAAGAATAAGTTAGTAGCAAACTCCAGCTGAGCGACTCCCTTCCCTGTTCAGGCACTTACAAAGGCATAATGAGGTTTCTGGGGCGCTGTTTTGCGCCTTGAAGTTAATTTGAAAGTGGATCATAATTTTGTTAATTATCGTTAGTTACCAAAAACACTTAATATTTTTATGCGTCACAAGCTGCCTTCGGTGACTAAATGGTTCACTGACCAGCAAAAAAAGTTTGCATTAAAATATCTGACTGTATCAAACTTCCGTTAAGTGGTGCCTGCGGCACCCTCTTAACTAATTAGACGCCTAAAACAGCCTTTTTAAACGTGTATAACAGCCTGTTTTCTTACTGTGCAAACGATCCTTGAAAATTCTCTTCGTATTCATGACCCTTGATCTGATCATAACAAATTCCTGTTTGGGGGCACCTATGGCATGATTTCCCATTTTAAACACTTACAATAGTCTGTTCGCTTACCGTACAAAAGACTGTTGAAAATTCTGACCTTAGCATAATCATGCTCTGTGGCAACTGAGGTGCCCTTCTCCCATTTCAGACACTTACAGTTGACTCTTAAGTATGCACAATCGCTTTCCCCCCTCCAAAAATTTAAATTTATGATTTTTCAAGACCTTACCTCGAAAAAAAAAAAAAAAGCTGTTTATTGTATGTGATGGCTATTGTATAAAGACGATATTAGATGTTTTATTTGTTTATAACGATTTCTCACTAACAATTTTTGATTCTAAGTGATCCATTAAGCACATTTTTTATTTTAGTTTCATCGCTAACAGGTTTGAAATATTTATATAAGTCTATAGAATTCAACTACTAGTATTTCTTGATATGAAATAGCGTGAGGAAGCTGATTTAATGTCGCATAAATAGGTACATATTGGGCAACTGGTAATGGTTTGGGATTAACGCCCCAGTGGCGGTCCGAAGACAAGCCATCACAATTTTTATTTTCTGCGGAAGGGATGGCTCCTCCACTTCAGTATCTCCCAGAGGTATTATTTGCATGGAGCATGGAGGACATTGCAGCCACGACAGATTTTACGTGCACCAGAGACTGATGTTCATGATGTCTGCCAGCTTTATAGCTGGCAGACTTAGGGATGGCAGACCTAGAGATAAATGTACGTCTGGCAGAGCTAGAGATAAAGTTTTTCAACTGGCTCCATTATTTAATCTGCAATATTTCTATTGCGAGATCGACATTCTACCAACCAGGCTACCACAACAATATGAAATAACTTATTTAGTGAGTAGTTGAAAAGAGACGTGGACTCTTAGGGAGGGATGTGGGAAATACTGATCCATTGAAGGAAGAAAATTTGTCATTGAGCCTGTAGCTAAAAATTATCGATTACAAATATTCTGCTTATGAAAGGTGTTTTTTTTTCTTTAATGGTTGGACTGTAATCACTAAATTGGATTAAATTTGACATGAGTAATTAGAAAACTAAACTTATTAGTAGCAGACGAATGGATGCCGTAATAAGTATGTGCTAGTAAGTACTAAGTAAGCATTTAAATGATAAATGTAGAAATTCAAAATTTCCGTGTAAAAAAATTTCTGCGTAATTGCTGACTATCTTTCAAAAAGAAAAAAAATCGGAAGGGGGGGGGCATGTCAACGAGAGGGCCTGTGCCCTCATTCCCAAAGATGGCAACACCCTTGAAAGTATGCAGGTTTTTAGATGAAGAATAAGAAAGGGTGCCAAATGTTGGTCTCCCCCCCCCCAATCAAATTTTCACGCTATGCCCCTGATTGTGCCTATCAACTTTTGGTGCCAATCACTCTACAGCTGGTGCTGCTGTACAGTGCTTTCTAAAATTTTAGGAAAGGGCGATATCTCAGGTTCTATTGCATATAATTAAACGAAACTTGGTATATATTTAAAACATTAAAATCCTTTTAAGATTACCTAGTACTAGACTAGTGCACAAGTTCACCAAAGCGTACCTGAGGAAGGCCGCAGTTAACGAAAGCGCTAGTACTAGGTAATCTTATAAGATTTTTAATGTTTTAAATATATTTTTTTAGTTTTACCTTTTTAATTACCTTTTAAATTGAAACTTGGTATGTTAGAAGGGCATTATGAGAAATCAGAATAGAATCTAATAGAATCTATAAAAGACTGCAACATGAAGAAATCCAGCACAGATGAACGTTTGAGAAGGTCTGGGCGCCCAGATGAAAATATTAACGTAACATGAGGTACATTTAAGGTTTTTATTTTAATTAATTAATGAGAACAAGTTTTAAGAAACAAGCAAATTTTATTAAATCAACAAACTTAACAAATGTTAAGACAGCTTTCAACAATAACAATATGTCAGCAACAATAAGATTAACTTTAACTCTTAACCAAAACAACAATAGTATAATATTACCCAAGGCAACTAACAAATGTTGACCAGTAACCTATAAAACTTTAATAATTAAAAAACTTCAATAATTATAAATCTATCACCAATTTTAACAGTAATAAATCTATAACTTTAATGAAACTCAAAAACTTTTAATTTCAACTGCAATTTAATAATTAAATAAACTTCAACAATTATAAATCTCTCATTAATTTTAACAGTATTAAATCTTTAATTAACTTTAACGAAACTCAACAACTTTTAATTTCAACTGCAATAAATCTTTCAATAAAGTCAACAGTAATAGAATTAAAATTAATTTCAACGGTAATAAATCTTTAACAGCTTAACATATTGTAAAGCCTAGACAACGATGTTAGCCCGAGGCTAATAAACTTCAGAGTCAACATAACACAAATGATGTTAGCCCAAGGCTAACGAACAGCAACTTGAAGTATCACTAAAGCTAAGCTACTGACCTTTAATTAGAAAATGAGATACTAAACATCCCTTTAATTGAAGCACTAAACACTTCATTCATTAAAAACATTTCTACAAAAATATATTAAAGTAAACAACTTACGGAATTTTAACAAACACTCGCCATTATGTACCTCACCAGAGCCACTATGATAGAAGAGAAAAACTGGAACATAGCAAAGCTTATATTTTTTATCAACAGGTATCACTGAGCAGGCTTTTCCATAAAAAACTAACTCCCAACATAGACATCTTGAAGACAATCTACTTGACTGCACCACAAAACAAAAAATTGAAGAACTGCATTGCCCTAAGTCGTTCATATGCTAGTCCTTAAATACTGCCCAATGGATTAGAGTTTGCAGCCAATGGCAGTCCGTTAAAACTAGTGATTGTACTGCCATTTATTAGTAGCAATCGTCAACTTCACAGTTAAGCCAATAGATCTTCAAAAGATGTCAGGATGCGAGTGAACTTTTAACCGATCGTCAACAGATAATGTTTCTCCAAGTAAGCAGAAATGAAACTTATTAAAAATAAAGCTGAATAAAAACATGAGTAAAAATAGTTTCACTTTAATAAGAAATGTTTCAATAAAACTTTAAGCCATAAAATACATTAATATGTTACATTATAATTAAAAACTTCATCTTAAGTAAACATCACTCTAAATAAATAACATATCAACGTTCAACCGTTGGCATAAAACACTATTACTTTTATAAGGATCATAAAAATATTGGTAGTTGTGACTTTGTGGTATTCCTTCTATCTGATTGCTGGAAATCTTACATAAAATCTACATTTTTTTTTTTTTTTTTTTTTTTTTAATTTTAACTGCAATTTTCACAGCAGCTATTTCTTCTCAATTTTCTGTTGGCTAATCCATCAAAATTGCAACAGTTCTATTGACTAATAATCTATTTCTAGAACCCACTGCTCTTCATACATATAGGAGTGAATGCAAATCTGCCTCACTCATTTGCACTAATAAAACTCAATACTATTTAAACTGCAATATATTTTTTTGCTTATTACATTTTAATACTTTCAACATTCAGTGGCAGATCTACAACTCTCGAGGTCTGGATTGAAGGTCTCTTAATTGGTCTAGAGCCTCTTAATTGGAGCCTCTCATATCACGAGTCCTCTTTGGACTTCTTCAATTAAACTTATTATTATAAAAAGGCATTAAAGTAAGTTTTAAAATTGATTCAGAAGTCCAATCCAACGTGAGGGCCAGAAGCATTGGTCCCACTTGCCCTGCTTTAGTCAGGTCTTGCATAAATGGTTTACTTTTGGTTTTGGAGTTATCGCTTTGCAGTCACTTTTTGTACAATCAGGAAAAAATAAATAAAAAAACCTCAACTAATTTCATCGCAAATCATCCTGTAAATATCCAACTGGTACTAATTGATTAGTAATGTCTGATTTAATATGGTATGGGTTAGATTTTGTTTAGGGGGTTGTCTACATATTAAAGCTGGCATCAACTTCATTTTTTTCAATAACAACCTCATTTTTGACTTTCTTTGGGGTTATTTGGATCAAATCATTTCAGAAAAAGGTATAGTTTATATTTCTCTCATTTTGTCATAGAGTTACAAACTGTCAAAATATGGTGATGCCAATATTAAATGAATGTGACAAAAAGTAATTCATATCTTCCCAAAAAATTATTATATTCAAATTTCTTTTTTTTTATGTGTTAGAACGAAATGACTCAAATATATTCCATGCATATTTTTAATTAAAAAACATTTTTTGAATTATGAAAATTATTAATAAATTCATATTTTAAAAAATAATGAATTGTGACCTATATTAATTTTTGCATGAATAGAAATGGCATCATCAAAAATATGGGTTTCCAAATTTACAGCTCATTCCCATCATTATTTTTCAAGTTACAGTGATATTCCATTTTTTATTACTGTCAGGGTGGTATCACTTCTTATCATTTGTGTCATGTATAACCTTGCATATACATGAATTAAAATAGTTATTCCTGTAAGTTTAGATGTATATATATCATTTCTTAATTAGCATTACTTTATTTTATATTTGAAATTGTCATACTTCTTTTCCGGTTATTATCTAATTGAATATAATACTTTTCATGTAAGATCTTAATTTAATTTTTTAAAATGAGAAGATGAACTCCTAACATATTTTCTTTTATAACCGTATCAAGAATTATTTTAAAGTACATAAACCATACCTTTTTTCAAACTGCCTTGATCTCAGGAATTCGAATACGGAGTCAAAAATGGATGTTACCTTTCAAATAAATGAAGTTCATGTAAATTTTAATATACAGGGTGATTAAAAAAACGTAGACAAAATGATATGGCAGACTAGTCATACAACAAGGATGAAAAATCGCATAGGAACAGAGGGTCGTAAACGCCTGTAGAGGACGCTAGAGCCACGAGAGGGCATTGCGATACAAACACGAGCTGAGGCAACAGAGATTGTCTTCATTCAAGCCGTGGATGCGTTGGGCGTAACATGGCTAGTTACACACACCGCGAAATGGCTGGAATACATTTAATTTAAGGCATGACCAACTGCAGTGGACGAGAAGCCTTGCAATTGTATCGTGAGAAATATCCTGTTAGAAAGATGCCTAGCCACTCATTCTTGACATAGACTAAAGGTCTATGTTTTAATTAATTTTTTATTAAGCAGTCACATACAGTGGAAACATTAATCTTTAAGTTTTAAGGGTTTCAATAAAAGTAACATGACCAGTGTTCAACTATTATGACACATTAAATACGAAAATTTTAACAAAAACAATTTTATTCAACAAAGTATAGATATATATTAAACTTTCAAAAATATGACAAAAACAAGATTACCTTTTCAGGTGGTGAACCAGACATAGCAATAAGCACAATCTATAATCATGCACTTGAAGAACAATCACATTTCGTTTTAATGACAAAACATCCGCGATCGCCAGGTTGATCAGCGGGAAAATGGGATGATTATAACCATACTTCTGCGATCGCCGGGTTGACCAGCGAAAGTAAAATAGATGTATTAGCACAAAGTAGCAACGATGAGGATTATGCTTACACACTGTTAAGTATACAATTTAATTTAGAAGAAGATTTTAATTTCACTTTTACTAACTTTTAGATCGTTTTAAACTTAACAAATGCTGTTTAAAAAACAGCTAAACACTATATAACATCAATTAAAGATAAATTTAATGGCCTCATTTCAAAAAAACGTCGATTATCAATTTTTTATCTCAAGAATTCTCATCACCCGCGAATGACGAAAAAACTTTATCCTTTAAGAAGGAACAAATTCAAACAGAAACTTAACAACTTTTAACATATGTAAAATAACAACGGCAGCCATCGTTTCCAAAAATGCAATAGCCAAAAGAGCATAATTTAGCTTAGCTGTAACGCTAAAAGCACATGCTCCAGTGCTCAGCCAACAACAGCTTAAAGCTGCTCACAAAACTACTACTTCATTTCCAATTGAAGACTAGCTAGCCATTGCTGACAACTGCTGATAACTGCCGATAACTGCCCTGCCGCGATCTTTTTATACTGACTGAAAGGTCAAAATCTACATATAAACAACACATTACTATTGCCACTCAACGGCCACAGCCGAAAATACAATTTACTATAACTATTTTAGTAGAAGTGGCAACAGTAAAAATAAGAAAAATTATGCAGAACAAGATTGGCAATGGCAACGATGTAAACAAAACATCGATCGTTAAAGCGTGATGCAGGCAAAGATGGCTGACCGAAATTTAAGTAAAGAAAACTTTTAAATTGAAAGAAAAGGTAAGTTAACAGTTATATAATGAAAAATAAGTATAAAATTAACAATTTTTTTATGTGTGAGGACAATTGATAGATATCAATTCTTTGCCACTCTGCATCGACAATTGTGTGAAACCGGCTTGTTCGACTTGCACAAGCCAGATGCTGGTCGCCAACGAATAACTCGGACAGTTGCTGCTGAAGAAAGAGTTGCCCAAGAACTCCAGCGTAATCCTTCAACGTGTGCACGAGTTGTATCCTGAAAGACCCATATCTCCCAAACTACCCTCTGGCTCATTGTACATGACGAAGGACTACATCATTATCATTTACAACGCGTCCAGGCACTGGAACTTGGAGACTACAACAATCGTATGGATTTTGTGTGGTGGTTTTTGCAAGAAAGTGCTGCAGACCGAAACTTCGCAGTGTTCTCTTAACGGATGAGATTGCGTTCTCATTAGAGGGTGTGATGAACTTTCACAACCTGAATACGTGAGCGGATGAAAACCCGCATGCTACACGTCCGCACGGCGCAGAACGAAAATTTCCGTTAACGTGTGGGTTGGCATTGTAGAAGACTGTTTACTTGGTCTGTACATTCTCCCAGAAAGACTTAACGGTCCCATTTATCTAACATTCTTGCAAGAGGTTCTGCAAGAAATGCTGAATGATATTCTGATGCCTATTCGTCAGTGCATTCGATTTCAACACGATGGAGCTCCTGTACATTTCAGCACAGACGTCAGAGCACATCTTCAGGCTACTTTTCCTGGCGGCTGGATTGGTCTCGGTGGACCAATCGCATGGCCACCACGATCACCAGACCATTTTCCCTTGGATTTTTCTTATGGGGGATTTTTAAAAGGACTTGTGTATGAAACACCTGTTGCAACGCCGGAAGACTTGGTAGGAAGAATCGTTGTGGCAGCAGGATGTGTTCGAGATACACCTGGTATCTTTGAGAAGGTGCGGCGTTCTATGCAATGTAGATGCCAGGCGTGTCTCGATGCGTCTGGCAAAAACTTTGAGCATCTCCTGTAGGCTCAAGATTTGGCTTGCATTAGTCGCATGTGAGTGAGTAATTATCAATAAAATTATCTGTAATGGTTTTGTTTCTTCTCTTTGTGTTATTTATTATTTTAAATGCCCTGTAGCAGCTTTGGATCGCAGTTGCGACCCTCTGTTCCTATGCGATTTTTGATCCTTGTTGTATGACTGATCTACCATGTTATTTTGTCCACGTTTTTTTGAATCACCCTGTATAGACAGCCCTCTATGCAGTGGCAGGCCTACAACACTTGAAACTTAGGGAAAAATTCTCACGGGGGGGGGGGGGGGGGGGCACCTATACTCATGACTTAAATTTATTAGTATAAAGAAGCCAAACCCAACAAGAAGGCCAGGAGCATAGGTCCCACTTGCCCTGCCTTAGTCAGGATCCATAAATGAGGGTTTTTTTGGGAGGAGTTGTTACTCTAGGAGCACATTTTGTACATTGTCTCTCTATATAAGAACCTATGGCTTTTAAAATGGAATTTCAGAGAATGTTCCAGGTTAAAATAATTGGCTCGACAACTTCTAGAATATACTTAAACATTAATTTTCTTCTAAGGCCTCCCTTTCATGGAATTGTAGCAAATGTTTTGGTTGAAAATAATGACACAACTTCATTCACACATTTAATTAAAAGATAAGTTTCTTTGGATCACCCCTCATGACAAAAAAAACTGGTGACTTTTCATTGCTCCCCCCCCCCCTCCAAACTCTCATCTATCAACCCTCCCACCTTACCTTTTGTATGCCACTCTCAACATTATAATTATTTTAGTTTTATTGATTTCATTTGATATTCCATTGGTAACATTGGAATATTTGACTTGCTTCTTTCCAACTAAATAAATATGACATTGTCGTGTAGCACAATATCATTTTTGTTAATTTTTTTTTATTCTTTCCCATCTTTTTACAAAATTTAAATCAATAGTTTTCATTTTAACTCAAAATAGTTACTCTTTCAATTCATCCCCTTGCACCATGTGCGTTTGCTTTTTGGCAGCACGCCATTTTCCCTCTCTGGATCTTCATTTGCGTTTCTCCCCACTCTACTGCTCTTGGCGTCTCCTCCGTGATCGATCGTTGCTGATTGGTCCGGAGTGCCCTCTCTTGACGTTGGGGTTCCCTCTCTTGATGGTGGATCGGCGGTGTTCGCTAGTCAGTAGCTGTTGGGACTAGGCAGGGATTGCTTGCCAAAAAGGTGCTCGCATTTGCTCACGCATTAACGTTTATTTTTACATTTATAATGGCTTTAATTCTTTCTTAATCGAAATAAGCAAATATTTTGTATAATGTAGTTATAATTAAATAATTGTTATCAGGATATAATAAAACTTCCAAGCAGTCAGTATGATGGAAAAGGATGAAGATATACACGTGCCCTAGCATTCTCCTCCAGTCTAGCGTGGAATTTATGGAATTCTTCTCCAATAAAAAAAAAAAAAAAAAAAAAAAAAAAAAAAAAAAAGAGCTTTTCCTTCAACCCTGTTGTGATGATTTTGGTGAGTGTGTTCCATTTTATTATTTTTTTTGCATCTCGTACATGAAAATATTTAATTGTAAAATCGAAATCTTCGGATGTCATCCTAGTGAATTATTTTAACGATGTCTGGGTAACCACTCCAATTTACGATCACATATAGACTCTTCTACACTTAAATCTTTTTGAAAAAAGGCAAATACTTCCTTACGGAAATGATGTTTTTCTAGGAAAATGAAAAGAATTAACTTATTTACTTGCATATTTTCATAACTCTAGATGCTTCCTTAAACATTCATAAATGGCGCCATCTCGCCATTTTTCTTTTACTGCACCCTTCTAGTACTTTAGTACAGACATCTTCCATAAATGCATCCCTTTTCAAATGTTTATTTTCAGAGATTTTATGCCAGTCTCTGCTTTAAAGTTAGTTCAGAGTGTTTGGAATTTTGAGTGCTTGAGAATGCAATTATTTCCCCTTTAAATAGAAAATTAAAGTTCTATAATCTCTCTTCTCTTTCAGGACATTAATTTTGTATATATTTTTGCACCAAAAATTTAATTAACAATGGGCAATCTATTGGTCGGATTTTCAATATCTTGTTTTCTTGTTGCAATATCATAAAATTTGTAAATAATAAAAATATCTTTGAATAATGTTTTTTTTTTTTTTTTTTTTTTTGAAAAATTTTACTAAAATATTAATGGTTTTATATTATTTTTCAGGCAATTGGATCATGTTTATGTTCTTTCATTGAGCTTCAAGCCCAATTTTCATGGAGTACCTGGAAATCCTTATCAAAAATTTCAAAGAACTTCAACAACGAATCTCTGAAGCATAGCCTTGGTTTGCAATGGAAATCGTTTGATAAAACTCATCCATCTAAAATTTATGTCAATGCTGATTTGAACTCTACAATTAAAAAGCATTACTCCCAAATATTTTGCAAAGTTGGAATTCCTAAAATAAATGAATCAAATAGACCGTGTGATAGACAATTTCATTCGTCACCTATGGTAAATAAAACAAATTATCTGTACAGCCCAGAAAAAAGCACACATACATCATCAGCTGATTCATTATGGTCTGCTTCCTCTGTTTGGTCTTCCAAAAATGGCTCAGGTGAAAAAAAAAATTTCTCTCTTCTTTATTATTGCTATATTTAAAATCACACCTTGAAAACTTAATATTAGTACATTCATTACCAGGCAAGGTGTATCCTCAGATCTATCTATACTTTGGCGATTTCTTCTTTTCTTGTCATTTTTTAAAACTGAGTGCTATTTTGTGTCAATAAATGTTAGTACCCCCATCTTTACAAGCTGAAGGATTGGCTAGGACCTCCACAGCTTTGTGTTTTAGGATGTAACTATGGTTTTTATAATTTGCCAGTTTGCACACACCTCCAATATCTATTTTTAAATTTCCCATTTGATTAACTTTAATTAAAGTTTATTAAAACTAGACATAAATATTCCCATCAAACCCAATAAAATTATTTTTCAATGAGATAATTTTGCAAGGAGAAAAATGCTTTAGATCCATTAGAAACCAGCAGAATTTATCAAATTAATTATACAAATGAAAACAATAATTCAGGATCTTACATCAAAATGACCAAGGGAAAAATTAAAAAGTGTGTAACTGAATATCATAATGACATTGAATTCAATAGAATAACTACAGTCTTAACAGCTTTAGCCTTAACAGTTAATCAAAAAGAAAACTAAAAAAATGATTTTAGAAGTGTGTGCAAAATTGAGAAACTACAAAAACCATAGTTTCGTTCTAGAACACACATCTATGTATCTCCTAGCCAATCATTTAGCTTGTAAGCAAAACCAATATTTATTGATGCCAGATGGTATTCAGTGTTAAACAATGGCAAGAAATGAAAAATATCGAAAGTATAGCAGTGATGCCACTAGTCTATCAAAATCCTGGGTCCCAAGGACCCATGAGTTAGGCCCACATGTGATACTAAAGACCTGTTCATTCAGTGGTTTTCCTTTGAAAAAACCATGTTCTGATATGCCTGAAAATGGCTGCAGATGGTGTCACAGTTCAGACCAAATATTCAGATTTTTTCCTTTAATTACATTAGTAATATGTTATGATTTTACCTGTGTTTTACTCTAGACCCACATGTACGAGGGTCATTTTTTAAGTAAGAACCGTTTTGCAATGGAGTAAGAGAAACTTTATTTATGAACGTAAATTGTATTACAAACTAAAATATGAACATTTTTTCACTTTTCAACATAGTCACCATTAACATTTAAACATTTGTTAAGTCGTGGCACCAGCTTTTGGATCCCATCATCAAACAACTCTGCCACCTGACCGTTAAACCAGTTAGTAACAGTTTCTTTCAACTTGTCATCACTTTCCAAGAGCTTTCCACCAAGAAATTCCTTAAGTTTTGGAAACAGATGAAAGTCTGATGGTGCTAAGTCATGGCTGTATGCTGGATGATCCAGTACTTCCCAATGAAAATTTTCCAGTTGTGTCTATGTTTTTGCCACACCGTGAGGCCGAGCATTGTTGTGAAACAAAACGCCGCCGCAAGAGAGTAGTCCTCTCCGGCGATTTTGAATAGTGCGCCTAAGCTTTAATAACGTTTCACAGTACCTTTCAGCATTTATTGTCATTCCTCTTAACAAAAAGTCTAACAGAAGAATGCCTTTCCGGTCCCAAAAAACCGTGGCCATAATTTTTCGTGTTGAAGTTTCTCGTTTGAATTTTCGTGGTCGTGTCGGAGAGTATGAATGATGCCACTCACTGGATTGACGTTTACTCTCTGGAGTGTAGTACACAATCCACGTTTCATCACTGGTCACAATGTGACTCAAAAACTCGTCACCATCCTTGTGATAGTGCTTCAAAAAGGATAAAGAATGTGCCATTCGCTTTGTTTTGTGTTCTTCTGTCAACATTTTTGGCACCCACCTACCACTTCATCATGAACATTTGTCCTTCCTTCTTTAAAAAGCCTACACCATTTACGCACATTTCCATCATTCATTACAACTTCACCCTAAACTTCATCAAGCTGCCGGTGAATTTCAGATTTCAGCAGGACGAACTTTTCTTGCATTTAAAAACCGAATAACTGAGCGAACTTCACAGTCGGCGGGATTACTGATTGACATGGCGATAAACAAAGCAGTTTAACCATACAACCAACACCGGCAGAGATGTGAAACGTAATGGCGGTGTACTGAGAGACTGTTAAAGAGTGGCCGACCTTAAACTGACGTCACTTGACAGGATGTGCGGACACGATGCGCAATTGGTTCTTACTTTAAAAATGACCCTCGTAATATGAAAAATTAATAAATATTATATCATCATATCAACAACATGCTATCACATACAACACATTCTAATAATACCAGTTTATTTGTTTTACTCACGAGCACACACTGTAAAAAAATAACTATTACCAGCTGCAAGAAACTCTCTGTGATTGACAGAGAGTTTCTTGCAGCTGGTAATAGTTATTTTTTTACAGTGCATGGAATAGAAAATGTCTTCTGAAAATTCACACGATTAAATTCGGCAAATGAACAGGTCTTTAATATCACATGTGGGTCTAGCAATGAGTTATTCATGTCGCAGATTTTTTTTTTTAACTCATTGGTCCCCAGGATCCATGAGTTAAAAAAAAAAAAAAAAAAAAAAATCTGGGTTCTTTTTTCGTAAAAAATGGGTCCCCATATGAATAAACTTAAATTTATATATTATAAAGTTATAAATTATAATTTTATTTATTTATTTATTTTTGTAATTTAAAAAAAAAGAAATATGAATTTTTTACCAGCTCTTTTGAGATTATCTTAAAGCTATTATTATGTAAGAGGTTGTTACTCTTAAGAAACAACTGAAAACATTTAGCTCAATGTACTCTGGAACCAGAAAAGTAAAATGAATAAAATTTTGATAAAAAAATTTCAGTTTTCGGTTGCAAAATAATGTAGAAATTGGGTTTACTCAGAAATGGATTTAACGATTTTAATAAAAACTTGGAGTTATGGGTGTTTTGAGAAAACAAACCCATCAGACTTACTTCATCTTATTAAAATTAGTGTTCACTATTAACCCTTACTCTGCCAGCTGCAAAATAGTATAACAAAAACCTGATTTTCTTTTAAAATGCATTGAAAGATTTTGCTGGAAGCTTAAGGATAATGAATGGTTTCTTGAGATGACAAACACATATGACTTATTTCCATAATGAGAAAAATTAGCATTCATTGTTAATCCTCTTCAGTGGCGCACCCACGGAGGGGGCTTAGGGGGCTCAAGCCCCCTCCAGAACCAGCTGACATGGTAAAAAACTTTAGATACGCATGAAAAAAATATTATTCAAACACTGATATTGTAAGCAAAAATAAAGTTTATAAATTATACATTAAATATTAGGAAATTTTAAAATTTTTACATTCAAACACAAAAACAATGAACTAGTTATTTTGTTTTTTATCTGAAAGAAACCCTAGACATTCCATTGCAATTTTTAGGAATCGGCTTCTAAGGCCCTAAAGCATACTGTTATCATGAAAGCGAGAGAGTATCTAAAAAGTCAGACAGAAGAAGCAATCTGATGTGGAAGTAAGCAGGGATGTATTTGTCAGAAAAATGGGATACCAGGCTCATACAATTTTATATTTTAATTCATGAATATTTATAGCATCTTTGTGAAAGTTTGTTTTGTCCTTGGGCAAAATTAACACATTCGCATCGGCAAATGAAAATTCTCGTTTGATATAAAATAAAAATTAGCCCTGCTCTTGAGTCGTTCCTCTAAAACAATATTTTAAATTAAAAATGAAATTTGCATATTCGTTAAACTCTTTATATGCCACTAGCACATATACATGCTAGTGAAATTTCACATGAATTGCTGAAGATAAAACTTTAATCTCACATACGCAAAATTATTTCTCTAAAAATATAACAATTTAGAGGAATGCCAAAAGGCGTAATTTACTGTTCAAAATAGGAAAATACCCGGATAATAATATGTTAAGATATTTTACAGATGCTTCTGAGGATGGGGTCACTTATTATTATTATTATTTTTTTTAATCATGGTAAGTAGAACATATAGTAGGGCCCATGCACAGTTTTCATATTTGCCTCTGATGTCACTGAGATCTAAGCTCCATTTTCAGATAATGCAATTTTTTACTGTTATAAAAATTCAAATTTCATAATATATATAAATATTATATTGGAATACAATATCCTGTAATGAACTCAGAAAGGTAACGCTTGAAATATTTGCTAACTGAACAAATTAAAATTGTAAGTAATATATTATATATTAGAATAGAATTAATGTTTTAGGATATTAAGAGGTTCTTTCTGCCCCCTGCTTGCTGTGTTAACTAACACCCACGAAGACTACGCGTCCGACTTGTTTCTGTTAACCAAACCTAGAAGCATCACCCCAATACTCCAGATAATTAAATAAAAATAGCCACGTGAAAATTTACACTGAAATTCTGTTATAATTCCTACATATCACAACTGTAACTTTTATTTGGCTATAAGTATAATAATTTCTTAATTATTTAAGTATTACTGCATATGCATGTGAAGCAACGCAAAAGAGTATTAAATTTGATCAAATTTTATTTGCAATAGAAATATGGGAGGGGGGGCAGGGCATTTATTTCGGACGCATTTTGTGTTCACTAGCTTGTCATATTGTACACGATATTTTTTTAAAATCATAGATGAACAGACAACTTTATGTTTACAAGCTCAGTGCCAACTGCAACTGACCGAACTACTGTAACTTACCAGGTTATATACTGATATAGATTCCTTGATTGCACTATTCAACTTAAATTCAATTTCATTCATTCGTTTACTTATTTCAAAAGAAATACTTAAAGCAGATTCTTTACTATATGTATGTGTACGTATATACCCTTAAACCTATTTACAGTACTACAGGACCCAAATATTCTTCAGCCCCCTCCAGACAGAAATTCTGGGTGCGCCACTGATCCTCTTTCTGCTTATTGGAAAATATCGCAGAAACTTGTTTTTCTCGAGAATGGCTTTAACAATTTTGATAAATTAAGAATAAGGATTTTTTGAAAGGAAAAACTCATTTGAATTATCTTCATTTTCAGGTACCTTAGCATTTATTGTTAACCCTTACTTTGCCCATTGCAAAAAATGTAAAAACATGATTCTCAGGGAAATTGCTCTAATGATTTTGATTAAAACTTCAGAATTTTTTAGATGAAAATCCATCTGACTGATCCTCATTTTCACAAAAATTAACAGTCACTCTTAACCATCATTCTGCCCGCTTCAAAATATGACAAAAACCTAGTTCTCTTAAAAATGAATTGAAGGATTTTATAAAAACTTAGGATTTAAGGGTATTTTGAGATGACAAACTTGTCAGATTTATTTTCATAGTCAGGAGTATTAGTGTTCATTGTTAATCACTGTATCTGTTAGAAAATATGGCAGAAAAATTTTCTCAAGAAATGCTGAAACAATTGTGATTAAAAAATTAGGAATAATGTTTTTTTCAGACGAACAACTCATCTGATTTATCCTCATCTTCTCGAAAATTAGTGTTGACTGTTTAACCTTTTATCCACCAGTTTCAAAATATGGCAGAAATTTGGTTTACATGGAACTGTATCTAACGATATTGATTTAAAAAAAAGGGGGGGGGGGTAAGTTGTTTTTTTAGATAACAAACCCATTATCTTCATCTGTAGGAAACATAGTGTTCACTGTTAACTCTTACTCTCCACCCATTGCAAAATATGACAAAAACTTGGTTCTCTGTGAAAATGTTACAATGATTTTCATAAAAACATAAGGACTTTTTTAGATGACAAATCCATCTGACTGATCCTCATCTTTATGAAATGCTCTTAAGCATTTGAGATAATAATTCAATTTGAATTCTCCCTATTTCCTTGAAAATCAGCTTTCACTGGTAACCTGCACTTTGCCAGAGACAAACCAATATGAAAAATATTCTGAAAACAAATTACTTTATTTACACTACAAGTTATTTTTACAATGAGACTGAGTAAACTCAGTGATCCAGGTATATTTATTAAATAGACACTTTTCAAAATTTTCTTTGCAAACAGGTGTTTTTTACAAATATAGCTATCAAAGTTTATAATATTACAATTAAAGTTAATTGCCCTTAAAACTTGTAGAATGATTCATCATTAGCATTACAAACAATATTTAAATGGTTTTATTACTAAATATTTATATACATGGTAGAATTTAATTTTTTTTTTTTTTTTTTTTTTTTTTTTTTTAAAGAATGTTTATACAGTAGAACCTCGATCCATCGTTTTTTGTGGGGTGTGTAAAAAAAAAAAAAAAAAAAAAAAAATGAAAGCGGGAAAATGATGAATGCAGATTAAAGTCAAAACATGAATAAAACAATGCTTATGAAATAATACATGCAATATATATAGTATACTACTAATAAAAACTAATTTATTACTCTCCAAACTATAAAAAAATAAATCAAAGTTGTAAAACATTAAGTGTTATTTATTTTTAAAAATCAGCAATTTTATGTTGGATTTTTTGTTCATTTTATTAATTTAATGAGGATTTTCCAGATTTGTAACATTTTCTGGTCCTTTTCTGTAATTTCATGTGCATATAAAAAAATTTGTGCATTTTCAAATGCCGTAATTACGTCGGACACACTTGACACTGGCATAGGTTCAGCCTCAAGAATGTGAAAAAATATAGTAGTTGGCCATACTAGATGCATCCATTCTCCTCTTTACACAAAGTAATAATTTATTCTCCTAGCAACAACACACTATTCATATTCAGTAATTCATAGACATATGTTACGATATCTGCACAATCCCTATTCGTCACCAAAAACAGCATAAGGTTGAATTGTTGAGGTTGGTTAGGTTTTACATTGCACAAGAACTACAATATGGGCAAATGGTGACAGTCTGGAACTCACCTTTGAGGATGGCCCGGAAACATGCCATCACAATTTTAATCCTCCGTGGAGAAGAGAAAAAGTTATTTTAGGGTAAAAGAAGTAATTCCAGTTTGAATGCCATATGGAATTGCTTGATTTTCATTTTCATTTCGATCAGGAGAAAAATTTTACAACTATGAATACGGGAAAACGACTTTTTGAAGTATGATACATGTGGGTTCCATTAACCTTATTTAAATACAGTTTGCGCGGGGACCATAGAAATAAAATGATCAATGTGGAAAAATGATGGATGTGGGAATGATAGATCGGGGTTTCACTGTATATATATAGTTTAACTACATGTCGTAGTATCAGATTTAAGACAGGGATGAAACTTTTCATGGGCTATCATTAAATTCAGAGTTTTTGAAAATTTTGCTGCATGAATCTCATGTAAAATTATTTTATTTTTATAAAAAATTTTCATCTTGAAGATTTAATTAAGAACTCTCCAAATATAATTTTTATGGGCATAAATAAATACTTTCAATGATAGCCATATACAGTAGAGAGCCAGAAATTTGCTGAAGTCCGAAATCCACACAGTTTGTCAGATACAAACAATGAATTTCCCTATTAATAAGTTACAAAACTGCAAATAAGAATTTTTGAAAAAGATCGTGAATACAGATTTTTTGTTTGCATTTTATGATTACAAAAAAGAAAAACAAAATAATATGAAAGACTGCAAGAACCAAATTGCTGCTAATAAAATTATTGACAGTGTATTAAATTTATCAAAAGAAAATAATGACTATTGTGATATGATGATATCAATCAGGTAAATAATAACAAACTAATTTTTAAAAATGCTTTCTGATGAAGGCATAATTGTAAGGAAGAACTCAATAAAATTCTTAGAAAAATAAATTTGTGTTACTACTATTGACAATAAATAAATAAATCATGCAGGTTCAAGTATAGTTTTAAACTAACTGCATGTGAACAGATTTTATCTAAATTTGACAAATATATTTTTTTTTCATTTTTATTTATTGTTTTCATTATATATTTTTGTTAATGATCATTATTATTCTTATATTCCTAGTAATTTAATATTCAGTGTTATTATTCACTAGTATGTGTTTAGTTTGAATAATAATCTTTTTTTATTATTCAAAGTGAAAATAATTTTTTATGGACCTCGAAATCCGCAAAATCCTAAAATCTGCACAACCTCTGATCCCAAGCTGTGTGGATTTTTGACTCTCTACTGTATCATTAATAAGTCTCCTTCTTCCATTCATTCTACATGCAAGTAGAGCTTCCAAAGTTTTTGAAGATTAAATTGTTTCACTCTTATTAAGATAATGCTGTGCTTTACATTAAATCTTGTGTTAATGCAAATACAGTGAGCATGGTGGCTTAGATGGTTAAAAACCCTATCTTGTAAACATGGAGTCACGTGTTTGAATTCCAATGGTTTTCTTGAGATACAGTTGCAGGGCTCAAAGTGTTCCTATATTTCCTATATATTTCAAAAAATCATTAAAAATGTTCTATATTTTCCTATAGTTTATAATTCTATACGTTTTTCCTATTTTCCACAAAAATTTTCCTATATTCTGCTATTTCAGTTTAAGTTCTTACTTGTTTTCTGCTTTCCTTGCTAAGTATCCAATTTAAAATCTTGTATCTTTCCGAAATACCATTCAAATTAAAAATAATTGCTTTTTTTTTCCCCTCGACATTCACTCTGCCAATGTGATTGGAAATCATATGTTGCATAATTTGTCATATGTAAATAATATTGCACACATTATAAGAAAGTAACAAGATAATGAAAGCTTTAATCATAAATTAATTTTATTTCCAATGTTTAATTTAAAAAATACAAACATTAAAGCTTTTAAAAGTATCAGATTGTTTTATTTTTTTTTATTTTTTATTATTTTTTTTTTTTAAGTATCAAGATTTCTCATATTTAAATTATTTGTTCCATAATATTCAAATATCAGTGTTTTTTTTTTTTTTCTTTTTTTTTTTTTCTTTTTTAATCTGTTATTTGTGGTTTAATATGTGTATATATAAAACCCACACTATCAATAGTTTTTCTTAAATTTAAAATATATAAATATTCCTCTAGAAACAATGCATGTAGGCATTTCATTCATTGCCAGTATTCAATTCAATATAGTACTTTCATAAAGAAAATTGACTTAATTTCACAGACAATTCAAGTGTGATCCAATTGACTTGAGACTTCGACTTCATAGCTACAACAGTTTATCGATAAAAAATCCCTTAACTATGGTATGGGAAGCATAGAAGAATTTTTAAAAAAGGATAATTTAACAGAAAATATGATGAAAAATAAAGGAATTTTTACCCATGGCTTCAAACACTTAAAATAAAAAGGTAATTTAAAATAAAATTAATAATGTAAACACATTGTTACTTAGAGATTAACAAATATCATTTGAAATAAGAAAACTTTTTCATACAATCATTAAAAGAATTCATAATTCCATAACCATTTTAATATTTTCTACTCATTCTTTTACTTTTTTTGTGGAGGGGGGCACAATTCATTAAAGTGGCACTGACAACAGCCTCAAACATATTCAACCAACTACATGTAGTTAAATTGGTTATGATTTTTTTTTTTTTTCTTTTTGACTTTTTAAACATTATGATGTAAAAGAAGTATTATTTAAAAAATATTATGTGGACCGATGTTAAATGATATAGACTCGTATAAAAGCTAGACAAGCAGAGATAATAAATTTGGGAATATGTTCTTTTCTAAATAATGTGAAAAGTAAACAGTAATAGATTTGTTAATTTATTGAAATTGAACTTTCTTCAATAGTATCACTTGCTTTATATGAATTATTGTAGTTTTATAAATAAAAGCTGCTGGGAGTCTCAATCAATTAAGAGATCTCAAGTTTTTTTGAAAGACAAGAACTTACATAACATTAACCAAATAATTAATATAATGACATAATGAATGAATGAGAAATAAGCAATTTAGATTTAAACAATAACTATTTTTAAACAATTTCTCTTGACTGGGATTAAACTGACAACCTCTAGATTTGTAGCCCAATGCTTTACCTCAGAGCCACCGCATTCACAGGTAGGACAGCTTTCGCTAAAGAATTTTTTTTTTTTTTTTCATGTCTTTTATGGAGATTTTAATTAAAATACTGAAATATTGAATTTAAAAAAAAATTTAATCAAAATTAATTATTGCCTATAGCACTCAAGGATAGTGGAAGGGATTAATGAAATTTTTTTTTTTAATTGCTTCAGTAGTTCCAGAGATTACCCTCCACATACAGACTTACTTTTTCTCTTTATATATTAATATAGATAGATTCAACTGCATGTTTTTTTTTTTTTTTTTTTTTAACTTTGTTTTTGTGTATGCTGAAACCAAGAATGAACTCACATTTCTACTACTCATGTGCATTTTTTTTTTTTTTTTTTTTTTTTTTTTTTTCAAAATAGTTGGGGTTTGCAATAAAATAAAAAATCACTAATTCTATTGCATTAAACTAAACATATTCTTTCATGATATATTTTACATTCTCTGTTCATTATTTTTGCATTTGAAACCTAATCTTTTGTTTACCCTTCTGAATACACTTCCACTTTCTCCTCTTCTACTACCCTTCCCCCCCTTCCTACACACACATCCCTCTTATTTACTTTTTTTTTTTTTTTTTCTTTAATAAATATTGTTTTAAAGTAAGAAATAATTACTGAGAGTTAAAAAAAAAAAAAAAAATGGTATGCCAGATTTCATGATTTCCTGCAAAATTCAACTAAAGATATACATTTTGGCATTTTGAAAAAAAATAATAATAATAATAATAATAATAAAGTGCTGTGATAGAACTTTTTTACTTATTTTTTTATTTGAGTGAGCAAAAATCTATAAGAAACTGTTAAAAACATCTTATGCAGTTTCAGACCTGTATAATATATCACTTAAACAAATGAATTTTTTTATTACATTATTGAAAAAGTTTTAAGGAATAAAAATATTGTGTGATATATCAAATTTTAGACTAACATTTATAGCAGGGCATTTAGTGTGGTCCCTAAAGTTCCTTAACTCTTTTTAGGTCCCTAAAAGTCCCTTTTCAGGGCAAAATGGTCCCTAAGTTCCTTCCCAAACAGCACATCTTCTCCACATGAAATCCTCAGGATATTCTATGGTTGAAAAGATATCCTAGGGACATCTTGATGATGCACTATAGATAAGTATGTTGTTAGGGTTTTTTCCCCCTCTACCAAAAGTCATAAGAGTTTTAGTTATGTGAAAAAATATTATTTGAATGTGATAAAATTGTGTAGGCACATAACTTAAAATAGAATATTAAAATGATTAACTTTTGGCAGCCAGTGATCTGATGTGTAACAAGAACACTATTATTCATAGATAACTCAGCGAATGGGCTTATGGGAGCTAAAATTAAAAAGACCGTTTTGCTGACTGTCCTTCACTGTTGCATAGTACTAGAACCTTTACAGTTATACTGGATGCATTTGATCAGGAAACGAATTATTTTCAGTAATGAGTCCTGTTACAAATTCAACCCTGATGACCACCAAAGACATATCTGTAGACATCCAGGATAGTAGTTGTATATTCACTTTATTCAGAATTGCCACAATTTTAATTTATTCTGTAACATTATTAGTACCTGTCAATTTTTGTACACCACTTTTTTTTTTTTTTTGTAAAATAATTTTCTCCAATATGTAGTTACAATTAAATAAGAAGAAAATCATCTTAAAAAAATTAAAAATTAAAATAAAAAAATTAAAGGGGGGGTGGGGAGAGAGGATGAATAAAAAAGTGAGTACTAGCATTGTTATGGTATACATTAAAAATGTGACAACTGTGCTTGACTGTCGTCTGCCGCATGGTCTGACAACTGGGAATTGTGGTATGGGGTGCAGTTTTATTTGATATTCAGACTTCCTTGATTTACAACGTATTGCACTAGTCATAATGGAGGGTTGCCAGAGCCCCGAGGGGTTGTACTTCTACCTGTTGGTCCACAGAAGGTACTTTATTTCCCTCCTACCACCCAAAGGATAACCTATGGAGGCATTCCCCGATCTGCCACCTGGAGATGCACTCTCTAGGGGTTACTTCATCTAGTAACTGCCTCGTCTAGTAACCACCACACGTTTTAAGTCGTCTAGTAACTGCCTACACTGACAGCTCTTCAGACTCAGAGTGCAATAAGGGGGGTTCTGGTGTCTTTCTTAAGTACCCAGATAATACAACTTCAGAGCACAGGGTCTCAGCAGGGTAAATTGCATCCAACTTTACATGTGAATTAATAGCAATTAGGACAACCTTAGAAATTTACCTTGCATGGACAAACATTGCTGACTCAAACGACATCATTGTATTCTCAGATTGCAGATCTGCTCTCGAAGCCATCAAGGAAGGAAAAATAAGGCTCACCCAAGAAATCAACTCTCTTCTGTACTCCATTGGAGCTATGAACAAATCATGTACCCTTCAGTGGATTCCTGCCCATATAGATATCGAAGGGATGAGGTGGCCGATTTCCTTGCCAAAGAAGCCAGAACACTCAAACCTGTAACTCTTATCTACTACGGTTTTTTATGCAAACGCAGTCGCAAAACGGAAGCTCTGCTCAAACCCAAAGAAAAAATTCTCGCTGCCAGAATTAAATTACAGCCAAGAAATAACAACAACCATAACAAGACTAAGGACAAAGCACTCTAAGGACATGAAGATTCTGCCCGATGGTTCCAGGACATATGTGGAATGCAGGCACTGCCCAGGCAAGCAACTGGATCCCAAACACCTTTTTAGCTGCCCTTCCATTGCTGGTGCCCTCTTCAGACAATGACTGCAACATGGACATTTTATACACAGAAAGAGCCATAGACATTGCCAAGGCTGTGATCCACGCTTTTGGCAATATTTAGTTTTTATCTCCCTTTTTTTTTCCTATTTTTATCACTTCTGCACTTTGTCATACACGACAACAACAACAACTTAATTGATTTCCATTGATTTATGACACCTTTATAGCTCAGTGCTGAGATTCTATATTCTGTTGTATAACCCCTTTTTTCATAAACCCTGGATTGCATTTAGTTAGTATTACATGAACAGTTCACATCGCTGTCTTTGCTGCTTGTGTGGTGGTCGAGTATTGTGGTGGCTGATTCTTCTCTTGTTCGATTTCTTGAGCTGGGTAGGTTGCCATCTCTGGTCAATATTCCTATTGCCTCCACACAATTGCAACTGCACTTTGGCTAAAATCTCTATTGTTTTGGAAAATTTTTGCGCTTGTATGATTTTTGAAAGTTGCTAGTTTTACGTTTTTAAAGTCTATTTTTATATTTTGTTCTTTATTTTTTTTTGGTTAGGGCAGTGGTAGCTCTTTTATATTTAAAGTCAGTTTCATTCTCTTTTATCCTATTTTTTTCTGTTTCATCTTAGTCATAGCTCATTGCTATATAATACCTGGTTGTATTTTCCTCTGTTTGATATTTTATTTTATAAATGCCTGCAGTTTCTAAGGGGCGTATGGGGTTTTTGAGATTACTGATACGCTGGGAAATATCTGTTTGGTTTAGTGGGGATATTTATGTTTAGTTTTGGAACTTCATTTTTAAGTTTATTGGGTGCACCTTTATTAAATGAAATTGCTGTAGTATATTTTTCTTTTAGTTTCTGTCCATTTTTATATAGTTTATATTCTAGATTTTTTTTTTATAAGCAGCTTTTCTCATATTTTATTTAGTTTGTTTATAAGTTTTCATATTTTATTTAGATGTTAGGGTTTATTTAATTTAATTTTTCTAGTATTTTGTTCAGTTTTTAAGTTTTTGTCGATGATAGCAAAAACATCATTGGCGTATTTAAATCAACATTTAATTTCATCTTTAAAATTTCAAAAATTATTTCTTCTGTTAACTTAAGTTTTAATTCAGTGATGAACCTCAATAATGGGATTCCATTAAGACCCCCCCCCTCCCCCCAACCCTTTTTCTTTCTTTCTTTTTTTTTTTTTTTTTTATAAAAATTTTTTTTAAATCTAAAGTAATTTAATTTTTATTGAGAATTAAGTTGTTTGCTGCTATCAATGTTGTGCTGTTTTAGTTTTATCTATGTTTCTTTTTTTTTATTATTTCATTTATAATTTTGTTAATGTCTGTTGATGGAAACAATTTAATGCCATCAAAGTTTACAATTGTGTTATTTTCGTTAATTTTAATTGCTGTTAGTTTTCTTATAAAGTTGCCGGTGGAACTTAGACTATTTTTTGAAGGGAGAAGGATTTCACGGTAAATGTCTTTCATATATATTATGAAAAGGAAAGTTAGACTTTCTCTTTTATTTACTATTTATTTAGCAAAATTTAGGGGAACTGTTATGATCTTTAAATTTGCTAAACATATGCATATTAGGTACATGATTTAAAATTTTAAGTGGTTTGTTGTTCATCCATTTTTCCTCAATTATTAACTTTTTATTTTTCTTCTGTTGGTTTCTTTTTATTTCTTTTAGTAGACTATTGCACAAGCATCGAGGGCAGCTGGTTCCCTGGCTTAAAAGCTTCTGTATAAAACTTCAAATAAGGCTTATAATTTAATTAAAACATGTTTTATTTGTCATTCAAACTTTTGCAGACATACACTTTTTAGTTATTTGCAGAAGTTCATGGCAGTTACATGCAGCATAATTATTGCTTTCCATGCAAAGCATAGACTGATGCATGTGTTGCAATTGTACAAAAAAGAATTTTAAAGCAGCAAGCCACACCAGTCATTGAAAGATTCTTTTCTCAAAGATGGTAGAGGGGAAATTCCGGATACATACTTAGGTCACACCATGGGCCTAGCTATTCGAAAATTTCTGTGGTTTTCTGAAAAACTCGCATAAATATAGGCTGGGGACACACACACATACATGTGCAATACACTTAGAATGGCAATTTTTTAGGACAATTAATTCATTAACAGATAAAATTTCATTTAAACATAAAATTTGAAATTATTTTATTTTGCACCACAAAGAGCAGTAAAAGTAATCCCATCTTTAAAATTATTAGATATGGAGGGACCCCCATCTTATGGTATATCAAAGTATTCAGCAAAACCGAAAGAGTATGGCACTGACTCTATATATTTTTATATTTTGACACTGACTGTATATATTTTTAAATTATTTGATTTCAGGTACTACTCGGGTTACACTGGTAGGGGATCATAGGAAAAAAAACATAAATATATTTATGTACCAGAACATGTGAAATATATAGGTCCCTTAAGTCCCTTTTTTTTTTTAAATTTTGGTCTCTAAAGTCCCTTAATTTTTGAGAGAGTTGTGCTAAATGCCCTGTTATAGTCAATAGAACTGTTTCAACCTCTTGGCATTGTCTGTGAGGAATTTTTTTTTTTTTTTTTACTTTAATAGTATTGTCACAGGGGACTTTTTGTTATTTCTGTATTTGAAAAGATTTTACTGTAACAGCAAAATGATGATCAGTGTAAACAAAAGTATTGTCCATACAAGAATTGCTGTAAAAAAACTTTTGATAATATGGGATCCAATTGTAAATGCAATGCAGTCAAATTTAATATATATGAAATTTATTGTTGTCACCTAATATGAAACATATTAATATCAATATATCCCATATTATAATACATTAAATGCACCAAAAAAGTTGAAATTTATTAATTTATACCATTGAAAGGTTGCAGTTTATCCATATTAAAAATAACTTCAAAGGTGAGTAGATCATTTTTCTGTTAACCTTCTTTGAAAACAGCTTTCTCCTTGAGAAGAAGGATTTTTTACATCTTTGATATAAATTTCTCAGTTGTGTTCTTTGGGCCATTAGTTGTGCTTTACCATACATCTCTCTGAACCTTTGCTTTATAAACATTTCAAGTTCAGAATGATTGATTCCTTTAATCACTTACTGCATCCTTGCACAGTATTACTTTCAATGCTTTTTAAATTTGTTGCATGCCATAAATTACTATTTAAAGAATCCAAATTTGCTATTTTTCTTGAAATTGAGAGGAGGGGAGGAAAAAAAAAACTAACAGTTTGATGTTTGTCACAAAATCATGCCTGTATTTAAAATAAAATATGAATTTATTAGAAAACATATAGTTAATGTATTTTTCTTTATGTGTGTTTATATTTTTGTGTTCATGTATAAATATGACTAAATATGTGTTTTTTTATTTTGCTTAGGAACCCCTGGAGAAACAGATCTTGAAGAAGTAATTAATCTATTATCTTGTGTTCCTGTTCAGCAGTTTACAACTAAATTAAGGAATAAAAATATTATTTCTTATCCTGTAAGAAATGAGCAGTTAATTCATGTGAACCCCAAAGATTCTCTAACAACTTTATCTGGACCCTTGCATAATCCACAGACATGGTCAAAGAATGATGAAAAAGTCAAAGCAGATTCTTTATATTGGAGTGTAAATAATTCATCCTCTAATTTAGCTCTAAACTCTAGCATCAAAAGACTAAATCCATATGACAGTGTTGAATTCTACAAACGCTGGGAGGGCCAAGACATTCAAATGTATGTTTTTATTTCTCTATCTTGTACATATTCTGTAAATTCATGTGTTTGTTAAATGGTTTAAGAATATTGATTCTTAATGATAAATATACAGAGGGGTTTTTTTTCTGTCAAAATTTCTTTATATTTAAATATAAACCATTTTTTATTTAAGTTGTAGTTTTTTATCTGGTAAAATTTTCGTTTAAGTTATTAAGCATCTGAAGCAACTGGGGTGTCAAGAATCTATACAGATAAATCAAATACTAAAAAAGTAAGGAATTGAAGCAGTACTAATATTTTGCCTACTGTAGGAAAATAGTTCTGAAAGCCAGAGATGACAATTGCCATATTGATGATTTGATAAATGATAAATGCATTAAATAGGCAAGTGATCTTCTTTTTCTTTCTTTGTAATAAAACATAAAAAAAAAAAAAAAATCTTCAGTCTTAAAATTATTGCTGATTCTACAAAGGAAGAAGGAAAATTAAATGGCAGACAATCTAAATGATAAATTTTGCATTCTGAAATTTTCACTGGAAAAAAGGTAGTAAACATTGTTATTATTTTAATTCTGATGGAAAGACCTAATATTGGATTTTGGGAGAATTTATATTATTTGCATTACATTAAAGTCAAAACATGAATGAAACATTGAATATCTGTAATCAGTCTCTAAAATATTACAAAAAAAAAAAAAAAAAACTTAACAGAAATTTAAGCTTAGTAAATTACTAGTTTAATATCTTTTTGATATATGATTTGATATAGAACACAGAATACACAGATGATACCTTTTACTTCTTTATTCCATGACTGCTCATTGTATTTGCACATTTACAAGATATATACAAAAACATAGACAATATATACATAGATGGGTAGCTTACAATCGATTGCTGTAGTTCACTTCATACATAACACCGTCTGATAGATACTACAAGTAGGTTAGTATTTGCTGAGGCTTTTGTGAATCAGTAATTTTTATTTGCTGGATATTCATAAAAGACATCCGGTAAAGAAGGTAAATTATTGAAAGCATATTAGGAACATTAAAAAAAAGTTATACGTGAGAGAGATTTAAAAAGATTTTGTGGTTAGATTTGTTTTTAAATTGGATGAAAATGAGTCTGATTCAAATACCAACAAAATGACCAGAAGTAATATTAAAGATTATTACAATTAACAAAACTACCTATCATTTTTTTAATCTCAGCACTTTTGGTTCATCTCTTCCTGGCCTTCCCCACATATTCTCTGCAAATGTGGATGCTTTCATTTGCTTTTCTTCATCTCTTCCTTTTCCAGCAGATAGTGCTATCTTGTGTAAACTTTTGCTGGTTTTACATTATTTTTGGGAGGTAATGTTACTCACATCCATAGCATTCCTCAAGCTACATGTGCTGCCTGAGTGGTGCTAAATGTGTACCAACTATGCAGCCGAGATCATATCCTAATGGGATTCTCATACATTTGCCTTTCCCAGATAACTGTGAAAATGAGGTGTATGCAGGATTTGCTGTGCAATGTTTGTGGGTATTGAAGGTGTATGTAAAACCAGTTAAAAAAATAAAACTCCTATATAAATCAGCTACTAAACATTTATCAGGTATTTAATAAAATTAAACATAATTTATACGTCTCATTAATATATTAAAACCAATGCAACATTTAAAATGAGATAAAAAATACAAAAATTTAAAACTTTAAAATACATTTTAATTAAAAACATTAAAACATGACAGACGTTTCGGCTAGAACACTAGCCCTCCTCAGTGTCAAACATACAAGCACAAACAACATTTACAAAAATTCATAATACATCATAGCAAGATTAAATATTCAGGAGGAATAGCTTTAGCCTCGTTCAAGGCAGAATGTTGCATTTTGGTAAAAGCGCCCTCTAGAAAAATACGGGATTCATAGATATTTATATTAGAAGCTAAAATTTTAAAGTTTTCAAAATCTGGAATATGATCACTATTGAGAGAATGGATTACGAGTTTTGATTTTAAATCTCCTGTTTTAAATGAGCGTTTATGTTTATTATGTTAATAAATCTGTGATAATTTAAAACAAAGTTAGCATTTCCTTTCATTTTTATAAAACCAACAAAAATTCCTGAAAAATTGAATTTTCTGAGATATCTTTAGAGCACAAAATTTATATATATATTACTTTTTTTTTTTTTTTTTTTTTTTTTTTAACTTTACTGAGATGAAAATTGCCTACATTCATGATGGAAAATTATTTTAATAAGCAACATGTACTACGTCAATTTCTATAGGAAAACGCAGAAAAGAGTTTTGTAATAGCCGCAATATACTTACTAACACATTATAAAATAAAATAAAATAAAATAATGAATAATAATTTTTAAAAATGTTTATTCTTTTATAATAAAATTTACAACAAAAATTAACTCACAAGAATGAAATAGACATTGATGGAGACTATTTATGTATAAGGGAAAATTATATTGTGAACCATTAATCTTTAAAGATAAATTCACATCTAATCAGGCAATTCAGAATTTTTATTTTATCAACTTAGCAGTACTTGTCCAAACTTTTTAATTTTTTTGGAGATTATTTTGTTATTATAACCAACAGTAGCATTAGTGGAGCAATCTTTTTCTAAACTTAAAAGAATCAAAAAATACTTATACTCCACAATGACACCAGACATATTTTTAAAACTTGTAATTATATCGATAGTACAAGATATTTTGGGTCAAATAGATGTGTATTGTTCCAGAATTTACAAAAACTCAAGCAAATAAAATAAATTTCACTAAATAATACCATATATAAAATTTACTATATGGAAAAACATGTATAATTTTAGTCATTTTTACATACAAGTTACATAAAATCTTTAGCTAATGATAATGAGCAAAATTCCTCACACTATTTTTTTTTTTTCCCTGTTAATATTTTTTTTAATCCGTAATTACCAAGGAATATTTATTATATGTTCCTACTTGTTTTAAGTTCTTATAACTTTATTTATTCCTTATATAAATGTATTATTAAAAAATAAAGAAAAAAAACTTTCCATAATGAACTAAGACAAATCTTGTCATTATATCGATAGTTATATAACTAATAACTTGATTTTTAAGATTATTCGAGAGTTTTCAACAATGAAAGTGAGAAAAACAGAGCTCATGGGATTTTTTTTCTTATTATGCGTTCTAATTTTACATGCTTATAAATTTTATTTATCTATACAAGTACAAATGTTAAACTTATTTATATGTGTAAATATGCTGCAATAGTACGGCTAACTTTAAAATTTTGTCAGTATTGCAAAGAGTTAAACCACTTTCCTAATTCAAAGGTGTTGTTGCAGCAAAAGCAGATTAACAGTTAAAGTGCAAATAAGAGATAGTTCATTCAATTTTAACGGGAGTGGGGTGGGAGCAGGGGACGCAGCGTTCCAACATTTTTACGATCGTTTTATTACATTGTCACCATAATTTTCAAAAAGAAAATTTTCTTAATGATTTTTATGCTATAACAGCACGGAAATATTCAAGAAAATTTTCTTTCTAAAAATTGTGGTGGAAATATAATAAAACGATCTTAAAAATGTAGGAACGCAGCGAACCTGGTTGGGAGGTGATAGTCAGCTTTGGAGACAGACTTGATGACAAGGCGACCAAACTTGACGAGAAGTAACAATTTAGTGTCTCTAAAGTTTAGAAACTCTATCATCAATAGATGCCGAGTTCTGGAATTTTATGGATACATCAATTGGTTTCTGGAACAGAATAAACTCGAAATTCGCCAAATCCCGACAGATTATAAAAAGAGAAGAGACACTTCCAAAGAGTTCAGTTGTGTTTAGACATATGTTCTGAACGGTCTTGTCTGAGAGATTTTAGTTTAAACGGTTTATACTTATTCCTAAATCAGTAAAATTCCTGCTCTGCGGTGTATTTAACGCTGTTTAATGAGATTTTGTGGTCTGAATATCAATACGATGTTTTATTGGGTTGTTTCGAGAATAATACCTGAATAAATTGCATTAGTCGACAAGAAACTGTCTGTTTCTTTACGAATTACTTTTTTCACTCAAGAAAGTTGACATTTTGGTAAGAATGTGGATAGAGATAGATGGATATTTTGAATCTATATGATATGTGTAATACTCGCAAAATTTATAATGAAGCAAGAGAAAGTTCAGTTTACTAATAATATTTTTTATGCTTTAAATATTTATTTAACATTACTTAAAAATTAAACCCAAACAAATAGAAACGTCTACACTTACAGCTCTCATCTATGCCATCTAATGCCTCAACGCAGCATTCTTATCTCCAAATTAAAATCTGCCTATTTTGGTGTCCTGTATTTGCCTTCATAATTGTACCGCGGGTTTTTGAGACTCCCTGTAGAAGATTTTTCCCTTTCAGCAAGATGCTCTTTTTATTTGTTTCTTTTAAAATTTCATTTTATTTTACACATTTTTTTTTTTTTTAAGCTATTCAATAAACTTATTATTATTAAAGTTAGTTGACTTTCTGAATAATAACTATTCTTAAAACTTAATATATATATATATATTAGGGCGCCAATTGAAACTCTGCACACAGGCGCCTGACTATGCTGGCACGCCCCTGGTGGTATTTCAAAAATACACAAAACTATTTAAGGAAAAATTTATACCAGCATTTGTTTTGAAGAAAAGATCTACAATGCAGTCATTAAAAACTGCACCAAACTAATCACATTGCAAGTATCTGGCTGCATATTGTTAATCACAGTCCAGAAGTAGAAGTACAGTTTTTTAATGAATAGCTCATTTAAGGGTTTAAATTAAACATTGCTTCTACTTCATTAAATAAATTTTATTGTTTTATATATTTATTGGTATTACCTTCATTACACTATATAAAAACAAACAATTCTAATTCTAGCTTCACTAAATAAAGTTTATTGTTTTATGTACCTTATACTAATTCATATAGCGAGGAAATGGCATCATTGATCTATAATTTGCAAAAATCTATAATCCGCACAAGTTCTAGAACCAAGGTGTGCGGATTAAAGATCTTCAACTGTACCAGTATTTGGGAGTAATTTTAAATCACAAGTTCACTTGACAGTTGTATATTGATGATATCTAGTAAAAAGTCTGAGAGGCTCTTGTTACTGCTCAAATGCCTTGCAGGAGGGGTTAGATTGGATTGTGCAACTTCAACTCTTCTTACTACCAATAGGATTTTTTAAAAACCTGTCATGACTTACTGCTGTCTCTTAAGGATGTAATAAATAGACTAGAGCAAATACAGAATAATACTTTCTGTCTTGTTATTAAGCTGTCAAAACTGCTCTTATTGATACATTATTTTTATAAACTGATGGAATATCTATGCAATTTGAAATAAAGAAATCTGCTTTAAAGCTTTATCAAAAAATAATCCATTTACCACATAGGGAATTCTGGATTAAATCTGGGCCTTGCCCCTGCAGACTGAAGACTCAGGATGGCTTTCTGCAAGCTGTTTTGAGAGAGGTAGATGGGCTTAATATTTCAACTCAGATTGAACCATTGCCACTGCCTATCAATCTTTTGGAAGTTATAAAGATTTTTTACTAACTGGGTCATTTGAACCATGTTTCAGAGATCCAGGACTGTACTGCAGCTTTGTTTAGTGTGGGAATGAAAACTATCTGCAGTTGCTTTCCTCCTAATGATTGATTACTCATCTATACTGATGGCTCGAAGCTTGAAATAAATTGTATGGCAGGAGCCAGTATTTGTGAGCATTTCTCCCACTACCTTCCCTTAAGATCAGATTTAATGGTGAAGTTAAGGCAGTCAAAGTTGCTGTGACTTTCTAAATGCTCACCCATCTAGTTGTGGCTCACTCTTCTAGTTGTGGAAATACGAAGTTTTCCAACATGTCTAAGTATACGACTGATGAGACCGTCTTTTCTGTAAAAAAGAAAGTCCCAATGACTCGGTCGTGCATTAGTCCACACCACACATTAACCTTTGGGGAATCCCTTTGTGCCTCACAGTATTCATGGGGGTTTTCAAAAGAGTAAAAAAAAATCAAAAGAGAGAAAAATGCAATTAATAAGCAGACGATATTTAGAAAAGTACAGATATTTAGACTGGAAAATGAAATTATCTGAAATTAACCCGACGATATTTACAAAAGTAAAGATATTCAAACCTGAAAAGAAAATATGAGTTATTCCATCAATAAATGCCATAAGTTTGTTTATATCTTCATTATTTTATGAGTTATTAAACATCAAAATGGGTCCGGGACTTTATAAACACCCTGTATATATATGCACACACTAAGGGACCAAAAAAAAAAAAAAAGCAGTGCTTGGATACTTTCATTTCTCTTTCCAAATATCACCCAATTTTAGAATTTAAATGTAGGGATGTAACAGATCTTTTTGCCGGATATCAAATATCTGAAACACTAATGTCTGCTGGATATGGATATGCAGTATCCGGCAAAATCACTATCCTTTTATCACTATTTTTAAGTGATTAAATTGGACGTTTTTTGAACACTTGTTTTTTATTGCTGTTTATGATAGCTGTGAAAACCAGATTGATTTCAGTTATTTTCAGATGCAAAGAAAAGATAATTGCAGCTTGTTTCTACATTTGATTTTAATTCCTACCATTGATGAAAACCCAATTTTACAAAGGTATGAAGATGTAAAAGGATGTAATATTTTTAAAGCTTCGGTAGACAGAATTGGAAATGTTTATTGGACAGATAACTAGAATTGTGCCAATTTATTATGATTAAAGTTCAATTTTAATGCTGCATTTTTGAATAAGTCAGTAAGTTCTTCATCGGCTTTCGATGATATGCCAGTAGTAATGTTTTCCTGGAAGGGATGCGCAATCCAATTCTTCTCTTGGCAATTTTTCATTTCTTCACTAAAGTAATAATTAATTTTTTTTTTTTCAAATCATTCAAAGTTTTCGAGATTTTTCAAGTCTGGATGCTTTGTTTCAGTATGCTGATGTAATTTACTGGGGCACATTACTTTCATTTACAAATACTTTGTTGCCAATAACACATACCGGTTTTAGGTTACCTTTATTTTCATTCCAGAAAAACCTTAGTGCTAAATAGTCAGAATCATATTTTCTTATCACTTTTCTTCGTTTTGTTTTACTGCTTGAATTAGAGGTTGAAGGTTCACTTTTGTTTTCGGACAGCTCTTGTTTTATTATTCATTTATCCATGACACAAATGCCATAAAGTAGATCAGAAAAAATAAAAGCGTAATCACTACAAATAACACAAATATACTGAAGTCAAACTAATCTACACATTAACTGAATTGAACATTCATAGCTAAAAGATATTTCTGATAAGTGAGTAGGATCTCCACTTCCCCAATTTCTAAATTTGGTAGAGTACATTTGAGCCCTTTTGTTTCATAATAAAATAATATTTAATTAAATGTATATCTTTCTGAATAAATATTTATTATAAATCCTTTGTTTAAATGATTTTTCTGATAAAATTCAATTAATTATAAACAATTTCCAAAAACATCTTTCATTTTTCTATTTGTAAAAGGTAAAATTACTTCCTGTCAAAGCTATATATTTATTTCTTTTATACTAATCAAACATTTAATCTTTTTTTTTTTTTTTTTTTTGCTTTGAAAATACTTTTTTTCTCCAGTAAAACACATTATAATTAATTCCCGTATATTTCTCTCTTCCTCCTCTCCTCTGAGCTAGCAAAATGCCAATGATGGTTTCTTTATACACATTATCTGAAGAGATATTTATTTATTTTTTTTTTATTTTTTTTTTTTTATCTTTTGACATGTCTGAATCTTTCTCTGAAGTACAGACTTACTTGTAAAAGTTCTGGAAAATTAAATATACACTTAGAGTTTTTCTGCAACCCACCATAAATCAGCTCGCGACCCACAGTTTGGGAACCACTGAATTAAACATTTATTTATTTATTTATTTTAAATAAAGATTATATTGATGTCCTTATGCATTTAGATTAAAGATTCCAATATATATATGTGTGCAGACCCCGTGGAGTTCCTATTTTTTTTCTATCTTTTTCACTTGTTACCTTTTCTCTCCTACTTTTTTCCTCATTAAAGTTTAGATTTTTTCTCCTTACATCACTACATATAGCACAGAATTGCTTTCTGTAGATCAGCTTGCTTTAGGAGAAGAACCATGCATTTCATTAGTTGGTTGCATCTGATATCTGAATTGGTGTCTGCTGTATAGGGTTCACAGTAGTGGTCTGCACTGGTCTTAAATTTCAGGCCTGGACTTGACTTGGAGTAGAAATAAAAATCTCAGCCTAAGTTTAGCCTGGTCTGTATGGTAACAATCTAGGCACCCAGCCCAACTCAGAATAAAATAAAATTTAGGTAATTAGAAATCAAAATCTGTCTCCTATCCGCGATTGTAATGAAATGCTCGCCCTCTGGTGGGCTAAGGTGAAATTATCATACCACTGGAAGCTTTCACGCTGAAACTATGATAGAACAACAAGAAAGAACAAAATACATACACGTGGTTGTTATATTTACTAACAACTGCAGTGTTGAGAAAGCGCCATCTATCGTTCATTACAAACGCGGATAAATTTTTAGCAATTTAGACCACAAAGTGCCTTTCCCTAAAAATATGGAAAACATTTTATATTTTGAGGGGTATAAGATTTTACTGCATATGGGTGTGCAGATATGCATGCACATGCTTTACTGTGCGTATGTGCACTAAGTGCAACTAAAACTATATTAGATAACATGCAGAAGTATTTTATCCTACTTTGTTTTATGTTGTGATTGACAGTGGCTTTATCTTGGATTGTAAGCAATAGATTTTGTAGGTTTTTAAAAGTCCAGGCCTGATGTAAATTAGGCAAAAGCTCAACTCACTCAGGTTTAGGTGATTTCAAGAGGGGCATTGTTTGTCCCATTCAATTGTTTGCAAATCACCATATTACCATTTAACTCTTTTACCTTTATTTCAAGATGAATTTACAAATAAGAAAGCTTAACTTTTAATAGATTAGGAAAAATATATATATTAAGTAATATATTTCTGTATTAAATGTATATATCTGTATTATATACCGTATATTTCCATGTATAAGCCGAGAATTTTTGGAAATTTTTCAGAAGCTAAAGTACGGGGGTCGTCTTATATACGAGTGCACATTTCTAGCAAAAAAATGTACTTTAGAAACAATGATTGAATGTATATATTTTAACCACTTCACCGGCCATCCCGAGATAACTTGGGGGAAATGTAACCTTCCACATACTACAGTGGCCAGTGAAGTGGTTAAGCTTAAAAACTATATATAAAGTAAAATAGTGATATTAAACCTTATTTTTAAATAATTATCACTTATAAAACTCTTAAAGTAGCAATTTTAAATTTATTTCTAGAGCAGCTCGATGTAGTAACGTGTGTTTACATTTCTTTTTTTTTTTTTTTTTTTTTTTTTGAAGATTGCCTTGAGGCACTGGTAAAAATACTCAAAAGTAGAAATATACAAAATAATTTACGTATGTCATTAAAAAATATCGACACAATCGGTCTTTAAATGGCTTATTTATGCAAACATCCAGCAGCAGCAGCATCGACGTCAAGCCCCCTGGTATTATGGCGACTATCGTTTTCAGCTGCCGGCACTTGTCCTTCACTGTGTGTGCGAGAGCGTCTGTTCGATGCCTGTGCTAGCCTCCCTTCTGATAAGGTTGCCAGAGTTAAAACTATTGCCGTTGGTGAACACACAGCAATCATTTTACGTCATAGCTAAGGAATTCAGTTGGATAAGCACACATTTCACGCAATTTCATTGGACAGATTATCCTGAAAGTTTTATAGATTGGCAATATTTTCACCATTTTGGCGATATACTTGAACTTTAAAAGAGTATTTTTTCAATTCGGCTTATACACAGGTTTGCAGTTTTGGGCAAATTTCTGAAGGGAAAAACGTACTCTCATCTTATATACGGATCGGCTTATATTCAGAAATATACGGTATATTTCTGTATTAAATTCAAGTCATAGTTTTTTTTACTTTTCTAACTTACAAAGTGTTTGCATTAAATGCACAATTTTAAATATTTACTGTTAAAATGAATCTGATTTTCTTTTGCAGACTTTGAAATAAAGAGCTTATTAATGCTTTGCCAGTCAACCGTACTGAAAATTAATATTTGATTTGGTAACCCAGCCTAACTGAAAATTTTTCTGTTTGGCCAGCCTGGCACACTTGAAAATTCATCTTTTTTTTTTTTTTTTTTTTTTTTTTCTGGACTGCAATCTGGGAAAGTGCCTCTAAAACCCAGCACTTAGGCTAAGCCTAAGCAGACCAACAAAGCAGATTGCAACAAAACTAAATTTAAAAATAATCCAATTCCCATATAACAGACTTTTAAAATTATTTTTTCCCTCATATTTTTTATATTCAAATTCAAGGTAATTCAAATATGCTTTATGATTCTTAAGAGTTAAATTAGAAGGAGTCAGCTGTTTATAAGTTTATCATATTATAGCTATAGGGAACTTAAATATTCTTATTATTTTCTACCTTATTCTTTTTATGTTTTTATATGTTTAGAGGTGTGAGGAATCCAAAATTCACTATATCGATGTGGTGTCTGTTTGTAGAAGTCAGCCAGTTTGTTAGTATGTTAGTCTGTGTACACAGTATCTGAAGAGTGAATGGTTATAAAGAGATTGGATGAGTTTTAAAATATTGCTTATGATGCTAGTAAAAATCTCATGTTTTCAGCATTCTAATTTTGTAAAAAAAACTCCATAAGTTATTAGAAATTTAAGATTTTCTAAACATGGGGAATAGGAAATAATTTCACATAAACATATATTATGAGGATTATTTTCATTGTAAAGATACTTAAACAGTTTTAATGTATGATTTATGATGCTGGCATAAACAACATAAATTATGAACATTCTACTTTAAAGACTGCATAAGTTATTCAAAATTTATAATTTTCTTAACATGGGAGAGTAGGGCCAAATTTTGCGTAAATGTGTGTTATGAGGATTGTTTTTACAGTAAAAATGTTGAACAAGTTTTAAAATGTCATTTGTGACACTTGTATCTACTTTGAAAATTTCATAAATTATTTGAAATTTGTGATTTTCTTAATATGGCAAAATAGGACAATATTTCCCATAAACTTACATCATGAGGATTCTTGGATTGAAAGAAATACAGTATGTCCGTGAAAGAATGTCCCAGTTATAAATTTTAATAGTATCAACTATAAGCGTTGTAGAGTGATGGTTCAAGGTCACAATTAAAGAGTAGCTCAAACAGTTTTAGATAAGCGTATGCGCGAGTAGTGCTTTGTTGTTTTCTCGCTTGCAGTGCCACATACACAAAATGGCGACTCCTGAGCATAAAGCTTTTTGTGTTCTGCAATTTGCTAAAAGTCAATCTGTAATTTAATTTCAGTTCAACGTGCATTTCATTTAAAGTTTAAATGTGATCCCCCATGTAGCAAAAACATCCGCCGATGATATAGGCAGTTCGAAACAACCGGATGTGTTTGTAAAAGAAGAATAACGGTACGACCAAAGTGTGGGAAGAATTGGACTACATGTTGAATGTGTGCTTGAACATTTATAGAAAAAACTAGGTTAGTTTACCTACAATTTGATGTATGATTTGTTGTAAATAGTCTAAATTAAACTGTTATAATATACCATTGAAACTGGGACATTCTTTTATAGACACCCTGTACTATGAAGTTGTTGGAAAACTGAAATATGAAACTGGTCCCAATAATATTAAGCAACAAATAAGGATAAGATAAATGTATTGAATGGGAGGGAAGATAGCCTAATGGTTGGGATATTTCATTTTGTGACCATGCCAAGTGATTGGTATACATGATTTCTTTTAATGAATGTAAATATAGTAGGCTTTTTAGTAGAAATTTATGAGTAAAAATATGTAGTGGGGAAGCAGGGTCCACCTATACCAAGTAGTTATAACAGGTAAACTTATATATGTATTCCTTGGATTAGATTTGTAGAGAATGTTAATTATCTTTACATGATTGTTTTTTGCTTCTCATCTATTAATATCTGATTACTGGTTAAAGTATAGTGATATAGTTATTATTATTATTATTATTATTTAGGTGGAATGCCTCATCTACTGAAACAGTTAGTTCAAATGATGATGTTTCATCTCACTGCTTAGATAATGAACTATTTCCTGCTGATAAAAATAAGTCATTCAATAATATTGTTGGTTCATCTTCAAAAAGGTTTGTTTACAATAAATTTATATAAATATTTAACACCTTAGCTGCTGTCTGACCTACCAGTGGATCTCATAATATATACACACACACTCTATCTCTCAAAAGAATTTTCCCACCTTTTTTTTTTTCATATTTTCACCATATAATCTTGTATAGATTTAATTTTTATTACCCAACTGAATACGCATCAAATAATTATTAAATATTTGAAATAAAATAAAATATGATGTTTCAGAAGAAATAGATTGATCTTATACACAAGTCAAAAGAAAATTTCATAGAATTTGCTTTTGGCTTATATTTTCATTTCAGATATCTTTATTAACCATTTTATTATTTAATAATAATAATAAATTATGCATTTCATAATAATTCTATTGTTTTATGTTATTGTCATATTTCTGCTTTATATTCATGAATAATTAAATCGACAGTGTTTGATTAATAAAAGCAAAAATTTAAACTATGCCAGAAAGAAAGAAACTTCATATTGAAAAACGAGCTACAATAGTTTGCTTATATAAAAGTGATTGCAAAAGTATTTATTTTGTTTTTCTTCTAGTTTGTGTGTGTATATTATTGAATAAATTATAAAACATTAAGAATTGTTACAATAAATTATTATTAAAACATCTTTCAGCACAATTTGGAGGGTGGGCAAATACTCATGAGTGGTAATGTATATACAGTACAAAGCCGAAAATCTGGAATCGTCGGGACCGCGGCGATTCCGGATTTTCAGATTTTTCGGATTTTTGGTCATGTCTAAAAATTACAATATTTTGGTAAGTACTTGGATAATATGCAAATTCAAGTTTAAAATATATATATATATACATTATGATTTTTAAATGTATTCTGTAATTTTTTTTTTTTTTTTTTTTTTAATTTTAACAATAAAAAAAAATTAAAAATTAAACTTGAAAAACAAAACAGATTTATTAAAATATTTGCATACAAAAATCAGTACAAGTTTACAATAAAATAAAATATATAAGAAAAACATACCAAAATAAATTACTTTTTCGGTTCTTTATTTAGATATATTTTTACAAAAAAAAAAAAAAAATCACTGTTGATGATGATGATGATTAACGCCACTGAAATTGTTCAGATTTCTGGCTTTATACTGTATATAACTTTGTAAGATCCACCACTGGGTTACAGCAACATTCACATTTCTTATGAATCAATCTATGAACTAATACCAATGTTTTATATTTTTCTTAAACATGGAGTTCAAACTAAATATTCAGGGTGATTAAAAAAAACGTGGACAAAATGATATGGCAGATTAGTCATACAACAAGGATCAAAAATTGCATAGGAACAGAGGGTCACAAATGCCTGTAGAAGACGCTAGAGCCACGAAAAGGCATTAAAATACAAACACGAACTAAGCAAACAGAAATTGTCTTCATTCGAGTTCTGGATGCGTTGGGCGTAACATGGCTAGTTACACGCATTGCAAAATGATCGACATGCCTTTAATTTACGGTATGACCAACTGCAATGGACGAACAGCCTTGCGAATGTATCGTGAGAAATATCCTGGTATAAAGGTGCCTAGCCGCTCGTTCTTTGGCAGTCTGCATCGACGATTGCGTAAAACCAGCTCGTTCGACATGCACAAGGCGGATGCTGGTCGCCAACGAATAACTCCGACAGTTGATGTTGAAGAAAGAGTTATCGAAGAACTCCAGCTTAATCCTTCAATGAGTACACGAGTTGTATCCTGAAAGACCCATATCCCCCAAGCTGCCGTCTGGCGCGTTGTACATGACAAAGGACTACATCTTTATCATTTACAATGCGTCCAGGCACTGGTTGGTTGGTTGGGTTTTACGTTGCACTAGTGCTGCACAGATGGGCAATTGGCGACGGTCTGGGACTCACCCCTAGAGATGGTCCGGAGACATGCCATCGCAATTTTTACCCTCCCTGGAAAGGGATGGCTCTCCTGCTTCTGTGACCACCAGAGGTATAATTTTTGTCCAGGTACTGGAACCGGGAGACTACAACAATCGTATAGATTTTGCGTTTTGGTTTTTGCAAGAAAGTGCTGCAGACCGAAACTCCGCAGCAAGTGTTCTCTTTACAGATGAGGCTGCGTTCTCATTAGAATGTGTGATGAACTTTCACAACCTGCATACGTGGGTGGATGAAAACCGGGTACTTCATGTCCGCATGGAGCACAACGAAAATTTTCCGTTAACATGTGGTAGCATTGTAGGAGACTGTTTACTTGGTCCATACATTCTCCTAGAAAGACTTAACGGTTCAATTTATCTAACATTCTTGCAAGAGGTTCTACCAGAAATGCTGAATGATGTTCTAATGCCTATTCGTCAACGCATTCGATTTCAACACGACGAAGCTCCTGCACATTTCAACACAGACGTCAGATCACATCTGCAGGCTACTTTTCCTGGCGGCTGGATTGGTTACGATGGACCAATCACATGGCCACCACAATCACCGGATCTATCTCCCTTGGATTTTTTCTTGTGGTGATTTTTAAAAGGACTTGTGTATGAAACACTTGTTGTAATGCCAGAAGACTTGGTAGGAAGAATCGTTGTGGCAGTAGGATGTGTTCAAGATACACCTGGTATCTTTGAGAAGGTGCGGCATTCTATGCAACGTAGATACGAGGCGTGTCTCGATGCACCTGGCAAAAACTTTGAGCATCTCCTGTAGGCTGAATATTTGGCTTGCATAAGTCGCATGTGAATGAGTAATTATACATAAAATGATCTGTAATGTTTTTGTTTCTGCTTTTTGTGTTATGTATTATTTTAGACGCCCTGTAGCGGCTCCGGATCGCAGTTGCAACCCTCTGTTCCTGTGCGATTTTTGATCCTTGTTGTATGACTGATCTACTATGTCATTTTGTCCACATTTTTTTGAATCACCCTGTATAAATAAAAAACAATTAACTTTTTTTAATTCCACTGTATGGCAGGAATGTTTTCACAGGCATCCCCTAGCTTTCTCAATGGCACTCACAGTGTTGGAAGATTCAGTTCTGCGATGTTTAGCACGGCCACCATCTCTTAAGAGCATATGACACCACTCTTTGTCTAGCTACACCTCATCGCTGCCATTACAAGAATTTGAAAAGTTGATAATTTCAATAGCCTTGCAATATGGGACATATTTGTGGTTATGGTAATTAGCGAGTTTTTTACACTTTCAAAATGAATGTTTACATCTTCTCTATTAACTTTCGTTAGTGTGGTGGTGATTTGAACCATGGTGATGTGATGGCTATGTTCTTTATTCTTGTTTTTATTTTCCTTTTGGATTTGCCATGTAACACATATGATTACCTTTACTATCAGTATATGGGGTTTTATAGGTACCTGCAGTTTCCAAAGGGTGGACTAGGTCTTTGTCATTTCTGATCAATTGAAAAATATTGGGGTTGGGTTTTATAGGAATATTTACATTGTATTTAGCAGCAATATTTTTTATTTTACAGGATGCACCGCGATCATAAAGGATAGACATAGTGAATTTAAGTTGTGGTTTCTGGTAGTTAGGAATTTTATCAAGAGTTTATATTTGTTTTTTATACAGTTTATTAACTAACTTATCTGAATATCCTGCTTTTTCAGTGTGTTGCTTTATGAGGATTAATTCATTGTACAGGTCATGTAGTTCACTAAAAACAATTAAAGCTCTATTTATATATGCTTGGATGGCATTATACAGGTCATCTGGTTCACTACAAACTAAAGGTACCTTTAGGTACTTTACCAAAAACTAAAGGAAAACTATAGCAATAAAGAATGGCCAATATTCAATAACAAAATCAACCAGTTTAACCAAACTGAAAGAAATTCTATACTTAAAAGTGGAATTAAATAACTTAAGTATTGGATTAATAAAAATATTAAGCCTCCTACAGAAAATACTTGCCCTTATTTAAACTTATCTGATTTTAAGCTTAATAGCCATCAAGACACTTTATTTAAAATTATGTCACAAATTTATTATAGATGAACCTGCCGACATAAGGGATAGCATTGCCAGAACTGAGTCCGCTTTAAATAACACCTCTGAAAAATTGTAAACAAAGAGTAGAAATATAAGGAAATCAAGAAAAGTGCCTATAATCGTAATATAAACTGTGATGACTTAACTGCCCTTAAAAAGCTTAAGAAAAATATTATCACGTGTATGCTAACTGTTAAAACTAGGAAAATCGTTATATTAAATCTCAGTGATTTTAATCACAAAATGGAGGAAACCATCAAAGAGATAGGCACTATAGAGATTAAAAAAGACCCCATAAACAGACTTTTAGAGAAAACCCGTAAAGTAATTAAAGAAGGCGCTTGGCCCAGTGATAAACCTCCCATCTCATCTAATACTGTTTCCAATACTCCTTACATTTTTGGCCGTTTTAAAGATCATAAGAACCCGCCCCCCCTAAAATAAGACCTGTTGTAAGTGAAAGTGAGGGCCCCACTTATTACTTGGAGAAATACATGGTAGAAATTTATTAAAGCTTACTACCCCTCTCACCTCATTGTTTAAATTCGACTGAAGATTTTATCCATAAAATTTGTGACATTAATGTTAAGGAGAATTATCGCTTTGTAAGTTTTAACATTGTCAACCTCTACCCCTCAATAGATATTAAAGAGATTGCTGAATTGGTAAATACTGAAATTAACAAACATTACACTAACTCGGACATAGCCCGAACCTAAATATTGCCACTAATTTCCTGCTTAATGAGAATTATTTAAAATTTAATAACAAGTTTTACCAGCAACATAAAGGGGTCCCTATGGGATCCCCCATATCAGGTTTTTGGCTGATTTAAAATTACATAAAATGGAAAATATTTTAAAAAGTAAACTTGAAGATATAATATTTTATTCGTTCAGATGTGTTGACTATATTTTTGCTGTTATTGACAGTGAAGTAGATCCTAACGATATTTTAAACACTTTAATTATAATTGACCCAAATATTAAATTTACTTTAGAAGAGGAAACGAATAATCAAATAAATTGCCTTGACATAACAATAATGCAATATAAGAACCAAATTAATACCAAAGTTTGTAGAAAGCCAAGTAGTAGTGACGAAATCATTCATTATAATAGTAAAACCTAATTTAGATATAAAATTAGTGCCATCTAAGCATATATAAATGAGCTTTAATTGTTTGTAGTGAACCAGGTGACCTGTATAAGGAATTAATCCTCATAAAACAACACACTAAAAAAGCAGGATATCCAAATAAGTTAGTTGATAAACTGTATAAAAAATGAATAAAATGTCTTGATAAAATTCCTAACTACCAGAAACCACAGCTTAAATTCACAATGTCTATCCTTTATGATTGTGGTGCATCCTGTAAAATAAAAAATATTGCAGCTAAATACAACGTAAATATTCCTATAAAACCCAACCCCAATATTTTTCAATTGATCAGAAATGACAAAAACCTAGTCCACCCTTTGGAAACTGCAGGTATCCCATATACTGATAGTAAAGGTAATCATATGTGTTATATTGGCAAATCCAAAAGGAAAATAAAAACAAGAATAAAGGAACATAGCCATGATGTTGCCATGGGTAAAATCACCACTGCGATAATGAAAGTTAATAGAGAAGAGGATATAAACATTCATTTTGAAAGTGTAAAAAAACTTGCCAATTACCATAACCACAAATATGCCGTGGCTGTATTGCGAGGCTATTGAAATTATCAACTTTTCAAATTCTTGTAATGGCAACGATACGGCAGGTCTAGACAAACAGTGGCGCCATATGCTCTTAAGAGACAGCGACTGTACTAAATATCACAAAACTGAATCTTCCAACACTGGGAATGCCATTGAGAAAGCTGGGAGACCCCAGTGAAAATCTTCCGGCCATGCCTTGGAGTTAGAAAACATTGATTGTTTTTATTTATATGTTTCATACCCATATATTTAAAATAATAATGATAAAATGTTCATTATTTCTTTAAGGCATCTGTCATAGAGAGAATTTAATTATGTTTTATTGACATTCAGTATCTTATTTTTTTCTGTATGTGGTATTTCTCAGTAGTATTACTCAGCTTGTGTAATAAATGACTATATTTAAATATCTGATATGTTTTAACTTTAGAGGATTCAGTAATAGAGAAAGTATGCCTGGGGGATTAGAAAATGTCTTAGAGTATGGTGAACATTTTCTGGTAAGTGGTCTCCATCTCTTATTTTTTTCCTTTATTTCTCCTTCTCTGTTTCTCTGACTCTTTATAAGTTAAATCTTATTTGTAAATCATTTTCCTCCTCATAAACAGTAAAAATACTTTTATCTTAAAAATAATTGGAAAAGTTTGGAAAATGCTCAACATTGAAAAATTAGCTCCTAAAAAATATTAATGGGTTTGAAGATTGTTTATAAATTACTCATTAAAAAAATGTATATATAAATCATATTAATTTATAATAAGATATGAAAATACTTGGATCATCCAGAAAGTCCTGTGGCTTTAATATTTTTTGTTTGAATTTAGTGCTAAAAATAGAGAATTAATAACTACATTTTCATTATATTACATTTTTTATTTCAAAAAAAGGTAAAATACTAGTCATATTACTCGTAAAAATTGCACAGTATAAGAATAAAGTGCTGTTTCAGATGACATAGTTCGGAGATGGTTCAAGAAGCATGGAAATTTTAGCCCTGAAGACGCCTGCTTTAGAAAACCATCATCTGAGAAAAGGAGGACATCTTAAAAAGCTATCACTGAAAATTCACATTACACAGTCTGAGAGCTATCACATGGACTAAATATTCCCAAAAATCATTTGAAGAACATTGAATATGTAATCCACTATATTGTGTTAGTACCCCATACTTTGAGTTTGCTGAATGTGCTTGTTTGAGTTTCAGCATGTAATTATTTGCTGGGATGAAATAAAAAAGCTTTTATTTTTCAAATAACTCATTACTAGCAATGAGAAGTGAATGCTGTACAATAATATTACAAGGAAAAAAAATCATGGGGTAAGCCAAATGAACTTCACCAAGTAACATTGATATATTACATCCCAATAATGTAATGCTTTTTGTATAGTGAGACTACAAAGGAATTGTTTATTAAAAATTTTTTCTACCAAATCAAACTATAAATTCAGAAATATGCTGTTCCAAAAATAGAAAAAAAAAATAGCCAGAACTGATCAAGATGTTATCTTCCAGCAGGACAATGCTTGGTTTGACATTGCAATGGATGCCAGTTAATGATTTATTGAATATGGTTGGGATACTTTATTTCCCCTCCCATATTCATCAGACCTGACGTTTTCAGATTTTTGCTTTTTCAGGTCACTTTAAAATTCTTTGGAAGGCCAGGAGTTTTCTTCTTGAAAGATATCAAACAGCACCTTTATTACTTCTTCACAAATAAACTTGATGATTTTTTTAACCCGTTAGTAGTCGCTATAGACAGCGCCACCTATTACAGATTGTGCACTTTTTATTTAACTCGCACCAATAATTTTAAAAAGGGATGTGATCAACGTTCCTTTGATTTTATTCGCGTTTTGTGTATATCAAATGCCACTTCTAAAAATTTTTGGTGGCTATTGAATAAAAAAATATGGCAAAACTGAAGGATGGGCGGCAAATCGACCAACTAGCGACTACTAACGGGTTAAAAGAATTTTTCAGCTACCAGATCTATAGCAAAAAAGTCATAGAACAAATAATGCTTATGTTGTTCAATAAAACTTAATTATGGCTTTATACTGCTTTATTATAATTTTTCATCAAAAAATCGCAGAAGTTTCTGGATGACCCAATAAATAATATTAGATATATTTAATTGACCTTGATAAGTTTAAAACACTACATTACTAAACAAGAATTATACTAGTTCTTTTGCATGATATAAAATATCAGTTGCTAAAAATGTAAGATAAGAGATGCAGAATGCAGATTCTTGTTAGTCAGTTGTAATTTTTTCCTAAAACTTAAAATACTGTGTCACTAAATTAACTAATTAGACTTATTAGCAAATGGCTGTCATTTCAATCATACTCAGTTAAAATATGTATATGCAGCAGATTTTTTTAGAAATATGTATTTATTATTTTTTCTGGGAAACCTGCCTATTAACTTCTACTAGATGTACGAGCTAATAATGCAGATCATTTACAATAAATAGTTGCAGTGGAATGTTTTAGATGTGAGGTGATGTGTGGGCTATAATTCATTCCAGTGACAAGAAGCTTCAAATTCTAAGCAATCAAATGAGTGACGGTGTTAATCTCATAAATATATTTATGCTGAAACATGACAAAATTCTTGCCAGAAAAAGAGCATAGGCAGGAGGTGTTGTTTCATTGCTTTATTTTGAAGAAAGTGCTGCTTATACTCCGGGAAGTTTATGATGAACGTGCTCCTGTGAATGATGGTTTAAACACTGTAAAAGAAGTAATTTTTATGTGAATGAAAACAAATGGCCAGGTCAACTGAAAAAGTTTGAAGACAAACAACTGCAAGCTGCTAAAATCCAGTGAAAACATTAATAGTGATTACTACCGGCAACAAATAGTCAATAAGAACCATGCTTTTAAGTGAATACAATGGGCAAAAAGATGACAAGGTATTTTTGCTTCATGATAACATACCATCACACAATTCAAAACTTATTAACACCAGACTTTGTCCCTTGCTGTACTCACCAGATTATTACTTATTCCACTCGATGGTACACGCACTGTCTAAGCAGCACTTCACAACATATGAAGATATTAAAAAAAAGTAGGTCTCTGAATGGTTTGCTTCCTAGGACGCAAAGTTCTATAGGGAGGTATCTACAAATTACCTAAAAGATGGAAGAAATGTGTAGCTAATAATGGCCATTATTTTGAATAAAGCACATGTGCTGTTTCTATTAAAATCATCATGTTTTCTTTGCTTACAAAATCTACATTATTATTCAATACACCTAGTATAATTCTAATTGATGTAAATATATAAATTTCAAACATTGACTGTGATTGATACTTAAATATATGTTTGAAAAACCTTAACTTTGGTGATAATAAGCATTCAAAGGTGGTTTGATTTTTTTTTTACTTTTAGAGACAAGTGTGCAATGTAAATTGAAAAAAAATGTTCAAAGTAAGGTAGGAAAAAAGACTAAGATAAGAAAAATTCCGGTTATTAGTTTTCAAAAAGTTACGCTTTTTAGATTTTTATTTATACGACTGTCCTATGCAAATTTTGTCAATTAGAAATCTTGTGTTGCATCTTTAAAAACTGTTGAATGATGCAGAAAATAAATGGACTTATACCACTGTTCCATACTTAAAAGGCTGTTTCTATGATGAAAACAGACGTTATATAGAAATTGATAATTTTTTTATCAAAAATATTATGATATGGGGGGGGGGGGAAAAAATGCATTTAAATAATCTTAACCCCTTCCACTCCAGGGACGTACGTGCGTACGTCCTAGTGTTAATGGCCATTAATACCATGGACGTACGTGCATACGTCCAAAGAAAGTATATGATACTATTTCAAAATTATAATCTGGTATTTCAGACATTTACACTACAGCTAGTCTGGAGCGGAAGGGGTTAATAGACATATATAAACAGTGCTTATGTGAACTATAGGACATATGCAGTCTCACAGTTGCTATACATAATTAAATAATTAGGCACATAGATATTTTATAAAATGTATTTTATTAACAAAATAATAATAATAATAATAATTGGTTATTTTAAAAATCTGATACAATAATTTAAACAGAAGATTATTTAGAATATAATTTTAGAACTTAGAATATATTTAGAAATTAGCACCTTGTCATCTTGTGTAGAAAAGATTTGGAAACTTTTTTGTTCAATGTTTATCTGATGATAAAAATTAAATGCAGATCTCACAAAACAAAATCTTCAATATCATTTGAAAATTAATTTGATTTAACATATGATAAATATTAAAATAAATCGTATACATATTTATTATAATTATTTCAAATAAAAAATGTTAATCCTAAAAAAGAATAATAAATAATCCTATGAATGTATGATTGGACGACAAATTTACTCTAAACAAGCAAAAATAGTTTTAAATGTAAATAATATTATATTTTACAGGGTTGCCACAGGCTACTAAAAGACAACTATTTTCAACCTAAGGAGACTATGACTACTTTTTTTGCCTGAAAAGCTTGAAAAAGCAACTATTTTTACGAAAAGGCAACTATTGGGAGACTATTTTTCACCTTTTGCAAAATTCTTCCAGAAATATCAGGAAAATCTTTCAGAAAGAAATATTTATAAACAATCTCATATCTTAACCTTTTCATCCTTTATTTATTTTTACCACCTTAAAGTATGGTATATCCCTAATGCTGACCTTGAAGCAGGTAGAACATCCAGTGAGAATGTAGAAATAGCACCAGACATGACATATGTACCTAATAAGCTAGCCAATTTGCTTATTGCAAATGATTACTAGTACACTCCTGTGACCTATTATGTCCTTCCTCACCCTGATTTCATGTAAGAAAAAATAACAAAATTATAATAGAAAGCTCTTTTAGTAAGTCAGAAAAGGAAGAATACATTTTAAAAAAAAAACATAAATGGTATTAAATAGTAAGAAAATGCACATGTTTTTTTATCCTTTAATGATCGTTGCATGTGATATTTAAGCTATTTTGCTCACTAGACTACTATTTAGGCAACTATTTTTTGCATTGCATCTTGCACCACTAAATTTAAATTATGAGCTGTACAGTGAATAAAGATGGCTCTTGGTTCAATATTTAAGGTTTTTTTTTTGTAATCCACTTTAACGTCCATTGACGTTGGCGGCACAATCATAGCATTGGCTCCGACAATTTCTAACATCTAATTCAAAATGAGTTAAAGCATCTTGCACAACTTTAAATAATTCAAGAGATGTTGTTTTAGATGTTTCATAAAAATCTAAAAGCATTTCTTCAGTTTGCAAATTTTTTAACACATATCTGAAACATATTTTTATTTGTTCTTTCATTGTGATATCCGAAGTTTCATCCATAATTGAATAATAAGTCACTTCTTTTATTAATTGTAGTATGTTCTGTTGCACTTTCTGGGATAGCAAAGAGATCATCTCATTTAATATGTCGTGAGAAAGCCATTTATATTTTTCCCGGCTTAACCACAACTTAAGCTCTGGAACTTCTTCTGATCTCAAAAGTAATAATTGATATCTATTGGACGACTCGTCTTCATGCCCTCTAATCGATAATCCTTGTTGAGTTAAGTAATGCAGAGAAGATATAATTTTTAACAGAGCTACGCAAGTCTTTTTCATTTCTTCCAACTTTGCTTTAGAAATTTGGGAAAGCACATTTGTCCTTTTTTTTAATATTCGTTTGAACAGATATCGGAAATCTATGGAACACTCCATTTTCATGCTTTTTAAAACATTCGAGGGCTTTTTTCCAATTTGAAAATCCATTCTCAACAAAAGCTTTATATGAATCTTTTTCTGAATTAGTTGTGACAATAGAGGGCGGCATTTCATTACGCAAATCCTTACAAATACTGCAAAAAACTTTATTTAATTCTTTTTCATATATTAACCACGGAAACACATTTTTCTATTTTTCTTGATAAGTTCGTCCTATGTTTTTTATCATTTTCTGATGTAGGATTGTTACCACAATTTAATTTGGCATCATTCGCATTGACAGATTCACATTGTTGTATATTAACGTTTTCCAGTTTGCTGCTGGATGAACATATTACAAATTTATCCATACCACATACATGGGCGTCGGCAGAATAGGGAAAGGGGGGCACTTGCCCCCCCCCCCTGGAAAATTCTACTGAGCATTTTTTCTTTAAATTGCTATCAGAATTTTATTTCAAAAAAATATTTTTTCAGGTTGTGCCCCCCCCCCCTCTGAAATTTGTTCTGGCGACGCCATTGACCACATACAGAATATTTTATGATATAATTTATACAGCTTTTTGCTTAGGAAAGAGTACATTTAAATATGTTCTGCCATGTATTGCATGACGTGTAACTATCATCCGCAATAATTTAGTTACTTTTAGAAAACTCCTGCTCCTAAGTTCTGCAAAAATGGACTGGATAATGAACAGATTCTACAACTGAACAGATAGACTGGCTAATTGTAAATACACTAAAAATGTTATCTTACTCAAAGAGAAATGCAGCAACAACAACTTCAAAATTAATGGTTAAATAACTATAGCTAACAAAAATAAACATCTGTAGCTTGTTCTGCACAGTCCATTGAGTCCACAAATCAATAATGTTCATATAAAATAAGTAGTTCACATAGAATAATATATCATTCGCACCTCATAGTTGATAATCATTTTCATCTATTGGAGATGGCAGTGGCTAACATATTGGAGAAAACTTTCAGAATTTGCTTTGAAATGGTGTTCTTATCTGGCCTCCTTAGTGCTCTAAAGGCGATTCGTGACGCTTTATGCGGAAGTAATAATGATCATTTGATAGACTATGTGATCAATTGTTTTCATTTTTTTTTATCATCTAGGAATTATATTATTATGCTGTTTATAATATTAGGTTGTTTTATAATCAATAAATTTTTCCATCATTTTTGAGGCAGAAGCATCCCACACTATCTGAATCTTCCCACATGGGGGAGGTAAAGTGTATTTTTTTCTTTTTCGGTCAGTCAGAGAGACCAATCGAAGTTGACTTCTGTTGATTTCTCTTATTTTATTTTATTTTCTTGCTTCTTTGTATGTGTTCCTTTTTCTTGAGAGGAGCTTACAATAAATCTCCCACTTTTTCATTTGGGTTCAGGGATACTAGTGGGGTTTTTGAATGATCAGAGATGTTTTAATATTTATTTTCAGTTGACTATCAAAATCTTCTCTACAGCCTATATAAAAAATCGCACTGAATGTAGTTTTACGCAATTCACTTAAAAAACATCCCTTTTAGCAAATACAAACTATCACATTCATATCTGCAAGCTCACATAACAATTAAAATATCCAAACATCACACTTTCCTTATTTCAAGGTAATAAAAAATGACATAAATTTTGGGAGCGTATCTGTCTGTGACTCTGCAAGCAGTATCTCACGTGGAAATGAATATCAGATACGGCGCACACAACCTATAGTAATGACATACAGATGGCAGCACTGCATAAGCAGTGTTATCAAAAAGCCCCGTTTTGCCCTACTGCCCCATTTTGCACACCCTTCTCCTATGAGTCATCAAAATATGCCAAATAGTGTAATGTTCTTATATAGAAAAGTAACTAGTATACAGAGTATCTTTGTACCTTGTTTTAGAACTTCTATGTGGGTAGGGTGCATTCCGACAACTTGGAATCATATAGCAATGTAGGGTCAGAAATACTTTCCTTATGTAATGGTGTACTCAGAAATATCACAAATAAAAAGACACCTCATAAGTAAATATTTTTATAATAAATGTACATGAACAAAAGGAACATGAGTCAAAGATACTGTTTGACGTTTCGTCCATTGACTAGGCCTCACACATACGGTGCAAGGAATTCAAAATATTCTAGAATAGTCTATGCATATCTTGAATTTTCCTGACAGCTACTGTGATTTGTGCTACTAGTACTTTGGTATTGTAATAAACTGCTATTTTAATATACCCCCACCCCCCGAAAATAAAAATAAAGATGGTCAAACAGTCCAACTTAATGTATTACCACTTCTAATCTACTTTTAGCCAAATTTGTGACCTATGGTAATTATTAAGGCTTAAATGAAAATAGGCCCCATCGTTTTGGAACCACACTCTCTGTTGTATCAATGCAGAAATCTGTTAATCACCAATATGATCTGACCTATATTCCTTTTGTTCATGTACATTTATTATTAAAATGAATATTCACTTATGTGGCATCCTTTCATTTTTTACGTTTATGCGCCACTGCATCAAAAAAGCATTTCTAACCTCACATTGTTATATGATTCTGAGTTGTCTGGAGGCACCCTACCCATCCTACAATATCTGAAACATGGTACTGAGACAGCCTGTGTATAATTACTTTTTAACCTTCGTTTATTAGCATGCTTTTTTATTTATTTATTTATTTTTTGTACTTTAGAATGTAGTTTCTTCCATAAATGTTGAATATCAAAACCATTATAATGAATTTTAAACTTAACATTAAATTTCATTTTGGTTTCTATAAGTGCTTAATTTTAAAATTTATTTGTAATATATTTGTTGTTTCTTTGGTTTTAATTTATTTGGATCTATTTCTTTAGGAAATGCAGTCAAAGATTAATACTTGGCCATTAAAACAGCCTATGAATCCTGGATTTTGAAAATAGAAAAGCTTTATATTTTTAGACTTTTAAATGTAAAGGCAATATTAGTCTGAATATTTTGTATAAGATTGTTATATTTGTACATATATTACTTATATTTTATATATCCCGAATTACTAACAGTCTCGCCAGTTTTAATATTCTATTTTATTACATTGATATTAAAAATAAGTGCTTATGCTGGTTTTCTCGACCATTTTTATTGGTTTTAATTAATAAATTTTAATGTAAATCGTATTATTTGTACTAATGTTTTTTTTTTTTTTTTTTTTTTTTTTTCACTTTTCTCATGTTTATACTGTATCATATATAATTTTAACTGTTTATATAAAGTACGCTGTTAATCTATTAATAAGAATATTATATCTATGCTTTCAGGGATGGAAAATCTTATATATTAGATTGCCATAAATTAATTTGTCATTGCTTAAAATGAAAATAAAAGTTTGTTCTAAAAATGTTTTTGAAGGCCATTTACTACTTTCATCCAAAAATATATCCGTCTGTTATGTAAGATAATAAAGTTATTATTTAGTCAATAGTTATATAAACTATTTTATCTCAGAAAATTGAATAAATTGTTATTGACAAATACATTAAATTATTTATTTATCATGCCCGTGTTATCAAGGGCCGATCTAGGCAAATTTTGAGAAACTTTTGCTACCTCTTCAAAAAATTCCATATTATCAGTATTATTTAAAATAATTACCTGTACTTGGTTCAATGAAACCCTATTAACTTCTTATTAAACATTATAATAAAGTGACTACTAAAATTTTACATGATAATAATTTTTTAATAAAATAAATAAATAAAAAGTCTCAAAAATAAAAATCTGAATTGACTTCTGGTTATCAGCTTTTCTTGAACCATTTCTAATATACTACAATCTTAAGTAGCTGCAAATTATTGATTTGTTCAGGAAAAATGTTGGGCATTTTATTTTATTTTTTTAACTTAAAAGATATATATTTGTGGTATTATTTTAATGAAGAAGAAATACAATCAGAAAGTCATTCTTTTAGCTGTATCTTTTTTATTTTTTTTTTTCCCTTTACTTCTCATTGATGTATATTAAATTCATTTATGGATTAATATAAAAGGTTGGCCATAACCTCAAAATTTATAGTTAAAACCTTGGGCTACTTTGGATAAATTAAAATTATGTTTAAAAATGTTTGAGAATCTTTGTTATCTATACTTTTTTTTAAACATTCTGTTGACTCTGTAGTAAATTTTTCTCCACTAATTATCTATTAGCATTGTTCTAGCTGTTCTGTGCAGCAATTTCCAGTGTATAATCTGCAGGTCAGATAAATCAATTTTACACCAGAAAATTTAATTGACAGATAATGTTATATGACGCACTTTTTCACAGAAATATAGCTTTTTATATTAATTAAAAATTTTTGTATAAAATTGATGTATCTGACCTGGGAATTATATGCTGGAAATTATGGTAAATGGAAAAATTACATAATGCAGTTGGGGGGGGGGGAATTCTTCTAGATTTGTTTAAGACAGAATCTCTCTATATAAAAATGGTATGAAAATCTGGTCCACATTCGTTTAAATAACCTTTTTAATATAGTTCATTAGTGCTAGGGAAAACTTCTAAACTTTAATGTTATTCCTTTATTTAATATGGACTGTCACAAGTATCTTTAAAAAATAAAGTTTTCAAAATCTATATTATATGTTAACTCTCATTATTTTTTGTTCAGTCATAAATAGGTTATGTATGACAATAAATCTTACATTTTTAAAAAAATGTACTACACATATGGATTTATTAAAAAAAAAAAAAAAGTTTTATATTTGATAATTTGATTTTTGAAAAAGTAACAATTTAATTATAGCAAAGTTTAGTCTAAAACTTCTTATAATTTCCGTGTTCATTTTTCTTGTGTTAAAAAGAAATGTTTTCTTTTACTTCAAAAGCCATTTTTAGAAACGTATATTTATTATTTGAAAAGTAGAATTTGAATGATGCAGGTTAAAAAAATGAATTTGTAGTTTAAATAATTGTAAGTTATTTATCCTTAAACAGTAAAGAAAAGGCAACTAAATTAATCTTTTTATCATGTCATGCTATTAGTTAACCACTGTGACCATTTATATCATAGCATTATTACATATGCTGTTAGTGATAACTAATAGTGCAAATAGAGTGTTTATGCTGGGATGCTGTCTGTACCTCTCATGTTAGGGTGAAAAGTATTAAAAAATAGAAACAACATTTTGTGCTTCATTGATCTATAGCATTATCACATTTTGTCACAGTTGCAGGAGTGAGGTATTGTTTTAAATTTTTCTTCATTACTGTGAATAATTAGTTGAATGAAAAAAGTGTGCTATGCTTAAAAAGGAAAAAAAAAAAAAAATCAAATAATTAGTATTTGTTTATTTATTTTTAACTATATATATTTTAAGTAAACATAAAATATTTGAATCTAAATGAGCAAAAGTTTTATTTAAAAGCATTTTAGAACCGTTGATGGAATATTTTTATGTATTATTTATTTTCTGATAGCTTAGCTTCTAGTACAATAGTCTTTTTGTATCACATTTCCTTTGGTTTTGGCAATAAAACTGTTAAATGTAAAAACATGAAAAACAATAAATTTCAGAAAGCTGGTAATGTGAAGATGTTGACAATTCTGAATAGCTTGTTACTTGTGATAAGAGTTAGATGTACCTTTAAGAATTGAATTTCGGGAGCAATTTGTCAATGTATATTAGCTTAATCTTTGATAATTTAATTAAATGATAATTTGTTATGTCTATTAGTTAATCGCTATGATATAGTGATAAAAACAAAATTGATCACTTGGAAACTGCTGGTATTTATGAAATTAGCTATAAAATTAACGATAATAATGAGAGTTACTATATTAAAATAACTAAAAACTAAAAAATAGAATTAAGGAGCATAAAGTAAATATCAAATTCAACAATATGTACTACTACTGCACTAACAAAAGTATACCAAAATAATAACATTAAATTAGATTTTGATACCATTAAAAAACTTACTAATTATGAAAATCACTATTATGCCATTAATTGCAAAGTCATAGAAATTGTTAAAAATCTGCACACCTGCAACAATAATAATCCATCTCTGAGCACTGACCACAAGTGGCAGCACCTAATCAGACTGGAGAATGGGAAGAGCCAAAATTAGTTTTTTTGTCACCTAACTCATCAAAGGAATCTGTACTTGAGGAAAACAAAGGCATTTTGCATTTTATTTCAACTAATTTTTTTTTACATTTTTAATTAAATTAAATTATTAATTTAAGAGAAAATATTTGTTATATTAAAAACATGTTTTTCAGCATGGATAATTTTTTTTTTTCTTTAAATTAAAAGAAAAGAATAATTTAACAGGAAATATATTTATATTACCGTAATTTTCGGTAGATAGGTCGCACCAACGAAAAAACACTAAAATTAAATTAACTTTCATCAGATAGCCCGCGGCCTGTACCAAGATAAATCTATAGCTTAAACAAATCTTTACACATACCTCGATTTCGTAATCAATTTTTTAAATTTTTTTTTTTAAGCATTTTATTTATTTTTCTTTTATTACTAATACATTAGCATTAAATCGTCGGGAACTCGCCGATTTCAAATTACAAAAATTTCCGAAATATACCTAGATCTTTCAGAAATTGGACGCATTTACCTAAGTAAAATATATGATACAATATGAATGTTGGTTTAAAAAAAAATAATAATAAATAAATAAAGATATAAAAATAATAAATTATTGATTTATTTATCCATTTATCTATTATTATCTCTTCTTTCCTTTTTTTTTTTTTTTTTGTCAAATAATATTTACAATTTTATTAATTTGAAATATTTAAAAGTAAAACATTATAGCAAATAATTTTCATTTTTGTGGTGGCGCCATCTTCCTTAATTTTGGAGAAATAACTTTTAAATAATATTATAAAAAAATAAGTAAATATAAATCCCAGAAATCAAAGATATATCATTAAAAAATTGTTAAATTATTCAGAGTATGACAAGTTAACTTAAAAATCGTTTTATTATCATACAAATTAATAATATTAGGTGTAAAAGATTTAATTAAAATTAAAAATATACATATAAATAAATAATGCTAATATATACGAGGTGTGGCTATTAAATAACGAGACTATTGCTGTAAAACATTTTATTTTAAATTTATACTCCTTTAATTATTATCACCTTCAATATACACCCCTCCTCTATCCCTACAACGCTCCATGCGAATTTTCCATTGTTCCAAACAGTGCTGGAAGTCTTGACCTGTAAGCTTCTGCATGAGGCGTGCCGCTTTTTCTTTCACAGCTTTAACTGACTCAAATCGTGTTCCTTTTAATGCAGATTTAACTTTGGGGAACGGATAAAAGTCACATGGGACTAGGTCAGGCGAATAAGGCGTATGGTCTAAAACTGGGATGTGGTATTTGGCTAGAAACGCCTTGACAGACAATGACGTGTGAGCCGGCGCGTTGTCTTGATGGAGAACCCATGACTTGTTCTTCCACAATTCGGGCCGTTTTTTCCTTACCCCTTCACGGAGTTGAGCAAGCACCTCAAGATAGTATTGTTGATTAATAGTTTGACATTCAGGAACCCAGTGAAGTACACAATACCATGAATGTCGAGAAAAAAGATCATCATCGCTTTGAATTTCGGTCATCATCTCCAAAGTTTTCTCATCCATCTTGGAAACGCTTGAACCACTCATAAACTCGCGCTAGTGATAAACATTCATCGCCATAAACTTGTTTTAATGAAAGATAACTTTCACTAGCGGTTTTATCAAGTTTCACGTGAAATTTCACGACAATTCTTTGCTCTACTTTTACACTTATCACGTTTTTTCGACAAAATGAAACAAACACCTCTTACACAAATGAAGATTACGGCCAGACTAATTTCTCTACAAACACGGGAGATGCTGCAATCGAAAGAGAAGGCTTTACACTGCACAGCTCTCGGTCGTTCGGATTTGGCGCATATGTAGTTCATCTGTAGCAGCAATAGTCTCGTTATTTAATAGCCACACCTCGTATACACCCCACCATTAGGCCTGGAACTCTAATGCAGTCAATCGGCCTTAATGCCAACCCACCTCATTTAATAAAAGGAAAAAAGAGAAATTGGAAATATTATCTTCATTAATTAGACTGATTTTATTGATGTTCCTCCATTTAAACGCTTTTTCAATATTTCTATTTTATGAGATATACTGAGAAATGCATGTTCCTCTGTTTTTTAATCCCGTAAATCACTGTTTTTCTCTATCTAATTCTTAAAAAAAAAAAAAAAAAAAAAAAAATGAATGAATAATTCTAGCTCTTAGCAAAGCAATAAATATACCCACTTGAGTTTTGTTTATTTCTGCTACAGCTGCATTTTCCTTTCTCATTCACTTGATTGCACTTGCCCTTTGACCTTTATCAGCACATAGCCCAAGTGATGGCTTTTTTTTTTTTTTTTTTTTTTCCCTGTTTGTTTTACTGAATGAACTTTGGACAACACGATTAAAAAAAAAAAAAAAGGAAAGAAAGATAGATAATGAGATCAGAAGGTTTTTTTCTTTTCTTTCCGTGGGATAGGATTATTGTGGAAGTGGGAGAAAGTTTGTTTAGGAAAGTTTGGATTTTTATGCAGACTTTGATGGATTTAAGTCTTTTGTTCTTTTCTTTATTATTATTTACATACGCATATGCAATTATGTAAGGATACATATTCAATATAACAGTAATGTTCTCATTTCAGAAATAGTTTAAATATCACCAATATAAGATTTTATTATCTGCTAATTATGTAGAAATAATTTGAATATCATCAAATTATAAAAGTTATTAATACTGATTTTGGAATATTTCGATCAGTGGTGATGGCATACGTTGAGAGTTTTGATAATGTTATTTATTTCAGGTCAATCATTTTTTAGTAAACAGAGCTCTAGTTTTACTGCAAGATTTTTGTCTGGTGCTGCCATCTACTGACAAAATACATAATCAAATTCAAAATATTTAGTTTTTACGCATTCTGTGCTTTTGAATTTAAATGATTAAAAATTTTTGAGATCCGAGAATTTTTTTTTTCTCAATAGATAGGCCGCAGTTGCCAATTTTGAACTTTTAAACACGTATAAGCCGCAGCTTATTTCCCGAAAATTACGGTACACTTAGATAAAATTTTCTTAATGATTTGTGTTAGTGTTTTATGTAAATTTTTAAATACTATTTTTTATTTTTTTTGTTACTAATAGCAAGTGTTGATCATCTGCCCTTAATTGTGTTATTATTCATATAATTTTTTTCATAAAAAATCCTGAATTAACAACAGGTGTTGCTCAACTATTCAGTGCCACATTTAACTTTTTATTTAAAATATTTTATTAAACTGTTAAATTTGGTGGTGTCGGAGGAACTGACAATAAAATTGTACAAAGGACAAATTTTCTGAATGATTTCATTATTTTATAATTACTTAACTCAGATTTTTCAAAATATGGATAAACATGAATTTTACAAATCGAGTAACCTCAACGAAAAGCCAAATATTTAACAAAATTTTCATCATGATTGTACAATAATTAATTGATCAATTTTCTAATGTTTCTTGTTCTCATTTGAAAAAATGCTTATGCTTTCATCAATTTTCTACTTTTAATCGCTGCCATTGTAAATTAGAAACTATAATTGTAACTTTAAACATGATATATAATATATATATATATATATATATATATATTATAAATAAATATATGTAAAGTTATAGGGGTGTGCCTGGGGTTTCTATTAAGCTTTTATGTTTGTCACTTGCAAAACTTACAAGTCCATGAAGCTTCTGTAATGTTAAATGGGCTGGATTACAGAATGTAAGCATCTTAGAAAGGATGAGGAGTCTTTCAGGTTAACTAATATCCTTTATTAACCTTTTCCTGACGGCAGATTCTGACCAGCTAGTGTTCATAAAGACAGAAGATTTAACCCCCTGTCGGTGTTTTTTAATTTCAGGTGACTGGGAGTTTCACAATGGCTGTGGGAAGTCCCGTCCGACCTACATAATAGAGTGGTTTCTTCTACTAAACAATTTCCCTTTAAAGGGAAAAACTTTCACCCTGAAATCTCCATTGCACTCTTTTATAGGGGAAAAACTTGTTGATTGTAGAACAAATCCTCTTCACTGTATTTATGTTTATTTGAAAAAGTCTTTATTCTGTTGACAATGCAATTTTTCATGTTTAATTTGATAAATACAGAATTACTATTGAAATAATATTAATCAATAAATTTGGTGTGAAATTTTTAAATGTGCTTATGATTATGTAATTTAAGAAGAAGAAATAAAAACAAAAGAATTACAATTTAAATTCTATATAAATTGTATTTGGGAGAAATTTCTGAGATTTATTGCTTTAATTAGAATACTTTTAAAAATAAGTGTTGAAGCTTTTAATAAAAAAATTGGACGATGAAAACTGAACAATATTACATATGATTAAATAATTATTTTTTAATATCAAGTGCTAATTATTATTTATTTATACATTTTATGATATTAAGAAGTTATACGGGTTTCAAAAGCTTAAAAAAAACATATATCTATATATCTATATCTATATATATATATATATTTTTTTTTTTCTCTCAATAATTTGCACAACATTTAAACAATATTTTATAAAAGTTTCAGCAAAAATTCAGAAAATTGACCAAAAAATGTATGTACTTAAAATATATTTGCAAAATTCCATGGTTCTAAATAAATAAATAAATAAAATAAAATATTAAACGTGCCGATATGGTAATTGCTCAGGCTTTATGCATTAAGCATCTGGTATTAATGACCTATTTATGGACTTGCATGTATTTTAAAGGTAAAAAAAATCAAATAAGATAAAAATAAAAATGTATGAAAATAATAAATAAAAAATATTATTCAAAATTTTGAGCATATAAAAGAGCAACACGCAATTTTATTTTGAAGAAGTATATAATAATTCAATAAGATCGGTGCATTAGTTTTTGAGAAGTCACGCTGATAATTTTTCTAAAATGTTTTCGAAAACCCACTCGCTGAATTTTCCAACAGTTTCAATGAAAACTTTATATAATATTTTTTTAATGTTGTTTTTTTATAGTCAAAATACTGGTATTTATTTATTATTTTATTATTATTTAAAGAAAACAAAAAAAAGAGAGAGAATATACTTTTCAAAATTCATAACCAATGAAACACCTTAATTAGTTTAAATAGATAATTTATAATATATATATATATTTATAATAAATGAAATTTTTATTTACTTTTATTTGTTTTTATGAATATACGAACTAATATAAGCAATTTACTTATGTTTTCAATTTATTTATTTTTTTAATCATAATCAAAGCATATAAATTCTAAAAGTATGTTTGGTTGGGAAAAAAGAATTAGTTATAAAAACTTTAAGATAGATAATAATAATTATTATTATTATAATAATAGTAATAATTATTCTACATTCAGTATTGTGTTCAAATCATTTTAAAATGAAAGTATGTGTGATATAGAACTCTCACAAAGGGAAAAATTTTACCATTAAAAAAAAAAAAAAGTTTCTTTGAAAATTATTTTAGAAGTTAAATGTTAGAAGTTAATCCAGTTATGTAAAATTAAAATTTTTGAAAAATACAGTGTAAGCTAATTTTCTCTCAAATGCATATTTAAATTTATAAAATAATCAAAACAATCATAACCCAATAAAAAAAAAATATATATATATACACAACATCATAATACATTAATTTATTTAAAAAACATATTTTATTTTTTACTTTTTTTCTTTTGTAAAGAAAAAAGTACCCCCCCCCCCTTTTTTTTTTTTAAGAAAAAAAATTCTGTAAAAGTAACGTAATTATTTATCTTACATTTATCTTTTCTTTCTTTTTTTACAAGATAAAAAATTAAGTATGCTTGTTCATAGAGTAGAAGCATAATCCTCCTCATAAAAATCGATATTTCAGAGTTCATAGGAATGCTATTCCTTCACTAGAATTGTCCTTATAGTTTAAATTTATGAAAAGATAAATAATATAAAACAATAGTAATAATATATAAATTTATAGGAAAAGATAAGGGAAAAAATAATTAAACAAAATAAATAAATAATAATTGTAATAAATATGGGTATTATTAGTATATATAGGCCAGGAAAAGATTCATTGCAAATTTTCAAATTTCTGACGAAATTGCGGATGGTTGAGATTAACATTAAAGCAGTGAATAATGATTTAAAAAAAAAAAAAAAATCCGTTGTTTCCATAAAATTTAAGAATCATAAAAAAGATTAAAGTTGCCGAAATAAGTAAATAAACTGTTCACAAAGAAGACGCAAAATTTTCCGTTTGTAAAGCAATATGTTATTAATGAATATGATATTTTTAGTGAATTATAATACATTAAATGTAGATTTCCTTTTACTCCCGTATAGAGAACTAAAAACAAAACAACAAATGTCAAAATATATTCTCTAAGTATGACAGAAATTAGAAAGAATTCCAGTATTTTGTCATTAATAATGAAAGTAAAAAGCGGCAAATGGATTTACGATTAATCCAAAAGTACTCAGAAAATTCCTTTTCCAGGTATTTTAAGAGTATTTCCACTAAAATTTTGTTATTAAAAGAAACGAATTCTGCATGGAGACAAAGTCTCTGTCTTGCATTCAGTTTAGGGAAAAAGAGGGAATGGGGATTAGCGAAAGATGTAACATCCCAAAGGTGATCATTTTTAAGAACTTTGACAGTTCTATCCGCCCCTAAAGCAGGTGAACAATATCCGAGGGGAAAAGTATAGCTTGGTCGATTTTTGAACCAATGCCATCTTTTACAACAGGTTACTTCTTGGTTGAAATATCGACCAGCCGCCTTCTAAAGGTTAAGTGTAAAGATGCAGTCTTGGCTGGAAGTTAGACACCCTGAGCAGATATTCGCTCTTAGTCCTGGAAGAGTTATGCAGTGGTGCTAATGATTGGTGGTTTGCTGTAGCGGCAGACCCCACAGGGCCGCAAGTTTAGTTAGCAAGTATTACATGACGAAAAAGCACTCTTGATCGGTTTGTTTTTAATTTTTGTTTACCAGATGTCAATTCCATTTGGTTAATAAATTGCTGATTGCCCCATTAGCTGAGGTTCCAGATACCCATGATTACTTAATATGCAAGACCCAACCGCAAACACTGACAAAAAGCACTGACTAAGATTTTTCTTTTTAAAGTTGTACAATATTTCGACTTTCACATTCTGAAGTCATCTGCCATGAAACAAAACTTAAATGGGCAATTGCAAATTATTAGCAATTTTCACACTTTTAAACTGGGATTTTAATCACTTAAATTTACCTTTTTTTTTTTTTTTTTTTTTAACCCTATATATTTTCAGGGATCATAATCCTCATGGATAACCTGGAAAACAGGGAATACTCAGGGAATTTGGAATTTGTTAAAAAAAGTCAGAGAAAAAAACATTTTCATTAAAAGTCAGGGAAAATCAGTCATGAAACCTGGAAAAACAAATGTTTTTTTTTTTCTCTCAAGTTATGTTTTTCTTGTTTAGCTTCGTATCAAAATTTAAATGATTAAGTTTGTGAAAATACGCATGTAAATAATGATTTCTACCTGAATTTCTATCATGATCGGCAGTAATATGACATCATACAGTGGAAGTAGCTGTATTTTGTCCTGTCTAGAGGAGCGTTTCTTGCAATATGTTGCTAATATTTTCTTGAAAATTGTCTGGGAACTCAGGGAAAACTCAGGGAATTTTTTCCCCATATTTGAGTATGAACCCTGATTTTTAAATTTCTGGTTAATACTTTATTAATTGGTATACTCAAAAAAGAAAAAGAAAAGAATTAAAGGACCTTAATATGGTAAATATTTTCTCTTAAATTAATAATTTAATTAAAAATGTAAAAATAAAAAATATTACTTGAAATATGATGACGACCAGTGCTGATTTGTCATTTGTATTAGTGTATGCTTATAGAAGCTCTTTTGCTTTACGGTTTAATATTTTGAGTCCTTAAAATAATGATGTGTTGCTGCTTTTAATTAAAACAGAGGTTTTAAAGTAACAAAACTAAAGTTTAATAACAGGAGACTTGGCATTGGAATATTAAAACCTGAATAAATTCCAACATCAGAAACGCCAAAAGAAATATATTTCAGATGCATACAGCTGTTTCGGTAGCCTTAAACATACCGTCTTCAGTGCAAAAAGAATTCTGAATCTGGAGAACTGCTCGTATATATAGGAGAGGGACCGAATTTAGTTCAACCAATAGGATTGCAGGAAAGGTGGGGAGTGTGGCCAATAGGAAATTAGGAATGTTAGCTGTGTAAACAGTAGAAAAATTAAGAAAATGTGGACTGAATGTAAAATTTCCAACAATCAGACAATTAGGAAACAGCAAAATCACAATTTACAAGGTTTTTAAATTTTTTTTAAATATAAAAAGGTTCAAAGAAATAGAGTTCATGAATGGATTTAGGTCTGAAAATTATTTTAGCTGAATTAAATTTAAAATTACGATTTTCCTCCCAGCAATGTTTAGAAATAGCCAATTTATTGGTTTCTTGTTTGTTGACTCAATTCATATGTTCTTTTAGATGAAATTTAAGACTGTGTTTAGTTTGGCCAATATATGATAAACCACACTGACAGGAAATACTATAAATGCCCCAAGAATTATGCATATCAATGGGATCTTTTAACTGAGAAAAGGTGAGTTTATTGGAAGGCGAAAATATTATTTTAAAATCATATTGTTTGAGAATTTTGGCTATAGTTTGACTGGATTTAGAGAAATAGGGTAAAACAATACTGATATTAGAAGAGACTGATTTAGTAGACGAAATATGAGGGAGTTGTAATTTTTTGTTAGCTTTGTCTATAATGGAAGGGTCATAACCTCTGTCAATTGCAATGGCTTTCAGGTATTTAATTTCAGATTTTAATAAAATAGGATTTGAACAAGTACTAAGGGCATGGTTTACAAAAGCAGCCATTTTTTGGTTAAGCGGGTGACATGAACGGGCATGGGAAGGAAGGGAAACTGCAATATTTTTACGATAGACAGTGGTTGAAAATCCATATACAGTGCGAGAGACGAGGGTATCAAGAAATGGAAGGAAGCCATTGTTTTCTATTTCATATGTGAACTGGATATTACTGTCAATTGAATTTAAAGTTTCTAAGATATGGTCAGTATTGTGACGAGATATGTCAATAAGCGTGAAGGTGTCATCAACATAACGGGTCCAAAAAGGAAAAGATATTTTCTTAAAAAGCTTGCTTTCGAAATAGTGCATGTAAATATCTGCGAGAATTGGGGAGAGAGTTGAACCCATGACTATGCCTTCAGACTGGTGATAGAATTTATTTTGGAAAGAAAAAGTGGTTTGTGATAAACAAATGCCGGTAAGAGAAATTTATTCTTGTATTTCAAAAGATGTGAAATGAAACTCTTTTAATCTATTTTCGAGACAGCAGAGGGCGCCACTTATTGGAACATTAGTGAAAAGAGATAGAAGAGATAAAAGAGATTAGTGAAGATAAATCGGCTATTTCTAAACATTGCTTGGAGGAAAATCATAATTTTAAATTTAATTCAGCTAAAATAATTTTCAGACCTAAATCCATTCATGAACTCTATTTCTTTGAAGCTTTTCATATTTATAAAAATTTTAAAAACCTTGTAAATTGTGATTTTGCTGTTCCCTATTTGTCTGATTGTTGGAAATTTTACATCCAGTTCACATTTTCTTAATTTTTTTACGGTTTACACAGCTAACATTCCTAATTTCCTATTGGCCACACTCCCCACCTTTCCCGTAATCCTATTGGTTGAACTAAATTCGGTCCCTCTCCTATATATACGAGCACTTCTCCAGATTCAGAATTCTTTTTGCCCTGAAGAGGGTACGCTTAAGGCTCCCGAAACAGCTGTATGCATCTCAAATATTTTTCTTTTGCCGTTTCTGATGTAGTAATTTATTCGGGTTTTAAAACTAAAGTTTATTAAATGAAAAACGTAACATCAATTGACTATGAACATGACATTGACTGTGAATACGTCAGTAGTCAAAAAGATAAATGAAACAAAGTTAGTTGAAAAATGTAAGTATCACTGCCAGCAATCATTTTTTTTTTTTTGTATGTGCTGTCAGAAGGATCCAAAAATTTATTTTACTTGAAAAAACTTAATGAAGATGTAACTAAAGTCGCTGTAGAAGTCAAGTATCGACAAGATTTTAATTACAGCTAGGCATAAACATCACTGGCATCTCAAATCGACTATTTAGAAATTGATAACTTCATTTGAAAGACAGTAACTAATTAAATCTTAATTCCGAAGTAATTTTGAGTTCAACTAAAAAGACAATTTTAAAAGACTTCTTAATTTAGTTTTAAACATATTTTACAAAGTAAAAAGTAAAAGAAGAGTGAATGATATGAAGAAACATACCTTACTTATACCCTAACAGTAGGATTCTATGGAAGCCACTCAGCAGCTTAATTAAGACAAAGCTGCTGATTCGGCAACTTCCTACATGTGATTAGTTACCATAGTAATGCTATGACTCTAGTACTATCATGCTATCTGTTGTCGTGTGATTGCAACTTACTAACTGAATCTCTCGTTATCGCAAATGCTGCGATCACTCATGTAATGACAACAACTACTACGGTCGGTTCGATGATTTGTTTTTTTTTAGTTTGTTCTATAATGTATTCTCCGGTCTTGGATGAATCGTAAAGTAAATGTTCTATTAGTGTTCTCTAGTTTTGTAGTTCTCTCTTAAACTACTTTACATAACACGACATGGTGTCAGGTAGTGTTTTTTAAGTACGTTCGATAAAAGTTTCTTAAATATTTTCTGCTTTAGAACTCTCCGTACGTAACTTAAAAGCGGACCAGAAAAAAAAGGCTCTGTTGGCGTTATAATTTAGAATCCTCTCTCAAACAGCTTTATTATGGCTGTAGATTCTACTCAAATTCCTTTAAAGGTTCCTTCGCCATTTAATTTTCAAAACTCAGCAGATTGGCCTGAATGGATACAAGAATTCGAAGACTTTCGATATGCTTCCGGACTCAATGCAAAACCTGAAATAACACAGGTACGAACTCTTCTCTATACTATAGGACGCGAAGCTAGAAAAATACTGGCCTCTTTTGAACTATCAACAGATGACGAAGACAAATATGATATTGTAAAGTCAAAGTTCGATTCTCATTTTGTCATCCGGCACAATGAAGTATACGAGTCAGCGAAATTCAATCTCCATAAACAGCAAGTCGGCGAAACTGTGGATCAATTTGCCACTTCTCTTTTTAATCTGGCCGAACACTGCAATTTCGGAGCTCTTAAAACTCGTTTAATATGAGATAGATTCGTTGTCGGACTAAATGACAAATCACTTTCAGAAACTCTGCAGTTAGATTCAAAATTAACTCTGGAAACAGCCATTGAAAAGGCACGGCAAAAAGAAGCTGTGCAACAACAACAACGAGACCTCCTGCATCTGGATGGACATTCTGAAAGTGCTGTCAACTCTTTGAAAAAGCAAAACCTGAAACGTGACCTGAATGTAAAGTATAAACCAACTACTCATAACTTTCCAAAGATATCTCATAACTCCAAAGGTAAGGGAAATTGTCATTTTTGTGGTGGTAATTTACATTCTTGAACTCAATGTCCGGCAAAAAATGCTTTTTGTAGAGGCTGTAATAAGCGTGGCCATTTTGTTAAGGTGTGCTTATCAAAGAAAAATTTCGTTTCTTCAGTGCATGACGAAAATTCGTCCTCAGTGTACACTGTTGGTGGCGTTACCTCGGCGTCAAAAAACTCTCTGCATGTAAACATTGAATTTAACGACTCTTGTGTGAAATTTAAAGTTGACTCTGGTGCGGCTGTGTCCGTCGTTCATCCCGAAACACCCGGTGTTCCCAGGACTCTGTCGAAAGCTAATGAAATTCTTAAAGGACCAGATGGTTCGAGATTAAAAGTGCGTGGTAAATTCGAAACCATACTGAAGTATAAGGATAATACTTCAAAGCAAACTCTCTTTGTTGTTGAAAATGTGTGCGAACCTCTCCTAGGATACTCGGCACTCACCGAACTTAACGTCATTAAGATAGTCAATTCTGTGGTGAAAAACGACAGAAATCAACAAATTGTAAAAAAATTCCCCTCCTTATTCACTGGCCTGGGAAGAATGAAGGAAGAATACAAAATTGTTTTGGAACCTGATGCCGTTCCATATAGCGTAAGTGTTGCCAGGCGTGTTCCTATTCCCCTGCGTGGGCGTGTAAAAGCTGAATTGCATCGCCTGGAACAAATGGGCGTAATCAGAAGTATCGACAAGCCTACCAAGTGGTGTGCAGGACTCGTTCCGGTGGAAAAGCCTAATGGTGATATTAGTGATGTGGGGTGGAAAATTTTCCGCGGAAAATTTTCTTCTTTGGAAAATTTTCCAGAAAATTTTCTACTATGTTTTTCCGGAAAATTTTCCAACCAAAAAAACATTTTTTTTAGTAAATCTTTTGCATGATATATATAAATTTTCTTTTATTAGTCATAGTAATGCTATATACAGTGTGAAAAACAAAAGTTTTTGGTTAAAGTCATCATTTAGAAAGTTACCAAATATGTTTTGAACAACTTGCTCGAGAAAAAGGTTATTTATTATAATACAAGAGATCTATGGTTGCTAATGAGAATTTTAAATGTCCAATCAATAAGTTTGTAAGAACATAATTATAAAGCATTTGGCAACATAAAGAAAGAAAAAAAAGAATATATTGATAAATTAATGCACTACTACACTGCTGAGCATGTGTATCATTTTTTTCAAAATATTCATTTGATAAATGATGATACACCAATGTTTTTCAAACTCAGGCAGCAATTCTGATTTTGGTCACCTTATGGTCTCTGGTTCTAAGAATGACTCAGAAAGTTAGGACAGTGTCATAATCTTTGTTAAATATTCAATAAAAAAAAAAAAAAAAAAAAAGAGCAAAACTTAAAAAAAAGAAATTGCTTTAATTACAAAATTGGTATTGTTGAAAATTTTAGAGAAAAATCTTATATAAAAAACATTATATATTTTTTAAATCACTTTTTAAAACTAATTTCTAATGTGATTTTTTTTTTTTTTTATGCAAGCAACAGGAAATACAATTAATTGCCTAAATAAATAAACAGCAAGATTTTGATTAAAATTTAAGCAAATCAAATAGATAAAGTGAATCACATCATATCTTGTTAAGTGGAAGTTTAGTTGAAAGAACTAAATATTTCTTTATTTGCTTAAAATATACGAAATTGAATTGTACTTCAAAAATCTCATAAAGGTGTTACATTTAAAGTTAAATAATAATAATAATAATAATAATCTCAAACTTCCAGATTAATTTTTTTGAATAGAGGATTACATCCATGATCCAATACCACTAACTATTAAAAAATATGATTTTGTGTTCACAAACTATGCTTAAAAATAGAACAAATCAAAAAAAGTAAAAATCAAAAGAATTTTGATGAAATGAACCCTTGCATGGTCCTTACTAATTACCTTGTACAGTCGGCAGCAAAATTATTGATGCGCTAGCAATAATTTCTACTCAAAAGATGTGCACCTAACACTATTTTATTAAATAAATATTTATCGAGTCATGATCTTAGTCTTATACTGTTTAGGAAAAAGTAAGTTCATGATAAAAATTAGCGATCTAAAACTAAAGAAAGAAAAAGAAAAATATGGATGTGTGTTTCAATAATTTTGCTGCCATTAGCAGCCAAGCTCCATATTATTCTAAACAGAAATTCATTATGATAATTACCTCTGGGTTTTTTTTTTTTTTCCAAATTCTGTTTACTTTCAGAATATCTACAATTGTTAAATTTGTTCTTGTTTTTCAAAAACAGTTGTTTTTTTTTTTTTTTTTTTTTTCATGTTTTATTTTAATGCAAAAAAGAATTTTGATCATTTTTTTTCCACTTTGTAACTTCAGTATGAAGTATTAAAAATTAAATAAATAAATTTTGGAAAAAAACAAAGGCAAATTTAATTTTTCTAGAATTTTTTTTTTTTTTTTTAATATAATGAAAACAGAATTTAAAAAAAAAATCAATTCTCATAAAATTTTTTCCTATATAATAAAATGGGGTTCAGCTGTTGGCAGTGATATGTGAGGGTCTCTGACAGCTACAGAACGTTACAGACACCTTTTATATATAGATTATTCAACCATTATACATGTTTAATAAACCATTAAATCATAATTTCTGTGTTTTGTTTATTAATTTCTTTTTGAATTGAATAATTATTCATACTTTTCTTTGAATAGTTTTGTTTACTTGTAGCTTTTAATGTATTTGGTTTTATTTTACAAAACCTTCGTAATTTAGAGATTGAAAATTTTCCGGAAAATTTTCGGTAAATTTTCCAGAAAATTTTCCATTTCAAAATTTTCCGGAAAACCCACATCCCTAGGTGATATCAGAATTTGCGTTGACTTCACAAAGTTAAACAAATTTGTGGTTCGTGAAAGAACTGTCATGCCAGCCGTCGAAGAATCTCTCGGTTTGCTCGGTGAAGCAAGCGTGTTCTCCAAACTTGACGCTAACATGGGATTCTTTCAGATTCCCTTGACAAAGGATTCACAGGAAATAACCACATTCATCACTCCCTTTGGCCGCTACTGCTTTACGAGGCTTCCGTTTGGAATCACCTCTGCTCCAGAGCATTTTCAGCAAAGGATGACTAAGATTTTGGAAGGCTTACCAGGTGTCGTCAATCAAACAGATGACACTCTTGTATTTGGTAAAAACCAAGAACATGACAAAAGGCTAACTTTAGTACTGGAAAAGCTAGCTAAATCAGGTGTCACTCTTAATTCCGAAAAATGTATATTCTCTGTTCCTCAAGTGAAATTTCTTGGTCATGTCATTGACAAAGACGGCATTAGACCGGATCCTGCCAAAGTTAGTGCCATCAAAAATCTCTCTCCTCCAAATGATGTCTCTGGTGTTAGACGCATACTTGGTATGGTAAATCATGTAGCAAGATTTCTCCCAAATCTCTCTTCCAAAACGGAACTGCTGAGAGCTCTTTTAAACAAAAATGTTGTGTTTCAGTGGACTAGTGTAGATGATGCAGTCTTAAAAGAAATAAAGGACATACTTTGTTCTGACATTTGTCTAGCTAAGTACAATGCCAAGTATGATACTGTCTTGTCTGCAGATGCTTCTTCATTCGGATTAGGGGCTGTTCTGATGCAAAAACAGCCAACAGGTGAAATCCGTGCTGTAGATCACTTACTTCCCGATCACTTACTCCAACAGAAACTCGTTACTCACAAATTGAAAAAGAAACTCTTGCAGCGACTTGGGCTGCTGAAAGATTCCAACAATATTTGCTTGGGTTGAAATTCGTGCTTGAAACAGATCATAAACCTCTAGTACTACTACTCAGAAAAATGAGCATTGAAGATCTTCCTCCTCGGATCCAAAGATTCAGAATCAGACTAATGCGATTTAATTATGAAATTTTCTATGTTCCTGGAGATAAAATAGCTACTGCTGACACTCTCTCAAGATGTCCTGAAGACGAAATATCCAATCGCAAAGATACGAAGAAGGACACTTTGGTCCCGCCATTTTGGTCCTGCCGTTTTGGTCCCGAAGAAATTTTGGTCCAGAGACATTTTGGTCCCGCCAATTTTTCGCTATTTTTTTTTTTTTAATATATATCATTTTTTTTTTTAATATGATAGCATATTTATTGATACGGAAAAGTTGAAGTGCTCTTAGAATGTCTTTGATTAAGGAATATCTTACAGATAAATATATAAATTTTTGAGATTACGATTGCTACCTAGCTATTGAGATTCGGAGAATTTTATACTAATTTTTTACAAACATTTAATATATTTAAACTTTTTTTTCTTTTTAATGCAATTGCACTTTTTTTTTTTTTTTTTAGATTTTTTTTCATTTGATTTCGATTTAACTTACACTTCAATTGTAATTTGATTTTTAATTCACTATTAGTGACAAAATTTTGTGATTTTATAAGTATTGTTAACAATAACAATAATACCTTCTTATTAAAAAATGAATCCCTATTTGATTATATTTATTGATAAAGTCTGAATTAATTTAAAAATAATAAAATACAGAAAAATTTTGTTTAAAAAAAGGGAAAAAGAAAGAAAGAAAACCTTACGATATTAAATATAATTTGCTTTTAGTGGCAGAATGCTATTTCTTTCAAAGAACTAATTATTGTCCTACTCCCAACATAGATTCTTCTTCATAAGCATAATCTTGGGATCATTTATAAAGTTTTTGAACTTACATATGAATTTATTCATAATGTGTGCGTGTGTGAAAGAGAGATACGTTTCATTCGACTTGAATGTGATTTAATTTTTATCATTAATCTAAGAGGAATTTATTTCAAAATTTGTGTTATATTAATAATAATAAAACGCATGTATGTTTGTCTGTGATATTTAATTACGTTAACCGTGTATATATGTGTATAAATTACTTTTCTTTCAATTATAATGATTTTATTTTAAAAATGAAAAAATATAAGTAGTCCAATATTTAATAAACTGTGCGCATTGCAAGCATCAATGTTCAGAAAATGTTGATGTTAATTTTTTTTTTTTTATCTTTTTAGTTTAATATTATGTTCAAAATAAATAAATAACTATATCGGTCTGATATGTCTCTATGACTAAAAATAATTCCCGCATTGAAATCGCTGTAGCACCTTGGTATTCGTTTCACACCTGTTTCTTCCACAGATAATAAAAAGGAATTTCACTGTTTTGTTTCAACGCATTTGGAAAAAAAAGGGGGGGGGTGAGGGGGTTTTAATGGAAATTTTCTTAAACAATATTGTAAGGGATTATAATGGAATAAAAATGCTTTTCCAATTCTGTGTGATATGTAACTATTTCCTTTGTTTGACAAATATATCCGGATTGACAGAGAAGAAAATGACTCAAGTTTAGCAGATCTGTACAAACTAATCCTGATATCATTATTTAGGTTCCTCACATCTTCTTTTATTATTAAACTCTAACATTTAGGAGATGCTTGGATAAAACATTAATTTCCCACAAATTTTCTATTCGAACACTCAAAATTTGAATGTAATGATTAAGAGCCGCATTACAGCATTTTTTTTTTCTATTAAAAACCTTGTATTTTATTTAAAACTGAAATTTTGCAGACTTAGATAAATTAACAATGCTTAGATCTTCGCTGATAACTAACACCTTTATCATTCAAAATTCGATCCGAAATAATAAATTTTCTGTTCTATGTGTCCTACAGTTACATCATTTTCAACAAAGGTTGTAGATATTCAACTCTCCAGTTGAAAACATTCGACTAAGTTCTCTTTTGCCAGAAGTTCTCTCATGTATTTGCTGTCTTTTTTCCTCTATCAAAGAAAACAAAGAAAAAGCAAAGAAAAAATCTAAATCTTTAAATTTTAGACATTTTTTTTTTCAGTTTTATTTGTTACTTCAACTTTCTGTTCCAAAATAATAATAATGATGATGATGATGATAATTTTGACTTTTCCTACCCCCATGTTTTCAAGTCAAATGACAAAAATTCGAAATATGAAAAATAATTTCGCTTTTTTTCTGTAATACTTTGATTATTCCTAATATAAGGACCAAAACGTGGGACCAAAACGTGGGACCAAAATGGCGGGACCAAAGCGGCAGGACCAAAACAGCAGGACCAAAACGGCGGGACCAAAATTTCTTCGGGACCAAAGTGGCAGGACCAATTCGGCGGGACCAAAGTGGCGGGGCCAAAACAGCGGGACCAAAGTGTCATGTACCCCAAAGATATGCTGACTGAACAAGACATTGAAGCCTATGTCTCATATGTGATTAAGACCATTCCCTTCTCAAAGGAACAACTTCAAGAGATTAAAGTTGAACTCCTGAAAGATGCCTCTTGCTCGCTGGTCATGGAATACTGCAAAACCGGTTGGCCAAACTACGTAAATCTTCCATCAAATGCATGTCCGTACCGGAAGTTTAAGGATGAACTTACCACCTCTAGTGGTCTCTTGTTAAGAAACTCAAGATTAGTCATTCCAAGAGTCTTGCAAAAGGATATTATGTCTAGAATTCATGATGGACACCTCGGCATTCACAAGTGTCGAGAACGCGCCAAACAATCTGTTTGGTGGCCTGGAATTTCTTGCCAGATCAAAGAAATGGTGAACTCCTGCTCCCAGTGCGTAAAGACTAAAATCAACCATTGTGAACCGTTAATTCCCTCCACTCCATCCACACTTCCCTGGGAAAGAGTAGCCACAGATTTATTTGAACTAAGTGGAAAGAAATATCTTCTGGTAACTGACTATTACTCGAGATATCCTGAAATATGCTCGCTAACCAGTGCTACATCAGCAGAAGTCATTGAACAAATGAAGACTATATTTGCCCGTCACGGCATTCCCAATGTTGTCGTCAGTGATAATGGGCCCCAATACAGCTCCATGGAATTCGAAATATTTGCTCATGACTACGGATTTAAGCATGTTACAAGCAGTCCCCGATTTCCACAATCTAATGGAGAAGCTGAACGAATGGTACAGACCATAAAAAGCATCATGCAAAAATCAGATGATCCCCATCTTGGACTTCTGACATATAGAGACACTCCGGGCCCAACAGGAAGTAGTCCAGCCCAACTATGCATGGGTAGAAGGCTTAGAACTCGTCTGCCTGTTTATCCTCCCCTACTGAAGCCAAAGTGGCCGAACCTAAAAGAGCACGTCGAAAACGACAAAAGAGGTAAAGTGAAAGACAAATGTAATTTTGATAAGCGACATTCAGCTCATGAATTGAAACCCCTGAACGTTGGCGACTAAGTGTGGATAAAAGATATGAAAACACCGGCTATTATAAAATCGAAGGCAGGTGCTCCAAGATCATACATCATAGAAACACCTCGAAAAGATGTCGTCAGATGAAATCGTCGGCATCTCGTTCTTGATTACGATCAGCAACCATTTAAAGAAGATATTCCGTGGCTACCTGATGCAGTGTATGATAAAGAAGAAACAGTTCCAGCTGAAAGTCAGTTAGAATCTTCTCCGTCACCAAAATCTCCCATGAAAACCTCCACAAGTACAGATAAAATGCCAGTTGTGGAACCCGAAGTCAAAATGACAAGAAGTGGAAGACTGATTAGAAAACCAGATCGTCTCAACCTCTAGAGACTTTAAAAGACTTGGTTGGGGGCAGTGGCGGATCCAGAACTTGACTTTTGGGGGGGGCTAAGATTTTTCAAAGTGCTATTCTAGACCAATAAAAAATTTGCAATTGCAATATTCAATAGCGAATGTCAGTGTTTTGGGGGGGGCTTCAGCCCCCTAGCCCCCCCCTTAAATCCGCCACTGGTTGGGGGGATGTCGTGTGATTGCAACTTACTAACTGAATCTCTCGTTATCGCAAATGCTGCGATCACTCATGTAATGACTACAACTACTACGGTCGGTTCGATGTTTTGTTTTTTGAGTTTGTTCTAAATGTATTCTCCGGTCTTGGATGAATCGTAAAGTAAATGTTCTATTAGTGTTCTCTAGTTTTGTAGTTCTCTCTTAAACTACTTTACATAACACGACATCTGTAGGCCAAAGGCGAAAACTATATTTCTACTTCTTCTGTTAACATGTTATTTTTGGGAAAACATAAACACAAGTTTAACTTTTTATTAAAAGGTTTTTTAAACCTAAATATTAACTGAAATTTATACTATTTAATGTTACAATGATCATAGTAATAAATGGTGGTAAGAAAAACCTAATTTAAATATAATTTTTAAGTGAGAATTATTATGGAACAGTATTTAGTTTTTCAACAGAATAAAAAATTAAAATGCAAAACAACTTTGCCAGGACTCTATCTCAGAATCTCTTACACTCGAGTCAAACATGCTATGACTGTGCCATTTTTTCTGGCTACAATTTGCATTTTGTTAGTTTTTATAGAAACAGCTTAAACTTCCAGGGTCATACCTTGATTCATAGATGGGTTGTTGCACAAATTTTGCACTCTACCCTATATTTTCAACCATGATCTTTATTTTAAAAGCTTGGTTTGATTTCAATAGTTATTTTACTAATTCATACTTCCATTGTTAGCATTAACTGGGTTGGTAAATCTGTCGATTTAGCAGTGATTTGGGGGTTAATATAGTTTTTTATTGAAGGTACAAATATGTTTTAGAAGTACATTTTTCTCTTTAATTAGAAATAAATTTGCACCAGATTGTTTACTTACAATCTGTTATAAATCCGTATATTATTTCAAATTGAATACCAGGGCTTCATCTAGAAGAAATTTGGGTCCAAAAAACAGTCTTTTTATAAAAGTCAACAATATTAAAACAGACCCTTCACAAAAATCAGCAATATTAAAACGTATTGGTCACAAAAATCAACAAAATTAAAATGGGTATGGCACTCAAACACTTTGCAATTTCCAATCTTTTTCCATCCACTATATAAATATCAATATTCTTTTTGAACTTCCTATTAGAATCTAGAGTCTATAAAGAAATAGAATTTTTCAATATCTCTCCCTTATGTAATATTTTGTTATCCCCCCCTTCCTCACTATTGTTAATGAACGCTGATTAAACGATTCACAATAGATTTGTTATTTCCAGTCTTTCTCCATCCACATTATAAATGTCAATATTTTTCATAATCTTACTTTATTAGAATTTAGAACCTCTCAAACTAGCAATCAAGGATCAAAGGTCCTACGATACAAGATTTATCTCCATAGTATTTTTATTTCCTATTATTTTTTTCAAGTTTTGGAGTAGAAATCTTCCCATTTTTAATTAAAGTTTCAAAGTTAGCTATGTAGATTACTTGAAGTTTCTGTATCTACAGCGGCGCACAGTGGATCGAACAATGTTAAAATACGAACATAGGCCCAAAAATCAATCTCTAAATAACTGATATTTTGCAGTGAAATAATTTAAAAGAGTGTCTAAAAATACAAATATATGGTTATTTCTTCAATTACACGAAGTTTTATTATATATAAATAGTAATAAGTTCAAAACGAAAACTTTCAGAAATAAGATTTTTCGATGAATTTCAGTGACTTTATTCGAATAGCCATCAAGTGGCACTTAAGATAACTATGAAAAAATATGAAATAAAAATACCTTTAATAATGTCCTAATAGAAGTTTAAGGTACTTCTGCCAACATTTTGTTGGTTTTTTATGTTGTGATTCACGCATGAAATGTGAATATAAAATTAATAACAAAATTAAATTTATAAGTTGTGTAACTTTTTTTGTCCAAAATTTCAAACACATTTACTACTCCCAAAAGTATACATTTTAATCTGTGAAAAGGATTTTCGCCACAAATCGCCACTTTTGGAGAAAAATATATTTTTATTCTGTTTACTGCCAAATTATCAATCGAGAAATTTATCTGAATAACTGTATTCATTAATGACAGAAAATATATTAAAATTTTATAGTGAAAATATTATATAGAAATTAGATGATTAAAATAGATTTACTTAATCAGAAATTATTTCTTATTTTTTAAAATATTTAATAAAATAATTAATTTTACTTTAAAGCTACTGAAAAGTGCCGTTGGACCCAAAAAAGGGGGGAAATGCAAATGGTTGTTGTGATATGTCATAAAATGTTAAGATTAAATAAATATTTAGTGTTCAATTACTAAATGTTAAAATTAAATATTATAATCCCATATTACGATTTAAAGTGAAAGTTTCTGTGCAATAAAAATAAAGACAAATGTGAATTTTTCATAGAGTTAAAAAATGAATTTTTAAAAAAAAGGGGGGGGGGGGACAAGGGGAATCTTCTATTCTCTTTTAAGTAATTTTTTCTTCTGAAGATTCAATGTCTACAAGTACCATCCAGACTATTATATATTGCAGCAAACATCGTTCTGAAACTTTTTTCCCCACATTTTTCCATCCCTGATTATTTACATTCCAAATAGTATTTTATTTAATCATCTTAAAATTGCCTTAATAATTAAGGCTATTTTTTCAACTCTTTTAGGCCTTTTTTTATTTTTTTTAATTATTATTTGTCATGTCTTAAATACATTAAAAAATGATCATTTTTAGACTGACATGTCTTATGATATACTTAAATACTACTATCAGTAAATCTGATATTTGTTTAGATGAATCTGGACATCATACAACAACATGCCTGTATTTAAATCTAGCATGATCATGAAAATTTTTGTTTGTGCTTGTACAGTGCTCATTACATATCAGTTTTTGTAAGTAAAATATTTTGTCTTTTTTTCTCCTTATATTCATACCAAATGTGTTCATCAAAAAATCAACTCTCAAATATATATATATAGCTATGCATAATGACGTGATAAATCCATTATTATTATTGTGTACAGTAATGTTTTCTATCTCAGTAAAAGGTAAAGCTATTAAAATAAAAGTACTCATACATAAGCTTATTCTCATTTTATGGAAAATGTTTTGTATTTGTTTCTTGTTAATATTTTGAGATAAAGATTCATATTTTCAGTAATAATTGTTTGTTATTGTTTTGATTTGATTAGAATGCTGAATAAAATATTTATTCTCAAAATGGCTCCTGAAATTATGTACATATACTTAACTTTTTGAGGAAAAATGTTTATTATATCAACACATTTTAAAGCAATGAAAAAATTGCAGTTATTCCATTTCAAAGAAAAGTATTTTTAATGTATTAAATTTTAATGAGGAAAAAAAAAAAAAAAGAGGCTGAAAATAGCAAATAAACGAATGGAAAAACCTTACTAAATTTTTTCAAACACGGCTGAATTGTAGTGAAATTTCTGAATCTAAAAGAAATCTGGCATCTCAGATTTCATTAAAACTATAAGAGATGGAGATCCTGTAAATAAAATCATTCATACAAATTTTAAATTAAACAAAATGGTGAAACAAAGTTCAAAGTCTATTGGGAAAGAAATGCATATTTTAGAAATTATATGAAAAACATCTAGGGGTTTTAGAGCATTTGATGAAACAATATGTACTTAAGTTATTGTAACAAAAAGAACAATAATTTATTGTCAGACTGGTAAAAAATGTTAGTTTGTAATGGTTTCATCAGTATGCTAAACTATTCCTGAAGTGATTAATGATAATATATTATTTAAACATAAAAACTTCTGTACACACCATAAAATAAAGGAAGCACTACCAGTTTCGAAAGAACGTGGCCTTCCTTCAGGTACAAAAAAAAAAAAAAAAAAAAAAAAAAAAAATGTGCTACTACCTTGGAGACAAAACCTAGACTGAAAGACAGAGAAAAACCAAGGGGGAGGAGCAACATAACCAGCCAATAGAATAGTTTCATACAACAATCAAGCAGAAGGGAACAAAATAACAAAAAATGGAGACAAACAAATGCAATAAAAGATAAGGGAATTCTTTTTATTTTCTTAATTATTATAATTAATAATTTATTTTTATTTAACTAATTTTCTATATATTAATTAATTTTTATATTGATTTTATTTTATTTTACAATTTATAATCTTATTACATTATTAAAGAAAGAAAATTATTTAGTGGAACTGAAAATTTTTCCAAGCTGAAGACAGCAAAGTGGAATCGGATTTTTCATTTACAATTTTATCACAATTAAGATGGATAGCTAAATTTTCCAGGAAATCTAACTCAGAAATGAATTTGGTATTTAAGATAATTTTAGCTTGCTGAAAATTAAAACTATGGTCAGATTCCCAACAATGTTTTACAATGGAAGATTTAGAAATTTCTTGCTTAATGACATATGGAGAATGCTCACATAAATGATATTCAAGATTTCTTTTAATCAGGCATATGTAAGATAAATCCCAATTATTACAAAGGATGCCATAGATATCCCACTTATGAAGCTCAGTAACAGGCGATTGAGTTGAAGGGAATTGAAGTTTATTAACAGGTTTGAAAATAATATGAAAATTAAACTAATACTTTGTAAAATAAAACTAATACACTAAACCCTAAAGGGTACAAAATTATTCAAAGAAAAGTATACTCTATAACATAAAAAACGACACACCAAGAAGGAGTAATGCAAACTGAACACAAATTGACATGCAAACAGGTTTCGATGGAAAATTTCTACTTAGAGAGACAGTAACTATGCCTTGCATACAGGTGCTGAAAAAATATGCGCAGATGTCAGCATTTGAGAGAGGTGTGTAGTTGGGTTCAAAGAAACTGGTTGGTCTAACGTGGAAATCGTTTGACAATTGTGTAGGAGATATGCCATTATTAGATGTTATTGGCAGGAATGGATGAACCATGGCTGAACACAGCATCAGGGAGAAAGTGGTTGGCGTAGAGAGAAGACAGAACGTGAAAACCGATCAATCGTCAGAATGGTACTCAAAGCCACAAATTCATCATTATCATTGATCCTATGTGCAACTAGTATTTCAGTGACTTCAAAGACCATTAACAAGCACCTCAGAGAAATGGGGTTGAGCTCATGGAGCCCCTTGTGCAAACTGTTATTAATCTTTGTATACCAACAAGCACGTTTGCAGTGATATTGGGATTGTTCGAACTGAAATGTCACTGAATGGAGTAGAATTGTCTTCAGTAATGAGTCTCATTCTGATTTGAGCCTTGATGACCAGCGGAGATGCGTCTGGAGATGCCCCGAAAAAAGAGAGGATTTCAACCTGACTGTCGCCAGCCATATGGCCTGACAATCAGGAGTGATGGTCTGGGGTATCATTTGATTTCATAGCAGGACCCATTTGGTTGTCTTCCGTGGCATCTTTACAGCACAGCGGTATGTCAGTGATATTCTACGTCTCGTTGGGTTTCCCTTCATATCACCATGGGCGTCGGCTCATAGGGGCAAGGGGGGCACTTGCCCCCTCCTGGAAAATTCTAATCAGTAAAAAATTATTTAAAGCTTTAAAATTATGTCTTTAGATTTGAAATGATTAGCCAAATAAAATTTATGTCACAGTGCCATTTACAGTCAAACGACTTGCATTTATAGGTTATGAAATTAATATATATATACACTCTGAAATTTTGCACTTTTAAGTTTGCCCCCTCCTGAAAAATTTACTAGCGACGCCACTGCATATCACACAATCCTAATCATATATTTCAGCATGATAATGCCCGCCTGTGCACAGAGATAGTTTCCACTGCTTGTTTTCTTGCTTATCCAACATTATTTTGGCCAACAAAGTCACAAGATCTCTCTCCCGCTGAGGACGTTTGGAGCATCATGAAAAGGGTCCTACAACCACCTCGGGATTTTGCTAATCTAATGCAGCAATTAGACAGAATTTTGCACAATATCTTGCAGGAGCCATATGCCAAATCTATCAATGCCAAGCCAAATGACTGATTACATAAGGGCTAGACGTGGACCAACATGTTACTGACTTGTTTACTTTGTGAAGCCCTTTCTCTTGATTAAATCATCCAAATTTTATGAAATTGTAATCATTTGTTATTCTTCACATGTACATCACATCTACCAATTTTCATGCTATTTGGATAACTCCTTCTTGGTGCATCGTCTTTTTTTTTTTTTTTTTTGTTATAGAGTGTATATATAGTTACTTAATTCAAAAAGAATTTAATATAAACAAAACATAAAAATTATGATTTAATGGGTTTAAACATGTATAATGATAGAAAGCTACAATAATTTGTTATGTGTGTATAATTGTAGAATAATCAGTATAAATAAGGTGGCTGTGCACGTTCTGTAGCTTTCGAAGACTCTCCACATACCAATGAAAGCAGCTGAAACCCATTTTATTATGTAGGGAAGTTTGTGATGTGAATTGCTCCATGACTGATTTTTTTAAAATTCTGTTTTCACAATCAAAAAATCCAGAGGTTGAATGTGATTTACACACTAGTGCTATGCTATGGGCAATTGGCGACAGTCTGGGACTCATCCCTAACCTAAGGATGGTCCGAAGACATGCCATCACAATTTTTGTCCTCCACAGAGGGGGAAAAAGAAAGGGATGGCTCCCCCACTTTGAGCTAAAAACTCCAGAATAATTAAATTTATTTTTGCTTTTTCCAAAATTTATTTCTTCAATTTTTAATACTTTATTTTAAAGCTATAAAATAGGGGGGGAAATTATTAAAAAAAAAAAAAAAGGCTTTTTTGCCCTTTGTAACTTTAAAATGAGAAACAAGAACAAAAGTAACAGTTGTGGATTTTCAGAATTTAAACATTGAATTTAAAAAAACATCAAATAATGAGTAATTCTCTTGACTAATTTGTCCATAGAATAACACGGAATTTTGTTGTCATAACTGACAAGGTATGGCTCAGATAATGTAAGGGTATATTTCATCAAAATTCTTTTTATTTTTATTTTTATTTTATTTTATTTATTTATTTATTTTTTAGGCATAACTTGCGAATGCAAAATCATAGTTATGGTAGTATTGGATGATAGTAATATTAGAAAATGGATGTAATCCTTTATTAAAAGAAAATTATTTCAAAGTTTTAAAAAGATTTGGTTTCTTTTTTTTAATTTATATATGTATATAATTTTTTAAAGTGTTAAATGTGTGACACCTAATATAAGCTTTTCCAAGTATTACTCAATTTTAAGTATTTTAAACAAATGAAGAAATACTGAATTCTTTCAAGTGGATCTCCTGACTCCCAGTTACAAATTATGTCATTCATTTGATCTATTAAATTTCACCAAATTTTATTCAAACTCTGAACTTTTTATTTATTTAGGCAATTAAATATTTCCTGTTGCTTGTATAAAAAGCACATATGTTTATTATTTTTTTCCTCATTAGAAATTAGATTTAAAAAATAAAGTTCTAGTTTGATATAAGGTTTTTCTCTAAAATTTTCAGTCACATGCCAATTTTGATATTAAGGCTGTACATCAGTCAGATCCTTTTCTCCTTTCCCATGTCATCCTACGGGATTTTTGTTGTTCGTTTTATAAAAATATCTCATTCAAAAGTGAAAAGTTTTTCATTTTATTTTTTGAATGTGTCGCATTTTAGCTCAGTGAGCAATTAAAAATAATAATAATATTTATTTTATTAAGTAAATTTAGGACTAAGTTTGGATCTCTAAACGAAATATGTAAATTTACTTTTTCAAAAAATTGCTCACTGAGCTAAAAAGTTATATATTCCAAGAATAATATTCAAAAAACAGAATTCGAAAAACTTTATATTTGAATGAGATAGTCCTTAAAAACGAAGCAACAAAAATTCCATTTGATAACATGGGAAGAAAAAAGAGGGAATCTAACTGATGTACAGATTTAAGGTTCTTCTTTCTTAAGTTTTGTTCTTTTATTATTATTGAATATTTGACCAAGATTGTAACCATTTTCTAACTTTCTGAGGCCCTCTCAGAACTAGAGACTATGAGGAGGGCCTAAATCAGAATTGCTGTTTGAATTTGAAAAGTATCTCTGTATTACAGGGATGAGATTTTTCAGCTTTTTTTATAGATTAATTTTTTTATTTTTCCTAGCTTTTTTTGTCTTTTTGATTTGAATTTGTTACTTCAGCTAGTCAAATAAAACTTGATTGACTACTAAACTATAATTATTTGTTTTTATTTTATAGATTAAGATTATAAAATACATTTGTTGCTGTAATATAATGGATTCTGACATCAAAATTTTAGTATTTTAATTCAACATCTTGCCTTTGTTTCAGCTTTTTTGCTAATCTCATCCCTGGTATCATCATTTATCAAATGAATATACATTTTTAAAAACAGATACAAGCTCAGCAGTGCATTATTTTTTTTTTTTTTTCAATATATATATTCCTCTTTATGTTGCCAAATGTGTCTATATATGTTCACACAAAGTTGTTGAAGGGACATTCAAAATTCTGATTAACAACTACAAATGTCTTGTATTAGATTAACCTCTCCTTCTCGAGCAAGTTTCTCAAAACATCTCTGGTAGCTTTTTAAATGTCTTTAATCAAAAACTTCTGTTTTTCTCATTATATCTGACATTACGATAGCTATTAACTGTACTGCGATTAATAAAAAAAAGTTTAAATATAACATATTACATGTAAAAAATTTAAAAAAAATTGCTTTTCTCACTTTGAAAATTTTCTGGAAAACTTTCCAGCTCACAACACTACTGATATGATACTTGTACTTACTAGATATGGTATTAGTAATTAGTACTAATATTATAAAGGTACTATAAAAAGTACTATTAGTCCTATGAGGCTGCTAAAAAGAAAAGGTACACAAGAACACTTTTTCTTTTCCCTTTTATTTTATTAAGAATAAATCAACATAACAGACTTGAGTTATTAATGTTACTGGAGACTAAGCATTAGCTCATTAAAAATGCATTTTTATTAATGTGTATAACTATAAAAATATCTAAATTATTACTAAATATCAATTTGATAATAATTTAAAACTTTTTAATGATAATTCTTTTTTTTCCAAACTACTTAATCTAAAAAGTATACTGGTAATACTTGTAAAAATAGAGCTGACACTTTTTTCCCTAATCGATATGGTTATTTACTCATTATAAGAACAAGCAGGAAAATAAGTTAGTTGTGCTTACATACAAACACCACAAGGCCTGATTTCCCATGGACGTGCCTGGGCCCCCATTTATAATAAGAGGGCACCGCATCACCTGCTATTAAAATTAAAGACATACATATATATATATGTTTTATTTTGTGCATTGTATGCTAGTTACTAGTAGAAGCCCCAAACTAATGATTCCGTTCTATGCCCCCATATCTGTAAGTCAATCTGCAAACCTATATACATATTTATACATGCAAAAATCATATAAAAAGAATTATATACATGGAAAACCTGCAAACATAAACCTGTATACATGACTGTGCACTTAAAAAAGACAAGAATATCAAAAGACTACTTATTTATAGTTATTAAAGAAATGCAAATTTGACAGCAGAGTAATTTATTATTAGTTTCAAGATTTAATATCTGTGAAAATTTACAATCCAGTACGGTAATTTTAGTTTCAATTTGGGGAAAACATAAAGTTTTAATATCTATTGGGTAAGTGCAAAAGTTCTACTCGTTTTTATTACCCATAAAAAAGAGCAAATAAACGCAAAATGAACAGTACTTATTATTGTGTATAATCACTATTGCTATCATGACCTCTTGCTATCTTTCTGGTAGGAGATTAATCCCACAACGGTAAAATTCCAGCAGTTTCAAGTAAAAAAAGTCTTGGATGGCAGTTTCACAACATCAAGATCATCAAAGATTTTCTGACTGAAGGAATTGTTCAACGTATGAAATAAATAATAGTCAGTTGGTGCTAAGTCAGGAGAATAGGGAGGGTGGGGTGAAACCTCTAAGCCAAAACCCAGTAACTTTTGGCGAGTGATGACAGCAGCATGTAGCTTGGCATTATCGTGATGAAGGATAACACCGCAACGATTGATGAGACCTGGTTGCTTTGCTACCAAATTTTAATGCAGCCTGTCTAACTGTAGACAGTAGAAGGCAACATTGATGGTTTGGTTGAGTGGCAGGCATTTTTTCTAATCCCAATCTCTCCAGAAAAAGGCACCTTCTGATTGGCTGAATCCTTTGCGTATTTATCGGCTATCGTAGAAGCGAAAGAGAAAAGAAAATAAGAGGTAGGTGTTGATTGTTGATATTGACAAATGATTTGAAGAATTACTAAGAATAAAAATAATGTATGGTTGCTTAGCTAGCATTAAAAAAAAAAAAAAAAAAAAAAAAAAAAATCTGATGTGGACACCACATGACTTCCTTATACACCTATTGGAATATATATAGTTATGAAAACATTAACAGTTTTGAGTGAGGTAACTGATTTGTAAATAAACAGTCCACAAATATTACTGAAAGCAAGCAAAAAACTTCAACTACAAAAGTCACGATAATTGGATTATATATATTGTCGAGACAAATATTTTTTTTTTTTTTTTTAGGAATAGTACACTACAAGACATGGCCTTTCTTTTTAGCAGGTCCAAAGTACTTGGAGGCAAAAACAAGATGTGAATATAATAAGTTTTTTAAGCTTAACATGTTCACGCCGACGCATTTCGTTTACATAGTCTTCTCAAAAGTATCCGAACACTAGCCAATAATTCCGATATCAAAAAAGTACACTTAAAACTGTTTTATTCAATAAATCCTTGTCGAATCATGTTCTTAGACTGACTGAGAACATGATTCGACAAGGATTTATTTAACAAAGCAGTATTAAGCGTACTTTTTTTGGACAGGGATCATTGCTAGTGCTCAGATACTTTTGCCATCAACCAGAGGCGTCGCAAGAAAAATTTTCAGGAGGGGGCAAACTAAAAATTGCGAAATTTCAGCATATTTTTAAAAATTTAGTTAGATTCAAATGAGGTGATTAAGTGAGTGTGTGTGTGTAAGCATTTACTACAACAAATTTTTATGCGTACAATTTAAGCTAAAACATTTTACTTGTAAAAATTGTATAATTTATTCTAAATCAATACTAATCTGAAAAACTTATCGTCAATTTAAAATCTGCTTTCAGGGAAAGGTTAGAGACAACCTATAAGTGCAGGCCGGGTCAGTTTGACTGTAATTGACTCTGTGATATAAATTTTATTTGGTCAATTGAATTCTACTGACATTTTTTTAAAGCTTGAATAGTAATTTTGTAAAATAATTTTTTACTTATTAGAATTTTCCAGGAGGGGGCAAGTGCCCCTCTTGCCTCTGTGTGCCGACGCCCATGCCATCAACTGTACTGTGACCGACGCTGGCGTGAATGTGTTAAATATTAAACACACAATTCAATGAAAATCATTTGAGTATAGATGGCCTACTTTTGTTCTCTTTGGTGAAAATTAGTGGCAAGAAACAATACATTTTACCAAAACAATTAACTCCGTTAAAACTGAGAAAGGGTTTACCAATTCTTGCCATCCTGAAACAATATTTGCTACCAAATTTGATTGTTAATTTCGCCAGACTGTCAAGTTTATAGCCAAAACAGATTTTGGTCTTAACATCGATTTTAGCGATTTGGCAAAAATTATTAAAGGTTACTAAGGTTGCCAAAATTTAGAAGCTTTAACCTCATTAAAAACAGAATTCTGAAATTCTAAAGATTCATTGGTTTGCAGAACTAAATTCTTCGGAAATTCTATAAATGACTAACAAAACTATAAAAAAAGAAGAGTGATTATTGATGATTGTAAACTAGAATTTGCCTATCTCTTTGCATGTTACTTTCTATACGGTATTACAGAAAAAGTAGAAATGGATGGCAGTTTTTTTTTTCCCACGAAGGTGGGTGTTGACTTAGTGTCAAATTAGACATTCAAATGTGACGAAAAGTGGTAGTTCAAGATTCCCAAAGTTGGAAACTCAATAGGAATAGAGTTCTGGAATTTTTTGTTATGATTCATTGGTTTCTAGTGCAGAACTTCTTTAAAAATTCTAGTCAAAACTCTAGATGAATTCAATTTCCCTTCAGACTTTGGAATTTTTGGTTGTTCCTGAATTAATGAAATTTCTATTCTGTAGTGTATTTAACAATGTCTGTTTGATTTCTGTAGTAAGAATGACTTTGAATATTCATTAAATAAAGTGCATTCATTGACTAGAATCTGCTTATATCTTTAAAAATTACTTTCTACTTTCTACACACAAAAATGTCGACAACTTTTATCACAATACCATTATGGGCTCTATCTATAAGCTAAATATTCATTAAATAAAGTACATTTGTCAACTAGGACTTGCTTATGTCATTAAGAATTACTTTCTACTTGCAAAAATGTCAACAACATTCATAACAATATCATTACAGGCTCTATCTACAGGCTGAATATTCATCAACTAGTATCTGCTTATGTACTCTTTACATGCAAAAATGTCGACAACTATCATAGCAATATCATTACGGGCTGAATATTAATAAAACTGTATTCATGGACTAGAACCTGCTTATGACTTTAAGAATTACTTTTTATACACAAACATAACTTTTTAGATGTAGAAATTTTTATTAATGAAAAACGTTGACAACTTTCATAACAATATCATTACGGGCTCTATCTACGGCTTAAATATTTAATCAGTAAAATGTATTTGCCGACTAGAACCTGCTTATGTCTTTAAGAATTACTTTCTATATGCAAAAATATCATCAACTTTCATAACTATCATTGCAGGCTCTATCATTAGCTTCTTTTGAAATCTATGATTGTAGGTCATATATAATCGCCAAAACCTTAGAAGTTTTGTAAATATCTCTGAAATGGAAAGTCACAGGAAGAATGAAAAGGGAGGTACAAAACTAAATGTTATTACAAGCCTATATACCAATTTGTAAGTTATGCAAGATACACACACACATGCATAAAATCGTGTAAATTCATAGGTACCTCTAAAACAGGAGCTTGTGTTAAGACCAGAGTTGCAGGTGTTCAACTAGTCATCATGACACTCACAAATATAAATTTGCAACATTCTATGATCATTCGTTTGTGAGCTATGCAAAACATACATTGCATTTATCAAGGGCAAAATTCATGAAAATTTCTCACAGTGAAAAAGTTTTATAAATAAACACCAAAAAATACAAAAACATGCAAAAGTTAAAATGGTAAATAACTGAAAAGCACACAACAAAATGAAATAGACACAGGAAAAGTATAATTGTGATGGTATGATAAATGCTACCAAAACAGCTGTTTGCAATTGTATTATTCCCTTTAGTGTTCTATATGTTGAAGATTTTTCCTGTACTTATCTAGTGCCAAATCTCCTTTTAATAAAAAATAAATAAAAAATGAAATGACAAATTTAAATGTTTATTTGAGATTTATTTACATCTCGCATTGTCTGTCTCAAAAAAGCATTTTCTCCTCTGTCTTCTTCCATCTGAGGATGTTTTTTGTGAAATATGCTAGAAGGCCCATATCTACGGGCACAAAAGTAATCTCATGCACGGAAGATATGTTCCAGTTGGCATAGGATGCAAAAACTTCATAACTGGAGCACTTTCCGAAAGAAATTGTTCCTTCCTTTTCTCATCAATCTTCCTTAAATAGCAATTGTTTAAACATACATTTTCATATTTAAACATTTTAAAGGAGAATATGCTTATTTTTATTTTTCTCTCTTGCAGTAATGAGAACTATAGATTTATACACTTTATGCAATTTTTAAATTTACTAGATGAGGCTAAGTGTTCAAAAAAATTTTTTAATGAAGCATAACTCAAAATTTTTCAAGAAATTTGTAAAATTTTAGAGGAGTGGTGATTAAATATCCAAGACACTCACTCATGGCTAAAGCCTTAGCAGAAGGATTAAAAATTATTAAAATTTTGAATTTTATCTTTTAAAATTTAAATAATTTCTGAGAAATATGTAAAATTTTGGGGCAGAGTAGCGAAAGTGGTGAGTCACTATTTATAAAAAATGTGTTTTTTCTTTTGACTGAATTATCGCTAATTAACCAAATTTACATTTGATTTGATTGAAAGAATTGAATATTTATAAATAACACCATAAAATTCAAACACATGCAAAAGTTCAAATGGCAAAAGATTCAAAAGGATGCAAAAAATTAAATATCAAATTTAAATGATTATCTATTTTAAGAAAAGATTTATTTACTGCATGTCTCAATGAACTTTCTTTCTTCAATAAGCTTTTTTTTCCCCCCTTTCTTTCATCAGACATCAATGTTAATGAAATGAGCTAGCTAGTCCACATCTATAGGCACAAAAACAATTTTGTGCACTGAAGATATGTTCCAGCTGGCATAGGATGCAAAGACGTCACAACTGGAGAACTTTCCAGGGAAAACTGCTCTTTCTTTTCCTCTTCGGTCTTTTCTAAACTGTAATTATATACACTACTGGCCATTAAAATTGCTACACGAAGAAGGAATAATAATAACGGAATGAAATTTGTTGGACACATACATTATAGTAGGAAGAACAATTGATTAAAATTTCAGGAAATTTGGAGTAATATGTACTGAGAAAACAGTACATAAAGCAGCGACCTCTGTGAGCAATAATAGCACTTATTTGCCTAGGCATTGAATCGAACAGCGATTGGATGACATGTACGGATAGAGCAGTTCATGATGTTTTAACATGATGCCACAATTCATCGATCGAAGTTACTGGTGAGTGGTGGGGGGCCAGTCGCTTTTCAACGATTAAACAGTCATTTTCATTGGTGCGAGATCAGGAGTAGGGCTGGAGTATTTATCAATATATCCCCAAGTATCAATATTTTTTAAATATCGCAATAACGATATTAAAGATCTAGCTCTGCTGATATATCCCTCTAACGATATTTCTTTAGCGCACACTCAGCGATCGATCGAAGCGCCGATAAATAATATTCCTCACTAGCACCTATCACCAGTCACCACGCTCGGAATAAAGAGAACGCCGAATAGCTTATTCACCGTGTTTTCTAAAAAAACAAACAAACCGTTTGGCTAGCGGAAGTGACGCAACCCCTTGTGCACGCCACAAACCTGCATCATCGCGCGCCAAGCAAAGCCCGAAAAAAAAAGAGACCTGAATAGCTTATACTAATGCAACCCCCTTTTTCCCCTCCACTCACTGACTAAAACTCCCAACCCCAAACAATCCTTCCTCTTCAATCCTCTCTTTCCATACCGCAATGTATCTAATTTCTTGAAAATATCACTGTCCAAAAACAAAAAGTCAATGATATTCATCAGGAAAATTAAACTATCACAGTATATTGACTTCCCATAGTATACTGACTTCTTAGAGTATATTGACTTCTCATTCTACATTCATGCATTTCCCTGGCTCTAAACGATAATATGAAAGAATTTATACTACCGTTAGTATAAGTTCTTTGATAATATTGCACATCATCGCTCGCGGATCGTAGGTGTAATACCACAGACAGGCGATATAAAAACAAACGAGTATGACGAATGAAAACAATATCTTTTGTTTTAGCTCATTTCCTGCTATTGGTTCATTGATATTGGTTTATTTCAAAGTATCCATATCTTCTGGCCAATAAGATGCGACATGTGTTTAACTCGCTTTGGGCTCAGTGATGCCAGATTGGGGATTTTGTCCCCATTTTGGGGATTTTTGAGGCTTTTGGACCAAATGTTTGTGGGGACTTTTTGGGGGAATTCTAAAATTTTTGGGGACAAATCTGGGGAGTTCTTCAACTCTCTGTCAATGTTGATAACGTAATGATTTATCCCTACGACTAGAGACTTTCAATATCTTTATTGGTATTTGGGGATTTTTTTTTTTTAAATGCCTTCTTTTGGGGAAAAATCTGAATTTTTATCACAGAAAAATCTGCTTGATATCTTTTTTGAAAAAAATTTTATTTCCCCTTTTTAGTAGAAATCAAATTGGGGATTTTTTCGAAAAAAACCCTCCTGAATTGGGGAAATTTGAAGACCTGTTTGGGGAAATAATTTTCGACCATCTGGCATCACTGTTTGGGTTGTACATCAGTCCCTTTCTCCTTTCCCATGTTATCGAATGGGATTTTCGTTGCTTCGTTTTATAAAAATATCTCATTCAAAAATGAAGTTTTTCGAATTCTGTTTTTTGAATATTACTCTTTGAACGGGTCGCCTTTTAGCTTGGTGAACAATTTTTCGAAAAAATTAATTTAAATATTTTATTTCAATAAGTAAATTATGGACTCAATAAGTAAATTATGGGTAAAGTGTGGATCTCTAAGTAAAATATTTAAATTTATTTTTTCGAAAAATTGTTCACTAAGCTAAAAGACGACCTGTTCAAAGAGTAATATTCAAAAAACAGAATTTAAGCTAAAAGACGACCTGTTCAAAGAGTAATATTCAAAAAAACATAATTCGAAAAAGTTCATTTTTTAATAAAATATTTTTATAAAACGACGCGACAAAAATCCCATTGGAAAACATGGGAAGGGAGAAAGGGTGCTATCTGACTGATGTAAAATAAAGTTTTATCTTCAGTAATTTTACAGTGACAGTTTCTTTATTAAATTATATAATATTGGATAGTTTATTACTTTTTTTTATGTAGCATTTATTTTTTCTCTTTCCTTTTCTTTCTTTCTTTCTTTTTTTTTTTTTTTTTTTTTTAAGCCGTACATGTAATTGCAAAATGAGTTACTTTAAGTAACAAAATGAAACTTTAACATAATTTTCTTTAAATAATATAATTTTTATACTGACAATGTATATATATATATATATATAATGAAACTATTACGAATATATGAAACTATTACGAATGTGAATTGAACACATATACATTTAAAAAATATTGTAATGATTTGGTAAGCAGATACAAAAATAAAAATGACAAGTAACTGACATTTAGGATGCATATAAGAGTTTTAAGTAAAAAATATTACTCTCTACGACTAAAAAAGGTGTATCCAATGGCAATTCTTAACTATTTAGAATGATTTTTCTTTTTATTTAATACCTACATCTTAAGACAATTTTTATTAAGCTTTATTTTTAGTAGAATTATGAATTTTGATATACTTGGTACAAATAAAACACAGATCGCATATTAGCTGTGTTAAAATATGATTTTAAAATAATTAAAGCTTAAAATGGGAAGAATAGAGGACAAACTATACAGAGGTATACTAAAAAGCAACAGTATAAGTTATAAGAAACACAAAATATTGATTCACTTTTTATGCATTTTTTTTTTTTTTTTTTTTTTTTATGATAAAGTTAATGGTAGTAATATACCAGAAAATACACGGAAAACACTTTATACTTGTATACTTTAAAATTCGTGTGCATATGTCTTTAAAAAATAACAAATTTCTATTTTTTCCTATCTTGAAAGAAATATCGCAATATATCACATAATATCGATATTAACATGGTGATATATCGCGATATTTAATTTCTGATATCGTCCAGCACTAATCAGGAGAATGCGCTTTCCAGAACAACAGTCGATAACATTCTGTATCAAAGAATATCCGAACAATACAAGCAACTTGCAGTCGTGCATTATTGTGCTTAATTTTTGCGCTACGGAGGCCTCGAATACAGGGCAGAGGGGCGGGCCTTAACCCATCAGAAATTTAATGGCCGCTGTTCAGAGTGCCAGGAATATGAACAAGAAGTAATCGAGACGTGCATCTAATGGGAACCCATAACATCATTGGGAATGATGGACAGTATAATGATGTCGAATCCCAGCTGGCAATGTGCATTATTCATAATACCGTTAAATACGGATAAGGCAATCTTGATGAAACAGGATTGTGATTTGTCTGAAAGGTGACTTCACGTCATTCCAGCGTCCAGGTTCATCGTTGATCACACATTAATGGTGCGCATATCAATGATGCAGTTTTGAGGGTAATCAGAATTTTGGTAGCTGCATACTGGGTCACCATCTGGATTAATGGTATGTGGTACCATTGGATACACGTCCCGATCACCTCTTGTTTTCATTCTGGCCACTCTAAATACCAGCCATTACATTTCTGACGAGTTAAGGCCCATCGCTCAGCCCTATATTCAAGGCCTCCGAAGCGCAACATTTAAGCAAGATAATGCATGACCGAAGGTTGTTTGTATTGTTCGGACCTTCTTTGATACAGAATGTTATCGACTGTTGCTCTGGCAAGTGCGTTCTCCTGATCTAGCACCAATGAAAATGACTGTTTAATCGTTGAAAAGCGACTGCCCCCCCACCACTCGCCAGTAACTTCGATCGATGAATTGTGGCATCGAGTTAAAACATCATGAAGTGCTCTATCTGTACATGTCATCCATCGCTGTTTGATTCAATGCTTAGGCAAATAAGTGCTATTATTGCTCACAGAGGTCGCTGATTTATGTACTGTTTTCTCAGTACATATAACTCGAAATTTCCTGATATTTTAATCAATTGTTCTTCCTGCTATAATGTATGTGTCCAACAAATTTCATTCCGTTATCCTGATTCCTTCTTGGTGTAGCAATTTTAATGGCCAGTAGTATAAATACATATTTTAATATTTAAGGATAATGTGTAATTTTTTTTTTTTTTTTTTTTTTTTTTTTTTTTTTTTAACAATTATTTCATGTATCTTTTTTTTTTTTTTTTTCTGTTTTGGCATTTCTGGGAACCATGGATTTATACATTGAAACTGCTTACTTCATGTTAAATGGGGCTGTCTACAAAAATAAAACTTGTAAAAATGAAATATAACTAAAAAAATATTATAAACAAACACCATAAAATAAAAAAACATACCAAAGTTCGAATGGCAAACAATTGAAAAGGATACAAGAAAATGAAATGACAAATTTAAATGTTGATCTATATTTAGATTCCTTTATAACATATCATGATCAACTGTATGTCTTCAATAAACTTATCCTCTTCTTTCTTCTTCTATCTGATGTCAATTTTAATGAAATCACTAGCAAACCCACATCTACAGGCACAAAAACAATTTTGTGCACTGAAGGTATGTTCCAGCTGCCATAAGATGCAGACTTCATAACTCGAGGACTTTCCAAAGAAAACTGCTCCTTCCTTTCTCTTCAATCTTCTTTAAACTGCTATTGTTTATAATTCTGAGCTTTTTAACTGAAATTTTCTTTAAAAATTATATGTTACATCCATTTTTTTAAATGTATTTTTAAGTGATTTCTTTTTCTGCCATTTTGAGTATGGCATTCTTTCATAAACTTTCCTAAAGGTTTGTAAATCTCAAGGATAATAGCAAATAGTGTGAAATTGGTGATTTATAAAAACACACTAAGCCCCTGTGGCAGAATTTTTTTCTGGCTTTCTGCGACAAACTTCACTAGAGCAAATTTCTTTCTTCAAGAGAATATTATTCAATAATAAATATATGCATTACTAACTACCAATAAGACTAGCTTTTTTGTTTCTAAAAATGTCTATAAAAATATCAAATCTCTTTTTTGAAAAACTTTATTATCCCATATTAATTTTTGGTAAGAAGTAATTCTGTACTGTGGAGGTAAAGGGCACAATGTCCATTTCGTGAAAAGAGTTTTTACCACCATGCCTTTGATGTGCTGCATATATTTGTCATAAATAAAGAAAACGAATTTTTTTTCCCTCTGTCTTTCCTTTATAATAACTGTATACTAATGCCTGATGCCTTTATATAAATCTAAAACTACACCAGGGTTGGCAGGTTTTTTGACGCATGACAGTTTAAACTGTCACATCAAAAACCTCAAATTTTATATTTAATATATTTTAACAATGAATTAGTCATATTTAGAGAAATAAAATAATGTAGTCTTAAAAAAAGTGGTTAGTTTATAAGTTTTCCATGGTTAAAATAATTTATATAAGAGTATTATCTGTTTCGTATGAATACCATTTATTTCTGTTTAAGTGCAAAAACTTTATATTTATTACCTTTACAAAATGCAAAAATTTGAATACAGAAATTTGTATGTTCTAAGATGAACTACTTATTGTACTTTAAATTAATTTAAAGTCTTATTTTTAAAATGTAAATCTTCTAAATATATTCTGAATGATAATTAAAAGGTACCATGAATATTTTATCCCAATGAATAAAATTACTGTACAATATTGCATCATGTCTTTTCATTTTGGGTTATAATCAATATCAATAGTATGTTTAGATGCTGCATGATTAAAAAATTTTGAGGTACTGCATGATTAGTTGCATTAAATTTTTAATATGAATTACATGATGCAATTTTAAATTAATTATTTTTAATGAAGAGGATAATGGATAGCATCTCTCTCTTTTATGAATTAATGTCTTAAATGTATGAAAATTTCCATTTATATGCATTAAAATATAATATTAAATATATTAAAATGCAATATTTAATAATACATTAAAATTTCTCAAACTGTATGTAAATAAAAATAAATAAATAAATAAATTTCCTTCCCTTTAAAAAATTCTCACATCTAATTATTTTTTTATTTTATATTTCGATTTTACATTATTACAAGTTTAACAATATATTCTAAAATACCTAGATATTACTCTGTGAATTCATTGATATGATTTAATTAAAAAAATATATACGTTTGAATGCTAAAAATTTTCATTGAAATTTCAGCATTCAACATAATTTTAAAAATTAACCTACCATCGAATTCCGCAACTAAATAATAACCTAATATGTTTAATTTATAATTTTAAATCATAATGTTAAAGTGAAAAAAAAAATAAAATAAATAAAATAACAGAAAACATTAAAAAAAATTTTTTTTAATGTAAAATTTTTTTAATTATTATTTACTTATTTATTTTTTGTAAAATTTATTACTTTTAAAGAATTTTTAATATGCTTAACTGTATTACTATAATTTACCGTCTATATATGCAATTTTTCGTAGCTCTATGGCAATTTACAAAAAAAGATTTATGAAAATTTCCTCTCCTCTTAAGACGATGCACAAATACATTTCCTAACATAAACATTTATCTTTTTCTTAAATATATATATATATATACAACCAATGTTAACTTATATACTTAGTACACTGCAACTTAAAAATATGAATAAAATTATTTTATGTTACAGTTTCCAATTTTCACACGACATATGTTTTTTGACAGTTTTTGACGGTTTAAACCAGTTTTTGACACTCGTCATGTCAAAAACCAGTTTTTGACGTCAAAAAACCAACCCTGAACTACACATAAAGGACATGGTGCTCTTTTCACAAAATTAACATTGTATCCTTTACCTCTGGGGTGCAGAATGTTTTCAAATTAAAGAACAATAATAATAAAAAAAAAGACTAATCTTTATGAAACAATTGTAAAAAAAATTAAAATTAACTGAATAAATAAGATGTTTTATAGGAAGACAGAAATTAAAATAGTAACATATGAAAATGTTACTTACCTGCAGCTAGAATTTCAAAAGAAATAGTGAAGAGCTATTTGCTCTATTTAATTTTGTTATATAATTAAATAATTATAATTTTATGTTATCTTGTAATGTTTTACCTATAGGTAAAAAAATAATATGAAAAAGAAAATCATATTTTAAAATACTAGTTTACAAAGTTAATGAAACACCATGACCTTATTTTAATTATTGTCATAGAAAAAGTAAGAATAAGAGTGTTAAGGTATGAAATGTTTTAATTAACAAAAATATTTATTTTTTTATTTAATACAATTTTTTATTATTCAAACATAAAAATATTTTTACATAATAACTTATCAATGAATCCACAAAATAATAGCAAATGAGTTTTTTAGAATATATATTGTGAAACTATACTAATATTATAAAATCAAGAGAAAAAAATAAACATTAGTTAAAAGGGAACATATAAGAAAAAATAAATTTTGAATTTTGTTTTATTAATTTGGGGACTAAAGGGACCTTAGGACAAAAAATAATAGGAAAGAAAAATAGGAGCTAAAAATAATATATATGTATGGGAAAATATAAGAAAAAATACAGGAAAATTTTTTCTTTTGTTCTTTTAAACATATGAAAAAATAAATAAGCCCAAACAAAATATAGATCCTGAAAGCTACAATTTCACTACTAACTGACAAAATTTATGTTTAATTGCAATTAACTGCTGTAAAAGGGTATTATTGAACTTTAATGAAGAAGCATCAATAAACTGGCGTTGTAAAAATATTACTTACAAACTTTGAATAAACACCATACAAAGCAATAAACTCGCAACAATTGTTTCGGGTCGAAAAAACCACGACCCTTCATCAGGCGAATAAAGTAAGCACGAGTGCTGCAGTCAAAGCGGCAATGCACAAAACGGTTTAAAATGAAAAGAAAAACTTTATAAAGTAGAAAATAAATATAGCTACTGGTGTGAATAGAATTGTACAAGAAGACAAGAAAATAAATAAATGAGTGAGATTAAACATAAAACAAACTAAGGATAACAAAATTTAAACGAAAATCTAAGTTACGTGAGTAATTTCCAAGCATCAGAGAAGAAAGGAGTGGAAGAAATATCATTAACAAGATTTTGCGAATTTTTAAATATGTAAAATGCTTCATGAATATCTAAATGGGAGGAACAGACAGGAGATGAGATTATGTTAGTTTTGGAAAAATCAAAACGATGACCTTGAGACCAGCAGTGGGAAGCAACAGAAGATTTGGTAATCTCTTCATTACGAACATTCCGACGGTGCTCATTTATTCTGTATTTCAAACGCCTCCTAGTTTGACCAATATAACCTAAGTTGCAAGACGAACACGGAATTAAATAAATTCCAGAACGGTTTTCGGTGGGAATGGGATCCTTAAGAGAAGATAATTTAATTTTATTGACGGGTTTGTAAATAACTTTGAAACCAAACGGTGAAAGAATTTTAGAGATTTTAAAAGAGAGTGAAGAATAAAAAGGTAAAACAACTGGGATGAGACTGTGATCGTTTAATTTGGGAGCAGAACGTTTAGGATTCTTAAATTTATGTAGAGCTTTATCGATGATAGATGGGTTATAGCCACGAGAGAGAGCAAGAGATTTTAAATAATTAATTTCTTTCGAAAGATTAGACGGATCAGAACAAATGTGTAAGGCACGATAAACATAAGTGTAAAAAGCAGACATTTTTTGTTGAGGGGCGTGGTTAGAGAGAGCATGCGGCGGCAAAGAGACTGAGAATGGTTTTCTAAAAACAGTAGTTGAGAAACAATCCTTTTCTTTATTCACAAGAACGTCAAGGAAAGGCAAGGAGCAATCCTGTTCAACCTCAAAAGTGAATTGAATGCATGGGTCAATCGAATTGACCAAAGAAAGTAAATTGGACAAATCGACATCAGGGGAGACAAGAACGAAAGTGTCATCCACATACCTAAACCAGTGAGGAAATTTATATACACCGAAGAGTTTTTCTTCAAAATAGTGCATATAAATGTCGCAAAGTAAAGGAGAGAGAGGACTACCCATGGCCATACCATCATTTTGGGAATAATAAGTACCATTAAAAATGAAGGCAGTTTGCCTGATGCACAAATGAACTAAATTTACAAGTTCCTCAATTTCAATAGAAGAATAATGGAATTCACGTAGTCTTCTCTCTAAACAAACCAGAGCACCTTTAACCGGAACATTTGTAAAAAGTGATTTTACATCTAAAGAAATCATAGTATAGTTAGACGGAGAGATGCATTTAATTTTGTCCACAAAATCATACGAGTTTTTAACAGTATAAAGATTAGTAGTAGTTAGATGAGAAAGAGAGTTTGAAAGAAATCGAGCAAGATTATAAGAAGCCGTACCAATATTAGATACAATAGGCCGAAAGCAGAGAGTGGGCTTATGAACTTTCGGAAGTGCATAGAAACGAGCACAATTAGCAGCAGAAGGAATTACCATGCGTTTGATATAATCATTAAGAATGACGGAATTTTTAACGTGGTATTTGACTTGATCAAGATGATCATTGGAAGGATCTTTTTTAAGTTTCGAGTAGGGACCTGAAGTAAGCAAGGACTCAACATGGGAAATATAATCCGATTTGTTGAGTAGAACAGTTTGTCCTCCTTTATCAGCTCTTGTGACAATTAAATCGGGGGTGGAGTTTAATTCAGAGAGGGCGGATTTTTGAGAAGGAGTAAGGTTAGACTTTTGAGGATGATTATTGGTTGAAATAATGTTAGATAAAATGAAACGAAGAGATTCTAACTGTCCTGGAGAAATTTTACTATTTTTAAAGGAATTTTCAATGGGAGCAATCAAATCTGGAATAGAGGGTCTCGAAGTACGCGCAAAATTCAGACCCAAACTGAGCACGTCGCGTTGAGTATTAGTCAGAACGTGCGAAGAGAGATTAACAACAGTATTCTGAGCAAGAGGAGAAATGGGAGAAGTAAAGGAATTACTTTTAAGAAGATAATTAAATTTCTTATTTAAGTTAGTTTGATGCCTAGAAGACTGAAACGCAACGTATGCGAAATTTCTTTTTTCAAAAGAAGAGAAATCATGAACAGAATTGCTAATAGACAGATGTAAAGTATATAATTCAGACTCAATAGACGAGAGAGACTGTCGTATATCCTGAATAATAGCCCTAAGAATGGCAAACTTACTCCTATTTAAAGCATTTTTAATGCGAAGAGAAGCGGGAAGATTGTACTTAATGTCTATGAACTTAGGAATTATCCGAGCACGCTTACATCTAAGAAGAAAATTTAAATGATTGAGAAAGCGAGAACGTTTCAAACGAAGACGTTTGAAACGATTAATCTCAGAAGAACTCATGCTAAAACATATATATGAAACAAGAGTCAAAACTTAAGGAAGGCGGAGCAAAAAGAATGGGGGGAGGAGTTAAAAATACAAAAATGTAATTAATCAAAAAGAAAGGTCGATAAAATAAAATATGGAATGACAGTCTCAAAAATGAGAAGAAATCAGCAAAAATTAACAAAAGACAAGTCAAAACTTGAAGAAGGCGGAGTTACAGCGAAAAAAGGGGGGGAGTTTTAAAAACAAAAATTTAATAATTAATAAGAAAACAAGCGATAAAATAAAAATATGAAAAGAGAGGATCAAAAATGGAAGAAATGAGCATAAATTAACAAATAAAACAACTCGAAATTTAAAGAGGGCGGAGTTAAAACGAATAAAAAAGGGAGGAGTAAAGAGAGTAAAAGAAATAATTAAACAAGTAAGAAACAACCGGTAAAATAAAAATATGAAATGAGAGGCTCAAAATCGAGAAGAGAATAGCATAAATTAACAAATAGCACAATAAAAAGAATTAGGAAACACTCGCAAAATTACTTACTCGATGCTAAAAGCCCAAAAAAGCAACAAATTTAATGAAGAAGCATCAATAAACTGGCGTTGTAAAAATATTACTTACAAACTTTGAATAAACACCATACAAAGCAATAAACTCGCAACAATTGTTTCGGGTCGAAAAAACCACGACCCTTCATCAGGCGAATAAAGTAAGCACGAGTGCTGCAGTCAAAGCGGCAACACACAAAACGGTTTAAAATGAAAAGAAAAACTTTATAAAGTAGAAAATAAATATAGCTACTGGTGTGAATAGAATTGTACAAGAAGACAAGAAAATAAATAAATGAGTGAGATTAAACATAAAACAAACTAAGGATAACAAAAATTAAACGAAAATTTAAGTTACGTGAGTAATTTCCAAGCATCAGAGAAGAAAGGAGTGGAAGAAATATCATTAACAAGATTTTGCGAATTTTTAAATATGTAAAATGCTTCATGAATATCTAAATGGGAGGAACAGACAGGAGATGAGATTATGTTAGTTTTGGAAAAATCAAAACGATGACCTTGAGACCAGCAGTGGGAAGCAACAGAAGATTTGGTAATCTCTTCATTACGAACATTCCGACGGTGCTCATTTATTCTGTATTTCAAACGCCTCCTAGTTTGACCAATATAACCTAAGTTGCAAGACGAACACGGAATTAAATAAATTCCAGAACGGTTTTCGGTGGGAATGGGATCCTTAAGAGAAGATAATTTAATTTTATTGACGGGTTTGTAAATAACTTTGAAACCAAACGGTGAAAGAATTTTAGAGATTTTAAAAGAGAGTGAAGAATAAAAAGGTAAAACAACTGGGATGAGACTGTGATCGTTTAATTTGGGAGCAGAACGTTTAGGATTCTTAAATTTATGTAGAGCTTTATCGATGATAGATGGGTTATAGCCACGAGAGAGAGCAAGAGATTTTAAATAATTAATTTCTTTCGAAAGATTAGACGGATCAGAACAAATGTGTAAGGCACGATAAACATAAGTGTAAAAAGCAGACATTTTTTGTTGAGGGGCGTGGTTAGAGAGAGCATGCGGCGGCAAAGAGACTGAGAATGGTTTTCTAAAAACAGTAGTTGAGAAACAATCCTTTTCTTTATTCACAAGAACGTCAAGGAAAGGCAAGGAGCAATCCTGTTCAACCTCAAAAGTGAATTGAATGCATGGGTCAATCGAATTGACCAAAGAAAGTAAATTGGACAAATCGACATCAGGGGAGACAAGAACGAAAGTGTCATCCACATACCTAAACCAGTGAGGAAATTTATATACACCGAAGAGTTTTTCTTCAAAATAGTGCATATAAATGTCGCAAAGTAAAGGAGAGAGAGGACTACCCATGGCCATACCATCATTTTGGGAATAATAAGTACCATTAAAAATGAAGGCAGTTTGCCTGATGCACAAATGAACTAAATTTACAAGTTCCTCAATTTCAATAGAAGAATAATGGAATTCACGTAGTCTTCTCTCTAAACAAACCAGAGCACCTTTAACCGGAACATTTGTAAAAAGTGATTTTACATCTAAAGAAATCATAGTATAGTTAGACGGAGAGATGCATTTAATTTTGTCCACAAAATCATACGAGTTTTTAACAGTATAAAGATTAGTAGTAGTTAGATGAGAAAGAGAGTTTGAAAGAAATCGAGCAAGATTATAAGAAGCCGTACCAATATTAGATACAATAGGCCGAAAGCAGAGAGTGGGCTTATGAACTTTCGGAAGTGCATAGAAACGAGCACAATTAGCAGCAGAAGGAATTACCATGCGTTTGGTATAATCATTAAGAATGACGGAATTTTTAACGTGGTATTTGACTTGATCAAGATGATCATTGGAAGGATCTTTTTTAAGTTTCGAGTAGGGACCTGAAGTAAGCAAGGACTCGAAACTTAAAAAAGATCCTTCCAATGATCATCTTGATCAAGTCAAATACCACGTTAAAAATTCCGTCATTCTTAATGATTATACCAAACGCATGGTAATTCCTTTTGCTGCTAATTGTGCTCGTTTCTATGCACTTCCGAAAGTTCATAAGCCCACTCTCTGCTTTCGGCCTATTGTATCTAATATTGGTACGGCTTCTTATAATCTTGCTCGATTTCTTTCAAACTCTCTTTCTCATCTAACTACTACTAATCTTTATACTGTTAAAAACTCGTATGATTTTGTGGACAAAATTAAATGCATCTCTCCGTCTAACTATACTATGATTTCTTTAGATGTAAAATCACTTTTTACAAATGTTCCGGTTAAAGGTGCTCTGGTTTGTTTAGAGAGAAGACTACGTGAATTCCATTATTCTTCTATTGAAATTGAGGAACTTGTAAATTTAGTTCATTTGTGCATCAGGCAAACTGCCTTCATTTTTAATGGTACTTATTATTCCCAAAATGATGGTATGGCCATGGGTAGTCCTCTCTCTCCTTTACTTTGCGACATTTATATGCACTATTTTGAAGAAAAACTCTTCGGTGTATATAAATTTCCTCACTGGTTTAGGTATGTGGATGACACTTTCGTTCTTGTCTCCCCTGATGTCGATTTGTCCAATTTACTTTCTTTGGTCAATTCGATTGACCCATGCATTCAATTCACTTTTGAGGTTGAACAGGATTGCTCCTTGCCTTTCCTTGACGTTCTTGTGAATAAAGAAAAGGATTGTTTCTCAACTACTGTTTTTAGAAAACCATTCTCAGTCTCTTTGCCGCCGCATGCTCTCTCTAACCACGCCCCTCAACAAAAAATGTCTGCTTTTTACACTTATGTTTATCGTGCCTTACACATTTGTTCTGATCCGTCTAATCTTTCGAAAGAAATTAATTATTTAAAATCTCTTGCTCTCTCTCGTGGCTATAACCCATCTATCATCGATAAAGCTCTACATAAATTTAAGAATCCTAAACGTTCTGCTCCCAAATTAAACGATCACAGTCTCATCCCAGTTGTTTTACCTTTTTATTCTTCACTCTCTTTTAAAATCTCTAAAATTCTTTCACCGTTTGGTTTCAAAGTTATTTACAAACCCGTCAATAAAATTAAATTATCTTCTCTTAAGGATCCCATTCCCACCGAAAACCGTTCTGGAATTTATTTAATTCCGTGTTCGTCTTGCAACTTAGGTTATATTGGTCAAACTAGGAGGCGTTTGAAATACAGAATAAATGAGCACCGTCGGAATGTTCGTAATGAAGAGATTACCAAATCTTCTGTTGCTTCCCACTGCTGGTCTCAAGGTCATCGTTTTGATTTTTCCAAAACTAACATAATCTCATCTCCTGTCTGTTCCTCCCATTTAGATATTCATGAAGCATTTTACATATTTAAAAATTCGCAAAATCTTGTTAATGATATTTCTTCCACTCCTTTCTTCTCTGATGCTTGGAAATTACTCACGTAACTTAGATTTTCGTTTAAATTTTGTTATCCTTAGTTTGTTTTATGTTTAATCTCACTCATTTATTTATTTTCTTGTCTTCTTGTACAATTCTATTCACACCAGTAGCTATATTTATTTTCTACTTTATAAAGTTTTTCTTTTCATTTTAAACCGTTTTGTGCGTTGCCGCTTTGACTGCAGCACTCGTGCTTACTTTATTCGCCTGATGAAGGGTCGTGGTTTTTTCGACCCGAAACAATTGTTGCGAGTTTATTGCTTTGTATGGTGTTTATTCAAAGTTTGTAAGTAATATTATTGAACTGCTAATCTATACAGTTTGTACTTTTTTTAAAGTTGATTAATGAATTATGTGTTAAGTTTAAAGACAATTGTTGAAAAATGGATAAATTTTACTCTTAATTACTATTAACTACTTAAATATGTTATTTTTGCAACTGGCTAATCAATAAATTAATTATAAAAAGTCGCAAAAATTTTACGGCAAGTTGCTAATTATTACGCTGCAAATTTGCAAAATCTACATTTAATCGCGAATAATTTATAATATACACCATAATTTTGCACGTAATTTATATTAACTTTATCTATTTATTATTATTTTTTTTCAAAAGTCGATTCTTGAAATTCGCGATATTTTTGCAGTCAGTTACTAAAATATGCAATTATTTGGCTGCTAATCAATGAAATCTGTGCTCTTTTCAAAGCTGAATTTCTAAATAGTGAAAATCTTTGCCGTTAATCGATGAAATTAACAGTTTTTTCAAAACTGAATCGTCTCAAATTATGTAATACTTTTGCAACTGAAATCAAAAATACCTAATTGTTTAGCCCCTAATTGTCAAAAATGTATGTAAAATTGCAACTAATCTATTTTCCAGCTAATAGATAATCAAGCTTTTTTTCAAAGCTGATTCTCGAAATTTGCATTTTTATGATTGCAGAAACACGTTAATATTCAGCTACTAATCGATGAAAATCGCATTTGAAAGCTAAATACCACCACATACTCAATTATTTTGCCGCTAAGCAACGAAATTTGCACTTTTATTTTCAAAGCTGAATCTCTCAATACAGAATAATTGTACAGTAAATTTCGGAAATATGGGATCGTTTCACCACTATTAAAACATTTACGTTTAATGTACAGTCGGGGGAAAAAAAAAAACGCAAAACCCGCTGTAATTTCGTTATTAATAGACGCAGGAACATCTAATAGACATCATTCAACAGGAAATTAAAAGCACTTTCTGAATATGTCGTCAAATTTTGAATTAGGGGTCATCTACATATTGAAATGAGCACTGACTTTGATATTTTCAATAGCAACGCCCAATTTTGACTTCATTTTCGAATTTCTGAGAGTCTGGCAGTGCGGAAAAGTATTTGAATACTTTATCTTTAGTATTTATAGCGTTATAATCAAAAATGTGTTAGGGGGTTATCTATAAATGTAGAAAAATAAAATTAAGATCCTATAAGTAATAGACAAAATTTTAATGTTTCACACCGGAAATCTTTCAGGAAAAAAATAATTTTAAAAATTAATAAAACATTGCCTCTTTTTCCAGTTCCTTAATTATCTTGAACGATTTTTTAGATTTGTACATACTTCAGTATTTTTTTAGATAATTTTAGGTCTATTTAAATACTCTTATATATTACACTTGCGATTAGTCCATACAGTACTCTTTGAAAAAAGTGCAATATTTTTCAAGTAAAAGTGTCTATTATGGCTGTACTGATCACCAATAAAGCTTAAATTTTCTTTCGTAGGTGTAACATAATATACGAAATGAAATAATATAGATATATATAGAACAACGCATAAACTAGATCTTTTCGAATAAATTATTGTAAGGGTTCATGAAGTAAATATTAAACAATTTTAACCGCACTTACCAGTTTTTGGTCAGTTGAAGACTTTGGAACTGTACGATGCGATGCGTTTTATAATTTCTATGAAAATATAATTTCTTAATTAACCCTTTCACGACTGCTGACGTAGATTCACACCATTTGTAACTCTGTTATGTAAATCTGTAACTCTGTCAATGGGCGTTTCTTTCGTAATTTGTGTGTTACATATTTCTTAACTGTGTACCCAGTGTTCATATTTTTGCAATAAAATATACTATGGATAGAAATATATTAATTAGAAAGAATATAATTATAATGTATATCCATTTGTAATATAATTGTGAATACAGAAAATTTGTTCTGAAATATTTTATTTTGAGAGTATAACGCCCGTAGGCAGGTCTTACTGTCAAAAAAACAAAATCCTGCAGTCGCAAAAAGTGTTAAAATATATTTATAAAAGTTTTAAAGTATGTTTTTTAAAAATGTATAAAGTTAAAATATATTAATAAAATTTCAAACACTAAAGTGTCCTTAAAATAATAATCCTCCCCTACAAAATAAATAAATGAGTAAATAAATAAAATAAAATAAAGCAATATATGAAGCAAATGATTAAGCCTTTTTTTAACTATGACGGTAGTCAGAGGTGGGCAGTATATTGTATACTTGTATATAATATAGTATATTCAATATACATTTGTATATTGTATATTTTGCAACATTTTAAAAAGTATTTGTATATTGTATCTAATATACATTTTAGGCAGTATATTGTATATTTTACAGGGCTTAATATACAATATACTTTATCTCAAAATTCCAACTTCTTAAAAAAAAAAAAAAATCTTTCATCTCAGATTTAGAACACTGTTTTTGCTATGTGAACTCAGATCAAATGCCCCTAGAGACTGGCAATTATTTTCTCAATGTTGACTGACTACCAACCCAACAACCCCTGTTGACTGACCTGAATAAGAATTAAGTGATAACATACTATTACAAATGGGTATTTTATGATAGCAGACACTATGAGCATTTAAAAGAAAGTACAAAATACAAAATGTATTTTTTTCCTTCACTTCCTGGCTCCATAGGGGTCTAATTAAACCTGGTGTTCAAGAAATGACCGTAGGGGGAGGGATAAACACAAACAAATCAGTTCTCTTTCCATAGATGTCCTCAATGTCCACATGCATCTGTAAAACGGAAGTGATCATTACACTTTTTTTTTTTAATCTTGAATCTTTTCATTTGATTACAGAATTAATTGGGTATCAGAGAAAGCCGTCTTTAAAATAATTTAGTTTAGAGTTGGGGATGGAAATGCCTAGTGAAAAATTTGCTTTTAACTGTTTTCCTATGGAAAATATCTGTTTTCATTTGTGGACGTTTCATTTTACTTATATAGATCTCAGTCATATAGAAAGGTACAAAATTTTATTTTCTTACATCTTACACATGGATAAAAAGGGTGATAATATAAAAAAAAAAAAAAAAAAAGAAAGAAAGAAAGAAACTGGGCGGAAATTTTCTTACGATAACTTTAAAAGGTGAGTATAATAGAAGATAATAAAATGGATAATAACTGTATAATGTATGATAATAATAATAATTGTAATAAAATAGTAGTATAATAGAAACGAGAATAAAATCGAAATGTAAAAAATGGTTGACAAAACAAAATTATAAGTAAAGGTTGTTAGGTACATTTATTTATTCTTTCTTTTAATAATTTATTCGATTAAAACATAAATTACCTTAAAGATGAATAAAAGGCATTATACAAAAGAGCCTTAAGGGTGTCCGGGACACCAAATTTTTGTTTTTATTATTTATTGATTAATTGCTGTAATTATTTTTTCCGAAATTGAAGCTTTTTTTGACGATGAAGTTGAGCAAGAAAGAATCTTAAAAAACTTTAAATTAAAATTAAAATAAAAATTTAAATTTAATAAGTTTAACATTTACCTTAAATAATGTTCTTAGTTCTTTTTTTCACTATACGCATTTCGAGTGCATCCGCACTCTTCCTCAGGTGATTTGTGACTCTCTTCTCTTCATCTTCATCTGTGTTTGTTGCTGGTGGTTGCCGGCTCGTCATTTCACTTCACTTCGCTTCGTTTCAGTTATAAAAATCATTGGATGGTCGGTTATATAAATCGGTTATTGGATGCCAGTCTTTCGGGATTATTGCGTGTTCTCTCTCATTAACTGCGTAAGGGTTAGTCAGAAATTCAAGGGCTTCGCGTTTTAAGGCATAACTGTGATTATTATATGGAGCTAGTTTTTTAGTAGAAAGTGTGTTAATATTGATAGGGTTATTATAGTGGGCAGAGGAGAGCCCGGTAGATTGTCTATTATGTTTTAAATCTGATTTATGTTCTTTTTCACGTTCGCTAATTTTCCTTTTTGTAACTCCGATATAACAAGCGCTATTTTCGTTAGTATAATTAAAGTCAATTTTGTAAATGCCGGGTGTGGAGTTATTGTCTATTTTATCTTTTTCGTTTCTGATATGCTGGAAAATATTTTGATTGGGTTTTATGGGGATATTTATATTGTGTTTTTTTGCTTTGTTTTTTATTTTTATACTTGCGCCATTGCAAAAGGGGATAGAAGTTGTAAATTTAGGTTTTAATTTTTGTGCATTATTAATTTTATTGAGATCTTTTATGTGTTTTTTATAAAGTTTATTGATAAGATTTTTTGGGTATTTTGCGTTATATGAGAAATTAAAAATATTGCATATAACGCAAAATAACGCCCTGATGGAAATATACGGTATATCAACTTAATAAAATCAAAATAATAATATTAATCAAGATTATTTTGCTCAGAGTTCGTAAGTTTTATTTATTTATTATTTTTTAATATATAATACTAGTGTATGTTTAATTTTAACAGCTTTAATTAGTGGTTATTTAGTTATCTATCATACCAAAAGTGAAAGAAATAAAAAATACAAAAAATAAAATTCTCAGTTAACTTAATATTATCTTTGCATGTTTTCTCTGATGAGATATTGATATTTCCTTTTTCATTTTTAGTAACTTAAAGATAAAAATATTATTCGTTATTTAAGTGAAATATCATTTATCTATATTATATAACAAATAATTATTTATGTAAAAATTAATCTTTCGCAACATTTACAAAAAAAAAAAAAAAAAAAAAAAGTTCATTTTCTGATTAAATAAACACATGTAAAGTGTAACATTTTAAAACTATTTATTGAAAATAACAGTAAGTTTGATAAAATGTATTGCTAAGTACTACCGAAAAAATTATTTTAATCACTCATATTTCCTAATTTTTTTCATTGAAAATTATATCTTATATCTATCCATATATATAAAAATAGAAAAGAAAAAATAAAAAACAATAACGAAGTTTTAGTTGAGGCAAACATTCAATTCGAAAAAGCTCTTTTCCTTATCTGTACTCGTGCTGACGTCACGCAGCGGGTAGAAAACCTCTTACTTTTTTTCTTAGGATGAGCCAGCCCTTTCTCTCTTTCTCTAGTCCTGGTTTAAACTGTCAAAAACTGTCATTCGCCAAAAGCGAATTTGGAAAATGCCTACTCCTCAGAACCTTGGCGAGAAAATTCTTGGCGCACAACATATTTTAAGGGAAAAATATGAAAATGTGGAAACTAATCATTGATTGAATCAAACCTGTCAGAATGAATCAAGAATGAATAAATCATCGATTCACATCCACCGTACTTGCATTCGTATCATAGTATAAAAATAAAACATTTTGTTTAATAAAAAAAAAAATTTTCTTCATATTTAATCCAATGAAAAGCGATTATTTTACAGAAGACATTTTTTTTTTCTTTTATGTTTAAAATGTGCTAAATAAAAATACAAATTTATTACAGATAACTTTTTTTACCAATATGTAAACGTATCGTAATAAATTTCTCCACTCGTTTATTAACTTTATCATTCAATATTTTTCGTTATTCAATATAAATGATTTTTATTCAAATAAATTAATTTATACTTTTACATATTTCTTCTGAAGTATTCTTTCTTTTTGTCTCATTTTCGTTAAGGGAAAAAAAAAATTGTAATCCTTGGTAAAGTAATGATGTACTTAAGTAATTACAAACATAAGTAATTAAGTAAAATGTTTGTTAGGTAATGTTAATTTTGATTAATGCCGATTTTTTTTTCTTTGCCTAACTCTGAAATTAAGTATAGCATGCACAGTTTTATTTATTAAGCTCGATTAATTTTTAAAATAGCAACACATTGATTTTCTTCTATTTACTTATTTAGATTAATAAATAAATAAGGCTCACTTTCTAAAAATTGAACTAATTCAAATGTTTGTGCAGGTATAGATTGATTACATTGCCAATATGATTAATTGCATGTATTATAATCTCTTCCTTTGAATGAAATTTCTAATTATTTTTATGTAAATGATTTTTAACTCAATTTATTTCAGTAATAATCTTGCTTTAGTAAAAATAAACTATGTCCAAACATTTAAAAGTATTTATATAATCTTAATATATATATATATATATATATAACCTTTCATTTTTAAAATTTCATGCAAACAATTCTCCATTCAGAGGCCTTTTTTGTAGCCTTTTATATTGTTACAACTTGAATGGGGGAAAAAAAAATGATATTTGAAAATTAAATTTTTATTATTGAGAAATTTTTAGTTATGTTGATGCAGTAGACTGTGCCAACTAGTCATATAATTTAGGATACTTTGATATAGTTAATATACAAGTGATTAAATAGTATCACAGCCATTTTATCAGCACATATGGTGTTGTCATTACAAAGATTGGCACTAGAAGTTGGCATTACTCACTAGTTGCTCATCATTTTATGTACATATTATTTTCCCCCTGATAATGATGAAATGAATATTTTTAATGAAAATGTTACAAAATATAAAAATATATTTAATTTAGAAATATATGTTATTCATTAAAAGCTTAATCATAATTCACTGTAAGAAAAACATTGATATCTGTGATAATTTAGATGGATTCCTCAAAATAACTTCTAAAGGCTACATTTTGCTATCTGAAAACATGAAATTAAAAAGTAAAATTTACAGTAATTAAGGATATCCACTTAATTTTCGAAGTATGCCTGATATACTCTAATAAAAATGTTGATATAAGTATTTGAGATGTATCCACCAAAATAACTTATTCTAACAATACATAATCTATATATATAAAAGAGTAAACTCACTGATTACTGACTCAACACAGTCGTGGCGATTCTATGGGAGATACAGGTGCAAATTTTGGTGAGCACGTCGGTTTTAGGACCTTGATGACCACTGGGATGGGATTTTGCAAAATCAGAGAGCAAAAACATTTTTATAAACATAACTCTGCTCCAAATTGCTTCACGGTGAAAAAATTTCAGAGGGAGAAACTAGACTTGAGTACAAAAAAAAAAAAAAAAAAAAAAAAAAAAAAATATTTTCTGCAATTTTGGAATTCCAGATTTTTAAGGGGGTAAAAATGATTTTTGGAGGCAAATTTAGAAAATACGCATTTTTTAATTAAGCCTCGCTTTCCCAACATCAAGGCGTTACTGCAGAAAAATCGCTTTCAGGTGCCGCTTGGCATGTTTGGCGAAAATCACTAGCACAGCACCTTTTTGTACAATTTAGAAGTTGCAACATTCCACTGGTTATGTTTGCTATCTCTGATGAATTAGCGCACTTCTTGAATGAGGCGGGCTTAACTAAATTTCACTTCAAAACGGGGTCAAAGTGATCCCATCTTGGGAAAGCGAGGGTTAAACTCTACCAATAATAGCACAAAGATATAGAAAACCACTAAGAGTCAACTTGAGGATATTTCAAAAAAATCATTATTGGTTTTCTGCAATTTTTGATTTTGGGGAGGAGTTACGAGGGGGCAAATTCAAGTCCCCCTTTTAGCACTAAATTTGTCCGGGGAAATATATAGAATCACAAATTTTAGTGTGTGGCTTATTTATGTGTGCCTGACACCTATTGTAACGGGATTTTGCGAAAGTTCCCAATTGGGGGGGGGGGAGAGGGCAATAAACCTGTTTCCAAACATAACTTTGCTTCAAATTATCTCAGCAAGATTAATTTTATGTGTCGGTTGTTTATGCCTTCCCAACACGCACTGTAAAGGGATTTTTACGCAATTTCTTCCTCCTTCCTTTGCAGGTGGATAGGGAGGCAAAAATATGTTTATAAGAGTAACTCCGCTCCAAATTATCTCAGGGTAGTGATTTTTTAACATGTCAATTGATTATGCGTTCTCAAGACATATACTACAAAGAGATTTTGTAAAATTCCACATTATCCCCCTTGGGGGTTGGAGAGGAGAAAACATATTTCCAACTGCAAATCTGCTTCGAACTATCTTAGGTGATTTTTTATGTGCGGGCTGGTTATGAGTTTCCAACACACACTATGAAGGTATTTTGTAAAATTTCCCCTTTCCTCCCTTTAAGGGTGTTGAGTAGGGGGCAAAAGCACCTTTTAAAGTGTAACTGCTCTAAATTACATAGATACCAAGTCTACTGTTTTTGGCAGAGACATCAGACTGGAAAAATTTTATAGCTGATTTTAGTAATACTAATCGTCGAAAATATATATAACATATTCCATTTAAAAATACCAATGTGATTTTTGATTTAAAAGATTAAAAACAGCAGCTATGAAATTATCTCATGAAAGTGATTTTTTGACATGTCGATTGGTTATGTGTATTCAACACACACAAACAACAAAGAGATTATTTGAAATTCCGTGCCATCTCCCCTCTTGAGGGTTGGGGGGGGGGGGAGATTAAAAAACATGTTTGCATGCGTAAATCTGTTCCAAATAATCTTAGAATGGCAATTTTTGATGCGTGGACTGCTTATGCATATTCCACACACACTACAAAGTGATTTTGTGAAATTCTACACTACCGCCCCTTAGGGGTGGGGGTAAACTCTGCAGTAACTCTTCATGCTTAACTCTGCAGTAAATTATCTTAAGAAGGAGATTTTTGATGTGTGGGTCAGTTATATATATCGAACTCATAATATAAAATTATTTAGCAAAATTCCCTGCTCCTTCTTCCATTTAAGAGCGGGGGGGGGGGGGGGGGTAAAAACACGTTTTAAAATATAGTGCTGCTTCAAATAATCTCAGGATCCTGATTTTTAATGTGTTGGTTAGGTATGTGTATGCAACATGTACTATAAAGGGATTTTGTGAAGTGTGGCAAGTGGAAGAACCTTTACCGAAGGTAGCGAGAACTTTAACTTAGATTTTGACTGATTTCAATGATTTTTTTAAATTATTAATGGTATAGCGTTTTGAAAATTCATTTCAATATAATGACCAGTGAAGCAGGCAAAGCCTGCTAGTACATTATAAAAGAGCATCAAAGAACTGGCGTTTAAAAGTAATAATTACAAAATTTTGAATAAACACCATAAAAGCAAGAACTTCCAACAGTTGTTTCGGGTCAAAAGAAAACCTAGCCCTTCGTCAAGTGAATAAAACAGGCACGAGTGCTGTAACAAAGCAGCAACACAGTGCAACCTGCAACAGTGTGTTGTCGCTTCTTTTACAGCACTCGTGTGTACTTTTTTTGCCTGATGAAGGGTTTTTTTTTTTTACCTGAAACAATTGTTGCGAGTGTTTGCTTCTATGGTGTTTATTCAAAGTTTTGTACTTAGTAATAAATAATACATTTTCCTATTAAAAAAATTTTTTTTAAAGAGTAAATTTCACTGTCATTCACTTAATTTTCAAAGTACACCTGATCATTTTTTTTTTTTTTTTCCCCATAGATTTGGTAAAATAGAAATTTTGGCCAATGACAGTCCTTCGTATGTTGTCATTCTTTCTATCAAGGCACCCTAGTATAACTTACTTGTCAATATTGCAGCCATATTTATTTTAATAATTTAAACTTGAAAAAGAAAATCTTTATTAAATGACGAATTAATTGCCTTAACGATGTTACATGTACATACATTTTAATAAATTATAACTATATTTTAATACAGTTGTACATATTTTTTATTAATACTTCCTTAATATGGAAGCCTATTTTTAAGATTAATAAAACAAATATTTAAAATTGAGCTATTTCACTATGCATAGAAATATAGTAGCGATCACTTCCATGCATGTGAACTCACTTTGCAACCATTAAAACCAAAAGAGAAAAAAACATCACTGGATACAGCTTACACATTTTGCATGAAAATCTGTATAGCAGTGGTTACGGTACCATACATGTATGCTTGCTTAGCTAGCATTAAAAAAAAAAAAAAAAAAAAGAATCTGACGTGGACACCACGACTTCCTTATACATCTATTGGAATATATACATATGGTTATGGAAACATTGATATTTTTGTGTGAGGTAATTGATTTGTAAATAAACAGGCAGGTTCTAGTCCGTGTACATTCCTGAAAACAAGCAAAAAAAAGCTACTCCAACCACAACAGTCCTAATGATAAGATTATATATCACCAATTGTAAATTTTTCAGGAATTTTCTATCGCTTATTACAGAAAATACCATTGGCAAATACTCAGCTTAGACAGTACAAAAATAAAAAAAACTAGTGTACAATGAATATTTAAATTTAAAAAACTTTTTCATACACCATAAAATTATGAAAGCATTACCAGTTTTGAAAAGAAATGGCCTTTCTTCTTCAGGTACAAAAACCACCAGTCTTGCTTTTTTCTCCAAGGTAATAGCAAGTGCTTTGCACCTGAAGAAGAAAGACCATATCCTTTTGAAACTGGTAGTGGTTTTATTAATTTTATGGTGTGTGAACAAGTTTTTAAGTTTAAATATTAAACACAGCTTAGTGTTCAATGAAAATCATTTCAGTATAAATTGCCTACTTTTATTCTTGTAGGCAAAAATTAGTGGTGAGAAATGATACATTTTACCAAAACAAATAATTCTGTTAAAATTGAGAAAAGGTTTACAAATTCTGGCTCTCCTGAAGCAATATTTGTCACCAAATTTGATTACTAATCTTGTCAGGCTGCCAAGTTTGTAGCCGACGCAAATGTTGATCTTGGCATCAATTTTAGCGATTTGCTGAAAATTTTTGTAAAGAATAAAACCTTACATTACAGCTTTATGGAAGTCTGAATAGCTGCTTTTGTGAGGGGGTTTCCTCCTTCATCAGCTTTCTTCCTCGTGGTCCATGCCATCGGTAGTGGATGTTTTCTTCTGTCTCTTGCTTTCTCTTTAATTAGATCGTGTCACTGTCGGTAAGCACAAGTGCTGATATCAAAGCGGCAGCGTGTGTTGCCACTTTGCTTGCTGCACTCATGCTTCCTTTGTTCGCCTGATGAAGGGTCATGTATTCTTTCGATCCAAAACAATTATTGTGAATTTATAGCATTGCATTTTATGGTGTTTATTCAAAGTTCTGTACTTATTACTTTAAAACGCCAGTCCTTTCTTATTTTCTCTTCTGTTTTTTTTCCGTTTCATGATATTTGTGAAATATGCTAGCAGACCCATAGCTGCAGCCACAAATATTTCACTTTTTAAACATTTTAGGATGCTATGCTTTTTTTTCTTACTCTCTTGGCGGTAATAATAAACTTATATTTAAATTGTAATTTTTAAATTTACTAGATGAGGCTAAGTCTTCAAAAACAATTTGTTAAAAATGAAGTATAACTTAAAAATTTTCATGAAATTTGTAAAATTTTGGGTGTGTGGTGATTAAATCTCCAAGTCTCTCATGATTAAGATCTCAGCAGAAGAATTAAAAATTATTTTGCATGGAGCATTTTTAAAAATTTTATCTTATTAAATTTATATGTAATATGTAAAATTCTGAGTCAGGGAGTGTAAGCGAAAAGTTGCCAATTAATGAAAAATGTGTTTTGTGTTTGGACTAAAGCTGAATTGTTGCTAGTTGATCAAACTATGTTCGATTTGAATGAAACAATTGAATATTACCATAAAAATTAAGTAATAGCAAAACAAATAACACCATAAAATTAAAAAACATACAAAAGTTCAAATGGCGAACAATTCAAAAGAATGCAAGAAAATTAAATGATAAATGTTTATCTATTTTAAGAAAAGATTTATTTACTGCATGTCATGATGAACTTTCTTTCTTCAATAAGCTTTTCCTCCCTTTTCTTCCATCTGACATCAGTGTTAATGAAATGAGCTAGCAAGCCCACATCTACAGGCACGAAAGCAATTTTGTGCACTATAGATATGTTCCAGCTGGCGTAGGATGCAAAGACTTCACAAATGGAGAACTTTCTGAGGAAAACTGCTCTTTCTTTTCTTCTTCAGTCTTTTTTAAACAGTAACTATATAAATACATATTTTAATATTTAAGGATAATGTGCAATTTTTTGGAACTATAGATTTATACACTGAAATTGCTTATTTCAAATTCGACAGATAAAGCTAAAGGGTAGGTGCTCCAGTGATTGGCATGCTCCACTAATTGACATCTATCCCGAAATAATTAATAAATAAGAAAAATAATAAAATCATATTTTACGTATAAGAATTTTAACATTTTTTGTCAAACACTGGAGCATAGGGTGCTAATTAGTGGTGGACGATATCAGAAATTAAATATCGCGATATATCACCAAGTTAATATCGATATTAGTGATATATTGCGATATTTCTTTCAAGGCAGGAAAAAATAGATATTTGTTATTTTTTAAAGACATATGCACACGAATTTTAAAGTATACAAGTATAGAGTGTTTTCCATGTATTTTCTGGTATATTACTATACTACCATAACTTTATCATTAAAAAAAAAAAGATCATAAAAAGTGAATTAATGTTTTGTGTTTCTTATAATTTATACTATTGCTTTTTAGTATACCTCTGTATAGTTTATCCTCTATTCTTCCCATTTTAAGCTTTAATTATTTTAAAATCATATTTTAACACAGCTAATATGTGATCTGTGTTTTATTTGTACCAAGTATATCAAAATTCATAATTCTACTAAAAATAAAGCTTCAGAAAAATTGTCTTGAGATGCAGGTATTAAATAAAAATGAAAATCATTTTAAATAGTTCAGAATTGCCATTATAAATAGTTCAGAATTGCCATTGAATACACCTTTTTTGGTTGTAGAAAGTAATATTTTTTACTTAAAACTCTTATATGCATCCTAAATGTCAGTTACTTGTCATTTTTATTTTTGTATCCTCTTACCAAATCATTACAATATCTTTTAAATATATATGTTCAATTCACATTTGTAATAGTTTCACAATAATTGAAATTTGAATTACATATTATATATATATATAATATATATGTGTGTGTGTGTGTATGTATTTATGTATACATTGTCAGTATAAAAATTATATTATTTAAACAAAATTATGTTGAAGTTTCATTTTGTTACTTAAAGTACCTCATTTTGCATTTAAACCAATTTTATTTAACATGTACGGCTTTAAAAATAAAATAAATAAATAAATGGAAAGAGAAAAAATAAATGCTACATAAAAAAAGTAATAAACTATTCAATATTATATAATTCTATAAAGAAACTGTCACTGTAAAATTACTGACGATAAAACTTTATTTTACATCAGTTAGATAGCACCCTTTCTCCCTTCCCATGTTATCCAATGGGATTTTTGTCGCTTCGTTTTATAAAAATATTTTATTCAAAAATGAACTTTTTCAAATTCTGTTTTTTGAATATTACTCTTTGAACAGGTCGTCTTTTAGCTTAGTGAGCAATTTTTCGAAAAAATAAATTTAAATATTTTACTTAGAGATCCACACTTAGAGTCCATAATTTACTTATTGAAATAAAATATTTAAATTAATTTTTTTCGAAAAATTGCTCATTAAGCTAAAAGGCGACCCGTTCAAAGAGTAATATTCAAAAAACAGAATTTGAAAAACTTCATTTTTGAATGAGATATTTTTATAAAACGAAGCAACGAAAATCCCATTGGATAACATGGGAAAGGAGAAAGGGAGCTATCTGACTGATGTACAGTCTTAATAAAAAAAATATTTTATCGAAATATTTAATAATAATAAAATAATATTAAAAAAAAATACATTCCGTAATTGCTTATATTTTCAGAAGTTTTTTATTAAACGCTAAGAAAATTTGCAAAAAAACTCTTCTAGTAGATATCAGTTCAGTGATGCCAGATGGTTGAAAATTATTTCCCCAAACAGGTCTTCAAATTTCCCCAAATCACGTTTTTTTTTTTTTTTTTTTTTTTTTTTCGAAAAAATCCCCAACTTGATTTCTACTAAAAAGGAAAAATAAAATTTTTTTCAAAAAAAAAAAAAAAAAAATATCAAGCAGATTTTTCTATGATTTAAGCTCAGATTTTTCCCCAAATGAAGGCAATTTTTGAAAAAATCCCCAAATAACAATAAAGCTATTGAAAGTATCTAGACATAGGGATAAATCATTACGTTACCAACATTGACAGAAAGTTGAAAAACGCCCCAGATTTGTCCCCAAAAATTTTAGAATTCCCCAAAAAAGTCCCCACAAACATTTGGTCTCCAAAATTGTCCCCAGAAGCGTCAAAACTCCCTAAAATGGGGACAAAATCCCCAATCTGGCATCACTGTATCAGTTCGGCTTTGATGATCTTTATTAAACACATGTTGAAGCATGTTATTGGCCATTTTATATCAACACTTTGAAATAGACCGATATCAATGAACCAATAGCAGGAAAGGAGCTAAAACAGAAGATATTGTTTTCATTCGTCATATTGCCTTTTCTGTGGTTTCCATCACATACGATATGCATGAATGTGAGTGGGAATTCAATATAGTGTAATATATCAGAACCCATAATAGATATCTCGGATAGGGATATATCGTTTCGACTAATATCAAATCTCTTTCCTAGTAAACACACCTGCTGATTATAGGTATTGTGATATTGGAGTATGTCTGATGAATTTTTTCTGAAGGGGTAGAACCGTGACCTTGAACGAAGTCAGCTTATTCACGGGATAATCAAAGCAGATGGCTTTCAATAAATACTGTTTTTTTTTTTTTTTAATTATTATTATTATGCGGTGGCCTTTTTAAAGCAGTGATGTTTAGATTTGAGTTTATGAAGGATGAGGAAGTATATGTATATGTATTGCAATAGATATCGTTTGGCGTGGGGCTATTTTTTCTAGTTTATCAGTGAGTAATTAGAGGAAAATAGAAAATGAGTATTAGAATAAGATATTCGGCGCTTTTTTTCTTCGGGTCTCGCTCTCGTTAGCTGTTGTATGTTGGCTGATCGGGTTTCATTCGCTCGAGTTTCGTTCACTCGGGTGCGCACTCGGCAATATCGTTAAAAGGATATATTGGAGGGGCTGGATCTTAAATATTGTTATCGGGATATTAAAAAAATATCAATACTTGGGGATATATTGATAAATAATCCAGCCCTAGTGCTAATAACTGATAAAATGAATAACGAGCAATGTCAAACAATGAAACATAGGGGTCCAATTACTGATAAAATGAAAAACTGGCAGTGTCAATTACTGGAACATTGAGTGGGTGTCAAATAAAAATTCATAAAAAAAATAATTGTTATAAAATGTATATATTTTAACATATATGTGGTTCTGAATGTCTTTCATGCCATATGTACTAACTTAAGATTTCTGAAAATATTTTCTGATGACTAGAACATTAAAAACATCAGAGATTGCTCTAACTAAAAGTGTCAATCACTGGTGCACTTACCCTATCTACAAAATAATAATAATAAATAAATAAATAAAATAAATGAACTATAACAAATTTTTTATAAACAAACACCATAAAATTAAAAAACATACAAAAGTTCGAATGGCAAACAACTGAAAAGGATACAAGAAAATCAAATGTCAAATTTCAATGCTGATCTATTTTTAGATTTATTTACAGCATGTCACAAGGAACCGTGTCTTCAATAAGCTTATCCTCCTCTTTCTTCTTCTATCTGATGTCGATATAATAAAAATCGCTAGCAAGCCCATGTCTACAGGCACAAAATCAATTTTGTGCACTGAAGCTATGGTCCAGCTGGCATAGGATAAACTTCATAACTAGAGAACTTTCCAAGAAACACTGTTCCTTCATTTCTCTTCGATCTTCATTAAATTGTGATTATTTATAATTTTGAGCTTTTCAACTGTTTTTTTTTTTTTAATTGTACTTTATACATTTTTTGCATTTAATTTTTTTTTAAATGTATTTTGATGCAATTTCATTTTCTGCCATTTTGAGTATGGCATTCTTTGATAAACTTTCCTTTCCTAAAGGTTTGTAAATTCCACAGATAATAGCAAAATTGTGCCAAATTATTGATTTATTAAAAACACGCTTAAGTCATACCATAAACTGTATTATTATTCACAATTAACAAAAATTAATTCTTGTTTTTATAAATTCAAATTAACTTCACTCAGAATGTATGTGTACTACTTAATCAGTAGTCTACATAATGCAATCTATTCTATGTAAATATATCTCACTATAATATTCAAAATGTAGTGTGTAATCATGAAAAACGGCAGTTTTTCTAGTGACGCAAGCGCAAAAACAAACGAACGCCACGACACTCAGCGGAAACGGAAAAACGAACGAAAACTGCGACACTTATATATACAGGAATTTTAAGATCAAAGTAACCGCTGAAAGCCGACACTTAATATCTCAGGAAATATGGGAGGTTATGTTCTGATATTTTCAAAATAGACTTTCACCTTCTGTCTGATCCTACCCTGAAATCCCTACATTTCTGCGTGCAATATATTTCGAGATATGAATTGGCTCATTTAAGTTGTAAATGGACGGCGTATGTAAGGAACAAATTTTTCTCGAATATGGCTCGAGCGAATTTAGTTTAATTGATATATGATATTAATCGCTTTTATCTGATGTGCCTGACATCTCCCTTTTCCCTAGGAAAACTCTTGTTTTTTTTTATAACTCAGTTTAAAAATCGAACTATTTTTTACTCCGAAAATACCGTGATGCGGCAGTTTCGCGGACGAATTTCTTCTCTTCCATCTGAAATACTGAATATCAAATAATCGTTTTGGCTCTACCTATCGGGGAACGTCAAAAATAAACACAAAAAATAAAATAAAAAATATTTTTCTTTTTTTAATATATATATTAAATGAGTTATTTATTTAGGTACTTGTATTTTATATGACATTTGTTTATCAAAAATATTCTTTGTATTTACATTGTTTTCATGCTGATACGTTGTTAACTTTCAAAATTGGTTCTATTTTAAAAGGTGATTGCAACAACAAAAAATTTTTCCTTTATTTTCATAAAAATGACAAATAATATGATAATCATATGCAAATATTTGTAATTTTTTCAAAATTAGGTGATAAATCACTTAAACTACGGATTGAAAAAATTCTTAAAACAGAATTTGAAAATAATTAATTTGCTCATTAAGTTTCTAGTATATATAATATATAAATTACAAAATCATACTTGCCAACCAATTTTAATAAAAAAAGGGAAGATTTTTGTTGAAAAACCAGAAGATTTCATAAAAAAAGGGAAGATTTTTTTTTTTTTTTTTTTTTTTTTGCTTGTTTATTACGTCAATTAGAAAAAAAAAATAATCCAGTTTTACAATTTTAATATTTAGAAGCAATCTATAAAAACATTTTACTATAGATTGATTATACTAAATATATAAAAGTTTTAAATGAAGTTATTCCTCTTCAACATATAAATATCTACAAAACAGAATCTGTAAGAAATTTATTTAACAATAGACAAAAAACTTAGTTAAGTTAAAGTATAACTAATTTCTTAAATAAATAGAATATGATTTTTGTGTATGTACATTAATCATACATATAAAAAAAAAAAGTAGCAGTAGCTAATTATCAGTTTCAAACATGCATAAAACTAACTAAGTATTAATTTTCTTAAATTGATTTGGAAAAAATTTTCCTACCTGAAAAAATTATTTTTAATTTTTTTTCCCATGTTTACACATTTGGTATAAATATGATATACAAATATTTAATTTAACTGAGCAAAAATAAACAGATTCATTAAATTCAGCAAGATCTAAAAATAATTACATACGTGAAAAATATTGAGCACTTCCATTGCTTTATTGTTTCTAGAATTGATCATTCATCACAATCCGGGGAAGGGGGGGGGGGCATACAAAAATAATTACAGAGTAAGAAATATTAAATTCTTTCAACTCTACTTCTAGAATCTAATGAAAGAAGTTAAAAATTAATATTATCATTTATGTTGCAAATGGATAAAGATTAGGAAACAAAAGACTTCTGCAGAACATTTGATTGCTGATCACTAGCTGGAAATAAATGAAAAGGGGGGGGGGGCAAAAAATAAATACATCAGCAAGAAATATTTAACAATTCTATTTCTTTACATGTTCTAGAATCTCATAAAGCAAGTTTGAAATGAATATTGACATTTATGTTATGGATGGAAAAAGATTGGGAATCGGTAGTTTTCGTAGAACATTTGGGTTTTCTTTTTAAAACGAACGATATCCGCGACTTTTTTAAAAACGGAAGATTTCTACATCTGTCCGGAAGACCGGAAAATACGTTAAAAAACCGGAAGTCTTCCGGGAAAACCGGAAAAGTTGGCAAGTATGCAAAATGTTAAGCTATAATAAAATTTTGAATAGATTAAGATTTTTTTTTAAATTAAATTCATAACAAACTATACTACTTAAATATTTACCAGTATAAAATTTTCACTTTTTAAAGATTTTTCTATTATTATTTATTTTTCTCTTTTAAATCAAATCTATACCTAAAACATTATAATAAGAAATAAATATAAATAAGAAATTTTTGTCATTTTTAAAATGTACTATATTATGCCTTTGTAATGTTGCATGTGTCCATCTTTTTTATCACTTTTTATAAAATTTTGAAATTTTATTTAGTTTGTTATTTTGTTCGAGTGTGACCTATAAAACAACACTTTTAATACAGTGTTATTACCATGCTCCTTTAATTTTGCGTTTTGATCATTAACCCCTAAAAAGTAATGATATCAATACAAAAAACCCTTAACGGGTTAAAAGTTTGTGACGCAGCATTGTACTTTATGGCTATAAGAATTAGAAATACGGGTCTTAAAAATAATGATATCAAATTTTCAGTGACGCTTTGATATTAATTAAATTATACATAGATTTTCTTATTTGAATTTGCTTTTTCCTTTTATTTATATTTACAGTGTAAACGTTATTTTCAACATAAAATAATATATAGCATTTACTCATTGATACCTTTCCATTCACATCTCTTATACTATGAAAGCATGTGTTTTAAAAGAAATTATATGAAATTCCAGTAACGCAGTGGTGTTACATTAAGTGATTTGTTTTTAAATTTCTCTGCAATTATTTTGTTTTGCATATTAAAGTATATGTGCACATTGAAATATTGCTTTTAATTTTCAAATACGCTGTCAAATATATCACTTTCATTAAGCTTATATTATGTACTGAAATATATTTATTTCAATGAATTATTCTATCTTTTGCGTCACGCCATCCAAAACTGTAAGTAAAATATATGGAAATGTTTACTTTGTGTCATTTCATCCAAATAAATTGAAAATGCATGCAAATAGATATCGTAATGCAAAGAAAAAAACTGTGAAATTTTTTTCAGTTTTGGATGGCGTGTGAACATACCTTGCAATAAGTTCTTCACACACACACAAAATAAACATTTGGATTCCAGCATTATTAATTACTAATTCACTTAAATGCATATGTGAAATAATAACTCACACATAGGCAAAATATAAAATAAATATACGTCAATCTCTTTTCAAGTTTATCTAGACATAATATAAACACGACATTTTGTTTACATGTAGGATGTTTTTAATTAGCTATTAAGTATGAACGCTTAGAAACTTATTTAGAAAATAAAAATAGCTATTCAATTACAAAATGAATGTTTTAAATCATACTTCAAAGTATCTAATTTGGGAGACAAAAGCACCTAAAATTTATTTAAAATTATTGAAAAAATTTCTATTGTTATTGCTAATACGAATTCTGACGTCCGCTTGTCATCAGACATGCGAATACGAACAACCCTACCGTCTATCATCATGACTCGCGCTCGCCAAAGCCCGATTATGTTTTTTCGCCAAGGTTCTGAGGAGTAGGCATTTTCCAAATTCGCATGTCAAAAACCAGCCAACCCTGATACGCATATATAACAAACGGTATCCCTAAATTAAAAAAAAAAAAAAATGTAATTATGAGTAAAATCTAACATGATATGTATAACTGTCAGTGGCGAACCAGGGGTGGGGCAGATGGGGCAGGTCGGCGAAGAAATTTAATCTTTAAGAGCCGGACATTACCTAATTTTGATGACAGCTGTGGCCCATGCTATTCTGCAGTGGGAAAATTTGTTTCCATAATTACTCATTACCTGATGTATATTTTTTAATTCTTCTTCACATTTAGAAAATTTATAAGTGTTAAATGTGTACTTGATTTCCAAAAATGGATTTTTTAAATTTTTAGTATTTCATTTTGCGACTAGAAAATGAGAAAATGCACTTTGTGAAAAAACGCATTTTTGAACTCAAAAGGTAAAAAAAAAAATGAATTTTTAGAAAATGAGAACTTATTTAAAGGTTATGAATTTTCTGACTGTGAAAACTGAATTAAAAAATATACATTATGTAACAAGTAATTGTGGAAACAAATTTTCCTATAGAATAACATTGGCCATGGCTGTCTGCAAGATTAGATATTGTCCACTTTTAATTATATATTTATATCTGGCGAAGTCATCGCGCCATTATTTCAAGCTGAAACATTTCCTGCAATTCCCCTTTAAGCTGTAGTTTCCTCAATTTAAATTCAAATACTGAAGCATACTTGCCAACCAATTTTAATAAAAAAAGGGAAGATTTTTGTTGAAAAACCAGAAGATTTCATAAAAAAAGGGAAGATTTTTTTTTTCTTTTTTTTTCTCTTTGACGTATTAAACAATACAGTTTTACAATTTTAATATTTAGAAGCAAGCAATCTATAAAAAAGTTTTACTATAGATTGATTATACTAAAAACTAAATATATAAAAGTTTTAAATGAAGTTATTCCTCTTCAACATATAAATATCTACAAAACTGAATCTGTAAGAAATTTATTTAACAATAGACAAACTTAGTTAAGTTAAAGTATAACTAATTTTTTAAATAAATATAGAATATGATTTTTGTGTCTGTACATTAATCATACATATAAGAAATAGTAGCAGTAGCTAATTATCAGTTTCAAACGTGCATAAAACCAACTGAGTATTAATATTCTTAAATTGATTTGGAAAAAATTTTCCTACCTGAAAAAATTACTCTTCATTTTTTTCCCATGTTTACACATTTGGTATAAATATGACATACAAATATTTAATTTAATTGATGAAAAATAAACAGATTCATTAAATTCAGCAATAAAGATCTAAAAATAATTACATATGTGAGAAATATTGAGCACTTCCATTGCTTTATTGTTTCTAGAATTGATCACAATCCGGGGAAAGGATGGGGGGGGGGGGGAAATACAAAAATAATTACAGAGTAAGAAATATTTAAACTCTTTCAACTCTACTTCTACAATCCAATGTCGTAACTTTAAAATTAATGTTATTATTTATGTTGCAGATGGATAAAGATTAGGAAAGAAAAGACTTCTGCAGAACATTTGATTGCTGATCACTAATTGTAGATAAATAAAGGGAGGGGGGCAAAAAATAATTACATCAGCAAGAAATATTTAACAATTCTATTTCTTTAAATGTTCTAGAACCTCATAAAGCAAGTTTGAAATGAATATTGACATTTATGCTATGGATGGGAAAAGATTGGGAATCAGGAGTTTTCATAGAACATTTGGGTTTCTTTTTAAAACGAACGATATCCGCGATTTTTTTAAAAACGGAAGATTTCATCATCTGTCCGGAAGACCGGAATATACGTTAAAAAACCGGAAGTCTTCCGGGAAAACCAGAAAAGTTGGCAAGTATGCTGAAGCTAAATAAACACATGACTAATATGCTAAAACAACCTTACTTTCAGTTCCAGGTAAGTGGTCTTTACTTTACCATCAAGGCCACTTACCTGCAGTTGAAATTGAAAGTAAGGTTGTTTTAGTATATTAGTAATTGTAGGTTCCTGTTTAAAAGAGCCTTAATGTACAAAATGTGACCATAGAGTCACAACTTGAAAACTAAAAGAATTCATTTATGCAAAGCCTGACTACAGCAGAGCAAGCCCCTGCCTTCTTGTCGGGTTTGGCTTCTGCATCAATCATAAAGCTTACTTCAATACCTTTTTATAGTAATAAATTTAAGTGACTAAGTACAAAGGGGCCTCAGAGCCCCTCGGAATAAGGGGGTCCCCACTGGGATTTTTGCCCCAAGCCTCGAGAGTTGTAGATCTGCTACTGATATTTGTAGATTTATTAATTGGTTGCTTTAAATCACAAATATTATTCCCATCTCAAGAGTCTTACCTTTTCTAAATAACACACAAGATTTATTACAGAATTCTTCACTAGAATAAATTCTAACAGTTTTCTTAAATTCGGAATGCCTCCCCTCAGGCATGCTTCAAATACTACACCATCAGGCACATTGTGTCCGACAGATACATTTCGCGATTTGGAGTCATTCATAAATTTAGTGAGCCTTAAACAAATTGTATTTTTGTTTTAGGTGCTAGGATCCTCCTTATCTACATCTGGAATTTAATTCTCCTTAATTTCAATAAGAAATACGAAGTACAATATAGAGTTACAAGTATGAAATGAAATGAAAAATAACACAAAGTATCAATTAGACGAGCATCTTTTTTTTTTTTTTTTTTTTTTGTTCCCCTCATTTTTTTTCAATGGCCTGGAACACTTATTAGTGTAGTTTAAATTAATATTTAACATTTCAACTGCAAAAAAGCAGTTGGGCCATTTTCACCATACGCTTACATTTCAGAATTTTAAATATTTATTTTTTTCAAACTTCATAGTTTTCTACAAAGATGAAAACAGGTGTTTAGAAAAATGTTTAAAGTACAGTCAACTCCCTCTAATCCACAGACCTATAATCTGCAAATCCCTCTAATCCGCAATTGATTTTTTAATGTAAACAAAGAAATTTACATCTCATATATTAAAAAAAAAAAAAAAATTGCAACATTTTTCACATTTTTAATTTTTTTTAAATCAAATTTTTAGATTAATTCTTGCTTTGAAATGCAATTGGGGGGCGAAAAAAGCAGTAACATTTTTGCATTTATTATCCTGCAATTCATACAGACTAGTGCTAAGTCAAGCTAAAGAATGTCAAGAAAGTATATAAAAATTTAAAACAAATCACTATTACATCAATATTTAACTAAATTAAAAATAATGAGTGATGAATAGTATTTCTGTACTTTAAAAAAATATTTTCTTTTGTATTTTTTTAAGTATGTTTGTTTACATTTTATTGGTACATATTATTTAAATATGATTAAATTATTTTCCATCAAATATGAATATGATTGATTAGTTTTATTAATACGGAAGAAATGTTTTATTTTAAAATTTATTAGAAATTGTCTTTCCATTTTGATATCTATTTATGAATTAATAATAATAATTGACTTTGTATCAGTAAAACAATTATGTAAACAAAGACAATGACCTCTAATCTGCAAATTCCTATAATCCGCACAACCTCTGGACAAAATTTTTGTGGATTAGAGGGAGTTGACTGTACATGGAAAAGTTATTGGTTATACACTTTTGTTAATTTAATATGAAAATGCTATTGCAATGTCAAGTTACAGTACAAATTGTCAAGTCTGTTACCATACAAAAATTCATACCATTAAAGTTTTATTAAAGTTAAAAAAAAAAAAAAAAAAAAAAAAAAAACTTATTCTAAATTATGTCCCCAAAGTTCAAAACATATTTCTCAGTAATTCTCAAATTAAATTGAAATGAAAAGTATTTATAGCCATGAATTTTAAACACATAGAAATTTATACATGAACTTTTTCTAATAAAAAACAAAATATGTCTATTTAAATTATTGAATTGTAGGAAAATCACTTCTTTGTTTCTTATCTCAGTTGGCAACGACTTTGACCCTAATCTGTTGCCAACAGTAGTGGCACCAAAAATTCTCCACGGGGGGACACCACCTCCCCGACACGGGGGCACTACATAAAGACAGTTTATTTTATAAGTATTTATCAAAAACTGCAATACTGTTAATATTTGTACCATTCCATTTGTTAGTACTCCTCGTGGTTTTGGAGATCATCGTGCCACAGACAGACATTTTCTAAAAATATCGTGGTCAAAACGTGTTCTAGATCTCACAAAACATGTATATTCATGGAAAACTGGAAGCTGAAAGTTTTTACGAATCAAATACTTTCTTCTATTGAATACAGAATGGGAAAACTGGAATGCTCCAAATTTGTACAAGGAAAGAAAAATGCTGCCAAAAGTAGAAAAACTGAAAATTTTGTATTTTTTCCCCAGAGAGATTTTAGGAGTATGCCCCGATGGGGAGGTCACAGACTCCCCGACAGGGGGGCCTGTGCCCCCCCGGCCCCCTAGCTGGCGCCACCCCTGGTTGCCAAATGTCAAGTCTGTTACCACTCAGTTTTTAATGATATTTACAAGTTTAACATATATATATCATTCCAATGTTTTTTTTTTTTTTTTTTTTTAAGCTAAGATATAAAGAAATCATTTTATTATCGAATATTTAAATCAATGCATATCTTATTTAAAAGTCAAGCAAATACTTATCAAGTAATGTCACATAATATATAAATCTGAAAAAAACATGAGTAGTGATGTGTCGGATCGTCAAAAACTGATCCGCCGATACGGATATGAAAACGGATATCAGGTTTTCTATATCCACGGATACAGATCTTTAAAAATTCTATAATAATTAAGTACTTAGGTAACAATTTTTACTTCATTACCCATTTACCGTACGTAATGGAAATAACATATTCAGTTTCGATGCTGATTTTTCACCTGATTTACATGTTTTATGGTCCAAAATAGTGGTTTTTGGAAATTTTTCATTGTGTATGTATGTATATTATATATGTGTGTGTAGGGGATGGGTATGCATCTTCTGACAACATTTGATAATCCTCTAAATCTAAAGATAGAACGACGGAACTTTATATTTAAAACTTCATATAACTTTTGGTGGAAAAAAAAAAAAAAAACTGGAAATGGGAGAAGGAAAACCAAAAAAAGACAAATCTGCATCTCAAACAAAGCTGTAATACATACATATATATATATATTTTTTTTTCTCAATATTGCTATATAATAAAGGGCAAAACTGGGAAAATTCATTAGTGGCCAGTGGCCGGTACTGTCAGTTTCATTAGTAGCCACTTTTTTAAGTTAGTGGCCACTTTTCACATGATAAGACTATTTCTTTCAGACTGCAAAAAGCATTGTCACCATTTTGCGGTATAATTACCACAAGAAAAATATGAAAATAAGAAATACATATAACAATAAAATTAACACAGGGACACTAAAATTGTAATTTGTAATTACTCTTTTTAAAAATCCTAAATTGCACATCCTAAATTAAAATCTGCTTAGGGCTGTAATAATAACAGCAAAAGTTATTATCTTTCAGATAATTCAGTAGTACTATTTTTTCAATTTATTTAAGTGAAATAAGCTGTTATCATTCACAGTTCACATTGATATTTTCTAGTAAATGAATCAGCTGATTCATCATCATCACAACCTTTTACATGGTCATGTGTAAATACAGTCAGCAGTTTTATTATTTTTTCTTATTTCTAAAGACACACTTTTTTAAATGATTTTATTTCAATAGAGTTAAAATACTTCCTCTTAAAAAGTATAGATATGGAAACTTAGCTGCTTCATTAAAAATAATTTACTTAGCTGCCAAATTTGTAGTTTTAAAAATAGGGAGATTTCTACTTTAAAATGGGAAGGGAAAAGGAAGATTTCTACACAAAAGAAAGCAAATACAAAATTTTTTGAAAAATACACATTTAAGACAAATCAAATTTTGATACACACATTTGTCAACTATCTTAAATGGGTTAAATATACACTAAATACTATGGAGATATTAATGGAAAAAGATTGTGCTTTGCAAGACATTTGATCATTAACTGCTTGTGGAAATGGAGCTCACATGTGTGTGTGTGGGGGGGGGGGGGAGGGTACATCTATATTCTTCTTTATAGGTTCTAGAATCTAATCAAGAAAGTTTAAAATGAATATTTACATTTATGTTATGGATAGAGAAAGATTGTAAACCACAAGACTTCAGTGGAGCATGTGATTGCCAATCGTTGGAGGAGTTGGGGGGGGGGGGGGAGATTACAAGAATTATGAGTAAGAGATATTAAACAATTCTACTTCTTTACAGATTCTAGAATCTAATAAAGTAAGTTTAAAATATATATTTATATTTTTGCAGCAAATGGAAAATGATTAGAAATTATAAAGATTTCTATAAGCTGTGTGATCACAGATCGTTAGGGAGAGGGAAAGGGAGGGGGGGGGTCCAAAAAATTATATGAGTGAGACATATTACACAATTCTACTTCTTTATAGGTTGTAGAATATAATAAAGCAAGTTTTAAATGAACATTGACATTTATGCTATGGATGGAAAAAGATTGGAAATCACAAGGCTTCGATTGCCTATCGTCGCTCAATTTTTAGATTATTTTAAATGATCATAAAAAGTGGCGACTTTAGTGGCGATCGAGGCATAATTTTTAATCGCCATCGTTTTTTATTTAGTCGCCACGTGGCCGGTGGCGACCGTTAATTTTGCCCTTTACTATATAAAGCCCCTTTCAGATATCTGTTCATTTATAATATTAGTCGATTTTTTCAGGAAAATTGATAGGCAGTGTTCATGAACATAATAAAATATAGCAAAGGATTTTCATAAATTACGTTCAATAGAAAAGAACGTTCAGCTTAATTTTAGGTAGCCCTGTATATTGTCAATTAACTATATACACATCACATTGTGTTCTCGTTCTTAAATTTAGTTTTATATGGAAAACACCTAACACAAAATGAAGAAAATTTCCAAATATACTCCCAATATATCCAAATACTTTAAGTAGCCCTGTAAACGAATGATGAATGATTTCCATTCCACAATCTGCACAAAGCATGTATTTATGCATATGAAAAAATATGTTTATTCCATTTTGTTTAGGGCAGCCTATAGATGTGACACTGTACTTACCAAAAATTTCCCCCATAGACATAATATATTTGAATTCTCTTGGATGCCGTCGTTTATGAATCATTTATTTGATCTTAACAAAAAATTTAGTGTGGAATCACTCTATGATACAGATTTAGAATAAAGAGTTTAAACTGCATATTACTATTTTGTTTTAGCCTTTCTCTATAGTGCCTTTGCTTTTCTGCAGGTGTTAAAGCCATCCTACATTTAAAATAATCTTTATTTACCACTATTTTCAAATAATGTCAAGTCTGTTAACTTCAGTCAAATCCGTTACCAGTAATATGGTAACAGACTTGACATTCAAATGAAATCATAAAATAAAAACTGACTTGATGATGAATGCACTGTATTAAATAGAAAATTATACACTGCTTCATGCTTTAATAGTGCCAAGATAATAATTTTATCAACATGAAATTTAAATTAAAAAACTAGGATATCAAACCGGAAATTGATTAGAAAATCGCCCTCAGTCATCCGCAAATGTACAGTCCGTAGCAAAATTATTGAACCACACATCCACAATTTTCATATTCTTTTTAGTTTGATCATTAATTTTTATCATCAACTTACTTTTTTATAAACAGCATAAAGACTAAGATCATGACACGACAAATATATACTTGAAAAAAAAGTATTAGGTGCACATCTTTTAAGTACGAAATATTTCTAGCGCTTCGATAATTTTGCCGCCGACTGTATATTACACAAAAATTTTATTCAATTATTAATCTTTGAAAATGATACTTACTTTGCCAAAATTGAATTGGAAGCTACACTGTGCCTCTGACTAATTTTCTCAAGTTGTAAATATTTAATATCTATATCAATGAATATTTAAAACATCAAACAATACACACTAAGCCTAATGTACTTAATGATATAGAATAATGATACAATAAAAAAGTCAAATAAAGTTATTTACAACATATATTTTCTGTATAAATAATAATAAAGGTGTAGATTTTATAGCAATCAAAAATGTTAATATTTTATGAAATATTTAATTACATTTTGTTTGCTTTCCTCATTTGGCATACTTTATATAGCCAAATTGGCGACGGCTTCCCTCAAATTACATTAATCTAGGGGACTATATAGTAAGTGAAATCTAGCGCTAACCCCTTACAGCAACTCAGCCAATCAAAAAGCCAGATTAAAGCATGTGGCAGGATTTAGTGTACTTAGCAATTTGCGCCATTAACCTCAACCGCAGCTTAAATTTCATGGTGTTACTAGTATTGGCGATTTTTCGCCAAATGTAAAAGTGTTCTATATTTTATTCTCGAACGCTGTATTCAGCGTTACTAGAAAGAACTGTATTACAAATTCAAATGTGGTTGGAATGGTTGGAGTTCAAATATTTATACTTCTAAACAGCGCCGTCTGGCGGAAATGTTACCGTCGGGCAAAGTATTGCCAACTATCTCGAACAAAAAGAGATTTTTTATTGTTGTATTTACGGAGTCCATGGATGTCACGGAGTAGAAAGAATAGGAGGGGAAAGTCCAATGGTGCCCAGCCTTTGAAAGTGGAAGACGATATTTTTGTAAATATTGAGGGCGCTGTAGTCTACTTTCTCCCGGTTTTCCTTGACAGGAATTTTCGGTTTCCGACTGCTTTTGAAATAAACTATTATTATTACTAAAAGATATTTTAATCGACACAATTTTATTGTTTTCTCTTTCAACTTTTTTTTCTTTCTTGCTTATATGTTACGATCTTTTCTTTTCGTTTATTTATCAAACTCCAAGTCCCTTTTTTAATATTTTGCCAAATAGTGTATACTTTTTCCATAAAAATTCAAAATAAAGTTTTTTTTTTTTCCCCTTGTTGTGTTGGTTTTAAGCATCTGCAACTTTCTTTCATTTTAATTCTTCCTGTATTTGGATTATTATTATTTTAATTCTTACTGTATTTGACTTAAGGATTTTTTTTTCAAACTCTTATATATATATTATATTAATAAATGCTCATACAGTATCGGAATTTTTCGTAATGTGTGAAACTGGATAATAAATCAATAAATATTTTTCAAAATTGTTTAGATTTTCTTTATTTCATCAAAAATATGTTATCTTAAAATAGATTAAAAAGATTTTTTAATTTATGTCTTTTCTTGTAACATTGAAAGCCATGACAATGAAAGAAATAATAATAATAAACCTTGCGACATTTATTTTAAGATCATTTATATCTTTCTCTCACTTATTTTCTTCATAGAATTTGCTAATGATTTTAAGCTCAATGATAAGTTATTATTATTCAAAAGTGCAGATCACTTGGTAATGCATTTAAAAAAAGAAAGAAAGAAAAGGAAAAGAAAGAAAGAAAAAAAAAATGGGGGAAAAAAATCGTGAATTAAATTTGATTTTAATCAAATAAAATTTTCAGAGATTACATTTTAAAAATTGCAAAAGAAAATTTTTTACGTCGTTTCCCCTTTACTTTTAAATTCTTGCCATACCTGTGGTGGAGAGATTCTGCTATCTCAAAGCTAGTAGACCGAAAGTGCGTTCGTCAAGATCGCGCTCGTCAATTTGGCCGATCGGAGTTTTCCGTGGTTTTCTCTGAAACTCGCACAAATACACATGCTTGGAGACCTTAACCCTCCGTCGGGCGCACCCTGCCTGAGAGGCCCGTTCTGGTTTTTCTTCTCTAAATATCCTACACATGATTTTTAATTCAAAAACACCCATATGGTGACCTTATTAGGAGTGAATAGAAAGTAATAAACGAAAATTTGATGCGTAAGTACGAATTTATTGATTGTAGTACAAGTATTTTAACAATATAAAGTATTTACCTGACCATTTTTAGAAAATGTCTGTCTGTGCGTGTGTGTGTGTGTGACAAAATTTTGTGGCAACTGTATCTCAGGAACTACTGCACAGAATTTCATACAAATTGGTATGTAGCTGCACCTTGACATAAATTAGTGCCTTTCAACTTTGGGTAAAAATTGTCTTACAGGTTGCGTTGCCATCCAGCTTTTTCTAAATTTTTAGCATGATGATATAGGACAAAATTTTGTATAAATGTGCATAAAGAGAATTATTTTTTAGTAATTATGAAATTTACAAGAATTAATTATAATAGAGATAGTCAACTGGGAAAAAATGTTGTATGTGTAGGAGCCTCGCCACCCGCTCCCCCCCCCCCCTGGGAAGGAAGTCCCCCCTCGAGGGGAGTAAATTTTTATGATGGTTATCTTTCAAAAGAGCTCGCCAATACCTTTAAAAAGAATGGTTGAACCATCGATCTGCGATAATTTAAAATAAAGTTATAGATTTTTTTTTTTTTTTTATTGTAATAGTGACAGTAAAATTGACTTTTTATGGATATTTAGTGTTATACTACTTCTCTAGTATGGGAATCGTCTGCATTATCATGGAAGATAATTTTTTTAAATAATGATTTTAATAAATTATTTTTACTGAGTGAATTTGTATAGGAAAATACTTCCTTCTATATTCAATCGAAGAAAGTATTGGATTCGTAAAAATTTTAGAACTCGGGTTTTTGATGGAATTACACGCTTTGAGAGCTGTAGAACACGACTTGACCATTTTTAGAAAATGTCTGTCTGTCTGTCTGTGTGTGTGTGACAAAATTTTGTGGTAACTGTTTCTCAGAAAATACTGCACAGAATTTCATACAAATTGGTATGTAGTTGCACATTGACATAAATTAGTGCCTATCAACTTTTGGTAAAAATTGTCTTACAGGTTGCGTTGCTATCCCGCTTTTTCTAAATTTTTAGCATGGTGATATAGGACAAAATTTTGTATAAATGTGCATAAAGAGAATTATTTTTTAGTAATCAATAGCAAATTTATTACACAATTTTATTTATTAATCATTATTTGAAGAATTATTTATAATAGAGATAGTCAACTGGGAAAAAACTTTTGTATGTGTAGGAGCTTCCCCCCCTCCTCGAGGGGAGTAAATTTTCATGATGGGTATCTTTCAAAAGAGCTCGTCAATACCTGCAAAACGAATGGTTGAACCATCGATCTGCTATAATTTAAAATAAAATTTTCGATTTTTTTCATTTTTACCAAAAAAAAAAAAATAATTTTTTTTTAAAATTGTAATATTGACAATAAAAATGACTTTTTTTTTTTTTTTTTTTTGGATTTTTAGTGTTATACTACTTCTATAGTATGGAAATCATATGCATTATCATGGAAGATAATTTTTTTAAATAATAATTTTAATAAATTATTTTTACTGAGTGAATTTGTATAACAAAATATAGAATAAAGTCATGTGGTGGCCACAACATACTAGTCTTAAGATAGTTTAGAAAATTAAGTGGTAAAATTGGATATTGGCAGATATCCTGGCATATATATGTGGTGGAACACAAAATCGGCGATAATGCAAAATCGCAGATTTAAAGAAATAGTCCTGCCGTACGAAAAAGCATTTTCCTGTAATTTATTAAACAAAAATAAATTTAAATATATCTATATATAATTTTTAAAAATTTCGTTCAGTAACGTACATTATCAGGATTTTTTCGTTACTATAATCGCAATTAAAAAAAATGGTATTATACATACCTTTTGGAACACGAGAAATGCCGGGTTCGAACCCAAGTCGCATTAGTCATTTCAATCGTTTGGAATTTTTAATTGTTTTCACCAAATCTTACATGGATATAGGCTAGGCGTTCTTGGTTTCTTAGAAAGATCTCGACAGAGGATATTCTCCCCACGCCTAGCTCCTTCGTGTAGGCAATCTAGCTTAACCAGCACACCACTCCTCTATATATTTTAAAAATCTTAATAGAATTAATACACAGATACAAAGTTATAATATAAATCAAAATATTTAATATTTGAAACGATAATTAAATCAATTAAATCACGTAGATTGAATTAGACCTGAAGAAATCCACTTTTAACACTCGCCATATGGCGACTTAAAAATTGATAAAATCGCCATTCCCCTCTTCCCAACTTTCATAAGTATGAATTTCCTTAATCGATTATGTGGTTGAGAGGTTCAGCTCTCAAAGCTGGAAAACAGGAAGTGCCGCGTTCATCGCAGGTTGCGCTCATTAGCCAAGCCGTTCAAAGTTTTCTATGGTTTTCCCCGAAAGTAGCGTAAATACGCATTAGTACACCTTAAAAAGATCCCCACAGAAGTCTTCCATAGTAACCATAGAAAAATACGAATGGTTTCGTCGACTAACGTAACCTGTATTCAAACCCGGCACTTCCCTGTCTACCAGCTCTGAGCGCAGAACCGCTCGGCCACTGTTAATAAGGTGGTGGTGGTGGTGGTGTGAAGGTTAAGGCCAATAGACTGGACGAGGTTCTTAGGCCTGGGTGGTGTGCCCTATGGGGGGTGTCTTTTTGAGGGTACTAGCCCGTATTTATTCAAGTTTGGGCAAAAACCACGGAAAACTCCGAGCAGCTAAATTGACGAGCGCGACCTGGTATCAAGCTCGGCGCTTCACATCTACCAGTTTTGGACGCAGAAACATTCGGCCACTGCTTAATAAGATGGTGGTGTTACTGTGTGAAGGTTAAGGCCAATTGACTACACGAGGGTCCTGGGTCTTGGTGGTGTGCCCTCTGTGGTGGTCTTTCTAAGGTGGTGCCAGTCTGTATTTACGTGTGTTTCGGCGAAAATCACGGAAAACTCTGAGCAGCTAGGTTGACGAGCGCAACCTGGTATCGAACCAGGCACTTCCCGTCTATCAGCTTTGAACGCCAAACTGCCCGCCGTTTTGGTCATTCTTAGGAGTCAAAGCCCATATTTACTCGAGTTTTGGGGGGAAAAAAAACACCGAAAACTCTAAACGACTAGGTCACCGAGCGCGACCTGGCAACGAACCCAGCACTTCCCGTCTACCAGATTTTAATGAGAACCTCTCGGCCGATGACGGGGTTTTTAATAAAGATAATTAACGTTTTTAATAAAGATAACTAACTTACCGAGACATATGTAAATTAAAATAGTTTAAAAAATTTTTAACATTAAAAAACTATTGATAATTCAGTCAGATATTTACATATAGCACATTCGTTAAAGATGAATGAGTTTTAAAATAAAAATAATACATAGTTTAAAAAAATCATATTATCCTATATAGTAAAAAGAGGTGTGAGGATAAATTTCCCTGTAATTTGTTGAAATGAAAATAAATTTAAATATATCTCCACACAATTTCTAAAATTCCTCATATAACGGAAATTATCATAAAATTTTTACTTATATTTACGTTTAAAAAAACTAGTCTGTTTTGGCCACCACATGACTTTCTTCTATATTTTCTTATACAAAGTCATTCAGTAAAAATAATTTATTAAAATTATTATTTAAAAAAATTATCTTCCATGATAATGTAGACGATGGCCAAGGGAAATTCGTTAAGGATTGATATGGTTTTAAATAATAATAATGTATGGTTTAATGTTACAAATCTCTAAAACGAAAAAAAAAAAAAAAAAAGTGTGGGGGGGAGGGATTCTTAAAAAAAAATAATAATAAATATAAATTTAACTGCTTAATTTTTTCTTTTTTTTTTTTTTTTTAATTTACGTCAATCATGCACATTATCATTTTTTTCTCTAACATAATTTCAATTATATATATGTAAATACACATATACATTATTCTACACGTTTTAGGATAGGCGTGAGGTGCCAAATTAGAATCCAATACATCCTCGTCGGCTTAGCCGTTCGGAGTTTATTGCTTGAATACCAGGGCATTTTAGAAAGACATAACCAGATTTATCGTGCAGACAGTCGGCCTTAATTCCTACATCACACATATATTTTTAATAAAGTGTTGGTGTTTGAATTAAAGCCAAATATCTACACTTGGGACTTGCTCCTAACAGGAGATGCCCATCGTGGTGGGGGGGGGGGGGGGGTCGAAGAGTTTCCTAGCCCATATTCACGTAATTTTCTGAGAAAAAGCACAAAAAATACTAATGACTTCGACAATCGTAACCTGCATTCAAACCTCGCACTTCCCATCTATCAGATTTGAGTGCAGAACCTCTCGGCCACAGTTAATAAAGTGGTGATGATGCTGGTGTGAAGGTTTAGGCTGATTGAACAGGGGAGCAGCCCCGGCTCACCGCTCGAAGAGCGGTGTTGAGCTATACGAGGACCGAAGTCCACGTAGGGCTATCCCGAGAGGTTTAGCTGATTAACTATACAAGGGTCCTAGACCTGGGTGGTGTGCTCTCCGCAGGGTCTTTCTGAGGGGTCCTAGCCCGTATTTACGCGAGTTTCGGCGAATATCACGGAAAACTCTGATCAATTAAATCGACTAGCGCGGCCTGGTATCAAGCCCGGCACTTCCCGTCTACCAGTTTTGCATGCAAAACCTTTCGGCTACTGCTTAATAAGGTGGTGGTCCTGCTGGTGTGAAGATTAAAGCCGATTGACTGCACGAGGGTCCAAGTCCTGGGTGATGTGCCCACCATGTTGATCTTGCTTAGGGTCATAGCTCGTATTTACGCGAGTTTTGGAGAAAACCGCGGAGAATTTCGAGCAGCTAGGTCGACGAGCGAACCCGGCACTTTTCATCTAATACATTTTAATCGCAGAATCACTTGGCAGCTGGCGAGGTTTTTAATAATTAGATATATGTAAATTAAAATACTTTTTTGATTTTTTAACATTAAAAAACTTGATAACTCAATTCGATATTTACACACAAACACACATTCGTTAAAAATGGATGTGTTTTAAAATAGAAAATGACATATTGTTTTAAAAAATCATAATATTGAATATATACAGTAAAAGGAGGGAAGAAAGAGAGAAATGAATTTCCCTGTGATTTTTAAAACGAAAATAAATTTAAATATATCTCCATACAATTTCTAAAATACCTCAAGTCACAGAAACTATCATAATTTTTTTTTATTTATATTTAAATACATATATATTATATTACCTTAAAAAAATTAATAAGTTCGTTAATTGTCTGCATTATAAATAAATCAAAATAATTCTTATTAAATTTAAAAGTTTGAAAAATAAATGGATAAAGTACAACAGATTTTATTTAATTATTTATAAATAATTTTCTTTTCTTTCTTTCTTTATTAATAATTTTCGTCTATTTATTTATTTTTTCATTCTTTCCTTAATTTTTAATATTCCTTATTAATGACATTTTTTACTTCGTATCACAGATTATTTGTACAGTACTGAAAATTTTTAAATGTCTTTTATTCTGATTTTAATCAATACGATCTCGTATTTTGTATAACCTCTTACAAAGTAATGAAAAGTCCCACCGTTATAAAAAAAATATATGTTATTAGGAAGACCTTATATAGCATTATTTCTGTTTACTTGATTTTGTTAAAGTTAAAACTTTCCATAAAAAAATTAAATTAAATGCCGTTTTTTGCCATTGAAAATCATTACGGGAGCTTTCGGAAAGGGAGGTCCTCGACTGTGGCGCCATCTGTTGTGGTGAGATTAAAAAAAGCCAGATTTGGAAGCCTCTTTCGCATCCTCTTCTATTAATCCGTGATGGATGTACACTATGGATCGCTCACGCTGTGTTATCAGAATGGCCCCATTTTGGTCGCTTTTAGAAGATGGCGCTCGCATCGAATGCCTTTCCACTTCAGACTTGAAAGAGCGCTTTAACGCGAGAATTAAATGAAATAATGTTAAATATCTCGAACAAAAAAACATATATCCGTAAAATTTTTGCGTTAAAATATAGCTAATACAAATGTCTGAAAATCGATTTCTGGAATTTTTGAAATTCGGTCCCCAAGGGGGAGGGGGAGGGGGCGAAACGTGATTTCACATGCGTTAAACGTGATTTCACATAATTCTATATAACTCAAACAAAAAAACAGATATACGTGAAATTTTTACTTTAAAATATAGCTAATACAAATATTTAAAAATCGGTTTAAGGAATTTTTTTAATTCGGTCCCCAAGGGGGGCGGGGGGGGGCAAAACGTGATTTCGCATAATCCTATATATCTCAAACAAAAAAAATAGATATACGTGAAATTTTTGCTCTAAAATATAGCTAATGCAACTATCTAAAAACAAATTTCTGGAATTTTAGAAATTCAGCCCCCAGGTGGGGCAGCAACGGGGGGGGGGGCTATGGAGCAAAAACAAATAGAAATACTGTTAGGCCGTTCAAAATTGGTACAGATAGGTTTTAAAGGCCTGCAAGACGAATGGGGATATTTTCGATTGTGTAAAGTTATTAGGTGGGGAAAGAAGGGGGGAGGGGTGGGGGGGGACAAAAAAATAAAAATAATGTCAGATCGTTCAAAATTGGTACATAGAGGTTTTCGATACTTACAAATCGATTGTGGATATTTTTGAATTTGTAAAATTATTAGGAGGGGCGATAAGGGGGGTGGGGTGGTAAGGGGGGGCTATGGGGCAAAAACAAATAGAAATACAGTTAGGCCGTTCAAAATTGGTACAGATAGGTTTAAGAGGCCTGCAAGTCGAATGTGGATATTTTCGAAAGTGTAAAGTTGTTAGGAGGGGCGAGAAGGGGGGGGGTGGAGAGAAGGGGGGGCAAACAAATAAAAAAAGAGTTAGATCGTTTAAAATTGGTTTATACAGGTTTTCGATACTTACAAATCAATTGCGGATATTTTCGAATTTGTAAAATTATTATGAGGGGCGGTAAGGGTGGTGGGGCCGTAAAGGGGGCTATGGGCAAAAACAAATAGAAATACAGTTAGGCCGTTCAAAATTGGTACAGACAGGTTTTAAAGGCTTGCAAGTCGAATGGGGATATTTTCGATTATGTAAAGTTATTAGGAGGGGCTAGAAGGGGGAGGGGAGAGGGGGGGTGCAAAAAAATAAAAATAGAGTTAAATCGTTCAAAATTGGTTTATAGAGGTTTTCGATACTTACAAATCAATTGCGGATATTTTCGAATTTGTAAAATTATTGAAAAACCTATTCAGATATTTCACAGGAATAAAGAATATAGCTATGAAAAAATTTATTTATTTATTAATATATTTTTTTTTTTCAAAATCCAAGAATGAAAACATTCATTATATGTAAATATATCTATAAATATAAAGAATTCGCTCCCTCCCCCCACCCCGAAAAAAAAAAGAAAAAAAAAAATAGACGAAATAGTATAATGAAAACATAAATATATGATATTTAAAAAATAAATATGAAAATATGAATTTTCATAATTTAAAACAATGAATGTATTTTAAAAATCAGAATTTATTCCAGCATTTCCAATTAAAAAAAAAAAAAAAAAAAAAAAAAAAATTGCGAAGTATGTAAAAAAGACAAAATTTAAAAATTTATTATGATTTTTTTACAAAGGCGTTGGAAAGGAAATATCTAAAAAATAAGATGAAAATGTGTTGCTTTTGCTTTAGAACTTAAAGACAGCTTTAACAATGAGAAATGAAATAAGTAAAATAATTGAGACCTTTAAATAAGATTTGTTTTTTGCATTCTATTTCTAAAGAGAAAATTCTTTTAATTATTTGTGAAATTTCATAACGATAATTTGTTTAATATCTGTCAAATTCAAATCATTAAAATATTTTCGTGTAATTAAAAGTCGTTTTAATAATTATATGAATTTAAAATTGTTAAATTTATTTTACGTCGCGACACTCTGCATCACCAACAAATTAAAAATGTATTTTTCTTTTTAAAATTTACTTTTAATTACTTTTTGCTAGAGATTCAGGGAACAAAAGAAAAGAAAAAAAAAGGCAATCGAGGAACAATACAACTTTTACCGATTTTTAATGCTTGTTTGTATAAAAATCAAAAATTTCGGAAACAGTAAAAAATATTCTTGCTCTATTTTATCATTTCAGCCTCTCATGAATGTTTATATTTTATTATCTTCAAAAGACATATTGCAATTTTTCATTCAGCCTTTTTTTTTTTTTTTTTTTTTTACATAAAAGAATATTATCCCCTCCGTGGAAGATCAAAATTGTGATGGCATGCTTCCGGGCCATCCTTAGGGATAGGGTGTGTCCGCCAATTGTCTATTGAGCAGCACTAGTGCAACGTTAATACCCAACCAACCAAACAACTATAAAATATATTAATAATTATGAAATAATTCAGCCAACGACTGAAACATCCGTCGGTTCAATTTATAAATGTTAGAATAGTGAAAAACTACCTCAGAACTTGCAGTGCAGAAAGCAGGTTGCAAAATTTGATGATTTTAGGGATTCAAAGAAATTAGATTTAGAAAGAATAGTAACAATATTTGGTAAAACCTATCCCAAAAGCCGAATTCAGTTACATTAATACGTAAATGGATTTTATTTTTTTAATTTTAATTTAAAATTTAATGTGTATGTAGGAGATTCCCAGAAATCTACACAAATTGGAACAAAAATTATGTGTATTTTGGAATTTTGTGAAAATTAGCATTTATGAAACGAGATTTTGATACTGTAATGCATAAAAAATGAGGAAAAATACAAATAAGTATGCTTGGAAAATAATTAAAAAAGAAAAGAAAAAATTAAATAGAGAATAAGCAACTCTGTAAAAAATATGCATGATAATGAAGTTTAATTTTTCTTGAATTAAGGAGGCCCACCAGCGGCCGAGCGGTTCTGCGCTCACAGCTGGTAGATGGGAGGTGCCGGGTTCGATCCCAGGTCACGCTCATCGACCTATCCGTTCGGAGTTTTCCGTGGTTTCCTCCGAAACTCGCGTAAATACGGGCTAGGACCCCTTAGAAAGACCCCCACGGAGGGCATTCCCCCCATAGGCCTAGGACACATAAGGAGTCAATCGGCCTTAATCCTCCAACCATCCAACCAATCTTGAATTAAGAAATTAAAATGTACCTAATAAAGTAAGATACAAAATTTTACATAACATATGATACAATATAAGCTTATATTACAAGTATATTACCTTTTATTACTTTTTTTAAAATATAGGCAAAAATCGTTTTTTATTTTATTTATTTATTGTTATTTATGAACAATTATTTCTTGTTTATAGCATCAATGCATTTAAAATTTATCATCAACAGAAAGTAATCTGCATAAAATTGACTTTCTTTGTTTCGTGATATTCAGTTTCTAATGAATCACTGTTAACCCTTTGCGGCGCAAGACAATTCCGATCATTTAAATTATAGTGCCACTGGAATTTATAAACTAAATTAAACTAAAAGAAATTTTAAATTTTAAGGTTAAAAAAATGGCCTTTTCTGCTATTTTATAAAGGTAATTTTTTTTCTAAAAAATTAGCGGGATGAATTTTCGCTGCTGGATCTTAAATTTTGCATCCTCGCAGCGCGGACAGCGCGCGTTAAGGGGTTAATATCAGCGCTATCTTGAACTTTTCATATTAAAATTTTTACTGTCGGTTTGATAGTTACATTGGTTACAACATGCGGATTTCTGGAAGTCATGCATTTGTTCATGAAGTATTTAACATTATGAAGATTAAATAACGTAATTTTTTATATTGATGTTTTATGATTATGAGAAAATTATACCTTAAGTGCATATTTAAATCAGAATATTGTAAGTAAAATTTGAACGTTCAAGAGACATGTAATATGTATATACTTGGTTACAAATGAAATGTATACCGTATTAAGAAGGAAGTTTTATCTGACATTTGTTGGATGTCTTTGACTCTATTTATTTTTTCCCAACTATGCTCATGCTATAATATACATGATTTACTTTTTTATTTATTTATTTTATCTATATACATATCACATATATATTATTTTAGGGAATAGCTCGATACACCGACGAGATGACACGGAGATTAAGTGTAAAGCTAACTTTATAAAAACAACTTACCTTGAATTTAATACTCTAATTTTTACATAAAATCTCTAATTTTCAGCTGGAAGAACACTAGCTTATAAATTATGAAATGTGAATGTGGCACTGGTGATGAATTTAATTAAATATAATTTTTCTTTAAAATCTCCAATTTTCAACTGAATTTAGGAGTTTTTTTACTGTGACATCATAATCATTATTTTTAATTTTTGACAAAACCAATTAAAAATTTCTTTTTTGTTAAAAACAATACATTTCTATAATATGGTAATAATAATGATAATAATATAACGTGATTCATCATTTAACATGAATTGGAAGTTAAAAGATTGGCAGTTTGTAAAATTAATTTAAAATGTCACTGCAAAGTGGCATAGAAAAAAAAAAAAAAAAAAAACATTTTAAATTATTTTTTAAATATCTTAAAACTCAGTAATTTTGAAATGAATTGAAAAAAGACTGACTGTGAACTCATATCATTTTTTACCAATTTCTAACTCTTGCCAAAATCGGTTTACAATTCAAGATTTTTAAAACACTTTTTTTTTTAAGCTGCAATTATATAAAAAAAAAAAAAACGTAATTTATAATTTAACATGATTTAAATTCGTAAGATTGCAAGCTCGCATGTTTTTTTTTTTTTTTTTTTCGCCGAATAATATGAAAAAAGGAATACTGCTAGCACGCAAATTTTAAAATCTTAATGCAAAGTGACCTAAAAATTACATTTTAATTAATTTAAAAAAAAAAAAATCTATCAAACAGAATTTTACTAAGAACCATACCAATTAAATCAGCCTTTTTTTTTTTTTTTTTTTTTTTTTTTTTTTTTTTTTTAGTAATAGAATATTTATAAGATAATAATTTTATCAGTCAACAAAACATTAAAATCAATAGCTTACATTAGGTGGACGAAATAAACTTGGGTTCTTTCACCTATTTCTTTGTTTTTTTTTCGAACACTTCGATATCCGGAGGTGCAACCCGGTGCGTAACAATGCGACATTATGAAAAAAATCCAATATTAAAAAGAAATTAAAAAGAAAACTGAAAAGAAAACTAAAATTTCGTCTGCGCGCAATGGTTTTCTACGGAGGCAGTGGACAGTCAAAGAACAAATACGACCCCTAGCGGCGAACGAATAATAGCGACCATTTCGGGTCCATTTTTGAGGGAAGGCTGCCGTTGGGGAAAACTGTCCTTCTTCTCTAAGTCCGTGACGGAGTCATATTGAGGAAAATAATACGAAATTTTGTGATCTTAGGAGTACATACAAATGAAACACTTCCGGTTGCGATAAACTGCTGTAATCATTCAAGAAGTGAATTTGGCGACATTTTGTAAAAGAAACAGAAACCGCCCTAACAACACATCTTACCCCAGTACATCCATAGGATATCCTCAGAATAAAATTATATCCTGAGAATGTACTGTGAAAAAAAAAATGTGTTTTTAGAAATATTATTGTTGCTTATTGCTCTTATCTTGACCGGATTAGCTTCAGATCAAGATTTCTTAAAATCATTAGGGAAGCGATAAGGACGCCAAGCGGGAATGCTGTCCTCTTCGGAGGCAAAAAAATGACGGTGATGCGCCGGCCTATTATTTTATTTAGGGGCTCTAGCTTTGACAAGAAGGTGGATGAAATTAAGCGAATAAGTATAGCGAATTTAAGGTTGAATGGGTTTTACGGCGCTCTAGAGCTTAAATATAGAAAAGAAAGAACGTAATGGGAAATTTAATTAAATTATTTTTAAATACTTTTTTTTTTCAAGACAGCAATGTTTGCCTGATACATACTACACGAAATCAGTCTTCCATCATTTATTTCGGCGGGGGGGGCTTGGACCCGTCGGCCCCCCTTCTTGCCTACGGCCTTGTCGTCTTCCACTTTCAATGATTGGACGCCATTGGACTTTCCCCTCCATGATAAGTACTCACTTTTTTGTATGATGCAGGACACTGTGCTAAGCACAGAGTATTGAAATATGCCTCCATGTGCATCAGAAGTCTCCAGCTTTAAACCGCTTCAACCAACCAATTTCATTTGCTGGTAGTTCAAAGCTGTTGTGTTGACTGCTGATTACATGACTGCATGATATTTTTGAATATAATTGGATTCGTCGTAGTTTTTCAAATTGTTGTATGCTAACAGAAGAGTTCAGTCAAGTTTTAGTTGTTCAATAATAGGAGCAGTCTTTCATAAGTAACCCATTTTATCGTCTTTACTAAAAAGAAGCTTTGTTTGAGTAATTTTCCAGGGTTATCTTACTTCAGTAAGTTTTGTTATTTTACCATGTTTTTATTAATTTCGATTCTTGTTTGTTTGTTTGTTTGTCCAGTACAAATCTTGCAATCGATTTTTAACTAACTTCTCGACTAACATTTGAAGTTACAATTTTAACTAATATTTGAAGCTTTCGGAATAACTCAGAACACGGTGACAATGCAATTTTTAAATACTTTTAGTCAACTGGTTCGGGTCTCCGCTGCCTTCGGTAGCGTTTGTATGATTCAACAGACAATTTATTTAACTAACTTCCCGACTAGCTAGACAATGGAAACTGTCAGAACACGATACCAATGCATTTTTTAAATACTTTTAGCCAACTGTTTTGGGTCCCCGCTGCCTTCGGTAGCGTTTATTATGTGGTTCAACATTCATGTAACTTCCTGACTAGTTATACACTTGAAACTTTCAGAATAGCTGAGAACAAGGTGACAATGCATTTTTAAAATACTTTTAGCCAACTGTTTTGGGTCCCCGCTGCCTTCGACAGCGCTTATTATATATTTCAACAATCATGTAACTTCCCGACTAGCTAGACATTTAAAACTTTGAAACACATGCTGTATCATCCACCGGTTGGCGATTTTTTCAAAATGGTGCCGAAATCGCATCAAAATGCCGTTTTCAAAAATCGATGCCATTTTAAATCACCCAGGATTACTGAAGTTTTTTTTTTTTTAACCACAACATAAATTACAAGCAAAAATAGTGGTTTAAAAATGCAACTGTAAGACAAAATACGCAAATTAACTGAATTTTTTTTCTCTTTTTTTTTTTTTTTTTTTTTTTTTCCCGCGAGTTGTTTGTGTGAGACGTATTTAGTGATTTTTTTTTTTTTTGTTTTTATGTACGCGTTACTGATCGATGCGAAACGAAATTTCGTACGTTTTAAAGATTCATGGAGTTTGTGTGAGACATATTTAGTGATATTTTTTTGGTTTTTATGTACACAGGTTTTATGGACACAGTTCACTACAAGCGGGAGGCACAGAGGGCCCTCTAGCGAAAAAACTCTATGGCATGAGTAACGAAGCAAAATAAAGGGATTTATTTAATTTTACTGATTGCTGCAAAATAAGATTTCATGCTTAAATAAATACCTTTATTTTGCTTCATTACTCATGGCGGCCCTCTGGCGAAAAAGCTTTGACATGACTAACGAAGCAAAATAAAGGTATTTATTAAGTGTGAGATATGCTTCGTTTCGTGTTTTTAAAAAGTTTTGAAATTTCATGCATTTTAAAGATTCATGCAGAATGCAGGTGAGGTACAGTCAGTAGCAAAAGTATCCGAGCACTAGCAAAAATTCCTACGTAAAAAATTTACACTTAATTTTGTTTTGTTAAATGAATCCTTGTCGAATCATATTCTTAGACTAACTAAGAACAGGATTCGATAAGGATTTATTTAACAAAACTCTATTAAGTGTACTTTTTTAATGTAGGAATTTTTGCTAGTGCTCGGATACTTTTGCTGTCGACTGTATCCAGTGATGTTTTTCGTTTGTTTTCATGTACACAGAGCGTACACATGTGCATATTACTAATTGCTGCATAAAGTTGCCGAAGCGCAGTGCTAGTGTGATGTTAAATGCAACCTTATTTGCCTATCTCTGAGATTGCCGCCATAGCACAGTGCTAGTGCGATGTTAATTGCAACCTTACTTGCGTATCTCAGAGATTGTTGCCGGATCGCAGTGCTAGTGTGATGTTAAATGCAACCTTACTTGCGTGTCTTCGAGATTGTCGCCGAAGCGCAGTGCTAGTGCAATGTTAATTGCAACCTTGCTTGTGTATCTCCAAGATTGTCACCAAATCGCAGTGCTAGTGCGATGTTAAATGCAACCGTACTTGCGTCTCTCCCAGATTGTCGCCGAAGCGCAGTGCTAGTGCGATGTTAAATGCAACCTTGCTTGTGTGTCTCCGAGATTGTCGCCGAATCACAGTGCTAGTGCGATGTTAATTGCAACCTTACTTGTGTATCTCCAAGATTGTCGCCCATAATGCTGTAGTGGTGGGTCGTTAAATCCGCTCTGCTTATACTACAGTCGGCAACAAAAGTGTCCGAACACTAGAAAAAATTCCCATGTAAAAAAAAAGTACACTTCATACGGTTTTGTGAAATAAATCCTTGTTGAATCCTGTTCTTAGTCAGTGTAAGAACATGATTCGACAAGGATTTATTTAACAAAACCGTATGAAGTGTATTTTTTTTACATAGGAATTTTTGCTAGTGTTCAGACACTTTTGTTGCCGACATGTTTCGTTTGGTTTTTCTTTTCCATTTTGGCAACAGTAGGGTAACTTCATTTGAAAAACAGACTTGTATATTGTAGTGGTTAATTGTTTTGGGAAAAATTAAGATATACAGGGATGAGATTTTTCAGCTTTTTTGTACATTTAGATTTTCAGCCTTTTTTCTTTTATGTTTCTGATGTGCATTTGTTCTTTTTTTTTTATACGTTAAAGTGTACATCTTGAAAAATCTAGCATTCATAGTTTTTTTTTTACTGGGACACAAAGATAAATTCTTTATTATTATAGCCTAGGGGCTCAGATAATTTAAAGTGTATCTGAATTCCTTATTCAGTTCAGTTGAAACATTATACACACGTTATAAGTTACTGCTGAATGAATTGTGCAGATTTATTTTGGTGAATCTCTTTATTTTGGTGAATTTATAGTTTTTCTTTTATAGGGGCACAAAAAAAAAAAAAAATCTGTAATATTATGGCCTATAGTCTGAAATTATTTAAAATGTGATAGCGTCTAAATGTCTCATTTGATTGAGCTTTAAATTTATATACATGTTATAGGTCTATGTGAACAACTATATACATTTTGGTGAATCTAGCAATATTAGTTATTTTACAGAGATACATAAAAAAATTTTGGATACATTCAGTTTCTTTAAACAATATACTATTTGGGAGAAAATAATCAAACACTTATTACAATTTTCTCGTTTATTCATTTAATGACTTCTCTTACTTTATTTCATTTAAACAACAGTGAATTAATGTTCAGAAATTTCCAGTGGAGTCAATCGACATTTTTATTAGTATTTCTCCTCTTAAAGCTTCTGCGTGTTTACTAAATTGATTTTAGATATATACACACATTTATGTTACTATAGACATTACTTTTGTAAAAAATAACTTTTTTATTTGGAAGTAAAATTTTAATTTTGTATTTTCTTATCTGAAATTTCAATTACCAATTAATATATATATTTTTTCTTTACAAATTTAAAATAAGAATATAAAATTGTCAAATGATTATGTAAAGTTGATTTTTTAAATTCTTGGATAAGAAAATGACATGTTGGTATTGCAAATAAAATGTTATACGGAAATGAAAGCTTTGTTTTAAAAGGACTTGCTGACGGGTCATTCCATGTCAAATCAACAACAAAAAAAAAAAGATGATTTGACACCCATAGTCTCAGATTTTGACAAAACTTGGTGTATTTGTTCCTTTCATGGATTTAAATGAGGAAAAACAATTTTTTTGCTCTATCTTAAATAGTTTAAGTTTTACAGCTGGTTAAAGATTTGTGAATTTCCTGTTTTTTTCCGATCAGGCAGAGGAAATGCAATTTGTTCTTTCATAAAGAATAATTTTTATCTCCCATATTTACCAACAAATGTTGATGAAATTTTTATGAGTATGCTTTAATATATAAGAAATACAGGAAAAAATAAATTAAACTAGCAAGTATTTGCACATGGCCAGGAAAAAATCCTGAAATATTATTTTGAAATATTTTTTAATGAAATACAGAGTTCCACTCCAAATGGATTATCATCATGAGGGAAAAAGATAATCAAATGGTTGGAATGTGCTTTACGGTACTGCTTGGCGACTTGCTTCCGATCGCGGATAAAGATGCTGATATCTATCAATTGTCCTCGCACATAAAAATGGTTAATTTTATGAATATAAACTCTTATTTTATATATATATAACTGTTAACTTACCTTTTATTTGAATTTAAAAGTTTTCTTTACTTAAACTCGGTCAGCCATCTTCTATTTACATCGCGCCATTAATAACGATGTTTTATTTACATTGCTGCCGTTTCCAATCTTGCTCTACATAATTTTTCCTATTTTTGCTGTTGCCACTTCTATTAAAATAGTTATGATAAATTGTATTTTTGACTTTGACCGTTAAGTGGCAATGGTAATATATTGTTTATATGTAGATTTTTGACTTTTCAGTCAGTATAAAAAGATCGCGGCAGGCATGTTAAAGGGCAGTTATCGGCAGTGGTTAGCAATGGCCAGCTAGTCTTCAATTAGACATGAAGCAATAGTTTGTTAATAATATGAGTAGCTTTAAGCTGTTGATGGTCAAGCAATAATGTCTGTGCTTTTAGTATTGTTCCAGCTAAGCTAGTAATGCTCTTCTGGCTATTGCATTTTGGAAATGATGGCTGCCGTTGTTGAGTTTTTGTTTACATATGTTAAATTGTTAAGTTTGTTAAATTGTTCCTTTTTTAAAGGATAAAGTTTTCGTCATTCGCGGATGATAGGAAATTTTGGAAAAATTGATAATCGAAGTTTTTTTGAAACGAGACTGTTAAATTTGTGGTTTAATTGATGTTATATAGTGTTTAACTACTTTTTAAGTAGTATTTGTTAAGTTTAAAACGTTTGAAGTTGATTAGAAAGTTAAAATTAAAATCTTCTAAATTAATAGTGTATGAGCATAATCTTCATCCTTGCCACTGTGTGTTGGTACATCTCGTCTCACTTTCGCTGATCAACCTGGCGATCGCGGAAGTATGGTTCTTGTCATCCCATTTTTCCCGTTGATCAACCTGGCGATCACGGAGGTTATGTTATGGTTCTTGAAGTACATTGTCAGCTATGTTTGATTGTGTTTATCGCTATGTCTGGTTCTACATCTGTAAAAGGTAATCATGTTCTTGTTATAAATTTGAAATCTTAATATATCTTTATATCTTGTTGAATAAAAATTGTTTTTTGTTAAAACTTTGGTCTTCAATGTGTTATAACAGTTGAACACTGGTCGGGTTAATTTTTATTGAAACCCTTAAAAATTTAAATATTAATGTTTCCACTGTATTTAATCTGCTTAATAGGAATCATTTGAAACATAGACTTTTAGTTTATAATATTTGGTTATGGGCTGTTTTTTTGAGGGTATCTTTTTTAAACTTGACCAGTTGTTCTTTTCTTGTTTTCTGTATAATTGATAATTAAGAAACTATTTAAAATGGCTTATAATATTGTACCTCAAATCACCAAGTTAAATGCAACTAACTATTCTGGTTGGAAGTGTGACATTAAATTTTTACTTATGGAAAAGAATGCTTATGATATCGTCACTGGAGACGAAACTAAGCCCAAAGTTAGTGAAACGGTATCTGAGGAGGTAGTGCAAGACTTTAAAAGAAGGCAGAATGCTGCCATGTCAATTTTATATTTGAATATTGGTACTGAATTTAAAAGTTTAATAAGTGAATGTACTGACCCCTCAGAAGCGTGGAAAATTTTAAAAGTTAACTTCCAGCCAGATAGTAGAAGTCATCATATGAAATTGTTTTCTGAAGTTATGACATGTTTTTTAGAACCTGGCGAATCTATTGGTGTTTTTGCAGCTAGAATATCTAAAATTGCTGATCAATTAAAATCCATTAATAAACCTATTGCAGATGAATATTTATGTTTTCAAGTTTTGAGATACCTACCTGATAAATTTGATCAGGTTGTTCAACAAATTCTTCGTTGGCCTGATAAGGACTTTAACTTTAAAAATATTATTGTTGAGCTATGTGCCGAGGAAACGCGCCTTCAACTTAGAAATTTTGATAAAAGTAGAACAGAATGTTCTATTGAGGCCCAAAATGTAAAATTTAAACGCAGGCCTGTTTTTACTTGTTGGAGGTGTGGAAAAAAAGGCCATGTAATTAAAGATTGTAAAGTTAAGTTAAATAATGATCTAGCTGCAAAAGAAAAGGAAAAACCACTCAGAAGTAATTTTTCTAAGAGGGGTGGCTCCAGTCAACAGTCAAAACGTGATAAAACTCCTAAAGCTCAAAATTTTATTGCAGAAGCAAATTTAAGTAGTTTTGATAGAGAGGGAAGCTGGGCTTATGATACGGCGGCCTCTCATCACTTCTGCAAAGATAAATCTTTCTTTTGTAATTTTTCTGAAATTTCTGGTGATGAGTTACACGTGGCTGTTGATAGTGTCACTTTTCCCATTACTGGCAAGGGTGAGGTGGAGTTGAATTTTAATGGAACTGTTATTAAACTATGGAATGTTTTGTACTCACCGAACTTGCGGAAAAATCTTTTGAATGGTTCTAGATTCGTCCAGGGTGGTGCAAAATTTATTGGTGAGGCTGGCAAAATAAACGTGGTCGACAAGTACGGTGATTTCCTTTTCTCTGCTAAACTCCATGACGGGATTTATTATACATTTCCAAAAGTACTTAAAAATAAGCACAGTGTTAAATTGAATGGGGGACAGAATTCTAATGAAAATCTAAATGATAATACTGAAATTTCAGCTTTTCCTGTAATAAAACCTGTTAATATAAAAGACTTTGATACCTGGCATCTTCGTTTTGATCATCTAAGCCCTGACTTAATTTTTAATACTATCCGTAATTCTGCTGTAAAAGGTCTGCCCAATTTAAAATCAGTTGATAATTTTTTTTGTGATCCCTGTCATGTGAGTAAGCAAAATCGTATTTCTTTCAAACCTTTAAGTCATTCTTCTTCCAAAAAACCTTTAGATCGACTTTTTATGGATACTTGGGGTCCAATTAAAATTCCTGGCAAAAAGGGTGAACGTTTTTTCTTGTCTATAATAGATGATTTCTCTGGTAGGTCATCCGTTTACCCCCTCCAGGAAAAATCTATGTGTTTTGAGGTCTTTAGGAGACATGTTTTGAGGGCCGAAAGGTTTTTGGGAACCAAGTTGAAGTCGATAAGAACTGACAATGGCAAGGAGTTTGATAATGATTCTTTTAGGGGTTTTTGTAGAGAAAATGGAATGAATCATGAGCTGACCAATTTTTACACGCCAGAAGAAAATGGAGTTTGTGAGCGGTTCAACCAAACAATCATGAACTGTGTTCGGGCTATGTTAAAATCCAGTGGCTTATCTGATGATTTCTGGCCTGAAGCTTGTTTACACTTTAATTATACGTGGAACCGGATTTGTCACGGTGGGAACTCTAAAACTCCATTTGAACTCTACTCAGGAAATAAACCTTCTGTCCGGCACTTGAGGCCTTTTGGTACTTTTACATATGAGGAGCAAACATTCAAACCGTGTTTTCTCCAAAAATAAAAAAAAAGTGAGTTAGGGATTTTTCTGTGAACTCAACATTAAATAGCACAAAACTATACTATTATTTTAAACCAAAAAATTTTTTATCACATTATAAACGCTCTTAGAAAGTTGAGGTTTCAATCAAACAGTGTTTCCTCCAGAGCCTGCTTTCAGTCAAACTGTGATTTCTCCAGCCGACCAGTCGGGACTTTTTCTTTCTGGTCGCGTGACTCGTACCTGTACCAGCTTTTTATGTTTGTTTATTTCGTTAGTTCTACAATAACATCAAATCGTAACAATAACATCAAAGGAAAAATACTATGAACTGTATCAGACAGTTGGTAAGGTAAAAATATTGGGGATTGATTGGAAACTTTATAATACGAAATCACTTACAGCTATTTCAAAAGTTTACCATACATATCAGAACTGAAAAGAATAGTTTTAGAAAAAAAATGGAGAAAGTGTGATGGTCAAAGGATTCAAAAACTATAAATTCGAAGGTATAAAAGAACAATCTGGAACAAAACTTTTTAGGAAGGGGATTAATTCTGCTATTATACGAAATGTTGTCTTACAATGTCTTCCTCTGAGTTATGGAATATCACTTGAAAAGAAAAATGACGTAGACAAACTTTTAAAATTGATGTATGGTGCAGAGTGGAAAAATCAGCCTGAATTTAAATGGTATAAAGATATCATTACTAATAACTTTCATGTAAAATATGAAGAAACAGAGGAAGCATGTAATTACATAAGTGAAGATATTGGTTTAAAAGTTTACATTTTAAATTGGCTTGAAAATATTAGTTCTTCCTTACAATTTGCAGGATGATTTTTCACGTGTAAATATTTAATTTAATTTTATAATTACATAACAAAGTCTGTTCTGTTAATTAGTTTTATTACATTAAAAATGTTATTTCATCAATATGCGAGTTACATGTTTTTTCATTCAAAAAATGTTTTGTCCACATTGGAAACATTCAAAACATGTTTTCTCCTCTGTGTTTCGGTCAAAACACGCTTTCTCCAAATTTCAAATGCATTTTTCTAATTAACTCTAAGTTTATTAGGTAAAGTATGCCTACAGATCTTCCTAGTAACCAGTAATACAACTAAATAAATGATAATTAGGGTCTAAGAAGGGTTATTTTTTAACTTATCAGTTTTTTGTGTTTTCTGAAAAATTGTATTCGAAGGAGAAAACACGGTTTGAAGGTTTGCTCCTCATATGTCGGTGTCCCAAAGGTCAGGCGCAAACATAAGTTAGACTCCAAATCTAAACATGGAATCCTTGTGGGTTATGCCTTGCGTACCCGTGGTTACAGGGTCTGGTTAGAAGACGAGAGGAAGGTTGTGGAAACCATTAATGTTTCTTTTGTTGAAAGCGGTGATGTTCTACGCAGTGGAGCGGTGATGGGCGACTCTTCTTTTGAGTTGGTGCTTGTCCCGGAGGAACAACCACGGCCCGTTGACCGGTACCTTCTTCCTGGTCCGGAGCCTGGTACCTCTGGGGTCTTGCCCAGCGAGACTGAAGTTGTCGTCCCAGCCGTCTCTCCTGTTTCTCCTGCTCCTCAAGTTACTCCGCAGACTGCTTCTCCTAACTGGATGACCAATCCCGTATGGTACAGGAAGGTTGTGCCTCGACCTCTGGGAAAAAAGGTCGATATTTACTATTATCCTGATGGAGAGGGTAAAAGGTGTTGTCAAAGGTCACCTAATGATGTCGAAAAGTTTTGTAATTTAAATAATATTGTTTTTAACCCTGCTGATTTTGATTTTTCCAAGTTTAATAAGTTTACTGGTGTTGTTAATCCTGGTGTTATACCTTCCGCGTCCAGCACGGCTAGTTGACTAGATGTGGTGGTCCCGAGAACGTATAAACAGGCTTTAAAATCTGCACAATCTGATGAGTGGCATGGGGCTATGCTGGAAGAGTTAGAATGTATGGCCACAAGAGGTGTCTGGCATCTTGTGAGACTCCCTGAGAACAAGACTGCGTTGGGAAACCGCTGGGTTTACACAGTAAAGCGTGACGAGTCTGGCAACATTGTCAGATACAAGGCCAGGTTGGTCGTGCAAGGTTTCAACCAGATCTAGGGCGGATCGTACGATGAGACCTTCTCGCCTGTCATAAATTTTTCTGTTGTTAGATTTTTTTTCTCCCTTTTAGTCTCATGTTACGGTTGGTTTAATGTACAGTGTGATGTTAAGTGTGCCTATCTGTATGCTCCCTTACAGGATGAGATTTACATGAGGCAACCAGTTGGCTTTGCTGAAAAAGGTAGAGAGGACTGGGTTTGTAAACTGGATAGAGCACTGTACGGATTACATCAATCAGGCAGGTTGTGGTTTTATGAATTAAATAAAGTGTTGTTGGAACTTGGTTTTAATAAATTTGAAAATTGTAACTGTGCATATTCGTATTATGATTTCTCTGTTTTACTGGTTTATGTTGATGACATCGTTGTTTTTGCTAGGACTGAATCTCAAGCTAATGACATTTTAAGTTTGTTGAAATCAAAGTTTGATTTGAAAATTTTGGGTATCACACGCAAGTTGTTAGGTGTGGAGTTTGAGTATACAGATACAGGTGTTTTGATCCACCAAAATCAATACATTGACGAAGTCAGTAAGAGGTTTCAAAATCACCGTGTACCTATCTCCTCCTTACCTATTGTTAAAGGTATCAAATTTTCAAAAAGTGATTGTCCTGTTATTCAAGAAGACATCGATGAAGCTTCTCATTTACCTTACAGAAATCTTTTAGGTTGTATTTCTTTCATTTCAAATCGTACTAGACCCGATATCGCATATGCCACTAACATTTTCTCACAGTTCCAACAAAATCCAGGCATTAAACATTGGCAGGGTTTACTTAAACTTCTTGGATACATAAAATTCACCAGTCAGTATAAGCTCCATCTTAAATGCACACAGGTTAAACTAATTTCTTATTCTGATGCTGACTTCGCCGCTAATAGGGACGACTATGTTTCTATGAGTGGCCAGTTGATACTTTTGGATAGTGCTGCTATTTCTTGGCGTACTAATAAACAGAAAGGGATTACCATATCAACGATGGAATCAGAATTTGTTTCCATGTGTGATTGTGTTCGTGAGCAGGACTGGTTTTATAGTATTTTATGTGAATGTTCTGGCTTAAATCTTATAGAAAATAATTTTGAAATACCTACCCTATATGCTGATAATCAGGCTGCAATACGTTTTACAAAGTCCAGGATTGAGAATTTCCACACGCGCCATGTTAATATTAAACTATTTTTTATAAGGGATTGGTTTGATGAGGGCAAATTTCATATTGAATATATTTCCTCTAAATTAAATCTTGCCGACCCGTTTACGAAGCCGTTGACAAAAAGTGATTTGTTAAAATTTATAAAAGTGATCTTTATATAAATCTTTTGTGTTTGAAATAATTTCTTCGCTTTGCAGATGCTTTTCATAATTTTTTATTATGTTATCATGGTGTGAATGTGTGTGTGAAATCGTGAGGCGCCTTGCGTATTTGTTCATTGTGTATATATATTCATTTTTCATAATTTTTCCATATATTGTATATATTCATTTCTTGTACATAAAATTGAATTGCATAATATAACTGTATATAATATTGTATATGATGTATTTTTTCATATCACCTTTTCCTTTAGTATGTCTGCAGGGTGAGGAGTTGTTTTTCATCACTTGAAAATCTAAGTTTTTGTCAATGGTTATCTTCATGGTAATTAGTTTATTATATCACTTGTGACACTTCCTATAGACTGTGGGGAATCTCATGATGGTATTTTGTTAATTAAATTTATTTTTTTTAATGTATGCTGCGGTGGGGGGCATTGATATCTATCAATTGTCCTCGCACATAAAAATGGTTAATTTTATGAATATAAACTCTTATTTTATATATATATAACTGTTAACTTACCTTTTATTTGAATTTAAAAGTTTTCTTTACTTAAACTCGGTCAGCCATCTTCTATTTACATCGCGCCATTAATAACGATGTTTTGTTTACATTGTTGCCGTTGCCAATCTTGCTCTACATAATTTTTCCTATTTTTGCTGTTGCCACTTCTATTAAAATAGTTATGATAAATTGTATTTTTGACTTTGACCGTTAAGTGGCAATGGTAATATATTGTTTATATGTAGATTTTTGACTTTTCAGTCAGTATAAAAAGATCGCGGCAGGCATGTTAAAGGGCAGTTATCGGCAGTGGTTAGCAATGGCCAGCTAGTCTTCAATTAGACATGAAGCAATAGTTTGTTAATAATATGAGTAGCTTTAAGCTGTTGATGGTCAAGCAATAATGTCTGTGCTTTTAGTATTGTTCCAGCTAAGCTAGTAATGCTCTTCTGGCTATTGCATTTTGGAAATGATGGCTGCCGTTGTTGAGTTTTTGTTTACATATGTTAAATTGTTAAGTTTGTTAAATTGTTCCTTTTTTAAAGGATAAAGTTTTCGTCATTCGCGGATGATAGGAAATTTTGGAAAAATTGATAATCGAAGTTTTTTTTAAACGAGACTGTTAAATTTGTGGTTTAATTGATGTTATATAGTGTTTAACTACTTTTTAAGTAGTATTTGTTAAGTTTAAAACGTTTGAAGTTGATTAGAAAGTTAAAATTAAAATCTTCTAAATTAATAGTGTATGAGCATAATCTTCATCCTTGCCACTGTGTGTTGGTACATCTCGTCTCACTTTCGCTGATCAACCTGGCGATCGCGGAAGTATGGTTCTTGTCATCCCATTTTTCCCGTTGATCAACCTGGCGATCACGGAGGTTATGTTATGGTTCTTGAAGTACATTGTCAGCTATGTTTGATTGTGTTTATCGCTATGTCTGGTTCTACATCTGTAAAAGGTAATCATGTTCTTGTTATAAATTTGAAATCTTAATATATCTTTATATCTTGTTGAATAAAAATTGTTTTTTGTTAAAACTTTGGTCTTCAATGTGTTATAACAGTTGAACACTGGTCGGGTTAATTTTTATTGAAACCCTTAAAAATTTAAATATTAATGTTTCCACTGTATTTAATCTGCTTAATAGGAATCATTTGAAACATAGACTTTTAGTTTATAATAGATGCCAACCTTAGAAACCACGGTGTTTATTTGCCGCTGAATGATCGATGTTTGAAATGTGGTAACCTCCCCATGATGTTTTGAAACTATGATTTTCGCGTTTGTTATTGTTGCCAAACGAAATTTCATACATTTTAAAGACTCATGGAGTTTGTGTGAGACGTATTTAGTAATATTTTTTTTTTTTTTTTTTTTTTTTTTTTATATACGGGTTACTGATCGATGCGAAACGAAATTTCCTACGTTTTAAAGATTCATGGAGTTTGTGTGAGACGTATTTAGTAATATTTCTTTGGTTTTTATGTACGCTTTACTGATCGATGCGAAACAAAATTTCGTATGTTTAAGAGATTCATGCAGAATGTGGGTGAGGTATAGAGTGATGTTTTGATTTTGGTACATACGTGCATATTACTGGTCGCTGCAAAACGGCATTTCGTCCGGAGGACATCATTTGGAGAAAATGTGCTCTTAAGGCAGTGATATATATATATATATACCGTAAAATTCCGATAGTAACCCCCCGTTTTTTCAAGGGGAAATTTGTCAAAACTGGGGGAGGGGTTATAATCGGAAGTTTCTGGAAAAGTATGACGACTTCTGAAGGGGGGGGGGGTTATAATCGGGGGGTTAGGGGGGTAATCGGAAGTTTCACATCTTTTTCTAAAAGTATATATTTTATTAATTTTATAATATATATTAATGGTTACTAAATTGTATTAATAATGCTGATTATTATTTATTAGATTTTATTTATAATAAATAATTTTTATTAATCAATTCAAAATTTTATTTTAACAAAAATTTTTTTAAAGATTTATCACGAACATGTGATAAACAAATCGCGAAGCAAAACATCTAGAAGATTCGCTAGCAGTTAAAAACGCGGTTAATTGCACTGCTATTAACTGATATGCAAGAACAAAACAGGGGGAACGATAACTATTAAAGTTATGTACGCAAGTACTATTATGGATTTATTACGCTATTTAATGATTTAAAATTTAGAAAAGAGTTGTGATCGCAAAAACAGAGTTGCATAAGCAAGATTGCGAAAGTCATGGCCGCTTGCGGATAGCAGTTAACGTTTTGGAGTTTAAAGAATGTAAACAACGCTGCATTTTTTTATTTGGAGTTATTTTACTTTTTAAAAAATGAGAAAAAATAACACTTGGATACGTTTACATGCAAATTAAAGTTTCTAAATAAACATGCAAGACTTCAGAAGTTTAAAAAAGTATGTTTGCAACGCTCATGGGGAAAAAAAAAAAAAAGAATGGCGAACTTAGCCGCCAAAGGTAAGGGAGGAGGGGTTATAAATGGAATTTTCCAAAAAAGTAAAGTGTGTTGAATTTCAGGGGAGGGGTTATAATCGGGAGGGGGGTTACTATTGGAATTTTACGGTATATATATTTTTTTTTGGGGGGGGGAGGGGGGTTCATGTACACGGAGCGTACAGACGTGCATATAACTGGTCGCTGCAAAATGACATTTTGTCCACAAGACATCCTGAAGATGTCCCCAGGACATCCTTTTGTCCGGAGGACATAATTTGGAGAAGGTGTCCTTTTATGGCAGTGATGTTTTTTTTGGTTTTTATGTACGCGGAGCCAGAGCGTACAGATGTGCATATTACTGGTCCCTGCAAAACGAATGCTTCATTACTCATGTCATAAAACTTACTGTAAGGTGACCATAAGTCCTCGAATTTTGGCCTTTTCTATTTTTTGTCCCCAAAAATTCTTGGCTACTCGGGGACGCTAAATGTTCCCAAATTTAAATATTTGCGTGTATTTCTTTCAAAATCACAGTCCATTCCGTAGAGGATCAAAATTGGGATGGCATGTCTCCGGACTACCTCTGGGGGTAAGTGCTAGACTGTCGCCAATTGCCCATTGTACAGCACTAATGAGACGTAAAACCCATCTATTCCAATCCAATCAAAATTGCAGTCTAATGCAGAAGTAATTGGATAATCTTGAAAATCAACGGATCTTTGAAATAAAGACCCTCATACTTCATGAGCAGAGAAAGAATCATGCACTACTAATCAGTATATAAATTCTATCTTTCCCGATTTATGTTAAGTGAAAAATAAAATTTGCTTAATGAAATTATTTCTTGTAGTTATATAATCAGGAATAATTTCTGCATTTCAGGGAGTGGGGATTCTGAAGATTAAAATGAAATGGTGCTATTTTGTGTTTTCTCCTATCATCATAATAAAGTGTAAATGGGTTCTATAGACTTGATTATTTTAATAATGCTGGGATAGTTTAATTTGCATAAACTTACCTTAGGCTCAGCAATTTTTCATAGAAAAAAGTGATTCAAAGCATTTTGTAATGTATAAATCAGAGTTCTTTTTATTAATAATGCATATAGATATTGGTCTATTATGTCCTCGAAAAAGTCCCCAAATAGAGTTTTCAATGTCCTCGAAATTTACTTCGATTTGGGGACAAACGGTAATTTGTCCTCAAATCAGTGTTTGAAAATATGGTCACCTTACCTTACTGGCGTATCTCTGAGATTATCGCCCATAACGCAGTAGTAGTGTGACGTTAAATCCACTCTGCTTATCTGGGTTATATTTAAGGTTATTGTTGTATTCTCTGATGTTTTTTTTTTTTGGTCCTTTCAGAAAGAGTCTGGTATTTCGATTTGTTTCTTTTGTTTTTTGAATTTCGGCAACAGTAGGCCGTTTCATTGCATGTGTTAGGCACGAGTTTGTTGTTTTTCTTCTGAAAAATTGATTATTTATGTTGAACTAGTATCGCCCAGTGGTCGAAACTCGACCATTTTTTTTGCAAAGCGAGGCAAAGCAAAGTTATTGCCTTGTCCTAAACGGAATGCAATTGCAACACAGCTGCGGCAATTGTCGAAAACCGAAAATCTAAAACTTTTCTGAATCTTATATTTTCTACTTATATATGCAGAGGAAAGAATAATAAATCCACTTTTTAAAAAATAAAATAAGTAGTCAATTTCACTTAATTAAAATGCAAGGAAATCTCAAAACGTGTAAATTCATCGAAAACCGGAAATCAAAAGTTTTTATGTATCTTCTACTTGCTTCTTCTACCCACAAAAGCTAGCAATAAAGACACTTTTTTAAAGAATAAGTAGCCAATTTCAGATAATTGAAACGTAAAGAAAGCTCAAAACATGTAAATTCAACAAAAAACGGAAATCGGAATTTTTTCCGTATCGTCTCGTCTACTTATACATGCAGCAGTTAGTAACAAATCCATTTTCCTTTTATTTAGTATATTAGTTGAATATTTATTGTTTAAATATCCTTGGAAATGAAATGTTTATGTTTACATTCGAAACTGGAAGTTTGCCATTTTTTTTTTTCTGGAATTTTGTGATTTTAAATTAAAATTTTATCAATTTTACAGAAAAAATAACTCAATCAAACACATGTAGACAGTAACTTATATATAACTGTACCCAAATATCGGAATTAAAATCGGCAGATAATTTCTGTTATTTTTTAATAATTTTTTACAAAAAATCAAATGGACGATTAACAAAGAAAATCATTTTCATGGCTCCATGGAAAGACAGTGACGTCATCACTTCGCTTGAGTATAGTGATGCTACATTATACCAATTACTGTGTCTATGGTTTTATTTGAGCTTTATGAAATTGCCAGATTTAACAACTTTCTACTTTTAGGTATTTTTTAATGTAAAGGAATACGTGTATGAAAGGGAAAAATGGGGGAAAATGCATAAAAAATAAATGTATTTTTAAATACCTTCTTGACATCGTAAGAAAATAATATTTGTTTTCGCACCTTCCGGCTAACCATACCTTTCGAATGATACCATTTTCAACCCTCTACTCCCATAATTAATATGTTAAAAAGGGACAACAAATTTTATGCTTGCCTATTAATATATAGATATCATAAGAAATACGTTTGAGTACCGGTTTGAAATTGTGTTGATGTGGTTGGTGTACATGATTAAATCGAAATCTCCAGAGGAGATTATTTTCTTCGTTTTTTCAAGAGTAATGTTGTTTCAGTTTGTCGCTTTTCTTATGTAAAATTGTAATTTGTTTGTTTTGTAAAATTGAATATTTAGATTGAGTATCCTAAAAAAAAAGCTTTTGAGTAGTGTCGAAGTGATGTTAATGTGGTTGGTGTCACGGTTGTCGCTTTTCTTATGTAAAATTGTCATTTATTGGTTTAGTACAATTGAATGTTTATGCTGAAAAAAGCTTTGGATTAGTGTTTAGAGTGATGTTAATGTGGTTGGTGTACATTATTATATTGTAATATGCAGAGGGGATATTTTTGTTTTTCGAGAAAAGTGCTATTTTTTACGGAAATTATGAAACGGGTAAGTAAAAAAACTTTCTTTTTTATTTAAATGCTTATTTATGTATATTAAGTTATTTGTGCTGTTTTTGTTTTGTGATATTTCTTAGTTTTAGTTGATAACAATTGTGAAAAATTTGTATTTTTCTTTACTCAAGTATTTGTAAGATATTTCTGACGCTTTATGTTTACATAATTGCTTTAAAGTATGTAAATCGGCCCTTTTCAAAAGGATGCGTATGAAAACCATGCTTCCAGTTCGCCATTTTGGAAATGACGGGAGAGAAAACCGCGACATCGCGCAGACTCAGTGAGTTCGGAAAAACTCGCAAAAAAATCGCCAAGATGGACTGTAAAACACATTTTTACCAATCAAACAATTTTTTTTTGTATTCTTGTTCTAAAGGATGTATTCTACAACATGAAAAAATAAAATAAATGGCTTTTTGCATCCTTCATTATTTTTTCTGACTTCAAATTTAAAATTTCCAATTCCCTCATTTTCTTGAAATCGCCAAATTAGAAGTTGCAATTTTAGTAAAATTATACAAAAATTTGAACTAAAATGTTATTTATCAACTAATTTCAGTTTAAAGGATTTTTAAATAAAATGAAAAATTGAATTACATAATTAGGTGGTGTATGATTAAAACAGGATTGGGACAAAATATCGCATCAAAAAAATAATACGATCTATTTTAAAATTTGAATTTGTGTTACGTGTGATCTCTGGAGGGGGACACAGGGCCTTATAAATATTAATTAATTAAAATAAATATATATACATATATATAACATAGAGTGGAATTTCATTATTTTATCTATACTTAAGTTATTTTATCATTTGCTTTTCACCATTCAAAATACACTTTAAAAATATTGTACATCACTGTTGACGTCAAAGCTGAACACTGTTCACAAATCTAAATAAATTTTAAAACTGATAAGCAGGATTGAATACATTGATTATGATTAATCTTGACAAAATTAATGAACATAGTTTAGAAACTCTTTTAAGCAAAATTTATAATAATTTTTGCGGTGGGTTTGTCTGTATGTCAGTGCTCTGACTAAGGTATGCGTTTTCATGAAATTTTATACAACATTATTAATATTTACCAACTTCTTTTTGCTTTCCATTCATCTCTGTAGGCGATATTTTGTTCTCGAGATTTTGTCGTCCCCAACCCGATTAAAACAACAGAGTAGTTTTTTAGAATGTTAATTCAACATGTACAGAAAGATACATACATAAATGCTATTAAATTGAATCAACAAATATATATCTAAATTGAAATTTCAAAACAAACAAACAAAAAAGTTTCTAAATTAATATTAAATGTTCTAATTAATAGAAATTTGCATTAAAATTTAATTTTGTTTTAAAAACAAGATCTAAATTCTAATCACTTTACTACTCGCTGCTATTTCAAATTTTAATCTTATTGTAAACAATCAAACCATTCAAGTTGCAGCAAGACAATTAAGTGATGTTCTGTCTACTGTGTAGGTACATGTTTAGATGTCTGAATAAGTCAAATCTTGTTTGACATGTTTAAACAAGTGAGCTTGCTCAGTAGCAGAGACGAAACTTGGCATCTTGTAATTAGTCAGTCACAAGCTATTGGATGTCTAATATGCATCATTGAGGCTATACTATTTTGAAAAGAATTATTGTTAATTATTTTTTTAATGTTATACTATATTAGAAAAATGGAGAAGTGCAGTGTGGGGGAAATGACTCAGAGATTGTCATTTGTTATACCATGTTAGGGAAAAAAACTTGCAAACTATTGATAAACTATTTGAAACGGATTTAACTCTCTTAAAATTGAGGACAGAATTAAGTTGTGAATTAAAAACTATTTGTCTTCATCACCAAAGTGTGTTTTTGAAAAAGTATAAATCATTGCAAAAACAACAAATTATGTATATATATATATATTAAGATTTTTAAAACTGAAATTAGTTAACAAATAACATTTTTTGCATTGCTGCTTTTGTTGCAGTACTCGTGCATACTTTGTTTTCCTGACAAAGGATTGTGTTTTTTTTTTTTTTTTTTTTTTTTTAAACTCAAAACAGTTGTTGAAAATTCTTGTATTTTATGATGTGTATTCAAAATTTGTACTTATTAAATAACATTTTGTTTCAAATTTTTGTATAATTTTACTAAAATTGGAACTTTTAATTTAGCGATTTCAAGAAAATGCGAGAATTGGAAATTTTAAATTTGAAGTCAGAAAAAATAATGAAAGATGCAAAAAGCTATTTATTTTATTTTTTCATGTTGTAGCATACATCCTTTAGAGCAAGAATAAAAAAAAAAATTTTTGATTATCCTTTTCCCTCACAATGATATTCCATTTGGAGTGGAACTCTGTATTTCATTAAAAAAAATTTCAAAATAATATTTTAGAACTTTTTCCTGGCCATGTGCAAATACTTGATGGTTTAATTTATTTTTCTCTGTATTCCTTACATGTTAAAGCATACTCATAAAAAATTTCATCAACATTGGTTGGTAAATAAGGGAGAAAAAATTATTCTTTATAAAAGAACAGATTGCATTTCTTCTGCCCGATTGAAAAATAACAGGAAATTCCCAAATCTTTAACAAGCTGTAAAACCTAAACCATTTAAGATAAAGTAAAAAAAAAATTTTTTTTTATTATTTAAACTCATAAAAGGAACAAATACACCAAGTTTCATAAAAATCTGAGACTATGGGTGTCATGGTGTGGTTGAGTTGACATGGAAGGACCCTGACATAAATTAATAAAAACATTCAATCTACATTTATGTTTTTTTTTTAACCTAGTATAGAAATGTTAAATAAGATATTTCCATGTTAAGTACAAAATGAAAAAGAAACAACTTGAATTATTTTTAAGATTATAATAACCTATGTATTAATCATGTTGATTGGGAAAAACTTTAATATTGAAATTTGTCTCTTTAGAGAGGGTAGGAGTGTTCAGTGTTGGGAGGTTAAGTTATTCTTTATTTTTAACTGTCAACATTATGTATGAAATCTTTTTCTGGCCACGGCCTTGTCTATTTCTTTTGTTTTTAAAGATCTAGATATAGCATTAAATATATATTTTTTTTCTCTTAATATCCAATATGATAATGTTATAATAGTCCACAACAGATTTACTTTGTTACATTTGCAAACTATTATAATTATCATTTTTTTAATGATCATGATTAAAATGAAATTACACTTTTCATTAATCAAATTATATGTAATAAAATATTTCTATTGCTAAAATTTCTAATTCAAAGTTAAAAGTACAATTTATTGCTTTAACAGAATAATTTTATGCAGCGAACATGTACAGTTGAATGGATTTTATTTTGTCCAATTTCATGTGTTTTTTTTCCAGTTTTGTCCAGTGTCCTGGACTTTTGACAAAAAAGTGGACAAAATAACAACCCTTTCACCCCCTCACCTTCTGTACGCATGCTGGCTATTTGTTTCACTCCAATCCCCCTTTAATATTAAAGCCCAATTTCCACCTCTCCCTCATCTTCAGAAGTTTAGAAAAAAAATTTCACCATCCCTAGTCTCTGTATGCGCTTTTATGCAGATTTGTTTTCAGAAACTAGCCTTGGCTAGCGTGACTTGGCTGCTCTCTGCCACGTTATTGGTGCCACTAAATGTAATGGTGACTTAATCCTAAGAGCAAAATGCTAAAAGAAAATTTTTTATTTTTCTTTACTTTTAAAAAGTAAAACTGTTTTAACAAGAAATTAAAAAACCCTGAAATAGAACACCTAATAAAAATTTTTATGTGGTTGGTCGCAAAACCCCAGGGTTGTGGAGATTTTCTAGACTGTAAACAGCCTTGACCATTTTCAGAGAAAAATAAATTCTACTTAATTTTCCGATTTTTGAAATCTATACATATAAGAGTACTTCCACTCACTCACTGACTCATCAACTCACAGCAAAATCTACTGGAGCCACTGACTCGAAACTGGGTCAGATTATAGAACATATAGTGTAAGTACCCCCTAAGAAGCGATTTTGCGAAATTCGCCCCCCAAGGGGGAGTAGGGGGCAAAATGTAATTTCACAAAAACCTTCATAACTCAAAAAAAAAAAAAAAAAAGTAGATATCCGTAAAAATTTTTGCTTTAAAATATAGCTAACACAAATATCTAAAAACTAATTTCTGGAATTTTAGAAATTCGGTCCCCAAGAGGGGAAAGGGGGCAAAACGTGATTTCACATGTGCAAAACGTGGTTTCACATGGTCATTCAAAATTGGTACATAGATGTTTTTGATACTTACAAATCGATTGCGGATATTTTCAAATTTGTAAAGTTATTAGGAGGGGCGAGAAGGGGGGTCAGAGGGGCAAAAAAATAAAATTAGTTAGGTCGCTCAAAATTGGTACATGGAGGTTTTTGATACCGACAAATCGATTGCAGATATTTTCGAAATTGTAAAATTATCAGGAGGGGCGGGAAGGGTGGTGGAGGAGCAAAAAGTAAAAATAGTTATGTCATTCAAAATTGGTACATAGAAGTTTTTGATACTTACAAATCGATTGCGTATATTTTCAAATTTGTAAAGTTATTAGGAGGGGCGAGAAGGGGGGGGGGTCAGAGCGTCAGAGGGGCAAAAAAACAAAAATAGTTAGGTCGCTCTAAATTGGTACATGGAGGTTTTTGATACCAACAAATCAATTGCGAATATTTTCGAATTTGTAAGATTATTAGGATAGACGGGAAGGGTAAATATGCAAAAATATATAAATAAGAGTTATAGCACTGAAAATTAGTGTTGTTAGGTTTTGAGGCCTGATAAATGGATTGCGGATATTTTCGAAAGTACAGAATTAATACAAGGGGTGGGAAGGGGGGGGGGGGCACAGGGGTAAAAATAAAGAAATTCAGATAGAATGTTGGAAATTAGTATTATTAGGTTTAAAAGCCCAAGAGAACAATTGCGAGTATTTTTTAAAGTCTAAAATAATTAGGAGGGGCAGGAATGGTAGGTGAAGGAACATGCGTGCCTGTATATTCAGCCGCAGTTTGTTGGAGCAGGGAATGATTATTTCACCGATGGGAGAAGATTTTAAGCATCGAACATAAATGCACGCATGCAGCACCTAATGGCCTGTGCTGCCGAAGGCAGTGGGGACCCGGTGCTACATTTTTTCCAATAAAAGAAATTTTCTCTTTTTTTTTTTCGCATGCTAAAAATTAATGCAGTTTTGAGAATTCATTAACTATGGGGATTCATTTAAAAATAGTGACCAGCAAAGCGGGGGTAGCCTGCTAGTACATGATAAAAGGCTTGGTTCATTTGGATGTTTCTCTTTTTCTTTCCTCTCTCTCTCTCTCTCTTTTTTTTTTTTTTTTTTTTTTTTTTTTTGTACTTTCTGATTTTAAATAGGAATATTTTTAAAATTGTGGACGGAAAAAAAAAAAAAAATAAAAAATAAATAAAAATGATTACGGATTTTTGAATTCCAGATAATCGATATTATATTGTATTTTAAAATTTATTCAAAAGATCATCGATCATTTATTTTCAGGAAATAACATTTGCTAATATTGCAAATTTTGATCAAATTGATCTTCTAACTAAACAAACAAATCTCCCCCCCCCCCCCCCCCCCCCAAAAAAAAAAAAAAAAAAAAAAAAAATTGTAATTCTAGTCTATTTTTATTTTTGAATGATTCTTGAAAATTTGAATGATTTAATCAAGAGAAAGGGTCTCACAAAGTAAACAAGTCAATAACGCGTTGGTCCATTTATGGCCCTCATGTAAGCAGTTATTCAGCTTGGTATTAATTGATCGAGTTGGCAGATATGCTCCTGTGAAGTGTTGTGCCAAATTCTGTCCAATTGGTGTGTTAGATTGGCAAAATCCCGAGCTAGTTGTAGGACCCTTTTTATGATGCTCCAAATGTCTTCAGTGGAAGAGAGATCCGGGGACTGAGCTCAACCCCATTTCACTGAGCTTGCCTATTAAGGGTCTTTGAAGTCGCTGAAGTACCAGTTGCATGTAGGATCGACGATAATGACGAATTGGAGCTTTAAGTACTGCTTTGCGATTGACTGGTTCTCACTTTCTGTCCTCTCTTTAGGCTGACTGCTTCCTCCCTGATACTGTGTCCGGCTATGGTTCACCCATTCCTGTCAATATCATCTAATAGTGGTACCACTCCTATCCAATTGTCAAAAAATTCGCAGAGTAGTCTAACCGGCTTCTTTGAGTCCAACTACACGCCACACTCAAATGCTGACATCTGCGTATGTTGTTTGTGCACCTGTATGCGAGGCATTGTTACTGTCTTTCTGAGTAGATGGAATAAAATTCTCGAATTTATGACCTGGAATCAAACTTTCTCATTTTTAATATTCTGCGAATTTTGCAGTTAAGGTGCGATGCAGCGTTGCATGCTCATTCGATGGCAGCCAAACTTTAAAATTTTGCATTTTTCATCGAAACCTGTATGTATGTCAATTTGTGTCCAGTTTGCATTACTCCTTCTTGGTGCATCGTTTTTTGTTGTTGTTAGAGAGTATATTATGCAAGCATGTAAAAACTTTAAAAAATTCAATATTGGAGAGCCACGACCATATCTACGCAAAATCACCCAGTTCTTAAAGGGTTAAAATGATGTTTGGGGACATGGGTTCCTATGAATTCAGGGACACCCTGTATATTACAGTTAACAGTTGAAACTTTTCAGGGGCTACCCCTGAATTCAGGGTTTTTGATTTTGATATTTTTACTGCCTTTCAATTTCATGTTAAAATACTTTGTTTTTACAGAAATCTCTCATTTTGAATGTTTATTTTGACTTATAATGTATTATGAAGCCTGTAAATATCACTTAATATAGGTATCTATATGATATATCATTAATAAATCTCCCCTATCTTCATGAAAGGAATAGTTTTCAGGGTTTTTGCAAGCTAGGTAGTTTCAACCCTGAGTTAATTATTTAATTTTATCTAGTCAGGTTCAGGTATCCAGTTATTGTTATTATTACCACCTTAAAGTAATTTTAAATATTCAAGAATAGGACTTGCAGTCTTAACATTATGTAGTGGTAACTCAAAAGTTTGCTTACATTATGGAATTACAGAAACTTTTATTTATTGGGAAAAAAAATTAAGGTTAATTCAACTCTTTATACTCTTTCTTTCTATACCAGCAATTTATTGCATTGCAGAAATTGTTGTCTGTGGCAGATGCATAAGTTTATCAAGTATAAATTTTTGTGGATGTAATTTTTAAAATCAGTAAAATGATAAAAAAAACTGTTGAAAATTGTTGTTCATTTTAAAACATTTTCTTTTTTCTTATTCTAGAATTATTAATATTGCAATGTGGAAAGTCTTATTTGTAGATTATTATAGCAATATATTGTTTTAGGCTTTATAAGTCAAATGAAAAATACTTATCTATACATAGATTAAAGGTATCTTATGGCAAACTTTTCTTCTATTACTGACTGCTTTAATCTTAGAACATGTAAATCTTCACTGATATGCTCAATACACCACATTTATCTATATACTTTACTCTTATCTGTAATTGTTATCTGCTTTGTCTACCTTGCACTTTCTTATATGATGAAAATGGTAAACTTGTAATTTCCTGATGATCTTTCTCTGACTGCAAGATGAGGTCTTAATAATATTTAAAATTAGCTGCATTTTTTTTTTTCCTTATTTCTTTATTGAATCATTTAATATGTATATTATGCTTAGAAAAATATTTGCTTTTTTAGTTTCCAATACTTTAAATTCTTATTATAATATTTTATTGAGAATTGATAGCCCGTTTTGTTATACTTTGCAGGCTTGAAATGGAGGCTCAGCAGTCAATAGAACATGATGAAAGTAGATCTGAATCAACTTGTAGCACTACTCAATCTCGCAGATATTATAGAGCTACTAAACATAGGTATGTATAATTAATTAAAAAATGTATCTCCCTTTCATCAATAAATAAAGGGCTGTTTTAAGATTTTTTTTAATGAAAACTTATTTCAAACAATTATTATGCATTATATTTTTTGTATAAATGTCCCCCCCCCCCTCTCTCTCTCTCCTCACTTCTTTTCTTTAAATTGTCCAGGAAATTATAACATGTGTTAACCAAAAAACTTAATTTATTAGTGCATGTTATGTCCTTTCCTTTACCATATTTTTAATCTATAACGGAATTCTTCTGTAAATAGTATTAATATTTATATTGTCTTCTTAATTGAAATAATTTTTCATATGCATAAACATGATTTATGATTGGGAGAAAAAAAGCAGAAATTGCCCAGTTATTGACCCCTCCCCCCTCCCCCCCTAATTATCAGAATTGGATACCTGTTTTAAATTTGGAAATTCCTCTATGAATTTGCAGTTGAAAAGCTGTAATCTTGACTTTAAATTAATGATTTGATTAAAATAACTTGGAAATATAATTTTGTTAAAATGTGTTGAGGTATTACTTAAATTTGTCTAATGAGATTCTAGAACCTATAAAGAAGTAGAATTGTTAAATATTTCAGTAATAGTGAGAACATAAAAGAATCTCTATAAGCATAAAGTGCACATAATGTAAACGAAAAATTTTGTTTTACTGTAAAATGTATATAATTAAATAAAAATTTCTAGCTAATGCCAAATATCTCTATGAAAATACTGATTTATACACGAATTTCTGATAAAGTATGTACCAGTTTTTGTAGCATAACTAATTTTTTTTCTTCTAGTTTTTATTATTATTCATGCAAAATTTAAAATACTTTATTTCATTTTCGCAAAAATAAATAAACGTGTGTTTTATATGTTTATTTCTTTTTAATCATTCTAAAGCTAAAATGGGGTTTTTATTTAATATCTTTGATCCAATTATAAAGTACGGTGTTAGATTTTGTCTTGATTAATAAGTATACTACTTTTCATATCGGTCGGTTGAATGATGTGACTTTGTATAGCAAACAAAAAATCCGACAGACAAACAATCAGCTTTATGTATATAGATTTTTAAAATATATTTTAAAAATATGTCAGTTTTAACAGGTTTTCACATGGAGTTTCATTTTTCAAAAAACTAAACTTTAATTCTATGATCCATGAAGGGAAAAAAAAAAAAAAATTTCGCGGTTCTTGTTGCATAGATAAATCTGACATTAAGTGCAAAATTATTTTAGCAAAGGATCAGACAAATTCAGCGTGAAGGAAGATACATATCTCATATCAACAAGGAAAGCAATACAAGTAAAAAATCGCAATTTTGTGTTTATCTTGTTGAAAAGTGCATATGAAGGGCCTCAAAGTACACAAAAAGTGTCATATCTCTATCTCAGTAATTATCCATGTGAGAGGCATTTCTGTCAGTTTTATGCGAATGCTTTACAGTTGACTTTAAGTTGATTTTTCTCAAATACTATGTTTTTTAATTGCATTACTTTTCTTGCCGGAGTGCGATTTGTAGTTCGCCTGAAAGTAGTTTTCACTTTAAATATGTCAGTTTATGTGTTTTCTGTTTTGTCATATAAAAAATGTAAAGCTAAACGTAAAATTATTTCAGTAAGGAATCAGACAAATTCACTCTGGAGAAAAGAAAAAAATGTGTGTGATGTGTGTTGAAAAAAGGTGGTTTAGCTAAATTTAAAAGATTTTTTTCGGTAGTTCCTCTCACCATTGTGAGGGCATTGTCTATTATGCAAATATTTTAACACTTAGAATTTCATACATCACAACATACACATACATCATAAGTTTAATGATTATGGGATAAATACAAAATGAATAACACTGCTCGGCATGAAATTGCCTCAGACACCATTTCAGCATATTCTTATGTAAAATGACCTCCTGAATCCGAATATGATGCCCATTTTGCCCTATCACTCACCCTTTTTTAGGGATGGCCCCCTATTATTATCATTTTTCGGTGATTTTATGGCTATAAATTTGATTTTTAAGAGGGGGAGGATTATTTCAACCGTTAAATATCTTCTGAGGGGCTACAGAGTTGGAAAATTCTAAAACATGGATATTTGCAACAAGGGAAAATTTTTTGAAGGGATTTGCCACTGAAATTATGCATTACATATCTTATATTTTTTTAATCTGTTATAAATGTTATTTTTTAAACTTTAGGTGTTTAAGTAAATTATTTTTCATTCTTCAAATCAAATTCATGGTCGTAATTTTATCAAACAGGGAAAGAAATTGAGTGAAGGGGGCGGGGGGAGGTGTATCTAGAAAACAGTGGTTGACTGGGCAAAATAGAAGTCATATTTGCATTCAGGAGGTCATTTTATATAAGAATCAGCAAGAATAATATCAGATCTCGAATTTTTTTTTTTTTTTTTTTTTGCAGAGCAGTGTAATTAGTTTTGGCGAAAGGGCCTCACAAAAGTTTTCGCACTGGGCCTCGCTCTCACTAGGGATGGCTGTGGCGGGCCAGGTGCCTATTGACGTCATCTTTCAGGGTCCACATCCGGATTTCAGAGTTGTCTGATTCTCATTGGCTCACTGCTTCCAAACTTGCATCACTGTGATGCTGTTACGCTGCACGCAAGTTGCTGTTGCACAATAGAAAATTCTCTTTTGTGAAGGCCAATAATTATCCCCTGTTCAACTTTCGTAAGTTGTTGAAATGTTATCCTCTTTTGTCAAAGAAGCATTGTTACATCTTGCTTAGCATTTACCACTAGCAGATAACCATAGATTCTTTTCAACGTCCTGCAACAACTCTCTATTATACTACAGTTTCAGCAGCAGTTCAGAGGGTGCTGCTCAGCCCACGCATGCGGGGTGACTCTGGAACGTTAAGGATTTCTTAACGCACTATAATTTGCATTTGGTGAAAATTTTAGTTCAGTCACATCATTCCTTCATCATTGTTGCAAACTGAATTATCATAACTCTGTTTATTCTCACAGGTGGCAAGTGCTGTCATCCAACTCGCTTTGGGAGATACCTTCTAATTAGTTTGAAATATGAATCATAAAAGGAAGGTCATGCTTAACTGCATTAAAAGTATTTTCGTTTTGTGTAACCATTATTCGTTTGAGGTTTTTTTTTTTTTTTTTTTGTAATAAACTACAAAATGAAGATGAATGTCCAAAATTTATTTAATGAATTACACCTAATGGATTGTGTTATTTGAATCTAATTATCAAATACTTGTTATGAACAATGTTGCAATTTTCACAAACATGAGTGTTTTTGTTTATGATTTGAATAACTTAATTTTTGTTTTACCTCTAACATTTATAACTGTTTATTTATTTGTAGGGGATATTTTCAATAAAAATATAATAGAAAAGGTATATTAATAAGTTGTATTTTCTACAGCATTCTGTAGAAAAAATATGGAAAACATTATTCTAATTAAAAATTGATATTTTCTAAAATATTTTACATAAAAATTAGTTTATATCACAAATATGAAATGCATGTTGTCTTCTCATATGTATATGCATGATGTATTATTATTTTCTCTCTAATAAATCATGTGGATGTATCTTTTCCCTTTATATTTCCTATTTAGAATATTCGTAAATAGATGTCTTCACTTACGAAAGATTACATGTTTTGGGTTTGATATGGATTATACTCTGGCTGGTAAGTATCTTTAAAATTTGCAAGAATGCTGCAAGAAACTCTCTGTCCAATCAGAGTTTCTTGCAGCCGGTAATAGTTATTTTTTTACAGTGTAGTACCTTTTAATAATAGGTTCTTGTAACACATTATTTTTATAACCTATTACTCATTTGTTTATGGCTAATGTCTTTCTAATCCTTTCGGGATATACAATATATAGATGTGTCCTGCATAGTGGATGTGATTCATGTTTTTGAGTCCCAATGCTTTTGAAGAGGCATTGGCATTGGAGCATAACTTCATTTTATTTAACATTAAAATTTCTGCAATTAAAAAAAAAAAAAAAAAAACACGCTGATATGAAATACTGGTAGAGTCAAAGTTTTACACAAACGCTCGTCCCAATCATGTAAGCAATTCTTTTAAATCAATTCATTTAAACACAAAAACAGAATGTTTCAAGTAATATCAAGTAACACGTGCACGAGTGCCGTTTTCTGTAAAAAAGAATCCTCATATTATAAACCATATAATTAAGAAATAGCTAAATAATAAAAAAATCTTTAAACATTACATCACAAATTTTAAACTACCGAGTAATTGTCTCTTTTGATTTTCCGAAGAACTTGAACATTCCAAATTAACAAGAAAATTAATATTTTCCAATCATACTTAGCAAACAGTCACTTTGAATGTTTTCTAAAATTAGAAACGCTTGTTTAAAATGTAAATTTTGCTTACAAAAACTGCATAAAATGATTTATTTTCTCACACACTTAACTTTAACATAGGTCCATAATTAATTATCCTTAATACCTTAACACTTTTACTCATTTTAAATCATTAGAAATAGTCTCGAGAAAAAAATCAGATAAATATATATATATATTCAATTTTCTTATCAAATTATTCTTGATTAAGCTCGAACAATATTGTTGAGAAAACCACAATAAATAAATGCTCACCAACACTTAAGTATGCTGCATGCAATTATGCATTTTCAACTCCAGCAGCTAAAGTAATTTTAAATATAAACAAACACTCTTCATTCTTCCCCTTTCCCTCTCCACACATCCTTTTTAAATGCCTTCCATCGCATCGTCTCCCCAAAGCTTACTTGACAATACGTGCGTGAACCTGGGGCATGTCCCTTCCCATTCCCCATCCTCATGATACAATAATCAACATCAAACAATCACCTCTAACCTATCTCATCATGGCTGTTTAAATTAACTTCATGATAATATTATTTCGTTAAACGGTAGTGTTAAGTATTTTTGACATTACACATCATGGTCATAGCCTATACTAATATTTAAATGAAACTAACATACTATAACATTCATTCTGGAACAATACTTTAAAAAAAATACTAGAAAGGTGTAAAATAATCGAAGCTATCACCTATTTCAAAAGAATGTTTGACTAATATGTAATGCACGAAGTTAAATTTCTCAGGCAGACTGTTCTGATATTTAAAATAAATCAATACACCTTAACAATTAGTTTAGAATAATACTTACAACAAAATATTAGAAAAATGTTAAATAATCAAAGCAATTACTTATTTAAAAAAATTATTTGACTAATATGGAACCAACGAAATGATTAAATATTATAAGTTGTTACATGAAAGTTGGCGAGAGTATTTCACTGCTTCGTTTATTTCACACCAACAAATAATCCAATTTCTTTTAATTTAGAAATTTATTCATCAACCATGAAAATTCATTTCAGAAAATTTTGGAGTGGAAGGCTGATATTTTATACCAACTATGTGAAAAATACCAGAGCCGGGAATCGAACCCGGGCCTTCCGCTTTACGCGCGGATGCTCAAACCATCGAGCTATCCTGGCTGATTACCAGCTAGGCATTTCTCACATAACATTCGTTGGCAAAGTCACCGAGTCTGTAAACACAGCTGTATCAAGTGACTTTAATATTCATGGCACAACTCCAATAGACCACGAAATTTTATTTTAATTTAGAAATTTATTCATCAACCATGAAAATTCATTTCAGAAAATTTTGGAGTGGAAATTTTTGGAGTTTTTTTTTTTTTTTTTTTAATTTAGAAATTTAGCTGGTAATCAGCCAGGGTAGCTCGATGGTTTGAGCATCCGTGCGTAAAGCGGAAGGCCCGGGTTCGATTCCCGGCTCTGGTATTTTTCACATAGTTGGTATAAAATATCAGCCTTCCACTCCAAAATTTTCTGAAATGAATTTTCATGGTTGATGAATAAATTTCTAAATTAAAATAAAATTTCGTGGTCTATTGGAGTTGTGCCATGAACATTAATGTCACTTGATACAGCTGTGTTTACAGACTCTGTGACTTTGCCAACGAATGTTATGTGAGAAATGCCTAGCTGGTAATCAGCCAGGGTAGCTCGATGGTTTGAGCATCTGCGCGTAAAGCGGAAGGCCTGGGTTCGATTCCCGGCTCGGTATTTTTCACATAGTTGGTATAAAATATCAGCCTTCCACTCCAAAACTTTCTGAAATGAATTTTCATGGTTGATGAATAAATTTCTAAATTAAAATAAAATTTCGTGGTCTATTGGAGTTGTGCCATGAATATTAATGTCACTTGATACAGCTGTGTTTACAGACTCGGTGACTTTGCCAACGAATGTTATGTGAGAAATGCCTAGCTGGTAATCAGCCAGGGTAGCTCGATGGTTTGAGCATCCGTGCGTAATGCAGAAGGCCCGGGTTCGATTCCCGGCTCTGGTATTTTTCACATAGTTGATATAAAATATCAGCCTTCCACTCCAAAATTTTCTGAAATGAATCTAATTTCTGTCTGTGTTTTATTGGCACATTGCCAGAGATATGACTCCCTCTCTTTCGTGCAGAGAGATAAGATGAAAATGTTATTTATTTAATATGATTTTTTCAGTAATATATTACAATGTGAATAGGTTCTTATGCAATAACAGTATCATTTATTAGATAATAACAGGAGACTTGGCGTTGGAATATTAAAACTCGAATAAATTACTACGTCAGAAACGCTAAAGAACAAAATATTGGAAATGCATACAGCTGTTTCAGTAGCCTAGAGCGTACCGTCTTCAGTGCAAATTTCCTAAATTCCTATTGGCCACTCTCCCCACCTTTCCCGTAATCCTACTGGTTGAACTAAATCCGGCCCCTCTCCTATATATACGAGCACTTCTCCTGATTCAGAATCTTTTTTGCACTGAAGACGGTACGCTCTAGGCTACCGAAACAGCTGTATGCATTTCCAATATTTTGTTCTTTGGCGTTTCTGACGTAGTAGTTTATTCGAGTTTTAAGTATCATTTATTATATTACATGAAATAATGCCCATCTCTACTTCTGATAGTCAATATTAGAGATAAAATACCTGAAAGGTGAACGCTTCTGGTCCATAATCTCTCTTTTAAAGATGGCAGATTATCTTCTCCATGCAATAACATCTGAGGCACTGCCCATTAGTAGTTCGGCCTTTCTTCTCAGTCTGTTGCGCTTTAACTTCATACACTCAAGATTCTGGTTCCAAAATGGTCTAAATTTTTTTATCTTACCCCGAGGGATACACTTCTTTGCACAGTACCAAAACTTATCTTTAATGACCTTATATATCTTATCCGGATATGATTCAAAATCAAAATTATCTTGCCGTAACTCGAGATTGAGCATTGTTTTGAAAAGACTCCAGTTTGCCCGTTTAAAGTTCCAAGAAATTCTGATTGCGAAAAAGGCTTACATTTAGGGATCTTGAAGCCAATATTTACTATGACTTGTCGGTGTCCAGAACTGGGATCATCAAGTACACTGCGAGATATTGATTGTATAATATCAGATGTTACCAAGAGGAGGTCAGGATTAGTGCAAGATTGAAACAATTCATTGAAATGGTCATTTTTGCTACAGAAATAAAATAAACATTGTTAAATACACTGCATAGCATAAATTTTGCTAAATCAAGAACAATATTGTCAGGGGTTTATGGAATTTTCAAAGTAGTTCTGTGTGAGAAATCGATGCATCATTACAAATTTTCTTGAACTAGACTCCTTTTGAGGTTAGTGCTTCCAAATTTTGTGAATCCCGTACTTCCACTTTTCGCCACATTTGAATGCCTAATTTGAGGTTAAGTCAAGGGAAGGAAAGAACTTTCATCTGTTTCCACTTTCACTACGCATAGAAAGTAGCACATAAAGATACAGGCACGTTTTAGTCTACAATCATCAACAATCACTCTTCTTCCTTTTTTTTTTTTTTTTGTAGTTCTTGTGAGTCATTTATATTACTTTCAAAGAATTTAGTTCTGCACTGTTTTTCTGGAAAACTCCAGAACTTCGTTCTTACTGAAGTTAGAGCTTCCAAACTTTGGCAAACCTAAACTACGAATTTTTGCCAAATTTGGTCTCCAACTAGCCAAATTCAATGTCAAGACCAAAAATCAACTCTGGTTACTAATTTGGCAGCTTGGCGAGATTAGCGACAGAATTTTGTGGCAAACATTGTTTCAGGATAGTCAGAAATGCTTTCTCAGTTTTAACTGAGCTGTTTAACTCAATTTTTTTGGTAAAATTTATAATTTCTTGCCACTAATTTTTGCCAAAGAGAACAAAACTGGGTCATCTATACTCGAATGATTTTCATTGAACTCTAAGCTGTGCATTTGCCAATGAGAGATTCTGTAATAAGCCGTGGAGTACTAGTCCTGAAAAAACTACTATATTTGTGTCAGCAGTATATATAATCATATTATCGTGCTTTTTTTTCGTTGGAATAGCAGTTTTTTTTTCTTGTTTTGTTTTTATTTTAAGGAATGTTTGTGGACTAGAACGTGCCTATTTATTTAAGAATCGATCACCTCACACAAAAATGTCAATATTTTCTTAACAATGTATATTCCTTTGGTTGTATAAGGAAATCATGTGGTGTCCACATCAGATTTTTAAATATAAAGCAATGCAAATGCACATATTAACATTGTATTATACCAGCCAAAACTGAACAAATTGCTTCTATATAGGATCATGCTTAAGGACAGGAAAACATATCTTCCCATGCCCTCTGACAGAGGGTTTCTTTATGTCTTCAGTAGATTAAAGAAATTATGAAATTTAATCAGTAAGCACAAAAAATAACCTTAATTCATAAGACACGTTTAAAATTAAATACATTTATAAATATTTTGACATTAATTTGAATCAATTTGATAACTTCACATATGGTATATATAAAGGAACATATGCATATGCACAATGGGTGTAGAAGTGAACATGAAGTTGTCAGAACTGTCCTTAGGGGTGTGTAACAGGTATGGTTGCACAGGCATCACACTTTTTAAAGCCCTCATGCTCTTTTTTTATGGGAAGGGGGGACTATTTATTAACCATTAATATTTATTAGATGTTGGAGTGTGTATGGTTGAATACTTATACCAACTATGCGAAAAATGCCAGAGCCATGAATCAAACCCGGGCACTCTGTTTACCATGTAAATGCTCTACCACTGAGCCATCCACTATCAGAGTTCCTGTGATTAATATCCATTAATATATATTTATATACTTGTTGCATCTGAGCTTGCAGACATGGTGACCCTGCCAACAGATTTGTGAGTAATCAGCAAGTGTGGCTCTCAGTGGGCCTAGAATTTGGTTTTCATTTTTTTTTTTTTTTTTTTTTTTTGTGAAATACTTTTAGTTAATGCGAAAGAGAGCTTTACTTCTTGGCTTCAAAATCGAGTGTACTCCATCAATTAAATGAGTGTTTACGTCTTGCTGGCTCAATTTATTCTGGGTTTGAAGTCAAAAAATGTCAATTTTTTAATGCTGATTTTCATATATGCATATATATATATATATATATATATATATATATATTTTAACTTAACACCATTTCCTTATAACATTTCCTTAAAAAAAAAAAAAAAAAAAAAGTAAAACATTTCTTTAAATACAAGTAAAAATTACCTTTTAAGTTGACTTTCTGCATTTTGCTTGCCTGAGCTTAGGTTGGGATAAGCCAGTAAAGGGCTAGGCAACCCCAAAACCTTTTCCTAAAAGTCTTCAACTATATTTGCATATCCATAGGGGTGAATAAGCATATTATGATATAGTTAGCGATACATAGAGCAATTTTCAAGGAAAAAATTTTATTTTAATATTTGACTAAAAATTTCTGCTTATTATTATAGCTACTTATGTTTAAGCATATGATATATTTGGAGATTTTTTTTTACCTTTAGCACTGAAAAAAAAATTGTTTTTATCTGTTCTGAATTTTATTCTTTTTTAAAGATTAGTCTTACAGTAAAAATTTATTAATAAGGGTTGCGGAAACAGTAAGGAAAGCTTTTGGCATTCTCATGGAAAGGAGATAGTTCTTGCTTAAAGTAATTTTAAATTTAATAAAATATCAAGCATGAAATTATAAATTTACTCTTACTTTATTGCTATTGTAAGTACAAATAAAATTTTTGTCTGTGGAACCTGTTAAATTTAATGAAAGGGGAAAAATGTGCAGTTCAAAATTAATTTGAATATTAAAACAAATATTTCAAAATAATGAATAAAAATAAATTTTGTGTTATATTATACTCACAAAATAAATAATATTTAAATAAGAGAAATCGCATAAGAATAAAAAATTTAGAAGTATAATATTTTCACTTAAGATTTTTTTTTCTTTTTGTAGGATGAACATGACTTGGTTGTCATCAACATTGATACACTCAAAACTCAATAGAAATAGAAAATTTCAAATCCTTAATAATCCATATTTATTATTAATTCTGATTATTTAACTTATTTAAGAACAAATCAAAATTTTCTTATATTATTATTATTAGCAAATTTTTTTTGCATAATTACCTAACATTTCACTGACAAATTTAAATTTGAATTACTTATTAGGCTAAAATAGTTTTATGTATGATTAAACCATGACTGAAATTTGATAAGAAGCTGCAAATAACTTATTGAGACTCATTGAGACCTTTGGACAGCCCCTGCCTGCCTGGACGAGCCAAGCTTAACGGGTTGGATGCCGTCCGCCGGAGCGAATTAATCGCCAGATCACTGCATGATAGCTTCCTACTGCCAGATAGTTATCTAGTCGCTACATAGAATGAGCTGTGTCCGACGACTTGTTCAGGCTTCTGACATCAGACAGGGAGACTGCTGGCTCCTATTCTACACGACTGCAAAGTTACTTCTGTTGACAGCTCTGGAATGGCAGGGTTGTGACCTGCTTCTGGACACATAATGCTCGACTGGCACACCACACCTCCAGATTGCCCAGGGAACGGAGCACACAGATACGCTTCCTGGATACAAAACATGAATTTTGAATATGCGCACAACTAGCCTTGAGCCAGAGAGGAAGTCATTTAAAAAAAAAAAAAAATTGAATTTTGAGGGGGGGGGGGAGAATCGCAGTGGGTGCCAAGAGGATAGTTGTGCACTCAGATTTACACCGAAAAGAGGAGGCAAAAACAATGGGGGAGGGGAGCTAAACACCAAAAAAAAAAAAAAAAAAGGCTGAACGGTCGGCAAAACAAGGAGCTATTTAAAAAAAAAAAAAAAAAAAAAACGCTACAAACAGTATTTTTAAAAACTCGCCACGGGTGGTTGGAAGGAAATTTAGTAGCACATAGCGTAGAATTTTGAAGTGGCTGGGCCAATGGGGGGAGATGAGTGATGCACTAAGAGGCCTAAAGGGAGAAGGAAGAGGGACCATCACAATTTTGATCCACCACGGGGGGATGGTGCCCCGCGTTGGTAGCCCGATGACTGCTAAACGACCCCATCGAGCACTTGATGGTGCAGCACATTTTTACGAGGACCAGACACCGCCACACCCTCGGGAAGATGAAAATTAGTAATTTAACTGGAGGAAAAAAAAAAAAAACCTATATTATTGACATGAATCAGATTTTTTTCTGTATACTGTTAGACTCTGAAGAATCATTGCATATTATGGTTTGAGCTTGGCAGACTTTAGGTATTATTTTGCTTGCATTTCTAAACTAGAATTTCATTGCTATAATGCAGTAAAAATATATACACATTAAATTATGTATATATTTTTTCAGTTAACATATTAAAATTTACCTCATAAAGCAGAATATATGTATACTAATACAATATAAACTTAAATTACGTGGGGAAGCTATTAAGTCAATCACAAAAGATTAAGAAAGTGTCCTATTATGCCATATGTATTTGTGACTTGACTCAATTTAGAAATATAAAGAAAAAGAATTTTTGAATTTTTTTCTTGCAGTCATTTATTGTAATTTTTTGTTCAAAACACAAATATTATTATTTAAATTTAGATATTTTTCACAAAAATCTAGACTTCGCTTAAAATAAATTTTTCTTATTTCATTAGATTCAATTTCTAAAAAATTGCCAATAATATCAGTTTCTTTTTCCTTTTCCTTTTTTTTTTTTTTTTTAACTTAAAACTTCACTATAAATTTCATTTGTTTGCATCTGTTGTGGGGTGTAGATTTCTGGCTTCTGGAAGTCTGTTGTATTTATATTTATAAGTCTTATATGGTAATCCCATGTTCAAATGTACATTTAAAAATTAACCCTAAAGTACGAGATTTTCATCTTAATATCATTTCTGACCCCCAAATTAAAATTATAAAATTTGTAATAACATTATTTTGATAATAATCATTAAGTGGTGATAACAATATAATTTATGGTTAATTTATTTATCTTAATATGTTTTGAATTTTATTGAAGATTAATTTTTAATTAAGCTTTTGTTTTTATTTTAGAGTATAAAAGCCCAGAATATGAAGCACTGCAGTTTAGATTAATTGTTGATAGACTAGTTCATATTGGATACCCTGCTGAGATTAAGAATTTTGTGTATGATCCCGCTTTTCCTATCAGGTAAAAATATTTTATTTTATTATTATTTTTTTAAATAAAACATCGAAACTTCTTAAAAACATTAAAATGAAATGATTAAAATGGCCTATTTGAAGTTCCACATGAGATCTTTTGTTGCGGCACCACAACTTTTTCAAACATTCGAAAAACCACAATGAAAGATCTCACATGGAACTTCAAGTAGGCCATTTTAATCATTTTAATTTCTGTTTTTATTTAAAAAAAAAATTGACTACACAAGTTTTTTATTTTTATCTCAATTTAGTACAATTGATTAGGTTAACATAAACATTAACTGTAAACATTAACTGTATTTTAAAAAGAGGTTTTTAAATTTTAAAAAGATATATCTATATATATATATATATATTTTTTTTTTTTTTTGCGAAAGTGTATGTTTTTAGTTAAAGACAAAAGATGGCACCAAAACTACATTTGTGGTTTTTTCCCATTCCCGATGCGGAAGGATACATGAATAGGAATCGCAAATCATTGAGCTACTATAAAATCGATGTTTATGAATGATTAAACATTTTTCGCTTTAAAAAATTGTAAATTCATCATTATTATGATAAAGTGGAATATCTAAAATTACAAAATACTTCCTTATTTAAAATGTTATCTAAATACTTTTTTGACTAAATATGAAATTTTGAAATCAAAAATATCTTTTTCATAGCAGAAGACAAAATATATTTAAGTGAATTTCGCTTAGTATATATACAATAAATATATAAAAAATGTAATAAAGTATTTTTGCATTAAAAAAAGGAAAATTTAAATAATTCATTGACTGCATTCACGTTGGTCAACCAACCAACGGGACCAACTCAAGCCTTGCAAGTAAGAACCGCATCACGACGTTTTCGCCTAAGGAAAGCATGCAATTGGCGGAGTAATATAGTTCCATTTTTAAAACAACTTTTATAAAAAACGTTTTCCTGAAAAAAAAAAAAAAAAAAAAAAAAACATTACTAGATTCAGAAAGATCCCATTAACAACATATATTAATTACAATAAAATTGTTTGTGCCATTTTAGAGATATTTTTCATGATTTTAGACCATTACAAACTTACACCATCCATTTTCCCTTTTTGGCTTTAAATTGAGATTCAGATCTCAAAACATACTGCATGTAGAAATGTAAAATTTTCAGGATAGATTAAGACCGAAGATAAAAGACTATTTTGAAAAGATCAGAACAAAATATGGTATATTTGCTAAGATATTAAGTGTCGGCTTTTACAAATCTCTTTGATGTCAAACTAGCCATATATGAGTTTACAGCGTTCAGTTTGTCCTTCTGCTTGCGTCACTCGAAAAACTGACGTTTTTCATGATTCAACTTAAATTTAGCTTGAATCATTCATTTATTCATTTCTAAAGAAACATTAAAAGCATGTTCCTTGCTGTATGTATGTATGTGTGTTGTGTGTATATGTGTATAAACCCATCACTATTACAAATGTGCCTTCTTAATCTTCAGCCCCCTCCAAATGAATATCCTGGATGTCTCACTGGGGTGATTAGCCAATAGGAAATCAAAAAATGATAGCATGGAAAATTTAAAAAAAAAATTAAAGTGTGAATTGAATGTAAAATTTCCAGCAATCAAAGGGGTTACAGCAAAATTACATTTAATAATAAATATGCATTAGTTAAATAAAATTTTTCAATTTTGAATTTCTGTGAGTTGCAATTACAACTGTCCCATAATATGAGAAAATGTGTTCTAAATTTATCAGAGATGTATGATTTTTGATAACGATTTATTTGCAGATTGAAAGAAATAACTGTTGTGAGGGAGCTTTTTAACTCTTTGATTGCAAAAAATTTTTTAAACATTTATAATGAAATGTATGAATACATATAAATTGGGAGAAATGTTTTTTTTAGCATGAAAGTACTTGAAGTACTTTTTTTAGCATGAAAGTACATTAATAAATTTTAGTACTTTCATATGAAAATAAATAAATACTTGCAGTAAGTGAGACTTTTTCATTCTTGGAGGGACAAAAATGAAAGAAGCATTTTTTCATAATGTGATTGGAGAGAAACTGATTTTATTTGTTAAGGGTTAAATAAATGATTAAATTATACACATGTGTTCATTGGAATATTTAAAAAAATTCATTAAAAAAAATATTTTTACTGTACAATAAAACAGGTTCTAATATTTAATAAAAAATATTTTATTTAACAAAGTACAGTAACCGCTGCTTAATAAATTCACTGGTTAATAAAATCAGCCACTTAATCTGTTCAAATTGCCAGGACCAGAATCAAATCAATGCAAATTAATTTTAAACTCGCCGCTTAATAAAATCAGCATCGCTGGTTAATAAACTCAAAACAATCTCTTCAGCAGCAAAAATGTCATTTATAACTAAAGAAATTTTTGTTTAAGCTGTGATTTTTTTTTTTTTTTTTTTTTTTTTTTTTGAAATAAAACTGAACATAAAATACAGTAATCCCTATGTTACTGCTTTTTGTCAAAAATTTTACATTTAGAGCGCTTTCACACTGACCGACACGACAGCGACTAAATCGGCTGAGAAATAATGCAACGATTGGAACAATATCGTGTCGGATAGTACACTGCTTTCACATTACACCGATATCGTTCCTTCAAAATGGGGATTTTTCCTTTTCATTCCATCCCGAGATTGCGCTGTGCTAGCATGTATTCAAATATAGCTCCTCCGTATATCAAATTGCAGTTGTCATACTTATCATATCGCATCGCTGTAGAAAAATAAATAAATAAATAAATAAAATAAAATGGGTGGTGGACGAAATTCACTGGCTGTATGCATGATATAAAATCAAGATACGTGAAAGATGATTTTTATATGCAAAACTACAAAAGATCCTGCGAAATATTTTAATTATTTTTACATTAGTGAAGGAACTTTTATTGATAATTTAAGTTTTTAATCAAAAATAATTATAAATTTATATAACAAGACGAATATATTAGACAACAGAAAATTAATATTTTACTTTTTTTTTTTTCTTTTCTAAGTTTTTAATCAAAAATAATTATAAAATTTATATAACAAGACGAATATATTAGACAACAGAAAATTAATATTTTACTTTATTTTTTTTCTTTTCTTTATTTCTTTTTGAAATTTAATTTCATGATACTGTTTAATAAATGAGACATCAGACCCCAAAAATGAGTTAAATTCACGCAATTTTATCAACTTAATCAATTTATAATTTAAAAAACAAAATTGACACTTGGTGCTTTTGAATTACAGGAATACAACTTTTCTTTTTTAAATGCAAAATATATTTGTTAAATAAATTAATTAGAAAAATATTTGCACATTTTCATATTGTTAACAAACACATAAAAATTTATTAAATCCCCCCCCTTTTTTTTTTAAAGAAGCATTGCTCCTTTATTTTAAGTAACCTTAAAAAAAAGGGGGGGGGGCACTGTGTGTTTCAAGGTAAAACATTAAATTTTAAAACATTTCATTAATAATTAACCTACATTTTCATGATTATCAAACCTAGATTTTTTTTTATATAAATACAATTGATTTACTTTTTTTAAGCCATGCTCTTGTTTTATTTATACGAGCTATTTTTACTTCCTTATACAAAGTATAAGGAAGTATAGTAATCCCGATTTGCGAAATGGATTTTGCATTTCACATTGCTCGAAAACGAATGATCGCTGAATGTTGCCAATTTATACGAGTGACTGTCATGATGTCTAGTTGTACACCTGCAAGTGTTGTTTTAACACAAGCTCTCGTTTTAGAGATATGAGGGACTTTACACGATTTTTCGTGACGTCTGTATGTATGTGTGTCTGTGTGTGTGAGTATGTCGCATAACTCGAAAACGGTTGGACGTAGAAAGTTGCGAATTGGTACATAGGTTTGTTATAACATCTAGTTGTGCACCTCCCTTTTTGGACTTCATATGATTTTCCGTTTTGGAGATATTTAGGAAAATTAGGTTCATAATGGCCAAAATGTATCAAAAAACGGTAATAACTCAAAAACGGTTTGGACAAATCTTGCAATTTAACTGACTTCCCAACTAGCTAGACATTTGAAACTTTCAGAAAAGTTCAGAACACGTTGACAATGCACTTTTAAAAATATTTTTAGCCAACTGTTTCTAATACCTGCTGCCTTCAGCAGCGTTTATGTGATTCAACAGAAAATTCTTTAACTAACTTCCCGACTAGCTAGACATTTGAAACTTTCAGACAAGATCAGAACACGGTGAAAATGCATTTTTTAATACTTTTAGCAAACTGTTTAGGGTCCCTGCTGTCTTCGGCAGCGTTACCAGTACAGATCTTGCAATCTATTTTTAACTAACTTCCCGACTAGCTAAACATTTAAAACTTCTGGAAAAACTCAGAACACGGTGACAATAAATTTTTTAAATATTTTTAGCCAATTGTTTCAGGTGACTGCTGCCTTCGACAGCGTTTATATGGTTCAACAGAAAATTTATTTAACTAACTTCCCGACTAGCTAGACATTTGAAACTTTCAGAATAGTTCAGAACACGGTGAAAATGCATTTTTTAAATTCTTTTAGTCAATTTTTTCGGGTCCCTGCTGCCTTCGTCAGCGTTACCAGTACAAATCTTGCATCGGTTTTTAACTAACTTTCAGAAAAGCTGAACGGCACACAGTGATAATTTATTTTTTAAAATATTTTTAGCCAACTGTTTCGGGTCCAATGACAATGTTTTTTAACATTATGTATATTTCTAAAAGTGTATAAGGAAGTCATGTGGTGCCCACATCAAGTTTTTTAAAAATAGGATGAAGATTAGTTGAAAATATGTTTTTATTTTAATTAATTTTTTTTCTAGTTCTTTCTTATAATTCTGATAAAGCTTTATATACACACTTACCTCTAAATAAGGGACAGCTTTGGGACCAGGTACTTTTCCTTATACAGAGGTGTCCCTCATTCAGAGGTTGCATTTCTTAATAAGCTATTTTTGGAAAATAGGATGAAGACTGGGTGAAAATATCTTTTCTTTTAATTTATTTTTTTCTAGTTGTTTCTTATAATTCTGATAAAGCTTTCTATACACACTTTACCTCTAAATAAGGGACAGCTTTGGGACCAGGTACTTTTCCTTTATATAGAGGTGTCCCTCATTCAGAGGTTGCATTTCTTAATAAACTTAATTGTTATTAATCAATCGTTTTTACATAATATTTAGTGCCTTAAAAAGTGTATTTGATATTATATTATAATTTATCAATATAAAATTGACAACAAACTCTGCTATATTGGCAATTTATATAATAATTTAAATGCTTTTAAGTATGCTTACCAAAAAATACAGACATGTTATAGAATAACATCTTTAGAAAAAAAGTTATTTTATTTGAAACAAACAGTAAATAAAAATCTTTTTCTCTCTCTCTCTTTTTCAATCTTTTTTCTTTTCTTCCCCCATAGTAATGATTAATCAATTAAAATTTCACCTCTTCTGAAAATTGTAAATTCTCATTTTGAGATAAATCTTGCGTTTCCTTGTAAGCCCCCCCCCCCCCCCCCCACCTTTTTTTTTTTTTTTTTTTCACTGCAACTTTGAATTTCAGAAGATTTATATCCAATGTCTGTTTTTCATACAATTCTCAATTCTTTTCACAAATGATCTCATACTTTTAGCACTTTCAATAACCTTTATTTCCCCTCCTCCCCCCCTCCCTATTGTTTAAGTGACACCCATCAAAGAGATTAATATAAATCTGCTTCATTCTTTATCTCAAATCTGAATTCTTTAAAAAATGACTAGTTTTTTTAAACTGGAAAAGTTTCTAAAACTATCTTCTTCAGATAATAAAAGAATTTTCCTCAGATATGGAAATTTTAATCTTTAAAAATGTTGCCTTTTATTAGTAGTATCCCATAATTAGAGATTCCTTAGAGGAGGTATGAGTAAAATTTATCAGCGGTGTTTTCTAAACATTTCAATGGATAACAATTTAATTAGTCAATCATTTTATTACTTATAATAATAATAATAAGAAGAAAAAGCTGTAAAATTACAACTGGTGAAAAATCAGTCCCCCCCCCCACCCCCACCCATTAAAAATATTTGGAAGGAGTTTACTTGTAAATCATTGCTCATAGTTATTGATCAGTAAGAATAAATTAACATTTTTAGTTACTTCATATTTTCTGTTTGTTTATATATTTTTTAGAAGAGCTTCAATGGATAACAAATAAATTGTCCAAAAAAATAGTACAAAAAGTGACTATTATTTTTATGACTAACCAGAAGGATAAAAATATAATTTACATGTGATAATCCTATTTCATTTTATATATGTATGTATATATGTATATTAATCTTTATATTATAACTGTAAGTTCTTATTATCAATATGTGTGTGTATATATATACATATATTATTTTGAAAAGTGTAGTTGTGTCTTTTTATATGGAGAAAGTTTCTAAAAATGTTATGCAAGCTATCTCTTTCTGAATGTTTTATTATTATTATTATTATTATTATTATTATTATTATAATGATTGGAGATGAATCAAGAGAAGAGATTTTCAAGTTTTGAGATGATAAACTCAAAAATAAAGTTTATATAGTAGTGAAAAAGAATAGGTAACAATATTTTTGAAAATTTCTTCATTAGAATATAAATCAAAAGTATATAATATAATAGAGTATTAAATAAAACTATAAATTTTGTGTGCATTATATGCAGTGTTAAAATCAAGTCAGTTACAAAATAAAACAAAGCATATTTTTGAATTAATGATATAATTTAAATATGCATGATGTCAATAAAAATTACTTAAATGGTCAAATTTTTGAATTATTTATTATTTGTATACTTATATATTTGAAAACATTACATATATAATATACAGAGGCTGTTCGCATATTTTTTAGACGATTTTGATGGAGTGTACTGAAGCAATTTCACTCATATTTCGTGTTTTATTTGTTCAGTTTGATAGCCCTTGTTCTTAACTAACATTCTACATCATAATTTCTATGATAATAATGCTTTTTATAATATCGGAAGAGATATATTTTTCTACTCCTCTTGAATGGCTTTCCAGAGTCCACAAAGCGTTGTAGGTCGGTGTTTGGATAATGTTGATTTTAAGAGTCGAAAAACACAAAAATCCAACAGTGATACATCAGAAGATTTAGCAGGAATGTCAGTGAAGGGTATGGTTTTAATTCCCGTTTTTTGTTCCAATTTTTTTTTCTAGAAAAGCAATTGCGGATTGCGATGTGTGGCTGCTTGTTTTGTCTTGATGCAGTTCAATGGATTGATAGCATTGTGGATAAAGATCTGGATTTTTATTTTTTTAAATTGGAATTAAAATATGTTCTTGAGAGTATTTAGAGTTGATTTTGACATTTTTGTCACATTTTTTTGCTTTTATCTTGTGCTTGTATGAAAAAACCAGCGGCAATCATAAATCCTTTAGAAAAACTCTTTTGATGCTTTGAGCCATGTAGCAAATTTTTTTTCTCCACTTTTGTGATAATAAATTGATCTTTTTTTATTGCAACCACTTATATAGACCCAAGATTCATCTGTTGTTGCAACATTTTTCCATTTTTCTCCTGATAAATGCTTTTTATAAAGATTTCACTAAAAACTATCTTTGGAAAGAGTGGAAACCTATCCTTCCATCCACTGCCAAAAAAGTGCATTTTTGCATCTAAACAAAAATTATAAATATCAGAAGATAAATAAAACTTCCAAAAATATAACTGTTGTGAAAATAAAATTCTCCATGCAAACGATTTTTTCTTACTGCGAAATAAAATCGTCTAAAAAATGTGCGAACAGCCTGTATATAGATTACTAGGTGTATAATTATATTTTTGAATTATTTAGTATACTTATATATTTGAAAACATTACATATATAATATATATAGATTACTAGGTGTATAATTATATCTCTGCAAAAAATATCAACACACAGAACAAAATAATTAGGGTATTTATCTGAGAGAAATAAAAGGGGACGAGGATTTCAAAATATAAGTGAAACAAAAAGTAATAATTGAAGAAAATCTGTTCAGAAATTTAACTTAACCCAAAATTTAACCATCTCCATTATTAATATTGGGTGCAAATACACAAAACATGAGAGCATTAATTTAGTATTAAACTTGACACTATTAATTTAGTTCAACATTTATAAATATAGTATCTAGAATAATAGTATATAATAGTTATCTAGAAAATTAGAGTACACGAGCGTTTATTAAACCATTTAAATAAAATTCCATTTGTTTATCAAAGTTATAAAACAGCACGCGTTTTTATTCGGAAATAAATGAGCACAGTTTTTTTTTTAATGTCAGTAACACACAATATATTAAGCACTGTATATAATGCACATAAAATTTACAGTTTTAATTAATACCATGTTATATTATACACTTTTAATTTATACTCTATCAAAGAAATTCCCAAAAATATTATTACCTGTTATTTTTCACTTCCGAGGAAATTTTACTTTCCGAGCTCGTCATCTGAAAACTTGACAATCTGCTTCCATAATTCAACTCCAATGAGATATTTTTTAGTTATCCTTCTTTTTCTTTAATCAATTCCATCAACATGTTCATTTTATATACACCCACAGCACTTGAAATATCATTCCTTCAATAAATACTGAAAATGTAAACACTCTCACATTGATTATAAAACCAACATGGCGGAGAATGAGAGAAAATTATCGGAACGATTGTATGGGGAGCTTGGTTGTTTCACGACAGTCAAACGATGTCGGCTTATCGGGACGACAAATACGTCCTCAAATCGGTGGGTGTGAAAGCACATAGTATATAGCACTGTATTTTGCTTGCACGGATGTCGGATAACGACAATCGAATACGTTTTATCGGTGTCGTGTCGGCAAGGGTGAAAGCGCTCTTACAGCTATTAAACGCATTCCATTACTTATCTTACAAGGAAGCATTCAAAAGGTGTCATCCTCAAAAATATATGTGATTCTACTCTTCATAAAACACCAGAAAATGAAAAAATTATCAGCTGAAATTAATTACAGCGACCACAAAAAAATTATCAAAATGAAGCATATTTGGCGATTTAGCGCTATTAGACGATACGTTTGCTAGCACCGAGATTGCCGTGTACGAAAAGAACAGTGTTTTGCTTTTCCGCCAAGTACTCAAAATCAATCGCCTAGCAGTGTGAAATCGCCAAATCTGCTTAATTTTGATAATTTTTTGTGGTCGCTGTAATTAATTTCAGCCGATAATTTTTTCATTTTCTGGTGTTTTAGGAAGAGTAGAATCATATATATTTTTTTCAATACTTTTTGAAGATGAAACCTTTTGAATGTTTCCTTGTTAGTAATAATTAAAGAATGTATTCTTCAAAGCTCAGTAATTAGTTAAAAATTTGATTTGATTCGCGAGTGATTTTTTTTTTTTTTTTAATATATATAATGTTTAATTAAAAGACAATTTTTAGTTCTTATTCCGAAATAATTAAGAGGCAAGAAGCTTTAAAGGAAATATTTTAAATTTAAAAGAAAATCGTGAACTTCCACCAAAATATTGATGATTTTAATGCCTCTGTTGATGTCTCTGTTTAATGTCTCTGTTGATAAAAGATTTGTATAGCTAATTTTTCTTACCGAAAAATCTTAAACAAATTATAATTTCTACACTTGTATGTTTTAACTTATTTAATTTACATGATAAGTAGTTTAAATATTTTTTTAATTTGTAATCATAAAAAATTTCTAGAAGAATAGTCTTGAGGTTATTCCTTAGATTATTCCCCACAAAGATTATTCCCAAGAATTAGTGTCTCTATTCACCATGCTTTAACATGGTAAAAATCTATGTAAGCAATATGATTGGGGGAGCATTTAATAAAAATTTTTGAGTATTGGTATTGCATAATTTAATAAAAAATGAAATTCTATTTTTAGGGGACTTTGGTTTGATAAGATACGTGGGACTCTCTTAAAATGTGATCCTTTTGGTAATATTCTATCAGTCTGCAAGGGATTTGATTTCTGGAAATCGTAAGTTTGGTTTATCATGCATATTTTTCAGTCAGTTTCTTAAATAATTATCGAATAATGTATGTTGCACATATTTCTTACATTTTTTTCCCTCCCAATTAAAGAAATGACATGTTTGATGCGTATCCGAATAAATTTATTCAACCTGATGACCCAAGAATTTATATACTGAGCACTTTGTTCAATTTGCCTGGTAAGTAATTATCAAATAATGCGTATGATTCATCTAGAAATATCATTTTTTAATGCTTTCTTGTTCTACATTTCAGAAGCCTATTTATTGGCATGCCTTGTTGATTTTTTCAAGAATAATGAGAAATATGTTAAGTAAGTAGTTGTATATATAAATATTTAATAAGTAACTGTATTGTTTTAATGATGCATACATGAAATGGGAATATTAATGTTATGTTTAGCTGCTATGTTTTTACTTTTAACAGAAGCCTCACAATCAAAAGGAATAGAATAGGGTATTTGGAGGGAACTTTTTGATGGTTAGGAATATGGTTTAAAAATTTAATCTATTTTTAATTTTAATCTGTCAGTACATTTTTTGTGTTTGTGTGTGTGTCTGCTCATATTTTTAATTATATGGTCCGGGTGCTGCATATTTTTCATTGTCATAAGGTTAAATTAAAATCGCAGATAGAAGCTAAATTAGATGATAATATCTCAGGATTAAAAAAATACACGATATTTAAACTACACCCAAAATTGTTGTGATTTTCATTTTTTTTTCATTTCATTTTTTGTGGGGGAAAAAAATTAAATTAAAAAAAAAAATTAATGAATAGTAGTGATAAGAATTACTGATTTTGATATTTACAGTGAAAAAAGGGCAATATATTTGTTTAATTAGCTTTAATTAAATATAGGTTTTGAGAATTAGTAGGTAAACAACCCTACATTTCAACAAAAGTTGCTAGGAAATTGTGCATTCCGACAATTAGACATAAAAAATAGAGAAATTTTGTTAATCTGCAGTGAAATAATTAAGTATTTCAGGAATTATCTTTGAAAATAAGCAAGAATTTATCTATTTACTATAAAAAAAAATTGTGTAGAAGACTTAGAAAAACATAATTTTTGTCATCTTCAAAATTATCACAATTTCAGCAATTAGCCGCAAATAAGTTGTAGTTTATAGGAAATCAGATTTGGAAAAGGCACAAATTCCATCAATTAGCAGCAAAATAATAGCATATAATCAAAATTAAACATTAAGTATTCTCTGTTTATTAGTAGCAAAATGATTTCTTATGTCTTCAATCGGCTGCAAAATTATCATGTACTTTAGAACTGAAAAAAAGTAAAAATTATTTTGTTGATTTAGTGGCAGAATAAATGTTTTAAGCAAATAGTTTCAGTAAAACATAATTTTTGTCAACTGGGAAAGGATTTCACAATGGTTTGCAAAATTATTGTGTTTTACAAGAGTCAGTTTTGTAAAAATTGAATTTTACCAATTAATTGTGAAATAATACCTTATCTCAGCAATTTATTACAATTAACACATACATTTTTGTCAGTTAGTTGCAAAAGGATCCTGTGTTTGAGCAATCTGTCATAATACTATCACAATATTTTGGAAATCAGTTAAATTGATCTTTATCAATTACCTATGAACTTTTGGTCTATAATTGTAATCAAATAAATTGTATCGATCAGGGTAATTGAGTGTAGGATTTTTTCAGAGTTTTTTCTAAATTTTTCTGATTTCAGATTTTTTATTATTTTTTTTTTTTCAATTTTACAGTGACTGTTAAGAAAAAAATTGTTGCATAGTAAAAATTAAGTATTTTTTTTTATTTACTCGTATATTTAAAATTTATATTTAAAAAAATGTACTTTGTTAGTTACAATCATAAATAATAATAATCCCACTGTAACTTTTTTTTTTTCCCCCTATATAATTTCAGGAATTTTAAACTAAGGTCAAAATCAGCCCTGATCAATTCAACGGTGAAATGATCTCATATTTTGGTAACTGATCACAAAATTATCACATAAATGGGAATCAGCTGTGAAGAATGTATAAGTTTTATTGATTAACAGTGAAATAATAAACCTATTTCAATAATTAATTGTATTTAAACATAAATTCTATCAATTAACAGTGAAATGATTTCATATTTCTGCAGCTGGTTGCAATCATGTATTTTGGAAATCATATTTAAAAAAAATGTGCTAATTTTATCTATTAAATGTGAAATAATAGCTTATTTCAGCAATTATTATGATTTAATACATACAGTTTTTTCAATTATTGACAAAATGGTTTTTATATTTTGACCACAAAATTATCACATATTTTAGCAATCAGCGGTGAAAAATGTATTAATTTTATTAATTATATAGGAAATGATAGTTTTTTCAGCATTTAACTGCAATTAAACAAATTTTATCAGTTAGAAGAAAACTGATTCTGTATTTCAGAAATCGGTTAAAAATATCTCATACTTTAGAATCAGCTTTGAAAATTAGTATGGATTTTATCAACTTTTGACGTGCCAAAATGGTTTTATTTTGCTCCAAAAAAGGTATTTTGCTGCTCCAAAATTGCTTTTCTACAGCTCCAAAAGAGCATTCACATTGTTCTATCATTGTGCAAATATATCAAATTTATTAGATGCAGGAAAAGCTTGTTTTCCAGCATGCATTATTATACACTTGATTTTTTTTTTTTTTCCCAATATATTTAAAAATGTTACACCTATACTGTTGTTTTCCTACATTTTTTGTATTATATTTAATTTATATATATATAAAATTCACATTTTATTTTAGTTAATCAAAAGCTAAATTGCTTAAATAAAATTCTGATTAATTTAATTAGATAACTAAATGCATAGTATAAAAATATTAACCATATAACCAATCAGATTGGTGAAAAACATTTTCAGGATATCTCATTGGGACATATAAACAACCCTGGTATTAGGAACAAAAGACATAATGCAATCTTATAAAAAATATGTACTGAAGAGGGCAAATTGAATTCCTGTGGTAATGGCTTGCTTACTACAGTGCTTGTCAATGTCATAACCAAGATTTTAGTTTGTCTGGTGAGTGGGCTAATTGAAATTTGTATTCACTTTAGTATGTTGTTGCATGCTAAATTTGTACAACATTGTCATAATTCTACAATGCTCTACACCACAACATGATCCCTTCATATTGTCTCAACAATTTTCTAAAAAGTTTTAAATTTTTCACTTACTATTTTCAAAATGGGCTAATTCATTAAATTTTCAAAATCCCATTTTCATTTTGCAGAAGTTTAAGCTTGAATTTCTCCTTTTGGATTTCTTAGATATTTAGTGCTGCTATCCAGGGCTTCGTCAGATATTTAAAATTCAGGCAGATACTACTTTCCAGTTTCATCCCTGTGTAATGTCTGAGAGAAATGTATAGAAAATTGGAAGCTCTAGTCAATATATTTTTTAAATTGTTATAATAAATAATAAAAGAAATACATGAATACTACTTTTTAATAGAGAAAATATTACTGTGGTTGGATCCCAGTGGTCCTTAATAGAGGGGTGAATCTTTTCAGGGGCTACCCCTGAATTCAGAGTTTTTGAAACTTTTGCTGTCTCTGGGTTTCATGATAAATTTAGTTTTTTTAATAGAAATTCTCATTTTGAATGTTTAATTTGCCTTATGTATTAAGAACTCTTAAAATATCATTTATTATAGATATAAATAAAATATATCATTAATAAGTATTCCCTTGCCGTTCATTCTGTAATACAAGTATAAATTTTCAGGGTTTTTGGATGCTAGTTTCATCCCCTGTCAACAGGGGTGAAACTTTTCAGGAGCTACCCCTGAATTTCAGGGTTTTTAAAGATTTTGCTGTCTGAATTTCATGATAAATTATTTTGTTTCTACAGAAATTTCTCGTTTTAAATGTTCAATTCACCCTAGACTGTATTAAGAACTCTCCAAATATTATTTATTACACTGTAAAAAAAAAACCTATTACCAGCTGCAATCTGTGATTTATTTTATCTAATTTCTTGCAAGAAATTCTCTGTGATTGGATAAAATAAATCACAGATTGCAGCTGGTAATAGGTTTTTTTTTTACAGTGTATAGGTAACCATATCGTATAATATTAATAAGTTGCCCCTAACTGCATGCAAGCAGCAATTTTTAGGGTTTTTGCATGTTAGGAAGTTTTGCCCCTGTGTTAATGATGAACTGTCCCTGCATGTATCTAGAACTTATCCTTGACAATTTTAGGCAGGCACTGCACATTGCCTGCTCTTAGGTTAAATATAGTGCCCTTCTTGCTCCTTATCATGCACATAGCCAAGATTTTTTGAAGGGGTGGATCCACCAGTAATTTTACAGGAGAGAAAAGGATAGTAATTACCAATCCAAGATCTAAAAAAAATAATCACGGTACAAGAAAATACCTGAATGTTGCAGTTAAATTACTTTGAATAGTTAAATTTCAATTTATTAAATTAATTTAAAATCACAATTGCTTATAAAATAATTTGCTTAGTTAAATTTATGAGTATATATTAAAAATTCCTATAAAAACTGCTATTTTTATTTCCCCCTATTCTGCTCTTAAACTACAGGAAATTCAGTAGCTATGGTACAATTTCAAAAGCCGTACTAATCACTAATGGGGGATACTATTCTACAAAGGGATGATATACTGATATGGGAACTTTTTAAAGACCAGTTGCGCAAAGTTTAGAGCCTCTATAACTTCCTACAGGTTGTTGTATCTTGGAAAGATTGTTACTGTGGGGAAAAAAAAAATCTTTTCAACATATTAAGTCTAAAGAAGAATCACTCAAACATGAGCATTAGTTTTTTAATGCTTAAACAAATCTAATAATTGTTTCTAATTCGAATGATAATTATATAATTTTAAGATTTTTTTTTAATAAAAAAGTGTTATTATATTTTCTTAATTTTGCTACATTTTCTAATTTTTTTTTTTTTTTTTCCCAAAAAAATTAGATTTTTAATGAGTTTTTTTTTTTTTTTTTTTTTTTGACAGACTGTATTTAATAGTTCTCTTGAGTAGGACTGGGCATTATATCGATGTAATGGAAAAATCGATTTATAGCTAAAATCGGCGATCCGATTTAAAGATAACATCTACTACGAAATTTTGGAATGACTATGTTAGACGATGTAATGCAGCATCGATTTAGAGATTATATCTGTTATGGAATTGGAAAAATCTGATGTTAGCTAGGCATAAAGTTTCTTTGCCACGCTTGCGAGTTAATGCATCAAGGGAAGTTTTATTGATTTAGTGAAAACGATTTAATAATAAGTGCAAAAGCTGTCTTACGATTTAGCGTAATAGGAATTGTGGTTACATGCCAGCTTTCACTTCAAAGGAGATAAAAAAAAAGTCATTGACTTGAAAACTGACCTGAACCCACAATAGAGAATGTTCAAAACCCGAAAACTAAATGAAAATTAATAATTTATCTAAAAAAACCTGCAAAACTTTTTAAGTTATGTAATAAAATTAATTTCACTATCACACAATTGATAAACCATTTTAAAAAGAAATTAAAAATGTAATTACTAATACTCTTAAGTTAAAATTTTAAAAATCTGAAAAATGAATAAACTTTCAAACGTTTAGTGTATTTCAAATGTACAAAAATATGCTTAAAGTTTATAGTTTAATGCTTTTGTTATATATATGTTTCATTGTTCATTGCTTTTGTCTGATATGGATGTTTACAATAATACAGGGTTCTTACTCATCAGGGAAAATAAAAAATTTCAATAAAAGTCAGGGAAAAATTTATTATAAAACCTAAAAAAGCAAATATTTCCTTTCTCTCAAATTGTATTTGTCTTGTTTAGCTTCATATCAAAATTCAAATGATTAAGTATCATGAAAATATGCATGTAAACAATGATTTCTAGCTGAATTTTTATCATGATCAGCAGTAACATGACATCATATAGTGGAAGTTGATGTATTTTTTCCTCTCTGGAGAAGCATTTCTTGTAATATGTCACTAATATTTTCTTGAAAATTGTCTGGGAAAACTCAGGGATTTTTTTTTTCTTATATTTGAGTATGAACCCTGTAATAATTTTGGAATTTTATTTAATCGTAGGCACGTAGTATGTTTATATATTGGTTATACAGTTACAATTTATAATTGTATCAAATTTCTGCTCATTGTTTTTTTTTTTTTTTTTTTTTATATAAATATTCTCAATTTGATCCAGCTGGTTGAAAATTAAATAAAACCTAAACTTGATCTGCAAGTAAAAAAAATCTGTTATTCGGCCTACCTCTCGAGTCAGGTTTGGATAAAATTGGATTACCTGACCTGCAGGACTCTAGTTTTTGTGTTACATAATGAAGACTGCATCATTTAAATGGTGAGGGTCTGACCCATCCCCACCCCCATCCTACCCTACTCTACCCCTATAGTGTTAGGTGTTTTGGAAAGTTGTGATTTGTTTTAAAAACATGATAGATTAAAAAAAATAATAATCAATAAATATTTAGAAAATTTTATATTTCATTTTCAAGCTTAAAGTGTAAGAAAGGAACTAAAGGCATTTTTGCATAACTTTTGTTTTTTGTTGTTTGCAGTGATATTTTATAATTTTATGCCTGTTGCCAACTAATCAAAGCTTCAATTATACCATTTTTTTAAATATAATTATGTATATTAGTATTAAATTAATCACTAAATAAAATTTATTTTAGGAGGACAAATGGCATTAAAAATAACAATATTTTTATGTCCTACAAATCTATTTTTCAAGATGTTAGAGATGCCATTGACTGGGTACACATGAAAGTATGTATAGCGTGCTTTCCTAATTTTATTGTACTCTGTTTGAAATTTCCAGTTTTTTATATATATATATATATATATATATATATGTATGTAAATTAAGAGTGAAAAGCTAATATAAATAAAATTTCTGTTGAAAATATAGAGCATTCAGTATCCTACTTTTGTGGTGGTAGTGAAAATAATGTTAATGTACTTTATTAAAAAATTTTGTGAAAAGTATTGTTTGATTAGTGTTTTGTCAAGTTTTGAAAAATATTTTTTTGTTATTTTTAGTAACAATTAATAGGTGAGCTAAATATCTTATCAAACATTACTTTGAAACTTCTCCTAACCTTAAAATTAGAATGTGTAACACTTTGAAATTAAAATGTGTAATATTAATATTTCTTTCTCCTGTTTTGACCAATTGTTTCTTAAAACGTAACCAAATATTTCTAAATTCATAATCACTGTGTGTTCTATTATTTTGTAGAGATCAAGTTATAACCTTATACATTAACGATCTTTTCTATTATCTATAGAGCAATCTGACACAGAAATTCTGCATGAGCTTATGTGTGATTTGAAATTAGAGCCTGTCTCAGGCTGTCTTTCTTTAGATTTGAATAGAACATTGGTTTAGCTATTTTCAACAGTTATAGGCCTTACTTATTTACGAAAAGCTCAGACCAGATTTAAATTAAATGCAATATTTTAAAATGTGTTGTGGTTGAAATAGTCTTCACATAATATCCAGGTATCATTTTGTGCTGTTCAATTGTGTTGATCTGTTATGTTTGGCAAGCTAATTTTATAAAACATTGTGTGATAAAATCCATTTATTTATGAAATACTGCAAATATGTTATAAATGAATTGTATAAAAAATGCTATCATATACAACAGATTTTCTAGATGTATTCAAAAAAAATCATGACTCAAAAATGTTTTTCATTAAGTTTTTGAAATAAGTTATTAAGATTATTGAAATCCCAATAATATATTTTCACTCATGTTGATATGAAAAATATAAATTAAATCATGAAGATTTTAATTTTTCTTTTGATTATATATTTAAGTGTTTGAACATGGCTTATAAATATTTTTAATAAATTACTCTAGGTTATGCAAGCATTGTAGGCACAACTGCATAATTCATTCAAGAGATTTCTTAGAACTTTATTTTGATTCATGTTACTCAGTAAATAAGCTATTTTTATGTTTTTTTTTTTTTTTATGTAAACTATGTTAAAATATCTTTTTAATGAAATCACACCAAAATAATTTATCAAAATTCCAATATGATGAAGGGTTGCTATATGCAAATCACAGAATCAATATTGGTCATAGAAATTCATAAATATTAGTTTTGAGTGTGTATTGAATGTATTTAGTATCCAGTTTCTGGCTGTAAAGGTGTAAAGATTACTGTGTGGATAAGTTACATTTTAAATAAGGTTTTTGAATGCTAAAATTTAATACAGATTTTTGAGGGATACATCATTTTGTGCCTGACCCTAGCTCTACCAAATATTTATTTTTTTTTTTTTTTTTAAACGGAAGAGTAGTAGTTTTAAGATCTTTTATACACATTCTTTTTTGTGGATCATAACCTATCCCTTTTCAATCTTCAAATATTGAAAAGAAGGCATGCATATGCTGACTACATATATTTTTAAGATTAACACAATCTATAGGATTAAAAGTAACTTTTTATCAAAATTGTTATAAATTACAGTGATTCTGTACAGTACAGTCAGTGTTCATGAGATATCTTTATTGGGGGGGGGGCTGCATGTATAAGTGCAGTTTATGAAAAAAGCAAAAGAGGGATGAATAAACTACTTGAGTAGACATCGCACAGGCGGATTTCAGTTTACCCAGACTGAGCAAAAGGTAAATACAACATGAGTTTGAAAAGTTTTGAGTTTACAGGATAATACTGTTGGACTTTTCATTACAAGAATTATTTTTTGAATGGATGAAACTGAATATAAAACCTTGAATTAAATCAAAATACTACATTTGTAATTTAGGAGAGGGAAAGATCAATTTTACAAGTATTTTGAGAAAGCGAAATTATAAAATAAAATTTATGCAACCAATTTGACAAGTGTATGTTTAATGAATATAAATTTGTTTAAAAAGAACTGCAAAGAAATACTCAAGAGTTATTTTCACGAAAATACACAAGCCAATATGCACCATATCTTACCACACAAATGTTAACCTACAGTTCATCTTTATTTTTTTTAAATCTGGAGTAACTCCACTGGATTTTCTGAACATTTAATAATTATTGATTAAGTAAATTTAAGTAAGAGAAGTCATTAAATAAACCAAAAAGAAATTCATAATAGAGCATTTCAATGTTTTTCCCCAGATTGTTTGTAGTTTAATAAATGTTAACTAGTATTGTCCAGTGGCCAAAACTCAACTGATTTTTTTACTAACCATTTAAATAATAAATATAGAAATTAAAAATTTCCATGTAAACAATATTCTTGGTCTCTATCCTAAAAATAAATAAATATAAAATCCATAGTGTGATGCAGTTCACATATTTTCATATTATATTTAGATAAAAGATCCAGTTCTATCGAGTACTGGAATCACAAATTGTTTTTAACCAAAATATTACTGTAAAATACTGCAAAAGTGCCCTTCCTCAATTAAACACAATCTACTTTTCATGCAATTTCTTTTACTCTTAAAATGCCGAATAAACACCCCCTTTACACTCAGCGGTAGGCTATATCAGAATAGATGCCAATTTTTTATGTTATTTCTTTTCAAACGTTTGTCTTTATGAATATAAACATTGATTTGTATTATATTAAATTGGACACTGGTTTTTAAAATTGGAAACTATAAGCTTTCTAAAATAGTAGCAAATGTTTTAAAACAATTTATTGGAAGAAGAAAAAGAGTTTTCTGGTTAGTTAAATTCCAGTTAACCAAGAATTTTCTGTATAATCACTGCAACTTAAAAATTATGTATCCTTTGTTTTAAAATCATTTTTATGTCATTTAATTTTAGCATTAATGTACATGTCAATTTCTATATTTTTGTATACTTTTATACCATTTATCCACCAATTCCCAAAAAAACCAGATTTCCCTTGAAGACTAAGGGTGCACTTAAATGGTATCTTACGGTAAGTGTTTTCATCCTAATGAGACTGTTAATCATATGAATTAAGTAAGTTAGGATTAAAAGTTTATAATCACCTACAAAAGGTTAAAGTAGCGCTCTTATCACACCAAAGCAATGAAGTCCAAGTTTTCCTCAAAATCATGAGATTTAAACCTCTGTCAAATATAGAGTTTGTTTTATAATTGTTTCTCAAAAAACGGAGAAAATTATAAATACATGTTTAAAAAATATAGTAGATTGATTACTGGAAGTAAGATAACACAACAAAGCAATTTATAATCTACCACTAACCAATTAATAAGACTCTTCTTAGTAAGGTATAATTTCTCAGATCCTCAGCCTCTTGGATAAGTTATCAATTTTCCTTCTCTCTCCATATAAATTTATCAATTTAAAAATGTATCTTTTAATTGTGTAATATATAGATATGTGTCTGTCTTAAAGATTGCTAAAATACATACTTGATTTCTGTCAATTATTTGTATACACAGCTACTCCTGGCTATAGCTGCATCACAGTAGTGAGTTTATTGCATATACACTGGTGGACAAAATTAAAGCAACCTGTTTTCTCATTCCCTTCTTTTGCACATAATTTTTAAACAAATAAACATAAAATTTGGATGGCCTGTTCGTTATCATATTATTAATCAAATTTTATGTAACTTTAGCTTAAGAATAGTTTTTAAGCTAATAAATATTCATTTTTTTCTTAAAAGTAAGCTTTGGAAAAAATGAAAGATTTCAATAATTTTAGTAGAGAATACTTAATGAAAAGTGGTGTTAAGGATGCATTAGAGATAGGTAAATATGTACACACATTGAAATGTTAAACTAAATCTTGATTTTTCTTTCTATAAACTCTTCTTTTACTTTTATAATAACTTTTTTTAAAAATATAATTAATAATTTGTAAACTCTGAGAGTCATCAGAATAATAAAAATGTTGATAAATAGTTTTATAGTGAACATCTTATTCAATTTCCATTTTTGTATGTATATTTTTAAAAAAGCTATTTACATGTGGAAAAAAAGAAGAAAAAATTAGAAACAGAAAAGGGAATACAGGTAGAAAGATTTGGTTGTAATCTAACATATGGATGCATGTGAATCTTCACCTATCTCTAATGCATCCTTAACACCACTTTTCATTAATTGTTCTTTCCTAAAATTATTGAAATTTTTCATTTTTTCCAAAGTTTACTTTCGAGAAAAAAATAAATATTTATTAGCTTAAAAATTATTCTTATGCTAAAGTTACATAAAATTCGGTTAATAATAATATAACGAACAGACCATCCAAATTTTATGTTCATATGTTTATTTGTTTAAAAATTATATGCAAAATAAGAAAACAGGTTGTTGCTTTAATTTTGTCCACCAGTGTATATAACATAGAAACCGAGACATAGTTCTCTTGTTAATAAAAATTAATTGCAATATAGCACTGTTATTTTTTATCCAATATGCACCCAAATTGAATCAGCATGCTTTTATATTATATCCATCTCACATACCATGCCTGACTCTTTTATATATCATAGAAACTGAGATATTGCTTTCTTGTAAACAGCATTGAATTTCAGCACAGCAGTGCTACATGTTGGCCAATGTGCACCCAAATTAAAGCTGCATAGTTTTACATAATATCTATCTTATATACCATGTTTTGTGCATTTATGCACTGCAGAAGTTGAGCTATACTCTTCATTGAAATGGGGTGAATCGCAGCATAGCAGCACCACTTATTAAATGATATATTCTAAAAGCTAATCAGCATCAATTTACATCATGATCTAACCAATTATGAAGCCTGCTTAAATTTTGTTCATTGGTTCATGAGATACAAAATTTTGCTAATGCATCATACACACACATAAACAAATATTAATTTTCTAAAAATGGACAAATCATGCTTAGGACATCTCATAAGTGTAAATTAATCGAAATTTTCACAATTACAATGCTTTCTTCTACATCATTTTATATAACTGCAATCTGTTGCATTTGCTACACTGTTACTATTCTTTCACAGTGCAAGAGATTCTCCATTTCACTAGATCAGTATGACACAACACATTTGCATAAAACTGTCAGGTGATCACTATGAACAATCCACTACCCAATCCAATCCCAATATAAATCATGATCTTGGCTTAAAATGTACTTATATGCATAATAAATGCAATATTCCATTTAATATTGTTAGGCAAAAACAATTTCTAACTCCTCAATGATAATTATCATCACATACTTTAATATGCATAGTCATAAGTTTTGTGTTTAATATTTGTGCATAGTGCTTTAAATATTTTGTAATTTTGTAGAAAAGATTTCAAATTGTTCTATAATATATGTATTTATAATTTATTTTTTTGCAACAACAGTGGAAATAAGTTCCTCCTTGCTCCCTCAAAGACGGTAAAAACACAAATAAGAAAGCACCACGGAACTGACGTTTTAAAGTAATAGTACAAAACTTTGAATAAAAACTATAAAATGCAATAAACTTGCAACAATTGTTTTGAGTCGAAAGAAAACATGATCCTTTGTCAGGTGAACAAAGTAGGCATACTGCAGCACTTATGCCTACTTTGTTCGCCCGACGAAGGGTCATGTTTTCTTTCAACCCGAAACAATTGTTGTACATTTATTGCATTTTATGGTGTTTATTCAAAGTTTAGTACTTATCATAGTAAAAACATTTTTTTTCTTTAGACTGAAGTTAATCACAGAGTAAATACTGTAATAGCCCTGCTCATGTGTGATGCTGATTATATTTGTCAGAAATGACTATCAATTGTCTTATATTTATCTAAAAACTTAATACTATTTTGCAGGTGAAATAAAGTAATTAAATGGTTAATTTATTTGCTAAAATTCCTTACAGGGTACTATTGTTGTATAATGAGCCGCTATACTAGGGTAATTATCATGGATAGTTACTTTTTTTGTTTTTTATAATATATCAATAAAAGTGAATTCCTATATAAATTTCAATAGATTATATTTTTAAAAATATTGTATCGTATGTACAGGGGTCCGTTAAAGGACCCTTCACAAAATTTTATATCTTAACCACTTCACTGGCCTCTATAGTATGTGGAAGGCTACTTTTCCCCCAAGTTATCTCGGGATGGCTGATGAAGTGGTTAAAAAAGGACCCTTCACAAAATTATTTATCCTAAAAAAGGACCCTTCACAAAATTATTTATCCTAAAACAGGAACCTTCACAAAATTGTTTATCCTTAAAAAGGACCCTTCACAACAATTTTCCCCTTAAAAACAGACCTTTCATAAATCTGTTTCATTATTTAAACTAATCTTCCATGGAATGAACAGGCTGCCTGAATAATTGGACGTGTTTTGCTGTATTTCCCTGAAAAACTGAAATCAATTGCTAATTTATAAAGGGATTCTATGCATATATAGAAACTTAGTTCTATAAAAATGAGCTGTTATTGTCTAAAATGAAACCTTTAATTATAATTTTATTTTGCAAAATGACATTTTTATTGATTGGGTATTTGTCTAATACTTTGTGTACAACATTTCTTTTAAAATCAGCTTTAAATTTTGAGGTCCATGATTTTTTTTTTTTTTTTTTTTTTTCTGATTATCAAGGAAGGACTGATTGTATATATTTATATCTTTGGTTTAAAAATATTTTCAATTTTTTACTTATTTATTTTTTAGGGTACACTTAAAGAAGAAACGCTTAACAATTTGTCAAAGTATGTTGATAGGGATGAAAGACTACCTCTGCTTTTTAACCGGTAAGTTTTGTGTGTTAATTATTAACTGTAATGATAATTCCCTACAAATATTTTTTTATTTTAATCAAATGGTGAATAACTATTTTAGTAATTTCTAATGTATATATATATTGGTTAGTTAACAGTAAAATGACCTTATCACAGCAATTGACCACAAAATTATTAAATATTTCATGAATAAATTTTGAAAAAGCAAGTTTTATAGATTAGCAGTGAAATAACTTGGTTTCAGATATTAATTGTAATTAATCATAAATTTTGTTTTAATAGAGAATAATTGTTCCTGTATTGTGGTAATAAGCCACACACTTTTTAGTATTTCTGGAATCAGTTTTCAAAAAAGGGTAGGTTTTTTCAACCAGTGGCAAAGTACTGGACTTTTTTAGCTATTAAGTGAGAATGATTGGATGTAAATTGTGTCAATAAGGGCAAAGTGACTGCATATTTTGTCTATTATATGTACAAGTAGTGTAATTTAGAAATTAATTTTTGAAAGTGCAGCAGCTTATATATCTATTAGTATTATCTTTCAGTAATTATTGTGATTAAACATAAATACACTCATGTCCATAAATTAAGGATAATGCTAGCTGAGGCAAATAAAGGTTCCGAAGCAAAACAAATATGACTTATTCATAAAGTCCATTTATTAAACAAAAGATGAAGAACAAAAAAAGGCGGTTTATGTCGGATACCATTTATAAAAACTACGGTTTTTGCTCCCTGAAGCAACTACAAAAAATATCTCCCTTACAAAATCTTAACATTAAATGGTTGGTATGATGGTTAATACACTGTATGTCTCTCAGATGAGGAAATACAGTCCTTACAACACCTAGTAATGCTGAGTATTAAACCATTTATCTGATCTTGGGGAAGATTACTCTACTCGGTAAGCAATGCTCTCCGAAGTTCCGGTACGCATGTAGGAGGTGGTTAAAGGACTACAACTCGTCGGAAAAGCATGTCCTACACATGCTCTATTGGATTCTAGTCAGGTGAGAATGCTGGCCATTCCATGCGGGTGATAGCTTCAGATTGTAGGCATCCGTGTATAACGCTTGCACGGTGAGGACGCGCATTGTCATCCATAAACACAAATTCTGTGCTCATGGCACCCCTAAACAAACATACATGTTGTTCCCGAATGATGTCCTGATAAATTTATCCTATCATTCTTCCGATTTGAACATGCAGACCTGTTCTGTTGCCCAATATGTCCCCCCCCCCCCAAAAAAAAAAGAGCACTCCTGCCCCACAGTAACGGTGTCATTCAATGATGTTGTTTTGGTAGTAACGGGTTCCTGACGTCCTACATATGAAAGTGGCGTGAATTACACTGCCAGCTAAACCTGGACTCGTCAGGAAACATCAAACAAGCTCACTGTGCCGCTGTCCACAATGCATGTTCTCTACTTCAAGTTAACCGCTGGCACAGTGCATTTCCGTGAGTGGAACACATCTAACAGGCCTGTGAGCATATAGACCAATATATCCCAAACGTCTATACACGGTTTGTCTTGAAACTGTGGCACTTGTGGCTGCAGACAGCTGCCGAGACAAATCTGATGCTGTGCTTTATCTGCTTATTTTGGCAGTTACTGCCAAATACCGGTGGTCATTTGGCATTGTATCTCAGGGCCGACCAGTACTGTAACGTCGACTAGCATTTCTATCATTTTGGAATCGTTACCAAAGCCTAGAGATGACACTTTGGGCGATTCTAAGTTCCCCCGATACTTCTATCTGAGTACGCCCACATTCTAGTCAGCCGATAATTCTACCACGTAAAAAATTATCTGCATGCGTCCTCTGTGTCATAATCATTCGGTTGTTTCACTGAGCGGCACACAGAACGCTTGTGAACAATTTTCCTTCTTTGCTCCCATTCCTTATCTACCCCCTTCTTACACTTTCGTCATTGTAACATTATATTGACGTCATCTGATGGCTTCCTATAATTTGCATATTATTCTTAAAGATGTCTGTGGTATTTCTACAGGTGAAATTTTTGCAATTAAGTTCGATTTCAGTGTGAATCTGAATTATACTTAATTTATGGACATGAGTGTATTTTCAGTTAGTGGTGAAATGGGGAGGTACTTCGGGAAATTACCTAAAAAGCAGCAAAATAACCAATTTTGAGCAATTTATAATATATATTTAAAAATGCTTTTAAGAGTACTCATTGTGTCACCCCAAAATTGAGTGGTGGTCTTCCTGTGACTTTACAACAATTATGTATGCTGTATTTAGCATCAAAATTAAAATAATGATATAATTGTGTACACACTTTCTTTGCTATCAATATCTTTTTTATACTGCAAAAGTTTAAGACCAGTAGCCGATTTTCAGTATTTTAACACATTGCATCAGACTCATTCTACTGCTATTAATAAAGGTGGCCGTCACATTTATTGCCAGTTGTTCATTGGATTTTGACGTAGACAGTGCTGTTGTGTAATTATTGTAATGGGTAAAATACCTTCAGTTACTGTTACAAAAAGGTCAGAAATATTGACCCTGCATAAAATTGGATTTTCTGAATGTCAAATAAGTTCGAGGGTAAATGTGAGCAAGACAGCTGTTCATCAAGCTATTAGTAAATTTAAAATTTCGGGAAAATTTGTGGACCTTAAGAGAAGTGGTCTTCCTAGAAAAACGAGTGCATGTGATGATCATGTGATAAGAAAGATGGTCTTATGAGACCCAGGAACCTTCTACAATACAATTAGACATTCTCTTGCTGTAAAAGGCACCAATGTCAGTTTGAGAACTATTTCAAGATGTTTGGCCAAAGATTTTGGTTTATCATCCCAAAAACCTGCAAGGAAACCTCGACTTACTCCAAGTATGAGAAAGAAATGATTCTCAAGAAATATCTGAGGTCATAGAAAATCAAAGTGCTTGGCCAGGTAAGAGCCCAGATTTTAATCCAATAAAGAATCTGTGGTGTATTGTCTGGGAAAAATAAAATCGCCGAAAAGCAACCATCCACTGCTAGGGCACTTGTTGAAGCATAAAGCATGTCTGGTGCACTGACATTTCTAAAGCTTACTGCAGATCTCTTATTTATAGTATGTCTAAAAAGATTGCACAAATTATTAAAAACAAAGGAGGTCCTACAAAATACTGACTTTAATTAAAGTAAATAACCATGTACAGTCTATTTTGTTTTTTTATATGTAAAATATGTATTTATTTATTTTTTATTTTTTTTTTTTGCGCAGAATTCCATTAAATCTGATTTTTCTATGGGTGGTCTTAAACTTTTGTAAGTGACTGTATATTATTGTTTCTGTAAAATTAGCCGGAATTCATGGACATTTTATCAACTTTTTTAAGGAGCCGAATAACTAAATTATTATTTTATTTTATTTATTTTTTGGTTAAAGGGGAGATATAGAAAATATTGATACATTGTGAATATTATTCTTATAAAAATATAAATTAAATTAATAAAATTAATTTTTTTTTTATAATTTTTATTCAGTGTTCCCTATCACTTAACAGACATGCCAAGTCTCCTGCTTTTGGCAGGAGTAGGAGTCTCCTGCTTTTTGCTTGTTTTTCTATGCTCCTGCTTTTCCACTCATTTCTCCTGCTTTTCTGGTGTAATTTTTATCTATCCCTCTTAGCATAATTTATGCTTAAAATTTGTGGGATTGGGTAAAAAAATTTGAAAGAAAATTGAAATTTATCTTGCCCTGCAATTTATTAAGTTCAGTTTGAATGTGAATTACTATACAATGCTTTGAAACTAATTTTTGCTAACAATAAACTTTTAACTTTCATTTTTGCATAATAAAAAATGTCTTATTATCAAAAGATTTTTTTTTTTTTTTTTAAATACCATTACTATTGCAAACTTAAAGAATTCAAATTTCATTAGAATATAGCTGATATTTTCATTTCTTTATTACCTTTTCTTTTACAAAGATAATTAAGATTCTTATTGTTTTATATTAGGAGCAGAATGATCAAATCTGTCTATTTTGACTTAAATTTTAAACAACTGTGTGTCTGAGGTTTTCTTTTTTTTGATAGTTTGTTTTACTGCAAGAAACATATATTATTCATTTAATTTTAACACTGATGCTTTGTAAATACCTCCTAAGCTTATAAAGCTTTACTTAAAATTAAATTTGCATTATTTTACTCATTTTTCTTACAAACTTTCTTGTTGGAAAAAGTCTCGTGATTTCTGTTAAAAAACCTCTTGCTTTTTTGTCATTAGAAGTTGGCATCTCTGACTTAATAATTTCTTATTTAACAGTTTAAATATCTCTCATTAAAAAAAGAAAAATGTTAAATTTATTTGCTAATAATCTTTCTATGGACCCGTTTTACTCAAATATAATTAACCACTTAACTCCCCCGGACGAGTATATTCGTCTTTCCAAAATACAATTCTTTGTATTGTACTGCTATCAGTGAAACTACTGACACAATTTTACAATGCAATAAAATAACCTTGGAAGTGATCTTTACAGTGTTTTTGAAAGATTTACTACTCATTTAAGAGTTTAGAGAGAACAGTGGCATTGGGAAGTGAATTTCTGAAATTTTCGTCGGCAGGTAAGGGGTTAAATCACGAATTCTTTTGAAGATGTTCTCACAACACAGGAAATTTTGTTGGTAACTTCTTTTATCAGAGAAAATATATTTCTTGGAGAGTTGTAAAAAAAAAAAAAAAAAAAAATCCCAAGCGGTTTTATGGACAAAAAACCTGGGAATTTAGGCAAAATAGAGAAAGAAAAATTTTCTTTTCATTGCAAGTGAATGATGTTCCCACCAAATGACACTCTGCGCAAGACAAGGATCCTAGATTAGTCAATTGACCTTAATCTGCATGCCAACATCAACATCAGAAATTAACTCTATCTACTACAAAAAATGTATTTGAAGGATATTTTTTAGTTACTTAAGATTATTTTTTAAAGATAAAGGAAATAAAAATTATGCATATCACATCTTCATAGTAATTAAAGAGAATTTTTTGTGGCAATACTTTTGTGCACCATTGGTACACAGAGGATGAAAACGATATTAAGACCTTAAAAATGTGTAAAAAAAAGTATTTACTTTTTATGTCCTTTATATTTTTTCTAAGATTAACGGTAGATTCTTGAGGTAATGTAGGAATTAATTATAATGCATTTGAAGATGTCTAAAAATACCAAGTTAAAACAGTGAGGGCACTCTATAAAATCCTTTCTGGAACAAAAACTGCTTCATGTAGCTTCTAGTGAAAATAAAGTGAGGTATATACATTCTATTTTTATAAATACCTTTTGACATTTCTTTCATAAATTCGATTATGTGCACTTTTATAAGTGAAGGGTTAAAGAAATTTTCAAATAATAAAATTTCCAAACTTAAATGCTTTTGCACTTAATTACTTTCACAATATAAGAAAAATTAACATAAAGAAATAAAAGTATTTAAAAAAAGGGAAAGAAAAAAAAAAAAAAACTGTATTTAATAGGAATTTCAATTTCAGAATTACGAAAAGTTTCATATTGTGTTCTAACACAAGTTTCATTATTTAAGGAGAATGATAACTAAGGAATAAAAAAAAAAGTCCACCATAATTTATTTTTCAAAATAAATAAAAATGTATGTTGCAAAATAAGATATAAAGCAGAATAATATGTATAATGAAGTAATTTAGATGAGTTATAGGTACAATACCTATCTCATTAAGCCAAATAATAAAATTAACTTCTCCATTATCCCACAAAATGATTTTAATGTTGAGTAATCTTAACTACTTTTTATCTGCAAAATGTATCTTAATACAACAGCAAAATACCATTTTAAAATAAATGTACTCAAATTTGGAAAAACAAAAACCTATTTTTCCCAAATATTCAAATTTTTAAAGTAAAAAATCAGGCCCAGGGAAGAAAATGGGTAGTTACCCAGCAAAATACATTTCATTTCATTTCTGCAAGAATATTGATTATGCATAAATATCAGGTTAATTTATTAGTTCTTCATTATTGTCACATATTATCCCAGAAATAAATGTTACATACTTGCCTTGGATCAGCCAGCAACCTGATTTCCGACAAATCAAAATAATTCTGTTGAGAAATTTTTATCACAAATGCAATTTTATGAGATTTCTACCTCGACTGTAATAAAATATGCGTTAAACTTATATGTGTGCCAAATTGGCGATATATTAATCAGTTAATTTGAGAAATCTCTTTCACTGTTTATCTTTTGACATAAAAAGATCCAGGGCTCAGAGTGTTCCTATATTTCCTGTTTTTTTTTTTTTAATATATATATATATTTCAAAAAATCATGAAAATTGTCCTTTATTTTAAATCTTTTACATTTTTTTTATATTTCACAAATTTTTTCCTGTATTTCCTATATTCTAGTATTTCATTTTAATTTCTTCTTACTTGTTTTCTTCTTTTCCAGGTAGGCATCCTATTTAAATTCTCATATTTTTCCAAAATATCATTCATAGCGAAAATAATTGCTCCTAATTATTTGATCATGATGTTCAAACATCAGGGTTATTATTATTTAATTCTTATTTGTGGTTTAATTCATGTAGTATATATAAATACATAACATCTACCCACACTATCAATTCATTTTTTCTTAAATTTAAAAAATATAAATATTCCTATAAAAACTGCATGTATAGGCATTCAGTGGCAATATTTATTTCAATATAGTGTTTTTGTAATAAGAATAGACTTAATTTCAAGGACAATTTCAGTACGATTCTTTAGACTTGAAACTTCATAGCTACAACAATTTATTGATAAATAAAACTTTATCTATGGTATGAAAGGCATAAAACAATTTTATAAAAGGAACCGAAAATATGATGAAAAATAAAGCAAATTTTTACCAATGGCTTCAATTGAATAAAATAAAAAGGTAATTTAAAATAAAAATAATATATCCTAATATAAACGTAGTCTTATTTAGAACTTAATAAATGTTCTTTGAAGCAAGAAAATTTTTTCATACAATCAGTAAAAGAATTCGTAATTCAGTTACCATTTTAATATTTTTATTTATTATTTAACTTTTATTTATTTATTTATTTATTGAGCGCAATTTATCAAACAGGCACTGACAGCAGCATCAAACCATATTCTAACAATTATATGTAGTTAAGTTAAAGGATTGTGATATATATATATATATTTAGTTTTTAAACATTATGATGTAAAAAAAGTGTCTTTATTTAAAAAAAAAAATTCTGTGAACTGATGTTAAATGCTATAAATTGGTATGAAAGCCAAACAAGCAAGAAATAATAAATTTGAAAATATGTTCTTTTCTGAATATGTGTATAGTAAACAGTAACAGAGCTGTTCATTTATTTTATCTGTTAAATTAGATGAGATTAAATTAATGTGTTTTATTTAGAAAGTTATTCAATCATTGCAAGATAACACAATAATACTGGAGAAAGTTCGTTCTTACAGAATTTTTCAATCTTCTCTTGAAATTATATTCCTATATTTTCATATTTGATTGCTTTGACCCCTGAAGATCTAAAATTGATTCTGATCCTTGACCCCACCCCTCACTTTGCTGCTTCAATTGACTTTTTTTAAATAAATTCAAAATAACTGATATGTAATCTTTTTTTTTTTTTTTTTTTTTTTTTGCTCTATGAATAAAATTTCATTTTAGTGATGATTTTCACTAACAAGATAAAGAACCATCAATGTAATATTAAACAAAACAATTATTTTGATTATATTTGTTTTCCAACAAAATAACCTTATAATAAACTGTTTTATTCACTGATAATCTATCTTACTTAATCAATGTTTATTTTTTTTTCTTTAACTTTTTTTCATATAATAAATTGAATTTTTGTTTTCTTTTTAAAATCATAAAATATATGCATATATATCGGTAGTTTTTGAAAACAAGTCACTGAAATATTTGAATTTTTTAAAGCAGTAATTATTTTAATTTGTAATTTTTCTGACAATTTCATTTTTTCAATAAATATTGAAGCATTAATAATTATATTCGAGGATTAGGGATGCGTAAAGCTGAGGTTGAATGTGCTGTTTGGGATTTGCATACTAATAACAATTGTCAAATTCTTTCTCCATTCACTAGTAAATATGTATAACATCTATTTATCAATATATCATGATGTATGGTGATGCATTGCAATGCAAAATTTGCAACATCATCCATTCCTATGCCAGATGAGTATTCAAATGATTCTTTCATTCAGAAACACATCCAGTTGTCATCTTTGTGGCTTCATTTATCTTGTTTAATCGCTTGGAATGTTAATTTTTGCATTAACTTCATGGAACTCATCTGAACAGACTATGCTGCATGAGCTAGTTTCTATGGGACTTTTTTGGATATTTTCACAATAATTAAAGTATATTCTATAGGTAATGTTTATTCATCAATTCCCCGCACACGTTTTTTTGTAATGTTTAAATAAATATCTTAATACTTTAATAATCAGGGATGATTGTGTATCGGATTTTTTCCTGATTTCAGGAATTTTCACCTAATGTATTTCCTGATATCAGACTTTTTTTTTTTTTTTCTTTTCTGTTATTTTTTGGTTACTGTTATGAGAAAACTATTGTGTAATAGAAATTTAGGTATATCTTTCGTAATTTACTAGTTAGGACTGAGGGCCTATTAGTCTCAATCTGGGATTTTTGCGTTGTCGTTTTTGATAATTGGACATTTGTTGAAATCATTTTTCGATAGTTGGTCATTTATCGAAATCTAAAATTTATCGAAAATATAATTGAATAATTTGAAAGCGATGTTATAATTGGGAAGGAAAAAAAAAACATAGTTCTCCGTCGTAAACTAAATTCTGCTTTTGCCAGAGTTTCATCAAAATCTTTTTTTTTTTTTTGAAAAAAAATTACTAATAATCAGTATCGTTACAAGAGATATTGAAAAAGTTTTTTTAATAATTTTGAATTAGGAAATAAATAGTACGCGTCCAATAATATGAAATTAAAATAAATAAAAACATGAATTTAATGATTTGATTTTTATATAAAACACGATCGCGTGCTATCTTAAAAAGTAGATGTAAAATTTAAAGTTTAATTTTCTTGGCAACAATTATAAATTAAAATAAATAATTTAATGAAAGTTTAGAAGTTAGAATTTCTAATTTTTTTTTTTTTTTTTAGTTTTGCAGAATCTTTATATGTACTTTGGGGGTTACAATCATAAAAAAATATTAATTCTTCTTTATGTTATTTCAGGATTTAAATTAGGGTCCTAATCAGCCCTGATTGAAAGATATATTTGTTCAGATTTAAACTTAAAAGTGTTATTTTAAATCAAATTATTTATAAATTCTTTTAAATTAAAACAATGTACAAAACATAATATCGATTAATCAGTATTTCCAAAATGGTGTAATAAGTTATTTTATGTTTGATGTCTTTGAAATTTTATCTAAATTAATAATTTTATATAAAATAGTGTGCCTTTCTTTTAATAAATATTTGATAGTGATATTAATTTATGGAATTTTTTTAACTGCTTATTTTAAATAATTCAGGTTGCATGAAGCAGGAAAGAGAACATTCTTGCTAACAAACAGTGATTACAATTATACTGCTGTAAGTAGATTTCTTAATTTTGAAATATTTCATTTATTTATGTAGATCATAGTGTATTATTTGTCAAGCATGTTGAGCATTTTAGCCAAAAATGTTGTACAGTAGACTCTTAAAAATCTACAGAGCTTGAGATCATGCACTGGAGCAGAATTTTGATAAAACATCCAATTTGCATCCCTGAAATATTAATGAGCTCAATGAAAAATGACCCCTTCGAGAATATCATATTGATAAACCACTATTTTCACCCACTAATTCCCCAAACCAGGGACCTTTTTTGACTGAGCACATTCCATCCCAAATCATCAAAGATGGCAGATTTTGATGGTGCTCTGTAGCAGCAGAAATCCCTGGAGCATTAACAGACTAAATCTTGTACTTTTTGATGATTTTGCACTTTTTGATGATTTTGCACTTGCACAATGGTGAAAAGCTTCTCATTTGTAATCAAAATCTTATTCTGTAACAGAAGAGTGGTGCATTGAAGGAGATGACAACAACCTTTGAAGTTGCATGCAAATCACATTCTGTAACTTGTAAGACCTGACCTTAAGAGGCCTCTCCACATATCGTCCCCAGAAGCCAGAGCCAATGTTATTCTGTGGAGAATTTCACCCCATTATAACTTATTAACTAATATATATTTGTAAATTCAGTTTTCACATTCAGAAACTTCACAACTATTAAACAATTTATCGCTTTCTAAAAATTATTTTTAAAATTTTTTAATATTTCATTTTGAGGTTGTAAAATGCGAATTTTCACAAAACGAAATTTTCCATTTTTGAGCTTGAAAATGAAAGCTCAAAAATAAAAAAAAATCAATTTTTAGAAAGCGATAAATAGTTTAATAGTTGTGAATTTTTGGAAAGAGAAAACGGAATTTAAAAATATGTATTAGTTATTGAATTATAACGGGGCAAAATTTCCCGTAGAATAACATTGGCTTTGGCTTTCGGAGACGATAGGTAGAGAGTCCCCTTAAGAGCGGACAATACCTAATCTCGCTGGCAGCATTGGCCCATGTTATTCTATGGGAAAATTTGATTACATAATTACTCATTACCAAATGAATATTTTTCAATTCTGTTTTCATATTTAGAAAATTCATAAGTGTTAAATTAGTACTTGTTTTCCAAAAATTTATTTTTTAAAATTTTAGTATTTCATTTTGCGACTAGAAAATGAGAAAAATGCATTTTGTGAAAAATCGCATTTTTGAACTCAAAATTAAACTGTAAAAATTAAAAAAAAAATGAATTTTTCAAAAATGAGCACTCATTTAACGGTTATGAATTTTCTGACTGCGAAAACAGAATTAAAAAATATACATTAGGTAATGTGTAATTTTCGCAATAAATTTTCCCATGGAATAACATTGGCCAAGGCTGTCCGCTGGATTAGGTATTGTCCCCTTTTAAGGCATGAGCGTGGAAAAGGAGGGGCTCAGGGGGGCCTCACCTATTGGTTATTACAAAATTTCTTTTTAACAGCAAATGAAAGAATCACCCATTTAAAAGCCAAATTAAAATCTTATAAATGTTCATTTAATTAATGATATTTAATTAATACTAATAATTAGTGAATATTAATTGATATTTAATTATTATTTGATTTTCTTCATAATGATTTTAAGTCATTTTTAAAATGAAATTTTTTGAGTCCCTTCCACGATTTTTGAATTGCTATGCTCCTGCCTTAAAGTGTTTCTTGGCTTTTTTTTGGAGGGGGGGGGGTCATGTGAAACAACTGTCTTGTAGGGTGCATGACATTTTTGTCCCGATAGTAGGAATAATCAAAGTATTACAGAAAAAAGCAATATTCTTTTTTCATATTTTGAATTCTTTTCATTTGACTTGAAAACATGGGGTAGGGAAAGTCAAACATATTATTTTGCAACAAAAGTTGTAGTAATTAATAAAACTGAAAAAAAGTCTAAAATTTTGAGATTTAGATTTTTTTCTTTGTACAATAGAGGAAAAAGGACTGCAAATACATGAGGGAACTTCAGGCAAAAGAGAACTTAGACGAATGTTTACACTTGGAGGGTTAAATATCTACAACTTTTGTTGAAAATGATGTAATTATATGATACATGAAATTATATGTAACAGAAAATTTATTATTTCAGATCGAATTTTGAATGATAAAGGGTATTAGTTATTAGCAAGGATCTAAGCATTACCCAAATCTTAATTTGCCTTAGTCTCCAAAATTTCAGTTTAAATAAAATCAAGGTTTTTAATATAAAACACTGTAATGCGGCTCTTGATTATCACATTCAAATTTATATTGTTCAAATACAAAATTTGTAGGAAATCTATGCTTTATCCAAACATCCCCTAAATGTTAGTGTTTAATAATAAAAGAAGGTACGAGGAACAGAAATAATGATCTGGATTTAATTTGTATAGATCTGCTAATCTTGAATCATTCTCTTCTCTGTCAATCAGGATATATTTGTCATATACAGAAAAGAGTTATATATCACACAGAATTGGAAAAGTACTTTTCTTCCATTATAATCCCTTACAATATTGTTAAAGAAAATTTCAATTAAAAGCCCCTCCCCTCTCCCCCCCCCCTCTTTTTTTGTGTTGTTAATGTAACACAGATTTTGAAATAAATTCTTCTTAGACTTATGATAAAAATTGTATCACAATCAAATCGAATGAAACATATATATATATATATATATCTCACACACACACACACACACACATATATATATATATATATATATATATATATGTCAGGCATGAGAATTTTCCACAGATCTGCGATTTTCCGCTTTCTTTGCGATTTTCGTTAATTACGCAGTTTTTTATTTTGTTAAAATCAAACTCTAATAACGATCAGTGTTCAAATGCTCCACGAAAAAATTTAGATTCTCAATCTTTTTCCATCCAAAATATAAATGTCAATATTCATTTTAAACATGCTTTATCGGATTCTATAACATATAAAAGAACAGAATTATTCATTATTTCTCACTCATATGTAATTTCTTTTTCCTCCCCCCCCCCCTTTTCATCTCTAACCATTGACGATCAGACATTATGCGGGAAGCCTTTTACTTTTGAATATTTATCCATCCACAATATTAATTTTAAACTTACTTTATGATATTCTAAAACCTATAAAGAAGTAGAATTGTGTTTAATATTTCTCTCATGAACTACGTCCCCCCCCCCCTTTTCTTTCCCATTTTCCACCACCAGCCAATGATTAAATGTTGATTGCTAGCTTACATTTCATTTTTTTTAAACACATGTTTTATTGTGTTGATGTGCATTATTCTTTTAGTTTAATTTGTCACTTTTAAATATTTTGTATAGTTTTTCCTGTGATAATTATTTTTCATTTGAAATAAATTTTATGAACGTACATTTGTATAGTTTTCCCCACGCACGTTACTTTTCTTTTAATAATTTTATGAACATGCATGTTTCCTCTTTTTTTTTTTTTTTTTTTTTTTAAATTTTCTGCACTCTCATGCCTGATATATAGGAAAAAAATTCATATATAAATTCAGAAACTTCATAAATGATCACAAGCTTATGCTTATAAAGAAGAGTCTATGATGGAAGCAGCTTAATTATTTGAAAGAAATGGCATTCTGTCACTAGAAGAAAATTATATTTAATATTCTAAGATTTTCTTTCGTTCTATTTCTCTTTTTTTTGACACAATTTTTCTGTGTTTTATTATTTTAAAATTAATTCAGACTTTATCGATAAATGTATTCAAATGGGGATTCTTTTTTAATTAGAAGGTACTGTTGTTATTGTTAATAATATTAAAATTACAAAATTTTGTCACTAATAGTAAATTAAAAATCAAATTACAATTAAAGTAAGTTAAATCAAAATCAAATGAAAAAAAATCTGAATTTAAAAAAAGAAAAAAAAGAAGTGCAATTCCATTTAAAAAAAAAAAAAAAAAGTGCAATTACATTTAAAAAAAAAGTTTAAATATATAAAAAGTTCCTAAAAAATCAGAACAAAATTCTCCGAATGTCAATGGCTAGGGAGCAATCGTAATGTTGAAAATTTATGTATTTACCTATAAGAAATTCTAAGAGCACTTCAATTTTGCTCTATCAACAAATATGCTATCATATTAAAAAAATACTGATATATATTTAAAAGATAGCAAAAAATTAATGGGATAAAAATGGCCAGGGACCACAGTTTCCTCGGGGCCAAAATGGTTGAATTAAAGTGGCGGGACCAAAGTGTCCCACTTCATATCTTGTAGGTAATTTTTACCACTGAGACTTGGGATTTTATAGGATTTATTTCTTGATGATCTGAGCATCTCCTGGCTTGTTGACAGCTTTCTTCTGCTCTCTGGATGTTGTCCGATAGGGTTACACATCTCAATTTGTTTAATTATCTGGCTGACGTTTAGTGTTGCAATGCTGAGCCTTTGTACAATGTTACAAATGTGAATTACCTGTTGATGTAGCCCTAAAAATTTCTCTCTTTAATTAGAAATGTGTATGTATATATATATATATATATATATATATATATATATATATATATATATATAAAATAAAACACATAAAATTTTACACTGTCCTGTCATATATGTAACATTTTTAACAAGTATTTCCACTGTATTAAAATGAAATATCAGAAACTAAACTTTTGCATTAGGACCAATCAAACATTTTTCGGGAGTGGTGAAGGAGGCACATGCCAAGTTTTTATAAGTTTCATTAATAAGTTTATATATTAATAAAATTCATTTACAGCTTTTTTTTCCCACTGTCTTATTTTGTTGAATTTGACTTATATTTTTGCTTTTCGTGAAAAAGGAAATAATTTTGTAAAAAAATATACCGTATTTTTCTGCCTATTGTGCACAGCGGTGTACAATACGCAGACATATTTTCTGGCTCATTTAAAAAAAAAAGTTGTCATATAGTACGCACCGGCGTATTATGCGTATCACTGTACAGCTTAGTTGGCAATATAAATAATATTACTCTGCATGATTCCCAACAAAAACATAAGTACATAATACACTACATTCATTCTTTAATATATGTTAAAAGATGATTTATTTCAAATTCAAAAAATTAATATTTACTAGAAATATTTTCTTATTTCTAAACTACGCCACAGAACTTTATGAATCGAAATTCTATGTACGATCAATAGATAGCGCCAGTAAACAATTTTAGATTTCATAAAATTCTTAATACGATAATTAATTCACAAGCAAAGCATATTTTCCAGCCTAAATTAATAATTTTAGTGCAAATGCAAACATATAGGCATATTTTTCGAAATAAATATCACAAAAATCTTACAATAATATAAAAAATATGTTTGATTAAATTTTATTATTTCTAATAATAGAGCAATTATGTTTCTCTGGTTATTTAAACCTATATGCATTGTTTCCTCATTTTTAATTTAGAAATGAAAATTAAAAAAAATAATAATACTGCAGTTATGTTTATCTCATTATTTAGCTTTTATAAATACATTTTTTAATTTTAAATTGGTGATAATTCAGAAAATATACCTTTAAAATTTATAAATAAATATCTAAAATTAAATAATAATAATAAAATTTAATAATTTAAAAATATCTAAAAATTCACTTACCTGAAAATTCCTCGGGGGATCGAAATAAACATAAAAAAAAACAATGAAACATACACCTACTTAACGTCATTAAATGAATTTTATTCAAAGCCTTCAAACTCCGATTCATCTGACTCTGAATTAAACAAATTTGAAATACTTTCATCTAACAAATTAGCATCTTCGTTTTCACTAGATGTAGAGTCACTGTTAGAAATATATCCCTCAATAAGTTTTGCCTTTTGAAATGATTTTTTAACAATTTCTTCCGAGATGTCATCCCATGATTTCTTTATCCATTCACATACTTCTGCATACGTAGCTCGGCGCATTTTGCCACTTTTGGTTGTAGTATGATTTCCGTCAGTCATCCAGTCTTCCCAAAAATGCCTGATCTTACTCTTGAACGATCTATTAATTCCGATATCAAGTGGCTGAAGCTTTTTTGTAAGACCTCCGGGAATTATAGCTAGTTTAGCAGATGCTGATTTTAAGCGCATTCATTACGCTATCTTTAAGATGAGCTTTCATAGAATCCATTATGAGCATGGCTTTTGGCTTGAAAAAAATCCCTTTTCTTTTTCTCCACACACAATTCAGCCATTCAATCATTTCATCCTCATTCATCCACCCTTTTTCATTTGCTCTTACTTCAATCCCTTTGGGAAAATTTTCTTTGGGAATAGTCTTTCTTTTAAATATAACCATGGGTGGAAACTTCGTTCCATCGGCCGCGCAACTCAAAACGACAGTAAAGGCAGTTTTTTCGTGACCGGTTGTAACAATTGGAATAGATTTTTCACCTCTAGAATTTACTGTTCGATTCGGAGGTGAATAAAAACATAACGGTACTTCATCCATATTGATAATCTGCCCTGGAGAAAAATTATTTTCATCTATTAGTTTTTTACAATGCTTATAAAAATCCTCAGCTTTTGTTTTCCAATCGGACGGTAATTTTTGACCTACTGTTGTGCGATTTCTAATAGCAAGACCATTTCTCTTCATAAATCGAAAACACCATGTAGGTCCGCCTTGAAAATTATCAATACTTTTCTCTTGGGCCAAGAGATGAGCTTTCAGTCTGATTTTTGTAGTTGAGACGCAGTGGCAGATCCAGAACTTGACTTTTGGGGGGGGGGCTAAGATTTTTCAAAGTGTTATTCTAGACCAATAAAAAATTTACAATTGCAATATTCAGTTGTGAATTTCAGTGTTTTGGGGGGGGGGGGGCTTCAGCCCCCTAGCCCCCCCCCTTAAATCCGCCACTGTTGAGATGACAGATCCATTCTCCCTCTCGAGTGCAATCCATCGATAAAGTTCTTCTTCTAATTCCGGCCACAATGGATGTCCGTGACGATTTGTTCTTCTTTTTTTATTTGATCTTTCGATATCAAGTTTATTTTTTCTCCATAATCGGACATTTGATTCATTGACATTAAACATTCGTCCTGCTGTTCGATTATTGCTATTTTCAGCTTCGCTGATTACTTTCAATTTAAATTCATTACTATAACTTGTTCGCTTAGACATCGCCGTAACTGTTTACTAATCGCTAATAAAACTGAAAGACTGAAATAAAATAAAACGGTAATGTACGTGGTAATCACATTCGCTATTCTTTTGTCTTTTCCATGGATTACTCTCATTTTCTTACACAATTTACAATTGGTTAAGATGTTATATCATTTTCACCAGCAGCCAATAAAAACGATCATAAGAAAAACGAATGAGGTTGCGCTGCTGGCGCCATCTGTTGTCCTATATTGAAAACATTAGTTTTTCTTCTGAATATTTTGTATAAACTTAAAAAGTACTCAGATAATACGCAGCGTCCTTTAATGCACAGCAAAAAAATTTAAACTTTTTTAGCACTTTATGCGCGTATAATAGGCAGAAAAACACGGTAATTTATTTAAACTGATTAACAACTTTGTTGTATGAAAAATTACAATTAGGAAACAGGCTTACGTACATATATGTACATTTTTTTTTAGATAAGGTTTATAAATTTTTCACATTTAATGTTCATTACCATAATTTTGAATTTTTTATTTTTTACTCTTATACTCTTCACCAGAAATGCCAACTTTCAAAAGTCAAAAGAAAGGAGATTTCCTATGACAGTTTTTCTTAATAAATTTACTAACAACCTTTGCATGACTATTTTCAAAATAAAATAACATGGAAATGCAAACTTGAAAATGCTTCACCCTTTGCGGCACAAGGTAATTTGGATCATTTAAATTACACTGCCACCAGAATTCACAAAGAAAATTAAAATAAAAGAAATTTTAAGTTAATAAAAAACACCCTATTCAGTTACGTTATGAATGTAAATTTTTGCTTTAAAAAAAATTCTAGGATGAGTTTTGGCAGACCCTATATATATAAATACACAGAGAGAGATTTTATATTATTTAATATATAAATTACGAAGTTTTACCAGTAACAGAGGTTACAGAGAAATGGATTTGATGTAAGAACTGAAAACTGTGAAAGCAAAGTCTGAATAATTAAAGAAGAAATAATAAGAAGGAACAGAAAATAATAAATATTTTAATGAATCTGGAAAAGAATTATAAAAAATATTAAAACTATTATTCATTTATGATAGAATGGAGTAGCAGGTTGATTTTTACCAACTATGTGAAAAATACCAGAGCCGGGAATCGAACCCCGGGCCTTCCGCTTACCGCGCGGATGCTCTAACCACTGAGCTACCCTGGCTGATAACCAGCTCGGCACTTCTCACATAATTTACGTTGGCAAGGTCACAGAGTCTGCATTAAAGCAGCTATATCAAGTGACAAATATGAACATGGCATAACTCCAAACGGCCACGAAATTTTAATTCAGAAATTTAATTCATCAACCTGGAAATTATTAATATTATTATTATTATTTTTTGTTAAGCGGAAGGCCCGGGGTTAGATTCCCGGCTCTGGTATTTTTCACATAGTTGGTAAAAATCAACCTTGTACTCCATTCTATCATAAATTAATTTCCAGGTTGATGAATTAAATTTCTGCTATTATTCATTATTTAAAAAAAAACAAAAAAAACCTGAAAATTCAGAAAGTAATAAAATACAGTAGACTCCCGATTATCGGCGGTCGGATTATCCACTTTGCGGATTATCTGCGGTTTTCAAGGGCCTGAATTTGAAAGGGAATTTTAAAATTCAGAGCAAACTTATTACAGAAAAGGATCGACGAGAGTAATGATCTTCAAGGTTTTCGGAGATATTACACGATTCTTGACAGCATTTATGGCATACACACTGCTTGGGAGGCAGTTAAGTAGTCTACATTGGTAAGGTCTTGGAGAAAAATTTATCAAATGTGGAAAATACTTTGGTAGAGTTTATAGAGGAGGAAGAAATTTCGGCTCATAATTAGGGAAATTTAGCTAAATCTGTTACTGGAGGAGAAAAGTCAATGAAGGAAACGTTGAAGAGTTGATTAATTGTGCGACGCCAATGATCCAGGTATTAAACACCTTACAGATGAACAAATTGTGGGCCAAGCATTACACCTGTTTCAGAAGATAGTAAAGAAGAAGAGGAAGAAGGAGATAAAACTCAGCAGAGGATGAGCCACGATGCAGCCCTAGCACATAGATGGACTTATAAAATATCTCGAGGAACAGGACGATGTATCACTTTGTGATAAAATGCTGATAAAGAAACTGCAATCGTAAATTAAGAAAAAGTGTTTTAGTACAAAAAAACAAAAATGCTTGACCGTTTTTTTTTTTTTTTTTTTTTTTTTTTAATAGAGCAAAATGTAAGTAGAAATTTTTATTAGTATGTTAAATTGTATATATAGGCCTTGCTTAACTCTTATTTAAATAGTATTGGCTCAAAAAGATTTATATGTTGATTTATATCCCCTTTCTGACCATTTTGCGGATTATCCGCCGATTCGATTATCCACGGTTGTCTATTCCCCGTTCACCGCGGATAATCGAGAGTTTACTGTATTAAAGTAAATTAAGTTCAAAGATGTGCTCATTAGGATAGCTTCTTTTGCGAGTTATAAAAAATATGTATTAAATAGATACAATAATAAATTTGAAATGAAAATTTTTAAAAATCTAAATTATTTTAATTATCTAAAAAAAAAAAAAAAAACACTTCATTTTTCCTATCTAGGCTAGAAAAAATTTGTGAATATACAAAGCACCTGATTTTTTAGTTTTACCCTGTAAAAAAAAAATATTAAAAAATTTAAGAAAACTATCAAATATTTTATTTACATTCAGTGCAATATTTGTTTTAAAAATATGTGATCATGATTAATGTACCTTGGCAAAATGACTATTCTGTCAGTAAATACAGGTACATACATATATTAACTTATTTTTAAAGTGTTGTCATTAAGTTATATATGTGTTCCCATGTTTGTGTTGTATTCATTAATTTTTAACAAAAATTTACTTCGGCACTATTAGCACAAAATTTAACTGTAAAGTGGTGAATCTGAATAAATTTCTATCATTATTATTATTATTATTTTACCTTCATATATAAAGGGATCTCAGCATTCCTATTTTTTATGAGAATAAATGGATTTTTTCTTTAGGCTTTTAATGCTATAATATTATTGTAAAATTTACTGCTGAGAAATAGGGGTGACAAAATAATAAAACACATATTTAAAAAATGGGAATGCTTGGATCCCTAAATATATTTAATTGAAATAATTTAATCTTGTTTTTAACTGTGTTTTTTTTTTTTTTTTTCCAGAAAATTATGTCATATCTATTTGATGTTCCAGCCAGTGAGAAAGTAAGTCTTGGGTGTACTTGTGTGATTCTATCAGTTGTTGTAATAATAAATGTTTTAAAATATCTTTTTTATTAAAATAAATGTAATATGCCTATGTTGATCTTTTTACAAAAGTATTTGATTGACATTAAGTACTTTTTGATAAATAATGAGGAAGGAGGCAAAAAAGCTTTAAGTATTGTTTCGAGTTATTAATTATAATTTTGAAGATTATCAAAATAAAAAATAATAAAAGAAAAAAAAAATGGTGTAAGTAACTTTCTATCAAAAAAAAAAAAAGAATAGTTTTAGCACAATTTTGATGCTTGTAACATATTTTTTTTTTTTGACTATATATCTCATTGTTCTAAAATGTAAACTTTATTGAAGGTATCATAAAGAAATATTTTTTTTTTTCTCTGATATTCCTTACATTTCATCAAAATTTATTTTAACTAATCAGTGCTCTTTCTTAATAGTAATTTCGGCCTAAATGCAATTTGTGCATACTTCTAGTTTATTATGACATTCAATATTTACCTTTTTTTTTTCGATAAATAATCTGTGATTTACAATATTTACGTTGCTATTTATTGAAGAAAATTTATTCTTTGTTGTTTTTGACTTTCAGTTAGTTTGTATAAATGGTTTTTTTTTTTTTAAAGAATGCTTATTTTGAGCTTTTATTTTTTTATGTCTACAATCTTTTCAATAATTTGTACATTACGATTAATTTTACATTAATAAAAGTTTTAAGCGTTTACATCCGCTGTAGAAAGTAAAGATAATATGCTTGAGAAAAATATTTTTTATATGATGTAATAATGTTTAATCTTGTATAATTGATATATATTTCAGAAAGCACATGCTAAGTGATTATTAGTCAAGGTATCATAAAAAAGCCAGAGAATTTAAGAGAGTCTGGAAAAGTCAGGGAATTTCATGTGAAGGCAGGGAATTTTGGCAAATTTTGTGGAAATGAGTCATATTTGAAAGCTGTTAGCTAATTTTATGAATTTTTTGGGGGGAAAACAACTAAAGTCAGGGAAAATAGTGATAAATAGTCATGGAAAAGTTCTAATGTTAGTCACCCTGAAATGCTTTCTGAAAAAAATTGCAACCTGAAAAAAAAAAAAAAAAAAAAAAAAAATTCAATAAAATTCTGATGGCATAGTTTTAAATTAAAAAAAAAAAAAAAAATGTTTAGTAGAATTCTATGTTTAGAATGCATGAGTTTGTTTACTCTCAGTAGCAGACAACACTCTTGAAGAACCACACCACTCAATGATGTCAATCAGTTTCTTCTGCAGCATTGTGTGTAGCCTGTGCAGTATGAATCTCAGGATAGCACTATGCAGATTCCTTTACTATATTTCATTTTTTTAATACTATATCTTAGGGGCCTGGTCCTAGGATATAGGCTCATGAGGCCTAGTTTTAAAGACACCTAAGTTTTAAAGGTAATTCAAATTGAATGGCGGTAATGATTAAAATTTGAAAGGAAACTCAAATTTAAAAGGAGTGAGAAAAATTGACAATTGATTAAATTTTTAGTTGATTATGAAAACACTTTGTAGACCCTATTTAACATGTTTCAGATTTCTCAATATTGGTTTGAAATATACGGATACATACTATATTTGTATGGGGTCATATTACACTTATAAAGTTGATCATCCGGACTGGTGGCAGTAAATGAGTGAAATATAATAAGCACTATAAGCTTTTCGATAAAGTGATGAATAAAATTTTTGCATTTTCTGGAGAAAGTTCAAGAACTGCACCATCAAAATTCAACTACTGCTTATAAGTTATATCCGTATGCCATTTTTACTGAAAAATCTGAATATATTCTCTAAGATTGTCAGATGTTGAGAGCATCAGTTACACACTCCAAAGTTAACGAGTTGGTTCTGGGATATTACAAACCATTAAATCTACGCAATTTTTATATGAATTCAATTTAATCTTTTCTTTTTTACTCAATTCCTACTAATTGCTTAAAATCAGCATTTATTTAATGTTTTTATATATATGATAACACTGACATGATATGTTCCATTTGTTCGATAGCCAAAATGCAGCTTTTTGATTTTAGTTCAACAAAAGTATGGAATTCAGTTTTAAGGCCTGGATATTCATCCTTGAATTGCTTAAAAGCCTCCTTTAAAGTACACAATACTAACCTTTTTTGTGTGGATCTTCATTCTACTTTTATAGACATATAATAATAATAAAACATACCAAAAATTACTCTTAATTGTTACAAGGCTTTTATTTTTTTCTTTTCTGGGGAACTAAACAGCATATAGGTCCCCCAATTATCAGCAATCAGTGATAGGTGGGGTACAAATATTGAGTGCAAGCAATTGAAAATTGCAATCAAGGTTCATTTACTTTGTGTATTTTACTAAAATTGCAGAATTGTTTGTAAAACTTATGTCATGCTATTATGAAAATATTGATAGGGATTACATTTTAATTTATAACTCAACCTTCCATGGCTATCCCGAGTTGAAACTCGCATTAATTATAGACAATAAATGTAGGAAAAATGTATAATTTTTAAAAGAAAATTAAAAATACGCTTTTTGAAACATTGAAAGTCAAAATGTTTGACCTTGAAATGCAATTTTTTGAAAATATGTGCATATGAAATATCATTTGAAAGCCTGTATTAAATGCTTTCTATTGATACCAAACTTATACCTTTATGTCAGTTAGGTGACAAAATAAGAGTACATTTGTAATGTAGGAACTTTTTTAATTTGCACTTTTTACCCATTTTTGCAGCCCTGTATATTAAAAACTAAAAGAGATAGGGACTTATTGATATATATTCATTTCTCTATAGAATACATAAGAGCCCAATTTCATAAAAATCTGTGTGTGGAGGGGGGGTGGGGGTGTCAGGTTGAAAATGCTGCTTTTTTTTCATTGATTTGACACGGAATGACCCATACAGCGATCATACGTTCAGTCCAGTAATGGTTTAAGCTTAGCTCAGGTCAAAGACAGCAAAATATTCAAGCCTGTTAAAATTAAAAAGAAATTATTTAATTTTGAATTCAATTCCAAACATAAAGAGTAGTTAAAATTCAAAACTGATCATGTTTATAATCATTGATACAAATTTCAAATCCTCATCTACTCTCTTTGTCAAAATTAAAGCAAGAATGAAAAAACGTGCGGTATACATTGATTATTAACACTTTCCAACTGTATGTACTTGTTGTATCCTATAACTTTCAATGTTCTTTGTCTACGTTATTACATGACAGACTGACTGAAAGGTATACAAATAGATTGTCTTCATAAATACTCTTAAATATTCTTGGGAAGTGTTAAAGATGCTTAATGCAAAAGAAAATGCAAACTTAGATTTTAATTGCAACCTTTTAATGTATCTGAATATTTTAGTGTAGCCCTGTAAATCTGAAGATTAACCATTTCATATCCTATACAAAGCATTAGTTTAGCATATTAATAGTAAATGACAATTTCTTTATGATTTTTACAGTAGAAAGTTATTTACCTGTAATTTATAAAAATGTCTGTCCGAAAATACAATTGGACAAACAAAAAATGATTGGCATTTTTTTTTTTTGGGGGGGGGGGGGGGGTGCCTGTACAAAAACAGGGTTGCTACGGTATCTGGAAAACTCAGGGAATTTGAAAATCTATTAAAAAAACAGGGAAAACTCTTCAACTAAGGTAACGACACCAGTGCTCATCATTCTTGAGGCCTTATTTTAAATTTTTTTTTTTTTTTTTTTTTTTTTTTTTTGTGGTATTCATGTATCAATATTATATGGTCTATTTTGGTCTATTATTATATGGTCTTTGGTCTATTTTATACACTGATTCTTCTAGTTGTTAGACACTTTCAATTTTCAATACGTTAAGCCAATTTTTTTTTTTTTTTTTTTTTTTAAATAAAAATTAAACCTATGAAAATGCACCAGTAGTCGTCATGTAAATAAAACACAACAATTTACTGAATAGTTTGATTTTAATTGCGCTTTTACAAAATTTAATGAAACAAAATATCTTTGGCACATATTTAGAACTTAAATCCATTCTTAGGGTTTAAAACACAAAACATTAAATGGTAAAATTCAAAATATTGTGAATAAAACATATTCATATGTGAAATAATTTAAAAATTGCTTACTTTTAAGAAAAGTTCTCAATTTTATTCTTTCTCAAAAATATCTTTACTGAAAGTAGAGGATAAGTAGCATGAGAGTGGGGTAATAATCTGGTTTGAAGAGTGATTTTGCTCGAAATTATCGCAGTAAGATTGATTTTACCATGTTTTTATTAACTTGTATTCTTGTTTGTTTGTCCAGTACAAATCTTGCAACTAACTTCCCGACTAGCTAGACATTTGAAACTTTCAGAATAGCCCAGTACACGGTGACAATACATTTTTAAAATACTTTTAGCCAACTGTTTTGGGTCCTTGCTGCCTTCGGTAGCGTTTATATAATTCAATAGAAAATTCATATAACTAACTTCCTGACTACCTATGATATTAGAAACTTTTAGAATAGCTCAAAACACGATTACAATGCATATTTAATACTTTTAGCCAATTGTTTCGGGTCCTCACTGTCTTCAGTAGCGTTCATCAGTCATATACTCATCCCAATCATCAATCTTTCCGACTAGCTAGACTTTTAGTGATTTTGCTCCGAATTATCGCAGTAAGATTGATTTTACCATGTTTTTATTAACTCGTATTCTTCTTTGTTTGTCCAGTACAAATCTTGCAATTGATTTTTAACTAACTTCCCAACTACCTAGACATTTGAAACTTTCAGAATAGCCTGGAACACAGTGACAATTCATTTTTAAAATAATTTTAGCCAATTGTTTCGGGTTCTCACTGCCTTCGATAGCATTTATATGATTCAACAGAAAATTTAAAAACATAGTATATAAAAAGTTCTTTTTACCTTGCAATTAATATTTTTAAATGTATGGGTTTATTATGCGTACCTAACTCGCACTATAAAGGAATTTTGTGAAAGCTTTCGCTTCTCCTTCCTCTCATTAAGTGTGGGGTGGATACAAAAACACATTTTCAAGAGTAATACTGCTCCAAATTATATCAGGAAAGCAATTTTTTGATGTGCTGATTGGTTATGTGTACCCAAACATATTGTAAAGGGATTTTGCATAATTCTTTTGACCAAATTTTGAGGAAGGGGAGCAAAAACATATTTCTATGCATAACTCTGCTCTAAATTATCATACAAAGGTGATTTTTTATGCGTGAGTTAGTCATATGTATCCAACTCCAAAGAGATTTTGTGGAAATCTTTCGTCCTTGTGCAGGTGGCCAAAAAAAAAATGTTTTGAAGCTTAACTCTGTTGCAAATTATTTCAGGGGAGGGGGGATTTTTTTATGCGTTGGTTGGTTGTGTGTACCCAACACATCGTAAGGCGATTTTTCAAAATTACCCTCCCCTCTTCCCCTCGGGCAGGCGGACAAAAAACACGTTTTTATCCTTAGCTCTACTCCAAATTAATTCAGAAATGTGAGTTTTGATGAGTGGGTATTGGTTAAAAGTACACAATGTGTTATTTGATGATATTTCATTAAAATTCTAAATTTACCCATGGGAGAGGGGGGGGGGGAATTAAAAGCGGCTAAGTCTATGCCAAAGGCAGTAGAAGCCAATCATCATATTGCGGGATGGAAAGCTATTACAGAAGACAGCGGGAACATTAACTCAGTTTTCAACTGATTTCAAAGTTTTTTTTTTTTTTTTTTTTTTTTTTTTTTAATAATGATATGGATTTTTTTCATATTTTATTTAAATATAGAGACCAGTGAAGGGGACAAATCTTGCTAGTATTATTCTACACATCAAGCTAATGTTATCAAATATTATGGATCAGTATCTTACAATTTTAATTATTTAAGAACAACAGTCAACAGGGTAATTTTGATAAGCATTTTTAACTATTTGTTTATCTTATATAATTAACCCTTTCATTTCCCATGACCCCAATGGGAATCATAACAATTAAAATTTTCTTTCTTAAAATCGATATACATTTTCCCACTGAAAAAAAATATATTTTAGATGATTTCACTATCCTTGTTGATGAATGAAAGTATATTTTATTCTATTCCGATAATATCAGAATCAGTTTACTGTTTTGGGCAATTTAATTAGATTAACTGTTTGAAATATTTTTTACTTTATTTTTCAATGTTTATAATTTATATTATAATTAATTGCAATATGTATTTCTTCCAAAATTTTGATATTTTTATTTATTGAAAAGTTATGATTTTAAATGGCATCTGTGGTTATATTAAACACAAATAAACACCTCTCAGTTGCGTTGTTAGCTATATTAATTCGTACTCTGCTATTACTCCTATTTAAAAAAAAAAAAAAAAAAAAAAAAAAAATTACATATTACTTTTGAAATAAATTTATGACTAAATATAAGATTTATTGTTTAATGGATGGAAAAAATTGGGAATGAAAGGGTTAATATAATGTATAAATTGAAAATTTGCTTAAGAAATGCTTTTAATATGTAATATTTTCTATATAAATTTTTATTCACCTGCATCTAACATAATAAAAATGCCTTAACACAATTTTGAACTGACTCAGTCATGTTAATTATGAAATTAAGCCTTTGTATTTTATAATTTTTGTAATATTTATGAATTAAAATTAAATTATCATGGTCAGTAAAAAACTTACACGAAATGCATAAAAAAAATGCTTAAATGGTACTTATAGTTTGTAACTAATTAGTATGAAGCAACTTTAAAACATCACTTAAATACATCTTCGCAAAAGCATGACATCATAAAAATTTGAAATACATTAGACAGATGTGTAGAGTAATCATGTATGTTTTTCTAAAATATGTAGCAGAAAACTAGAAAAAGCTCTTTATAACTAAATATGTTTATGGGCCATTGTTTAATTTTTCCAGCAAAGTACAATGAAAAATTTTAGGTGGTTTAAAGTCGTAGTGAATTAAAGGTATACCATGACTGACTTTATTTAAACAAGCTATACGAAAGTTACAAGTGCAATAAAGTTCACGTTCTTGAGGTTAAAATACATTTGTTTATATTTATGAATACCCCTGACGACTACTGGTGCCGATAGTCCAATTAAAGTAAAACTTATACCATCATAATTCTAAACAAAAATAGTATTTTTAATCAAAAAAGCTACCCAGTTATTAAAAATTTTAAAACACCAGTGCTCGTCACGGGTGACGAGCACTGGTGAATTGTGCAAAATATGCACCAGTAGTCGTCATACCTTAAAAATCTTTATATTATGTGAAGTTAAAAGTTGCACATATATCGTATTCTACATTACATAAACATTATATACAATGATTTATGAGCAATGTCAAATACAGCAAATAACAAAATATATCAAGAAATGCATATCTCTTTCCTTAATTATTTGCTTTTCCCTACTCTTCCTCAATAGTTGAAATCGAACTTTTTATGTTATAAGAAGCAGAAGGCTTTGGAGAATCTTGTGTGGGTAGATTCAAATTCATACAGGTTATAAAATAGTTATTTTAACACTTCTTTTAAGAGGGTGACGACTACTGGTGCAGATTTTAGGGGTGACAAGCACTGGTGTCGTTACCTTATAGTAAGTTAATAAAATTAATAAACCCTAAATATGTTCAATTGATTTGTAAACATGTTAGATTCTAATGCTGCATGATTACGTGTCATCTATTTTACTTCTAAAGAGACAGGGAAAACTCAAGGAATTTTTTTCTCCTCATTTGCGTAGCAACCCTGACAAACCAATTGTACAGAACCAACTAATGTCATTTTAAATAGGGAATATTCCATAGTGAACTTACATAACAGACATCATTTTTTAAAATTTCTAAAAATATTTTTAAATGCTGGGGTAGGCAGGCAGATAAGTAGAGTTTTAAAGATGTTATTCCAGACCAATGAAAAATTTACAATTGTAACATTTAGTCGTGAATGTCAGTGCTTTTGGGGGAAGCTTCAACCCCCCTAGCCCTCCCCCCCCTTTAGATCGCCACTGCTCCTGGCGTTATATTTTTCTTCTGGGAATTATACAGTGGTGCAGCCTATCTGATTTTATATATGTATGTGTGTGTGGAAAGTCATTCCTTGCACAGTCAACAGATGGTGCTGTCTCGGGTGTATTCAGAGAACAATCTGACAAGCGGAAGAGATAGTTAGCATCTAGCTACAGTGGAAAGCTGTTGAGGACGTCAGCGCGAATGCTGATGTGGTCATTTTCTTCTAATTAGAGCTTGAAACGCTCTGACTAGTTGGGTAGAGCCATGGAAGGTTCAATACTTCAATCTCACTATTTGATATGGCACGCGTAGGTGCTATTGTGCATTATAGTATGAGTAGGTAGGTGCTCATATGTTGCTTTGTGATATTCATTTAATGAAGTGAACTTCTTAGTTCTATGTGTTAACCCTCGGAACCAGTAGTTGGTTAATAATGAAGATCTGCTGTTATAATATTTGTGTTATTTGTGTATCTGCAAATAAATGTGACATGATTTTATCTGCATCTCATCATTGACCCCACCTCTAGACACCCAGCCAAGATCCTACAAGTGGGGACTCTGATTCAATATTAATTCCAACTTCAAAAGTTATAAAGGTAACTTTTATATTTATCATTCAGTTAATAAATAAATAATAATGAGTAATGTACTAATTATATAAAATGAAGCATGAATAATAGAAATTACACAATTGTACGATATTGAAATTTATGAAGATAGATTTTAAGAACATTTTATTTCACTACTTTTGGTTTCAATTTGTTCATGTTTAAGATGAAATAAAAATGTCACTTGAGAAGAATGAATAAAAGTAATAATTATGATTAAACTAAATATTCTGTTGACTAATATAAATTGTTCTGAATGTGCTTATTTAAAAATCATGATAATTTTGACCTGAGAACAAAAACCATAGAATCGCTTTTAAGAAAAATATTCTCATGTTGTTTTGATTATATTTAATTATGATATCAATTTGGTATAAGTAAATATTTGGAGTTATAATGACACAAAACTTATTACAAGGTATTAGAAAGGCAGATTTAAAAATAATTGCTGAAGAATTATGCCTAACCGTTCAGGAAGAAGCTAAGGTATTTGAAATCAAAACGTTAATTGAGAGTTCTGATATTTACAAAAATGATTTGGAATTTGTTAGAAGTGTTGTTAAAATGTTAGTAGAAGAGCAAAAGTTGAAATCTTTAGAAGAACAAACCAAAATAGAGATAGAAAGAATTAAATTGTCCCAATTAGAAAAAGAAATTGAACTTAAGAATTTAAACTTACAAGCTGCAGCAACTAATTCTAGTAATAATGCTGAGCAACCAAATTCAGAAAGTACCTCACAGTCCTTAGAAAATTTAATTAGAAGTATTAAAACCCTCACCATTTCAGTACCTGAGAAACCGGAAGCTTTGCACTTATTTTTTCAATCCCTTGAAAAAGCATTCATTTCTAAAAATGTACCATCTAAATTTAAATTGGAAATATTGATTAATTTATTGGGAGATAAATGTAATCAGGTCTTTGCGTACCAAAGAAATTAGCGATTATGAGAAAGTTAAGGAATTAATTTTAAGGCAATTTCAACCAACGCTGGCCCAGCCCGAATCTTTTTCTAGATTCTTCGTTAGTCAACGAAAAAAGAAAATTATAAAACACTTTTTTCAGTCATTTATTTTACATAATTTTACAGTCTGGTATGTCACATAAAATTTTATTCTGTTAAAAGATGTCTGTAACTTCAATTTAATTGTCTATCAGCTTGTGTGTTCGTGATCTGATTTTCCGCAAATATTTTAAACATGTCTTGAAATTAATTTACTTTATTTAAAGTAATATTAGATGGTTTCCATTTCAAAATAATATGCTTGTTACAACCAGTTCGTGTACATGTAACAAACAAAAGAAATTAGATACGTTACTATATATAAGACTTTGTTTTCTATGGTCTGTAGTGTTTAGGTGGTATAAGGCTATAAAAATCCTTCCACTGTAACTTTTCCTCTAAGGCTTCTTTTTCTTTTCTTCGGGGCATTGGATGAAAGTAGTATCATTTCTAGCATGTGCAAAAGCATCTTTTCCATTGAATATGGTTGGATTAGCATTAAAGTTTTTTTACCGAATCACAGGAAAGATTTGGATACATTACGGTATCTAACAGGAAGTGGCTGAAAGTGTTATTTTAGTACTATTAACCATTTTAAATATCTTCCTATATTATTTGAGAATGCTAATATTTTTGATTTGACTTTCTGTCTGTCTTTGTGCCTTCTGTACGTCTGTAATAATGAAATACTGTTTATATATAAATATCTTGTAAACATTCAGCAGTTTTGTTAAAGAACATTCTATTGCTTAGCTATATAAAACCTCTGCAAAACACATACTAAAAATCTTTTTCGTAGAAAGGCTTTTTTTTTTGTAATTTTATATATTTTTGAATCGGGTCGGGCCTGATTTTATTGCTTTTTGTCCGGGCCGGGCCGTACACTAGTAAAAAAGAAACTGGTCGGGCCGGGCCCGGGCTTGAAAATTTCGGCCCGTGTAGACCTCTAGAGTGTGTCCTCAGTGTGTTGCAGAAAAAAAGGAATTCCGTGAAAATCTCCCAGCAAATTCAGTAGTTCAATCCGAAACAAATAATAGTATTCCGATTAACCTAATTGTTAATGAGCTTGAATATGTTGATATTTTGGTTGATGATATTCCACTTAAAGGGTTAAAAGATACTGGGTCTTCAACTTTGATTGTAAATAAAAACATCATTCCACACACTAAAAATATTATTTCTAAAACGGCACTAATTAGCTGCTTTAATGAAAAAAAAGATGCAAATCTAGCTGAATTTAAAATATCTTTGCCTAATAATGATTTAGTAAATATAATTGGTGCATTATGCAAAGATTTGTCATGCGACGTAATTCAGCCTGGTAATATCTTTCATATTCTGAAAAAACAAAATAAAAAGAAGACAGATGTTTCGAATTCGACCGATGTGGTGGTGGGGGGCAGCGCCGGCCCGAGCAAATTTGGCGCCCTAGGCGAAAAATTTTCGTGGCGCCCCATTAAAACAAATTTTTTGAAAATGGAAGGCACGCAGACAATTATACACATACAAATACTGTAATAAATAATCAACTATTTATTTTTATTACATATTGCATATTATTGTTTTTTCGGCACTACTTTTAGTGGTAGTAGAAACAATATCCTTCAAATGAATTGTTTTAGCTTCATCTTGATCTGTTGATAATGGTGATAGTCCTACAAATCGTTCTCACGTCACTATAGAACGCTGGTAAGTTTTTATTAATTTCAATTATATGAAGCTGGGTTCTCCACTGGCCACAGACACAGGAAATGTCAGCAACAATTTTATTGCTGTTACTAAATTCAATACGCAATGTACTAGTTCGTTTTCACAAAAATTATTCAAAACTTCCTGTAGTGTACTTTCATCAACATCCTTAGAGTCTCCTTGAGTCAGATAATTTCCTAATCTTCTACATAATTTCAAAATCACTTTGAAAGTTTTTTTTTACGACTCACAATCGTTAGAAAGGCATCAGAAAACATGATTTAACTTTTTGGTCTGTTTGAACTTCTCATCATTCGAATTTCTTGCTGTATCAAGAAAAGAAATATAAAAATTAATCTTAAAATGATGTTTAGCATCACTTGTTGATTTATCAGCTGACTGCATAATTAAACTTCTTTTTCATTTTCCGTAATTGGGCTGGCTCTGACTCCGATGGGAATGATATCGCAATATTAATTTCATCTGAAAATGCCTCCTGTTTATCAAATCCGAAATCACTTTTACATTTTCCGAGAATTTTTTTTTATTTTTAGTAGTGCATTAGTAGTGGAGTTTGGGTCACATTTTCACCATTGGCACGTCGTCTTTTGTTATGTACTGACGAAAACTTTCTTCACTTATTTTCTAATAGGAAATTAACATTTTTTATACATGATCTGGCTTGCGTTCGTCAAGAATGGACAACTAGAACGAGGCGGAGCTTTCAATGTTTGTGGGAAAAAGCTGTGCTATGATAGGCTACATTCCACTGTTTGTGGGTTAAAAGAAGACTTAACGTTAAATAAAAGAAACAGGTTAAATAAAAGAAAATCGTCAGGACTTTGAATGACGTCAGAGAGTCATGTCGTCTATTCGCTGCAGATTACCCATAGAATTTTCTCACATTGCAAGGATACATAAATTCAAAGTGAAACCGGAAGCATTTTCCATGTTCTGTTTATCAAAGCCTCAATATTTATTTATTTCATATGAAACTATTGTTTATTTACTAATTATTTTGGAAGATGAAGCAAGACTTTTGCTTATTCAGATTCAGGTAGAAAAAACTTTCGTTTTTTCAAATTATTATCCTGATAGTGTTTCTTTAGGATTCGGACGAAAATAACTTTTCAAATGAGCCTAATTTGCTTTGCTAATGATATTTTTTCTCTAATTTTCTCTTACAAAATTGTACTTCAATTTTTTTTTGTTTTTTTTTTTTAAACAGCTAGTCTCACGTATCAACTGTACTGAAAACGAAATTTCACATTTATTACTAAGTTGAGCTACTAGAAAAAGAAACTATAACAGAATCACTTTGAAAAATTCCAAAAAGCCCCCACGCATAACCCCAACAAAGTCACCTAGTCTAAAGAGCTAAAACTTCTTTCTAGTTAGAGCTAGATTCCTTCAAATCTTATTATTATTATTATTATTATTTCTTTTTATGTCAGTTCAAAATTATAAAATTAAAATATTTATAACTTTTCGAATATTAAGTAAATATAAAACAAAAAGTAATAAGATAAATAATAATGTAATACTTATACACATTCTTACTTTTATAATCTTTTTCAATCAATCATCAAACATAAAAGATGTGCAAGGGATGATTCATGAGATGAAACATGATGTTCAATTTAGACCCTTGAATGGAAAGTCAAAACTTTATATTTCCAATAAAGTACAGCCCCATTAAATAATGACTCGATGACTTTTAGATACAGCGTAAAGCTGATAACAATTAGATGGACAGATTTAATGACGGACTGTTTTCAAAACTCAATTCGACGTTGTAAGTTTTTGAAATAAATAGATTGTTATTATGGTAAAATCAAGCCAGTTGTTTGTGACTCTTTCTCTAGCGCTTCTCATCAGATAAATTAGATTGACTTTGATGCCCTGAAAGTCAATTCGAGGATTATCTATCTTCATTTTTACACGTCCAGTTGAAAACACGCCAAGAAAAACTTAGTAAATGTTTCCAAGTCATAGCAGCAGACTTGTACCTTTTAGTCCTTTCTAGACAAAGATTGTAAGTGTTTAAAATTTTCCCACAACATGAGTGCTGTGTTTCCAAGACTACATTTTATTTATTCTAAAGTGTCGTTAGATAGTAATAAATAAAATAGATCTTGTTGTCTGGATTTTGCCGCCCTCTAGATTTGAGCGCCCTAGGCCATCGCCTAGTTTGCCTATATGGTCGAGCCGGCCCTGGTGGGGGGGGGGGGGGTTGTTTTGCAGTTTCAGGGGGAAGCGATCCCAATGAAGCAGATGAGTGTTTTTATCTTTGTTTGATCGAAGGGAAAATAAAATAGATTCTTTTTTTTAAATATGTGCAACATTTCAGAAGAAACAGAATTGGATGTTAGTCATATATTAAATGAGTCATTCAAAGATAATTTAAGCGAGTTAATAAAAAATTATAAGCCAGTTAAAACAGTAAGTACTGATTTAAAAATGTCCATAATTTTATCTGATGATACACCATTTTATCTGATGATACACACCAAGTATGTTTACGTTCGCGCAGGTTGTCATTTGTAGAAAAATTAGAAATAGATAAACAGATTGATCAGTGGTTGAAAGATGGTATAATTAGAGAAAGTACGTCAAATTACGCTTTGCCAATAGTGGTGTGTAGGAAAAAAGATGGAGAAATAAGGTTATGCTGTGATTACCGTATTTTAAATACGGAAATTATTAAAGATAAATACCTGTTGCGAAATATTGAGGATCGGTTTGATAGGTTAGGGGAGATTGTAAAGTCTTTTCGATACTAGATTTAAAGAATGCGTTTTTACAAGTTGATGTAGAGGAAAAAAGTAGAAAATATACAGCTTTTAGTGACCGATAATGCCCAGTATGAGTTTCTAAAAGTTCCCTATGGGTTATGTAATAGTCCCTTAATATTTCAGACGTATGTAAATTATGTGTTTAAAGATCTGTTAAAATATGGTACTGTAATTATTTATTTAGACGATATAATTATTCCATCTAAAGATAAGAATGAAGGGTTAGATAAATTAAAACATGTGTTAGAAACGGCATTAAAATTTGGTCTAGAATTAAATTTAAAGAAATGTCAGTTTTTGAAACGAAAGATCGATTTCTTAGGTCACATAATTGAGGATGGCATGATTAAACCCTCGGTAGAAAAAACTCTTGCAGTCCAGAATTTTCCTGAACCCCATAACGCTAGGGAAGTGCAGAGTTTCTTAGGTTTAACAGGTTACTTTAGAAAATTTATTCGTTCGTATGCCAATATAGCCAGACCACTTAGTGATTTATTATGTGCTTCCACTGCATTTAAATTCGAGAAAGAATGGAAATTGGCTTTTCAAAAGCTGAAAGATATTTTATCCAATACACCTGTTTTACATCTTTATAAGCAAGGTTATAAATTGGAAGTTCATACAGATGCATCTAAATTAGGATTCGGTGCTATCTTATTACAACAAGACAACGATGGACAATACTATCCTATCAATTATATGAGTAAAATGACCTCAGTACAAGAAGAAAAATACTGCAGTTATGAGTTAGAAATGTTGGTGATAGTTGAGGCCCTTAAAAATTTTAGGAACTATTTATTAGGTAGTAAATTTAAAATTTATACTGACTGTCAGGCGTTCACAAAATCTTTAAGTAAACGTGAATTGACACCTGAGGTAGCCAGGTGGTCTTTCCTGCTGCAGGAATTCGATTATGAAGTAGTACATCGTCCTGGTAAACAAATGCAACACGTAGACGCTTTCAGCCAAAACCCTGTAATGGCTGTAACTACGGATACTCTCACTTATTGTATTGCTGCTGCTCAAGAAAATGACGAGTACATTAAAACAATGAAATCTCTTTTACAGCAGAACCAAAATGATGAATATGTATTAAAAAAATATTTTATATATAGTGTTAAATGACAGGGATGTACAAGTTGTCCCAGAAACCATGCAAATTGAGGTTGTAAAGAAATGTCATGCCCTAGGACATTTTTCGGTTAATAAAACTGAAGAGTTATTTAAAAGAGATTACTATTTTTCTAATATGAAAAAATGTATAGATAATGTTGTAAAAAGTTGTGTAGACTGTAGACTCATAAATAAGAAGCAGGGAAAAAGAGAAGGTTTTTTGAACCCTATCCCGAAAGAAGATATACCATTATCTACTTATCATATCGATTTTGTGGGTCACATTTTCACCGTTACGGATGGATTTAGTAAATTTTCATGGCTATATCTTGTGAAATCAACTTCTTCAGTAGATGCCATGCAAAAATTGAAACTACAAGCAGCTATTTTTGGTAACCCCACAAGATTATCTGATCATGGAGCTGCGTTCACATCCAAAGAATTTAAGTATTACTGTGAATCAAAGGGAATCGAACATGTCACCATCACAACTGGAATCCCAAGAAGGAACTGTCAAATAGAGAGACTCCATTAAACAATCTTACCTGTAATTGTCCAAGTTATCCATAGATGACCTGAACAAGTAGTAAAAGTTTGTTGAGACTGTCCAGGGAACAGTTAATTCCACCATATCAAGAAGTACCAAAGGAACTGCTTTTGAATTACTCACAGGTGTAACCATGAGAAGGAAAGAAGATAAAAGAGTACTAGAACTCATCAAAGAGGAAAGAATAAATTCCATGCTCGACAACCTTATCACCATTCGTGAAGAAGCACAAAAAAACATCCTTAAGATTCAAGAAGAAAATTGTAGATGTTACAACAAGAAGAGAAAGAAAGCCTATGTGTATAAAATTAATGATCTAGTTGCTATACAGTGTACTCAGTTTGGAACTGGCATGAAGTTGAGACGTAAATTTCTAGGTCCCTATAAAGTTGTACGAGTGAAGGCCAAGGACAGATATGAAGTCGAGAGGATAGGTGATCAGGAAGGCCCTATTCATACTAGTACCTCTGCAGATATGAAGTTGTGGGCCATGAACTAGTCAAAAATCCCAAAACTATAGACTTTGAAAAAAAAGACTGATCTTTATGCATAATGTATATAATTATTTTAATGTCTGTTTCTTTTTTTCTTTTGAATTGTATTTTGCAGATATCCTTTAGTATCCTAGGCTGATCCGATGGTGAGGACACCTTATGTCAGGATGACAGAGCTCTGTGGAAAGTCATTATTTGCACCGTCAACTGATGGCGCTGTCTCGGATGTATCCAGAGAATGATCTGACAAGCGGAAGAAATAGTTAGCATCCGGCTATAATGGAAAGTTGTTGAGAACATCAGCGCGGAGGCTGATGTGGTCATTTTCTTCTAATTCGAGCTTGAAATGCTCAGAGTAGTTGGGTAGAGCCATGGAAGGCTCAATACTTCAATCTCACTATTTGATAGGGCACACGTAGGTGCTATTGTGCTCGTAATACAAGTAGGTGCTCATATATTGCTTTGTGATACTCATTTAATGAAGTGAACTTCTTAGTTCTATGTGTTAAGCCTCAGAACCGGTAGTTGGTTAATAATGAAGATCTGCTATTATAATAATATTTATGTGTAATTTGTGTTTTGTGTATCTTCAAATAAATGTGATGTGATTTAATCTGCATCTCATTGACCCCACCTCTAGACACCCAGCCAAGATCCTACATATATATAATCACGTTTATTAATTATACGATGGTGGGGACAATATATGTGAAATTACAGTACATATATATATGTATGAGGTATTGTTACATTGTGTTACATGTTTAACAGGGTTCCCACGGTCCTTGAAAGTCCTTAAGAAGTACTTGAATTTCATTTTCTTTTTCAAGGGCCCTTGAAAGTACTTGAATTTTGTGCAAAGTCCTTGAAAATCCTTGAATTTCCCACTCCAATAGACGGGCTTAGCGCAAATTCTGTCAAGGCTAAACTATCTCCATCTCCACATGCGCACACCATTGTCTAATATAATGATTTTGTCATAAAATTCTTATTTCATTGTCTTGCTTTTGCATATAGTTTTAACTTATTTGGTTTTTTTTTTTTTTTTTGCCAGTCTCATACCTATTTCATGGACTGGTCATTAATTTTGAGCAGAAAGTGACTAGACCAGGATTCAAACCTAAAAACTTTGGAATAATCAGAATGATTCCAAATCTTGAACTAATCGTTTTTTGACTCTTGTAAAAGTTAATTTGGTCAGTCCATCAAAAATGTATTGTGAAAACAGGCAAAGTTATTCTATTTATGAAAAAAATATTACTAATGAAAGTAGTTACTAAAGTTTTGCGTATATGCCTAATGTTCTGCGATTTTCCCCATGTCCTTGAAAAATTTCAAATAGGCCTTGAAAAGTACTTGAAAGTCCTTGAATTTTTTTCTTTTTTAAGAGTGGGAACCCTGTTTAAATGTCATAAGTCTGAGGATAAAAATGTTGGTATATTGATAAAGTAACCGACAAAAAAGTCTCAGGCTTTTTTATTTTGGAAACTTGGCAAGTCTGCATGAGAATGTTTAATCAGTATAAATTATTGCAGAATAATTTATTTCAAATAATGACTATAAGTGACTAATGCAAGGTTTTTTTGCTTCTTTTTTTTATAGAAGGACTGGACAGACTTCTTCGATTATATTATAGTTGATGCTCGAAAACCCTTGTTTTTCAGTGAAGGAACCACATTACGACAAGTAGATACAGTATGTGTATATTGAATCATATTATTTTATATTTTACTTTGCTTGGAATTTTCAATTAGAATTTTTTGTTTGGAGCTTAAAGTTTTCTTTAAAGCAACACAATACATTAGACTAATAAATTATGCAAAAGAAATTTTGTTAATGCTTGCTCATGCTTAGCTAAAAATTTAGTAAAAAATGTTAATATTTCATCAGGTATTTAATACTTTTATACAGTACAGGACCCATTATCCAAATTTCCAAAATCCTGATTATTATTTATTTATTTTTAATTTTTTTCTAACAATTTAAAAAAATATTTTGTATCTAAAATTTATTTAATTTAAAGATAAATAAATAAAAATATCACTCTAAAATGAACTCTGAAGCCTTTTCTCAGATATTCCAAAAATCAATAATTAAAACAGAATTTTTCTCAGGGTTTGAAGCAGGCCCGTGCTGGGTACTTTAGAGGGCGGTGGACAAGTTGTTACAAGGGCGCCTTTTATACTGAGGCATGTTTACATATAGGCTTGTAACTTTAACATATTTTTATTAATTTACTAAAGTTTCTGAGTTCATGAGGGGTTTTTCACAAAAAAGAACTTTTGCAACGTGATTGAAATAATTGGATCTTCAAATTAAATACGCGGCATGTGTAAAACCCCTTATGAAATTTCATTTGGAAAATGCCTAAAATCGTGGTTTTCTTTTGACAACAATTTGCTTAATTTTTATTCTATTCAAATAAACTTTTGACCAAAATTTTTCAATTTATTTAGCTTCCAACCTATGTAATAAAAAATTTTCTATCGTTCGTGCATGCGCGGTAAAATAATGCATACCAAAAATGCTCATATATCAACGAATATTACACGTGTGAATTTTATGTTACAGAACAAAGTTTCTCTAATGTTTTGTCAATTTTTCAGCAAGTTTTGTAAAATTTTATCGGTCTTTCTAAAGCGTATTAGACTAGATTCACGCGAATTCTGGAAAAAAAAGCATAGAAAACTCCGAATAGTTACACCGACAATCGCGACCTGGGTTCGAGCCCAGCACTTTCCGATTACGAGCTTATGAAACACATCCGCACGGCCACTGGTAGGTCTTTAAATATAAAAATCTGAAGTGACTCCACTCGATTTTTCGAATGTAAATGATTGTTTAAATACATTTAAATAAGAGAAGACATCAAATAAACAAAAGAGAAAATTATACTAGGATGTTTGGGTATTTTTCCTCATATAATTTGTTGTTTAATTTAACGCTATTCACTTGAAATAATTTGAGTCCATGGGTCATACGGATAAAAAAATTTTCACTGTGTTGCTGTTAAAAAAAAAAAAAAAAAAAAAAAAGAATAGAAAGAAAGAATCTATAAATAACTAGATTCACCAAAATCTATACAGCTCATTCAAGAATGACTTGTAACATGAGTATAAATTTTCAGTTCATTCGAATAAGGCATTTAGACGCTATTGCACTTTAAATAATTGAACCCACAGGCAATAGTGATAAATAATTTTTCTTTGTGCACCTGTAAAAAAAACTGAGTGCTAGATTCACCAAAATCTATACAGTTCTTACGCAGGTGACCTATAATATGTATATAAATTTTAGCTCAATTGAGTTAGACATTTAGACACTATTGTACTTTACAGATCTAGAGTCCATAAGCCATAATGATATGGGAATTTTCTTTGTGTGCCTGCAAAAAAGTGTAAGTACTAGACTACAAAATCATTAGGATTCGTGTTACGGTGGCCTATAACATATGTACCAATTTTCAGCTCATATGAACAAAGCATTTTGGAGCTATCGTGCTCACTCACACACTCACACACTCATACACACATATGCATTCATCATCGTAAAAATAATAAAAGTTCACTCAGAGGATCTCGAAACATATAGATACACCAAAATCTCAAAGTCTAATATCTATCATGATTACAATATTTCTTCTATATGTAGTATGTATATGTTCGGAAAGTAAAAAAGAGGGAATTAAGAAATTGTGTTACGAATAAGAGATCCACGAATAATAAAATCTATCTTACAAAAGCTTAATTTTGACAAGATTGAATATAATAATAATTAAAATAAAAGAAGTTTGAAAGATAATTATATAAATATATAAAATTTATGGTGCTTTTATAAGGCCCTCTACACTACTACAACGCTTATGAAATTATTAGTAAAAAAAAAGAAGCCGACCCATTTCGCTTCTGGGACTTTATATTGTTCCCATAATAACATAACGGGTTAAAAAATTAATTAAAACAATAGAATTTTTTTATAGTTAACTTACGGACATTTCATGGTGTTATGACACTGATATGGCATTTCACTCGGCTTACTGAAATTATTAGAAAGGAATCTGTTCTTACTATTTATTCTTTGTGCGGTATTTTGACTGTGCTATATGCACATAGAGAAAGAAGAGAGTTGAATATTTGAATAAAAAACTATTATTATTACTTTGAGAAAACTTAAGGAACTTTTCAGCATGCCAGATGGTATCTTTAAAGTTGATATTGTACCCAGCTATTTATATGTAAAGAGATATGCCCTGTGTCCTATTTCACATGATTCTGTATATTGGTCATTTATTCCCTTCCTATAATACAATTAAAAAAATATGGTGTGAAACAACCACACGACTTCCATTGCCCACTATTACACGTATTATATACATATTTCTTTTATTTATCTATTTCTTTTATTTATTTCTTTATTTATTTTGAAATAATATGATCAGAAGACGTAAAATTGGCCTAACGAAGTAGAAACCTAAAAATTTTCCGGTATGAGAAAATAATTACACGAGTCAAGACATATAGAACAAAGTTTACATAGCAACTTAGAAAATAACAGAAAAAATGGTTGCGTTATCTTTTGCAACACCAATTTCCGAGATATAAAATTAACCTATTTCAGATCTCGAATAACTTAATTTTCCTGTAATAACCATGTAATATGTGAGAAAGGATATCTAAAATTGATTTATGTAACAGTTTTTAAGAAAATCGCTAAAGCCGTTTTTGAGATACAGTCTTTCACCAAAACTTGAAAAACTCAATTGGTGACCGGAAAACAACAATTACATATGAAAAGATATCTAAAAAAGAGTTATGCCGAGTTTGAAAAAAATCCGTACTACCGTTTTTAATGGAATGCACTTGCGAGACCTGAAATTGAGCTATTTATACAGGAAACCTATCAATTTTTCTGAACTACCACCTCTATCATTCTAAAGGACATCTAACAGAGTGTTTATATAGCAGAGCTGTTTTTGAGATACGGAGTTACGATCCCACTTCCAATTTTCACCAAAATTTGGAGCATTCATCTGTACACCAGATCTGTGGCAATTTTGAAGTATCGTCGCTCTATCTTTATTAGTTTTGGAGATATGATAGTCAGAAGATTCCGCACATACATACATGCACACACAGACTGACCAATTACCGAAAAATACTTTTTTGGACTCAGGGGACCTAAAAACGTGTAAATCAATTGAAAACTCGGTGTCGAATTTTTGGACCGAATACAATACTTCCATTATCTACGGTAGTAAGGTAATGGAAATAAAAATATATGAATGATCAGAATTAAAAAAATATTTTATAATTACCCCCCCCCCCCCAAAAAAAAAAAAAAAAAAAAAAAAAAAAAGCTCTGGATCCGCCATTGTATCTCAATGTAATTATTTGAAAGAAAGCCAGTCCTTCTCGCCGATCTTTGTACTGGTAAGTGAGAAGTGACCCCCCTATTGTAAGGTAATATTAGTTAAATATACTTTACAGAAATTTTTTAAAGGAAATTTAGAGCTATCTTTTACTATCATCATCAAAGAAGATATAAATAATCAAAATTAAAACGGAAAAAAAAATAGTTATTACGAGCATTTTTAGGGCGTTTTAACACAGTGCTTTCACACCCCTCTCAAAGAATTTATTAGAATAAAATATAGTCATTTTCTACGACCTGTGTACAGTCGGTAACAAAAGTGTCCGAACACTAGCAAAAATTCCTATTTAAAAAAAGTACACTTCATACGGTTTTGTTAAATAAATCCTTGTCGAATCCTGTTCTTACACTGACTAAGAACATGATTCGACAAGGATTTATTTAACAAAACAGTATGAAGTGCACTTTTTTTATATAGGAATTTTTGCTAGTGTTCGGACACTTTTGTTACCGACTGTACTAATCTCATAAATAATGCGTTTATAGAAATTAAGGAGCTTTATTTTCCTAGCATGTAATAAGAACGTTGTACATGTAAATTTGTAAATAATTAAAATGACAGAAATTTTGATAGTCAAAGTATGAGAGTTTTTAAGACTCCCTTAATACTGCTTTTGTACCACCTCGATGAAACTAATTGAATAAAATACCTTTCTTTCACCAATTTTTTCCTTAATTAATTTTGCACTCACACTCTGAATTTCCAGTTTTCAAGCAATTTATTTTCTAGAGACAATTTATTTCTTTTAGATTGTCCTAGGGTGTCTAGATTAAGATTGTAGTAATGACTTATAAATATTATTTAAACGATTTGCACCTTTTTACTTTTACAAGAAAGAGGGGAAGGAGTATTTTTACTGCCTCTGATTCTACCATTAGCATATGAGAAGGAAAATTCTTAGAACGAATAGGGGATCAAGATAGCCCTGGACACTCTCTTTTACTCATATTTCACTCTTCCTTTCCTGAAAAAGGAATAGGCGCCCCTAATTTGTTCTTTAACCTGTAAAGACAGAAGTTGAGGAAAATGTTCTCGAAACTGTTTACGTATTTATCGCGATTCCATAGCAATCAACAGTTCTTTTCTTTTTGTAAAAGGATATAAGAATTGACCTTTATTTAATTTTAAAACACATTAAATCTTTTTTTTTTTTAAACATGCATTTTGATTTAATTTTCAGACTTTTTTTTTCATTGATTGAGGGCGCCAAGAAAGCTTCAGATCAAGGGCGCAGGGGGACAAGTCCCCCTGTCCCCCCTGGCCAGCACGGGCCTGGTTTGAAGGATGTTTGTGGTCTGGGATGTCTCCAGAATTCACATGGCCAACCACATAAAAAATTTTAGGTTCTTATTTGATGGTCGATTTCTGATTATTTGTAATGTTATGATAAGATAGTTTTGTTTTCTAAAAGTAAAGGGGGAAAAAGGACATTTTATTAAGATCTAAGGCACAGAATTTCATAAAAATTTATATGTAGTTATACTTAGCCACAAATTAGCTCTGAGTTATTGAGTTACCATAAAATCCTGAAAGTAACCCCTCCCTCAAATGTATGCCCCACCCCCCTTTCTTATCGAAAGTGAAATTATTCCATTTTCTTAAATATAACCCCTCCACAATTTTTATCCATCCTATCACCAGGTGTATATATGAAGTGCTGGTAAAACTATCTCACCATTTCATCAAAACATACTTTCGATCATGAAGCCTTCAAGGTCACCGCTATGGTTTTGAAAAAGGAGGGGGTTACTTTCATGATTTTATGGTATATTTTATAATTCAGAGAAATCAATAATGGAAAAAGACCCTAAATCCAGAATATTTCTGGTTCTGGATAATGGATCCTATACTGTATTCTGATTGTAATATGTTGTGTCCAATGTATGTCAACTTTTCTAAAAATGGCATTGCATATGTTTAAAAAGCCTTCATATCATAATAAAATTTAGTATGTTGTGGCCATCACAAAATTTTCCTCCATATTTTCGTATACAACTTCACACAGTTACAAATAATTTATTACAATTATTTTCCATGATGAATGTAGGCGATTTTTATCTCAGAAAAGTATAACACTAAATGTCAAAAGAAAATCAATTTTATGCTCTACAGACAGTATCTTAGAATTTTTTAATGAAAATATATCTGTAATTTTGTTTTAAATTGTTACAGATTTGTGGTTCGGCCATTTGTTTTACAGCTATTTGTAAATTATTTTGAATAAATACACTCCTGCTCAAAAGTTTAACAAGATTTGCAAACCGTTTTTTTTTATTCAAAAATTTATCTCTTGATGAAATGTTTTCGAACACTGGATATTTAAAGAACTGGGTTTTCCTCATTTTTTTCAGAGAAGATTGGTTTAAGACAACATTTAGGGGGCTGGTTACAAATTGAGTAAGATCAGCAATGTTTGTGATCACCCTGTATCATTAAACAAGCAAAATGTTCTGTAACTTTAGGTTTGGTAATATGGACCCAGTACAATTTTTTTATAAATTTCTGTGTCGACAGCATGTTCATGGGCGTCGGCACTTGCCCCCTCCTGGAAAATTCTAATAAGTAAAAAAATTATTTAAAAAAAATTACATTTAAAGCTTTAAAATTATGTCATTAGATTTGAAATGATTAGCCAAATAAAGTTTGTCACAGTGCCATTTTTGAGTCAAACCAATCTGACTTGCATTTATAAGTTATGAAATTTAGATATATATATATTCTGAAATTTTGCACTTTTAAGTTTGCCCCCTCCTGAAAAATTTTCTAGCGACGCCACTGAGCATGTTAAATAAGAGATAAAAGCATTTATTGAAAAAAAAAAAAAAAGCATGTGTTTTATAATATACAGAGTTATAAATGAAAATTATTCCCACTTTCAGATAAATTGAAAAAACACTTTTGAAACAATATACTGCAATCGAAATACAAATGGATTTGGTATGAATTATTCTAGTTTATATTCTAAATGGAAAAAGTTAAGTAAGAAATTAGTTCACTTAGAAAATCAATCCCGTTTTTTAAACGATTGTAAATATTTTAACATCATTCCAAATTCTTTACGAATCAACAGTAAATTTATTTGAAAAAACTTCCCACATGAAGTCCGAAACTTCGAAAATAAAATTTTAAATAAAGCTAAACGTATTAACAAAGCAACGTACTACAAAAACAGAGATAATGAAAGAACTTTAAGCGACGAAATCAGCAGAAAAACGAATCATCAAAACTTTGAAACTATGGAAAATAAAATAAACTTTTTCCGAAATCGAGAATAATATTAGCATAAAGAAGCACAATAAGAAATTAAAATTTTTGTTTAAAAATATAATGTTAAACAAACCTAAAATACCGAGAAACACCCATACATTAACCTATCAAAATATCAAACCAATACACATGAAGATACCATATTAAAAATGGGACCGGAATACATCTTAGAGCAACCCATAAACATAAAAGATAGCATAGCCAAAATCGAAACTGCCATTAACAAAATTCCAACTCATAATCAAAATATAATAAGAAACACTGCTCAAAAAGAAATAACAAACCTGATGAAAAATAAAAACATTAACAGATACGACCTAAAAGCTTTAAAATCTTTGAAAAATAATAAAGAAATAACCTGCACAATGACAGATAAAACAGGCAAAATAGCAATTTTAGACCGAGATGATTACATCAATAAAATGAACGAAACCATCTGCGAAATCAATGCCATAGAAAAAAAGGATCCAAATAAAAAAACTCAATGAAAAAGTTAATGAACTAATCAAAAATGGCCATTGGCCGAATAACCAACCTCCAAAAATAGACAATCACGCACCAAACACCCCTAGACTTCTTGGAAAATACAAAGACCATAACCCCCCCCCCCCCCCAAAAAAAAAAAAAAAAAAAAAAAAAAAATCAGACCCATAGTTAACAAACGCGAAAGCCCAACTTATAATTTAGAAAAATATATGACAAATATTTACAAGAAAATTCTTCCCCCATCACAATATAGCTTAAACTCAACTGAGGATTTCATCAGAAGAATAAAAAACTTTGAAATTCAACCAAATCATAAATTTATTAGTTTTAATATAATTAACCTATATCCCTCTATCGACACCGATGAAATAATTAATACAATTAACAACGAAATAGAAAGAAATTATAGTCCACTAATAGCCCAAACTTTAAAGTCTACAACCAATTTAATTTTAAAAGAAAGTTTTTTCAAATTTAATCAAAAGGTATACCAACAGGTCAAAGGGGTTCCGATGGTGTCCCCTATATCAGGGATTGTAGCCGAGTTTAAATTAAGAAAATTAGAGGATACTATTTTAGAAAAATTGAAACAGAAAATAATATACTGGAACAGATATGTAGATGATATTTTTGCCATAATCCATGAACAACAAAACACAACCGAACTCCTAAATGATTTAAACAGCTTATATAAAAATATTCAATTCACTAACGAAATAGGATTAAACAATGAAATTAATTTCCTCGATGTCAAAATCAAAGGAATGAACAATACAATCAACACAACTGTCTACAGAAAACCTACCTCCAGTAAAGAAATTATCAACTACAATAGTAAAACCCCCTATAAATATAAATTAAACGCCATTCAATCCTATATTAATCGAGCAATACTTATATGTACAGAACCAGAAGACCTTAAAAACGAAATCAATTACATCAGAAACTTAACAATAAAAGCAAACTACCCTAAAAACCTTGTAGATAAACTTTATAAAAAACGTATAAAGAAAATCGATAATATCCCTAGCTACCAGAAACCAAATAAAAAAATACACTAGTGCAATACCTTACGATCGCGGAGCCGCAGTGAAAATCAAAAATATCGCAAGCAAACTAGATGTAAACATTCCAATTAAACCAAACCCAAATATCTATCAAATAATCAGAAACGATAAAGATAACATTCCCCCCCTCGAATCCGCCGGCATTTACAAGATCCCTTTTAAATATCCAAACAATAATAACGGTTGCTATGTAGGATTGACTAAGAGAAAAATTAACACAAGAATTAAGGAACATACTAACGACATAAAATTTGGCAAATACGGCACCGTGCTAGCACAAACATATAAAAATGAAAATATCGAACTAGATTTTTAAAATACCGAAAAAATCGCGAACTATAACAGTCACAACTATGCACTTTTTCGAGAAACCATTGAAATTATCACCCAACCGAATGCATGCAACCTGGACCAAGCAGCAACAGGTATAGACGCCACCTGGCGCCATATCCTGAAGAAAGAAGTTAAAACACCTACAGAAAATCTTCAGAAGCGCACAGAATGGATCGACGATGGGGGGGGGGGGGGGGGGGGGGCTAATAAGAAAGTACTTTGCCAAAAGAGTCACATCGGTAAAGCTAAAGTAAGGTTTTTTTGTTTATTTGATTATGCTTATTTTATTTATTTATTTATTTTTTTAAATAAATGCTTGTATATCAATTATTTAACATGCTATCGTCACACAAATTCATCAAAAGATTGTACTGTGTCTATATTAACATATCCTAATATTATAGACCATTTCGTTCATTTAATGATACATGGTTATCACAAACATTGATTTTACTCAATTTGTTAGTGGCCCCCCCTAAATGTTGTCTTAACCCAATCTTCACTGAAAAACATGAGTAAAACCCCGTGCTTTCATTCTGTACATACATATCAACCTATCGACAGGGTAGTTATATTACAATATAAAACATCTTGCAGTTAAAAAAGGATAACAGAGGGCCAATAAATTTGTTTTATAAGTAATATGTAAAATTTGCTGAAAAAAAAGTCCTCCTCGTAGTATTTTACATTGAAAAATATCAAATTTCACAAATAGGATGACCCACATTGAAAAAACATATTTTAATAAATATGTTTTAATGTCAATAATAGAAAAATGTGTACAAAACATGTCAACTCCAAATTGTCCGGGCATTTATCACAAGTTAGTGTGTGATAAAATGAATCAGAAACTCAGGAAACACAATGTTAGGGATTTTACAATGTATATATCGTGAAGGTTTTGTTCAAGTATCTAGGAACGCAGTAGTGTTCTGCCCTGCCAAGCTAAAACAAACGTTAAGAAAAACAAATGAAATTTATAAAGTAAGAAAGTTAATGGTGAAGCGCTGCAAGAGTATATTACGTCGACATAACATCTTGGACTTTTTGACTACCTGTATCTCAGCTCCCTGGTCCCCAAGAACTATAATTTTTTGCACAGGCCTTGAGCATACCCTTAAGACAAAACATACAAATTTGCATGTTGATTCAAATAATAGGGCCTGAGTAATATAACTTTGAAAACCTGAAATTTGCTGGCTGCTTTATTCTTCTTTTTCTCCTTGTTAATTTTACAAGCATAGAGCCTAAAGTTCTGTAGCTATTGAGCTGAAAATTTGCATGAACATTCCTTCTGACCTGTATTAGTGCCTCTTGCAATCCAAAAATTTTTTGGTCAATATACAGGATAATTACTTTAAATTTTGTAATATTTAATGCAAAAATTTCGTGAAATTGTCAACTGATAATGCTAGGTTTTTTTTTTTTTTTTTTACGAAAATGACAGAATAAAGACAATTTTTTCTTAAAATTTTTGAAAAATTTATAAGAAATTTTTATTAATGAGAAAAATAATTGATAAAAAATTGGATTTAAATTTGCAGAGTGATTTTTTTTTTTTTTTTTTATCGGCAAATTTCATAATAAATAAATGCTTAAAGGATGTGCTAAATTGGCTTTTAACAAAAGTAAAGCAGAGGATTAAATAAAAGAGCAATTCGTTATCTTTATAAAATTACGGATGACATATATAAAAAAATTTTGTTCATATATTATGTAAGAGAAATATTGTTATGGAAAAATTCAAATATGGCATTTTAGTGTTTCTGTGAGTTTTTAGGTCTCCTGAATTCATTTTGTATTTTTATAGTGATGAAGGTATGCATGTATGTATAGTGAATATGATAGCGTCTAAACGCTGTATTTGATTGAGCTCAAATTCAGCAGGTATGCTAGAGGTGACACATAACTACATCGATTTTAATGATGTAGAACTTAGGTTTTTTTCTTTACACGGATATAAAGTAGAATTCTTATAATAACAATTTATGGTCTGAAATTATTTGAAGTTTGTTGATAAGTTTAGGGCGTCTTGTGAATTCAATTTTATTTTTTTAATAGTGATGTCTGCATTTATGTGTCTGTATGTATGTGAGTGAATGCAATAACATCTGAACACTAAATTCCATTGCATTCGAATATGGTATTTAAATATGATCACCATCGCATGAAATAACTTAATGAGTGTAGGACTAATGTGTATATTCATGGGAGTGAATGAGCACGATAGCGTCTAAATGCTGCATTCCATCGAATTAAAATGTAGTATGCATGTTAGGTTGGGCCAAAAAATGAAAATTTTAGATAAGCGATTTCTAATAGCGAAAAAAAGTTGTACTTTGGCATCCTGAATTTAGGAAAAATAATTTAAAAAATAAATATTTTTATCTTTAGTTTGCGCATGAACTCCAAAATTTGAAAAAAGGTTAAATTTCAAAAAATTTTATTGAAATACAAATATTATTAGTTTTTGTTCTAATACCATTTAAATGCTTCCTTTTAACACTCTTTCCATATATCTTTAAAAATATTTATATTATTTTACAGTTATTAGATTGTGCATAAGCCATAAAGTTTTGTAAAATTAACCAAAATTTTAATTTTTGTAGCTTTTTTTTACAAAATGCAGTTTTTCGTTTCTTGTAGTCTAGTTTTACATTTTTAAGAATAAATGTGTATTGTTCACATCTTCGTTTATTTTGCAATTATAATTTATGAACATCAACAACCTAAACCTGACCAAGGAGAGATGGTTGCACTTAGAGTTCTATCCTGCCCTTACCATCCAACCAACCATGATGGACAGTTATTTACAATATTTACATATTTAAAGTGCATTTACATTTATATTTATTATATGATTTTAAACAAGTTTCTATTTTTGGATTAAAGTTGGAAGTTGGATTTATTACTCAGTTGGCATTGATAATCGCAAGTGTAAATTTGTTATAAATCTATTTGAAATCTGAGGACTTCGGGTTTAGTACCATTTAAGCTTTTTTTTTTTGAATTAATGAGAGTTGATTGTTCTGAGTAAACTTTAAGTGGAATGAAATCCTTAATTTATTTTAATGTATTAGTGAAACATCGATAGAGCCAAATTATTAATAAATAATGTAGATAAATTGGATTTTTTGCTTAAACTCTATTAAAAGAATATTTTTATTTATTTATTTATTTTTTTGGAGTAATTTTCTTTTAAACAAACTTTACTTTCATTTTAGGAAACTGGAGCTTTAAAAATTGGTTGCCATGTGGGTCCACTTACCTCAGGGCATGTGTATTCAGGAGGTATGCAAAATATTATCTACTTGATATAGCTAATTTATAATTCACTAGCCTTTTGGTTACTTTTGGCTTATTTAGATTTTTTTTTTTTTTTTTTTTTTTAAATCTTATAAACTGAGTTTTTTGCTGAAAGTTTTCATTTTGTTTAGTGCAGTGAAAATATGTTAATGTAGGTCTATGAGAAATTGTCCCTATAGATGTATTTGAATTCTCTTGGTTGTTTTGTACATGAACTAGTTGTTGAGTTTTAATAAAAAATTTTAGTTTGCATGCCTATGATACAGATTTAAAATATGGACTGTAGACTTCCTATTATTTTTAAGTTACGATAGTAACAGACACTTAAACACCAGACATGCAAACCTTTCAGAAGCGTTGGTCAAGGATTAATTGGTTGATGATGCACTAAAATACAGTGAAATTTTGAAGGCGAAGGGGGCATTTATTACTAATTAATTCTATAAAATAAAGTTACTTGACTATATCACTTAAAGAAAATGATATATTAATATTTTGTATAGTTAATATTAGGGGTGGGAATCGATTAAGAGTTTTAGCTGGGTTAATCGTAGTTCATCAATTGATTAATCGGATTTTTAATTGGTTTTCATTTTTCTTTATATAATTTTATTTCAATGATGAATAAAAACTCTCATGTTGTATGTGTGTGTGTGTGTACTATTCGTAAGTCTGACTGATTTTTTTTTTTTTTTTCCTAAAAATTTTCGTCTAATCAATTATTTGTTTCATAACAGAAATTTAAATGAATTTTCAGAGTAATAATTGGTGACTTTAAGTGTCAATTTTATATAAATATTTTCACCTATTCAATTTTATTTATTATTATTATTATTTTTAAATAATTTTTTTCGATTCATTTTGAAAGAAACATTAAATGAATTTACATATATGTTAGTTTCATATTTGCTGGCCTTGTCCGTCTTGCTTGTCACTATTTTTAAATGAATTCTCAAAATTCCATATCATTATCATAAAAATCTCAAATTCTTATATTTTAGTTCTTTGTCACTTTGGACTAGAACACAGAATGTTATTTTCTGTTTCTACTTCAATAGTTACTATCAGCAATTCTGAACAGACAATAAAAGCTTTAAGATACTGTGAAACTCTGTTGACAGAGTTTCACAGTACCCCCATCAGAGGGATAGTGAAAATCTCAATCCTTTCTTTTTTTTTTTTTTTTTTTTTTTTTTTTAATCTTTAGCATTTCTATTTTTTCAAAGCTTCTTGTTTCTCAGAATACTATTACCCTAGCCAACACTTTCTGTAGAAGGCTACAGACAGGTGGTGTTGCTCCAGCATGTACATGAAGCGGCATTTTTTTTAATAACTGTCCTCCCCCTTTTATCTATCAACAAAAGTGCAACAACTTCTTTTGAGAGGTTTTATTTTTATTTATTTATTTTATTTTATTTTTTTGCTTTTTCATTATTTGATGAATGTTTCTTAGAAGGTTCATTAGCAAAATATGTGAAAAAAATATTTTGTAGGCAGAACAATATTTTTTACTTTAATTCGTAGTTTTAAAATTTTAATCGGATTTTGAAAATTTTTAATCGAATTAATTGGTCCGATTAACTCTATTAAAAAAAATTGATCGGGACGAAGCATTGATCAATTAACCGAACCGATTAATCAGCACAGCCCTAGTTAATATGCATTAAAGCAATTACCTGTTAAAATAATTAATACAGAAATGCAAATTAAATTCACAATCTGAATGAGTACTTACCAGAAACTAATTGAAAAATATGAAATTTTTCACTAACCTTTATATTTCATTTTCATTGAAGTAACTGCTAAAATTGGACAATATTATATCCAATCTATTATTGGGAAAGAAACTCAATTTCATATTAATTTGATACTGTATACCAAAAAATGAAGAAAAGACAATGAAAATTTGAATAAATTAAACTTCTTAGATAGGATGGACTGTCCACTTAATTGGATGAAAGCAAATACAGAAAACTATGAAACCAAACAGCAGCACCGGCCCGAGCAAATTTGGCGCCCTAAGCAACATGTTTTAATGGCGCCCCCTTAAAACAAAATTTTTACAATATAAAATACAGAGACAATCAAATACTGTAATAAATAACAAAATATTTATTTCTATCACATATTTTACATTATTTTTTAGGCGTCAATTTAGCAATAGTAGAAACAATATCCTTCAAATCATTTATCTAAATCTTGCTCTATTGATAATGTTTACAATCCTACAAATCTTTCTTATGTTATTGTAGAACAAAGGTAAGTTTGTATTAATTTTAATTTTGTAAAACTGCGTTCACTACTGGCCACGGGCAACGGAAGTGTCAGCAACACCTTTATTGCAGTTACTAAATTTCTTACATAATTCAACGTCCTAAGAGTCTCAGTGAGTCAGATATTCTCCTAATCTTTAACAGAGTTTTATAATCGCTTTGGAAGTTTTATTTTACGACACATAATCATTAGGTACGCATCTGAAAGAAGAATTTTTCTTTTTTGTCCGTTTGAACCTCTCATGAACTGAAATTTTTGCTGTATCAAGATATGTAATCTAAAAATTAATTTAAAAATAATGTTTAGCATCACATGTTTAAGTTCATCTGCAGATTCATAATTAAATTGCTTTTTTTTTATAAGCAGACTGACTCGGCCTCTGATGCGAATGATGCCGAAATATCAATTTTTTCTGAAACGTTTCTTTCTTTTCAAATCCCAAATCACTTTTACAACTTTTGGGAAAGGTTTTTACTTTCTTCTATATGTAATATAGAGAAAGTATTGGATTCGCGAAAATTTTCGACCTCCGTTTTTTGACGGATCTACACGTTTTTGGATGTCCTGAACACGAATTGATAGTTTTTAGAAAATGTCTGTCTGTGTGTCTGTCTGTCTGTGTGTCTGTGGTTTAGTGTTTTCACCGTATCTCACGAACCAATGAATGAAATTCAACCAAACTTGGTATATAGTTGGACCCTGGCGGGGCATTGTGCTGATTAGATTTGGGAATCAATAGCCCAGCAGGTGGCGCCGTGATCGCATTTTATGTAAATTTTTAACATGGCAGTATAGGACAAATTTTAGTATTTTTCACCGTATCTCACGAACCAATGAATGAAATTCAACCAAACTTGGTACATAGTTGGAACCTGACGGGGCATGGTGCTGGTTAGATTTGGGGATAAATCGTCCAGCAGGTGGCACTGTGATCGCAAAATTTCGTATTTTTCACTGTATCTCACGAACCGATGAATGAAATTGAACCAAACTTGGTGTATAGTTGGACCCTGACATGGAAAGGGTCTGATTAGATTTTGGGATCAATCACCCAGCATTTTTTGTGGTCGCTGTAATTAATTTCAGCCGATAATTTTTTCATTTTCTGGTGTTTTATGAAGAGTAGAATCAAATATATTTTTTTCAATACTTTTTGAAGATGAGACCTTTTGAATGTTTCCTTGTTAGAAAAAAAATAATATATATATATATATATATATATATATATATATATATATATTTTTTTTTTTTAATATTGTTACTGGTTGAATATGTATTACTTTTAACAAAAAAAAAAAAAAAGAAAAACTTAGAAAAAGAATCGTATTTTTTTTTTATATATATATATATATATATATATTGTTACTGATTGAATATGTATATAGGAAAATATAGAAGAAAGTCTTGTGGTGGCCACAACATACTAGTTGATTTTAGTGGTGCATTCAGAGCAGCGTTCAGGTCAAACTTTGTTTAAAATTGGCCAGATTAATTTCGAACAAAATAAGATATTCAATAAACTTGAAATCAGCAATCTTTTTAGCAAGTGACTGAGCCTTGATTCGCAAATGATTTCTAGGTAAATCACACAGATTATTGTCTTCATAAATATCCATGAATGCTTCACGCACATCAGTTTGTTCATGTAGCAGTGGTCGCAAGGCATCAATACAGCGCTTTGAATATACAGTGTGGCAAGTGTTTATAAACGAAAGCTTAAAATACTGCTAAAAAAATTAAGCCTCCTAGATAGCGCTGCAATCAAAAGTTTTGCTCAAATCAAAAACATTTCATAAAAGGTGGTTCGCTTTTCCCAGTTTCTTCTGCTCAGTCACATGATCTAAACACATAAGTAAACGATAGGTGTTTTCAAGCAATAAACTCGACCACACTGACCTCTGATGAGAGGCTTAATTGTTAGGGCACTGATTTGCTGTTCGCTTTCCACACTTTGTATTCTAGGCGCTGTAACATCAATCTGACACTCACACCTTGCGTCACTCAGAGTTTACAGTGTCAAACAAAGTATAGAACTCAATAGGGTATGTCAACGTTGAGTTGAAACAGAGAAATATAAATGTATAAATTGCACCAATAATTCAAAAAAGACATAACTGTTAGACAACAATTAGCTGCATCATTAACCACAATATTTAGTATGTATGTGATCTGCAAGGAATGAAAAAAGCATGTAAATAAAATTTGTATCTAAAATTCTTTTTTTTTTTTTTCTGTGCTTACTATCTTATATTATTTCTGTTATTGTGTCCCTGTCTAAGTAAATTTTCTGTTGAAAGTGGCATCTATTCAGAATTATTTCAGGTAGTTCAATGCCAGTGGTATCCTTAAGAGGAACAAATTCCAAAAACATTCTTTATTTTCACTTTCATACTTAAACGACTTTATCATCATTTGTCACATTTACAAACCGAACGTTGATAGAAATGCGTTCAATATAACTCATGTCTGATAACAATCGAGAAATATTGAGTAATACTTAGTAGAGTGGATGAGAGACGTTACGATTTTTTCTGAACTGTATTATCCAATATGACGATAAATTCGTTTTAGGTATTTTTTCCCTGGTAATAAGTTTGAATCTCTTTGTCATCAATCTTTTAAAAATATCAAGCGAAGTTTCTAGAAATAAAAAGTTAGCAGAACTGCCCATAGTGTAGCATTTGTGCAATGTAAAACTCATTACCTATCTTCTAGAAATAAAAGACAGCATTCAGGGAAAGTATGTAGAAACAAGAGAAAATGTGCAAGGAAAAGACCAAGACATCAAAAAAGATGTGTAAGAGATTATTCAAAAGATAAAGCATGATGTACATAAGCAAATCTAAACACTTGAAAGGAAAGTCAAAACCTTATATTTGCGACAAGGTACAGCCCCACTAAAAAATTACTTTTAAGTATGGTGTAAAAGCTGCTATTATTAGATGGACCGACTTAATGGGTTGTTTTCAAAACTCAATTTGATGCTGTGAATTCTACGAATGGTACTCTACGAATCAGTATTATAGTTAAATCAAGTTAGCTGTTTCACACTCTTCCCCCAGCGCATTTTGGAACTGCAACACCTATGGGCGATCCCTACCTATCTGAACTGCACCAAGTTTAATGGGTTTGATACCGTCCATAGGGGCAAAGATAGCCAAGTCACTGCATGGCGATCACCTATAGTCGGCAGCAAAATTAATGAAGCACAAATCCAGAATTTTTTTTATTTTAGTTTGATTGCTTTAAGTTTTTATCATCAACTTACTTTTTTATGAACAGCACAAAGACTAAGATCATGATTCGACAAATATTAATTTAACAAAACAGCATTAGGTGTGTGCCTCTTTCAAATACATATTATTGCTAGTGCTTCAATAATTTTGCTGTCAACTGTACACATAACTTCATGTTTCTGTCAACTGATTAAGAGACTACACCAATACTACTTGAATTATGATGATATTTTTGGACACAATGCTTGACCTGCACACCCATACCTTCAAGATTGCACAGTTAGAGCCTACAGAGCATGAATCTGAATGAATGAATGAATTTTGAGCTGAGTGCAAAGCTAGCTGAAAGATATAGGAGAAAAAAAGAATGAACAAAGTGATAAACTGAGAACTAATGGCCAGGGAATATTAGAGATTTATTTAAAGGTACTGAAATAGCCACTGGAGGGAGGAAGATGCAATTTAGGGTTGTGCATAACATAATTTATAAACTGTAAAAGGCTTAGCAGAAAATTAAGAGCCAAAATAAGAGCATGTTATACACTGGAGCCAGAGCTGCCTAATAATTGAGAAAAGAGGGACTATCTTAATTTTGATCACCACGGAGGGATAGTATCCGCGTTTTTAGCCCAATGAGCTGGTAACGCTCCAGCGCATCTTATTAGATAAACTATCCAGTTTGACACCCCAGAAAACCAATTCGAAGATTAGCTATATAATGCATTTTTACCAGACTAATTAAAACTCGCCAATAAAAGCCCTACAAATGTCTTCAGGTCATAGCAACAGACCTGTGCATTTCTGTCCTCTTTAAGATAAAGATTGTTAGTGTTATACTGTGCTTCCAAGATTTCACTATATCTATTCAAAAGCAACGTTAGTTGGCAAAAAAAAAAAAAACAAGAATCTTTGTTGCCTGGTTTGTGCCGCCCCTGAATTTGAGCGCCCTAGGCCATCGCCTAGCTTGCCTATATGGTCGAGCCGGCCCTGCCAAACAGAACAGACTTCTTCCTGAAAATGCTGAAAAAATATTGTTCTTGCATCATAATTTCAGACTACATAAATAATTTTTTACACCTGAAGACCATTTTTTTTTAATTTTTTTTTTATTGCTACATATATATAAATCATGTAGCTTGTTTCTCTAAGTATCAAAAAACATTTATTAAAGGAATAATGTGTTATTATTATGATCTTAACAGAACCTGGTGAGCTTCTGTTAAGGAAAAAAAAAAATAAAAAAAAAAATCACAAAAAAGACAGAAATTTCAAATTATTGTTTAATGGGTATTTTTCTTCTCCCTCTCCTATTTTATGTATTTAAGAGTAATTTTTTTTAAAGTTGGACACTTTTGATAGTTGACATCTTCAATTTTTCCGAAACTTTCAGGATGTGTTAGTAGTACTGTGATAAGAAAAAGTGAAATTTAATTTTTTCTGAATTTGATTTGTTCGACCTAGAGAGGGGGGTCGAAGTTTGAGGCCATAAATAAATGGTGCCATTTTAATATCATTTTACTCCTAAAGCCATGAGTGACCCATGTCAATTTTTTTAAATACGGATACTACTTGATACAAAGTACATTTTAGCATAAACAGTTTGGTGGGTCATTCTTGGCTTTAAAGGCCAGGGTCCTTCAAAAGTGCAGTTTTCATTGATTTTTTCCATGTTTTCAGTCTGAATATCTGCTAAGGCCATGAGTGCCCCATAGAAATAATTATGGGTTTAATTACACACCTTAGTACAGAACTTAAAAATATTTAAAATTGCATGGGTCACTCTTGGCTTTAGTAGATAAACGGTCTCAAAGTTGAAAATTTTCAAAAAAAGGTCAAATTTGATGGTAAATTACTCTATAAGCCATGAGTCAATAACTATGAGAGAGAGTTTTAATTATACCCTAGATGGTCTAGTTTTAGACCCAGGTTACAAACCTATGGGGCTTGCAAGATTTATTTAGATATAGTTTATTTTATATCGCCAATGTGTACCTGTTCTATGTAGTACAAAACGCTTGAGACCCAATTTTGTAATGCATTAATGCTTGTTTAAAACTTCCCATTTTACATTACAGAGGTCAGCATCAAAATAAATATAAAATAAATATAAAATTTAAAAATCTGGAGTGACTCCACTCGACTTTCCGAACATTGAGTAATTAACAGTTTTGTAGATAAAGCCTATAAATGCTAGATTCACCAAAATGCTTATAGTTACTGCAACAGTGATTTATAATATTCATATAAATTTTTAGCTCAATTGAAAAAGGCGTTTAGATGCTATCACACTTTTAAAAATTTGGTCCCATAGGTCATAATGATAAAGAATTTTTTTTTGTGTCCCTGTAAAAAAACTGTAAGTGCTAAATTCACCAAAATCTATACAGTTGGTGCAACTGTGACCTATAACATGTGTACAAATTTTTTGCTCAGATTAGTAAGGCGTTTAGACACTATCACACTTTTAAAAATTTGGCCTTATAGGCCATAATGATAAATAATTTTTCTTTGTGTCCCTGTAAAAACACCATAACTTCTAGATTCTCCAAAATCTATTAAGATTGAGTATCTGTGACCTATAATATGTGTATAATTTTTTTACTCAATTGAATGAGGCGTTGATACTATCGCACTTTTAAAATTTTGGTCCCATAGGCCATAATGATGAAGAATTTTTCTGTGCGTCCCTGTAAAAAAACTAAGGGCTAAATTCATGAAAATTAATAGAGTTTGTGCTACGGTGACTTCCAGCATACGTACCAACTTGCAGCTCATTCGAGCAAAGCGTTTAGACGCTAGCGTGTTCACTCATACACATGCACACATACATACATACATCATCGCAAAAATAGTGAAAACTGACTCAGGGGACCTTGAAACGTCATGGAAATCAAAAATACAATTTTTAAGTTCTTATTCATTGCCAATAAAGGGAAGTACAGACACACATAACCTACTTTACAATGTAAAAAAAGATGTGTATGTAAACATCTGTCGATTTTATGAGGATAAAACTGTTTTTGAGTACCGTTTTTTACTGTGAGTAAAAATTCAAATTTTTAAGTGATGTTGCATTTCATGTAACAATAATTGGTGATTTTTTCTGATTGATTCAGCGTTTATAGTGTATAGGTGCAGCTTGCTAATCATATGATTTGAAATGCCCACGAGCATAAGTACTGGTAACTTAACATCTCGTGAAGTGAAAATTGTGGGCAGGGGCCAGCTGAAACAAATATAGGGGAAGCTACTTGAAACACCTGTTTCAATTAGTATCATGCGCAATTTTTATTATTATTATTATTATTATTTTGTATACAGTCTTGTTTTCATCACCCTATATATGTTTTACATAATATAACAATATGCACATTTCAGATGTATCTTAGGTTATTTATTACTTTCCGAACACTATAGTGAGGAAAGTATTGTAATCATGTCAAAAATCCGAATTTGAGATTTTGATGTTTCTATACGTTTCGAGGTTCCCCAAGTCCGTCTTCACTCTTTTTATGATGATGTATGTATGTATGTGTGTATGTGCAGTGGCGGATTTAAGGGGGGGGAGCTAGGGGGCTGAAGCCCCCCCCCAAATTGACATTCACAATTGAATATTGCAATTGTAAATTTTTTATTGGTCTAGAATAACACTTTGAAAAACCTTAGCCCCCCCCCCCCCCCCAAAAAAAGTCAAGTTCTGGATCCGCCACTGTGTATGTGTGTGTGTATGTGTGTGAGTGAACACACTAGCGTCTAAATGCTTTGTTTGAATGAGCTGTAAGTTGGTACGCATGTTGCAAGTCACCGTAGCATGAACCCTATCGATTTTGATGAATCTAGCACTTATAGTTATTTTACAGGGACACAAAGAAAACTTGTTTATCATTATGGCTTATGGGACCAAAATCTTAAAAGTTTGATAGCATCTAAACGCTTTATTCAATTGAGCAAAACATTTATACACATATTATAGGTCACAGATACTCATTCTGTATAGAATTTGGAGAATCTAGCACTTATAGTGTTTTTACAGGGACACAAAGAAAAGTTCTTTATCATTAGGGCCTATGGGACCAAATTTTTAAAAGTGCGATAGCATCTAAACGCCTTATTCAATTGAGCTGAAAATTTATATGAACATTATAAATTACTGTTGCACTAACTACAAGCATTTTGGTGAATCTAGCATTTATAGGCTTTATCTACAAAACTGTTAATTACTCAATGTTCGGAAAGTCGAGTGGAGTCACTCCAGATTTTTTAATTTTATATTTATTTTGATGCTGACCTCTGTAAAGTAAAATGGAAAGTTTTAAACAAGGATTAATGTATTACAAAACTGGGTCTCAAGCGTTTTGTACTACATAGAACAGGTACACATTAGAGATATAAAATAGACTATATCTAAATAAATCTTGCTAGCCCCATAGGTTTGTAACCTGGGTCTAAAACTAGACCATCTATGGTATAATTAAATCTCTCTCTCATAGTTATTGACTCATGGCTTATTAGAGTAATTTACCATGAAATTTGACATTTTTCTGAAAATTTTTAACTTTGAGACCATTTATCTACTAAAGCCAAGAGTGACCCATGCAATTTTAAATATTTTTAAGTTTTGTACTAAGGTGTGTAATTAACCCCATAATTATTTCTATGGGGCACTCATGGCCTTAGCAGATATTCAGGCTGAAAACATGGAAAAAATCAACGAAAACTGCACTTTTGAAGGACCCTGGCCTTTAAAACCATGAATGACCCACCAAACTGTTTATGCTAAAATGTACTTTGTATCAAGTAGTATCCGTATTTAAAAAAATTGACATGGGTCACTCATGGCTTTAGGAGTAAAATGATATTAAAATGGCACCATTTATTTACGGCCTCAAACTTTGACCCCCTCTATAGGTAAAACAAATGAAATTCAGAAAAAAATAAATTTCACTTTTTCTTATCACAGTACTGCTGACATATCCTGAAAGTTTCGGGAAAATTGGAAATATCAACTATCACACCTCCATAGACTTTGTCCAGCTTTTAAAAAAATGGCTCTTAAGAATAAATCGTTTTAACACTTTCCAACAAGATTGAAAAGTGTTAATGGTTGTTTGTCGTGTTATGGACTTGGAGGGGAAAAAAAAGACACTATATAGGACTGAAGGTTTTAAGCACGACTTTAGCTATATATCCAAGGCAAATGTCAGAGTAGAGATCTTTTTGTGGACAGTCACTAATCTGTTGCAAAGTGGCCAAGATGCTGCAATGACAGGAAAAGAGATGTTCAGGTGACAGTTCTGTGTCAGGGCCTCAGTTTCTGCAGTGCAGGTACTTTGTAGTTCCATCTTTTTAGATTTTCATCCCTCTTAGGTGGTGTGTTCCGAGTCTGGTAAGGTAAGTAGTTCACAGATTTGATGTTGTAAGTTTCACTCCCTTATCCTTTAATCTTGACTTTGCCACTGCATTAATATCATTAAGTGTTACAGCATAGGGTAGTTTATCATTGTTGAGCTTTCTTGCCTGTTTTCGCTAAGGCATCTGCAGTCTCATTTTCGTCAATTCTCAACATGTGCTGGCACCCATTGCTTGATGCATTTAAAAGTGTTAATGACTTCAGTTTGTCTGTCTGTCCATCTGCTGTCTGTGCTCTAATATGTTATTCAAGTTCACTGTTGAATGTTCCGTATTGAAAATGGAATGAATACCTCTACTGGTTTGTGTACAGGGACACCCGAAAGTATTCCAAAGCATTATGTTCTATGAGAGGTATTTCTATAAACCATATTTTAATACTGTTACGCAAATCTTAATGAAAGTGAAATATGTTATTCAAGTTCACTATGGGATGTTTTCTATTGAAAATGTAGTAAATACCACCATTTGTTTGTGTACAGGGACACTTAAAAGTATTCCAAAGCATTTCGTTCTATGAGAGGTATTTCTATAAACCAAATTACTTTACATAAATCTTAATAAAATTGAAATATGTTATTTATATGCACAAATATTTTTTATAGAATATAGTATGATTAGCTTTAGATGTATAATGCCACACAAAAATAGTTAATTACATTCTGGGCTGTTATCGGAAATTTACAGGAATTGTATTTTCATTTACATTAAGTGTTTTTTAATATTTTCTAACAATTTTTAAAAGTGAATATGACTTCAATTTGTGTATCTGTCTGTCTGATTGTTCATCTGTCTATCTGCCCATCTGTCCTTCCCCAGCATCCATAAGTATTTTCAGAAATTTAAAAATATAATATATGTTATTAAAGTTCAGTATGGTTAAAGTAATTCACTATGTTATTAAATTTCCCTATTAAAAATGACATTAATAAGTCCTGTACAACTGGTTTGTGTACAGGGACACCCTAAAAATTCCAATGTATTGTATTTTAGGAAAAACATATTTATAAAGCACATTTACTGCAAAAGTTGTAAAGAAATTGATTTTTAATTTTAATATGCTAAAAATAATGCTTTGTATAGAATAATATAATATGGTTAACCTTCAGATTTACGGGCTATACTAAAATATTCAGGTACATTAACGACTGCATTTTCTTTTGCATTAAGCATTTTTAATACTTTCCAATGATGTTTAAGATTGATTTTGAATTGAATTAGTCTATCTGTATACTCTTCAATCTTTTTGTCTGTCTGTTCTTTGATAACATAGACAAAGAACATAAGATATACGATAATATGTACAGTTTTAAAGTGTTAATAATCAATGTGTACCACATAATTTTTCATTCGTGATTTTTTTTTTTTTTTTTTTTTAATCTTTGAAAATGTGATTTTCATTTTGTTTAAATTTATGTATAATATTGTGTCTCTTTTATTTAAGTAATATATTTTTATGTTTAAGGTTTAAGGAACTAACTTTTTCTTTTTAAAAAACCCACTTTTTTTTTTTTTTTTTTTTTTACTGGGCTTTTGTTAGTTCACTGAGAAAAATGTATAAGGAAAATAAAAGAAAAAGAAAAAAAATGAGTTTTAATTCAGTTTAAAAAAGGAGAGGGTCATTCCAACTTTCATTTATGTTTCACAAAACGTACTTTGTTAAATTGTACTTAATATTCATCTGTTTTACTATAGCTCTAGTTTCTTTTCTCTTTTATAGGTAGTTCTGATGTCTTCATGGATCTTATTAATGTAACTGGGAAAGAAGTGTTATATGTAGGAGATCATATTTATGGGGATATTTTAAAGTCTAAAAAAACTAGAGGATGGCGTACATTTTTAATTATTCCTGAACTGCAGAGAGAGGTCCATGTGTGGACCAACAAATGTCACATTTTCCACCGGTTACAAGATTTAGATATTCAGTTAGGAGACCTCTATAAGTAATTTTTTTTTTTTTAGTTTAGTTTTTAGATTTTCAGGATGTTTTGTATACAAATTGTATTTTATAATCTTGTAGTAGTTTAGTCTGTTATAATTAAAAAAAAAAAAAAAAAAAAAAAGTCAAGCTTATTAAAAGATTTAAAGCATCTGTAAACATCTAGCATCAAGAGACTGATGTACCATCATTACTGCAAACCATCCCAGGAATCACTTCAGAATAGGAGTTTCTAAACTTTTTATACATTGCGACCCACTTGTTAGAAATAAAGTCTTCAGTGACTCACTTCGATCTTTTCACACTACAGATTCAGATATGCCAAGCAGTGGCGGATTTAAGGGGGGGGCTAGGGGGCTGAAGCCCCCCCCAAAACTCTGACATTCACAATTGAATATTGCAATTGTAATTTTTTTATTGGTCTAAAATAACACTTTGAAAAATCTCAGCCCCCCCCAAAAGTCAAGTTCTGGATCCGCCACTGATGCCAAGTATTACAGTTTGTCTGTAATTATTACGGATTTACGGCAATAATTATGGCATTATGGACAACATATAAAAATTACAGATTATATGCTTTTAAAAAAGTCGCATATATATTTTCGTTAAAAAAAAGAAACCCCACTGATGATCAAACACACAACAGAAGCATTCCGATTCTCAATCTTTCTCCATCCACAACATAAATGTCAATATTCATTTTAAACTTGCTTTATTAAATTTTAGAACTTATAAAAAAGTGGAATTGTTTCATTTCTTATTTATCTAATTATTTATATTTTGACTGTCCCTCCCAATTTCCAGCTAGTGATCAAAAATAGCTTCTTGAACCAAAAAAATTATAGAAGTGCTCAATATTTCTCACGTATGTAATTATTTGTAGGCTTTATTACTGAGCTTAAGAATCTATTTGTTTTTCCTTAATAAATTTAAAATACATATTATACCATCAAACAAAATATGTTAGATTTTATGCAAAGTACTAAAGAAAATAATAATAATAAAAAAAAATGTTTTAGTAAAAAAAAAAAAAAAAAAAAAAAAAACAAATGTTTTAGTATTTAATGCCATAAAAACAGTTGTCTATGAATAAGTGACTATAAAATAATAATAATAAGTAAAATAAATTTTTGAATCCCCCCCCCCCCATTAAAAAAAAAAAAAGAGATCCAAATGTTCCCCCCCCCTCCCCTCCAAAGCACGTTTTAAAAAAAAATCTTTCATTTTGTAAGAAGGTTAAATATATATATATATTTATTTACTTTTGTTTTAGAAATTTTTTAATTAATATATTATATTTGTTTACAAAAACAGTGCAAATCATTATTATATGTGGGCTTGTGTATAAAAATTCCGTGATGTGGTTCACGTCTCCACATTGTATAAGTGTATAACTCTGATTACTGATAGCTCTTATTGAAACTTGGCATTCCTGCAGATTTCTACAAAAACTTGACTCCCCCCCCCCCCCCCCACTCCATCTCATATCATGAAAAACGACAGTTTTTTGAGTGACGCAGGCGGAGGGACAAACGGGACGCTGCGAACTTATATATATGGCTAGTTTGACATCAAAGAGATTTGTAAAAGCCGACACTTAATATCTCAGCAAATATGCCATATTTTCTATTATACAATATTTCTTGCTGATGTAATTATTTTTTTACCCCCCCCTCTTTTCTTATCTCCAACTAGCCACCGTCGATTAAAAGCTCTGCAGAAGCATTTAGTTTCCCAATCTTTCTTCATCAGCAACATAAATGTCGATATTCATTTTAAACTTGCTTTATTAGATTCTATTGCCTATAAAGAATAGAATTGTTTAATTTCTCATTTATCTAATTATTTATATTTTGACTGCCCCTCCCGCTTCCCAGATGGTAATCAAGGATTACTTCTAGAGTCAAAAAAGTGATAGAAGTGCTCAATATTCCTCTCATATGTAATTTATTATTTTTAGGCTTTATTGCTGAACTTGATGAATTTATTGTTTTTTCCTTAATAAATTTAAAATACATACAATACCATCAAACAAAAGATATGTTAGTTTTTATGCAAGATTCATAAAGAAAAAAATAATAATAATAATAATGTTAGAGAGATCCAAATGTTTTTTTTTCCCCACCAGAGCAGGTTTTTTTTTTTACTTTCATTTTGTAAGAAGGTAAAGAAATACATATTTACTTTTGTTTTAGAAATTTTTCTAATTAATATTTTTTATACTTGTTTACAAAAACAGTGCAATTCATTGTTATATGTGGGCTTGTGTATAAAAATTATTCCATGACAAGGTTCACGTCTCCACGTTGCACAAGTATATAACTCTGATTACTGATAGATAGCTCTTATTGAAACTTGGTACCTCTGTGTATATATATAATATATAAATAATATCTATTTTTCAAAATTAAGACCATTATCTTTTATTTTATACATATGTATATTAAATAGTATTATATACTGTATTATATATATATATATATATATATATAATATAGTAAATAGTGCGGTACGGCGTGTCAGTTTCTGATGGCAGTACCATTACTGATAACAGTTTTAAGAAATTGGCAGCTCTCTATATATGTATATGATTTTAATATAAACTACTAGTAGGCGCCACTACATTTATTTATTTTTCATTAAAAAAAAATGGAAGAAAGAAAAAACTTTTAATTGCTTCGAAACATGTAGAAATAATTATTTAAAATTAAAGGAGGGTTTTTTGTTTATTGTAGTTGTAAATATATTTATGAAATAGAATTTTTACGCAGAAATTTCATTTTTTTTAAAAGCTTAACTTATATTTTCCATAAAATTTTTCTCCAGGTGATTTTATCTTATTTTTAAAATTATAGAAATGTAAAGCTTAATTTATATTTTGTCTATTTTTTCCCCCAAACATTTTATATGAAAATATATATGAAGTAATTTTTACCTCCAATTTTGATGAAAATTTAAATTGTGAATATTGGAGCATACTTAGCCTCAAAAGGGGAAACAAAATATACAAATATTTCCATTTTTAACATTTACTTGTTTTTTTTTTTTTTTTTTTTTTTTTTGGTAATTGTTTAATTTGTAATTATCTAAAAAGAAACTTAAGAGTTTGAGAATCCCAGTCAATAAATTTTTCTAGTGCGAAGCTTCTCCATTTTGTTTCCAAGTGGCAGGCTACTTGAAAATTTGTCAGTATGATAACGTTTGAAATACGGAATTAATACGCACTAAATTTGTAGTGTAGATTTATCTTAGAAATGTATTTGATATGTTCATTTGCCAACTTAATCTACCCTCTTGTTTCCCTGTGCTAGCACACTGAAAATTTCAAATTTACATTAGAAAGGTTTTATGAACCGATTTGCTTAAAACTCCATATATACAAGCCTTCATTAATAAATCCACTAAGTCTATTAATAAATTGTAGCTGCCATTTTGAAAAAAAAATGGTGGCAACTTCATAAGAAAAGATAAATTAGTTTACCCTTCCTAGGAGCCAGAAGGACTTATGATGCATTATGATGTACTGAAATTTTTTTTATGCAATATTTTTTTTTTTTTTGGGTCACTACATCAAAAATTAAGGAATATACATAAATAAAATACTCATCTTTGGGTTATTTAATCCATTGGAGCTAATTAATTAAATTGGTACTTTAAAGTACCGTCAGTACATGGAGGGCTAAAATTGTCTCATAATACAAAAAGACTGTATGACTTTTTTTAACGCAGTTTTAACTCTAAAAAATGTTAATAACAAGCGAACACTAATATGTTACAGCACAAAAAAATTTATTTTTGAAAATTATATATATTTTTTTTTAATTTACTTACTTTTTTTACACATAAAAACAGGTTTTACACAAACTTAAATTTGATGATATTCAAAGAAACAATTTTTCTTTTCATTAATATGCAAAAATACATTACACGTTGCGAGTTTTGAGTGAGGTTTGATTGAATGTTTTTTAAAGCACAAAATTCACAAGAACACAGATTCGAAACAAAAGTTGGCCAATGACATTCACGATTTTCTAAGCGGATATCTTTACAAAGAGACATGTTCCCTTTCCTCCTCTTGTATGCACAGAACATTTGCTCATTGCCATTAGATTTGGGTCTTCCTTTACGTTTAGGTTCTGATTTTAATTTTGTAAGCAGTCCTTTGGTTGTGCAATGCCTATATTCCAAAGAAGATACATTTTCTTGCTACTCTTTACATGCTATATATGCAGCTAAATGTTCAAATGTGGTATCCAGTAGCAGATCCAGAACTTGACTTTTGGGGGGGGGGGGGGCTAAGATTTTTCAAAGTGTTATTCTAGACCAATAAAAAACTTACAATTGCAATATTCAATTGTGAATGTCAGTGTTTTGGGGGAGGGGGGCTTCAGCCCCCTAGCCCCCCCCCCCTTAAATCCGCCACTGGTGGTATCCACAAACTCAGATTTTTATGGGTAAAATGGGAACTTCGGTCTGGACATCTTTTTTTTTTTTTTTTTTTTTCATTGCCTATTCAGTCTCTTGATCGTCTTCTTCAGAATCTGACGAACATTCTAGCTGATTATTTGCTGGGTCTTCTTCATCTGTAGAATCATCTGTTAGCGCACAACTGCTTTCAGATGGTAGGCTCTGTAATAAATACGAAGACTCTTGAAGTCTGAGCTTCATTTTTTCAGACATTATAAGAAGAAGAAAAAAAATAATATCTTGGAAACCTTCTATTACTGTTAAATCTCAGTTAAACACAAAGAAATAAAAATGTTGTTAATTTTTGAATAAAGAATAGATATTTCAATTAATTGTGTGGCAAAAAAAAAAAAAAAAGCAAGCTCAGATTCAAATTTCAAAACTTTTCGAAAAAGTAAAAAAAAAAAGTAAAGCGAAATAAATAAGTTAAACTAAAAAGAAATTCCAAAAAAGCATAACTGTATTACAGTTTAGTAATGACCCTACAAAGCAATGAAATACAATAACGAACTACATGGACGTAAAGTAAACACGAAGTTGTGCTTTCTCTAACATCCAGTGTACTGACGGTACTTATAAGTACCCCAAAGTTAATCAACTGTAAAATCAATTATATACACTGTTCACTTAAAATAAATAGTCAAATCATTTTCTAAGGTCTTAACTAACATATAAAAAAAATAAGGAACTTAACTTTTGACTTTAACTACTTTTGCAGAACAAAAATGACAATCTTGGCAATCCGATCAGAATGGCAGCTGAAAACGCAACATCAGTTTTAAAACTATTCGCCTTCCCAGCTAAAATACTCATCATAGAACCCGTGCTGCCATGTATCTTGCAAGAATGGAATTAAAATAATGTTTTTGCTAAATACCATTAGAATATTCGTAAAAATGGTTATTCTATGTAATTTTGAAGTGGGTGGGACTTATAAGTACCGTCAGTAGATAAAGGATTTAAAGGCTGAATTTTTGGAATGCTTTGACTCAGTATCCCATCATAATTTATTGGGGTGCTTATTTTCATTTCCAAGTACTTTGTTCAAAATCACACATACAGGTTTCGAATTACCTTGACTTCCATTGCAGGAAAACCCTAGGACTAAATAATCAAAATTATATCTTTTCACTTTAGTTTTTGTTTTGTTTTGTTTTTATTTTCTCGAATTCGACCTTGAAGGTTCACTATCGTTTTCAGGCGCAGTTACAACTAACAGAAAGATAACAAATTGTAGTCAAACTAATGTGTATGTTAACTGAATTGAACATTCATAGAGAAAGTTTTCACACATTTAAATCCCCATTTGTAATCCATACCCTCTGTTTTTCCCCTCCTCATCTGACAAAATGCTAATAGTTCTTTATATAAGATATCCACATGTGTTTTGTTTTTTCATGTTTTTTCTTTCGATATGGATTCCTGAAGCTTTTAATGCTAGTGACATAATTGTGAAGATTCTTGAGAGTTAAATATACATTCAAAGTTTTTCTACGACTCGCCAAAAATCAGTTTGCAATCATTTGTGGGTCGCGACCCCCAGTTTTGGGACTTGCTGCTCTAAAACTTTAAAAAGGGCAGGTGCACACTATAGAATAAGAGCACTTTTTGATGTATACCATATTAAAAAAAATTGTTCTCACATATGTTATTAGTATATGTAAAGTTTAATGTTTGTCTCCAAATACAGTTTTTTTACTCGTTGACACATAATCAATTTCAGCATTTATCAGTCCATTGCAGGAAGAGGACTTCTTGTAGGGGATTTGAGTCTGTCTTGTAGCTGCCATTTTTCTCCATTCTGCTCCTCCAAATCTCATCTTTCCAACGACACTGTGGTCTCTTCCTCAGTCTTTTCTTATCTCTCAGTATCCAAAATAAGACTTCTGTGGACCATCTATCATCGTTTCATCTGACAAGTTGCCCATCCCAGCTCTGTTTTAACTTCTTTACTCTACAAATGATATCAGCAACTTTGGTTTGCTCCCTTATCCATGTGTTTTGCTTTCTATATACAGTAGAACCTCTATTATCTGAAACTCTTTTAACTGAAATTCTCAGTTAACCAAAATCTGTTTTTAAAGTTTTTTTTATTTTTTTTCCTTCTATCACATTCCTTGTGTGAGAGGGGACCTTTCTGAACCATGAGTACAAATATTGAGCAATGAAGAAATAATTGATGGTATTTGAGGAACATATACTTATTAAAGCAAAGAAAAAGACAATAATATGGGCGAAAAAAAATAATAAATTAGTAATTCTGAAGCATTTGAATGTTTTGCAAAAAAGTTGGCTGAACTGGAGCAGCAGAAAGACTTTCATATTCATGAACAATCTGTATTAGGCCAAATTTGTAGTATTAAAAAAACTTCGCTACAAAACAAACTGTCAAACTGCAACAAACCAAACTTTGTTTCAAACATTGTGGAATATGTAAAAGGAAATGAATTTCAAAATTAAAATTTAGATAATTTATTCATGTGTCTGTTTTGCTTTTGCTTTATTTTTATTAAACACTTCTTACTATAATAAGAAATAGTACATATATTTGTTCTTAATTTTAAAATTGATGCACGCTCAATTATCTGAAAATTTTGATTTTCTAAAAGATGATCGAAAAGACAATCGGAGTTACTTCAGATAATAGAGTTGGACTACATATTTTACAGTTCATGTTAAAATTCAAAATTATATCTTACAATTTAAATTGTAATAATGTGAAATCTTAAATATAATTGGAATAAAAGTATAGATTAATGCTCAGTACACTCTATAATTGGAATAAAGATATGGAGTAATGCACAGTACGCTCTATTTAAGAACCTTAAACCAATAACATTTTAATACAAGCACTTTTCTTCTGCTATTTTACAGTTTTCACTAAATAATTATTTCTTTCATTTAATTTCAACAACATTAATTTATTTACAATTTCAACTGTTAACCTATTTTGATTGTTTATTAAAATTTGCTTTAACTGGGAGAAAGTTCTTTCTCTTTTTATATTTGATATAGGCAAAGTGGAAGCTATACTCACTAACTTCTTTATTTGTTATAGTCTTTCACTTGCAAAAATGGCACGTGGGCTGCTGCTGTAATTTCTTATCCCGTAATGTCTTTCATTATCCAGATAATGATGCTCGAATTAACAATTCTCTATGATTAGTGCAATATTTTTATTGTCTCTATCAAGTTTTGTGGATTATTAAAATTCAGAACCTCAATAAAATTACAGCCATTGATATAAAGTTCCTTTGACAATATTTTTTTATTTAGTTAATTAATTGTAAAGTAAAAATGACTCCTGATAAATTTCAACATAAACTTTAAACTATAGTTAATTGTTTTTTATTATAAGTTATAAAAATCAGAAATCTTTCATCATTTGTTTCTTTTGTGATCACCCTTTCATATTATGCTGTTCCAGGCAATTTAAATTTAATTTTTAAGAAATAATTTTTATTAAAACCTTCAGTAACAATTCTAATCTTGAATATTTTTGCTTTTAGGGAAATGGATAGTACTTCCAAAGATTCACCCAATGTAAAAAAGCTAACAGCTGCTGTAAAAGTATGTAAAAAAGCTTATATATAAAATCTAATCAAATGTAAATGTATTTTGTTTGATATACTTTCATAATGTTTAGAGACATGTTATTGTTTCTCAGAGTAAATAAACCAGAGCTGGTAAATTTCTGCCAGAGTGGTTTAAACCACTGGTTATAACTGATTAAAACCAGAATAACAAAAACTAGTTTCTGCCAGTAAGTGGCAAAAACTAAGAAATAATACTAATAAAAACTATAATCTGTAATAATCTAGAAAAGCATTTTCACTTAAGCATTCGATTTGTAAACAATTAAAAATATTATGAATGTTATTCAAAGAATTAGAAAATTTCAAAATGTTCGTGTGAATATATTTTGTTTGTATTATTATAAATATATGTAGTGGTTTCATTCAAGGTTAAAGGCCAACTTTATTTTATTTAAAAATTGGATAGGTTTATATGGTAATCTTCTAGTGAACAAATTTAACTCACTATTGTATAGTGTTGCATTGAATTTCTACTTAACAATTTAACGTTCATTGCTTTTGTATTGAAATCAAACCAAACATGTAAAAAAAAAAAAAAAAAAAAAATTATGCAACAGTTTTTCAATATTTTTTCCTTGTTTTAATCAAATTTTAAACTTCTGTTCCATCTCTGTTTGGTAGATAATCATGGTACTTGGAAATTTAAACAAATGTAATGATTAAATTAAACTTTAATACTTTGTAGAGGTTAGCAAATCAGTGTCGCCTTTGGCCGGGCATGCATCTTCAATGGTGTTATTGGTTAATGTTAAGTGACAGTCTTCTGTTTTGGCTTCTTCTTTATATGGAAGGTAAAGTGCCACCCTGCATCTATGTTCTTCTGCAGTTCTACATCATTGCAACTTGTTTCAGCTGCTAATGTGATTTCAATTGTTGCTAATCATTAACCAACAACAATACTATTGAAGGTACCTAGGACCCCAAGGTGCAACTGGTTTTTGCTACTTTTACAAGATATTTAAAATTGGTTTTTATTTGAAATAAAAATGTAGTGATGCTTCAGAGGAAACCATATACAGAATTCACTTTAAATTTCCTAGATATAAATACAAAATCCATTTTGTATCCCACTTTTGCTATAATACCAGTTATTTTCTTTTAATTCGTTTTATAAATAGATCTCTAGTTCTTTGATCAAATGAAATTTTACTTAAAAATGAATTAAATAAAATAGCTGGTAGCAAAAGCAGGTAACAAAAAAGGATTTGATCTACATATATTATACCAAAAAAAATTAAATAATTAAATTGTATTGAAAGTGCACAAAATCTACATTTTGTCTCTTTAAAATTTAATTTGGAAGATTTAACTTCGTATCACAGGATCAAATTGCTTTTTTCTGAGGTATTTTCTTGTTTAGTTAGATTGCCAAAAACACTGCTTTCGTATGGCACCCATTGAGGGTTATAATTCCGAACACTGTTACAAAAAAAAAAAAAAGAAAAATTTGTTAAATTTAACATTGCAGAGTCTTGTAGAAGCACAATAGAAACTTTTAACCTAGCTCTTAAAAACAATCTAGAAAAACGATGTTATGTAGCAAGACTAATTGGATAACAAACAAATATTTTATTTTTACAAAAGCTTAACATATGAGTATACAGTAACATTTCAACAGTGAAAAATAAATAAGCATTTTTAGATTTAACTGGGATTGCCGATAACTGATTTAAAATTTGATTATATTATATACCTGGAGAAAATATGAAGAATATAGAAACATTTTTAAACTTTGAAGTAATCATGAATATAATAAACATGCTTAGCATACATCATTGCTGGCTTAATGTGTTTAAATGACTACATATTATTCAAATATAATTAAAATAATTACTAAAATATAATAGCTAACGAAATTATAAAAGTTATAAGAAAAAGAACAAACTTTCCTTACTGTATTTATATCCTTTAAGAAGGCTTGGAATCTAACCATTCAACGAGCATCATGCTTCAGCGATTTCTAATTCGCCCAGCGACACCTCCCACATGATCTGTTACTATAGCAGCAACCAAAACAGATCTTCTGACGCCATCTGTTGGCTCAATGATGAGATTTCACCATTACTACGTTGCGAGACAGTGTGCGATGATGCTGGTAAAATGTAAACAAAGATATAATTATATTTTTTAGAGGAAAGTATTTAATTTAAAGCTTAAATGAAATAACTATTAAAAAGGTAAGTTTTTCTCTACAAATGGAGATTCATTTCATTACCAAATGTTCAATTTGAACTTATATAAAAGTATATTCATTATGTTTATATTTCAAATTAGAATTTTTATTTTAATGTAGCAAAAAATGCTACTTACTTCCTCCATATATATATGTTTTATATTTTAAATTAAGGTTCACTTTTAATGTAGTACTAAACACTACTTATCTTCATCCACAATTTAAATGAGAAACAATGTGGAAAAGTTATATTTCCGTAACAGTTAATTCTAGCACGATGTGGAATGACGTATCTTGGTGATTTTCAGAAAAAATGCCATTGGCCTACCTAAACTAAATTTGCCCCAAAATAATATTTAAAAAAATTTTTAAAAAGCATTTTACTCAGAAAAGTATGTTTTAGAATTTGAACTACTATTATAAGTTTGTGTATGATATTTTTGGACTTATGTTCTATCAAACTAATTGTATTGAAAAATTTTCGAAAATTTCAACACATTTCTAACTTTTTAAGGCACTACACTGGCCAGAGCTTTTTTCCCCGTTCCAGATGGCGCAATGACTGACAGGGACTTTCCTAGAATTACGAGAATGGAAAATTTTGTGCTTCAGTAATTGATAGCATCCAAATCCCCACACTGTTAATTGACATTTTTCTTGCCAGAGGCATCAGGAGTGAGAAAGGATAACTATTTATCAATTAAAAAGGCTAAAAAAGAAGAATGTGAAAGGGAATATCTGCTTGTGAATTATTGGACAAGGCAAATAAATTGATTTACACATGTAAATAATATTCAGAAATTACTGTTTCAATTGTATAAAATTAAAAAATACTTGTATTTAATGAGGAAGGAAAAGAATATTATTTAAATGTAATAATTATATTGAAATTGATAAAAAATTTTACTCCGATAAATATTCTAATTTAAATTAATTACAACAATATTTACACATATGAATTACATTTTTTCATCAGGTTCAGAAACTACTCTGAGTAATGTTGTTGTTACATATACAGTCGGTAACAAAAGTGTCCCGAACACTAGCAAAAATTCTTATATTAAAAAAAAGTACGCTTAATACAGTTTTGCTAAATAAATCTTTGTTGAATCCTGTTCTTAGTCAGTCTAAGAACGTGATTTGACAAGGATTTATTTAACAAAACAGTATTAAGTGTACTTTTTTTATACAGGAATTTTTGCTAGTGTTCGGACACTTTTGTTACCGACTGTACAGTGGTGGACATAATTATAAGACACCTATCTGATTTGACAAATAGTGAAAGAAAAGATTCAGAGCTTAAAAATGTTTTATCAAATATGTTAAAAACATAAATTTATTCTGTTATCATTTATAATTATTTTATAATGATATTTTCATACAATTTAATGAAAAAACTTAAAAACATAATGAAGAAAATTACACAAAGATAAAATTAGAAACTTAGCCCAGAATGAACTAATCGAAAAAATGAAATTCAATAATATCAATAGTGAAGATCGTGAAGCTCTTATGAATTTAAAAAATAATGAAAATATAACCTGCATGTTAACTGACAAAACCAGAAAATTAGTCATTATGAATAAATCCGATTACATCAATAAAATGGAAAATACCCCCAATAGCACATAACGTTGTTATAACATTGCAAATATGTCTGAGCAGTGAAAAATTAGTTATAAAAAAGTCACAACAACGTTATGTGCTACTAGGGTATTATACAGGAAATTGGTTCTGAAAAATTAAAAAATGACCCTAACAATAAGCTTAACGATAAAATTAAAAACTCCTTAAGGAAGGTAAATGGCCTGACAATAAACCTCCCCTTTACAATAACCACGCTTCTAATACTCCTAGAATCTACGGCAGATACAAATATCACAAACATCCTCCGAAAATGCATCCTATTGTTAGTAAATGCGAAGGCCCGGGCTATTCTCTTGAAAAATACATGGATAAAATTTATAATTCTATACTCCCCCTTTCTGAAAACAGTCTACATTCAACCGAAGACTTCATCAAAAAACTTCGCAAAATCAAAATTAACCACCCTAACAACACACTTCTCCATAACCCATCCTGAAGATGTCCATAGGATGTCTGTATATATCCTTTTCATCCAGAGGACATCCTCAGAATTTCATTTGGAGAAGATGTGCTGTTAGGGCAGAATCATACTCTTGTAAGCTTTGATGTAATTAACCTGTACCCGTCAATTGATTTAGACGAAATCTCAGAAATAATTAATTCAAAAATCGAAAATAAATTTAATGACCCAAATATTGTTAATACTTTAATTGTCGCTAGTAATTTGGTCCTAAGAGAAAATTATTTCCGTTTTAATGACAGTTTTTATAAACAACAAAAAAGCGTCCCTATGGGATCCCCCATTTCGGGTACAGTTGCTGAGTTAAAGTTGAGAATTTTAGAAGACCGCATTTTAGAAACTTTTAACAATGAAATTTTTTGCTGGCTCAGATACGTCGATGACGTAGTCGCGATTATAAACCATAAATATAATATTCCGACCATCCTTGAAAAATTAAATAAACTCGATAAAAATATTCAATTCACTCACGAAATGGAAAATAACAATATCCTCAACTACCTTGATGTTAGCATAATTAAAACTGACAACCATACCTTAGAAACTACCGTTTACCGTAAACCAAATAGTAGCACAGAAATCATTAATTGCAATAGTAAAACACCTTACCAATATAAGATAAACACTATCCAATCATACATCAATCGCGCCATCACCGTTTGTTTTAATAAAAATTTACTCAGTAAAGAACTTAATATTATCAGAAAAATTACACTTAAAGCAGGTTATAAAAAAGATTTAATTGACAAACTATACCGCAAAAGAATTAAAAAACTTAATTTATTGAAAATTTTCAAAATCCAAAACAAAAATTCACTCCAGCTATCATGTATGACTGTGGAATCTCACAGAAAATCAAAAATGCCGCCAACAAAATAAATATAAAAATCCCCATAAAACCAAACAAAAAAACACAAAATCGATCCCCTTGAAACCTCTGGTATTTATCGTATTCTTTTCTCCAAAGAAAACAAAGACACAGGCTACTACATAGGTATGACAAAGCGCAAAATCAAAAACTGTATTAAAGAACATTCTGCTGATATTAAATTTGGGAAAATAAACACCGCACTCACCAAGGTAAACGTTAACGAACTTATCAATATCAATTTTAACAATACTCGCAAACTTGCCGATTACAATAATGCAAATTAAACCGCAAATTGTGAAACTGTCAAAATCTTATTCAATCCTCTTACCTGTAATGGCAACGACCCAGCACAAGAAATTAACCGTAACTGGTGCAGAATCGTGAAGACTGCAAGAGAACAAGTCATCACAACAAAGCAATCCGCCACTGTGCTGCCTCTGACGATGGGAGGGGCCCCTTCCCGCAAGTACTAAGGCTTATTTCCAAGAAGCATGTAAGGTTTCTTTAATTTTTTAGTTATAATGTTGTTTCTTGTACTTTGATAGTTTAATAAATTAGAATATTCTAGAAACTGCTAGAATAGGAAATTAAATATGCAAAGACAATTATAAGAATTTAGAAATAATTTTTTAGAATCTTTAAATTTACCTGCCCCCAGCTGAAATCGAACTGAGGCCGTCTGGGTGACAGTCCAAAGACATACCTCCAGGCCACGGTGGCTGTAAAGAAAGCTGACTTTGTGGTATTGCCCTCCTTTTAAAGAACAGCGTCTTGCTGTTTTAGGACTTTGGGGTTAAAGCTCTAGTCTTCGAACGCGTCATGGGTCCCCTGTAAGTACCGTTCGTTTTAGAAGGAACGTCATCCTGATTTTGTGTGTCTTCGTTCTCAATCTGCTTGTCCGGATCCTGCTAGGGTTTCATATGTAATACATGGACAACGTCTCTTGATTTTCTTCTTCGCGAGGCAGGATCAAAATCTTGCACCTCATATGTGACGTCTGATAAACGTTGTAAAACCTGATATGGTCCAAAATACCTTCTTAAAAGCTTTTTGGAGAGGCCGACTTTCCGGACTGGAGTATACACCCATACGAGATCTCCACGAGCATAAGAAACCACTCGGTGTCTGGAGTCGTAATGTCGACGGTCTTTATCTTGGGCTTTCAGGGTTTGCACTCGAGCTAGCTGCCTTGATTCATCAGATCTGGCAATCATCTTGGCGATGTGATCATCGTCAACATCATCAGGACAAAATGGTAACATTGTGTCCAGCGTCGTTTCAGCCTCACGTCCGTGAAGTAAATAAAAAGGCATGAAACCAGTCGTCTCCTGTTAGCGGTGTTGTCAGGAAAGGTTACAAATGGTAGAATTTCGTCCCAATTCTTCTGTTCTATATCCATGTACATGAACAACATGTCGGCCAAAGTTTTATTAAACCGCTCTGTCAGTCCATTTGTTTGAGGGTGATATGCTGTCGTCATACAATGATCGATATTACACAATTCGAGGAGAGCGGAAACAAATTTGGATTGGAAGACAGCTCCACGATCTGTGATAATTACTTGGGGAGCTCAATGCCTTAGGAGAATTTCTTCGAGCAAGAACTTCGCTACTTCTTTGGCTTTAGCGGTTGGTAAGGCTTTTGCTACTGCCTATCTCATTAAGTAATCCATGATCCATTTGTTCCCATGAGTAGATTTCGGAAATCTTCCTGGAAGATCGACCCCAATGCGATGGAAAGGTGCTATAGCTGGAGGAATGGAAACTAAGCGTCTAGGAGGTCGTTGAGGAACGGATTTTCTCTTCTGGCATTCTCGGCAGTGCATTACATATTGAACGACATTTCTGTACATCCCAGGCTAGTAAAACCTTTTGCGGGTTCTGTCATAAGTTTTCGCATAACCCAGATGTCCTGCGGTGGGAGCATTGTGAAAATGTCTCAGTATGTCCACTTGTAGATGTTTGGGAATTACTGGCAGCCACATTTTCCCATCAGGGTCAATATTCTTTCTGCATAGTACTCTGTCAATTAATTCAAAATCTCTTTTATCTGCGTTGGAGCAGTTATTCGAAAGAATAATCTTTGCGAGATCTGGGTCTTTCTTCTGTTCAATCGCAAGGTTCATATTCGTAGTCACAGCTAGAAATTTGTCTGGTGTCTCAGTTTCTTTGTCCACTGGATTTCTCGAGAGTGTGTCAGCGTCCCTGTGCTTCTTACTGGTTTTATATATCACTGAGAAATGTTCTTGAAGTCGAAGGGCCCATCTTGTCAGTCTTCCCGAAGGATCCTTTAGACTCATAAGCCAGCATAGTGAATGATGATCTGTTACAACAGTAAAATGTTTTCCGAATAGATACGGCCGGAATTTGTTGATAGCCCATACAATGGCAAGGCATTCCTGTTCTGTGGTGGAATAATTTTTTTCGGCTTTTGTCAAGGTTCTTGAGGCATAAGCTATAACTTTTTCGGCATTGTTCTGAATTTGAACAAGGACTGTCCCAATACCATACCCACTGGCATCTGTATGAATTTCTGTAGGGGCACTCTCGTTGTACATTCCTAATACTGGATCAGAAGTGAGTGCTGACTTCAGACTGTTGAAGGATTCGGCCTTTTCAGGACACCAATGGAACTTCGCATCACCTTTTAGAAGCAACTGCAAGGGTTCAGCGAGATAACAAAAGCCCTTAATAAATCTTCGGAAGTATGAGCTAAGTCCAAGAAAGCTTTGTATGCCATGTACATTCTTCGGAGTTGGAAAATTGCTTACGGCTTTCACTTTGTCGGGATCTGGACAGACGCCATTACTAGAAACAAGATGATCCAGTATTTTTACTTCTTTAGCCGCAAATAGTCACTTATTTAGGTTGAGTACAAGACCAGCTTCCTGAAGACATTTCAAAACAAGTCTTAATCGGGTGAGATGGTCTTCATTAGTTTCTGAAAATACTAGGATGTCGTCTAAATAGCAAAGACACACAGTCCATTTTAAATGGCGTAGCAAATTGTCCATCATTCTTTCGAAGGTCGCAGGGGCATTGCAGAGTCCAAACGGCACGACTTTGAACTCATATAAGCCTTCAGGGGTTATGAATGCCATTTTCTCCTGATCTCCCTCGTCTACTTCTATCTGCCAATAGCCAGAGCAGAGGTCCATGGAAGAAAAGAACTTGGCACCTTTCAAACAGTCTCAGGGTTCGTACGCATCAGGGAAAACCGGGAAAACTCAGGGAATTTGGATTTTGGTAAAAAATCTCAGGGAAAACTCAGGGAAAACGAAAATTTTCAGCAAAAATCAGGGAAAAATTTCTTAAAACCTGGAAAAATAAAATTTTTCTTTCAGTCTTATATATTTTTCTTATTTAATTTCATTTTGAGACTCAAATACTGAAGTATCGCGAAAATACGCATGTAAACAAGCATTTCTACCGCGATCGGCAATAACATGACGTCATACAGTAGACGTAGTAGTTTTTTCTCCTCTCTAGAGGAGTGTTTCTTTGTTGCGCGATCGGCAATAATATGACGTCATACAGTAGACGTAGTAGTTTTTTCTCCTCTCTAGAGGAGTGTTTCTTCGTTGCCGCGATCCATACAAACATCTCGTTTCTATTGGTTCTAGATTCCAGCTTCTCAGCGTCATGGCGCAGAATAACCAATCAACGAAGAGAATATTCTATGTACTTTTGATCGTTAGGGTCACGGAAGTAGCGTGTTTTTATTCGTGATCACGTTGTGTATAGCGGTTGCTCTTGCTTTTTCTTTATTGTGATGTTTAAGTAATTTCAATCTAATTTCGAAAATGAGTTATTTCAAAACTACTTTTAATTTGGACTGGATGGATCCCAATTTATATCCACAGTGGGCTAATTGGATCGAATCGGTACCAAACAACCCGTATATAGCAAAATGCCGTCTGTGTATGAAAGTTTTTCAACTGAGTAATATGGCAAGAAGAGCTGTTACTAGTCACGAAGAAAGCGAAAAACATCGAAAAAAAGTGCAATCAAGTGTAGCTCATCTTAATATATCAAGTTGTTTCAGTGAAAAGAATACCCAAAATAAACAGAAAAACTTGGATATTACAAGTTTCTTATCTAAAGAAGAAGTCACACGTGCGGAAATAATATGGGCCATAAAACTTGTTATGTCACATTCTTCATACAACAGTTTTAAGGATGCTGCTGAAGTATTCAAGATGATGTTTCCAGATAGCGAAATAGCGAAAAAAATTACCGTAAGTAGCTCTAAAATAGCATATTTAATAGCTTTTGGTTTAGCTCCGTATTTCCACAAGGAACTTCTTCGGGAAATATCAAAGAACAAATTTGTTCTATGTATTGATGAAGCACTGAATAGAATCGCCCAAAAGGGCCAAATGGATATTATTATTCGATATTGGCCTGAAAATTCATCTGAAGTTAAAGTACGGTATTTAACTTCCATTTTTCTTGGCCATTCAACTGCAGAAGATTTGTATAAAAGTTTTTGTGAAGGCGTAACAGAGCTTGATTTAGCTAATATCTTACAAATTTCGTTAGATGGGCCTAATGTGAATTTGAAATTTTTACGTTTTTTGATGGATGAAGTAAAAGAAAATAAAAACCATTCATTATTACACATAGGAACATGCAGTTTGCATATTATACACGGAGCTTTTCAAAGAGGCAATAGAAAATCAAATTGGAAACTAAATGAGATATTTTCAGCTATGTACAGGATATTTAAAGATAGTCCTGCTCGTCGTGCTGATTTTACAGAGTTGACTAATTGCACTTTATTTCCATTGAAGTTCTGCCATATAAGATGGGTGGAAAATGTTGCTGTTGCAGAAAGAGCCATCGAAGTATTCCCAAATGTAAAACAATATGTAGATGCCATGAAAAACAAATTGCCAAGTAATATTACATGTGCAAATTTAGACAATGCCTGTTCAGATAAACTTATTTTAGCAAAAATGGCATTTTTTTCTTTTGTTGCGAATATCTTGCAGCCTTTTCTTAAAAATTTTCAGTCACCAAAACCAATGATACCATTCATATATGATTCGCTTACAAATGTCATCCGGCAACTTATGTTAAAGTTTGTAAAAAGAAACATTCTGAATGATGCGAAAACTTTGAATCAGTTGTTTAAGATAAATATTGCCTCATCAAAAAACTTGCTTAGATATTGTGATGTTGATATAGCAACAAGAAGTTTTATTTCCCGTAGTGGTGCTTCAGAAGCAGAAAAGAACCAATTTCTTCATGAATGCCAGGATTTCTTGGTTGAAATATGTGCAAAAGTCTTTGAAAAATGTTCACCAAATTTTTCAGTGCTAAAAGCATTATCTTGCCTTGATCCCAAAAAAATGATTTTAGACCCTGTTATTTGTGAGAAACGAATGGACACGCTTCTTCAAACTTTGCTTGAAGGTAGTCATTTAACTGCAATTTCTGCTGACAAGGCCAAACATCAATACAGCGATTTTCTATATAAGATTAAAGCAGAACACAAAGAAAGATTTTTATCTTTCTTTGATGATGATGATCGTTTAGATGTGTTTTTTGCATCTTTTTTCAGCAGTGAGACAAAAAATCAAGAATTATTTCACGTAATCAAATTAGTAATGATCATTTCACATGGGAATGCCAGTGTGGAATCTGGTTTTTCCATTAATAAAGACATTTTAGTGGAAAATTTAAGTGAAACGTCACTAGTAGCTCTCCGCACAACCTATGACAGTGTGAAATCTTTAGGAGGCATATCAGCCCTTAAGATCAATTCTGAATTACTTCAGTCTGCGAAGATGGCAAGAAGTAGGTACCATTTAGCTCTGGAAGAACACAACAAAAAAGAAGAGGAAGAAAAGACTCATTGTAGAAAAGCGAAAAATAAAGGATCAAGTAAAAATACTTATGAAAAAAAAAGCAAAACTTTCTTCAGATGTAGCTTTAGAAAGTCAAAAAATTGATGAAGAAATTCATGAACTTAAGAAAAAGTTATGAAATATTTTTGTTATTTTCAATTGGGAAAATAAAATTCATTCAGGCAGATAAAAAATGTTTGTTTATTATAGTTTAAAATTAATTCTTATTTCTTGTACAAAGACTTTAAGGGGTAAGTAAATTATTTTTCTTTTTATTTAGCAAAAATTATCTATAGTAATAGTTTATTAATTTTGAGTTAATTCATGTAATAATCATTACTGTGACTCTCTTACCAATTTTTGCTGTCAATGAAATCCTATGTCAATGAAATCCATGTTATACTATGGGGAAATTTTACATAATTACTTATTTATTTTTTTTAGTTGAATTTTTGCACTGGAAATTTTTTTCTATTTCACCAAAAAATGATTTATTACTTCATCTTTAAGCTGTAAAATGATATATATATATATATATTTTACTTCAAAATGAAAAATATTAAAAAATAAATAATAAATAAATATAATAAATCTATTTTTTGGAAAAGTAAGTGATTCTGAGTTTTAAATTTTTGTTTAAGCGGGTTTTTATGATACAATGAGAGTGACCATTCATTACCCTGGAAACTTGTTGATCGAGAATTAACCCAGTCCACCTTATTAGTAATAATACATTAAATAATGAGAAATTCTGTTAACAGATTTCCCCATGGATTAGCATGGGTTTGGTTATTGAAGATAAGAGATAATTATAAAAGAGAAAGAAGAGCCTTAAAAATAATCTGAGTTACACAAAACTGCCAAGTGGTAAATGTTGTTTCTAAATAGTAACATTTGTGTAGAAATCATATAGTAATTTCCTTCAGTTAAATATGATAAAGTTTATTAATTAATAATATAGAGGAATAAAGCAGTTTTTATTTGTTCTATGAAGTTACAAAAAACATTGTTTTATCTATCTGAAATCATTTCTGTAAGAAAGTTGATTTTGTTATTTCCCCATTGGTAGAAAGTTTTGTAGCTTCTGCAACAGGCTTTTAAAATTTCATAATCTGTCTGCAAAATTTGCGTGTAATCAGGGGTGAAAATGGCTTACACTCAAAAAGCCTGAAACCAATTTTTTTTTTTCTTTTTGGGGGGAGAGGTGCTTAACATCAGTGGTGATCTTTTGCAACAATACACAAATACAATTTTACTGCAGAACAATATAGTATAAACAACTGTGTGTATTCATGCATCTCATTCAATTAAATATTTTATAGCACTGTTTGACACAACACAATATAAGTAATTATAAATAATAAAAGTATTAGTTTTAGTTTTGATACAGAATTTTTTTTTTAAAGTTAATTGTTATTCAAAACTAATACTGTACTTCATACTAATACTAGTACTTCAAAAAAATACACTGACAAATATTTTTATCAGTGCAGACAAAAACTGTCTGCAAGCCGTTTTTCTGTGTCCGCGACTATGTCGGTCACGATGTTTCTGCCACTGGGGTTATTTCTATATTTTTAGATGCAATTATGAAATGAGAACTAATATAAATAATATAACTAAGTACTAATAATTATCTCATTCTCTCCTAAAAAGAAATAAAGGATAGAAAATTAATATAATTATAGGCCCTATTCTACATTTACAAAAACTTCGCGTCTAGTTACGTAATATGTCGCTAATAAAAATTTTCTTGAAAATTATCTGGAAAACTCAGGGAATTTTCTTCCCATATTTGAGTATGAACCCTGAGTCTAGCATATCGTTGATACGAGGTAGAGGATAGACATCTTTTTTCATGATCTTATTGAGCTTCCGGTAATCTACACAAAAATGCCAGCTTCCATCTTTTTTCCTAACGAGCACCACGGGTGATGACCAGGGACTTTCAGATGGCTGGTTCGGGTTCTGTTGGCAGCATCAATAGCTGTCGAAAATAGCTTTTTGATAAAGACCAATAGTAAGTGGTCTATCTATTAAGTTTAATATTAAGCAAAGTTCTGCACAATAGAAACGTTAAACTTTAAGTTTTTGAAAATGTAAAATGACTAGTGATTAGAAAACTTGATCTCAGTAAAAACAAAGAAAATTTAAAAACTTAACAAAATTTATTAATATCAAAAAAACATATGTAGATATATATATAACAAACTTTTAATCACATACATTAACATAAAGTGGCAATATAAGCTGGATAGTTACCTTTGAATAACATTAACTTGACATGATATAACAGCATTCAGCTCTTGATGAAAATACAATATTTCTAAAGAAAATATCTTGTCCCAAAGTCCCCTTTTAAACAAAAATTTTATAGCACAATTAACATAAATCTCAAGGTCGCCAGGTTGACCATTGAGAAAAATAAAATGATGATACCAACTGAAGAGAATTAAGGCAAATGAAACTCTTGTAGATAAATGGTCGCCAAGTTGACCATCGAGGAAATAACCAATAAGCTATGTTAACTTCCCAATGGTCGCCCAGTTGACCACTAAGAAAATAAACCGATGATATCAATTGAAGAAAATGTAACTAATGTAGATAGAACTCATAAATAATTTATCCCATACCAATGGCTAAGATTTTTCAAAGTGTTATTCTAGACCAATAAAAATTTTAAAATTGCAATATTAAATTGTGAATGTCAGTGTTTTTTTTTTTTTTTTTTTTTTTTTTTTGGGGGGGGGGGGCTTCAGCCCCCTAGTCCCCCCTTAAATCCGCCACTGCTAAATACTATAAATGATGAAATAGATGAAAAAATTTATATACAGTATATACAACACATATGCACAAGCGCTTGTGACTCACATACACACCAACAATTATATACATATTTACAAAAAAAAATATCTGCAAAGTGGAGAAGAAGAGTTTTAATTAATAGAATTTTGAAAGAAAATTGTATTTATAAATTTTAATAATTCATTTTTGGTAAGTGGCTTCATGAATGGATCGGAAAGATTGGACTTAGAAGAAACATACCGAAGGTTAAATTTCCCTTCATCAAACCAGTCCCTAATGAAAAACAAATTTATATTTACATGGCGCGTGTGAAAATTTTCAATTCTAGATTTAGTGAAATGAATGGCAGCCTGGTTATCAGCAAAAAGTGTTGGTATATCAAATTTCTCTTTAATATTTTTTAAACTTTGACATTCTAATAATATGTTATAAAACCAGTCTTGTTCCCTAACACAATCGCACATAGAAATAGACTCCATTGTGGAAATGGTCACACCCTTCTGTTTACTTGTGCACCACGAAACGGCAGCATTATCCAGAAGTACTAATTGACCTCCCATAGAGACATAGTCGTCCCTATTAGCTGCAAAATCTGCATCACAGTATGAAAGTAATTTAATGCTTTTACAGATTAGAGAAAGTTTATAATGACTGGTAAATTTAATATAATCTAAAAGTTTAAGTAAGCCCTGCCAATGTTTAACTCCTGGATTAATGTTGGAACTGTGAGAAAATATTAGTGGCATATGCAATATCAGGTCTGGTGCGATTTGCAAGAAATGAAATACAACCCAATAAATTTCTGTAAGGTAAACTTGATGCTTCATCCATATCTGCCTGAACAACTGGACAATCACATTTAGAAAACTGAACACCTTTAATTATAGGCAAAGAAGAAACAGTAACACGGTGATTTCTAAACCTTTCACCTATTTCACCAATGTACTGGTTTTGGTGAATTAACACACCTGCATCTATATATTCAAATTCTACACCTAATAATTTACGGGTGATACCTAAAACCTTCAAATCAAATTTAGATTCTAAAAGTTCTAAAATGGTTTTAGCTTGTGACTGTGTTCTAGCAAAAATGACGATATCATCTACGTATACCAACAGGACTGAAAAATCAAGATATGAATATGCACAATTACAATTTTAAATTTATTAAAACCAAGTTCCAACAACACTTTATTTAATTCATAAAACCATAATCTGCCAGACTGGTGTAACCCGTACAATGCTCTGTCTAATTTACAAACCCAATTCTCTTTGCCTTTTTCAGCAAACCCAGTTGGTTGTTTCATATAAATTTCATCCTTTAATGGGGCATACAAATATGCACATTTTACATTGCATTGCACTTTAACCCAGCCACAACATGAAACTAATAGGGCAAAAAAAAAACCTGACTACAGAAAAATTTATAACTGGCGAGAAAGTTGACCAGTCGATGGATTTCCTCCTACACGATCTGGCAGACAAGGGATACCAAATCTGGTTCCTCCTCCATGGCTGCCACTGATGTGACATTTGCAGCCCGATTCACAGCGCGGCCGAGTAGAAGAGTGAGTGAGACGTGACGTAGGCGAAAGCTTCATCTCTACTCCATCGCTGTTCTCGGGAGTAGGAGAAATTGCTATTCCGGGGCCCGTTTTCACTCGCACACGAGTTGTGCCAGCTGATGGATGAAGTGAGCGAGAAGGCGTCCCTAAAATGACGTCAGTTTTACCGATTATGATAGAAAACGTAGCGATATAACCAATAGGAAAAGTTTCATCGGAATATTGTTTGTAATCAAAAGCACGTGCACGTTGTGCCTACTGCGTAGTTGTAGAAATTGAATTGTCCGTGTTTGCTCGAATTCGTCAAGTTTATTAATTAAATAAGTTCTTAATTTCGGACTGAAATATTATTGTTTTATGTATGTGAATAATGAATATTTTGTCATATACATAAACATTAATTATTCAGTCATTTGCAAATTGGATTACCATTTCTTTTGAACATTTTATGTGGAGTATAAATAGGTAAGGAGAGTGATTTATACATTCTTGCTTGATTATTAAATTTCAGTTGAAAATTTGATATATATATATATTCTTGATTGATTTAAAGATTTTTGTTATAAATTGCTATAATTTTTTTTTTTAATTTACAGTGTTTGCTTACAAAGTTTTTAATTCTGTGTCTTTTTTTACATCAGTTTTTCAATTCATTTTAAAGCTTTTATAACATTAAAAAAGTTGCTTTTTCCTCTGTTCCTCTAAACTGTGTTTTTTCCCAAATATAATTACAACAATGAAAATACCTGAATTTAATAATTTAAATACATTCATCTTCCTATATTTCATGTTTAATTTTCTGAAAACTTGATATTTATAAAACTGGTAGCATTAGTATAACTTTTTTTAAGAAAAATTATATGTATACATATACATATAATACTTGCATATTATATATATACATATAATACTTGGTGTGGACACTAGATGAAATCATTCTGTACCCATATTTATAACATTTTTATACACAACTCTACATATTACTATATACATGACAAGCCAACAATTTTTCGTCAAATGCAACTCTTTATAGTAATATCTTTACAGTTCAAAATACTATACAGAAAAATTCGGTTTTAAAATATTTTTTCTCTTTAATCAGATGAAAATTAAGTTTTTTCACTATTTAAATTAAAGAAAAGAATTTACTTTACAAAGATGTTGAAGAAAGGATTATTAATATAATTTACAATAATATTTTTACCTTACATATATCCTTACTAAGTCCGAGTTTCATATATATTTCGGCTACCTAACGGTGCCATCTTCAGATACACTCGGTAAAAAATGATTTGAAGGTGCTACTTGGATGACTTGTTTATCTTTTGTAGTTTCCTCTTAGATTTCTTCACTTCTCTTGTTTTTCTTATATAGTTGTTGCCACTCGGTAGGAATAATGCTATGTTCGATATCATTGATTATCAATATAAACATCCCAATAAAACCAAATAAAAATATATACCAACGAAGTCGCAATGAAAAAGACCCCATAGACTTTAAACACACAGCCGGCATTTATAAAATCGATTTCCAATATCAAAATAAAAATAAAAATAAAGCCACATACATAGGAATGACTAAAAGGAAAATAAAAGAACGTATTTCAGAACACATAACCGACTTAAAATACAATAGACATTCCACAGCTTTCTCAAGAACTAACAATACTAACCCAATTAACATTGATTCCATTAACTTTCAAAAAATAGCCCCATACAAAAAATGCGAATATTCGAAAATTCTGTTAGCAACTTAATCAATCAATGTAAAATTTGGATACGCTATGTAGACGATATTTTTTCTGTCACCCCATCCACGATTAATCCCGACAACATTCTTGAAAAACTTAATAACACCGATCCGAATATCAAATTAACCCATGAAATAGAAAATAACCATTCTTTGAATTTCCTTGATGTCACTATTATCAAAAACAAAAATAATTCCATAGACACCACCGTCTTCCGAAAACCTACTAGTAACAACGAAATCATAAATAATAAATGTCACACACCCCTCCCTTATAAATACGCCGCTATTCGCTCCTACGTCAACCGCGCTATTCTCATATGCTCAAATAAAAAATATCTAAAATCAGAAATAAAAATAATAAAAGATATCGTCAAGAAAGCTAATTATAATCCCTCCATAGTTGATAAATTTTATAAAAAACGTATAAAAACCCTAAACAATATTCCGAATGCTCAAAAATCTAAACAACTCTTTACCCCCGCGATCCCGTACTGCAAAGGTGCCGCCGTAAAAATTAAAAATGAAGCCACCAAACACAATATAAACATCCCAATAAAACCAAATAAAAATATATACCAACGAATTCGCAATGAAAAAGACCCCATAGACTTTAAACACACAGCCGGCATTTATAAAATCGATTTCCAATATCAAAATAAAAATAAAAATAAAGCCACATACATAGGAATGACTAAAAGGAAAATAAAAGAACGTATTTCAGAACACATAACCGACTTAAAATACAATAGACATTCCACAGCTTTCTCAAGAACTAACAATACTAACCCAATTAACATTGATTCCATTAACTTTCAAAAAATAGCCCCATACAACTCTCACCATTACGCTCTCAAAAGAGAAGCTATCGAAATACTAACCAATAATAACACTATCAATGATATCGAACATAGCATTATTCCTACCGAGTGGCAACAACTATATAAGAAAAACAAGAGAAGTGAAGAAATCGAAGAGGAAACTACAAAAGATAAACAAGTCATCCAAGTAGCACCTTCAAATCATTTTTTACCGAGTGTATCTGAAGATGGCACCGTTAGGTAGCCGAAATATATATGAAACTCGGACTTAGTAAGGATATATGTAAGGTAAAAATATTATTGAAAAGAATTTATTTCAAATATCCCAAATATAATTCTTTATTATTTACTAAAAGTATTCAGTATCATATATTATATTTAGCAATGCTGAAAGCACCGAGTGAAACCATATTCCTCTTAACATAGTTATAAAAATTCCTTTAAGCAAAATCTTGTATAAGTTATCAAAATAGAAATAAAAGTCACTAATTTATCAAAGTATATCTTATTCTACTATGGTGCTTTACTTTTTTAATACCAAAGCATCACACAAAATATGTCATTTTTAAGACCTATATTTCAATTTCTTATAGCCATAAAGTAGCTGCGTCACAAACTTTTTTTCACAAAACCCATTAAGGGTTTTTTGTATTGATTAATAATACAAAAATATATCAGTAATTTTTCTTACCTATTTGCAGCTTAATAAAGTGAATCATAGTTTATTTTTCTTGGATCCAGTTTTTTTTTTTATTCATATGAGATTTTAATGATTATTTTCAGATGTTTGAATAATGCATTACATGTGTGTCAAAATATTTAATTCTACATACATAAAATAACTATTAAGTTAAAAAACAATCAAAATAATATTTAAATAGATTGATCACCAGGTTTATTTATGAAATTAATGGCCTTGATCATTTCGACATTATATGTTTTTCACAAGGGAAGCATTTAAAATAGAATGGAAGTTTATTTAAAAATAAATAAATAGTTAGCTTTGCAGCCTTATTGTGTATTGATAGAAACTAAACACATTAATTTAATTTGAAATTTAAAGTCTCATACACACTTTAATCATTTGGAATTCAAATTAAGAAAAATCTGTACTTAAAGAGGGAAAAAAAGTAAATATACATGTATAAACAAACCTATTTTTATTTTTTGAGTAATAAATATGAAATTCTGTACAAGATGGAGTTTAGTTCAGTATGAAGGACCTTTTTCAAAGTCTATTCTTCTATACAAAAGCATGAAATAACTCATAACAGTGTTTTGCTCCTTCTAAATAGTTACTATATCCATTTCTTAAAATGTTATATTACAATTTTAGTATAGGATAATCTTGATGACTTTTAAATTTTTGTTGCCATTTTGAGGATAAATTAAAATAGCTGTAACCATTGCATTAGTATAATCTTAGCGAGAAATATTAATTTTCTTAAACCGAATATATATATATATATATTTCCTTTCACGTAAGAAAAAATTGGATGCATTATTTTGAAAGTGGGAGGAATCAACTTGTTTTAACTTTTTAATAATTTTGAAGTTAAACCAGTGTTTTTTTATTTAATATTGTATGAACTGAAAAATAAGCATTACTAGATTTTGATACCAACTTTTGTAGTGATCAATTGAGCGGTGTAGTTTTGTATAGAGAATTGAAATTTAACAAAACTTAAAAATTGTTTGATTCAAGGGGAGTAATGCAAATTTCCACAATGCTAAAATCACTGTCTAAAAACAATAGTCGTGTAATGCAGTATCAAGATAACTAATAAATAAATGTTCCAACTTCCATTGACCAAAATGAAATTTCTTCTAGTACTAACATTACCGCTGTGTACAAGTTTGTCAAAAGATTATTGTAGCAAACGTTAAGACAGGTGCCAATACTTAGATATTTATCGCATTTTTTTCTCCCCAGAAAGTGATAAATTGCTAAATATTAGGACCTACGTGGATGAAACTACTTAATATTGAAAAGCGCTGAAAACAACTATTTGGGATGCAAAATAAATGACCTATTATAAAAAATATCTATTAAAACCTATAACAATGATATTTAGAGAGTTGTTGTTAAAACATTATAAGGCAAACTAAACATTCAAAATGAGAAAATTCTATAAAAACAAAATAATCTAACATGAAATTGAGAGACAACATAAGTTTGAAAATTTGGTTTGCAGGATTTACAAAACAATTTACATGTCTGTTTATCTCTTACATTCATTGCTTATATGAAAGTAGTATGTATATGTTTTTATTTAATATCTTGTATCATAAAAAAAAAAAACTATTCTCTTGTTATGATGGTAAACTTAAAAATTGTTCAAGCATACTGATGTTTGTTTATATATTTAAACTTTCCAAAAAAGTTAAAAGGTATTTATAAATTGGTTGATTTTTTTTTGACAGTTGTTGAAAATTGTTTATTCACAGTTTATGTCTCTACATAAATTGTTTTCATAACTTTTGTCATGTAAATAATAGTTTGTTGGAATATTTCAAGAATAGCCATCATTCATAAACTAAAGCATTTCTTTGAAAATTTCAATGTTCTCGAAACTGTTGCATTATAACATGGGATCTCTTATTAAACAAGCGATTTATCGCCAAATGTGACCTTTAACAACAACCTCAAGACTTTTGTTATGAAGCAAAGAGAAGCAAAATCTATTTTAAAACACAATTTTCTCTTTGATTAATTGAAAATTGATAAAATCTTTATATTTCTTAAATCTGAAATATGTATAAATTTATGGACAGGTGCAGTATAATACATCATTTAGCAACTTTTCAAAATTATAACCAAAAGTCGCCAAATTGACATTTTAGCATTTTGAAGCCATTTGAAAGTTAGCTATAATTCTGTTTTTCTCTAGATAATGACATGGTAGTTTTTTAATACACATATATAGGTAACAATAACATACAATTTAATTAATGAAATAACATTAAATCGTCTTGCAAATAATAAATTAAATAGATTCAATGTATGTTATGAAATACAATCTAACTTCATAGAATTATTAATTGATATTTGAAGGTAGAATTTATAGTCTAGGAAAGTTTATTTTTATCAATGAAAACAATTGTTTTTTTTTGTTTCTCAAAAATAAAAAACATAATATAATAACAATAATATACGTTGGTAAAAATATTGACTTTTATGTTACTTTTGATAATTTATAAGAGATTTTGCTAGAAGAGATTTTATAACTATGTTTTAGAAAAAATGTAATTTAACCCATGCTTTCAAACTCTAATATATTTAATAACAGCTAAATATTTAAGTAAATTACTAGTTTATGGTTTTTTGATGATTTTTCACATAATTTAAACCATTAAAAACCTGCGAATCCTGTATGAAAATTATTTGATAGGTCTTTTCAATTGTGATATGATTTTTCGAGGAGAAATTCAATTGTTAGATAAGATATAGGCTACACAAATATTTTAAGTTTTATTTATAAAAGTAAAGCTTGAGATTTCTTGCTCTTGAATTTGAACAAATAATATAAATAGCACTACTGGTTCATGAATACAATCTCATGAGAGAATTCTGATATATTGCATATGTGAATATTTCTTTAATGTATATATATTATCTTTTATATCACAAAACATAATAAAATTTATACATAATTCAGAGCCATAAAACCATGTTTTCTAATGAATAAGGTGTAATCAGCATTAATGATTAAATTACATGTTTATATAAAATTAACCAAGTACATTTTAAAAAATAAGTAGAAAAATTTTAAAGTGTATTTTTTGTTGTTGTTGTATTGAAACAAGGATGAGGAGTTGGAGGTTTAAAAATGTAACAAATGGGTACAGATGCAAAATGTTTTATAAATCATGCAAACCATCTGTTTTTTTTTTTTTTTTTTTTTTTTCCTTCATCTTTTAATTTATTGAAATTTGAATTTTAAAGCAATAAATTTTGTAAATATCAGTTTTGCAAAAAATTTAATGTATGATCATTCAATAAAATTTTATATAATATGTGTGAAGGGAGAAGATCCAATTATAAAACAGATTCACAACTAGATTATATTATAAAAATTTATTATTCATTATTATTAAAAAAAGCTTAAAAAACAAACTTCACAAAAAGGCATTATGGTAATTCAAAAGTCAATAGTTGTTTAACTAATGTATTTCATAAATAGAACTGATAGAAAATAGAATTAGTAAATGAACATTGTTATTACTTAATGCTAAAATATTTACTTCTCCTTACCTATTTACAACTTGGTGATACTTTGGTATATTATTGAATTTTCATCCTAGAAGAGGCATACTTCTTTTAGTATAATATAGTATCCAGTTTGAAGATAAAGGACTGAATTCCTACTGCTTATGAATATGGCAAAATTTCAAATATCCACATTCACAAAACAATAGCCATTCAGTCTAAAAAATGAAATTTCATCTTCATCATTTTCGCTAAAAATAATGTTGAAAACTAACTTTCGATTATAATTTTACAAAATAATACATTTAAAATATAGTTAAAATAAATAAATAAATAATACGAAAAGATTATTTTCTTAAAAAACGCAGTATAACTTCACAAAATCTGTCGCAAATTTCTTTTCTGAAGAGTCAATACACACTTCTCCATCACTGCTTCTCGGTTCTCGCCGACATAGAACCAGCCGAGTCCGCGATGCAAACAAACGAGACATTTAACACAACAATGGAGTAGAGAAAATGAGCCCCAGAATTGCTATTTCTCACTCACCGGAAACGCTGACGTCAGAGATGGGCGTTGTCGCTGCCATTTCTCCGCTCGTACGTACTCTGAATCGGCCTGTTGGAAGCCTCTCAAATCTTTGTCGTCCACCACTCTTCTACTTCATGTCCTCGATGTAGTTGCACCATTTAATGAAATCAGTTGTGGTGCTGATTTCTTTCGTCAGCAGGGTCTGATAAATGTCCTCTGCAATGCCTTTCATTAGGTGAGACACTTTTTCGTCTTCGGACATTGAAGAATTAATTTCCTGGCACAGACCTAAGACACTCTGTATATAGGACTGTGTACTCTCTCCTAACCGCTGTGCTTTGTACTTCAATTGTTCTTCCGCCTTCCTGGTATACTTTTGTCAGTCGCCGAAAATTCTCTTTTATTCCTTCTTGAACACCTCCCAGGAATTCAGAGTATCTTCATTGTTTACGTACCACTGCTTTGCCGTACCATCAAGAAAGAACTAAACATTGGCTAAGCACATCATGTCATCTCATTTGTTGAATTTAGCTACTCGATTGTATTCTTTAAGCCATTTCAGAGGGTCTTCTCCAGGCACCACTCAGAAGGTCGATGGGCTCCTTTGTTGCTGGTAGGTAGAAGTTAGAGGTGAGTTCGGGCTCTATTTTGGCAATCGGAGTCCGCCCGGGCCCAAAACATTTTTGAACTGAGCTCGCCCGAGCCCGAAAAATTTTGTGTGATCAGAGCCCGATATTGAAAGTGGTACGCTATGCAACGCATACACAATAGTAAAATTAAATACTGTTGTCATTTTCAAATTAATTTTCTTATTATCAATCCTCAATTTAAATAACTATAAATGTTATTATAACAATTTACAATGTCTGTGCCTCTATATACAAGTACATATTTATATAATATATATTTATAGTACAGCCCATTGTTTATAACGCGCCTGTCGAGGAACAAAAAATTTATCCGAATGAGTGATATAATGAGGCCCAATATAACAAAAGAGGAAGGATTACTGTATAACACTATGACATACATGCATCCCGTTGAAAAAAGTTCTATTTAGAAAAAGGAAAGTCAAAGCTACTAAGGTTTGCAAGATTATTTTGTGATTTATAACCTATCATGACTATTATGGCATTACTAAAAATGCTCTCAAATATGAATAAAATTTCTTTTTTTTTTTTTTCTTTTACATTTTCCAGTTATCGAAGGATAAAATAAACAAAACTTTTAGCTTGAATCCGAGCCCGCCCGGAGCCCGAAGACTTGCGTAAGATTTTAGCCCGATCGGGCTCGGGCTTACGGGCTCGGACTGAGCCCGTCTCATCTCTAGTAGGAGTTAGTACGACAGGCTTGGTCTCTTCTGGCACTTTGGTTTCTGGCATTTTCGTTTTCTTCTTTTTTGCTGTCTGGAAAATAAAATCCGTACTCTGAAGATTGTCCTCTTAAACGGAGACTTCTGCGAAGATTGTCACTGTTATCCACATTTGCAAGGTTTATTTACCTGGCGCCTCTATCAAAATGTCACATATATGTCGTGAAGAGTCAAAGTGAGCACTCGAAGTGAAGTAACAAACGTAGTTTATTAGCAGAACGAACTTTTAACACAGCTACTCTCAGCTGAGAACATACTCAAACTGAGGAACAAGTCGCTTATATACAATATTCGAATATTCTAGAAATTCTAGGATAGGAAATTAAATATGCAAAGACAATTATAAGAATTTAGAAATAATTTTTTAGAATCTTTAAATTTACTTGGCCCCGGCTGGAATCAAACCGAGGCCGTCTGGGTGACAGTCCAAAGACATACCTCCATGCCACGGCGGCTGTAAAGAAAACTGACTTTGTGGCATTATTACAGAAAATTGTTTTTTAGTTTCACAATAATCCTTACTGTAATAATTTCCTTACTGTATATTTCGTACATTTATAAAAAAAAAATTATCATATACTGGAAATATTATTTATTATAGCCTTATGTTCTAAAATGGGATGACAGTGCCATTTGTATAGTGATGTGTACAAAATATGAATAAACACTAATTTATATCAAGGTGCAAGTATGTAAAACTTTTTATGGAATTCTGTGAAAAGTAGAAGATAAAAATTTTTACAAGTAATTTCTTGTAACTACCTACAAAATACCTACAAAAGAATGCAAAAAAAACAAACAAAAATCAACAATGGATCATAGAAAAATTATATCAGTTTGAAAAAATTAAATATTTCCTTGAAATTATTTTTATCGCAAAAATATTTATCACATTGACTCGTGACTCGCGATGTGACATTTCGTGAGTAACCTTTAGAACATTTGAAACACCCCAATTTATTTATTTAATTTTTAACTAATTGATAAATTCAGAATTTTATTATTTCTCATTACTTTTCAATGCATTAAAATATTTATATTCCCCACTTACATGCGAACAAATTACAAAATGGCAATCAGCAGAAAATTCCTAAGTAAGAGAAGAGCTTCACACATGATATTAAATTTCTATAGTGTCTTGAATCTCCTAATAAATGTAATTCTTAATTAAAATTTTCTAAAATACAATTTCTTAAAAAATTCACGAGATTTTCTTTCTTTATTGAAGTTTAAAAATTTTACTTATTTTAGATTAAATTACATCAAATATTAGAACATACGAAAAGACTTAAATAACTAGGTTTGTGTAGGGAAATAAAATTAATAGAAAGAAAAAGAGTTTGTTGCACTTTGAAGGCCAAAAAAAAAAGAGAAAAAAAAAAAGCATAAACTTTCACCATATTCAAAATTATTTTTAAATACCCATACTGTATACTGTTAAATAATTGACTTTGAAATAAATAAAAATCAGATAATTTAATGTTAGAATAATCATATCTAAGATGATGCTGTTGTTTGAATTAATTTATTTTTGACAATATGACAGTGTCATATTCCTTACAGAAATTAATGAATTTAATGAAAGAATATCATGAGACACAGCCGTGTCTCCGTGACGCAATATTAATAAAGAATATCTAATAAACAGAAACTGGAGTCTCTTATTTTTTTATTTATAGGAACAGGAACTATAATAAAAACAGCAGAAGAAAATACTAATATTGATAAAATAAATCTCCAGTAATCAAACGGATTTTGAATGAATGAATAGATCTCATTTCAACTAGTCAAACTTATCCGGAATGCTTGTATCAAAATCAGTTTTAAGTTTGCTACTATGCATGCATTTCCTAAAACTGTAATCCACTCGAAAGAATATGCTTCCTCAGGTCGGGTCTTAAACCAATATTCCCTTCCCAGTACGCCTGCGCAATGCTAAATCAAAACGGCTAAATATTATTCTCTTGATTCTTTGAAGTTTGATCGAGTTAAGATTTTCATGATTTAGCTGTTTGACTGTGCATGCTTTACACTAAACTGATATCCCATTTAATGAATAGCTATTTGGCATTATTCCAGCATTACTGAATCGGTTTAGCCTTTCGCATTTTTTTTTTTATGTTTCTGCATCAATATTTCACAGAAGTTGAAATATTTAAATCGAATAAATGATATTAGCGTTAAATCAATGTTTGATTTTTTTTTACTTAATTCTAGTCTTTTTATGTCCTGTACTATTTCTTCACTGCAAATAATTTTTCAGTCGAACTATGCTTATAAAGGTATTTTTGCCCTCTGACTTTCCCCTGGGGATGGGGGGGGGGGAATCTAAGCCCCTAAACCAATCTCGCATAGAATTGTGGTTGTGTTGAGTCATTGAATTAGTAGATCTATGATTTTATATTCGTAAATCATGTTTATTTTTATTTTTTTATTTTTTTTAGGTGGTAATCTGTTAAAAATACAAACAGTTGTTGAAACTTTAACAAATAAAATAATAAGTTTTTTTTTTTCTTTCCTCTCCTTTTTGCATATAAAAATAATTTTGTCAAAAGCCTTTTTTTTGGGGGGGAGGGACTGTTTTTGCTGTTGATTAAAATTGACATGTTTTGTATTTTACCATTGTGTAGAAATACTTAATTTAACTAATATAAGTTAGTTTTTCTATTTATTTTTCGAAGGTTGTTTTTTTTCACTTGGATATATATAGTGTTATGCAAATTTTCTTCTCTTGATTTAATGGTATTATCCAGAGTGATTATTATAAAAAGCAAATTATAAATCAAATGATTTTTATATCATTATTGATTCAGTTTACTTATATTTTTATATAGCTGTTAGTTGAAAACTATAATGAAGTTTTGTCTGTTGTGATTTTTCAATTTTCAAGATACCTTTTTTTGCTCAATTTTTTTTTCTTAAAAATCTTTTCTGTTTACTAAATATTTTTTTAGGAAGCAACACATGAATTGGATATGTCTTATGGTCTTTTTGGCAGCACATTTAGATGTGGTAGGTTATTACTTTACAGAAATTTATGTTATTTTTTTAAGTCATTCATATATTTTAAGATCCTTCCATCTTTTTTTTTTTTTTTTTTAGGCTCAAGACAGACATTTTTTGCAAATCAAATTTGCCACTATGCTGATCTATATGCCTGCACGTGTATGAATTTAATGTATTATCCTTTCAGCTATTTTTTCAGGGCACCTCCAATGTTGGTAAGAATAATTTTATTGTGTTACTAATTTTTTATCCATTTTTTTTTTTTTTTTTTTTTTTTTTAAACATAATTCAGGTTATATATATATCTTTAATTGGTAGCAGAGTTGTTGAAGTTATAAATTTATTGTATCTAATTGTATCTATAACGTTTTTTTAATCAAACTTAAGTTTTTGCAACTTCGGGAAGGAGATAATATATCATTTTTGTTCTGTATTAGTCATGAAGATTAATATAAAACCATTTTTAAAAGGCTAGCTTTGGAGTTATTACTATTAACCACTATTGTTTCATTCAAGCTCTCTAAATTTTTTTTTTAAATATTGGATTTGACTTTCTAAATTAAGTTACTTTCTAAAACCTAATCTCATTTTGTGGGCAGAGAAGACAAATTTTATATTTTTAAACACTGAGCTTTCAAAATAGGAAATTAAGTTTAAAAAAATGAAATAGTCTGCTCACTCTGCATTCCCTGAAAGTAAAACCAGTTCATGCCCTAGTCATGTGGTTCCTGGACTGAAATAAAAATAAGCTTATTATATATATATATATATATATATAAATGAAAGGATAAAAGAATTAAGATTTTAAATTACTATTTCTTATTTCAAATTAGTATTGAGTGATAATCATAAAATCCTGATTATAAGCCCCCCCCCCCCCCAAAAAAAAAAAAAAAAAAAAAAAAAAGCTCCTCCCCACTTTTAGGCAGTTTTGGATTTCTTCCGTAATCCCAAAAATAAGCCCTCCCCTCCATTTTTTCATTTGAGTAAAAAATTAATTTGCAAAATCTTATTTATATTTGATGGTTTCAAATAAATTTATTCTTTAAAATAATTTTTCACAGCGAAAATTACTCATTCCCCTCTTTTCTCTTATTTAACAAAATAACAATGATGTAAGAATGAGAACTATAAAATAATAATACCTTTATATTGAACTTGAAATTGTAGACCTATTTATCGAGAGATAGCAGCACCTGTCATAGTTCCAGAAAATATTTTTATAGGGTTTCTTCAGTTGTCATTAAATAATAATTGAATGTATAAGTAAGCTTATTTTACCCAGTTTTTATTAACTTGCTTTCTTGTTTGTCCAATACAAATCTTGCAATCGATTTTTAACTAACTTCCTGACTAGCTAGACATTTGAGACTTTTAGAATAGCTCAGAACACATTGACAATGCATTCTTTTAATACTTTTATTCAATTAGTAGTTATTTAAAAATAAAATTATAATTGCTCTCTTTATTATGTATTTGATAATTTTCTTTGAAGTTGATGGGATAATTCATCAAAAAATAAAAAATATATATTTATTTATTAATACATAGAATTGTCAAGTTTATATGATTCAACAGAAAATTTAAAAATGTGGTGTATTGTAATTATTTAATTTTCATACACTGAGTTAATAAACACAGTTCTTTTATTTATTTAACAAAGCTTGCATTTTTAAAAGTTATTAGCTTTTCTTTTAATTTATTAATTTCAATTAAAATATTGATCAGCTCAAGATTTAATCTTTATTTTAGCACTGATGAAGTAAGTCTTTTATCTTTTTGTTTACTTTTATTATCAAAAATAAAAGTTTTCTTAAATAATGGATTACTGCTTTGAAATGTGCATGTTCAATTATAATCTGGATCCCTATTTTTTTTTTTTTTTTTTTTTTTTTTTTTCTAGTTTCCCACTTGAAAAATAGGGGGCTTATAATTGGGATTTTACGGTAAAGAAAATGTCCATTCAAAATTCTTAACTTGAATTTCATTCTAAAGTTTCTCCTGTAAAGATAGCTTCCCTGCAAAGCACGTTCATAATGCAAAAGCTAAAAATTAAGACAACTTTTAGAATAAAAGCTGCTTAGTCATATGCATATATTCCATTTCTTGTGGTAAAATAATGCATATTAATTAATCCATGATTTTCGTTTCTCAGCAAAACTGTCAATCACTAAGTTAATCTTAGCTAATAAGAGAACATAGGAGGAGAGTAAATTCATGCCAAAATGAGTAGTATTTAAGTGGACTCGCATGAAAATTAGAGGCACTTTTTGTGTGTTGTTCTTACTTGAATAAATCTGCATCAAATATCTGCCCCAGGAGTGCGACATAGACTGCAGTTCTGGGATGTGATTGTCATAACAAGGACATCATTTCTATTCAGCAGCCGGTTGAATGGGTCAGCATGCTTGGATCTAACAACTGGAAAATAAACTGTAATCTGCCCAAGAACCTTCAATAAAATGACTGTGTAAAGCAACTAACTGGATTCTTTACTGTGTGATAACCCCTCCTCATGGATAATACGTGTCAAATAATGTCGTAACATATTTTTAAGAGTCGACATGATTTGAACCTATGTGGGGAAACCCCAATGGATTCAAAATCCATTGAGGTTAAGGTTCTATTAGGGTTGACTTAATTCCATGTTTCATCTTTTATTTCATGCAATAATTCTGTTTACTGTGTGTATTGATTAAAATCTGACAAACAATATACATACATGAAAAATATGTTTATTGCTCTTTCATGTGTTAAAGATACTTTTTATTTTTTTATTATTATTTTTTATTTATTTATTTTATTTTATTTTAAGTGAAATTGATGCCTTCCTGCATAAAAAATACTTTTTGTTAGAATTGGATTGAACAAAAGGACACTAATGAAGATATTGGCATATGGTGCAAAAATATAGAGAAGGCATATTGTACACATAATTTGTTGGAGAAGGTGTGAAAGCCTTATATCATTCAGAAGCTGACATCTTATGTTTAAACACTGCATAACATTTCCCATAAATATTAATTTTAACTGTCAAAATCTTTGATGATATAAATTTATCATATATAAACCTAAAAACCTTACATGAACTTAAAGACAAATAAAAACCTAATCATTACTTTGTGCGTTGTTTAAATCTTTCAACCGGGCACCCGGTCCTCTTCAAAACGACAACCTTCTGTGTGGAAGACTTGAGATGGAGTGATCTTGAGCTTGCTTTGCCAATAGGTGGCGCCATGCACTGTTTGGGGCTACTGTGCTGCTGTTGTTACATACATCCTGATTGGTGGAAATTTCAATTGATTCTCTGAACATTGCGTAGTTGTAATCGTCGTAGTTGGCTATTTTAGTGGCTTTATCAAAATCTATTTTAATATTTTGTTTATTATAAGTTTTGGCTAAGGCTGTATTATATTTACTTTAAAAATATATACCTAAATAATATCCTTTTACAAAATATGCACTTACGGCTTATTTAAAACAAATATATTTTGGACAACCATCGTGTCCATTATCAGTGCATTGTAATGATACTCCCTCTGTTTTGGTTTGTTTCCTCCTCTTGATCTTCAATTCTCTTCACTTCAAATGGTCTTTTTCTTTTAATTAGTTGGTGCCATACAGATGGTAATACCATCTGTATGGCACCTGGTTCATTTTCTTTTGACTGGCTTCTTCACTGAATTAAAACACGGACTCTACAATGGGTGATTTAGTGCATCGTGATAAAAAATGCAGTATCAATTGTATCGGCTGATGAAGAAAGAATGTCCTGTATGAAGCAGAAGACTCTCAAGAATTTCTTTTTACCATCACAATAAATTGTTTTTAAAATATGTAATACTATACTCTACTGTAATACTAGAATATAATTTCTATGTGAGCTTTTATGTGAAAATTTGTACCATTTTTATAGAAAAAATAAGTTTAAAAAGTAAAAAAATTAACTTCTAAACACGTCATTTGTAATATGCTAAATAGGCACTACTGCAATTGCCAGACTTAAGCCTGGAAAAAGTGTGAAGGGAAGTTACCTAAAAACATTGACTTGGCTGTTCTATAAGTGCTCCAATTATCTGGATTTTTTGTTAACTGGATCGGCCTTGGTTCTGGCCGATTCGGATAATCGGTGCTCTACTGTATTGGTATTTTTCAAAAGAACTCGCAAATACCATTAAATTGAATGGTTGAACTGTAGATCTATCATAATTATAAACAGTTATCAAATGTCATTTGTAAGGCACAAAATTGACTTTCTTTCGATATTTAGTGTTATTTTTCTCTGAAATGAAAAAGTCTGCATACATCAAGAAAAATAATTTAAACAAGAAATTAATGTAGTACTGTCATCTAGAATTTTTCTTTTTAAAATTGTCACAATGGACTATTTTCAACTAAATGTGTGTCAAGTATTTAAAAAAAAAAAAGTATTTATTTAAATTCGGAAAATTCAAGGGATTATACTAAGATCCATAAATACCATGCATTTTGCATTTATCACTCATTTTAGAATTGTAGAAAGAACATTTGTTATCTGCTCATTCATCTGTATAAGAAAACTATTCTTTGTGAGAAAGTTTTCTATTTAAAATCAAATTTCACATTTAAAATTTCTGACTGTGGGAAGCACCGGGACATAAGTTATTTTTACCCTATTAAAGATGTTTTACTTTAACGAGATAAGTTGAATCAGTGAGAGGAAACTACACCGATGACCCCCATTAAGTCATCACTTATGGTGCCATGAAACTAGAAGTCTTACTGAATTAGACAAAGGACAGCAAGTCCAGATAACTAACAAAAAAGCCACAAGCAAAACTGCACTGAAAACTTCATTTCCCAGATTGTACTTTGCTCAATTAGGGGATTCACCTATAGAACAGAAAACATCTTTTTATCATCACCATAATTTGAACCATTTTTGAGTTTGACACTCCCCAGGCAATCATTTGTATGACAAAGAGTGAACTTCACTTAAGATCTCAGTGACTGTGTTTTCTACTACATAGATGCAAGACTTTCTGTCTTGCAAAAATTTTTACTGAAATTAAGATAGAACATCAACGAGAAAATCGGCAAGCTTTAAACGGCATTGTCACAGAAAATGGACAGAACTATTGTTATTTTCAAAATATCAGAACAAGAAAATTGTGCATTTTGATTATCATCAGCAATGTTGCTTGTTTTAGATATCAAAAAGCAGAAATTTCATTAATTTGTGGTGCATTTCAGTAATCAGAGCTAAAAATAAGTAAATAAATAAAAAATTTGCAATTAGCTGTGATTAAATGTAATTTTTTTATTATTATTATTATTAACAACAAAACAGTCTCTAGTGAAAGAATCGTCTGACCTACAGAGAAAGTTTTACAGATAAAAGAAATCAAAATATGTTATAATGTATTTCATGGATCCATGCTTTGCTTTCTGAGTGATCATGTTCTGAGTGCCAATAATTATGAAATCTCTGTTCTATTTAGGTCGTGTGAAAAAATAAAAAAGTATGATATTTACATATAGTAAATATAATTCTGTATATTTATGTAATTAATATTTGAACTTCTGAAGAATATACTATGAAATGCTACAACAGCTACTAGTTTATTTATTCATAATCATGTATTGCATAAATCTAATTTTTCTCTGCAAAGCGATTTATATTTTCTAGTAATAAACTTCTTTCAGAATTAATTCCCTCCACCCTTAAAAATTCTTTTATTATTAAAGTATATTAATCTCTTTCTTCTATAAAAATATAAATATTTGATTTGGAGATGAGATTTTTTCACTTTTTATTTTTTGGTAAAGAAAAGAAATCAGATTTTTCTATTTTATCTCTCCCTTTCTCCATCCACCTCATAAATGCTAATACTTACTTATGTTAAACTTGTTTTATTAGACTCAAGATAGAAAAAGTGCATTAGACTCAAAGTGCTTTATTTCTCATATATATAATTATTTATTTACTTATTTTTTATTATTGAATCATGCTAAGGTATGATAAACTTTATTGCTGTACTCATTGATTCTATTTATTTTTCCTTAATGAGTGTAAAATACTAAAATGCCTAACAAAAATTGTGGTACTATAAAAATTTTGTGTTGCTGAGTGTAATTGTAGGGTAGAAGCATGCTTCTTTAAATTGAATTAGCTAAAAGTGAAGTTAAATATTTCAATGTACAGTCTTAAACATGTCAGAAGAATTAAAAAAAAAAAAAAAAAAAATACAGAATTAACAGTAATAATAATAAATAAATAAACCTAGATTGAAAAACTATGCAATAGTAAAAGATCATTAATATTTTATTGTGCAAAATACTTAAACACTTTTAAAAACATGTCACATATATAAATTTCAGACTTTTGTTTTCAGCTTTTTTAGTTTTTTTTACTAAACTCATCCGCGTTGATTTAAGAAAGTAGCATTCCCAGGCTGTGACTTGATTCACATTTTTACATAATTATAGAAATTGTTATTTATGTTTAAAATGTTATAACATCGCTAACAATTTGTTCCAGATACTTATTTTGAAATTAGTTATTTTTGAAGAATATAATTTGATATGCTATTTAGTGCCATATTAATGTAGCTAATGTAATTTAATTAATAATATTTATTTTTTAATCTAAAATCTAGCTCTTAATCATTTTGATTTGATAACGACAAGAAGCAATTACACTGGACAACAAAAATAATTTATTGCTAAATTAAACTGACTCAATATTAGGAGCGATCCAAGCAAAAATTGGGGTTCTTTTGCTGCCCCTTTACAAAATTCCATTTGATTAAATAGGCCCCTTCATAAAATTCCCTTTCACAAACTTTCATTTTATAAATTTTTTCTATGTTTTCAGTATTATCACCTATACTTGATGGAAGGAAATGCTATTAACTTTATATTTAAACTTTATAGTGTGACTTCTAAAATTTAAAGTTTTATACACAAAAATTGGCCTCAAAAATAAAACCTGGATTCCCCTGAATGTATTTTTAGCTTGTACTTTAAGACGCTGAAACCTTTATATAATCCTTATTGTGTATGTGTGTGTGTGTATATATATATATATATATGTGTGTGTGTATTATTTATATAGATGCCACATGAATCTACTGTTGAGCAAGCTGTTTCGAGTGGAGAAGCAGAAATGGACGATGATCCATTTCTAGAACCATTAAGGAGACGTTCTAAATTAGAAAATAATGAAACTGTTGTTCCTCATTACGCTACAGCACCAAATGCAGTTACTCACCATCATGATACTGATGATGATGATGAGGAGGATGATGAAGAGGGGGAGGAGAAGGAGGAGGTTAATGTGGTTGATATGGAAAACTAAGAACTTTTAGTGCATTTTTAAGATTTACATTTAAAATAAATGTTTTTGAAACATTCTTCATTTAAAAATAAAAAAATGATAAAACAAATATATTCAAGATGAAAATTCGATCTAGTCACAGATTCAGCTTTTTATTTTAACAATTAAAGAGCAATTATAAGTTCCTTTCTTAGCTTATAAATAATAGATATTTAACTTATTTTATAATTTTCAGTTCTGTTTCGTTACTTTAAAAGAAGTAATTGTGTTATATATTTTGTAGATAAGTCAATTTTATCATGTAGCTGAAATTTCAATATGACTTTTTTTTTTTTTTTTTTTTTTTCTTTTAATTGTTGATTGTGCTTTTAAAGTATTGCTTTTTCAATAAATAGAAAGCTGAATCTTAATGACTAATTTTGTTCTTTGACAGAGGAACTTCAGCAATACATTAAAAGTTTCTAAAATATGAAAGAATTTCAAAATCATTCCCCTAAACTTATGAAGAATTTGAACAGTATGATTTCTATTAAATCTTTCTATATTTGCCGTAACTCACCTTTTTTCTAAATTGAATGACTTTATAAAATATGCCTTAGTAGAAAAGATATTTTAAAAATTTTATTTGGAGTAATGCTCATAACATGCATTATATCATAGAAGATTTCACGTGGTAAAGAATTTTGTCTAATTATTATTTTTCAGCCTTATTTTTAATTGATAATTCATTAATGGAAGCTCCTCTGTGTATCCATGTTTGTTAAATGAGCTTTTAGTCATTTATATATTTTTGCTTCTGTTTTACATTTTTCTTATTTTTCATTATATATGTATTTTTACAGATTATGCTGAAATAAATTAGTTTTTATTATGAGAAAAAATTCATAATTTTTATTTTATTTTGAGTCAAAAGCCGGTGCTCCAGAATCTGTTTAAATGTTAACTTTATTTTTACTCACAAGATACCCACTCTCCGGATGTAGTTGAATTCTCTTTATTTGAGTAAATCTTTAGACTTGTGCACTAATATTGAATAAACTATTAGAATTTTAAAAACATTCTTCTCTTTGTAACAAGTTGCTAATTAGCTATATAAGCACTTGTTACTCATTCATTCTGTCAAAACTATGCATAATTATCTGATAAACTCATATGTCAATTTAATTATACTTGTTAAATCACCAATCAATACTTACTAGTCTTTTAAATAAAGCCAGCTTGTTTCATGGATACCTATATTATTTTTGTATGGTTTGAAGTGTTATTCAGCTGGCAATTCAAAGGAGTGTGGGTAAGATATTGATTTAATTTTCTTTTAATTTGGAAAGGTATTTTGAGTCTTAAATTCATAGGTTCTTACCCGATCAGCTAGTTTTATATTATTTTTTCCTCTCCTTACTATAGTTTTATGGTACTTTGTAAAAATATATGATTAGTGTAAAGCATGTAAAACAAATCTTTGGTTTCTAGTCTTAAGGCATATATGCAATGTTACAATTGATTCCCTTTTTTTTGTGTGCGTGTGTGTGTATATGTTTTTGTTATATGAATTTTTTCTCATGATAAAAGTGTTTATAAAAAGTATTTAGCAAAATTTTAAACTTTCTTTATTTAAAACTTAAGTAAACTTTACTTATTGAAAGTTTAAAATATAAAGTAAACTTTTTGTTACATATAAATAAAACAGCAAGAAAATGTCTTTATTTAATGTAATATGCAATCGAAGTGGTGACGTCACTGGCTGTCCGTGGGGCCAAGCAAAACATTGCCTATGTTAATCGTCCATTAAAATTTTTGTAAAAAAATTATTAAAAATTGAGGGAAATTATCTCCCTATTTAATCCCCATATTTGGGTATAGTTATATATAAGTTACTGTCTACATGTGTTAGATTGAGTTTTTTTTTTTTTTTTTTCTGTAAAATTGATAAAATTTTAATTTTAAATTTCAAAACTGTAGAAAAAAATGGCAAATTTCCATTTTTGAATGAAAACATAAACATTTCATTTCGAAGGATGATATTTACACAATAAATATCCAACTAATATACTAATTAAAAGGAAAATGATAGATATTCTATCATAATTTGAAGTCAAATTTGTTTTTAAATGTCTAAATAAAGTATCCGATATAAGATACTAATAAGTTGCAGTGGAATAGATTTAATATGTTGTCCTTGGCTGGAAAAAAAAAAAAAAATCGACAAATTATTTGGTGAACATATTTAATTCTTTTCAAAAATCATGGTTATTTTAACAATGTATATTAATAGAGCAATCAATAATATGAAACAATATTTCGTACAATACATATTATGAAAATATACATCTGGAATGTATGTTTTTGTATTATGTTTCTGATCACCAAATACAAAAAACACCAAGGACAACAGTTTTGAAATTTAAAATTAAAATTTAATTTTCAATAATTTTTTTTTTACAAAAAATTCAATGGACGGCTAGTGACGTCACGCTTCACTTGCATATACCTAACTTCAATGGAAATAAAGTTTTGCATGATGAGATGTATAAATTTGTGCATTTGTTACTATGTTGGTTTTAATTATTGGCAAAGTTTACAGTATTTAGCTTTTTCCTCCCCTTCAACTTATTAGTTTAGATTTTATTTTTCTGTTTTTTAAAGCATCAATATTGTGTAATTTTTACTTTTGTTTTAAATTTGTTTCTTTTATTTATTAAGACTGACTAGTGCAAGCACTAAATTTATTGTTTGTTTTATGATATGAATGTTTTTCTAAATTCCTTACAATCAATAGATTACATTTGATGTGTTTATATATGTATTGGTGATCCAGAAATGAGGCAAAATTGAAAAATACTTTTAGCTAAACAATGACAGGGTAGCCACTAGTCAGGTAATTTCCTTTAAAGTCAGGGAAATTTGAAAAATTTTATGAAAATGGGCCATATTTGAGAATTTGTTATTGTAAATTGCCAAATTTTCACTAACTTTGTGACATTTTTTGGGAAATAAACAATGAAAGTCAGGGAAAATGTGAAATATAGACATGGAAAAGTCAGGGAATTTGGAAAAGTTATGTTAGCCACCCTGAATAAAGATAAATATTTACACAGGTAAAATTAAAATGAAGACTTTTGAGAGCAAACATTTATGTTAAAATAAACTCTTTTTTCGAACAATTTTATTTTTATTATTATTTTTTTTATTTTTATTTTTTAGTTGCAGGAGTATGAAAGTTACATTTCTTGCAGAAAATGTTATTTTATTATTACAGAAATAAATTTTAAGTTTCTTTCTCAGTTAATAAAAAATAGTCTTTATTTTTCTTTATTTTTGTTCCCCTTATAATTGAATCACCTGATACACTTACACATACATTCTTGTGTATACAGTGACACTGTAATGAATAATTTCTTTTAGCTATTCAAACCCTAACTGAAGCCATAAACTTGAACATTTTAGAATGTGATATGTATAAACTATGTTATTTTCATTATGTATGAATAATGACTGCAATATCATGTGAATTTTCACTTGCTGAAATATATAAAAGTGTGCACAATGTGCTACATTAAAAATCATTATTTGTTTCAATAGCTTTATTCCTTATTTGCATTTAAAGCCATAATAAGAAAACTATCTTGAAGTATAGCTTACTTTTAAGTTCATTTAATTTAGTAACTGAAGAATAATGTAACAGTTTTTTAGTCATAAAATTTTATCAAAGTGTATGTATATGTAAGGAATTCCCTCCCCTAAAGTATTCATATTGTAAAGGTTTTCATACTTCAGATTTGTATTTATAATTCATTAATAAACACATTTTCATGCATTTTTGATAATTGCTTTATTTATTTCATCAATTAACAATGTGTATTTTTCATACTTTCACTCATTTTTGAATTAAAATGTGAAAAAAGTTTAACACAGAACCTTGTCACAGGTTCCCATATGAAAAGTGGCACAGAAATTCTTTGTTTAATCTTTTCACATGGTATACATTAAATACCATACAGTTCTTGTGAGGGACTTCTGTCCACTGTATCCACTTTTTTTGCAAATTATCTTTTGTATGGTTTGTTTAAACTAACATCCACAGGTTGTAGCACAGATATTAATCCACAAGAGATGACTGCTGTTTCTGAATTTAATGCCTTCACAATAAATTCACAACTGTTAAACAGGTTATCGCTTTCTGAAAATTGATTTTTTTTTTTTCCCAATTTTAATATTTTATTTTAATTTTCAAAATGTGAATAGAAGTTACAAACATTTTGAAAAAATTACCAACGAGGCTTGGCGCTTCAATATTTATTATAAAAAATATTTTTTTCATAATTACTTGCAGAGAAAAAAATTCTTAAAAAATTGTTCCTGCAGCAGGAGTTTTGGCACCTAATGTGTTAAACAACTCATATTGGAGGTGAGACAGTCATTTCTAAAAATTGATCGATCGTCCTCCCCTGAATTGTTTTTCATCCTATTTCTCTTGGTATAGTAACATTCCCTTCAATTCAGAACATTTCAGCATTTACTTCCTCTTAGTGAAAAAGATAAATGTAAGAATGTTTACAGAATTTTCTCTTTAAAATACTACAAAATAATGTCAGTCCAATGAAATACTATGAAAATTTCTGTCAAAGGTACAAATCAGTTTATCAGTCCAAAAAAATTTTTGAAATTTGTAAATGAAGTCTGAATAACGTTTAAAGATTTTTTTTTTAGGTATATGATTAAATTGGTGATATAGTTTTAAAATTAACTTCTTTACCTTTATTTAATGATACATTTTTTAAAATGTAGAATAAATAAAGTATTATTTTAATTAGAAATGTTATAGGAAAATTAGTTTACTAAATTAAATAAAACCTTATACAGTAGAAGATCTTTATAACGCATAATTTCTCAGACATAAACAATGAATTTTGCAGTTAAGAAATTCTTTGTAAAAACTGTTAGTTTGTAGAAAACTTACTGTGATACATTTGTTTTTCTGTCTCTCTTTAATTCAGACCTTTTTAATTAAAAAAAATTTGCTTTCATTATTATTATTTTTTTTTTTAATGATTTGTAATAAATGATTTGGTACAGCATATATGGACTATTTTTATAAACTAAATTTAACTGTGAAACCTATTACACATCCAACTACTGTTCTGAGGAATGTAACTGAAAAATACCCTACTCTGTTTTGATGTGTTTTAACATATTTGGTATCAGTAGCGCAGCCAGAAAATTTCGGTAGGGGGGGGGGGGGGTCCAAAAAGGAAAATAAAAAGCATGAAAGGCTATTTGAAACCTATTTTATGTATGTGCCCTGACTAACTCTAGGGCATATGCGCAGCTGCCCTGGGCCCCTCTTCTTTAAGGGACCCACTCAGAATCGTATGCAGGTATTCTGCAACATAAAGACCTTTTATGCCACTGCAAACGTGGCCCCCAGAAAAAGCTTGCCTCGGGGCTCCAGATAATCTATGTTGGGTCCTATATGCGAGTTTTTTATAGCTGTCATTTAAATTTTTAAAATTACAATTATTTTTTATAGAAATCGTTGATCGTGTTTTCGTACGATTTTATTTAATAATGAGGTCCACTATTATAAAAATCTGGTACGAAGGTTATTCAGAAATTGGATATATTTGGCAGCTCTTTGTAGTTTTAGTCTATGGAACTGATACAGGCAACAGTTTTTTCACTTAATTTGTAAATTTTTTTCTGGTTCAATGGATCGGTCCCCTTTTTTTATGTTGTCATGGGCTACCACATCTGAGAAACCTACCAAACCTAACATAATTATAATAATTAAATTAAATAAAAAGGGGGGAAAAATACTTTTCAAGTTACTTTATATACATTTTTTCTTATTAAAAAGGGATGACCCTAACAGCACGATTCAAAGTCATATCCTCAAATTTCGAAATAAAATTAACTTATTCAAATGCAAAACGGGGATAAAATCTCTGAAAATAGACCAAAAATATCTTTACAAATCATTTCATGTTTTATTTTTACTTTCTTCGATATTTAATAGAAGAAAATATTAGATTCGTGAAAAATTCTGACCTCGTGTTTTCGATGGATTCACACGTTTTGAGAAGTCTAGAACAAGATTTGAGTATTTTTAGAAAATGTCTGTTTGTGTTTAACAAAATTTTGTGGCAAATGTATTTCAGGAGTTACAGCACAGAATTTCAGAAAATTCGATATATAGATGCACTTTGACATAAATTACTGCCTATCAACTTTTGGGGAAAATTGTCCAACAGGTGGCGTTGTCATCTCACCTTTTTCTAAAATTTTAACATGATGGTATCGGACAAAATTACATATAAATGTACGTAAAGAGAATTATTTTTTAATAATCATTATGAAATAAAAATATAAATAATTGTAATAAATAATGATAGTTAACTGGGGAAAAAATTGTATATGTAGGAGCAATGCTTTCTCTCCTGGAAGGAAGTCCCCCCCCCCCCCGAGGGGGGCGAATTTTAATTTTGTGCATCTATCAAAAGAGCTCGTCCATACAATACCTTTAAAACGAATGGTTGAACCATAGACTTGCGATAATTAAATTAAAGTTCTCGATTTTTTTTTAAATATGTCCTATAGAGAATAAAATTGATTTTATTTGGATATTTATATGTTACACTATTATTTATTATATATTTAGGGTGTCAATCGTCTGCAATCATCATGGACGATAATTTTAATAAATTACTTTTGCTGGTGAATTTGTATAAAAAATTATATAAGAAAGTCATGCGGTGGCCGCAACATACTAGTTTTTTTTTTTTTTTTTCTTTTCTTTTCCATGCGGCAGTTATATAAATAAAATATGAAAAATTTACATTGTGCACATAATTGTGTATACAATTAGGAAAAACTTAACATGAAACCAACAAAATCTTGTATTGCTTGGCCATCACAAAACTTTCTTCCATATCATTCTGATGTATCTAGTTGTGTTTCTAAAGACTTGAACTGTTGTTGAAATACCTTATAACTACCCCAGTTTCTGCCTTGTGCTTCTATTTTTTCAATTTAATTTTGTTTTTTTCGGCTTTCAGTCAATTTTGTGTGATATTTTGTTTTATTTGAAAGTTTTGACAATTTTCCCACAAACTTGGTCGACAGAAAATGCCAGTTTCGAACCACAGTTTTCTCAAATATCTAAAAGCCCTCGTTTGAACCCAGGTCACGGCTCTTCGGTTTCGGGTTACGGAGTCTTCAGTGGCTTTCTCCAAAACTCGCGTGAACACAGGCTAGAATCCTTTGAAATGACCAAATGGAGGGTACTCCAACACCAACACGATTTATCCCTCTTTGTTTTACGAGTTCCTTTGTTCTTTTTTTTTTTTTTTTCTTCCTTCCTTTTTATTGAATGATGTGCAAGAATTTCGTTCCCCCAGTAACGCATGATCAATTGCATATAATTTCACAAAATGTCTTATTTAGTTACATTGTGATAATTTGGAGCAAATAAGATTATGAAAAAATATTTTTTCTACCATATTTTTTGAAAGATCTACCACAGAATCTATCACATGGAATTTGCCGAATTTTATATCAGTGATACTTACGTTATAATAATAATAATAACAATGATATCAACTGTTGGTCTAACTTTGGTGTATATAGCTTTATAAGTATTGTAACGCCAAAAATTTTTGATAATTATATCTCAGAATCAATTAGATGTAATTGAACAAAAATAACTAGGACAGTAATTTCATAAAAATAAGTTTTTTTTTTCCTTTTCTGGCAAAGGATGTGCCAGAAAGTACTTTATTCATTATGTTAGAAAGATATAAATGAAAATTTTGTAATGACCCCCTTCATATCATAATAGTTTAATATTCAATTCAAACCACAAACTGAAAAACTGTAAACTACAGTCGGCAGCAAAAGTATCAGAGTATTAGCAGTAATCCCTGTTTAAAAAAAGTACACTTAGTGCTGCTTTGTTAAATAAATCCTTGTCGATTCATGTTCTTAGTCAGTCTAAGAACATGATTCGACAGGATTTATTTAATAAAACAGTATTAAGTGTACTTTTTTGATATCGGAATTATTGGCTAGTGCTCGAATACTTTTGCTGCCGACTGTACATGTCATTTTTCTCAAGGATAATTTTTAAATCCTGTGCAACAATGCAGTAAGTTTAAGTTTTCCTCACATGAAAATGACAAAATGTAATTAAATCACATTAAAGATATTTATTTTCATCTGCCAATTTTGGTTGAAATCAAAAGTTTATCCAAAACAGTAAGAGTTTCTTTTAAAATTAAATGTTTTACTACCTATACCCCTTTCAGGATTTTGATTAAATTAAAATTGTACATAAATCTTAAATAGGAAAATTTGTTAAACATTATTTTAATAAAAAAACCTTTTAGACTATGAAACATATTTCGTTATTTCTTATTATTTTTTTTTTTAGGTCCAACCAAGAAAAACATTTAACTCTAGACTCAGTTTTAAACTTCTATATTTGTGCATGGGTTGAACTTATTGAAGATGAAAAATGCATAATACGAGTATAATGCCTTACAATTACATATTTGAAAACATATTAAATAAATAAATAAATGCATAAATAAACTATTTTTTAAGAAATATCAAATTAAAAAAAAAAAACTTTAAATCTTATATTTGCAAATAAATATAACTTCTTTTAATTAATGATTAATGTATTAAAATTCGAGATTAATTTTGTTTGAGTTTTTCCACTTTCTGTTTATTTAGATCTATATATTTAAATATTGATTTACAACATTTAAAACTAGACTTATCGTCCTTTTGAATGAACCCAGGTCGCACTCCTTTGTCTAGCCGTACAGTGTTTGTCGTTGTTTTCTCCGAAACTCACGTGAATACGTACTAGAATCATTCAGAAAGACCAGGGGGCATTCCACTCAGACCTAGAACCCTATAGAAGATAATCGGACTTAACCCTACTCCAATACAATTTTTTGAACATTTGTAATTTGAATTTATAATTAAACCATTTAAAACATGAACAGAAAAGTGCTTACCTTTTTCGTCTAAAAAACCAAATTAAAACCTGTAACTGGCTGAGAAACTTTTAAATTGTTTCATTGATTCTGAACTTCTCAGAGAAGCCTTCTCCCAAACTGACCCTCGTCTATAATCCCTTTTTCTTAGAAATTCCAGATGTATGTAAACAAAGAAAAAAATCAGCAATACCAATGGTGACCTGTGTGGGGTTCGTCTGGTCTGGAGAATGAATAATAGCGCACAACACATGTTGCCGCAAAGCCGACATAACGCGAGAGATCAAAAACAGGGATTTCAACTCCAATTTTAAGTCTGTTAACAGAGATTATTGTTCACATGTTTTCAGTTTCAAGATAATTTGTCACCTTCCGTGAAAAGGTGATTTAGTGCTTTGACGCTAGAATCGGATGTTTTCTGAAAATTGTTACACCCGAGCTTGCCGAAAAACATTCTTTCAAAAAAGGATAATGTAATTCGCCCCTTCGACACTTTCTGAAGAAATTTAAGTGGAAATCAAGAATATATGTATTGTGAAACAATTTTGCTAGCATACTCATATATAGGGTTAGAGTGGATTTTTGAGATATATACTACATTAATTTAATATTTTTAAAGAAAAGAGAATGTAATAAGACAATAAGGCGTTTATAAAAGAAAAAATATGGAGTGACTCAACTCAATTTTCCGAACTTTAAGTAATTAATGGCTATATAAATAAATTAAAGTAAGAAAAATCGTTAAATAAACAAAAATGAAAACTATAATACGATGTTTGAGTATTTTTCTCCGTATAGTATACCGTTTAATTTTACCCTATTGCACTTCAAATAATTTGAGCCCATAGATCATAATGATAAAGAATTTTTTGTTTTGTCCCAGTAAAAATCTATAATAAGGGTTTAACTCACCAAAATCTATACAGTTCGTGAGACTGTGACCTATAATATGTGTATAAATTTTCAGCTCAATCGAATAAGGTGTTTAGGCACCATCACACTTTAAATAATTTGAGCTCATAAGCCATGTACTGGTAAAGAATTTTTCGTTGTGGTGTCCCTGTAAAAAAACAAGTGCTAGCTTCTACAAAATTCCTACCCGTCGTGTGACGGTGATATATAATATGTATATAAATTTTCAATTACGTCCAATAAGGCACTTAGACGCTATCGTACTTAAATAAGTTCTGCCCATAGGCTATAATTAGAATTTTTCTTTGTCTCCGTAAAAAGAAAAAAAAAGCGCTAAATTTACCAAATTCCTTAAGGTTCATGCTACGGTGACCTATAACATACGTATCAACTTTCAGTTCGTTTGAACTATACGTTTAGTCCCTATCGTGTTTACTTACATATATCAACTCACATTACAAAACCGCTGTCGCACATAAAAAATTCGGGCCCATAGGCCATAATGATAAAGAATTTTTCTTTGTGTCATTTTAGTAAAGCTGTACATGCTAGATTCACTAAAATCTACATTGTGTGTGCGATGGTGACCCATAACTTGTGTATAAATTTTCACCTCTATTGAATAAGGCATATAGACGCTATAAGTTCTATATTTTATTTCACTAAAGATTTTTTCTGAATTTTATTATAATTGTTTAAATTTATACCACCACCACCCTTCTTTTTTTACTAATTGCGGGACTCTGAACGGTTTACCGTGCTTTTGGGGACGCTGCTTCCTTTCCGCCGTCCGGACTTGTCTCGACAACTCATGCAATACCTTTCTCTGTTGCACTTAGGATTTTTCAAGGAGTTAAAAATTTTATTTCATTTTTATTTATTTTTTAACTCCTGGTGCTACGCTCTGAAAACTCTCTGCTCACGCATGGAATATTTTCAGAGTCTAAATTAAAAACCCTTTTGACTTTTTTTTTTTTCCTGAAAAATCATCTTCAAGATTTTTATACTTTTGATGGAGGTAAGTATTGGTTGCAGGTACTCTGAAGCACTCACGTTGACTTAAAAAGAATTTGGGCCCATAGACCATAATGATAAGAAATTTTTCTTTGTGTCTCTGTAACAACAAAAAAAAAACTATAAGGACTAGATTCATCAAAATCAATAGGGTTCTTGCTAAAGTGATTTATAACATACGTACACACTTTCAGCTTATTGAAACAAAGCTTTTAGACGCTATCGTGTTCACTCAAAGGCACACACATACATACATATTTATGTACATACATCACCATAAATATAGCAAAAATGAACTTAGGAAACCTCAAATCATGTAGAAAATTCAAACTTCAAATTGTTGCAGTCAGATTTTTTGGCATAATTACAATATGTTCCTTACATACGTATGGAAAGTAAAAATGTCGATTTTTGTACAAATTTCTGTTCGAATTTTTATACGTAATACCAGGGCCTGCTTGATTTCATGTAAGGCCTGAGGCACACATGTTTTCTTAGACCCCCCGCCAGTACTTGACGATGTGAAAATAGTTGAAAAAGTGACCAAAATTTTTGAACACAGAACAAATAGTGATCAAATAATCACAAAAGAAATTAGTTTTAGGGCCCCACCTGCCACTGCGATAATCAGGCCCTTCATAATGCATAAATTTCCAAATAAAAAGTCTTAGCTCATGCCCCCCCCCCCCCCCCACCTGTCGCTGCGCCACTATTTGGTATGTTTACGAAGTAAATTTAATTATGTGTGAAACGGGATCAATGCAAAATTCTATGTAACGCAGAAACTTGTGGTTTTAGGTATGCATTATAAATATCTTCTACTGTAGTATATATTATTTTTCATTTCAAAAGCTTTTTCAACATCGTTCAAGAAAAGTGAATTTTGAAAAAGTAAATTTTGAAGTGAAAATTTAAGTTTTTCAAAAATTTTGCTTGAAAAACGAGAGGGTCGACTTATATGAGTATATATGGTATTTAGTATTTATGATGCTTTGTTAAAATTGTTTCTTCTAAAAAAAGTATTCAAATTTATTTTTTTTTAAATGCTGACGAAAATGAATAGCAACCTAGCAACCTGTTCAAAGAGTAATATTAAAAAAAAAAAAAAAACAGAATGTGAAAAACTATTTTTGAATGAGATATCCTCAGAATATAGAGTAACAAAAATCTCATCAAATAACATTGGAAAGAAGAAAGGTTGAATCTGATATGCAGCTTTAAGATATATATGATTTTATATTTTAGTTTTTTTAATCTAACAGTTTTTTTTTTTTTTTTTTTTTTTAGTATTTGATACTTTATTAAAATGAGTTATGTTTTTAAAAAAATGGCCTTTGAGCTTTTCATTAAACTAAAAACTTTGGAAGAAATTTAATCTCTTATCTGAAATATTCCAGCCAATATTTATTAAAGATTTTAAGTATACATGTATAAATATAAAAGCACGTTTTAATAACACATGAAACAGAAAATAAATATCTTTATATTTTAGTCATTCTTAGCTCATTTCATAGAATGAGATTTTGTTTTACATATAAAATAACATAAGTCTGCAGATTTGTACTTAAAAAAAAAAAAAAAAAAAAAAAAAAAACTATTGGGTGTTTCTAATGATTTTTGATATGCTGAATTCCGAAATGCTCCTCTTTTTCCCCCTATCATTTAAGGGTTTTTCAGAAAGTAAAGATGAAGGTCTAAACAATTCACACAGAGGCTATAACAGAATTGAAACTACGTATATATAAAATACATTAAAATAGGCATTACACATTATCTGTTAACTGTATTTGTTTCTTTACATTAAAGTTCCATTTAGAGTTTTTTGCTTGCATGGCTTGAGGATACTTTCCATGCATTGAACCACCAGTGATCACTGCCGATCACCATTGTGTGAGAGAAGAACAGAAAGTTGCCAACAATAATCTGCTAACATGTTAACATTTTGTTGACTCTGATATACCTTCTTTACATTTCTTTGATGTCTTGATACTCTCCTTGTTCTTCACTCACATCAGCTAGATTTTCCATTAAATAACAAATGGGGGAGTTGAGAAAGTAGAGCTTTAAGCTCATTTCTGTCTAAAAATCCCATTTTCTGTCAAAACTTTACATGATGGAATTTTTTAAATATTTTTCCCTTAATCAGCATCCAAAAATACATCAGAAAACATATCTTGAAGAAACAAAATTCACCACAAACCTGTGTAATATAATCTAAATATAAATCTTATATTAAACTTATATATTTAACGAAAAATTCTATAAAAAAGAGTGGTTTAATATTGTAAAATATATCTAAGTACTGGCATGGAATGATGATGAATAAAAACTTTGTAAGCAGCACCATAATTTGCAAAACGGCTTTCATGATGTGCTTGTATCCATATTTTTTTCACTTGATGAAAGATCATGCTTAATTATTTTGACCCAGAGCTATGATTTCTTTTTTTACACTTCATGATGTTTGCTTAACAAAGTAAAGTTTTTATCAATCATCATTTAGTTTATAGACTTTTGATATTTTAAGAAGATGGGAAGGCAAATCACACCTGCAGTATTGTTTATTATTTTATTAGTGGATAACTGTTTAGTGGAAAGAGATTCAGCTCTTTTGTTCCAATACATGGCAAGTTTCATGGTCAAAGGCAAGCAAAAGACTTGGATCATGACTGTCCTAATCTGTGTCATAAATAGCTTTTAAAGCTTAACAGAAATGGTTTGAGGAAGGTTATTAGCCTTCTTACTGTTTACTGCACAGTTAAGAGGCATCTGAACATTATAGGTATCAGGTCTGATCCCATTTGTCATGGTTGTTGTCTGGATGTGGAGACTGCTTGGAATGTTTTAGCACATACAGGTTTGAGCCTCTTGGTCAGCATCTCATTGAGAATTGAGAGCTGCAGGATATTCCTGTCAGTTGTCTGCTGTACTTTGATCTAGCTACAAGACTTTTGTCTTAAAGATGTTTTTGTGTTGGGTACATTAGACCTCTGGTCGATGTACTTAGCTATCGGTGCAGTGGTGTAGCGTAGCTTTAGAGCTCTCGGAGCAAATCAAAATTATGCGCCCCTCTCCTTTCGGTGATGGTGGTGTAAATGCTAAGGCCAATTTATGTGAGAATCCAAAGCCTGCATGGAGTGCCTTAATGAGGAGTTTATCTAAGCTAAGTGGTCCTAACATGCATTCACCTGAGTTTCAGAAAAAACCATAGAAAATTCAGAACTGCTAAGCCAACAACATTAATAAATAAAAATGATACAGCTGCAGTCATCTGTTAACCTGCAGAAGCAATAAACTATTATGGCTCTATTATAAATGGAGGCCCCTTTATATTAATTTCTGAATTAGCAAATTACAGAAGCATAAGGCAAGGAGTCCTGGAATGGAAGGCTTCCATTATAATGATCACTATAATAGCGTTATATGGACAAGAAATGTAAATGGCCACTCATAGTCATTGCTATACTATGAATGTATAGGCGTGCAGTGGCAGTGTTGTGTGTTTACTGCACAAAGTGCAGAAAAAATCTTCAATTATGTAGTGTTGAACCAATTTGTGGATGTAAGGTGCTAGTACGCAAGTTAGAGGAGAGTCCATCAGAGTTAGTGCCCACATTATGATAATCACCGGATGAATAGTTTAGGACTAGGCTCAAAGAATTATTTTCATTTTTCATCAGACCACCTAAAATTAAACACAGGTAGGTAATGGTAGGTGGGTCTGGTAAATTGTAACAAAATAAGGATCTATCACAATCATTTTTAATTTTTTATGATACAATATTTGGTGTCCCCTAACATTTTCATACTTGCCAACTTTTCCGGTTTTCCCTGAAGACGTCTGGTTTTTTAACGTATCTTCCGGTCTTCTGGACAGATGATGAAATCTTCCGTTTTTAAAAAAGTCGCGGATATTGTTCGTTTTAAAAAGAAACCCCAAATGTTCTACGAGAACTCCTGATTGCCAATCTTTTTCCATCCATAACATAAATGTCAGCATTAATTTCAAACTTGCTTTATGGTATTCTAGAACATGTAAAGAAATAGAATTGTTAAATATTTCCTGCTGATGTAATTATTTTTGACCCCCCCCCCCCTTTATTTATCTCCAACTAGTGATCTGCAATCAAATGTTCTGCAGAAATCTTTTGTTTCTTAATCTTTATTCCATCTGCAGCATAAATGATAATATTAATTTTAAACTTCTTTCATTAGATTGTTGAAGTAGATTTGAAAGAGTTTAATATTTTTTACTCTGTAATTATTTTTGTATTACCCCTCCACCCCCCCACCCCCCTACAACTTTCCCGGATTGTGATCAATGATCAATTCTAGAAACAATAAAGCAATGGAAGTGCTCAATATTTCTCACGTATGTAATTTTTTAAAAATCTTTATTGCTGAATTTAATGAATCTGTTTATTTTTCCTCAATGAAATTAAATGTTTGTATGTCATATTTATACCAAATGTGTAAACATGGGGGAAAAATGAAGAATAATTTTTTCAGGTAGGAAAAATTTTCCCAAATCAATTTAAGAAATTTAATACTCAGTTGGTTTTGTGCATGTTTGAAACTGATAATTAGCTACTGCTACTTTTTTTTATATGTATGATTAATGTACATACACAAAAATCATATTCTATATTTATTTAAAAAATTAGTTATACTTCAACTTAACTTGTAACAGGGGAGGTGCAGTCTCACAGACCGCACACTAGGTTCTACGTATCACCCCTATTGCATGCTTTGCCCGTTTAAATGGAATCTTCCTGTAGCTTCCCCTTTCGTGACCTTCAACCTGATCCCGGCATTTCATAACGCTTGGGCTAGTGAATCTGGTTCAATTCTTCGAAAGCGGTCTCCGAGACCGCACCTCCCCCTCTGCGTTAGAATTTTTGGCTGAAGTGTTACAATGGCTTTGAAGTTAGGTACGGGGAGAATAATTTATCCTTCTGATCGAGATTATTCTGAAGAAGTGCAAAAAATTCTTAATGAAGTTGGAAGTGATTTTAGTGATGAAGATACCTGTGAAGAAGATTTCTGTGAAAGTTCTCACTCAACAGACTCTGAAATTTCTTCAGACAGTGATGAATTTTCTGATCCAGAAAAAAATGATTCTGAAAAAAAATACTACTATGGGAAAAATCGCTTCAAATGGTCATCCGTTGCTCCTAATATAAAAGTTAGAACTCCAGCGCATAATATCGTGAGACTTCCTAGATTAAGACCTTACGGAAAAATTGAGAATTCAAATCCAAAAAATCTATGGCAACTACTTTTTACTGATGAACTTTTAAACATCGTTATGAAGTGGACAAATTTAAAAATTGAAAGAAGAAAAAATATCTGTGGTCCAATTAAAGGTGAAGTTGACAACACCAGCATCGATGAACTGAAAGCACTTTTGGGTTTGCTCATTTACACATCAGTCTTCAAATCTAATCACGAAGATATGGAATGTTTATTTGCAACGGATGGAACTGGCCGTGATATTTTTCGTGCAGTAATGACAATGAAGCGATTAAAATTTTTATTATCCAATTTGCGATTTGATAATCCTGATGACAGAGAAGAACGAAAGAAAGCTGATCCGGCTGCGCTTATTTCGGAAGTGATGAATTTGTTCATCCAAAACTCACAGAAAGCGTATACTTTAGGCACCTGCGTCTGCATTGATGAAATGCTTGTTGGATTTAGAGGTAAGTGCCGCTTTAAAATGTATATGCCTCAAAAGCCTGTGAAATATGGATTAAAAGTTTTATGTTTGACTGATGCACGAAATAACTATGCCTACAATGCATATCTTTATTGTGGAAAAGACACTGATGGAATTAGCATTGAAGAGAGGTGGAAGAAATTTAGCAAACCCAGTCAAGCTGTTCTATGTTTGAGCAAGCCAATTTTTAACACGAACAGGAATGTAACAGCCGATAATTGGTTTTCTTCCATAGAACTTACTACAGAATTGTTGAAAAATGGACTAACATACGTTGGCACTGTTAAAAAAAATAAGAAAGAAATTCCGAGAGAATTTCTTCCATGTAAGTCCAGAGAAGTGAGTTCGACATTGTATGGATTTACTAAGGACATTACCTTGATTTCTTTTATTCCAAAGAAAAGGAGAGCTGTGGTTCTGATGTCATCAATGCACCATTCAATAGAAACAGATTCAGAAATACAAAAGCCTGAAATTATTTCCTTTTATAACAGAACCAAAGGAGGAGTTGATACCTTGGATGAAAAATGTTCTGTCTATTCCTGTAGTAGAAGAACAACGCACTGGCCCATGGCCCTTTTCTACCGCTTATTAGATATAAGTACGGTAAATGCTTATATTTTGCATCAAAGTTATTCCCAAAACTCTGTTATGACAAGGATGGAGTTTTTGAAAGAATTAGCGAAACGATTAGTTCTACCTGTATTGCACACAAGATTTCAAAATCCAAGAATAACTCGAGAATTGCGTCTGACGATAAAGCGGATTTTGGGAAAAGAAGCGGAGTCCCTGGATAAGGGGCAGTGCTCAAAAGAAACAAAAGGAAAGTCAAGGAAAACTTGTCGTCTGTGCCCCCCAAGCGAAAAAAGAAAGACAGCATATTTCTGTTTATCTTGTCAAGATCCTATTTGGTTGGAATGTTCACAAAAGTTATGTAATGAATGTGCTAAAGGAGACGAGGACTAATTTTTTGCTTCCCACGAGTCAGTGAGATAATGATATTTCAGGTACTGTCAAAATTTTTCTGTATTGTAATACTTTCCATTTTCTTCTGTTATAACTTGCTTTGCATATTAAATAATATAAATAAAATAGTTAATCCATAATATATGCGATCTTTTTTATGAATTTTATAAAATGTATTGCAGCATGTGATTTTTATCCAAAAATTTAAGGCCGTTAGAAAAGTTTCTAGGGAAAACTTTATTTCACTTTAAAACGTAAAAAAATACTTTATTTTGAGAAATTAATGTTCAAAGAATATCCGAATCAAATATCAAGATCATATTTCAATTAGTTAATTTTTTATAAATTATAATGTAGCGCGGTCTCTGAGACTGCACGTCCCCTGTTATGTCCTACTTTTTCACCTCCCCTGTTACGGGTTAACTAAGTTTTTTTGTCTATTAAATAAATTTCGTACAGATTCTGTTTTGTAGATATTTATATGTTGAAGAGGAATAACTTCATTTAAAACTTTTATATTTTTAGTATAATCAGTCTATAGTAAAACATTTCATAGATTGCTTCAAAATATTAAATCTGTATTGTCTAACACGTCAAAGGGAAAAAAAAAATCTTCCCTTTTTTTTTATGAAATCTTCTGGTTTTTTTACAAAAATCTTCCCTTTTTTTTTCTATTAAAATTGGTTGGCAAGTCTGCATTTTGTACCCAGGGCAAGGGCACACTTCACCAAAACCCCTCCAACATGCTACGCCCCTTTCTTGTCCTACTGAGGGCTACCCTACTCATAAGTATTGTAATCATAAAAAAAATCCATTTGTGACAACACTTCGGTGTATAAATATATTTGAAGAGTTTCAGAACTTATTTTTATAATGATGTATGTGTATGAGTGAACATAATAAAATTTAAATGCCGTAATCAATTGAGTTCAAAGTTGCTAGGTATGTCATAGGTCACAGTTACAAGTACAACCAGTACCCGACTTAGCCTAATTGGGGCCTGGGGCAAAAACTTCTTTGGGGGGCCCCCTCTGCTTCACTCTTTCAGTAATGAAGAACCGAACTTCATGGAGGTATTTAAATTTTTCACCTCATTATAGATCAATTTTATTTCTGATTGTTCACTTTGTCATCTAGCTGTGAAAAATTCATATCCTTGATGACATTAGGGCAGAATTCAGCTAAATTTTTGCAATTACAAAGGCTCAATTAAGCCGGATTTTACACTGACGTATTTTACACTATACTGATATTTTGTTTAAAAAAAGTTCATTAAAGAAGGAAACATAAAATAAACTTTCTATTCGATTTGGGGACCCCCCTCTGATGTGGGAGCCCAGGACAACTGCCCGTATGCCCTTGCCTTAGTCAGGCTTTGAGTACGACATAGAATATGAGATTTATAGTTCTTTCATGTCAATATAAAGATAAATTATTTTGTATAATCTATGTAATGTATAATAATTCATATATTAATATTAAGGATCTACATTTTATTCTATTGTGGTCAAATTGTTTAGGTATTATAGATGATTGTTTTTACACTCCTGCTCAAAAGTTTAGCAAGATTTGCAAACAATCATTTTTTTTTTTTTTTCTTCCAATTCTAAGACTAATCTTTCTATAAAATGTTTTCAAACATCGGGTATTTAAAGAACTGGGTCTTCCTCCTGTTTTTCAGTGAAGATTGGTTTAAGACAACATTTAGGGGGCTGGTAAGAAATTGGGCAAAATCAATGTTTGTGATCACCCTGTATTGCTAAGTGAATGAAATGAACTGTAACTTAAGGTTATGTTAATAATATAGACCCAGTTCAATTTGTAGATCAATTTGTGTGATGATAGCATATTAAATAACGAAGATATAAGCATTTACTTTAGAACTCAAAAAGTCAGCATATTTTTTATTTAAAATATACAGAGTTTTAACAAAAATTATTCCCACTTTCAGATAAATTGAAAATACACATTTAAAACAATATCCTGCAATCAGAATACAAATATCTTAAATATCTCATGAAATATGAGCATTTTTATGAAAAATGTTTTCACTGTGCATGTGTGAACGATAGAAAAAAATTTTATTGCACAGTTTGAAAATTAGATATATTGGTCAACTTTTGTGAAAAGTTCATTTGAATAGAGTAAAAATTAAGCAAATTATCTGCAAAAGAAGGAGCTAAGTTTTAGGTATTTTCCAAGAGTTGAAATTTCATAAGGGGTTTTTCACAAGCAGCATAATTAATTTAAAGATCCAATTAAAAAGCTTTTAACAACCTTTCAAAGCTGAACAGAAATGGTTTGAGGAAGGTTATTAGCCTTCTTACTGTTTACTGCACAGTTAAGATGCATCTGAACATTATAGGTATCGGGTCTGATCCCATTTGTCATGGTTGTTGTCTGTATGTGGAGACTGCTTGGAATGTTTTAGCACATACAGGTTTTGTTTCTCTTGGTCTTCATCTCATTGAGACTTGAGAGCTGCAGGATATTTCTGTCAGTTGTCTGCTGCACTTTGATCTAGCTCCAAGACTTTTCTCTGAAAGATGTTTTTGTTTTGGGTTCATTAGACCTGGTCAATGTGCTTAGCTGTCGGTGCAGTGGTGCAGCGTAGCTTTAGAGCTCTCGGGGTAAATCAAAATTATGTGCTCCTCTCCGCCTCTCCTTTCGGTGATGGTAGTGTAAATGCTAAGGCCAATTTATGTGAGAATCCAAAGCCTGCATGGAGTGCCTTAATGAGGAGTTTATCTAAGCTAAGTGGTCCTAATATACATTCACCTGAGTTTCAGAAAAACCATACAAAATTCCGAACTGCTAAGCCAACAACATTAATTGCCGAAACGTCAGTGGAGGCCCTCTGTTGAGACTCAAAACGTTTTTGGGCTCTCTCTCTCTCTCTGTGTGTGTGTGTGTGTGTGTGTGTCAGCGGCCGCAAAAATAGCGCTATTCACTTGAAATTTGGTGCACATGTTCATGAGCCGCACGAAATCAGCTGTATAGTTTTTGATATGTATTCCATTTGTAGGTCGTATACAGGGACACGCCAAAGTTTTTCTTATCATTACGGCCTATGGGAGGAATTTGTATGTATCGCGATAGCGGCCACAAAAATCACGCTATTGACTTGCAATTTGGTACATGTGTTCATGTGCCCTACGAAATCAGCTGTACAGTTTTGGGTGCATTCCATTTGTAATTCGTGTACAGGGACACGCCAAAGTTTTTCTTATCATTACGGCCTATGGGAGGAATTTGTATGTACCGCGATAGCGGCCACAAAAATCACGCTATAGACTTGCAATTTGGTACACATGTTCATGAGCCGTACGGAATCAGGTGTATAGTTTTAGGTGTATATTCCATTTGTAGTTCGTGTACAGGGACACGCCAAAGATTTTCTATCATTGCGGCCTATGGGAACAATCTGTATGTACCGCGATAGCCACTGCAAAAATCATGCTATTGACTTCCATTTTTTTCCGAAACGTCAGTGGAGGCCCTCTGTTGAGACTCAAAAGGATTTTGGGTTCCGTCTGTCTGTCGTGCGATAGCGGCCGCAAAAATCACGCTATTGACTTGAAATTTGGTACACATGTTCATGATCCCTACGAAATTAGCTGTATAGTTTTGGGTGTGCATTCCATTTGTTGTTAGTGTACAGGGACACGCCAAAGTTTTTTTATTATTACGGCCTATGGGAAGAATTTGTATGTACCGCGATAGCGGCCCCCAAAATAACGCTATTGACTTGCAATTTTGAACTTATATTCATGAGCCCAACGGAATTAGCCGTATAGTGTTAGGTGTGTATTCCATTTGTTGTTCGTGTACAGGAACATGCCAAAGTTTTTCTTATCTTTACGGCCTATGGGAAGAATTTGTATGTGCTGCAATAGCGGCCGCAAAAATCCTTCGATTGACTTGCAAATTGGCGCACACGTTCCAGCATTGCATATAAGTAGCTGTATAATTTTTATTGCTATATTTTTTATAAACTGTGTACAGGGACACGCCAAAATTCTTAACATTACGGCGTATGGGGTGAATTCCGTTTAAACGCATTTTAATATCATTACTTTGCAATGAAGAAAATAAAACTAGCGTACGTGAGTAAGATGCTTAAACTTATGTTGTTTGAAAAAAATATATACTCTTAAGCTTTCTAATTAATGTACAGGACCTTACAAAAGTGTTCTGACAATGTCACGTAGTCATCCAAACGATGTTAAATTTGGAACAATTATTAATTTTAAACGCAAAATAAGCTGAATAGTTTTTACTGGTATATACAATGTTTATGGTTCGTTTACAAAGACACACGAAAGAATTTCGTAACATTAGACCCTATGGACAAATTTTTAATTTAAGCGCGCACTTTAATGCGCTTATGCTGAATTGAACATAATAAAGTTAACATACATTATAAAGATGCTTAAAATCATGTTTACTCTTAAAAAAGGTTATGTATTGACTAAATAATTTATGGGACCACAAAAAATAATTCCGAGTATATATTGTAATCATCCAAATGCTGTCAGATTAGTTTGAAAAATTAATGAGTTATAATTAATTAGATTTATTTCTATTATTGGCGTTTATAATGACTGTGGCTACTTTTCCGGGATACATAAAGGAATTTCGTACTATTACGGAGTCGGTATTTCTTAAAAGTGTATTTTAACATGGTTACACCCCATCAAATATAATGAAATTTTATTAGAATTTTAAAAGCATGTTTCCCTGTTGAAAATTGTGGGCATAGAATTGATAATTAGTTTAAAAGTTTAAAGCTTATGCAAAATATTTCCGATATACTATGTAATTTTTTTTTTTTTTTTTTTTTTTTTTTTGTATGAAATTTGGTATTTATGAATTTAGGGGAAATAATACAAGACCGTTGTTTATTAAGAATACATATTGTTGCGTACTTGGGGGTTCGTAAGTTGTCCGAGAATGAAAGACGAAACTTGCAAAAATTCAGTGATTTATTCACAGAAAGTTCCAGAAAAATACAGGTCTATAAACCAAGTATCAGCTTCAATTCAACCAGTAAACATAGCTTAAACAACAGCCGTTAACAGAAAAACAACAGTACAAACTGTTTATCAATAACACATAAAGCAAGTCTCATTTAAAGACACTCAAAGCAAAACAAGCATTTGACGAAACGGACACAGATCTGAGATTGGCCGCCTTGGCTAGAAAAATGCTCCTTTCATACTATTCTATCGAACACAGACTGTTCTGGAAAATTCTCGTATGTCATCAGCCAATGAGATTAGAGCTTCCATATTTGGTGTATCCCTTATAAGGATTTTTCTCGCCAAGATCGCCAAAAAAATCGCCAAGGAGGGAAACAGTCGCCAAATTTGGCGCCAAATCCATTTTTTCCCTTATTGGAGCTTTTTAAAGCGTTTTTAAAGGAAAATTAGGCTATTTTAGCGATAAAACGACTATAAATGCACAAAATTTAGCATTTTATCGATTTACTAAGCCTCTTTGAAAGAATTTATACAAAAATAAATGCCATTATTTACAATCGCGTAACACTTTATATGATATACAAATAGGTATACAAAGAGAGATAGAGCAGGGGTTGAGGGGGGGCGGCAGCCCTCTCAGGAATGTATCTGATTATGGTAATAAGTCGATCGAATCAATATATACTATTATATAATAAGGAATAAATAAAAATGACCTATTGAATAATGTCTGATGCAAATAGGACGTTGAGGCTCCTGATCTGCAGATCCACTAGTAAATAAAAATGATACAGCCACAGTCATCTGTTAACATGCAGAAGCAATAAACTATTATGGCTCTATTATAAATGGAGGCCCCTTTATATTAATTTCTGAATTAGCAAATTACAGAAGCATAAGGCAAGGAGTCCTGGAATGGAAGGCTTCCATTATAATGATCACTATAATAGCGTTATATGGACAAGAAATGTAAATGGCCACTCATAGTCATTGCTATACTATGAATGTATAGGCGTGCAGTGGCAGTGTTGTGTGTTTACTGCACAAAGTGCAGAAAAAATCTTCAATTATGTAGTGTTGAACCAATTTGTGGATGTAAGGTGCTAGTACGCAAGCTAGAGGAGAGTCCATCAGAGTTAGCGCCCACATTATGATAATCACCGGATGAATAGTTTAGGACTAGGCGCAAAGAATTATTTTCATTTTTCATCAGACCACCTAAAATTAGACACAGGTAATGGTAGGAGGGTCTGCTAAATTTGTAACAAAATAAGAATCTATCACAATCATTTTTAATTTTTTATGAAACAATATTTGGCGTCCCCTAATATTTTGTACCCAGGGCAAGGCCACACTCCCCTTCCCCCCCCCCCCCCCAACTTGCTACGCCACTGTCTTCTCTGGCTGAGGGCTACCCTACTCATAAGTATTGTAATCATAAAAAAATCCATTTGTGACAACACTTTGGTGTATAAATATATTTGAAGAGTTTCAGAACTTATTTTTATAATGATGTATGTGTATGAGGGAACATAATAAAATTTAAATGCTGTAATCAATTGATTTCAAAGTTGCTAGGTATGTCATAGGTCACAGTTGCAAGTACAACCAGTACCCGACTCAGCCTAATTGGGGCCTAGGGCAAAAACTTCTTTTGGGACCCCCCTCTGCTTCACTATTTCAGTAATGAAGAACCGAACTTTATGGAGGTATTTAAATTTTTCACCTCATTATAGATCCATTTTATTTCTGATTGTTAACTTTGTCATCTAGCTGCAAAAAATTCCTATCCTTGATGACATTAGGGCAGAATTCAGCTAAATTTTCGCAATTACGATGGCTCAGTTAAGCTGGATTTTACGCTGACGTATTTTACACTATACTGATATTTTGTCTAAAAAGTTCATTAAAGAAGGAAATGTAAAATAAACTTTCTATTCGATTTGGGGACCCCTCTCTGATGTGGGAGCCCGGGACAACTGCCCGTATGCCCTTGCCTTAGTCAAGCTTTGAGTACAACATAGAATATAAGACTTATAGTTCTTTTATGTGGATACAAAGATAAATTATTATATATAATCTACGTAATGTATAATAATTCATATATTAATATTAAGGATCTACATTTTATTCTATTGAGGTCAAATTGGTTAGGTATTATAGATGATTGATACTACACTCCTGCTCAAGAGTTTTGCAAGATTTGCAAACATTTTTTTTTTTTTTTTTCAATTTTAAGACTAATCTCTCTATGAAATGTTTTCAAACATTGGGTATTTAAAGAACTGGGTCTTCCTCGTGTTTTTCAGTGAAGATTGGTTTAAGACAACATTTAGGGGGCCGGTAACAAATTGAGCAAAATCAATAATGCTTGTGATCACCCTGTATTGTTAAGTGAATGAAATGAACTGTAATTTAAGGTCATGTTAATATAGATCCAGTTCAGTTTGTAGATGAATTTGTGTGATGACAGCATATTAAATAACGAAGATATAAGCATTTATTTTAGAACTCAAAAAAAAGTCAGCATATTTTTTATTTAAAATATACAGAGTTTTAACAAAAATTATTCCCATTTTCAGATAAATTGAAAATACACTTTTAAAACAATATCCTGCAATCAGAATACAAATATCTTAAATATCTCATGAAATATGAATATTTTTATGAAAAAATTTATTGCATAGTTTGAAAACTAGATATATTGGGCAACTTTTGTCAAAAGTTCATTTGAATAATTAAAAATTAAGCAAATTATCTGCAAAAGAAGGAGCTAAGTTTTAGGTATTTTCCAAGAGTTGAAATTTCATAAGGGGTTTTTCACAAACAGCGTAATTAATTTAAAGATCCAATTATTTTAACCACTTAGCAAAAGTTCATTTTTGTGAAAAACTCCTTATCTCACAAATCTTAGTAAATAGACAAAAACCAAAAAAAGACTTAAATCTTAAACAGAACTTTATTTAAAGTGCTACTGAAGGAGAAGGAGGAAGAATAATTTTGAGTTGTGCATAATTCAATCTTTAAAAACCAAATCAGATGTGACAGGGAATTAAGGATAGAAAAGAGGAGCCATCTTAATTTTATCCACCATAGGTGGATGGTTCTCCACATTGGTAGCCCGACAAACTGCTAACGACCATGTTGGGCACTTGACAGTACAGCACAGATTGGCGAGGACCAGACACTGCCACACCCTTTGTTCCAAATGGAATGAACATAAGATAACATAAACATAAAACTAACAAAATAAACATGAAATAATGATAAACTATGAGGAAAATAAAATGAGGGGAACTTAAAATTATGTAAGAGTATATAAATAGCTTATACGTAACTGGAACTAAAAGATAACTGGGAAAAACAAGAGAAACATAATATAACATAATGCAAAACAATAAAAGAAATAATACTTTTGCATTCATATGGTCTGCTTCCTGTGTTGCGAGCGCAAGCCAGAGAAGGATCCAAGGTGGTTTGACAGTGCCTGCTACAATTGCCGAGTGTCCGTTCAGTCCTCACACAAAGGGAGAGGCCTAACTTGGCCAAAAATGACAAGTGGTTTAACTATGGTGGGATGCTTCTGACCTCCCACTGCATGATGATTACCAGACCTATTGTTGAGCAGGAATATGGATGTTGAAAGTAGATAAACTGGTTATATGGAGTATAATTAACTAAAAATATGAAAAAAAAAAGGAACCAAAATAAATTGATGACTGGGTATACTTGCCTCCCGGCATCAGAAGCAGTAACAGCAGATATACACACTAACATCAAATTTTTAATTTTTTTTCAACTTTTTTATCAATTTTATATTTTATAATTTTTTTATGTTGGCTCACTGGCATTGCTAGTGAGTTAAAACATCATCACAGCTTAAAAGTATGAAAATGTTAAAAAATAGAAAAGGTCTCCAAATGGGCTTCTAAAGCATAGGGTTTGTTGATATAAGCCATTTTATACTTTTTCCATACATTTTTGAATTAGGAAACTCTACCCAAAGTGATATAGTATAGGACCCATTATCCAGAACCCATGGGACCAGAAATGTTCTGAATTTTGGATATTTTTACATTATTGATATCCCTGAATTATATAAAATAATTCAATAATTGATAGGCAATAATTTACATCCAGATGTTACTACATATAAATTTTTATGAAATTCTGTGCCTTAGTTCTTCAGATAGAACTGCCACAAAATATCAGTCGCACACACACAGACATTTTCTAAAAATGCTCAAATCATATTAAAACTCTCAAAATGAGCAAATAAATCAAAAATATTTATGAAACATATACTTTCTTCTATCAAATATAACAAAGTAAAAAATAACTATAATACATAAACATGTACACATGCATATAGTACTGCTGAATCTGCTCGCTGTCAGCATCTGAGCTGCCCTATTAAATGGGAATGATAACTTGATCATAAGAGCAAAATGCAAACGATTTTTATTTTTAAATTTCCCATTTTCTTCACTTTGTTTACATTTCGTGAACAAAACTGTCTCATCGAGAAATTAAAAATCTCTAGAAACCAAACTTGGAATAAAACCCAGAACTTTTTATATAGTTGGAAGTGAATGACAATCCTAAAAACAAGCCAAGTTTATTATAAGTATTATAAGCCTAGCCTAAGTATTACAAGCCTATTATTATAAGTACAATAGTCACAGTAATAGGATTATGTACGCTACAGATAATGAATATAGCTTGTTCAGTGAAATTAAGAAAGATAAAATCAATTTAGATCAAATTTCAAATTCTAGGAGGGGACATGCCTTCCCCCACCCTTTCTGCGTAACTGCCAGTACCCATGATTAAATCCGAATTACTTCAAATAAAAAAGTACTTCCTCTAGAAAAGTGCATGAGGTAAGTGTAATTGAGTAGTATTCTATATAACTATAGTACTCCTTTTTTTTTTTTTTTTTTAAATAAAGATGTTTTTACATCATTAGTATGACAACTACATAGAGCAATTTTGTATGCTTTTAAATTAAATTTGGTTATTACATCAGTCAGCTATGGTGCCAGAAATGTTTCGGTCCTTTGTATTACATTATTATGGAGTTAGATTGTAAATTACTTACTAATATATGAGAAAATGTTTGTCAAACATCTCATTAACCCTACAAGGCACCCAGCTCCATATGTGGAACACCGACTTTAATCGTTCCTATCAGTGGCGCAGTGAAGGGGGGGGGGGGGTCCGGACCCCCCTATGAGCTAAGATTTTTTTATTTGGAAATTTATGCATTATGCAGAGCCTGATTATCGCAGTGGCAGGTGGGGACCGGGCCCCGAACCCTGAATAGAAGGGGCCCTAAAACTAATTTCTTTCGTGATTATTTGATCACTATTTGTTCTGTGTTCAAAAATTTTGGTCACTTTTTCAACTATTTTCACATCGTCAAGTACTGGCGGGGGTCTAAGAAAACATGTGTGCCTCAGGCCTTACATGAAATCAAGCAGGCCCTGGCATTACGTATAAAAATTCAAACAGAAATTTGTACAAAAATCGACATTTTTACTTTCCATACGTATGTAAGGAAAGTATTGTAATTATGCCAAAAAATCCGACTGCAACAATTTGAAGTTTGAATTTTCTACATGATTTGAGGTTTCCTAAGTTCATTTTTGCTATATTTATGGTGATGTATGTACATAAATATGTATGTGTGTGTGTGTACTTGTGAGTGAACACGATAGCGTCTAAAAGCTTTGTTTCAATAAGCTGAAAGTGTGTACGTATGTTATAAATCACTTTAGCAAGAACCCTATTGATTTTGATGAATCTAGTCCTTATAGTTTTTTTTTTTTTTTTTTTTTTTTTTTTTTGTTACAGAGACACAAAGAAAAATTCCTTATCCTTATGGCCTACGGGCCATGACAACTACATAGAGCAATTTTGTATGCTTTTAAATTAAATTTGGTTATTACATCAGTCAGCTATGGTGCCAGAAATGCTTTGGTCCTTTGTATTACATTATTATGGAGTTAGATTGTAAATTAATTACTAATATATGAGAAAATGTTTGTCAAACATCTCATTAACCCTACAAGGCACCCAGTTCCATATGTGGAACACCGACTTTAATCGTTCCTACCTGTCGCTACTAATAGTTTTATAGCTATATCTCTTGACATCTTGATAGAAGCTATTGACATTTAGCAATGTAGTAATACGAATCTTTACCTAAAGATGTCCTTCGTGTTTTTGTTATAGTGCACTCAGTGTGAAATTTGAATGAAAGTGATACGTTAGTCGTTTGTCTGAATTCAAAAATAAAAAAAAGAATAGTTATGAACAGTTTTGACTCGAAAAAAAATACTGTGTGTTATAACGAAGTGTATATGTTGCAGAGGTAAGTTTTTTTTGTTATAATTCAATAGTAAACGTATTAGTAAATCATATTTTTATGTATGTTCCACATACGGTACGTTGAGCTAAAAAGTTGATTTTTCCGTAAAATGTGGTTTTATTTTTATTTTTATAAGTTTTCCCTATCTTCTGATGACTAATTACAACCTATATATTTTTGTCGCGCACTAAAAAAAAATTGAGCCTTGTAGGGTTAAGCCATTAACTTGTTATTAATCAAGTATTTTATTATTAATATTCTATGAAAACTTATTAAAATTTGTCATATATTGTGTGTGATATACTGCATGCCAACATCATGTTGTTGTTAAAACCCGAATAAACTACTAAGTCAGAAACGCCAAAGAAAAATATTTGAGATGCATACAGCTGTTTCGGTAGCCTTAAGCGTACCGTCTTCAGTGCAAAAAGAATTCTGAATCTAGAGAAGTGCTCGTATATATAGGAGAGGGACCAAATTTAGTTCAACCAATAGGATTACGGGAAAGGTGGGTTGTAATCCTATTGGTTGAACTAAATTCGGTCCCTCTCCTATATATACGAGCACTTCTCCAGATTCAGAATTCTTTTTGCACTGAAGACGGTACACTTAAGGCTACCGAAACAGCTGTATGTATCTCAAATATTTTTCTTTGGCGTTTCTGACGTAGTAGTTTATTCGGGTTAATATTCGAACGCTAAATCTCCTGTTATTATCATTTTGTTGTGTTTTTCTCTCACATTTTTCTGCTTTCTAGAATCAATATATTTCTGTACTTGCTTTTTATTATTTTAATTTATCATAGTGTATTTTTGAAAAGGTATGTTGACTCAAAAAATGCTTTAACTGTTACTGCACGCCTATGCATGTCTTTGTATTAAATAGAGTCAATTAGTTTAGAATCATCAACATTTTTATTTTCTGTGCATTTGAGTTATCAATGCAAAGAATAATAACAGCTGGTGATAGAAATGTGGGCTACCAGACATCCACGAGCCACTGATTGGGCACCATTGCTGGAGAAGTTGATATATAGCTTTCTCATACAGGGAGAAATTGCAGCATAGCAGTGTCATCTGTTGGACAATATGCCCCCAAATTGAATCAGCATGGTTTTGATAATGCTCTTTTCACATATTAAGTTTTGTGCAGTTCAGGATTTGATTAAGTTGCACAAAATAGAAACTAAGGTATAATCTTCCCTTAAATACGAGCATAGCGAAATCACAGCATAGCTGTGTTGCCTGTTGAACGATATGTGCTAAAAGTTGATAATGATTAATTTATGTCAAGATGCAACTAAATAAAAAATTCGCATTATATATTGAGCTAGCATTGTCAAAAAAATTTGATTACACACAGGCAGATGAACATTTTCTAAAAATGGTCGATTGTGTTCAGGTTATCTCAAAACAGACAAATCCATCAAAAACTGGAATTTGAATTTTTTTATGAATCTAATACTTTCTTCCATGAATATAGAAGAAAGTTATAATTTCATGAAAAAGGTGATATCAATGTTTTAAGAAATTTTGTGCTAAATTCCACAATTCTACCTTTTTAGGAGTATCATTACTAAAATCAGGCCTGGTCTATAGGAGGCGCGAGGTCCAATTTGGAAAATTGGGATGGGGCCCCCTAGGTTTTCATTAAACTGACATTAAGGTAGTACAATCATAAAAATGTCTAATAATGCTTTAAAAATACATATGAGAGAACAGATCAAACAGATGTAAACTGCATTTAAATATAAAATTAGCTGAATGCCAACTCAATGTGTTGCATTTACGTTGCATGAAAATACGCTGATTTATAAAGAGTCGTGTTATGTTCTTAATAATAAATGTCCAAGTTTCCTAAAATTAATGATATTATAGAGAGCTAAAAAAATTGTATTAGAATAAAGAAAGTAGAATATTAGCCGTGGTTTCCATGCGTGCATTTCAACTAAATAAAATAAAGAAAAAGGATAATTTACGGAAAACTTACATCACAATCACAGCAATGTTTTACGATAAAGAAAATAAACTTTTATCCCTGGTTTTGGAAGATTTGTTAATTGATTTAAATAATAAATTAAATATATAAAATTCATTGGTTCCTTTACAGAGATTTATTTTAAAAATTTACGTCAAAGGAAAAAGTATTAAAGATGGGAAAATCAATTACATCAGGAGAAATTAATAATATAAATAAATAAATATGTGGATGTAAAATTTGAATTAAAGAATTACAATGTCAATATTAATTTCTTGGAGACATTTAGACTTCAAAATATATAAATATTATGATGTAAAAGATGAAGCCATTTGTTTTAAATATCATGTAAACAAATGTTCAGCCATTTGAATTGGCAAACTATTTATATCAAAATCATTGTTTTGAAGAGACGTTTCCAGAGATGTATCACAAGATATACCTTCCTATTTGAAATTTTTAATTTGCCCTCCCTAGCGGCCCCCTATCCCCCCCTCCCGGCCCAATCTTTTTACACGGAAAGAGGTCCCTCTCAAATTCATTGAACACATGTTTCACCATTTTTCATTATTCTGACTCATTTTCGAGTTAAGGAGGGGGTGTGGGACTTTTGGAACACCCTGTATATACACTGTTCGACATTGAAAATGCAACACCAAGAAGGAATGATAATAATGGAATGAAATTTGTTGGACACATACATTATAGTAAGAAGAACAATTGATTAAAATTTCAGGAAATTTGAAGTAATATGTACTGAGAAAACAATACATAAAGCAGCGACCTCTGTGAGCAATAACAGCACATATCTGCCTAGGCATTGAATCGAACAGCGATTGGATGACATGTACGGGTAGAGCACTTGTTAAAAATATTTTAATAGCTTCCTTTGTACCATGCAGTTTCAATTTGTGTGTTATGGGAAATTAATAAGTTTTATTATATTTATGGAGGCTACTCACATATGGGGAAAGTGTTAGATAAGTTCATTTTTAAAATATAGTAAAAGGCATATATTTTTTTAACTCTTTATATAGATAATGTTTACTTACATTACTTCTTAGGATACTTGGTTTTTCATCTGTCATTAAAGAAGTTTTTTTTTTTTTTTTTTAAATCTTTAATTGGGAAATTTCTACTTTGAACATATATAACTGTTTAACACTTATTTGCCGTGATGATGCTTTGTTTACATTTGAGTACGATGTTTTCCAGCTAACCGGAAGTAGGTCAATAGGCCGGCAGGAAACTGTGCCAGCAGTCTGCAAAGTGACGTCATGATTTATCGATCATTCGTTTATGATGTCTGCTGATCGTCTAGACAAGTGTCCGTTAGCTATTGGCTGTAATTTGATCCACTGAGTGATATAAATAGAAAGGAAAAACACCCATCACTCTCCCTCAGATGTTTATGCTCTAGCATGAGTGTATAATTTGTTTCTTAGCCTTAATTATGTTTTATCTTTAGTTTGTTTTATTTATGAATTATTTATGATTGGTTTATTTTATGAAGCTGTTGATAATGAGTTTTTAAAGGATGGATTACTTAATGGCAGGCCTGGATGTCAGAGAAGTTTCTTTTGATAATTTATTTTTATCAGTGATTGCTGTTTAAAATATAGCCGTTCAATTTTTTTTTTTTTTTCTTAATATTTGTTTTTCTTTCTCCGGGTGGTACTCCAATATTTATCCCAAGTTTAAGCACATTAGTTTAGATTACTTTGCTTTAATTAATTAAGAGTATGAAATAGTTGCCATTCAATATGGATATTTGTTATGTTTATATTATAATGTTTGATACTTTTTTCTACAAAATCTTCTTAAGTTTTTCTGTTAAATAAATTCATTGTTATTGTTTTTAAAACTTTGTCAGTCTTTAATTATACAGACTCTAAACATATATTTAAGTTTTTAAAACTGAATTAAAATGGACTTCCATTGTGTTTAATGATTCTCTGCTACATCAAATTAAAGTAAAAATTAAGTTTTTACTAATAGCACTTCATGAAGCTTCAACACGATGCCACAATTCATTAATCGAAGTTACTGGTGAGTGGTGGGGGGCCAGTCGCTTTTCAATGATTAAACAGTCATTTTCATTGGTGCGAGATCAGGAGAACGTGCTGGCCAGAGCAACAGTCGAACACATTCTGTATCAAAGAAGGTCTGGACAATACCAATAACTTGCAGTTGTGCATTATCTTGCTTAAATTTTGTGCTACGGAGGCCTCGAATACAGGGCAGAGGGGCGGGCTTTAACTCATCAGAAATTTGATGGCCGCTGTTCAGAGTGCCAGGAATATGAACATGAAGTAATCGAGACGTGTATCCAATGGGAACCCATAACATCATTGCAAATGATGGACAGTATGGTGATGTCGAATCCCAGCTGGCAATGTGCATTATACATAATGCCGTTAAATACGGATAGTCAATCTTGATGGTGTAAGCAGGATTGTGATTTGTCTGAAAAGTGACTTCACGCCATTCCTGTGTCCAGGTTCATCGTTGATCACACATTAATGGCGCCCATATCAGTGATGCAGTTTTGAGGGTAATCAGAATTTTGGTAGCCGTATACTGAGTCACCACCTGGATTGATGGTATGTTGTACCATTGGATACACGTCCCTGTCACCTCTTGTTTTCATTCCTGCCACTCTGAATACCAGCCATTACATTTCTGACGAGTTAAGGCCCATAGCTCTGCCCTATGTTCAAGGCCTCCGAAGCGCAACATTTAAGCAGGACAATGCACGACCGCAAGTTGTCCATATTGTCTGGACCTTTATTGATGCCGAATGTGTTCGACTGTTGCTCTGCCCAGTGCGTTCTCCTGATATCGTACTAATGAAAATGACTGTTTAATCATTGAAAAGGGACTGCCCCCCACCACTCACCAGTAACATTGATCGATGAATTGTGGCATCGTGTTGAAACTTCATGAAGTGCTCTACCCTTACATGTTATCCAATCGCTGTTCGATTCAATGCCTAGGCTGATATGTGCTGTTATTGCTCACAGAGGTCGCTGCTTTATGTACTGTTTTCTCAGTACATATTACTCCAAATTTCCTGAAATTTTAATCAATTGTTCTTCCTACTATAATGTATGTGTCCAACAAATTTCATTCTGTTATTATCATTCCTTCTTGGTGTTGCATTTTCAATGTCGAGCAGTGTATATATACTTTACTGTTTCTTTTCTCTCTTTTTTTTTAATAACCCAAATCTTCTGAAACCTACTTTTCGCTGTCTTAAAAGAACATTTTTTTCAGCTCTGCATTTAAGATTTTCGAAGTTTATTTTATTTTATTAGTTTAAAGCAGTTATGTGTTTAATGTTTCAAAACTGTGATAGGAGTTACGCATTTCATAGAGATATTTAGATTTATTCTCTACATTTACACCTTGAAAATTTCTAAAACATGTACGGAATTCATATAAAAAAATAATTCTGATTATTTTCCAAATAGCATCACTTTTTTTTTTAAAGAGTTTTAAAGATATCTTTGCATAATATTATAGTTACAAAAATATGATTTGTAATTTAATAGGTATTTGAAATATCAGAAAAGGGTATATACACATATATATATATATATATATTCGTTATATACTGGTAAACAGAATTAAGAGGTGAAACAGTTATTTAGGAAAATGGTGTTCCATTTCTTAATTTTGTCCACCAGTATATATAAACATATATATATACTGGGTGTTCTGTGAGTCTGTAGACAGTTTAAAAATTCATAAAAATTGAAGGAATTTGTAGGATTGAACGCAGTTTGCAAAAAAGTTATTCTCATGTAGGTTTTTTTTTTTTTTTTTTTTTTTTTTTTTAAGGAAAAAATAATAGTTAAATTTTTTGTTGATAGAAGGCACTGTGTGTGAGCAAATCACATATTTCTGCAAAAAACTATATTTATTTGCATGAAAATATTTGCAGGCATATAAATTCTATTCTATGCGTCCGTCATCACCACACATTATAGTTTGCAAACGATTTACAACACTGCTAACTACAGCTTCAATCAGCAGTTCTTACCTGAGGGAAAACATCACCAATAACGCTTTATCCACCAAGTCAGCATCGCAATTAAAACTTCATATATGCATTAATGGGAGGCAAAATAAGGATTAAGCTGTGTTAATCGTAAAATTGTGCAATCTGTAGGACTCTGATTTGCATATTTTTCGAAGCGTATCCGTTCAACGCTCTCTTTTGAGGAAAATTTTTTAACTTTTTTTTTTCCTTTACTAAAAAAATCCCCCTTCACTAGAATAACTTTTTCGCAAACCATGTTTAATTCTACCAATTCCTTCAAATTTTATGAATTTTTAAAATGTCTACAGACTTATGAGACACCCGGCATATATATATGTGTGTGTGTTTCTTTTAAAGGCACGTTTATTATTTTATCTTAAAACTAATTTGGTTTTTCTTATATTTTGCATTTATCTCAATTTATAAGTTCAAAAGAAATAAATAATCTTTTTTCCTGATAATTTACATGAAATGGTCTTTAAATAATTTCATGTATAGCTTTATTAAAACAAATTTATTTGAGATATATTGTGCTACAGTAACAAACTGTAATATGGAAAAGGATGAAATTGTCAATAATTATTTTTTAAACATTTTATTGTAGAAGTTTGTCAGCTGCATGGTTGAAGAAAAGTTGAGCTCTTTCTGCTACTTTCTTTACACTATGTTGCAAAAGCTGTTCTGCTCTTGGTTCGACGTTCCTCACATCTTGAACAACAGTGTTGAATTTATCTAAAAGACTCATTACTTTAAAAGCAGTGCCGAGAGAAGTTCCTCCGCTAACGTTTCCAGCCAGATCTAGTAAGCTGAAGCTCCCTATTTGAGAAAGGATATATTTTAATCTCAATAGTAAATTTTACTAGAAATTGTGTACAACATGTTAATTAATTACAAAGGATCTTTTACTCTTTATGGAAATGATTTTATATTTATATTCAGGACCCGATCAAGCCAATGTGAGGCCTAGATCTTGATGTGATTTGCTGTACCCTCACCTCTTCTACTAGCTGTAACTCACCTGTAAATACAATCTACAATAGTTTTCATATGAAAAAAATATTGATATGGATATATCATATATATGTATAAACACAGTAATATATTCAAAAAGTTCGGGACTCCCACTCGTAAAAAAGTACAGATAACACTACCTCTGCAAAAACAATGGGGTGTTGTAACAAGAACCTTTAGTCACGAGTATCACGTGATTGTAACCATTTCTGACTTGTTGACATGCATTTTGGTAATTCTTGAACCTCTGTTATTGTCATCAAGAAAACGAAATGAAGTAATGAACGAACATCAGATTTTGTTTTCAATTAGAAAAAATGTTCTACAAAAATTCACAAAGCGGTTAAATTTGTGTATAGCGATGATGTTATGTGTTGTTTAAGTATTTGCGTGGTTTTAATTTTAAATCTGGAAGATAATCAACTGCAGGCGATGACAGATCAGGTTGTCCATATTCGAATTGAAATGATGGAAACGTTGAGCATGTGCAAATATTTGTGAGGTCCGATCGTCAAATAACAACAGAAATTATTTCACAGTCTTTAAATAATGCTAGTGTAAAATCAGCTTTTGAGTTTATGATGGAGGAATGCTAAGTGTAAGGCTTGAGTTGTTTGACAGTGAAAATTCGTGTTTCTTGCACAACAATGCATGGTTTCATAAATCCAACTTTAGACAGAAAATTTATGAGAACACGGTTTTGTATGTCAACTAATTCCGTACTTACCTGATTCATTCCCTTAGACTATATTTTATTTCTCAAGTTGAATATGAAAGGGCATTGGTAGGAAACGTTAGAGGACATTAAAGTGACGATGACATCAGATTTCAATATTACTATAAGATTTGAGAAGTTACAGAAGGCTTTTACAGACCTATATGCTTGTTCTTAGCATTATATTGAATTGGAAAGAGACTATGTCAAAAAAGCTTTATATGAAATATATTCTTTGTGTTATCTGGTCTCAGTGCGATCAGTCCTGGAATTTTTTTAATACACTGTATGTATATATATATGATCTTGTGGTCATGTATAAAATTTTGGTGCACAGATCCTCGGACCCGTTGAACCGTTTGTTAAACATGCTCTATATATGTTTCTCGTTAGCACTTTGAGCTATGGATTTTGATTTTTCACTAATAATAATCTGTTAATGTTTTGTTTTGACTGGAATGTTGAACAGAGAACTTCTACTGGGAATGGTGTGTGAATTTAAGACTTAAAATGCATATCCACATTCTCAAAAAAGAAAAACATATCTCCAAGAATCTACTTATCTAACTGTACGTGATTATATACCGGGTGCGCCAAATATTCGTGAAAACTTTAAAAATTCATTAGAAGAGAACAATGAACAAATGATGACAAAAAGGTGTGGTTTGTACGAATGGCATAAAAAAAGGGCGGATTTTTTTTAAAGAAATATATATATATATATATACAAAAAATGACCGATAGGTGGCGCTGCGGTGCTTACACGAAGCTGATTTATTCAAATCAGGTTTTCAATAAAACGCCTGGATGCACGTGAATTCTTCTGGGATTCATCCAGATATGCTGTACTCAGCTGTCACAGGTGTTGTAATTCGCCTTACTTGCTCCATACAAAGTGGTGGAGATCATGTTGAACAATTTCAGCTTAAATAAATCTTTGAAAATGTAGAATTTTATTGGTATTGTGTTTCTGATCATTATATTTTAATGTATGACTCATTTGCATTAATTTGCTGGACATATTCAATATCAGCGCCACCTATCGGTCAATTTTTGAACTAATATATTTTTTTTCCTTAAAAAAATCTTGCCCTCTTTCTGATGCCATTTGTGCAAACTGCACCTTTTTATCATCATTTGTTCTTTTTTAATGAATTTTTAAAGTTTTTACGAACTTTTGGCACACCCTGTATCTGACTTTTCCTCTTTAACCCCTTCCGCTCCAGGCTAGCTGTAGTGTAAATGTGCGAAATACCAGATTATAATTTTGAAATATGCAATACATAACGAAGTAACAATGTGCATTTTGTTGTGAAGTAAATATATTTAATTAATGAAGGTAGTAAATATGAATACGTATCAAAGTATTTCAATTATTTATAGCAATGACTGCTGTAAGTGGTTCATCATCACTGTCATCGCTTTCGCCGTCTTCACTTGTTGTAAAGTCATCATTGAAATCTTCAAGTTCGTCATAATCGGGGATATAATCACTATCCGAATCACTACTAGACTCAGACGTTATTTACAGTTTCAAACACCGGCAAAACACACAAAATCGAGGAGCGAAAATTTCTCTGATACCACTACAACGTTGGGCTTATTGTATCGTATACTTTCTTTGGACGTATGCACGTACGTCCATGGTATTAATGGCCATTAACACTAGGACGTACGCACGTACGTCCCTGGAGTGGAAGGGGCTAACCAGAGTTGCAGGTAAATATTACAAATTTATTTTTTGCATAACATTATTTTTATAATAAAACAGCCGTTTTATATAAAAATCAAAAAAATTGTTATTAAACAGACTGATGCTTAACAAAATTAGGGACATTTAAAAATAAAATTGTAGTATTTACCCAACACATTGTAACTCTTTTTGTTCCAAATTATAAAAGAAACAAAAACTGCATTTTAAACATATTTTTCTTGATCAGTTAAAATGGATTTTTAAACTTATAAGCAAGGAAAGTTATGTGTATTACCTCGTTATAGGAATTAATAAGCTGGTACTTATACTATTGGAACTTAGAGCTGAAAGAAAGATCAGGGCCTTGAAAAATTGTTTTTAAAAAAAGTTTTTATTTTTTTAGGTTGATTTCTTTAGAAATCGACCTATTGCAATCACTTCGTTTATCTATATATATATATATCTATCTATCTATAATGAAAATTTTGTCATCACGATAACTCCCGAAATAATACTCGAAATCGAACCAAATTTGGACAGTGAACTAATCTTATAAATATCTTGGATGAGTTCGTTAACCAAGTTGCTCCGACTTTTTGTTGTCAAGTGGCAGCCACTTGAAAATTTCAAACCGACATTGTAAAAAGCATATTTAAAGCAAGATTTGCTTGAATTTTGATGTAAATACAGGCCACATAAGGGTCTCAATGAAGTTTATTAATAAAGTTTATCCGCCATTTTTAATAAAGTGGCAGATATTTTAAGTTAAGCGGGACCACTTGAAATCAGGCTACCACTTGAAAATTTAAAATCACTATATATTCCGAAATAATACTCCAAATCGAACCAAATTTGGACAATGTCTTAACTTATCTTATAAATATCTTAGATGAGTTTATTAACCAAGTTGCTCCGCCATTTTGTTTTCAAGTGGAGACCACTTGAAAATTTCAATTTCAAATTGTATAAAGCGTATTCCGAATTTGTTTTAAATTTGATGTAAATATAGACCACATAAGGGTCTCAATAATGTTTATTAATAAAATTTATCTGTCATTTTTAATAAAGTGGTAGATACCTTAAGTTAAGCGGGGCCACTTGAAACCACGCTACCACTTGAAAATTTAAAATCACAATAACTTCTGAAATAATACTGCAAATCGAACCAAATTTGGACAGTGTCTTAACCTATCTTATAAATAATTTAGATGAATTTGTTAACCAAGTTGCTCCACCATTTTGTTTTCAAGTGGAGACCACTTGAAAATTTCAAATTCAAATTGTGAAAAGCGTATTCCGATTTTTTTTTTTTTTTTAATTTTGATGTATGCATAGATTACACAAGTGTATCAAATAACTTTATTAATGAGCTTTATCAGATATTTTTAATAAAGTGGCGGATATCTTTAGTTAAGCGGGACCACTTGAAATCAGGCCACCACTTGAAAATTTAAAACCATCATAACTTCCAAAACAATACTCCAAATGGAACCAAATTTGAACAGTGTCTCAACTTATCTTATAAATATCTTAGATGAGTTTGTTAACCAAGTTGCACCGCCATTTTGTTTTCAAGTGGAGACCACTTGAAAATTTCAAATTTAAATTGTAGAAAGCGTAATCCGAAATTGTTTGAATTGTGATGTAAATACAGACCACGTAGTTTATTAATAAACTATATCCGCCATTTTTAATAAAGTGGCAGATATCTTAAGTTAACCAGGGCCACTTGAAATCAGGCTACCACTTAAAAATTTAAAATCACGATAACTTCTGAAATAATACTCCAAATCGAACCAAATTTGGACAGTGATATTATCATATAATTATCTTGAATGTTTTCACTGGGCAACTTGTTCCGACATCTTGTTTCTATGTTCCAGCCACTTGAAATCACACTGCCACTTCAAAATATGTCACACGATAACTTTTAAAATACTAAACTGATTCAAACAAAAGTTGGATAGTGAACTTATGGTTCAAATATCTAGGATAAGTTCACTTGGTGACTTGATCCGCAAATTTATTTCCAAGTGGCGGCCACTTGAAAATTTGTCATTATGGTAACTTTAGTAATACAGAATCAATTCGCATCAAATTTCGGTAGTGAATTTATAATTCAAATATCTCACTTAAGTTCGCTGGGCATCTCACTCCACTTTTTTTTACAAGTGGTGCCACCTGAAAATTTCTTATGACGATAATTTTAGAAATACTGATTTAATTTAAACTAGAACTGGACAATGAACTTATCATACAAATATACTGGATGATTTCGATGGGCAAGTTGTTTTGTCATTTTGTTTCCAAGTTGCAGCCACTTAGACTGCCACTTGAAAATTTGCCATAATAATAACTTTTGAAACACGGCACTGATTTAAACCACAGTTAGACAGTGAACCTATGCTTCAAATAACTTGAATGTGTTTGCTGGGCAACTTATTCCACTGTATTGTTTCCAAGTGGCAGCCACTTGAAAATTTGTTATCACGGTAACTTTAGAAATACTTAATGAATTCAAATCAAAGTTGAAAATTGGATTTATCATTCAAACAACAAAAATCTAGAAAATTCACGTAACTCGTGAACCAATCACGTTATTGCGTCCATCTTTGGTATATCGATAATAAGTATTTTCTCGCCAAAAGTCGCCAAAAAAGTTGCCATAGTGGTAAAGTAGCCAAATTTGGCGCCAAATCTATTACCTGCGTTACTGGATCTTTTTAATGCGTTTTTAAGGAAAAATTAGGCTATTTTAATGCTAAAACAAACTAGAAATGCAGAAAACTAACATTTTTATCAACTTACTAAGCCTCTTTGAAAAATTCCTACAAAAAAAATAAAAAATAAATAAAAATATTTTCAAATTTGCAACGATATCTTAGATGCGCAACTTTCTCTGCCATTTTGATTGAAGTGGCAGTCACTTAATTTTTCAACGCGATGACTTTTGAGATTTTGAATTAATTCGAACTATATGTGTACAGCAGATTTATCTCATAAATACATTTCATATATTTGTCAACTTAACCCACTATTTTGTTTCCAAGTGCCGGCCACTTGAAAATTTTAAATTCACATAAAAATGTATTTATGAACCGATTTGCTTAAAACTCCATATGTGCGTAGCCTACATCAATATTTCTACCAAGTGCATTAATAATTTGTAGCCTCCATTTTGAATCAAAATGACGGCTGCATGATAAGGAAAAAGAAATCAACCTACCCTTCCGAATAAGCCGGAAGGACTTGTTATCATCTTTATATATATTTAAAAAATATATGGTAGGTTCTTGAGCTAATATATAAATTTATTATAACACTGATAATATAATGAAAAAAGGCAGTCAGGTACTGTGAAAGCATTCTATGAAACTCTTTTATTGAACATAAATAGATTCTTGTAGCGTCTGGTGCCATGTAGTGAGATTAAAATAAAGTATATCTGACCGATCCTTATAAGTATCTTTGTCATTCTTTCCATAAATTTTATTTTTTACATTAAAGCTCTGTTGGTACATAAAAGGTTAATAATAAAAAAAATCATACAGATATAATCATAAGTGAAGACACACTTTCAAATTTAGATGTTTTTATCGAATATTTAAGTAAATATTTCGTGGATTCTCTCAGAACTTCAGGGGTAAAAGAAACATATGCGTAAATTTTGTCCTGAAGATTAAAAAAAAAAAAAAAAAGATGTTACAAGATAACAAAAAAACATAATGTTTGGGATTACCCTGTAAAAACTAATGTTTAAAATATGTTGTAGCTGTAGTATATTAATATGATGATTCGTTTAATTATATAGATTTATTTATACGAAAATAGACGTATATTCCTGTAGAAACGAAGGTTTCTTTAACAATATCAACAATATTTTAAACATTTATTATTCATAACACTCAGAGTTTTCAAGCGAATGTTATGTCATCGTTAGTAAACTTCTCATACTACATTAGACACATAACATAAAGCAATCAGAATTTTAAAATATTAAATATCTGAGGAAAGATGAGAATCATTTTTACTAAATAACATTTAACTGCGTATGCGCAAGCGTTAACAAGATTTATTTTCCGTAATTAATTAGCCAAATGTCTAGAGTTACTCTGAAAATCATGAAAATTTATAATGATATTGTCAATTCACAAAAATTGTTGAATTCCCAAACACTTGTTCCTGTTGTTCGAAATATTCTTTAAGTTCGTAAAGCGATGTTATGTGCGATCTCAAATTACTGCAATAAACTAGATGCACTTAAACCATCTTACAACTTCTCAATGACTTGACATCGGGTTAAATCGTATGATGTCTCCTGAATTGCATGCGTATCATCAATAGCAACATGTTTTTAAAATCATTTTGCCCCATGCAATAGCTTTCACCAGCTTGCTAAGTGTACACAGACAGTGTTTTTCATACCCTACTGACACACCTACAGCAAAATCTCATACGTCATGTATGCACATGCTCTGTTACACATTTCCCTAGTCTAGTCTACAGATTACATTACTCTGCATAAAAATTGCCCGCAACATCATTTTTGCAAATTATTATGTAAAATGACCTCCTGAATCCAAATATGACGGTCACTTTGCCCTACCACCCACCGTTTTTTAGGGACGGCCCCCTATTTTTATCACTTTTCGGTAATTTTATGGCTATAAATTTGATTTTTAGGAGGGGAAAGGATTATTTTAACTGTTAAATATCTTCTGAGTTGAAACATGAACATTTGCGGCAAGGGGAAAATTTTCGGGGGAATTTGCCACTGAAATTATGTATTACATTTCTTATATATTTTTAATCTATTATTAATGTTATTTATTAAACATTATATTTTTTGTTTTTAAGTGTTAAATTAATTCTTTTTCATTCTCCAAATCAAATTCATGGCAATAAAATTACCGAACAGTGATAAAAATTGGGGAATGGGGGAGGGGTGTCCCGAGAAAACGGTGGGTGACAGGGCAAAATGGGGGTCATATTCGGATTCAGGAGGACATTTTACTTAAGAATCAGCAAGAATGGTATCAGGGCTCGATTTTTTTTTTTTTTTTTTTTTTTCCAGCAGTTTTATTATACAGATAGAACACGTAAGTATACTCAATGATAACCAAAATGCTACTACAGTGACCCTGTTGTCAACGGTTGTAAGCTTCTCGAGCTCTCCAGCTTACACAATAGCTCGTCTTATTTTTATTGTATCTATGTTTTTGTTTGGCAACTTTATTATTGTTTAAAAACTTGATTGTTAAAAGCAATTTAATTTAAGAAGCAAGTACTAAATATTAAGCAAATAAATTTTTAAAATATGCATGAACCAAAAATACTTTTTCATTTTAAAGACTTTTGTATTGTTTAAATTATGCAGTGTTAAATATTTAACAATTTCATACTGTTATTTCAGAAGTACCGTTTGTAACTTTAATTTGTACTTGAATATGGATGTGTTTGGCAAAGTATATTTTTAAGCATCAATTTTTATTTCTTAACCCATTTTTCGCTGGTGTTGCGTTCGTGCAAGACCAGATGTAATTGCGTTTAACAGTTAACCAAAAAAGATATTTTATATTAAGTATTGTTTTTAAGTAAGGAAAGGATAACTGTGTATTTTATTACAAGAAAATTTGATCAGAAAAATAATTTTATATTTAAAAATAAATTTCAAAATTGATGCACTAATCAATCCAAAACTTTCAAAAATCTTCATATTTGAATATGTTTGCATAACTTGTATAAAAAATGTTTCATAATAAAATAATTACTTTTGAAGTCATCTGTAGTTTTTGCTGTTTTATGCTCCCTCACGGAAATTTCCGTAAACATTTATTTGTGTTCATTCTATACTCTTATTCCATTGAAGTTGTACAAATACAACACCCTGTATTTAGTAAGATAAGAGTAATTTTAATAATTTTATTTTAAATTATTGTTATATATGATCAAAATAATGAGTATTACTGTTTGTATTTAGAAAAAAATCATTATTTCTAGTTTTGGTGGTTAATGGGTTAAAAGAATAGCTGTGAATGCTTTGAGTGTGATTTTGGGAATACAAAAATAATAGAAAAAGAAAACTTCAGATATTAACCTGCTACTAACTACTCGCGAAATAGAAAAACAATTTTCGATCAAAGATGCTATTCATGTACACTGTTAAAAATTTGGTGTTAGTTTGAACAAAAACTTGGTATTAACGTAGCTGCAACCATCCGATGGTTTAACCTTTTACCATGATTTGGTAATTTTATGTTGAACCAAATATTGGTATTATGTTTTAAATAATAATAATAAAATTCAAAATTCGACCAAGACGGAGATCGAACTGAAGGCCTTCTTGTCTCAAGTCAAACACTATGGCACTGTGCCACGCATTCGTGTCCGCTAGTTCTGTTTCGTTGATTTTGATAAAAGGCGCTAAATTTTCTAGTGTTTTATCTTAACCCATGGGTGAGTTGTTGCATAAAATTTGCATTTTACCCTATGCTTTCAACCATGCTCATTAATTTAAGCTTTGTTTGTTTTCAATAAGAATTATATTGATTCATACTCCCTTTGTGACCGGCTGTATGGTGGCTCCAAGTTTTGGTGCAATTCAATCGCAAGAAGTAGAAAACTTAAAAGTGAGGTTGAACCATATTATGGTATTGCTTATAACTTTACTCCATATATTGGTTCAAGTTTGAACTAAAAAATTTAACAGTGTAGATCTAACACATGTGGAAGTTCTTAGTTCCCCTCTGTTGACGCTAGTGGCGCTACTACCGCTCTGGTTCGCGTTTAAGCTTCACTGTCCTATCTCTGTGATAATCTGTGATCTAGTCTACCACCTGAATAGCTTGCAGGGCTATTTTGTTGCCTCATTCCACTTTTATGCAATTCCTCTGCATCAGCTTTAATTTTTGCGCATCTTTGCAGCATTATACCTTGTGACGAAGTATAGCGGTTACAACAACAGAAAAGAAAAAAAAAAAATCCCTGTATTGAATGTGAGCCACTAACTTAAAACTCACCAGTTTTAATTTTAAATTATACTGCATTTCATCTAATAAATTCTAATTTAAAAAAAATTATTTTCATCATTAACTTTCACAAACCATTCTAAACAAATATATCAGTAACAGTTAAGTGCTGACTAGTTCTTATGCTTTTAATTCTGGTTTCGTAGGTTTGTTGCATAATTACTGATCAATTTATGAATTTACACGTCACAATTACATTAAAGATAACGTGTATTGGCCGATAAAAATATCCTAATTAAACTTCTTCGCTGATTAGATTTATTATTATTCCAAAATTTAAATAAATTATTCTAAATAAATAAAATAAAATAAAATGTTTTTTTTTTTTTTTTTTTTCATATGTATTTTGACATTTTTTAATACTTACTCATAACGAGGGTTTTCTCGATTTCGACAACGAGTTCATGGATTTTGGTTCTGATTTCTTCTACAGCCTTTTGAACTCTTTTATATTCCTCTGGCAACTTCTTTTCCATAATATCAAAAACTTGTTCCATCTTATGCAATAGATCAAGAATCTAAATAAATGAAGAAAAAAGTTATGAAATTTTATTTTTAGGTATTTTTGCACATATATATATACAGGGGTAGAAATTAAAAAAATAAAGTTACTGGTCCGCAGGACCAGTAATTTTCAGATTTCACTGGTCCGTACATACTTTGAATGGCCCGTTCTTCCGTTTTATTATATTTTTAAAAATATTTAAAAAGTTGTAAACTGTTTGTTTCTGTTTATAAATATACGTAAGTCAAATATATTTTTTTTTGTAAATTAATTAAAAAATACAAATTGAGTCTTTTATAAATCCAAAATTTATGCTTTAAAAAACGAGCTTAATGTCACGTACAGTCGGTGACAAAAGTATCCGAACACTAGCAAAAATTCCTATATTAAAAAAAAAAAAAAAAAAGTAGAGTTAATACTGTTTTGTTAAATAAATCCTTTTCGAATCATGTTCTTAGTCAGTCTAAGAACATGATTCGACAAAGATTTATTTAACAAAACAGTATTAACTCTACTTTTTCTTATATAGGAATTTTTGCTAGTGTTCGGATACTTTTGTTACCGACTATATTTACTATTAAGAATTAAAAGTAAAAAAAAAAGTTATGAAATTGAAAATAAATGTAAAATTACAGGGAGTAGGTGATATTATCAATTATTAAAAAGTACACTTACTATTGTTATAACATATTATTCTGTAACAGATTTGCCGGCAATTTCAGGGATAAGTAAAAAATTTAAAACTTCACTGGTCCGGTGGACCACTAGAATTTGCATTTTGCTGGTCCGTTGAATATTTTTGTGGTCCCGGACTAACGGACCACTGTTAATTTCGAGCCCTGTATATATATATATATATATACAAGTCGCGAAATATAAGACTATTTCATTTCTTATTTAGGTTCAAATAGTAAGCATTTTATCAAACTTACTAAGATGTGTGCTTCTTCTTCAACTTTCTCAAATAGATCTTCAATCTTCTTCACAACACTGTGAGCTACGACATCTTGAAGGCCCAATTCTTTTAAAATTCTTGTGGCGAAATCGGTAACATGGTTTTCAACTTTAGTCTGCATTTTCTGTAAAGTGTCTTCCAAATGAGGAACAAACTGTAATATTTAAGTTAATGTTCAAAATCAATGTGATCAAAAACACGTAGTTATAGTCTAATTAATATTAGCAAAAGCGAAGAGACCTTAATAATATAATTACCTAATTAACCACACTCATATTAGCAATTAATTATAACTTTCATTGCAACAAAAGAAATTAATGTTGTTGTATAAGGTAACTGATATACTAACAAAAGAATTATTAGCCTCTATGAAGAAAATCGTTGGATTTTGAAGTGTGACGTCGTCTTTAACGACAGAACATATTAATCTAATAAATGTTTCTACCTTTTTTTTTCCTTTGGTTAATCAACATAAAAATATACGGATTATTTAAATTTAACCTTAATTTTAAAAAAGTCTGTCTTTGCTGAAAGAAAATTGTGCGTGCGATGCTAAGGTCTTTTCTAGTCATCACACAGCTACGAAATTTGGCACGGGGGTCCGTATAAACACCCTCCTTGATTACCTGGAATCTCCATTTTCGAATTCTTGATTAGTTTTTTATTATATGTTTTGAAAAAATCCACTCTTTTGCATGTAACCCTACATTTTCCTCCAATCATTTATGATTGTTATTATTATTATTAAATTATTTGTTGTAAAATATTTCTGATAGGACATGAATCATCATATATTAATAATCCGTATTTATCAGATAAAGCTTTTTTTTTTTTTTTTTTAATATGATATTGAATTTTTTCTGAAACTTCTTAAAAAATCAAAAAGAAGTCAAATTGGGAGAAGACACATTTTAACATTTTACTTCCTATCTCGAATCTCAAAACTACCTGCTATGTAAATTCATAAAGGATGTGAATTCATGAAATGGATTCTCTTTTCATTTGAGTTTGAAGAAGGAATCGAGCATTTTCCATTGGGAATTTTTTTACAGTTAGCAAAAATCTGCCACAAATTATTATTATGAAGAAATATGGAAAACGCTCATTATTTCTTATCTATGGTGTTGAGTTGAAATTTTGTGTAATTTTTATAATTAGTTTTAAGATGATTAATACATTTTTAATACCATAGGCCTATTTCTTATATCTGTAATTTTGCGTGGTTTCCAATTTTGTAGATCAGAAATATGATTTTTCTTTGGCATCAAAATAAAATTATCTGTTTATAACCGATTAAAAGAAAAAAAAAAAAAAAAAAAAAAAAAAAACTAATATAGTACGTTAGACATTAAAAGATCCACTCACCATATATCAACTGAAACAATATTGATAACTGGCCACTTTTTTTTCTGGATTATTTTCGAAAAAAAAAATATTTATTTTTTAACGCCATCTGTCCTGGCGCCAGGATATGGGGAACGCCGGTGACTGCCACAATATATATATATATATTATTATTATTATTATTAGACAATTCAGGGGAAGGATCCGTCTGCAATAAATTTCTCTCAGACAGCTTTGGCCAAATCCGAAAAAAATTTCTGGAAAATGTTAACGAAAATAAAGCCTTTCGTGCGAACGGCAGATAACGAATAAAATAAATAAATAAATAAAAGGAAAGAAGGGAAACATCAAAAATAAAATTTTTCTTCAAATTTTAAATGTAATTAATTTTTAATATATTTGTGACCGTTTCGCTTAAGAGTATTCTCTGCCGATCAGTGGTCTATTGTATACATCAGCAAAGCTTACTAAATTCTGTAGCTTCAATTTACTTTCCATCACATTTTATTAAAATTAATACTATGTTAGCTTTTATATAAGTCTTTATTTTTGTGCATTATTCCTTATTCATGCATGTTAAATTAAGGGAAAATTGGTGAAAAAGATATCTACTTAACCTTCCTACCCTGTTGAAAAAATTTTACGTTTTACCTGTATGGGTCGAATCGACCCACTTTGTATAGATTGAATTTAGGTCTTAAGAAAGAATTTCTATGGAGCTCATTTTACATCTACGTTTCCGACAACTATCGCCATCTATTGACTATTCCTGAAAATGAAGTCTACTCAAAAGAAAAAATTGGTGTTTTAAGCATTTCTATGCATGTTAATACACGTTTCTATGCACGTTTTACCTGTATCGGTCGAATCGACCCACTCTGTATAGATTGAATTTAGATCTTAAGAAAGAATTTCTATGGAGCTCATTTTACATCTACGTTTCCGACAACTATCCCCATCTATTGACTATTCCTGAAAATGAAGTCTACTCAAAAGAAAAAATTGGTGTTTTAAGCATTTCTATGCATGTTAATACACGTTTCTATGCACGTTTTACCTGTATCGGTCGAATCGACCCACTCTGTATAGATTGAATTTAGATCTTAAGAAAGAATTTCTATGGAACTCATTTTACATCTGCGTTTCCGACAACTATCACCATCTATTGACTATTCCTGAAAATGAAGTCTACTCAAGAGAAAAAATTGGTGTTTTAAGCATTTCTATGCATGTTAATAATGTGGGTCAAATCGACCCAGACAGGTAATATGTCACATATTTTTTTGGGGTGGTTTAAAACAAACCAATGACTCTGAAAACATCATATATTAAACGAATGCATATTTTTGAGGCATACATAATGTTTGAACAATCAAAATTAAAATTTGTAGAAGATTTCGAAAGATCAATTTTAAAAATGGGTCGAATCGACCCATACAGGGTAGAAAGGTTAACTGAGGAAGTCTAACGGCCACTGACTATTATAAGTTGCGAAAAAAGTGACGACTAATTTATACGGGTCTACTCGCCACTGATGACTATCTGAAAATTCCAATTTTCAGGCCTACAATACGCTATGTATTTTTATTTTATTTTATTATTTATTTTATTTTATTTTTATTTATTTTTTTGCACAACAACTATTATTACATGAAGCAAGTGAAAATTAAGTCTTTTTGACAAAACCATAGAAAAAGATCAGGAGAGAATTTTTTTAAAATACTTTTCTTATGACAAACGTAATATTTAAAAAAAAAAAAAAAAATTAGAAAGAAAGAAAAAAATACCAATTTAAAATCTGGATAATCTTTATTCAGTTTTAAGCAAAATAAATGAAATATACAAAAAAAAAAAAAAAAAACAGAAAAAAGGGGATTATTACTTATTACATCATGCTTATGAAATTTATATAAAAATTGCTCAATCAACATTTACTTAACCCGTTAACGCCCGAATTAATTTTGCAAAATATTATTAGCTGATTATTTCACTTCTAAATTAATATAGACAACTGACAGTAAAATACGAGTATATTAACTTAAACAATTCTTCTGATAGTTTTAAATTTAAGGCCTGTCCTCATTTATTGGCGTTTAGTGTTCTAGCGAGAAGGCTTGGAGATAATAGATTAATTTTTTCTTATTATATGTTGACAAAGATCTCGAAAGTAAAGTATTATAGTAAAGTATTATAATATACATTATTATTCAACTTGATTTAAGTTAATATACCTGCGCAAAAAGCAAATATATGTGCGACGAATGAAAAATCATACAATGACTATCCAAATTACGAAATAATAATTAATAGTATGCACATAAAACTTTAGGGAACATTTAGAGTAACGCTATAAACTGTTATTAAAAAGCAGAAATCATTCCAAGAACCACAAAAAATATACTGCCATTTTATTAGCTGTCCTCAAATGAGGACACTGGGCGCTAACTGGTTAACGTTAAGTTATCAATATTTACTTAAATATTATAACTTTAGTTTATAATAATACCATTAATTACAGTTTATTTGACTTATAATAATAATTACATTTATAATATTTGTTTAAATTATGTTAGATTGAAATAAAACTAATGTTGTCGTTGTAACTAAGAGTAATACAGAAATTCCAAATTTTCTAACTTTTCCTATATAGTACAAAAAATTTCTCCATTCGCACTTGATCAACTGGGATAAAGTAGAAAGTTTGGGAATATACGTTACAAAATTCATGAAAAATCTTAATACTAAATAATAATCAAATCAAATTAAATCAAGAGAGAAAATAATAATAATAATAATGAAATTCTATGAAATAAAAAACAATGTATCAGATTGAGATTCGAATAAAAGTGATTCAATAAGCCGATTATCGCCCTAAACATATATCAATCTTTCTGCAGGATAGCTTTCATATCCAGGGATATATTAATGTATGTTGTTTCTGGCACGATACAGACTTCATTTCAGAATATATATATATATATGTACTGATAAGTATAAAGGATTTAAGTCCAAAAATGTCGATTTTGAGTTAAATACATAGTCAGACTCGGAAAAAAATTCTCTATCGATTGGTATAAAGGATTTAAATCCATGTCATTTAGTCTTTGAGAAAATCCATTGGTAAAAAAGATTCAAGTCAGAAATTTAGCATTAATCTTTGGTATAAAATATTTAATTTAATTTTTTCCCTTTATTAAATGAAGACTGACAATCACTGAATGGTATAAAGCGTATAAACTAACATAATCCCTTTTTCCTAATCGATTCTGCTCATTAGTTTTTAGTGAGTTTAACTTTATTTTTCGTCTCCTGAAAAATCAAGAATACGGACTTAAATCCTTTATACTTATCAGTACAGATATATCCCTTTTTCGATAAATAAATAATAAATTAAGTAAATTTATAGATAGGTAAAATAATTATATTTTTCAAACCGTGTTAGTCCAGCACGAGCAAAGCCGTGCGGGCCTGCCAATAAGGAATATGAACAATAAATAATATTAGACGTAATTTAAATGATTTTTGATTCGAATTTCCTGTGATACACTAAATATGTCTTTATAATAGAGTGTTATTGTTTAGGCTTTGTTTTGTTTAATAAAGCATTTTAAATTAATTATCTAATACGATGTAGAACTTTTCCTAATACAAAGTAACCTCTGAAATACTCTTACTAAGATCTCTTAAAATAGCCCTCAATCTTTACAAATTTTCAAATGATTAACTAAAACTTATATTGTTACCACAATTTTTCTTAAACAATGTAATTAAAATTATATTTTTATTAAATGTTGATTCCTTACCTCTTTTGCATCTTCCATAACTTTGTGTGCTTTGTCAGCCAGACTCAGGAGTTTTAATGCAGTGCTAAGCTTAGTTTCTACTAAGATCTCTTAAAATAGCCCTCAATCTTTACAAATTTTCAAATGATTAACTAAAACTTATATTGTTACCACAATTTTTCTTAAACAATGTAATTAAAATTATATTTTTATTAAATGTTGATTCCTTACCTCTTTTGCATCTTCCATAACTTTGTGTGCTTTGTCAGCCAGACTCAGGAGTTTTAATGCAGTGCTAAGCTTAGTTTCTACTAAGATCTCTTAAAATAGCCCTCAATCTTTACAAATTTTCAAATGATTAACTAAAACTTATATTGTTACCACAATTTTTCTTAAACAATGTAATTAAAATTATATTTTTATTAAATGTTGATTCCTTACCTCTTTTGCATCTTCCATAACTTTGTGTGCTTTGTCAGCCAGACTCAGGAGTTTTAATGCAGTGCTAAGCTTAGTTCCTCCAGAAAGTTCAGTCAAGCCATTGAGAAGATCAAATCCATAATAAACATCTGAAATAGACACCTGGGTTACTCGAATAAATGTTTCAGTGTTATACGAGGAAAATTTGTAAATTTAAATAATATTTAATATACATAATTTCAAAAAGCTCTGTAATATCAACAGTTTGCAAAGACATTTCATTGCGAGCTTACATTTTGCTGTTATTATTTATCTAAGCAATAATCACTTTTTTTTTTAAATGGAATTAAAAATATAAAATATTTCCTCTTAGTTCAGGATTATTTGTAAGTTTATACTTATTTATAATAATTAGGCACATTAAGTTTTATTTTTAATTTAATACGGTGATATAATTAAGTTTTAAGTTCATATTGTGATATAATTAGATATATTGAGTTTTAATTTTAAGTTAATGGTATGACATGAGTAGGTACATTAAGTTTGTATTTTGAATTAATACTATAGTCAGACATTTTTTTTTTTTTTAAATAGTTCTAGAACCTTAAAAGTATATATATATATGTGTGTGTATAAGAGGAAGAATTTCATTTCATATCAATGTGTTAGCAATCAAAATAAATTCTACAATATTTTGGCATTTGATAAAATATTTGATAAATGTAGAGACCACTCAGTTATAACTAGTACTAAACTATTATTTCATAAAGTAAAGTTTTTCATGCCTTTATTTTATGCAAAATAATTCAATGATAATATTTTTAATTATTTGTTAGGAAGTTAAAATTAATTATTGTAAAACACATCGTTTTGTGCCTTTATGGAAAATTAAATTACCCAGAAAATTTACAGATGATTAGGTTATTGTCTTTTGAAATTTATTTGTTATATGTGTATAGTTTCACATACATGTGTATAATAAAAAAAAAAAAAAAGGTCGAACCGTACCGTTTCTTATTTTCTCCCGTACGATTTGTCATATATTTAATTTTACTTTCACCCCCCCCCCATCCCCACCCTCCTTTCTCCTCCATATATATATATAGAGAGAGAGAGAGAGAGTATGTATGTATATAAATATTTTATTTTATACATAATACGAATCAAACTTAGCTTAGCATTATCTTTAAATATTGATATTTCACCAAACGAGCTTATTTACGGATATTTTCGCTTTTCCTTCTTTAAATTTGTGCTACATAATAAAAAAAAAAATCAGTATTACAGTATATATTTTTTTTATAAGTATTTCATCTATCTTATTATAATAAATGGAAAAAACTTACTCTTTCTTCCTAAAAGCTCTTGAATTTCATCAGAAATTTCTTTTAAACCGGCCAATACGGTATCTGCTTCTTTGTGGATTTTTTCATACGCTTTTGGAACCATTTCTTTGACACGAAGTACGGAATCTTCGACATGGTGAATAACATTGACCAGCTGCAAATATGTATATTTTAAAGGGACATGCACAATGCAAATAACTAATGCACTTATATAGTGCAATTTTAAAGATTCTTCAATATTTAATTATTATTTATCATACATATAATTGATTGCAACTTTTTTTTTTTTTTTTTCACTGTAAGCCGTTTTAAAAAATATTCTTCTTTTAGATAATATTTTCTGTGAAAATTGCAGAAATATTCTATCCAATTCGAAACAATATTTCTGCAAATTTAATGTAATTTTCTGTAAAAAAATATTCTTCTTTTAGATAATATTTTCTGTGAAAATTGCAGAAATATTCTATCCAATTCGAAACAATATTTCTGCAAATTTAATGTAATTTTCTGTAAAAAATATTCTTCTTTTAGATAATATTTTCTGTGAAAATTGCAGAAATATTCTATCCAATTCAAAACAATATTTCTGTAAATTTAATGTAATTTTTGCCATAAAAGAAGAATGCATGTTAAGCGATAAGTCTTCGAATAAAGTTATTGCTACCGATATTGCTTATTTAGAATTGTTATAGATTTTGTAATTTCACGTGTTGATGTAACTTATCTTTTATTTATTTATTTATTTTAGAATAGTTTGGAGGATTTTTTTAGAACACTTTTCAGAAAAGTGTAACAGTATTTATGACTTTAAATCTTTTGTCTGTTTTTTCATTTCAATAATTTTTTTTAGAATTCTATAAAATTTATCTTTGTGATTCAGATTTTTCAGATTTACCGTAGAATGCTTTCTACTAAAAATCTAACATATAACGATGATTTGTGTACAAGGACTCCCATAATAATTCAGACACATTATGGTCTAAAAGACATATTTCTTATCGGAACATTTCAACATCTTTATACTATACTAAGCGTACGAAATCAACTTATAGTTTGTAGTTGCAATAAATGATGTTTCATATAGAAATTGGTATAATTAACATTAATGATTCATTTACAGGGTCACACAAAAATATTTGGATTTATCTGGAGAAATTGCTGTAGAAGCATTATCCGTCGTTTTATGCTTTTTCTACACTCTCTAAAGATGTTGAAAAGTATTTGACTTAGTATTTATGATGTGATGGGTAAATTCTTTTTTTTTTTTTTTTTTAACAGCATTCTACAAATATTTGTAAAAATGAAAAAGTGCGGGCAGATAGGCAGACAAATTTAAGTCATAAATAATTTTAAACTTTGTTGGAAAATGAAAAAATAACCTTCAAGCTATTCTCAGTGAGTGAAAAATAAATTATATTAACAAATTAAGTTATTTTTCTAGCATTATTGCCTGCATTAAAGAAAAAATAATAATAATAATAATTAATAAATTAAAATTCTGAATTATTCTAATAATTTTCCCAAGACTGTATGATAGAAAGTATTTAAAGGTTTAACTATTTCTTTTATTGGCTGCAATCGATTCCAAATATTATTTTAAATTTTGCAAATTTCTTACTTAACACGTTGAGTGACACACGAATTGATAGGGCCCCGTCAGGCCACGCTCGCTGCTTAAAAATAAATTTTAAATATTAAAACAATGTAATTTCTTTTTAGTTATGTATCTTTTTTTTTTTTTTACAGTATCGGTCACCGGCAACTGTGGCAGTCTGAACGGAAAGTTTATTGTCTGTCACCTGTGACTGACGCGGTCTGAACGGAAAGCTCAGTGTCAATCACCGGTGCGACTGATGCGGACTGGACGGAAAGATCACTTGACTGCTGCCTCTGAGGTGGACGTGACATAAAATAGGTAAATGTATCTTTTTATCGATGTCTCGGTCGCTGGAAACTGTCTGATCTTCCAAGAACGATGAGCCGAGGAATTCTAGTTCATTGCAGGATTCATTTTAAATCTAATAGAGCCGATTTCATTTTCGGCTGTCTAAATTCAACTCCATCAGTCATTCCCTATATAGAATTAACTGTTTATATGAGGAATTTTCGGAAAAAATAATCTTCTCTATCTGTATTAATGATATATATATTTTTTAATTTAAAGCAATTAATTTTTAATACAAGAAAATGTAGGCTTATTGGAGAAATTTTCGTTTTCTGAATTTTGAAGTAAAAAATTAGTCACGGGATTATTTTCCACTATTTTCATCATAAAATTAAGAAAAAAGTTAAATAATCAAATCTTTGAGGAAAATCTTCAAGTAGAGCTTTGTAGTTTTACTTTCGGTCTATCATGCTAATTAGAGTTATTGTATAACAGTTGTTTTCGAATTTCCGAATATTTTAATTTTGTTTTTAATTCTAGTGTATATGATTGTGACTTTGGTTAAAAGTTTTCTACCTTTGAATATGTTTTATTTCGTTTGGTATTATTCTAATTGTCAAAGTTCTCATTTTGAGAAAAATATTATGTATGGAAATAACATAAAATGTTACTCACTTTTGTGATGAGTACTTTTCCGTCCTCTTCAACTAAATTTTCTAAATCTTTCAGAAAGTCCAAAACAGAAGATTGAGAAGCTAATTTCGCAAAAGAAAAATACTTCAGACATTAAAAATTATCAAAAATATTTGTGTATAATAATATATTTGAGAGTACTTACGTTGTGCTGGCAATGCAACACTAAGCCCAACGGTGCAGAAAAGTGTTACCAAAATGAGCTTCATTTTTTATTTCTTTCGGTCGTGAGAGAAAACTAAAGGAATGTATGAAGCCAGATTATTTCGTGATCAAAATTTAAAGTAATTCTAATGAGTTTTTAAAAGAAGAAAAATGTATTTCACAAGTCTACGGATGTTTGTTTCAGCACGTTATATACAAATGAAATAGAAAGATAGACTCCATTTTAAGACATAATTACATTGCTGTTAATTTCAAAAATCTATTTAAAGATTATAAAAGATATTTAAGCTTCGTTTCAGTTTGCTCTGAAAATTATTTCCATATTTAATAGAGAGAGAAGCAGCAAAATATTGAATTTTAAGCTTCATTTCAGTATGCTCTAATAAACTTTTCCATGTTTAAGCGAGAAAGAGATTATTATTTTTTCTAATATTTTGTAATTAGAAGTTCAGGATCCAATAGCTAATTCATTGTACTTAAAACTTTATACAGTCTTCAAAAGAAAATGACAAGTTTACAGATAAGCAAAAAATTTACCCTTTTTTTTTGTGTGTGTGTGGGGGGGGGGGGGGGGGGGGGCTATTTTATGGACAATATTTGAAAGTTGCTTAAATTTATAAGTTATTTTTATTTATTTTTATTTTTTAAACCTTTATTTACAGTTACTGCTCTACATTCCATTTATCTACATTGTTACCTATAAAGATTACAGAAATCTTTGCTGTATATTTGTGATATTTGATGTATTTTGACCGAAACTATTTAGTACCATCAGAAAATCCACGTATGCGCTTTTCAAAGGATCTTGTATAACAGTTTTATCCCACATGTAATAAAAATCTAAAACTCTAACCTATAGCATTCTTTGACATGTTTATTCAACATATAGGAAAAAAAAAATTAGTAAATTCTCTTGATGCATTCAGTATTAGAAAATATGCACAGAATTCAGCAGTAACAGAAGTAAACGAAATGTGAGTAGATTAAATAAGAAAAACTAGTAAATAATAATTGTTGCAAAATAGTAATTCATTAAGTTCCAAAAATATAAAAATCCTTATGCTTAAATACACTTCTGTTCAAAAGTTAAGCAAGATTTGCAAACGGACGTTTTTCTTTCTTTCGTCCTTTATATATATATATATATATATATATATACACCGTGACCAATAAGTTGTCATACAACTTTTGAAGCACGTTAAAAAGTTGTGCATATGTGTTACTGTAGTCCCAATTATTTTGCAGGCAATTTAGTGTAAGGTATAAAGCTATTGCAAAAATGTAAATGTTGCAGTAATTATAATTTTTCTTTAATTAGGTAGAATGAATAAATTGAGAGAAATTGTGATAAATAAATTCGTCAAAGAGGTGCAGCCGGTGATTTTCAGAGACTTGAAAGCCCTGGGGGTGAAGAGATATTTCATTTACAGAACTATCAGAAGGTATAAGGAGACATCCTCTGTCGATGACAGAAAAAGATCTGGCAGACCGATGTCCGTTCGGACAAAAGTGGCTGCGAAAAGGGTCAGGGAAATAATACGACGAAATCGACAAAGATCTGCTAGAAAACTAGCACGAGAGCTCAAAATATCGAAGGGGCCAATGTTAAACATTCTGAAAAAGGACCTAAGGTGCAAGGTTTATAATAATCGTAAAATTCACGATGTTTTAGAGTCTCCTAAGATGAAAGGGAAACAAAGGGTGGAAGAAATTTTTGCTTGGCACGCTAGGGATGAATTGGTCTTTTCAGATGAGAAACTATTCAGTTTACAGCAAGTCTCAACCCCAAAAATGACAGAGTATGGTCAGTTTCTATTGATAACATCCCTGAGAGCCAACATTACGTTTCGCGTTATCAAAATGCTTCGTCTCTGATGGTTTGGGCCGCTGTTTCCAAAAGAGAAAAACTCTCGTTAGCCTACGTTGATACGAGTTTAAAAATCAATGTCCAATATTATAAAACTGAGGTTTTGGAAAAGGTTTTATTCCGAAATGTCCAGAGTACGTATGGGGTGGAATATTTCTGCTTCCAACAAGATGGTGCCCCTTCTCATACCGCACGTGTGGTTCAGGAGTGGTGCAGTCAAAATTTAGCTGACTTTTTGCCAAAGAATGAATGGCTCCCCAACTCCCCCCATGTGAACCCGCTTCATTATTTTACGTGGTTATATATGCTCTCCCAACTGAATAACTATAAAATCACCGAATTGAGCAAATTCAAAAATATAATTCAAAACATATGGTAGGAAATGTCAATGGAAGCCGTGCGTGCCGCATGTGATAGATTTGAAAAGAGACTTAAGCTCGTTAAGAAACTAAAAGGCGGAATTATTCCAAAGGATTTATTGTCAAGATACTCAATGATTGCTATTTTAATTTGATGCAAAAAGTTTTTGTATGATTTATTTTGTGTTATTGTAAACAAAATTTGAAAGTGTATGAGAACTTATTGGTCTCGGTGTGTATATATATATATATATATATAAATTTATAAATTAGCCACTTGTTGAAATGTTCTTCAACTCTGTAGATACATAGAACAGGACCGTCCTAATCTTTTCTGTGAAGACAGGGTTACCACAATAATTCAGGAGCTGAAAACAAATTGAGTAAAAAGTATAGTGCAAGTGATCCTCCTGCATCATTAAAATATATATAAATGATCTGTAATTGTAGAACCTGTACAATTCGTTTAGTGAATTTATGCAACACTAGGATATTAAATAAACATGTTACAATCATTTATTTAAAATCTTGTAAAAATTTCAGCAAGCTTTATTTAATCATTTATTTATTTATTTATTTTAATTTATAGTACAGTCGGTAGCAAAAGTATCCGAACACTAGCAAAAATTCCTATATAAAAAAAGTAGAGTAAATACTGTTTCGTTAAATAAATCCTTGTCGAATCATGTTCTTAGTCTAAGAACTTAATTCGACAAGGATTTATTTAACAAAACAGTATTAACTCTACTTTTTTTATGTAGGAATTTTTGCTAGCGTTCGGATACTTTTGTTACTGACTATATCGGTTTTCAGTGACATTTAACGTCACTTTCAGATAAATTAAAGAAAAAGAACAAAGCTTTAGGAATAATATACTACAGTCGGCTGCAAAATTATTCGAGCACTAGCAATAATCCTTGCCAAAAAAAGTACTCTTAATACAGGTTTTTTAAATAAATCCTTGTCGAGTCACGTTCTTAATCAGTCTAAGAACATGATTCGACAAGGATTTACTTAGTAAAACAGTCTTAAGTGTACTTTTTAAATATAAGAATTATTGGCTAGTGCTCGAATAATTTTGCAGCCGACTGTACAATTAAAATACAAAATTATTATATATCTTATGAAATATGAGCATTTGTATGAAAGCGTGAACGATAAAAATAATTTTTATTTTATTTATTTATTGAATAACTTAGTATCCAGATAAATGGTTCATCTCATATTAAAAGCCTTGTCGAATATCCTGAAAATTCAGAAATATATTTACAAAATTCTAAAGTGTTTTTCAGTTGCTGAATAAAATTGACTTTTCATTAGGGAGATAGTACTAGCAGCAAAATTATTCGAGTGCTAGCAATAATTCCTGTGTAAAAAATGTATGCTTAATACTGTTTTGTTCATTAAATCCTTGTTGAATCATATTCTTAAACTGACTAAGAACATTATTCGACAAGGATTTATTTAACAAAGCAGTATTAAGTGTACTTTTTTATACATAGGAATTATTGCTGGCGCTCGAATAATTTTCCTGCCGACTGTAATCGGAAACTGCTGTAATTAAATAACTGAATTATTTCTTTGAAAATTATTTATTAAAATCTTCCAAAACTTTTTGTGTTGTAATATATAAAATAAAATTTATTACAATATAAATAATATATTCCTCTTCATTTATAAATATATATGTAGATTTAAAGCATTATTTTGCCTTTATGTATTTTAGTGTAATTATCCAGTGACTTGTAATGAAAATCACGATTTGAGCTATCCCCTCAGAAAAAATTCAACTGTATTCAGTAGCTGAAAAAACTTTAGTATTTTAAATTTATCTTTCTGCATTTTCATGACCTTTCACGAGGCTTTTAGTATGAGATGTCTTATTTATTTGGCTATCAAATTATGCAAAATACACAAATAAATAAAAATGGAAATGGAAAATAAAATAAAATCTCGCGCATGTGCAGTTATACAAACCACTTTTCATACAAATGCTTTCATTTCATAAGATATTTAATATTATTGTATTTCGATAGCAGTATTTTGTTTCAAAGTGCTTCATCAATTCATCTGAAAGTAGCTTCAAATCTCGTTAAAACTGTATATTATAAATAAAAAAACATTTTTTTTTCCTAAATTAAGTCAAAGCTTATGAAATTTTTATTTGGCATGCAACTATTATACAAATGCATCGAAAACTTGTACAGTACAGTTACGGACCATTTCACTCTTTTAATGATACAGGATAATCGGAAACTCTATTTTTTTTTTTTTTTTTATTAAGTAATTAATTTATTTATTTTTTGCCCAGTTTGTTGTTGACCCCTTAATTATTGTTGATACCTGTCCTATATCTCCAAAGTTAAAGAACATTTTATCAAGTAGGTAATTTGTAAATAATAACAATATAATAATTTTAAAATAACTGGTTGGTTTGTAAATTTTTATAAACTTACGAGTAGAAATGTATGATATATGAAAGTACACGTGTAAAAATATTTATTTTAAAGATTAAAAAAAGAAATAATGAAAATCTTCAATGATACGATTTTTTTTTTTTTTTTTAAACACCCATTCTATGAATTTAAAATAAAGCTTTTTCAAAGCAAAATTTAATAACAGTAAAACTGAACTAAAATGATTTGACAGCAATAACTTATAATAATTATTTTTCTATTGCATTAAGTAATAATTTACATTTCGAAATTTTAACCCTTTGCGGCGCAAGACAATTCGGATCATTTAAATTATACTGCCACCGAAATTCATGAACTAAATTAAACTAAAAGAAATTTTAAATTTTAAGGTTAAAAAAACCAGCCTTTTCTGCTATGTTATAAACGTAAATTTTTGCTAAAAAATTTCCGGGATGAATTTTTGAAGCTGGATCTTAAATTTTGCGTCCTCGCATCGAGGACAGCGCGCGTTAAGGGGTTAAATTAGGTGATAGATAAATGAAGACGAATAAATACGTTTTATAATCTCTTCTTTACTTAAGGGTAAATGAAATAATTCCTATGAAAGTTGTATATTTAAATTCAATTTATAGTAAGGCGCTTGAATGAATGACTTAAAAGTTTTACAATATTAATGTAACAATATCAAATAACAAGAATCTGGATATTTTAATTTCCTAGTAAAACAGATTTTATTGTTGACTTACCTCAGCGCAAAAATGATTTCTAGAAGAAAGAAGGAGTATTTCTACCCATTTTTATTTCGCTAAAACTTGACATATGGTTGCGTTCTCGTAGAAAATTTATCAGTCAAATTTTGTTATATTCAACAAATACGTTGTTTACATGATAAGGGAATTTTCAAAAGTGCAATACACCTGTTGTTATTTGTGCAAGCACTTGAAAATGAACATTCAGAACTTTTTTTTTTCATTATTATTATTTATTTATTTGTGATGAATGAATGATCTCGCCAGAAGATCATTCTTATCAGAAAAAGGCTTGAAGTTCTGAAATTCATAATAAGAGTAAAATTAAGAATCAGTAATTCAGACGTTTTGGCAGGCCTTGAACTTTGGAATTCAGAAGAATTTACGCATTTCATAACTTTCTATGTTATTTTGAAATTTCAGATTTAAAATAATTATAAAACGTACTTTTCATACATACCTATATATATATAATATATATATATATTGGTTTTATTGAATAGTTTAACTTTTTTTATGATTTTTAACGTTACAGTTATAAATTTTTTTAGTTTTTTGTTACAAAAGTGTAGCGTTACCTAAAACTACGATTAATGTTACGTGAACAAAGTCTGAATAAAGTTACACTAATATTACATAAACGTATCCATAATAATATTATGGAAAACTTCATCAAATGTAACATGTGTTACACATGCAGAACTCATATAAGTTTCCACCATGTCAGGTGTAGCAATAAACAGATAAATTATGTTTAAGGTGTCATGTTAGTACGAATATCGTTTCATATATAACCTAAACTTGTGTTGGATTGTTTTAATTAAACATTCCCCTTTAACAATTTATATAAATAATAATATCACTACTTTTAATATAAATAGTTTTTATTCAGGGTTATTTAATAATATTTATACGTATTTTGCATTTTAATATATATTATTATTACTTATTTCCTAAACTGTAAAAAATAATCTGGTGTGTCACTCACACGTCTTTCTCTTACCTTGAAATTTAATACTATAAATACAGGCTGGAGATTAGGGGGTAAGATAACGAGTACTGTTATGTGAACCTATGTTAAAACAATTCAAATTAGGCTTCGGAAGAATTTTATATGATAATTAGTTCTGTGTGAGAGGGGGGCTATCGCCGCCCTCAACCCCCGTTTCATTACTGCACCTACATTTATATAGAATTTAAATCTGTAATTAAATTCAAAAGTTCACTTAAAATTATTCAGTCAACTTTCTCACGCAACATTCCTTGAAACTTATCAATCTTGATCAAACTTTTCCAGCAGCAAACTTATATTAACTTCAATATACAATATTTGGATCTCCTGAAATTTTTCATTTTTAAGTTAATCTAAGAAACACAGAGAAAGATCAAACGTTAAAAAACTTGACTTCGGTAATCAGGAAGCCTCAAAACGTGTAAATATACAAAAAACAAGCGATGAATATTTAACTTGAAACATACATTATTTACTCTATGTCTATGAGGAATTCATTTCAATTCCTGAGCAGCTTTTCTGGACATGGTAAAATAATATAGTACAGCACTTCCACTAATAATAATAAAGAATGTTATCGCTTAAATATTTGCAGCCCTGTATATCTTTTGAAAATTTTGTACAGACCACATGGTGCACCTAAATATAATCCTATAGTAATAATACACGGCACAACCTGAAATACACTTCCATCAATTTTCAACTACTATCGCACTATAATCTAGTTCCCCTGTAAACGAACAGTAAATGATTTCGCCACCATATTCTACATGAGACATGTTTTTACGCATATAAAAATATATATTCATTTCGTTTGGTTTAGTGAAGTCTATAGATTTTAAACTCTACTTACCTGCAATTTCCCCATTAGACATAATGTATTTGAATTATCTTGGGTACACGGACCATTTGCTTCATCTCAACGAAATGATACACATTTAGAATACCAAGTTTGGACTTTCTGCTACTATTTATTTTTGAGGTATGCTGATAACAGACAGACACAGACACACAGACCAACCGCTAAAAACATGATTTTCGGATACAGGGGACCTCAAAAAGTGTAAATATAACAAAAACTTAGTTTCGAAAATTTGACCCCAAAGCAATATTTTCTCTACCTTATGGGTAAAAGAAAGTAAAAATGGAACGTATGGATTCTTTGTGGGAGCGAAAAGTTTTAATTTGCAATACGATTCATTTCAGATCTGCGACGAAACCAACCTTTCTGGTAGTGAAATTCCAAAAGGCCTCTTTCAGTGCCAAACAGGTTCGTTTCGTCGCAGATCTACAGGGTGGGGCAATTGAAGTGTAACACAGTTGTTTTTTAAAATCTAATTTATATTTTTCTTTTAATAGAATCATGTTATTTTATACAGAAGCTGCACCTTTTACAGCAAGAAAAATTCTTTAAAAGAAATTATTTTGCAGTATAACAACGCATTTGAAAGATGATTGAAAAAAGATAGTAGATAATAATGTTTTATTCTTTGGGAAAAAGACCTTGTGAATTATTTAAAAAGTTAAAACATGAAAACATCAACAGAGAACTGTGATATATAGAACAAGGAAAAAATATAGAGTCTGGATCTGTAAGAAAAAGACGGCGGTCGCAGACCTATAGCTGTGACTGAAGTGAACGTGAAGACAGTGCGAGAAAAATTGAAGAAAAATCATTGCTAGAGTACAAAGAAAATGGCTGCTGAGATGGGCATTTCACTGAGAAGAGTTACACGAATTCTTAAAAATAAGTTGAATACATGCCCATATAAAAAATATACAACGCATTTTCTAAATATGCAACAAAAGAAAATTAGAGTCATAAGAGCAAGAGTGCTGAAGCAGAGGCTCACATATGGAAAATTGAAAAACAATATGTTCTCATTTGAGAAATTATTCACTGTTGAACAACATTTCAACAAACAAAATGATAGAGTTTGGTCAAGAACAAAATCTTCTATAGATCCAGAGTCAGTATAAGACATAAAACTGCTTCTGTTATGGTTTGGGCCGGAGTAACTGCCACTGATCGTATCGTATCCCTCCTATTTTTGTTCCTGTAGGTATAAAAACTAATGCTCATACCAAGAATTAATCTTGGAAGGTTGCTTAACGCCACGGGCACAATTTTATTTTGAAAAAAATGACTTTCATTTTTCAAAAGGACTCTGTACCCCGCATAAAGCAACGTAGTACCTAAGTGTGGTTGGAGAAAAATGTTTCTTCATTTATAAAGGTAACCGAATGACCTCCTTACAGCCCTGATCTCAGTCAGTTAAACTATTCACTGTGGGGGTTATATTGAAGAACAAAATCTGTTTTTCTAGACACAACAGTTTAGATTCACTTTGAAAAACTTTAACAAAAGCATGTAGCGGAATTCTACAAGACGAGATGCGTGCCGCAGTGGGAAGTATAAATGAGCGTTTTAAGCTATTAATTAAAAATAAAATAGGTTGTTTTGAAAGTTCTGTATAATGTTATGGTCCTTCAAGTGTAAGGTCATTTTATATAAAAAAGTTTTTCGATAATTTTTTTTTTTTTTCTTTATACGCAACGTTAATTTCTATGTTACACTTCAATTGTCCCACCCTGTAAATCGTGTTGTAAATTAAAACTTTTCATTCCCAAAACGAATCAAAATCTGTTTCAGATGATGATTATTATTATTATGTCCAGTGTATTTATGAATACTAGCATTAAAAAATTATGAGAAAAAGCCCTGAAGCAATGCTTTAGGGGAAAAAAAGATCCACCCACTTAAAAATGCACACAGAAAAATAAGTTGGTCACAGTGACCTGGCAAAATGCTCAACTGACAATACAGAATTGACTAACCAAAATCGCTGACTAGCCAAAAAGTGTACTTGCTGAACTAGTCTCCAAAACTGAAAAGTGTACTTGCTGAACTAGTCTTCAAAACTAAAAAGTGTACTTGCTGAACTAGTCACCAAATCTGAAAAGTGTACTTGTTGAACTAGTCTCTAAAACTAAAAAGTGTACTTGCTGAACTAGTCACCAAAACTGAAAAGTGTACTTGCTGAACTAGTCATCAAAACACTACTCCAGACTAGGAAGGTTAATATTATCAAACAAAGATGGCTAGTCCACAATCAAAACTATCTGACCAGTAAGATTAGTCATCAACCACTTTACCAGACAAGGCAAGTTAGTCATCAATTGCATTTATCAGACAAGGCAAGTTAGTCAGAATCTACACTTGATTCAGAAGGTTAGTCAGCAGCCACCAGGTATCTGACTAAGCAAGCGAGTCAGTTTTTAATGAATATTTGAAGAGGCAAGTTAATCAAGACTATTTGCCTGACTAGCATGTCTGATAACATATGAAGAGGGAAACTAGTCTTTATTTGACAAAGCTGTCTAATAATACTTGAAGAGGAAGATTAATCCAATATATATGTACAGTTGAACCTCGAAAATCCGGAATCGGCGGGACCGCGGTGATTCCGGATTTTAAAGATTTATTAAAAATTAATTTTTACGACATAATTACATAAAAAATGCAATTTTTACGCTAGTGAAAATAAACGACGATCGAATTAGAGAATTAAATTACAAAATAGAAATACAATAGATTTAATTTAGAATTAAAATATAAACACATTAAACTAAAAATGTTATAGACAATAAACTATTTATTTATTAAAAAATACTCAAATAAAACTATAAAAAACAAAGTAATTTGTGTGTGTTTTTTTTTTTTTTTTTTTTTTTTTTTTTTTTAACATTTCAGCAATTTAAAGCTGATTTTTTGCAATTTAAAGGTAATGTGATTTTTTTTTTTTTAATTATTATTCCGTTTTTAACTTACCTATTTTCAAAAAATAAATTCTTTAATTAACAATTAAGTAGTATAAAAATATGTAAAATTATGACTATGTATTCAGTGTTCAATAAAAAAGATTTTTTGGATTCCACAAGAAATGTGGAAATAAGGTACATCAAAATCTTATTTTAAAAATAAAAAGTACAACCGGAAAAATGTCCGGATTTTAGAGATTTCCGGGTTTTCAAGATTCAACTGCATATATATATATATATGACTAACCTGTCTCATAATATTTGAGCCAGATTAATCTAAATTTTTATTAAAATCCCCCATATTTCATGATGAAGAGATTCCATGCTTGTTTGCAGGGGGCCTTTTAAAAAGCATTGTTATCAGACTTAACCTGATTAGTTTTGTAATTTTTAAAAGTTTCTTCCTTCCCCCACCTCCCTTCATGGTGTTCAACCTCAAAAAAGCATTTTAAAAACTTTTCTGAAAAACTACTTGTTCATTATTTGGAATAAAATAAATATAGCTGCCAACTTTTTCAATTTATTCTGCAATGTTTTTAACATTTACCCTTTTTTTTTTTTTTTTTTATTACTACATATTATTTCTATATTATTATTTTTTTTTAAGCATGCAATTACAATTAAATGTGAAGAAAATTACTCGTACAAAATAAATTTAAAAAGTTTGCAGCTATGAATAGTGGAAAATTAACAAACATATGGTACATCGGTAAAAGAACTCTACCCAAGTGAAGACTGCAATGGCTATATTTATCTAAAGGTATCTAAAGCTCAATTTAGTGTTAGTGAAAAAAATTTCCAAAGCTTAAATAAATGTTCTGAAATTATTGCACCCATGGTATGTTTTAACTGAAAATTTGGCTTATAAAAAAGCATAACTAGAATATGCAGTTGCAATCAGCCTGTCATATCCTGACAAGCTATCTTTCATCGAGATATGTGTGTCAAAAATAATACCAGAAACGGCTTCAAACAAACAAAGTAAATCTTTAATAATAATAGTTTAAAGCTTCACAATTGCTTTTTATAGTTTATATGGTAATTTAAATACTGGTATAGTAAATAGCCCATCTCTTCACAATTTCTTTGTAAACACTTAATAAGCAAATTTTAAATCAATGAAAATTTCAGTGGACCACTAAATGTATAAAGTATTTGTTTTTAGTCCAAAATTTTTTTTTCGTGTATTTAATATGCTGTGAAACACTTTTTTTTTTGTGTACACAAGTATTAAAATTGCTACGATTTCATTCTAAATACACAAATACTTTACAGCATGTTTTGTGAAGAACATCAGGATTTTTAGCTCAATAATTAAAATTGAGACTAGTAATAAAGTCAAAAATAGTCTTTGCTATTTTTTTTTGTTCGTCAGCAATTTTAATACTTTTTGTTTTCTCAGAATTTGCATTTTTTGATGCTAATCACGAGACTGAATAGATAGAAATTATTAGCTTTGTTATATTTACAAAAAGTTTTACCCTATTGGCTTGTAAAATTTCTTTGCGGTGATAATCTTTATTCATAGGGCAATAAAAATACTGTTCTTTGTTAAATACTTCAAGTTGTTTCAATATTCCTTACAGAAACAATTTTCTGAATGTGCAACTTACTTAACTAAATTTTACTATATTTCACCCTAAAACAATGCAATCTTTGTTTCTTCCCCCTTATTTAATTATTATTTCTACTATTTAATTCATACATGATTGCAATTAGTTCTGCGCCAAGATAGAGTTGTAAAAAATAATTTATGCATATACGAAGAATTTTGCACATCTTGAAAAAAAAAAAAAATATTTTGAACACAAAAGGCAGTTAAATAGCAAGCAGCACTATTTCAAGAAATATTTCAGAACTATTGTAGAAAGCTGTATGTGTTGCACCATTAGGTTCTTTATTATATTTGATGATTCCAGTTTAGTAGATTATTTGTACCATTAATGATTGATAATTTTAATCTTAAAATCTTAAGATGTGAAACTATAGTCCTCAGCTAATTTTTGGAGAATGTAAGTTACTGAATACTCAGACTTAATTTTAAGATGAAGAAATAAAAACGTTCAATATTTTATCCCTTCAAACATGATAGACTTAATTAATTTTTGTTGTTATTGTTACTTATGCCACTTGGAACTCCGAGCCCAGATACATTGTTTCCAAACTTTGCGACTTTTTAATTCAATAGTCACCAATAATTTTGAGAAGTGATATTTGATATACATAATAGACGATTCTTGAATTCGGTTCGTCTTTTATGTATATCAAATATCACTTTTCAAAATTTTTGGTGACTATTGAATAAAAAAGTCGCATAGTCTGGCAACACTGCCCGGGTATTGTAACAACAAGGATTTAAGGTAGCATAAAAACACTTTCTGTTTAGATCCTAGAACTGTAAAGAGATTAATAGTTTCGGGAAACAGCTTGCAGAACAGATTTTTAAAGATATATGTTTAATGAAGTCACTCTATTTATATATTTATTTTCAGAGTTTATGCACAAAAAATAGAAGTTCATCAACAGGCTACTCTCTCTGTCTCACAATTTTTTTGTTTCTAATCTTCAGATTCCCAGAACTATCATTATCGAAATTTTTATAATCTGAGTTTTTTGATTCGGAAAATTCACAATTAAATTGGTACTCAGTTTTTAAAAAAATATTATTTAAAATTTTTATATTTCATTTTACAGCAGACTACTAAAAAAACTCATTAATTTTTTTACTTATTTAATTTTAATTTAAAAAAAATAATTTTTTAGAAAAAAACAGTACCAATTTAAAGGTTGTGAACTGTTAAAATGTGCAACCAAACTTAAAAAATACATTAAATAATGAGTAATTCTACCCATAAATTTCTCTAATAACATATCTTCTGGAAACGATAGGGATCGAGTCCTTTTAAGAATCAGTCTAATAGATTTTTCAGAAGTGATGCAATAAACACATTGAAAAAAATAAAAAATATATAAATTTTAATTAAATATATTTACATGTTGAAGTACTAATTCAAAAGTAGTAACTAAATCAGTACTTGTTCAAAACTATTTATTTTCTGAATTTAACAGGGCTGATTGCAGGGTTGGGCCCCAGTTTTTTTTTTTTTTTTTTTTTTTTTTTTATAATAATAAAAACATTTGAAAATATCCACAATTTTGCCCACTTTGGGTTTTTTTTTTAAATTTTATACGAAAAAAAAAAAAAAAAAATACTAAGCAATTGAAACACATTTTTTTTTTCATTTATATATAACGAAACAATTTACATAAAAAATGAGTTTTATTTTGAGTTATAATTTTTACAAACAGAAGATTTACCATTATATTTACATTTAGATACTGCAAAAGTGCAACAACTAAAAAGTTTGGACTTGTGCACAATACAGATTTATCACAATAAAATGCAAAAATATATATTTTGTAAATAAAGACACAAAAATGTACAACTGTTAATTTACAATAAACTAATTAGTTAATTAGTGCATACAATGAAGGCAGGAAAAAGAAAAGAATCATCAACTTTTGCATGTTTGTTAAACATACATTAAAAAAAAAAAAAAAAAAAAAAAAAAACAGAAATTTTAATGAAATAATTACATATTTCACACGCTCACATTAAAACAAAAAAAAAAAAATTCAGGTAGAGTCAAAATATTGATTATTTTGGAAACTGACAGCAAAAATTATCCCTAACTTCAGCATTTATAATAAACGTAATTCCTTTTTTTTTCTTTTTAAGAGTAGTGAAATAAACCCAAAATCCCCCAATCAAAAAAATTTGCTACCAAAAGAGCAAGTTTTATTTTACACTATAATAATCTTTTATTTGTGGAACCAACTTTGAAAATACAGTATAGAATTCGTAATCCAGAATGCTCCCAAAACCAGAATGTAAAATACCAACTACCAAAATTTTTAATTATCATAAAATTTAAGAATAAAAGTTATACAATAGCAGCGGTCAGAATTATACTATATTTAATGCAACGGTGTTACTCTGAGGAAATATGGTGAGCACATAATTGTACAAATAATTACTGAAAATTTTGCAAATTTAGATTGGGAAATGAATTTTTATGGTATTTTTTAATAGTTATTAAACACTAATAACAGAAAAATATTTTGTAGAAGATGTTGTTGCAGAGGGCAACATTGTTTCCAGACATGTTAAAATTAATATTGCTGTCCCTGCATGTATGGCCCTTCATGACATTTTTAATATGCACTACTATCAAAAAACGGGCACCATTGCAGCATTCGAACTTCTATATGGTTTTCCAAACAGATTTTGCTGCAGGAAGAGACCATACAGAAAAATCATGCAGTTTTTAAATCAGGAGTGATTGTGTGCAGAATTTTTTGTCTATATATTTTCTGATATCAAGATTTTTTTCAGTTTATTTTTCAGTGACTGTTAAGAAAGAAATCTGTTATTTTGTTGAAATTTAAGTCCCCCCCCCCTTAAATTTAGTAGTATTCTTTTATATTTACAAATATGTATAACCAAAATTTATTGGGAGGGGGGGGGAGGGGTTACAAACTATTTTAACTTCCCAAAGCTGATTATTTTGCTGAAAAATCAAAAATTACTGCTTTAATTCTTTTAATTTTTATTTTGCTGCAAATTCCCAAAATAACATAATTATTTTGCTGTTAATTGTAACAGAATTTTATACTACAATATAGGATCCATTATCCAGAAAGCTTGGGACCTGGGATATTCTGGATAAGGGGTTTTTCCATAATTCGGAACACTTTAATATATGTATAAAAATGGTAAAAAATAATTCCATAAATAGTAGTGATAAACATGAATAAACACTTTCATATAAACACTTTACCTATATATTTGTTCATTTAATAAATTATTTCTACAAAATAAAAAACATTCTTAATTAGAATTTTAAACTATAAATAATAGTAATAATAAATAAAAATAAATAAACATATATAAAGTTTAATTTTGGACCTGAGAATAAAATCCTTTCACTTGGATTTTGCAAACATTTCTATGATTTTTTTTTTTTTTCCCTCATGATTTTTTTTTTTTTTTTTTTTTTTGCTCTGATACTAATTGTTTATAAATGTTTCAAAATTGTTATAACAATTGGGATTTCATGCATGTAACTTGGGTTGAAGAATAAAATTCATCTGCTATTGGCCACTTTAAGAAGTATGTGGTTCATCTGTGCATCCACTATAAATAACCATATGCGGTACCGCAACACCTTCTCTCTAGTAAAAAAGAAAAAACAAAGTATTAATAATTATGATAACTCATTTTTATGCCAATATTTATATATATATATCGGGGGTCGATCCAGGCAAAAATTAGGACCCTGCTGCCCCTTCACAAAATTCAAATCCATAAAATGGGCCCCTTCACAAAATTCAAATCCATAAAATGGGTCCCTTCACAAAATTCAAATCCAGAAAATGGGTTCCTTCACAAAATTTAGATTTATAAAAGTAATACTTTTGTAAAATTTTTTCCATGTTTACAGTATTATTTTTAATGAGTGTCTATACTTGTTTAATAAAATGCTACTAACTTGATATTAAACATTAGACAGAGTAACTGCTAAGATGAAAGGTTTCTAGCGACAATTCCCTTTTTTTTTTTTTTTTTACAAAAACATTTTGGTTTTTCACAAAAATGGGCCCCAAAAATTAAAACCTGGATCAACCCCTGTATATAAAAACTTATCAGTTTTACAGCAGTGATATTGAGATATATGTACTGTGAATTCAAGTTAATACATTTTTGTTAACTTTTCCAACCCTCAAAATATGTAAACAATTCGTGATAAAAGTCTCCCCAAGTGCTAGCTTGTACCTTTTGGTGCGAAGCAAAAAGTTGACGAAATTTCTCTGGAGTTAATTTAAATCGCCTCAGCAACAATTCCTTAAGGGCCCCTCTTCACTCACCGCTGCCGGAAGCCGAAGCTAATGTTATTAATGGAAAATTTTTCTTTACAAATAACTTATTAACTAATACATATTTTAAAATTCTGTTTTCACATTCAGAAAATTTCCAGCTGTTAAATTGACGGACCTTTTTTAAAAAATTATTTTTTTAATTTTTTACATTTTATTTTGAAGCTGCAAAGTACGAATTTTCAATATGTGAATTTTTTTCATTTTGCAATTTCAAAATAAAATATGAAAAATTAAAAAATACATTTTTAAAAAAGATCTGTCAATTAAACAGTTGGGAATTTTCTGAATGTGAAAACAGAATTTAAAAATATGTATTAGTTAGTAAGTTATTTGTAAAGAATATTTCCCCATAGAATAACATTAGCTCGGGCTTCCGGTGACGGTAAGTGAAGAGGGCCGTTAACATATTTATATTTGTATACCTTATCTTCCGGTTCTCGCGCAATTAATTAATTTATTTCATAAGGTAAAAGTGCAAGAAGATGCGTAATCCACTCTTCTTCAGGTAAAGAAACACGACGGGCTTGTCTTTCGAAAAGAATTAAATAAAGATTTATATCTTCTTTCATGTAATACTTTTGCATGAAATTTCGGAATTCTTTACTTGGATTTCTCGTTTCGCTATCTTCAACCCTAGTTTGTCTATTTCTCAACCCTAGTTCGGTCTCGACTTCATTCTTTCAAGTTCAAATTGAATTGCTCCTTTTCTGTTCTTCAATTACTTCTTTCCTAGCATTCATAATTGTATTTAACCTTTCTTTACAAAATTTCTCATCGTAGTCTTTGCCTTTGAGAATAGCATTTTTAAAATAAATTATTCTGAAATCTGGCTGAGCCGCTATACCTAGGTCGTCAGCTAATATTTTTAAATCCTCTTTAATAGCCCTCGCTAAATATACCATTTTAAAATATTTTTTTGAGAAAAATTATTATTTAAACGAGAAAAAAATAATTTAAGTTACTATTATTAATTTTCTTTTAATATCTGTATTAAGCCAAATTATTAAAGGAAATTAATTATACCTTCCCTAAAATCGATATCAATAATATACACCGACTGCTTAAACGAAAAATTCTAAATAAATCAAATTACTAGAAAAATAAACTAAACTACCTCTGCGTAACATAATTGAGTATGAAAACACAAATAAATAAATGCGTTTAACTCTTAAACATAAAACAGCATTGATTAAAAAAAAAAAAAAAAAAAAAAAAGTATTTTAAAATATATCTCATACACACGCATATAGATTCATAATAATCAGTTTATATATATATTTTAAACGAGAACAATATTTAATTTATGCTTCGCATACCTTAGTAAATCTTTACTGAAAAAGAAAATATTATATCTATAACAGAATGATTAAAAATGTGTTAGGAATAGGAAATTATTTTAATCATCAAAAGCAAAAAAAAAAAATAATAATAATAATCTGGTGTGTCACTCGCACGACTTTCGCTTACCCTGAAATTTAATACTATAAATACAGGTTGCAGAATAAAAGGTAAGATAACGAGAACTGTTATGTAAACCTGTGTTAAACAATTCATATTAGGCTTCTGAAAAGTTTTATATAATTAGTTCTGTGTGAGGGGGGCTACCGTCCCCCTCAACCCCCCCCCCCCCCGTTTCATTAATGCACCTACATTTATATAGAATTTAATTCGGTTATTAAAAAATAATTCTGTTTTTAAAAATAATTTATTAAAATTATTATTTAAAAAAAATATATTTTATGATAATGCAGACGATTTCCATATTAGAGAAGTAGTATAACACCAAATATAAAAAAAAAAAAAAGTCCATTTTATTCTCAATAAAAAAAATAAAAAAAATTTTTTTTTTTTTCGTTAAAAGTAAAAAAAAAAAAATCGATAACTTTGTTTTAAATTATCGCAGATCGATGGTTCAACCATTCGTTTTAAAGGTATTGCTATTGGCGAGCTCTTTTGAAAGATACCCATCATGAAAATTCACTCCCCTCGATGGGGGACTCCCCCCCCCCAGAGGGGGGGTAGGCTCTTACATACACAATTTTTTTTTCCCAGTTAACTGTCTCTATTACAAAAAATATATATTCGTTTCATTTGGTTTAGTGCAGTCTATAGACGTTAAACTCACTTGCAATTTCCCCCATAGAGACGTAATGTATTAGAATTCTCTTGATTGTCCCTGTACACGAACCAGTTGCTTGATCTTAACGAAAAGCCTACTGTAGCATCCCTATATAATACACATTTAGAATACCAAGTTTGAACTTTCTGCCATAATTTGTTTTAGATATGCTGATAACAGACAGACACACACACAGACCATTTGCAAAAAACATGACATTCGTGTTCAGGGGACCTCAAAACAATATGTGTGATACATATATGATATAAACAATATACTATAGATATAAACAATATGTGTGTAAATATAACAAAATCTCGTGTTCGAAAATTTGACCCAAAAATAATACTTTCTCTTCCTTATGGGTAAGAGAAAGTAAAAATCGGCAATGCAATCGATAAAAAATAAAGAACAAATAAATACATGTCTCTCTCTCAAGAAAATTTCACCAAACAGATTTCAAGACAGAAAAATAAATAAATAAATAAATGCTTTACTGTAAAGTAATAAGTATATATTTAAGATAAACAAGAATAAAATTTAGGATATGATAACAGAAATAATCATTCTCTTCTTTTTTCCCTTACTCGTAGCAGTACACTCAGGCGATCGTCAGATTAATTATTTGGGAGAACACAGAAACATATACAAAATAAACGTCAGTTACTTTAAATCGAAAGTATTTTTTGCTATTTTAAGGAAACATAATTTCTGTTATTAAAATAATACTTTTCCAAGGATATGTTTTAAATTATAATTAATAAGGATAAATAATCTTATACTCTTTTAAAATGAAAGTATATTTGAATAGAATTAATTATTAAGAACAAAATTACTCATTTAATACTAGAATAAATATTCCATAAGAAATTTCAACTCCTAAAAACAATTCAAAATTTTTAGAAAACACTTGATTCTATATAAAATATTCAATAATTTTTAAAAAAAGAACAATTTTTTTTATTTTTTCCGAAGGTCAAGTGTATGTGCACTTAAAAAATAAATGAACGACGATAATTTAGTTCAAAGATTTAACCTCAGAAAACAAGTATATTTACTTTAAAACATTCAGATAAAAATTCTTAAATATTCTAAACTTGAGAATATATTATAGTTAAGTTTTATCAGAAATATGACAAAGACAAAATAAATAAACACAATATTTATTAGTTTATAATTTTCCTTATCCTACTATTAAAAACAATAAATAACTTACTTATACAGATACCGAAGAAATTAAAAAGAAATGTTCTTGAAAGTGTTCTAAACACAGCTCAGAACCAGGGTGGCTCCTAAATCAAGTCAGAATCCGAGAGATTCTATTAAAGATGCTGAGCAAGGACGATTTCCACAGCGGGAGAACACATTCGCTTTTCAAGCATGGCTGGTAAAACAAAAATAATAAAATCGAAATTGGCCGACCAGTTGTTCATCGTGGCCAGATCCCCCAAATTATCTATGCGACGGTGGCGTCTAGGGATATGAATGATAAACGAGCCATTATTTTCGAAGACTGACATACATTTATTTAAACAATCACGAACGCACACACATATTAAATTTACATTTTACATTTTAAACAATAGCAATGATGCGACGCCAACACGCTTCGAACGAACAGCAAACACAAGGTTCTGCAAACAGAACTCTTTAGCAAAGCAAGCAACTTATTGGTCACGAGCATGGTCACGAGTCACATGACCCTTTTTCCTTTTACATCGTTGCCATTCACTCAGAAGAAATGTAATAAAACACATTTACATGAATATTCTAATAGATAAATATCCTACATATATATATATATATATATATAAACAAGTATGTTGTGGCTACCATAAGACTTTCTTCTTTGTTTTCTAATACAAATTCATTCACTACAAATAATTTATTAAAACTATTATTTATTAAAATTATCTACCATAATGAATACAGGCGATTTTCATCTAAAACTGACACAAAATATACAAAGACAGTTTTATTCTCTATAAATATTATGTTATAAAATGAGTTTTCATAATGGCTATCTCAACTATCAAGTTTTGTACAATTATACACCATAGAAGTCGAGATACAACTTTCCCGTTCTCGGGGAAAATGGCAGTATAGCAGCGCCACCTATTGGCCGATATGCATCCAAATTGAATCAGCATAATGTTTCATAACTGTCTTTTCACGTATCAAATTTTGTTTTATTATACCCAATAGAACCGGAGATATCCCTTTCACTTAAACTGTGAAAATTTCTGTATAGCAGCGCCACATGTTCAGTTATTGGCACCAAAAGTGGACAGACAAGTTATGTCAAGGTACATCCATATATAAATTTATGTGCAAATTTGTGCAGTAATTCCTGGGATATACAGCCTTCCTTTAAATTGTAGAAATCGCTGTATATCAACGCCATCTGTGGAGCGATGGACACCAAAAGTCGATAAGCACTAATTTTGGTCAAAGTGCATTTACATATACATTTATATGCAATTATGGACGGTAGTTCCAGATATACAGTTGCCACAAAATTTTCGTCTCACACACACACAGAGACAGACTGATATTTTCTAAAAATAATCAAATCTAGTTCTGGAGCTCTCAAAATGTGTAAATCTATCAAAAACCGAAAGTCGAAAATTTTTACGAATCGAATACTTTCTTCTATTGAATATAGAAGAAAGTTAAAGAAAAAAAGAAAAGTAAATTGTGAATTTTTTTTATTTTCTAGAACGTAAATGCGAAGTTGTACAGTATTTCTTTCATTTATATATTTAAAAATAGTCGAGAAAGATTTAGAATTTTCTAATTTTCGTACAGTTTGTACAAAAGATACGAATTAGTTTCGTTAAAGAAAAGAAAACGGATCCAGATATAAATACGGATCAATTTTTCTGGTGGATATCCGCGGATACGGATACGAATATATACGGAGCTCCGATACACAGTATGTTTAAATCTTTTATATAGTTATAAATATGCCTACAACTTTATGTTTATAATTATAAGAAATATTTTGAAAGATGTTCTCAAGTCGATCAGACTTGTTGAAAACTAAACCCGAGCGCGACCAGCAAGACAGATAATTTTGTCAACCCGACCCGACGGGTAAAATCGTGTTACCCGACCCGAACCTCATATCTTGAAATCCAATTTCAGTTTCAGACGAGCAACTGACTGGAAAATTCTGTTTACATTCCCAAGCGGGACAGTTACGTTATCAAAGCTACCGGAGTGGCTTGAGGGGGGGGGGGGGGGGAATGTCATACAACTACGGGGAGGAGTGGTTAGAAGGTTCTAGATTGAAATTACTACTTTGGAACTGTATAATGTAATAAATAACAGTTCGCTTCATGCGATAATAAAATAAGTTTAAGAACTGAGAACAAGTTAATAAATTTGGAATTAGTGAAACATTTAGAAAATTAATTAATTAAAAATTAATTAGGGAGCTGTCGGTGGATTAGTGGGAGATAGAATCATTTAAGTGTGTAAAATGAGGCTTTAATTTTAAGGGAGCTTTTAATTATATTACATATATATGAGTAATTAAAAAACATATAATATATATAATCATATTAATTTTACTTCTAAAATAATTTGTTGAAAAGCATAATGCGATGTAAAAATTACGAAGTGAAAACTTCTTTAGGTGCAATTTACACATTAATTTATTCAGAGTAATTCCTTTTGGTCCTATGTTAAAATAAGCTTACTCGTTTTATAAAGTCGTGCATATTAATGCAACAAAACACGTAAATTGATTTTATTCTAAGCTAAGTAAACAAATCTCTATTGCAAAGTTCAGATGAAGGTCTTCCAAATCCAGAAAAATGATTTTAAAGGATGAAGTCATATTAAATTGACTAGAGTGGATGGGGTAGGGTTTTACGGTTATTCCTCATTAAAAGTTATATTAAACTGATGTGTAGAACTGGATGTTCATATTCAGGAACGAAAAATAATTCCTATACATTGTAGTCTATGTATAGAATTTCTAAGAGTACATTATTAACCTCATTTGTTTATTTGAATTAAAGATAATAAAATTAACATATGCTTTTGAGTTGCACAAAAGCTTGTCTTCTGTATAAAATTGGAGGTATAGCATTAGTGTTTTGTGTTCAGGGTTACTCGAAGAATTCAGATGCATTACAGGTTACGAATGATAAGCTTGAAAATGCATATTTAATTGTATTACGTCATTTTTATTTATTTATATATATATATTTTTTTTTTTTAGTGCTTTGTACAGTATATATACAATATACAGGACCACGTGCAAGGCTTAGTTAGAAGAAGTCAAATCCATTATTTTCTGTTGGATATAATCGATAGGGATATTTTTTTAAAATATATGCATTACTAAACAAATGTACACTTCAGTTATCTCAAAAATAAGCACTTATTTATCTATTTATTTTAAATTTGTGAGTGCTGGAAAGACCCTAAAGTAATTCTAAGAACAGAAACAAAAATCAAATTCGAACTACACCGAAACTAAACCTTGACCAACACTTCTTTCCCAGTGAAACAAAGAATTCACTGGTTTAAACATTCTTCTTTTCATCATTATCACATGCATTTATCTCCCATACATGTTCGTGAAAGCTCAGAGACCAGTGGTATGTTGATGTTGGGTATTTAGGCCGATTGACTTTTCGAGGATCCTAGGCCTATTGATTGGGTAATCGAACCGGGGTCTTAGGCCTGATGGGAGTACCCTCCGTGAGGGGGGGGGGTCATTCTAAGCGGTCTTAACCCGTATTTACGCGAGTTTCTGAGAAAGCCACAGAAAACTTCGAACGGCTAAGTCGATAAGCACGACATAGGATTGAATCCGGCACTCCCCTTCTATCAACTTTGAGCGCAGAACCGCTCGGCCATTGGTGTGTGTGTGGAGGGGAGGGGGTCTTGGGGTCTAATAAAAAAACAAAACGTGTACCATTGTTTCCAAAAAATTAGATGTTTCTAAATCTATGTTCGTATGTCCCTAACATGATGAAGCTGACGAAAATAGTCTCAAAAGCCCCACAGTTAGCAATACTTTAAAGATTATACAATAAAATTTTTCTAAGAGGTCCATACACCGTGGTACATGAAATTAGCCTTTTACGGAGGTGGCCTTTTAATAGAGGTTATTCAGAAAATTTAACTCTGAGAACAAAGTGATATTCAAATTTACATAATCTGTCTATATATGTAATGTAAAAAGAAGCATAGAAAGAGCTTTTACTAATTAATTATCAAATTAATTAAAGTTTAATAAAAAATAACTATGTACAAATATTTACATTAATGACCACATAGGTCCAAAAAACATATTATAAATCCACTTAGGATTCTATATCATCAAAGAATCTATTTTCTATAATAATAAAAAGAAAGGTTTGTCTGTCTGTCTGTTCTTCTATACGTTCAGCCCCTGCCCCTATTGAACGCAGAAGTACAAGAATTGACATACGGATGCTCTGGAGCCTTTCCGAGGTCCTCTTCAAAACAGAATTTAAAAATTTTAATTAGTTCTGGAGATATTAATTAAAATGTCGACTCATGTCTAATCAGAAAGCGATCTCAATGACTGAGAATTCACCGCGATTGCATAAAAATAGATATATTAACGGAGTTAAAAGCAGAAAAAGTGTAAAATAAATTAGAAATATTAGTCTAATCGTTACGAATTTGGTACCAAATGAAAGGGACAATTTTTCTGAATCTAAGAGTGCAAGCGGCTTATCTGTACAACAATTAGATTTTTTTAAAAATTAACTAAAGTGTGAATTTTTTGTGGCAACATCATTTCAAATGCCAGACTATTGTCTGAGATGAAAAAAGGAAATGATTGTAACCGATTAAGATGTCACGTGTTTTATAGTGGGGGGGGGAATTGCAATTTTCAATTTTTTTCAAATTTTCATTCACGTTACATTTGAGTTAATATTCGGCCTAGACAGCATACTATAAAGCTACTATTCAATTTTCATGAAATTATGTGAATAAACAAAAAAATTACATTTTTATTGGGAATTATATTTATCACGACTCATGTGACCAAAATACAATGTAAGATTAAGTTTTGTTTAATATTTTGCAGTATTTTAAATTGAGATATGCCGTTGAAATTTCGTAATATTTGGTTTTAACGGCCGATAATCCGATTGTGAATATTTTTGAAAGTGTAGAATTATTAGGAAAGGCATGAGGGGGAGGGGGGCAGAAAAAAAAAAGAGTTACAGCGTTTGAAATTGGTATTATTAGGTTTTAAGGCAAGATAAATCAATTGCGGATATTTTCAAGTGTAAAATTATTAGAAGGGACGGAAAGGGGGGGGGGAGGGGCAAAAATGTATAAAGGGAACGGTTGTTTCGGAGAAAACGAGGGAAAACACAGAACGCTTTTATTCTTTTATATTTTGCAGAGTTTCGAATTCTGATATTCCGTTCACATTTCATACTATGGATTTTTAACAGTATTTAGTCCGGAATTACGCAAGTTTCGGAGAAAACCACGAAAAAGTCAGACATAAATCGTTTTATAATAGTGTTTATATCATTTTTGTATCTCAGCTTCTAATTAGCATAATTTCAAAAGTAATATGTCATTTTAAAACTTATTTAAATTGAATTTCAAGAGTAGACGCCACAAATCTCTGTCGTCTTCCATTAACCGACTACCGTAGGTAATGGAATTCGAGATTTCACGTGATTTACATGTTTTAAGGTGTCCTGATTAGGTTTTCTTTTCTATCTCAACTAATAATTAAAATAACTTTATAAGTAATATATTATTTAAAAGCTTTGTTGATTTGGAATTGAACAGTAGATTACAGAAATTTCTACCGCCAGATGGCGCTGTAATATTTTAAAATTTCAATATTTCGAATTCTAATTATGATTAAATTATTTTTAATACATCATTCGAAAGATATTTTAAAGTACTTTTATATTATCGAAAGTGGAATTCGAGTTTTCACCCGATTTACACGTTTCGAGGTATTCTGTTCAGATTTTCTTTTGTATCTCAGCTACTAATTAAAATAATTTCATAAGTAATACACCATTTGAAAGCTTTGTTGATTTGGAATCGAACAGAAGATTACAGAAATTTCTACCGCCTGATGGCCCTGTAATATTTTAAAATTTCAATATTTAAATTCGAATTCTGATTAAATTGTTTTTAATTCATCATTCGAAAGATATTTTAAAGTTCTTTAATATTATCGAAAGGGGAATTCGAGATTTCACTTGATTTACACGTTTTAAGGTGTCTTGATTAGGTTTTCTTTTGCATCTCAGCTAATTGAGTTAGACTTTTCAAAATCGGTATATGTAGGTTAATTAGGAGGGGATGGAAGGGCGGGGAAGGAATAGGCGCGCGCAGCGCTCACGGGACTGCGGTGCCGAAGGCAGTGGGGACCCGGTCCAACTTTTTATCCGATGAAAAATGATTTTTAAAATTTTTTTTTTCTTAAGAATAACAGTTTGATTTCAGAAGGAATATGAGCGTGCAGCGCACGTATATCTTCACACGTGTGCGCATGGGTCTGCTCTGGCGAAGGCAGTGGGGACCCAATGCGAACTTTTACCCGATGATTAAAGATCTTTCTAAAATTCCTTTTCTTAAGAATGAAAGTTTGTGAGTAATAACGTGGAATTTTGTGAAATCATAAGGATGGTGAAGGAATACGCACGCACAGCGCACGGATCTTCGCTGCCAAAAGCAGTGGGGACCCAGTGTGAGTTTTCATCCGATCACAAATGATTTTTTTTTCTTTTTCCTTTTTTTAAGAGTAATATTAATGAGTAATAATATTCAATTTTGAGAATTCTTTCATTAGAGTGGTTCATTTAAAAATACTGACCCACTAGCGGGCGAATGCAGAGGGGACCCGGTGTAAGTTTTTACCCGATCAGAAATGATTTTTTTTTTTTTTTCAAGAATAAAAGTTCATGAGTAATAACATGGAATTTTGAGAAATCATAAGGGTGGTGAAGGAATACACGCGCGCAGCACATAATTAAAAAAAAAAAAAAGAATAGTTCTCTGAGTCATCCTGGCGACAGATGTCCGTCTACTACATGATGCAATCTCTTTCGATGTTTCGAATGCACTTGAGTATAGATTTTTTTTTCTCTTTTTTTTTCTTCTACATATTAGTTTTAAAATATTTTAATGTTAGTTTCCTTGAACTTTGTGTGATTTTTAAAAAGATTTTTTTTTTTTTTTTTTTTAAATACATTGGAACAAATTTTGCTGCTTAGTGTCATTTCTCAGTGGAAAGATATTTCTATTTAAGTTTACGTGCAGGGAATACAGATTTCAGTCTTTTTAATTTTAGTTGGGGTAAAAAATTAAATGTCTGTTTTCAAAAAAAAAAAAAAAGAAAAGAAAAAAAAAATACCTCTTTTTCTATCTGTTATTAAAAATTGCCGTGCTCCTTTGCTATCGTTTCATGTCATACTTAGAAAATTATTTATTAGATTTAAAAATACAAAAACTGGGATTAGTATGGCACAAAGTTCTTATAAAAAATATGCGTTTCCCAAATAACTTTAAGCGCAATTTTCTTTTTCAGAATTAATGAAACTGACACTATACCGCGAAATTCGATGGGTTTATTTTTCGATTTCGGTTGACTAACTCAAGTTGTCAGGAGACAAAAAATAAATAAACAAATAAAAAAAAAAGATTAAAGAAAAAAAAATAATAATGCTGAGCTTTTGGACTAGCCAAACAAATTTTTCTTAGTCAATTGACAAAATAGGAATAATTTATTTTTATTCTCTCATCTGACTAACCGGTCCAATTTGAGGAAAATGAAAACTGTACCTGGGAAATTAGTCATCTGACAAGTTTTAGAGCCAAAACGGATCAACAGACGAAACACATTAAAGATACATGGTAAAATAAAACGATTTTTGTGTCTCATGACTAAATGGGATTGTCAGGTAGTGTTTTGATTGTTTAAAATGTTGCGTAATTTTGTGCAAATTTGTCAATATACTAGGAAAACGTGTACTATGACAAAGATAACACGTTTCTTGACAAGTTTCGATTTTTCATTTTTCTGTGTGTGCCACCATCACACTAAATTCTAGTTTCTCTTTAAAAAAAAAAAAAAAAAAAAAAAAAAAAAGAAAGTGACTGGGAGACCTATTAATATTCATTTTAGAATCTATGAACACCATATTATTACTATTTATATTGAATCAAAATATAAATTTGAGTAAAACTCCTTATACTTTTTCTTTTTTTCTTCCCCCCTCCCCCATTTCTTCTGAGAGAGGGAGAGAATTCAGTTCATTCCATTGATGATAACTTTTTGAATTTTCACTGTACTTGCTTGAGGTTTTCATGAAGTACCTCGGAACATTTGGGTAATGGCTTATGCAAATAAAATTTTATTATTACCATTTATACCTTGTGAATGCACCATTACAAACAAGACAGACCAAGGAGATTTGTCGAAAACTTCCAGATTTGACGAAACTTTTTTAGTTTATGGTCAATTTTTAACATTCAACATTGTGTACTGAAGTTTGAACTTTCTGCCAAATAAATTTCTGGCTACAGTATCGGTTACAAATGTTTTAATAAAAATGCTCTTATATCATTAGAGAATTAATACTTTTATATTCTGATTGCAATGTGTTGTGTCCATTGCAGTATTACAAGTTTTTTAAAAATGGTTTTGTGTTGGGCTGTATACCATGCATGTTATAATCAAAAAAGGAACTTTTTTTAATTTCAAAATCTTTAAAAAGATCTTTATATCTCCCTGATATATGAGTTAGTCTCATAAATACTGTTTATTAACAGAAGCCTCATAGTCACATACTACAACCAAAATGCGTTTCAAATATCACTTTTTCTCAAACATTCTTCCCCCCCCCCCTTAATTTGTTACTGCTTCCCTTTTTGCCTACGGCGCAAAACATTAGCTGAAACATATGAGGAATAACAAGTTTTTTACCCGCCCAAAGTTTCAGGATAATTCATCAGGAGATTTTCTAGATATTTGGCAAAGCGTTTGAAATCGAAAGTGTCCAGTCATTTATGAAAAGGTAAAGTATTTAATTTATAATATTCAAGGTGACAAGTCAAAAAAGATTAATTTCTTAGGATTTAAAATTTAATAAAATCACATTTTATTTTATTTTATTTAAATAAGTAAAGACAAGCTGGCGTTGGATGTGTTCCTTATAATATATTTGCAGGCTAGAACTGATTCATTCATATGTATGCTTCTGTTGATATATTCTTATACCTTCTGATTAATAACGTATAATATATTATTGTAAATTTTTTTTTTATAATTATTATTTTACGTAAAGAGATTTTATTGCATTCATTTTGTGTTTTTCATATTTTATTTATTTATTTATTTATTTATTTATTATTATTATTATTATTATTTATCTACTTTAAAACACAAATTTTCTATTTAATAAATAAACAGTTAGCGATTTAGGTCCTGGGAAAAAAAATAAAAATAAAGGGCATTTAGTAAAATCAGTAAATCTTTCTTTTCTTGCATAATTAGCCATTTTTATCACATACACATGTACATATAAGGGAAAGTAGGTGAATATGGAATATCATTTCTATTTGAATTCACCATAATAAACTGAAGTTATTCTGGATTATTGTGAATTCGACTATTGCAAATTTTGAAGCGTTGTTAATGTGTTTCGATTGTTTTATGTTAAAAAAAATAGTTTGCCTGCAAAATTTTTAGTTAAGGGAAAAAAATAATTTAAAAAAAGAAAAGTTATTTTCGGGTAATATGGAATATTCATGAAGGGAAATGAGGAATTCCCATTTCCTTAAAGGATGATATGAAATAGGGCAGTATTTCTACAGAAAATCATGAATAATTCCAATATAAACATTTTATTTTAAAATTATTATTGAAAATGAACAGTATTGTAAAAATTATCAACATTTAAGTTTTACTAAAATTGCAAATAATATGCAATAGTTGGTATTCCATATTACCCGAATCACCATCGTGGAGAATAAATCAACCTGAATCATTTGTTGGTAGAAATAAGTTCATGAGAATCAGATTACTAACTAACTCAACTCATCTATCAGAAATGACACTAAGTTTTCATGCATTTTATTGCTTCGTTATTACATTACAGAATTCGTAATATTGACTATATAATTTTGGAGTAAATTAAAATAAATAAATTTAATTAATAAATTTAAATTTAATTAATTATATTTATTATTGGAGTATTAACCCCCCCCCCCCCCAAAAAAAAAAAAAAATAAAATAAAATAAAAAAAGTCTGTATCTTGATAAACTAAAGAAGTTGTATGACACAAAGACTGCTTTTTTTACTGACACAAGTGAAACTATCGTTCATAATATGATCATATATGAGGCCGAGTGAAGACGTTTTACGTGCTTCCGATAGGTTGCAGCTCCGTACAGGTGAGAGAGAACGGCATTCCATTTTACTGGACTATTCCATATATCCTACTGTTATTCTATGTACACACATACTTAAAGAAATTAAATTTTCTATATTTTTGCATACAATAATTTAATATATACCCCTGAAGCAGATTGATTATCGTTATGCTTTCACTTTCACAAATTTTTATGGATTTGTTTATCTTATCTCTCTTATTAAGATTTATGCGCTATTAAAAAAAAAAAAAAAAAAAATCTTAAAAATAGAAAATTTTTATTGCTTTCTTACAGAAAAATTCTTTTTTCTACTCTTTATAAATTTACAATAAAATTTAATCTCAATCTGTCAAAAGACACATTTTTTCTGTAACCAGATAAAATTCGCAGCCATTTATATAGGTTTTATCTGGTGGTTACATTTTTACTTTCTCTTACCCATAAGGTAGAGAAAGTATTGTATTTGGGTCAAATTTTCGAACGCGAGATTTTGCTATATTTACACGTTTTGAAGTCCCCTGAATATGAAAAGAATGTTTTTAGCAAATGGTCTGTGTGTATGTCTGTATGTCTGTCTGTTATCAGCATATCTCAAAAACAAATTATGGCAGAAAGTTCAAACTTGGTATTCTAAATGTGTATCATATAGGGATGCTACAGTAAGCTTCTCGTTAAGATCAAGCAAATGGTTTGTGTACAGGGACAATCAAGAGAATTCTAATACATTACGTCTATGGGGGAAATTGCAGGAAAGTAGAGTTTAACGTCTATAGACTGCAATAAACCAAATGAAACGAATATATATTTTTTGTAATAGAGATAGTTAACTGCGAAAAAAATTTTGTGTATGTAGGAGCCTCACCTTCCCCCTGGGGAGGAAGTCCCCCATCGAGGGGAGGAAATTTTCATGATGTGTATCTTTCAAAAGAGCTCGCCAATACCTTTAAAACGAATGGTTGAACCATCGATCTGCGATAATTTAAAACAAAGTTATCGATTTTTTTTTTACTTTTAACGAAAGAAAAACTTAGAAAAAAATCATACTTTTTTTTTTTTTTTTTTTTTTTTTTTTGTGAATAAAATGGACTTTTTTTTTTTTTGATATATATTTGGTGTTATACTACTTCTCTAATATGGAAATCGTCTGCATTATCATGAAAGATAATTTTTTTAAATAATAATTTTAACAAATTATTTTTTTTAAACAGACTTATTTTTTAATAACCGAATTAAATTCTATATAAATGTAGGTGCATTAATGAAACGGGGGGTTGAGGGAGTCGGCAGCCCCCCTCACAGAGAACTAATTATCATATAAAACTCTTCAGAAGCCTAATATGAATTGTTTAACATAGGTTTACATAACAGTACTCGTTATCTTACCTATTAATCTGCAACCTGTATTTATTGTATTAAATTTCAGGGTAAGAGAAAGTCGTGTAAGTGACACACCAGATTATTTACTTTCTCTTACCCACAAGGTAGAGAAAGTATTGTTTTTGGGTCAAATTTTCGAAAGCGAGATTTTGTTATATTTACACGTTTTGAGGTCCCCTGAATACGAAAATCATGTTTTTAGCAAATGGTCTGTGTGTATGTCTGTATGTCTGTCTGTTATCAGCATATCTCAAAAACAAATTATGGCAGAAAGTTCAAACTTGGTATTCTAAATGTGTATCATATAGGGATGCTACAGTAAGCTTTTCGTTAAGATCAAGTTAATGGTTTGTGTACAGGGACAATCAAGAGAATTCTAATATATTACGTCTATGGGGGAAATTGCAGGAAAGTAGAGTTTAACGTCTATAGACTGCACTAAACCAAATGAAACGAATATATATATTTTGTAATAGAGATAGTTAACTGGGAAAATTTTTTTGTGTATGTAGGAGCCTCGCCTCCCCCCCTGGGGGGGAAGGCCCCCCTCGAGAGGAGTAAATTTTCATGATGGGTATCTTTCAAAAGAGCTCGCCAAAACCTTTAAAACGAATGGTTGAACCATCGATCTGCGATAATTTAAAACAAAGTTATCGATTTTTTTTTACTTTTAACGAAAAAAAGACTTAGAAAAAAAAATCGTACTTTTTTTTTTTTTTTTTTTTTTTTTTTGTGAAAAAAATGGACTTTTTTTTTTTTTTTTGGATATTTGGTGTTATACTACTTCTCTAATATGGAAATCGTCTGCATTATCATGAAAGATAATTTTTTTAAATAATAATTTTAACAAATTATTTTTTTTTAAACAGACTTATTTTTTAATAACCGAATTAAATTCTATATAAATGTAGGTGCATTAATGAAACGGGGGGTTGAGGGAGGCGGCAGCCCCCCTCACACAGAACTAATTATCATATAAAACTCTTCAGAAGCCTAATATGAATTGTTTAACATAGGTTTACATAACAGTACTCGTTATCTTACCTATTAATCTGCAACCTGTATTTATTGTATTAAATTTCAGGGTAAGAGAAAGTCGTGTGAGTGACACACCAGATTATTTACTTTCTCTTACCCATAAGGTAGAGAAAGTATTGTTTTTGGGTCAAATTTTCGAAAGCGAGATTTTGTTATATTTACACGTTTTGAGGTCCCCTGAACACGAAAATCATGTTTTTAGCAAATGGTCTGTGTGTATGTCTGTGTGTCTGTGTGTGTCTGTCTGTTATCAGCATATCTCAAAAACAAATTATGGCAGAATGTTGAAACTTGGTATTCTAAATGTGTATCATATAGGGATGCTACAGTAAGCTTTTCGTTAAGATCAAGCAAATGGTTCGCGTACAGGGACAATCAAGAGAATTCTGATACATTACGTCTATGGAGGAAATAGCAGGTAAGTAGAGTTTAACGTCTATAGACTGCAATAAACCAAATGAAACGAATATATATTTTTTGTAATAGAGATAGTTAACTGCGAAAAAAATTTTGTGTATGTAGGAGCCTCGCCTTCCCCCTGGGGAGGAAGTCCCCCATCGAGGGGGGGAAATTTTCATGATGGGTATCTTTCAAAAGAGCTCGCCAATACTTTTAAAACGAATGGTTGAACCATCGATCTGCGATAATTTAAAACAAAGTTATCGATTTTTTTTTTTACTTTTAACAAAAAAAAAACTTAGAAATTTTTTTTTTTTTTTTTTTTGAGAATAAAATGGACTTTTTTTGGGGCATTTGGTGTTATACTACTTCTCTAATATGGAAATCGTCTGCATTATCATGAAAGATAATTTTTTTAAATAATAATTTTAACAAATTATTTTTTTTTAAACAGACTTATTTTTTAATAACCGAATTAAATTCTATATAAATGTAGGTGCATTAATGAAACGGGGGGTTGAGGGAGGCGGCAGCCCCCCTCACACAGAACTAATTATCATATAAAACTCTTCAGAAGACTAATATGAATTGTTTAACACAGGTTTACATAACAGTACTTGTTATCTTACCTTTTAATCTGCAACCTGTATTTATAGTATTAAATTTCAGGGTAAGCAAAAGTCGTGTGAGTGACACACCAGATTATTTACTTTCTCTTACTATAAGGTAGAGAAAGTATTGTTTTTGGGTCAAATTTTCGAACGCGAGATTTTGTTATATTTACACGATTTGAGGTCCCCTGAATACGAAAATCATGTTTTTAGCAAATGGTCTGTGTGTATGTCTGTGTGTATGTCTGTGTGTCTGTGTGTGTGTCTGTCTGTTATCAGCATATCTCAAGAACAAGTAGTAGCAGACATACCAAACTTGGTATTCTAAATGTGTATCATATATAGATGCTACAGTAAGCTTTTCGTTAAGATCAAGCAAATGGTTCGTGTACAGGGACAATCAAGAGAATTCTAATACATTACGTCTATGGGGGAAATTGCAGGAAAGTAGAGTTTAACGTCTATAGACTGCACTAAACCAAATGAAACGAATATATATATTTTGTAATAGAGATAGTTAACTGGGAAAAAATTTTTGTGTATGTAGGAGCCTCGCCTCCCCCCCTGGGGGAGGAAGTCCCCCCTCGACAGGAGTAAATTTTCATGATGGGTATCTTTCAAAAGAGCTCGCCAATACCTTTAAAACGAATGGTTGAACCATCGATCTGCGATAATTTAAAACAAAGTTATCGATTTTTTTTTTTAATATTGAGAATAATATGGACTTTTTTTGGATATTTAGTGTTATACTGCTTCTTTAATATGGAAATCGTCTGCATTATCATAAAAGATAATTTTTTAAAATAATAATTTTAATAAATTATTTTTAAAAAACAAAATTATTTTTTGATAACCGAATTAAATTTTGTATAAATCTAGGTGCATTAATGAAACGGGGGGTTGAGGGGGGCGGTAGCCCCCCTCACACAGAATTAATTATCATATAAAACTCTTCCGAAGCCTAATTTGAATTGTTTAACATAGGTTTACATAACATCGTTATCTTACCTCTTAATCTCCAATCTGTATTTATAGTATTTAATTTCAGGGTAAGAGAAAGTCGTGTGAGTGACATACCAGATTATTCTGTTTTCCACGGGGAGAACTTGGTGTCATTGCAGGATTGGAAAGTGCTAAGTAACGGCGTAAAAAGGACTTCCGTGGCTGAGAGGTAGCATCGTCGCCTACTATGCGGTAGATCCTAGTTCGATCCTTTTTTAAAACAATGTGCCCTCCCGAAAGATTCTGTTTCGTACAAATATTTTCTGTATTGCTTACTTACGAAACATTTCTGGTAACAACTTTTTCCAGAGCATTCAGATAGTTTTTATTTTACAGCTTTGGATTGATAGATTTTTCACCCATAACATTTTTTGACGGTTTTAACCATGGTTCAAACTGCCATGTTAAAAACCTCAAATATTACACTTCCTGTTACCATTTTTGATGTCTTAAATACTACATTTTATATTTTATTCAAATAAGTCAATAAATGTGAAATATTAATACTATATTTTCGTTTATTTTTAAGAATTATGGTAATAAGTTATCTGCTATATTTTTTGCAGCAAACATGCTGTTACGAAAGGAAAAGGAAGAAAAAAAAACTATTTTATTCTTATTTATTAGCTTAAGAATCCAATATATTTAAGTTATTTCACACGTAATGCGAGCGTCGAATTCGAAATTCGAATAATTTCTTATTAGAAATTTTAAATCGTTGATGTCGTTTACCGTGTTTCTGATAATTTTCCTTAAGACTAAAGATACGTCTTTCAAGGGACTGACGTAAAAGGATGTATAAATTAAAAGACATATAACCGGAATTTTAACAATAACACTTTGATTCCTACAAATGTAATGACACTTAAGCAAAATTTATATGAAAATACTAATTAATAAAGTTTCTTAAGTTAGTAAATGTATATTATACTTTTTTAAGGCAATAATTAATAAAAAAAAAAAAATCGATTTATTATAAAAAGTGAGAAAAATCATACTATTGATGCAAGACTGGGTACTAATTACATATATCATATATTGAGTGTTATATTACATTTCTTAAGTACTATATGAACACATTTTGAATATTAATTATATATATTGCGTATCTTTAATAATAAGCATACGATTTATGTCCATACAGATAGTTATTTATTAACATTAAAAAGCTTTAATATTCGTCTAATTTGCTGCTTGTCTTCTTGTCTATGAGTATCGAAAATTCTACCGTGAATTCAATTGATTCTTTGATCAGTATTCTTCGATCTTTCTTGTGTTCCTCCATTTAAGATGCTTTCTAGGAAAAATCCGTCTTATTTAGAATGGAAAATAATGACAGGTCGAGAAATTTTGCGAATTTTAGTAAAGTGGAAAAGACGTATAACCGATATTAGCGGCGTATAAACGAAGAATTTTTGCATTAAAATGAATAGGAATGAATCGGGACTTCACTGAAAGGACGTATAAATGTAAAAGACGTACACTGTAAATACAAGTGTCTGATATTCAGACACAATTGTGTCTAAAATGGGTGTTCAATTTTAAGATGCTAAAAAGTGTCTTATTTATTTCAGACCCTTGAAGTATCTTAAAAGGCACGTCGTTTCATACTCGAAGTGTCTGAAATTCCGCCATCTTTGATTATGTCTACAGTGAATATTTTTCATAAATAAATAAATAAAAAGATGCGTTTTATACTGTTTACCTGTGAAAAATAGATTTTAGAATCTCCTAGAGCATATATATATATAATTTTTACAAAAGTATTCCCCGTTGCCCGCGGCGGGAATCGAACTGACAATCAACGGATTCAAAGTCGAGCGTCTTCTAATCAAGTCATCGGTATTCACGCTGTACCGCACGTTGCTTGTATAATGAAATATATTCTAGTATCCTTAAAGCAAATTGAAGTTTTATGTCTTTGCAATAAAAATGTCCATAAGAAGTAAAGCTTAATACATATTATTATCTTAAATTTCATGTATAGATGTTTAGAGGTTTTTTTTTTTTAATGCGTAATAAATATGGAAAAATAGTAGACTATGAATTTTAAATGATTTTTTTTTTTTTTAACTGGTATTTACAAGAAAACAAACTATGTACATGAAACCAAAAAAATTGCTCTTTTACATTTTGAAGTGTAGGGAAACAAAATATTTTTTAAAACGCGGAAAAAAAATCAATTATGTACAAATTGTTTAAGATTGTTTAGTTACGAATTCGCTTTCTTAGCTACAAGTTACATGCTTCGTTTATGTTAATATTTTTTTGTTTTATTACACGTGAGTACTTTAAATAAAAATTAACTTTGTTTTTTAAATTTAACAGAATAAGTTCCGCGTCTAAGTATTTTAAATAAGTTAACTACTTTTATTATATAAAATAATATCAAATTTATTTGTTTAAAAAATGTTAAAACAGGATATGCATGCTGCTTAAAATAGATTCTATGTGGAAAATTTGTTAAGTAATACAAATGTCTGAAATTGTGTCTGAAATTTGTAATGTCTAAATTTTTAAGTGCCTAAATTGTAAAATGTCTGAAAATTTCTGTGTCTAAACTGTAATATGTCTTAATTTCAGACATATCAATCTTATTCAGACACTTATCTCAGCTCATTTATAAAAAAGACACTTACGTGTCTTAATTTAAGACAGCACATGCGTCTGAAATTTTGCATGCGTAAGTGTTTCAGGCCTTTATGTGTCTGAATTGGCATTTCAGACACATTTCAGGCTGAATTTAAGACGCTTCTATTTACAATGTATAAACGAGAGACGTATAAACGGGGCTTTACTGTATTTGGCAATTTCTTGCTTGCCCTTTCGTTTTTTAAACGAAGTCGCGGTAATTAATTAAGTCTGTAGCTAATACTTCAATGTGTATGAACTGACGAGGATTTATTTTGCTCCGCAACTTCATAGCAAAAACCTCGAATTCCTCTTCTTTACCTCTATTAATTCCAAAAGCAAAAACAGTTAGATTAGATGCTCTTTCTTATTAAGGGCAATTTTAGTTAATGTGCTAACTCTTTAGTCATAAAACTTTTCTCACTTTCGGAATCCAATAATAATCTTACAACTTTGGATCTAGAATTAGATTGAGCGATTGCGCAACATGTTTGCAATAACACCGCCTGATTAGTATTTTTAAAATTACAATGGGAATTCGAAACTATAGCATCCATAACTTCTGGTTTCAGGGGTTTTTGAAAACAAAACAATTTGTTATGATCTGTTCCTTTACATTTTTCGCAAGGCTGCGATTTGATTCGGCACTGTGGTGATAAATGAGATTTAAGAAAACATTTATAACACCAGCCATTCTTTTTTAATTTTAACCTTTTTTGAACATCACTTAAATTACAACAATCAAGAGAAGGATGGTCATAATTTTTACAAAATATACACATAAATTTTACATTAGCCTTCAAAGAACTCGTGTTATAAGCTTTATTTTGGAATTTCCTATCACTATTTTCAGATTTATTTTTATTTACAAATACTGAAGCATTTTTAGAATTAATCATAGAAAAATATTTTTCTCTAGACTCTATCTCAGATTTAAGAAAATCAATTAAATTCGATACATCGGAACCATTTTTAGTATCACTTTATCTATAGTACTGTATTACTAAATCATTTGGCAATAATTTTAACAAAAATTGGATTCAGCAAATGACCATATTGGCCCTTTGTTACACCTAAATTAGATAAACTGCGAATGTTGACCTCACAAGTATCATATAATTTCCTTTAAGCATTTAGGTTTGAAGAATTTTTTACGGGCTCTAAACTTAATATATTGTTCATATACGCATTAATAACAACCTCTTTTTTTTTTTCGAAACGATCGTTCAACATTTTTACACAGGAATCATAATTTTGCTCCGTCAGTGAAAACCCTTCAATTACATTATATATATGTGATTTATCGCTTTAAAGCGTTTTAAATACGCGAACTTTTCTGTTTTTGTAAGATTTTTATTCAAATGTATAGAATTTTCAAAACAATAAAACAATTCAAACCATTTTTCGCTTTGTCCATTGAATTTAGGGAGAATTAATTTCGGTAATCTAACCGCCGAACTAGAGTTTATTTGGGTTTCACTGACGGAACAATCCAAATTATTTTCATTAATGGCATATTTATCGCATTTTTTTAAACATAATTTAATCTTACATTTTGCCGAAATTATTTGTTCGGCATATTTATCGCTTGTTGCGACATCTTTTTCAAATTCTTTCATTTCATTTATTAATTTTTCGATTTCAGAATTTAAATTTTTTAATGAGATTTCCTTTTCATCTATATTTTCTTTAATTTCGATTATTTCATCAGTTTTTGTATTTTCTAAATCTTCCGCGAACAAACTTTCTAATTTATTTATTAATTTTGTCAAACTAGTGCGCAGCTTTTCGCTTTTAATTTTTCTAATTCCATTATATTTAACAGATAATTAAATCAAATATTATCAATGTTTTATAAATAATAATGATAATAATAATTTGCTTACCTGGCTAAATATCCAGGTAGCCAATCCAAATATTGAATTTAAATCCTGAGAGTCCAGTCATTATTGTTCCCATTTCCGATTTCAAGAATACTCTTAAATCCAAAGATTAAGGCCTTTATAATCACATTTTAAATTCAAAAGTCATATCTAAAGACTTTTCACGGGATATCATGACATTTCGGGTTTCGGGACAAGGGGAAAAAAAAAGTGTATTCAATTTAGTCACTAAATCTTTCACAGAAGTCAAATCAAAAGGCTGGGAGTGCAGTTAAATATTTATTACACATATGATTAAATATAGCATATTGTATTTGCAGATAATGCTTATATTATTTTCATCAGTACACTGTAAAAAATTTTGGTTCAACGTTGAACCAAAATATGGTTCAATGCTGGGTGCATCCATATAATGGTAAAACTCCATATGGTACTTGCTTTCAGCCATACTTTGGAACTACGTTGAACCATGTTTTGGGAAAAGGTTGAACCATATTTTCAGAAAAGCAAGAACCATGTTTTGAGAAAATGTTGAACCATATTTTCAGAAAAGGAAGAACCAAGTTTTGGGAAAAAGTGTAACCATAATTTGGAACTACGTTGAATCATGTTTAGGGAAAAGGTAAAAACATAATTTGGAATTATGTTGAGCCATGTTTTGGGAAAAGGTAAAACTATAGCTTGAAATTACATTGAACCATGTTTTGAAAAAAGGTGTAGCCACAGTTTAGAACTATTTTGAACCTCTATTTGGAATTAGGATGAACCCTACAGTGCATAGCCAAATTATTATACCGAAGCAAAAAACAGATAAATGTATGGAATGTATTAGAATGATCAATTAACTACAATGAGTACAGAAACGAAACTTTGGTTATGTAATATGTATGTATCAGTTCATATTTTCAGTGAGTGTTCAGACAGAAATGCATAAAAGTAGCCGATAAAAATTAGACAGTAACAAAATGTTTTGAAAACCCTATCATTAAATGAAAGAAACGATTTGAAACTTGTTGATCTTGCTTATTATGCACCAGTTTTTGCCTCAATTTTCGTAGAACTGGCACAAATATTTAGAAAGATTTTTTTTTTTTAACAAAAACAAAATTCAGTCTTTATTTCCCTGTTTCCAAGTTTAAAATGAAAGTTCTTTTTTTTTTTTTTTTTCCAAAAATTTACCAATTTGCGAAACATCTCTTATTATGCAAAGAAATTTTTAAAGTCAAGGAAATGCAGGCGGATAAAAAAAAAATCACAGATTGAGAAACGTTGATTAAAAAAAAATATATCAATTTCAACATGGAAAAATGAAAAGGAAGAAAAAAAAAAAAAAAAAAAAAAAAAAAAAGAACATTTATATCTTTTTAAATATGTGCTATTCTATGAAAATTGAGGTAAAAATTGGCACATAATAAGCAAGACTAACTGTAGAAGTTCCAAATCATTTCATTGATTTAATGACACAGCGAATTCAAAATATTTTATTTTTCTTTATCGGTTCCCTATATACATTTTTGTTCGAACTTTCACAGAAAAATATGAACTGATTATTACATAGCCGAATTTCGGTATCTGTGCTCATCATAGTTAGTTGATCATTCTAATAAATATATAATGTATTTCTATCTGTGTTTTTGCTTTGGTCTAATAATTTGGCCAGGAACTGTATGATTCATCCGAATTCCAAATAGTGGTTAAACATATACTCAAAACATAAATCCAACTAGTAGTAAAAATATATATACAAAACATTGTTCAATTACTAACTGGTTTTTGACAACCAAATCAGGTTTTTACCTTAAATTTAGACAAAATTATTTTTTCTTTTTTTAAATAAAATAAACAATCACCCACTTATTTTATTCACAGTAGAGTTAATTTCTTTTTTTTTTTCTTTATATTCGGCCATTTTATGCCCCCAATTCATTATATTATACGTTTTTTGTGAATTCCATGGCGTTTCTTTTTTACTTCACTTTTTATGCAAATTATAATGTCCTAAGACAAGTATTGCACTAGAATAAATTTTGCATATATTAATATCTTGGGAGTACAAAAGCTATGTAAGCTCACATTTGTGCAATTAGTCTTAAGTCACTAAAATTAACAGGAAGCGTAATAAGAATCACATGTGTGTATTACATTGCTATTTATATAGCATAAAATTGAAATAATGTCAAAAAATTTATTAAACTGCTCTGAAAGAGCAATGGTGATACAATTTAGAAGCTTTACCCTACGGTGGTGGCAATATATGACTTTAATCTATTTCTTTCCAAGTCCATATTCTTTTAATTTATTCCCTCGCTATTTCTGTTTCTGAAACCAAACTTTAACCACAAGTATATTTCAGTTATAATAATTAAATAGGAAAATTTCCACAGTTAAAAATGTTGACAACAAAACAAGATTAATGCATAATTTAAGTGGCATAAAATTAGTTTTAAAAACCAGAATAGAACAAATCTTAATTTAAATTTGTGATTAGCAGCAACTCTGTTAAGCTAAACTGTTTTGTGATAAATATAATTGCAGTCAAACCTCATTAATACATCACTTTTGGGACTTCTGAAAAACTGTATTAAGCGGTTTGACTTGTTATGCGGAGTTAAAGGAATTTTGGGACTAAGAAAAAGGGGTGTCTTATGTGCAGAGTGATGTATTAACGAGGTTTGACTGTGCAACTATAAATAGAGTTAACTCTTACAAATTAGCATGTATTAAAATTTAAACTAGATTCCACCGTGTTAATTTAAATAGAACCATATAATTATTTTTTTAAAGATCAATAACCAAATAAAAGTTCAATATCATAAACAGGGATCTTTTTGATATTCCCTGACTTTTGAAGGTCATATTGGTGCTGAAATTTTTATTAAATATGGGTGTATATCGACCGATAGGTGGCACTGCTATAAATGTCTATAATTTTCCACATTGCTGTATCTCTACACCTATTACTTAAAATTACACTAAACAGTAGGTATATTTAAAACATTTGTTGTGAGAAGCTATGTTAATTAAATTTTTTGTGCATCTAATTAATGTGGTACGTGGTACTGTACTGTTATTTAAACTGATATAGGAAAAAAAATTGTAATGGATGCAGCGTACTAGAATGATAAATTTTACATGAAATTTCATAAGTCTTAAATAAAGAGAACATATTTTAAGGATTAAAATAATTTTAAGCACTGCTTAAAAAATAAAATAAATAAATAAATAAAATAAAATAAAATAAAATATTGCACATTCCCCTTTTACAATTCAGAACACATATATTTACAATATTTTCAGGATTATTGTATAAATGCATATTAATCTAAATTGCCTAAATTGTTTTAACAGACATTGTACATTGACTAATCTGTTTATCCAAAAATTTTGCTTCATCTCTTAAATGTGCTTGATTATCATTAATATTATTTCCAATAAAATTGTTAATGCAGTTACTGATAGAAAATTTAATCAATGTAAACAGAAATTAAAATTTGCAATTAAAAGAAAATCAAATGGCTATAATTTTAACAACAACAACAACAACAATAAATAAAATCTAAACTAAAATTGGGAGTGTTAGGTTGCTTGCTCTCTTCACAAAATTTAAATTCATAAACAAGCATTTCAAAAACATTTTGTTTAAGTAAATGATTAATTCAAAATTTTCGATGCCTAAAACCTGTTATCAATATTGTATGAAATTACCGCATATGCACACACTTAGTTCAATAAAACATTGGTAGCTTAATATTATATATTTTTATATTAAACAGGAAATCGGTTGACTGCTAATGCTAAAGTTTAAAGCTTTACTCGATACTTTTTTTTTTTTTTTTTTTTTCCAAAATCAGTAGAAATTTACAAGAGTATTTATTAATTTAAAAAAGTGTACCAAAATTTTAAACCTAGATCAACACCTAAAAATTAAAGACTCAAATACAAAATTAAAAAAGAAAATAATAATAATAATAATAATAATAAAACACTCACTTCATTACTGAGGCTTCCTTAAGTAAATATTCAACTTGGAAATACTAGCAGGTACAAAACCCAAAGCCAAAGAATATTAAAACTTTGAGCTTTTAAGGATTGTACCTGCTTGCAAGTGGTAAGTAAAATATCATTTACCTTTCAGGACTACAATGAAACTAAAAGTAGTTTCAGGCTGTGTTTAATCCATTATGATTTCACAAAAAATTGACACATCACTTTTAACAGGATAGAGGATAACGACAACGGTTAACGACAACTGACAACTTCATTCAATTTCAAAATGGTGCGCGCCGTGAAGCTTTTGAGGTTTGCCACAATATACTTGGCGATTTCGCAGATGGAGCGGGGAAAAACGTACCAATTTCCAGCAAAGCTATAAGCACTCTTTCGTTAGTTACGGTTTCCGTAGCCTTCCCTTCTTATCTATTAGAAATTCTTTGCCTGAAATATCTTTCTGAAACTACCTGAAACTTTCACGAAAGCTGACCGTCCGTAAGCACCAACAAGAACAAGTCGTCTCGTGATAAGTCACGTGAGCAGCGGAGCAGGCTTCTGAGCGAGCATGCGCAAAGCGGTATTCTGGAATAAAGGTATTCCCATGGGTTGGTTCAACTTTGAACCATGTTGAAAGTTGAACCATGATCACATTTTTCGAGAAAGCAAGTGTTCCATTGTTTGGAATTTTCTCTTAGCTAGACCCATTCGCTGGTTCAACGTTGAACGGAAATTTTTAAGAGTGTATATAATTTTACAAAGCTTTCAGCTTGCCATGCGTTTCAGATCATTTTCTTTTCTCCGAATATCGGAGCCACGAACATATTTTACATATATTTCAAGCTCAGGTAAAAGAAATAAACTTCATGATACAAAGCGAAACAAGAAACTAAACAAAAAGTAATTATTCCAAGATCTCAACTGCTCCTTGTCAAAGAACCAACTTTAGAGGAAGCAGAAAAAATGACCTTCATGAATGAATCTACGTTCAAACAGCATATGTGTGCAAATTTTTAAAATATTCAGACAATAATTTACATAACAAATTTATAACTTCCCCTTAAAACATTTTATTGTTAAAATGTATTTATCTGAGAATGTTTTATAAGATTAAGAGGTGCCAATAAAATTAAGAGATAGAAAGTTAAAATACAATATCGTTTTAGGATGTTGAAGTTTTAGTTACACAATTATTAGAGATTCGCACATTTAGAAAATCAATTTTTATGTTCATGCATATTTAAACAAACAACAAAAAAGACCTCCCCCCCCCCCTCCCCCATCCCTGAAAAAAAAATCGTAATTGAAGACTTTTTATTTTGGGAATATGGTTTTAAAAAAAAATGTAATATAAAAAAATATATTTATTTATTCTATTCATATGTGGAGGAATTTTTACATATTTCAGCAATCAGTGGTGAAACAGAACACAGGTGAAAATATGCACAAAAAAAAAAAAAAAAGGCGAACGCTGTTTTTTTTTTTTTTTTTTTTTTTTTTTTGGTAATTACTTTTTTTAATTTGTAGAGATTTGAATAATAAATATCTACTTAAAATATGAAAATATTAACTATATTAAATTTTCTCAAAAACTGTTTAAACTAGTATGCTACGGCCATTACAAAACTTTCTTTTATATCATTAGTTATAAAAACGAAACTTACCAGTTAACAAGTACAATTAATGAATTATCATATCTTCACACCATAAAGATTTTACATATGCAGTTCGGTGCAGTATTGGCCAGTAGATGCTGAGGTATAGACATAGGAAAAATTGAAGAATATATCAATAACGTCTTATAAGATTTATTACACGTGTTCAAAAAAAAAAAAAAAAAGTCAACCGCTTGTTTTAACGATATTGACAAATTCTTTCAATATATATATATATGTTTATTTATATTAAAAATTTACATTCTTGGAAGAGGGGAAGAACCATACCTACACATAAAATTTTTTATCCTGGTACCTTACTACTATTGTAAACAAAAAAATTCGATTTTATAATGATTGGTTTAAAATAATCCTCATTGAGTGCATCTATACAGAACTTTGTTCTTTACCTCCATATAAAAGTTTATAATAAAGCGGAACTACTACTAGCGCCGTCTATTGAGAATAGTCACCATATTTAATAAAGAAGCATCACAAAACTGGCGTTGTAAAAATTATTACTTACAAACTTTGAATAAACACCATAAAATGCAATAAACTCGCAACAATTGTTTCGGGTCGAAAAAACACACGACCCTTCATCAGGCGAACAAAGTAAGCACGAGTGCTGCAGTCAAAGCGGCAACGCACAAAACTATTTAAAATGAAAAGAAAAAGTTTATAAAGTAGAAACTAAATATAGCTACTGGTGTGAGTAGAATTGTACAAAAAAACAAGAAAATAAATAAATGAGTGAGATTAAGCATATAACAATCTAAGGATAACAAAAATTAAACTAAAATCTAAGTTACGTGAGTAATTTCCAAGCATCAGAGAAGAAAGGAGTGGAAGAAATATCATTAACAAGATTTTTCGAATTTTTAAATATGTAAAATGCTTCATGAATATCCAAATGGGAGGAGCAGACAGGAGATGAAATTATGTTAGTTTTGGAAAAATCAAAACGATGACCTTGAGACCAGCAGTGGGAAGCAATAGAAGATTTGGTAATCTCTTCATTACGAACATTCCGACGGTGCTCATTTATTCTGTATTTCAAACGCCTCCTAGTTTGACCAATATAACCTAAGTTGCAGGACGAACACGGAATTAAATAAATTCCAGAACGGTTTTCGGTGGGAATGGGATCCTAAAGAGAAGATAATTTTATTTTATTGACGGGTTTGTAAATAACTTTGAAACCAAACGGTGAAAGAATTTTAGAGATTTTAAAAGAGAGTGAAGAATAAAAAGGTAAAACAACTGGGATGAGACTGTGATCGTTTAATTTGGGAGCAGAACGTTTAGGATTCTTAAATTTATATAGAGCTTTATCGATGATAGATGGGTTATAGCCACGAGAGAGGGCAAGAGATTTTAAATAATTAATTTCTTTCGAAAGATTAGACGGATCAGAACAAATGTGTAAGGCACGGTAAACATAAGTGTAAAAAGCAGACATTGAATAAAGAAAAGGATTGTTTCTCAACTACTGTTTTTAGAAAACCATTCTCAGTCTCTTTGCCGCCGCATGCTCTCTCTAACCACGCCCCTCAACAAAAAATGTCTGCTTTTTACACTTATGTTTACCGTGCCTTACACATTTGTTCTGATCCGTCTAATCTTTCGAAAGAAATTAATTATTTAAAATCTCTTGCCCTCTCTCGTGGCTATAACCCATCTATCATCGATAAAGCTCTATATAAATTTAAGAATCCTAAACGTTCTGCTCCCAAATTAAACGATCACAGTCTCATCCCAGTTGTTTTACCTTTTTATTCTTCACTCTCTTTTAAAATCTCTAAAATTCTTTCACCGTTTGGTTTCAAAGTTATTTACAAACCCGTCAATAAAATAAAATTATCTTCTCTTAAGGATCCCATTCCCACCGAAAACCGTTCTGGAATTTATTTAATTCCGTGTTCGTCCTGCAACTTAGGTTATATTGGTCAAACTAGGAGGCGTTTGAAATACAGAATAAATGAGCACCGTCGGAATGTTCGTAATGAAGAGATTACCAAATCTTCTATTGCTTCCCACTGCTGGTCTCAAGGTCATCGTTTTGATTTTTCCAAAACTAACATAATTTCATCTCCTGTCTGCTCCTCCCATTTGGATATTCATGAAGCATTTTACATATTTAAAAATTCGAAAAATCTTGTTAATGATATTTCTTCCACTCCTTTCTTCTCTGATGCTTGGAAATTACTCACGTAACTTAGATTTTAGTTTAATTTTTGTTATCCTTAGATTGTTATATGCTTAATCTCACTCATTTATTTATTTTCTTGTTTTTTTGTACAATTCTACTCACACCAGTAGCTATATTTAGTTTCTACTTTATAAACTTTTTCTTTTCATTTTAAATAGTTTTGTGCGTTGCCGCTTTGACTGCAGCACTCGTGCTTACTTTGTTCGCCTGATGAAGGGTCGTGTGTTTTTTCGACCCGAAACAATTGTTGCGAGTTTATTGCATTTTATGGTGTTTATTCAAAGTTTGTAAGTAATAATAGTCACCATATGTTGATGGACTGAAATTTACGTAAAGATTTAACTATACATTAACTTTTTATATAATTAAATATAGTAGCTTAAAAAATGTCAAAAATGGAGAAAAAAGCATTTTTTAATTTATAACTAGTGGATCTGCAGATAAGGAGCCTCAACGTCCTATTTGCATCACACATTATATAAGACATCATTTTTATTTATTCCCTTATATATATATATATATACACCCCTCACTGTATCTCCCTTTTTATATCTACCTGTATATATATATATATGTAAGTAACTGATAAACCTGTATTAAATTCCTTGTAACTCATAAATACTTGTACCAAATTTCATGCAAACTGATTGCAACATATCGGAAATATTTTGTGTAACCCTGTAAACTGATTACTAATTCTATGCCCACAATTTTCCACAGAAGAAAAACATGCTTTTAAACATTCTAATAACATTTCATTATATTTAATGGGGTGTAACTATGTTAGAATACACTTTTAAGAAATACTATCTGCAGGTCGTAAAGGTACGAAATTCTTTTGTATGTCGCGGAAAAGGAGCGTCACAGTTATTATATACACCAATAAAAAGAATACGCCTAATATAATTCATGAATATTTCAACCTAATTCGACATCATTTGAATGATTACAGTATACCATCAGAATTCTTTTGTGTGTTCCTGTAAATAAATTATTTAGGCTAACCATGTCTTTTTTTTTTTTTTTTTTTAGAGTAAACGTGCTTTTAAGCATCTTTATAATATATGTTAATTCCATTATGTTGAATGCAACATAAATGCGTTAAAATGTGCTGAAATAAAAATTTGTCCATAGGCTCTAATGTCACAAAATTCTTTTGTGTGTCTCTGTAAACGAATCATAAACATTGTATACACCAATAAAAACTATTCAACTTATTCTATGTTTTCATGAATAATAGTTCGAAATTCCACATAATTTGGATGATTACGTGACATTATCGGAACACTTTCGAAAGACCTGTACATTAATTATGAAGCCTAAGCCTACATATTATCTGCAGAAAACATGAGTTTAAGCATCTCAGTAATTTCATTTTGTTCAATGCAGAGTAACGATGTTAAAATGCGTTTAAACGAAATTCATCCAGTAGGCCATAATGATAAGAAAAACTTTGGTGAGTTCCTGTACACGATCCATAAGCAATATAGACATCAAAATTTATACAGCTATTTCTATGCAGTGTCTGAATGTGTGTACCAATTTTCAAGTCAATCGAAGGATTTTTGCGGCCGCTATTGTGGTACATGCAAATCCTGTCCATAGGCCATAATGATAACAAAAACTTTGGTACACGAACTACAAATAGAATACACACCCAAAATTGTACAGCAAATGCTGCGTGGTTCATGAATATGTGTACCAAATTGCAAGTCAATAGCGTGATTTCTGCGGCCGCTATCGCGAGACACAGACAGAACCCAAAATCTTTTTGAGTCTCCACAACCACATGGAGGCCTCCACTGACGTTTCAGCAATTAAGAATGTAAAAATCGATAATTTTGTTTTAAATCATCACATAGGAAATGAGATGCATGATTGAACCTTTCGTTTTAATGCATCTACCAGGTTTTTTTTTTTTTTTTTTTTTTTCGAAAAACACTCACTTTAGAAATTTACACCCCCAACAGAGAGGATCTATGCTCCCACATTTAGAAATTTTTTTTATCCTTGTTACCTAATATTATTATAAACAGAATTGTTCTATTTTATAATGATAGATCCAACTATTCCTTTTAAAGGTACCGACGAGTTCTTTCATTAAATGCTCCTATTAAAATTTAAAACACATAGGGGCAGGAAACGATGCTACTACATATATAAAAATTTAAACCTGATTGATAAAATTAAACCTGATTATAAGCAAATTTTTTAACGATTTGTTAAAAATAGATGATCACTGTGTACATTTATACAAAAATTTGCCCTATACTGTGGTATTAAAAAATATGATAAAACGGACAACAGTGTAACTTGTTGAGCGATATGCACCGAAAATTATAGTAATTTATCTCAAAGTACATAGTTAAGTATAACTTTTCATGAAATTTCGTTCATTATTTCTTGATCTAAAACTGCCACATAATTTATGTCACACACATCCAGACAATTTCTAGAAATGGTCAAATCTTATTTAAGAATTCTCAAATTGTGTAAATCTGTTGAACACTAAAAGTTAGAAATTCTACAATAAACTGTAGGATTTCTACTAGAAGTTGAATATTTTTACGAATGCAATACTTTCTTCTACTGAATGCATAAGGTTTATCACAGAAAAAAATGACGTATTTTATAATAAGCAGAGAAAACATAATTATTATAATATTAGGGCTGTTTAACGAATGAAATAAGCAGTTTCACAAAAGTATCATTTTTTCATAAAAATAGGACTAGGATAGAATTCTGAAGCACTATTCGAAATGTGATATTATTACTATGTTTCTTAATAATATTCAATTTTAAAGTGATATATTTTGTAAATGAATAAATAAATTCTTTTTTTTTTTTTCATATTCCATCAATAAAACTTATAAATATTTTTAATATAAAGCCGATAAGAATGCATCAGATTAAGCTATTTTACATTGTAATATATACGCATCAAATGCTTTCTGCCGTATTCAATACGGTAGAATACGGCGTATTCGCTCGGATAAGAAAATTACGGGAGAAAAATATAAAAAGACATCTTAAAAAACGGCACCCAAAAAGCGGTCTAGCATTTTCTCCAGTTATTTTTTCAGCTCAGTGGTTTCAGCTGATAAATATCGATGGTGAAAGATTAAAAATAATATAATAATAATAATCGAAAGATGACTTTCGATATCATACGCTAGTATCGATATATCAATTGATACAATGTTGCCAACTGTAGAGATTTGTCCCTACGTGTAGGGACTTGTAGCAGAATCCCGAGGATTAAAAAGCACATTCTACGGACGTAGACGTGATACTATTCATTCGCCTGTTTTGCGTATGAATTTTCAGGGAAAGTTTTCGAATTCAATTGGTCGTTAGCACAAACAAACCACTCACCACTCTTATCAGTACGCTTGCTGTGTGATGACCATCGAGCATTAATCCTTCTACCAGTATATCTGCTCGATGGTGATGACATAATTTATTTTTTGTTCTAATTATTGCTTTTAAAAATATGAAGCATTGCGTGGCTTAACGCTGACTGTCGAGATGATTATTTTTATCAAGGAGAAATAAATATCGATTCATGAATTCCTAAAAAAAGAAAAAATTAGGGAGGCATGCATACAAGACGCAAGCAGACAAAAGGTATGCTACTGAGTATGCTATTGAGTTTTCGAACTCAGTTGGTCGTTACACTATAAAAAAATAACTATTACCAGCTGCAAGAAACTCTCGGTGATTGGAGAAAATAATTACACTGCTCGACATTGAAAATGCAACACCAAGAAGGAGTAGTCAGAAAGTGATGAAATTTGGAAAAAAGACAGAGACAGCAAGGAACAATAAGTGATCTTTATTTCAAAATGATAGTCAGAATACAGAGCGAGAAAGGCGTGGGCTCAGTAGGATGTAGGACCACCGCGGACAACGATGCACGAAGAAACATGTCTAGGCAAAGAGTCAATAAGAGTGCGGATGGTGTCCTGAGGTATGGCTCTCCCAGGGCCGTAAGAACGTATAGAGTTCTAACAGATGACGTCACGAGCAGACGATATTTGTTTGCTGAGGGACAGTTGATTCTACTGACCCATTGTTTATCATTGCGGAATAGTGTTACAAATTTATTGTAACATAGTGTTGTAAATGTATTTGTAAAAGCATTAAAAAATTCGACTACTACGCTTCCAAAGGCATGGAAAAATTAGCATTGTCCTTCATCAAAGTACGGTTGCTAAGAAGAAAGTCACGTGGTTGTTAGAACTCTATTCTGGGGCTCCCCCCATGCATTCGTCTGGGGTCCCCTCCTATTATTTTAGAACAAAAACTGTATTGAAATTTCCATATCAGATTTTATTTTTATAACGATACAATTAGCCTGATACTTATGCATATAATCAGTACGCACTGGTGTACAAAATCTAAGGACTGATAATAATAGCAAAGCTACATAGATTTTTTTTTTTCCGAATATCTAATGCTTCGAATACTGCATGGATACTCTTAAAATTTTAAGAGTAAAAAGAACATGTTAAAGCACATGCATTTCACCGAAAGTTTTGCCTCGAAGGCTGAAAAGGGATTAGTCTCAAATTAATAAAAGAATATAATCTTTGGGATTACCCTGTAAAAAATAATGCTTGAAATGAGTTGCAGCTATAGTATATGATGATGGGCGTTCTTCTAATTATAGATGTCGACTTGTTTGAGAGTTGCACTTATATTAATGGAGATATAAAGGTTTCTGTAATAACGTAGATAATTTTTAGTACATTATTTATCTATAACTAGCAGGCTTCGTGTGCTTCGATGGTCACTATATTTAAATAAATTAATAGCATGATCACTTTTTTAAACCACTTTATAAATAAAAAATAAAAAGAAAATCCATCGAAATTACTCAAAAGATCACTTTGGTTTGCCGCTGCCTTCGGAAGCATCTTCCTCAGCCGCAAACTTTCGGGTACATATTCCTATTACTTGCGATAATGCCTTATCCATGGGCTTCAATTTGGGTATTTATTTGACTGTTTCGAAGCGGACGGTATCGAACAAATTGAAGAAGTCTTTTATATTTGAATTCTAATTACATATGAATAACACTATACATATTATTTACTTTCATTTTATTTCATTTTATTAGCCTGGTGGATCATAAAATGACAGCAATTTCATGACATCATTTTGTCATATGCATATGCAAATTTAATTTTTGATTTTTTTTTTTTTTTTTTTTTTTAAATACATAATTCGCGTGAAATTATATTTATTTTTATGTCAAAAAAAGGTCAGTACGAACCTACATGCAAATTTGTGAAGCCCTGCGATCAGCAGTTCACTTAAAAAGCGCCGGATATATACATACAGAAACACACACATACACACATCTTCTGTTATTATATATATAGATATGCAGGGTTTTAAAACCAAAGCAATGTCACTTTTAGAAAATTTGATATACTGCATTACAGAACATACTGCAATCAGATCATAAAAATTTCAATATCTTATGAAATATGAGCATTTTTAGTAAATAGTTTTTAATTGCGCATGCGTAAACGCTAGCAAAACAAAACTTCTTTTGCATAATTTATTAGCCAAATGTATAGAATAACTTAAAAAACTTATTAAAAAATAAATAAATAAATAAAAAATTCCACAAGCAAATATCATTAAAACTCAGATCTTGTATAAAAGATATATATATGCATATGTATATTTAGTAATCTTTAGTATCTTACGTATAGTCAGTAATATTCAGAGAGATACATTTTATTCCACATTATATTACCACATACCTTTTTTCGTAAGTTTATTAATTTAAATGTTAATTTGATATGTGTAGTTGTCATTATATTCTAAAGATTATTTTTACTAAAACATATTTGGTTATATAATAGTTTTTAAATGTTTTCTATTTTTTGAGAAAATCATAGTGTGACTTCATTTATATCCATGACTATTCATCAATTCAAAATAAAAATATGGGTAAAACCCATTAACTTTTTGCACCTTTCTGAAAGTACATGAAAATAAACTTTGCTATCGACAATATATTTTTCGGTTTTAAAAGATATTTGTTTTGTCTATACATTTGGCTAATAAATTATGCAAAAAGAAAAAGAAAATAAGCTAGCACTTTCACATGTGCTGTTAAAAATCCTTTAATATCAATGCTTACATTTCATCAGATATTTGATATATTTATATTTTGATTGCAGTATGTTGTGTCTAATATAACGTGTCAAATTTTTAAAAGTTATATTGCTTTTGTTTTAAAACCTCGCACGTTATAAACAAAAAATGAATGAAAAACTGTTGACATTATTAAAAGGACCTTTAAATCTCTGTTACGATAAGTGCAATTCTCATATAAATTTATATCTATTGCTAAAAGAAGGCTCATAATCATATACTAAAACTACAACTAATTTCAAACATTATTTTTATCAGGATGATCCCAAACCTAAAGATTGTTTATGTTTGGTTAATTTGTGACTCGTCCCCTTTTACCCTTAGGGACAAAAATATTCACTGAAATATATGTGGTATAACGTGTTCTTTTTACTCCTGAAGTTTCAAGATAATCAATGAAGTATTTGTTTAGATATTCGAATAAAACATCTTGTCTAGATAGCTTAGCTATAGACATCCGTCATTTAGTTTTGTCCATAGGTGAAATGGTATAAAATTATTAAATTTAATATAAGACAACGCTATTCAAAATTATAGATTACTAATAATTAATACGAAAATTTACGAATGTCCCCTGTAAACGTTATTTCACTGCATGACAAACATAACGCAAAGAATCAAAAAAGGGAGAAACTTAAAGATAATTTTGCAATCTTAAATGCAATCTTACTTTAACTGCGATCGGAAATTACACAAAATAAAAGCCTGGACTTACTTCTCTGAGTGACTAGAAACCAACCAATTAGCATCAAGGATTTTTGGAACAAAAAGCGAAAGCACGGCACAAACAAACGGAGCAGTTTTTGCACGAAGTTTAGTTGCCGAAAGTTCTTACGGCTCATTCCTGTCAAATAAACGGCAGTTCACGGAAACTCTTGATAAAGTCTCTGTTTCCTTCTCCGATCATGACTTGAACGAAATAAAGGTGCTTTGAACGGATTAATCAAGACTTATTGTGTTCTTAGCCGTAGACTGCACACCTTAGAGTTAATTATAGTTGCCAACACACTAATTAATATTCCGTAGTACTCTTAGTCCCGCCTTGTTTTTTACATCAGTATCTTTTTAAAGTATTTTTCTTCTTATTTAATCGTAATTGCATTTGAATAATATAACTCTAAAAATTTACTGGTGTGAAAGAAAGGGCGGTACTAATAACACTACGGAATATTAATTAGGATGTTGGCAAGTATGGTTAATTAAGGCATATGTAATTTTTCCCATTAAATTATTAATGGAAAGCTTTAGAATCATTACAATAAATATGAAATCTCAATAGTTACTTGGAAAAACTTATTAGAAGTGGTTACCCCCCCCCCCCAAAAAAAAAAAAAATATATATATATATATATATATATATGGAGTGACTCCACGCGACTTTCCGAACACTGGGTAATAAACAGTTGTATAAATAAATTAAATTAAGCGAAGTCTTAAACAAGCAAAACAGAAAATTATAATAAAGTGTTTGATTATTTTTCTCTATATATTATGTGTTTTTATTTAATGCACGGATGACATTTGAATTCTCTTTAATGCTCCTCTAGACAAATTAGTAGTTTAAATTTAACCGAAAATTTCAAGTAGTGTTTCCATATGAACAGATTTATAATTCTGGGCTTGAACTTCCTACTTATAGTTCTTGGGTTATGGTGATAACAGATACACAGACAGACACAGAGACCAAACGCTAAAAGTCTTTTCGGAATGATTTGGGCTCTAAATGTGTAAATATAAAAATCTCAGTTTCAAAAATTCGATCCAAAAAATACTTTCTCTGCCGTACAAGGAAAAAGATTTGGTGCTTTTTAAACACTTGAAAAAAGTATTTGAAGAAAATTTGAACGAACATATATCTTTTTTTTTTCTTCAAAAATACAATAAATTTTACTATTTGCTTCAATCTTTAGTAACTGAATTGCGAGGCCCCCTACTTTCGAGAGCCCCCCCCCCCGTCTGGGGGGACGGTCGTTTCTCCATTCCCTTTCAACCATTTGCCACAGTTCGTCTTCTGAACGAGGCAGGGAGAGTCTGCAAACGGCGTCCAATCACATCCCACACATGTTCGATTGGTGACAGGTCATGAGAGTACGGTGGCCAGGGAAGCATCTGTATACCTTGCAGAGCATGTTGGCAGATGCGAGCACTGTGTGGTCGGGCGTTATCCTGCTGAAAAATTGCATTAGGCAGCCCCTGAAGGTAGGGTATTGCCACCGGCCGCAGTACATTATCCAAGTATCGTTGGGCCGTACGAACTTGAATACGAACTGGAGGTTACATGGAATTATACGCAATAGCGCCCCAAACCATTATGCCACGTTGTCGCGCGGTGGGGCGTTCCACAGTTACTGCCGGATTAGATCTGTCTCCACGTCGACGCCACACACGTATGCGGTGACTGTCACTGGATAAACAGAAGCGTGACTCATCTGAGAACACGACGTTTCGCCATTCTGTCATCCACATCGCTCTAGTCCGGCACCATTCCAAACGTTGGCGTCTATGCTGTGGGGTCAATGGCAGTCTTCTTAGCGGACGCCGTGAGTGCAAGCCACGTGCAACCAATCGACGGGAAATGGTTCTGGTCGACACGGGAACATCCAGGGTATCTTGCACATGCTGCAGAATCGAGGTACAAGTGACTTGCGGGTCCGCCACAGCTTGTCGGCGGATGCGTCAATCCACGCGTGCTGACATCACTCTGGCTGCACCTGCACCCCTCAATCTTGCCACATTTCCTTGTTCCAACCATGTTCGCCACAGCCGATGCACCGTGTTCGCATCCATGTGGGTATCAGCTGCGATTTGATGTAAGGACCAACCCCCCCCCCCTTTCTCAATCCGATCACCATACCCCTCGTAAAATCGTCTATCTGCTGGAAGTGAATTCGTTGACGGCGGCCTGGCAGTCTCTCCTATTACACATATCCTCCGAGACAAAAACAAAATTTCTTCGATAATTCGTCTGGCAGAAATAACGACACAAATATTGCCCATTCTGCAAGTTCCTTCCCTTATATCTTACTTCACGTGCATAAGAGCTGCGCATTTCGCATCATCGCCTGATTTAAGGCAGGGCATTCGGGGCATGTGCCCTGGGCCCTCACATTGAGGGGGCCTCCAAGAAATTCCATCATACATTTAAAAAATAGTTAAAATGAAAAATTTCCAAATTTTGCTATAATTATCCTTTTTTTTTTTTTTTTTTTTTTTTCTTCCCGTCAATGAATGGAGGTATTACTGCGCTGTTTAATAAATCGGTGGTATGATTTGTCAAGAAAACTATCAGTTCATCAAAAAAAAAAAAAATGCAATATTTTCACTAAACGCAAATACAAGTGCATACTACCGAAACTGCATTCCAAACTCTTACTAAGGCTAAGTAAATCCGAGGCACGCACCACAGTGCAGATACATGGGCGCGATGTATGTTGATCCGAAAGACAAGCATCGGATCTAATTAAGCCTTACTCTTACCAATAAAATGAAAAGTGAAGAGAATTTTTAGACGTAAGAATCAAAAATATGTGATTTGTTTTGTCTGTTGTAATATTAAAGTACGAGGAAAAGGGGCCCATTGAACATAAGTGCCCTGGGCCTCCAAGTGAGTAAATCGGTCCCTGGGTATTGCGTGGCTTTTTGCAACGCTGACTGTCGAGTTGATTATTTTTATCAAAGAGAAAAAAAATATTGATTCATGAATTCCTAAAAAAAGAAAAAATTAGGAAGGCATGCATACAAGACGTAAGCAGACAAGGCATAATGGCTTCCTTGATATTTCAATTAATTTTACATAGCAATAATCATGCATTTACTCTATTATTCAAAGTCTACGGGGTCATACTGTTTACATGCATTACGATGCATAAGTCAGAATTGCTCGAAATTTATCTTCAATCGTGTTATTCGGTTACTTATTTATTTTAAAAGGTAAATATAGATGGATGATGTTTATAATCTATGTAAACTGAATTATTTTTGTTTATCTTTATTTTCTTCGTCTTCTTATTATTCTGTTTATTTTTTTTAAATTAAATTATAATATTCATCATATGGGCGGTGCTGGAAATAAGGCCAATTGACGATTTGACCTTCTGTCGTCATTCGACGTCATGGTGAAATTTAACCTATAGGAGTCTTAATTTACTCCACAAATAAAGGACTATAGCCAATCATAGCGCAGCTTTTCCTCACAAACAAAAGGAAACTCTGCCTCGTTCTAGTCGTCCATTGTCTGCGCTAGGGACCTAGGCCGGATTAAAGTGTCCTATTGGGAATCTTTCTAAAGGATGCCAGGCCGTATTCACACGCGTTTCGAAGAAAACGACGGAAAATTCTGAACAGCAGAGGCGACAAGCGTCATCTGCCGTATCACCCGACTCCTATCGTCCACCTGCTTAGCGAGCAGAACCTCTCTCAGCCTCTCATGAGTGCCTTCCACAGGATTTTTTCTAAGGTATCCAGACCTAATTCACGCACGTTTCAGAGAAAACCACCGAAAATGTTGAACGAGGGGACCAACGAGCGTGATCTGAGATCGAAATCGACACCTCTCGTCCACCAGCATAGAGAACAGATCTCGGACACTAATGCATTGTACAAGTCATTCCAAGGGGTCCCAGTCTGTATTTAAACGCGTTTCGGTGAAAACCACGGAAAACTCAGAACGGCTGCGCCACTGGTGGAGTAGCCTCCGTGAGGGTCTTTTTAAAGGGTCCCAGCCGGTGTTTATGCACGTTTCGAAGAAAACCACAGAAAACTCCGAACGGCTGGACCGACGAGCATGATCTGAGATCGAACCCGGCACATTTTGTCTTCTAGCTTAGATACACTTCTCAGCCAATGATGAGGTGTTCTCCGTACAGGTCTTTCTAGGAGATTCCAGGTTGTGCTTAAACGTTTCGGAGAAAACCATGAAAAACTCTGAACGGCAGGGCCAGCGAACGTCACACCGGATCGAACCCGGCATCTCTCGTCTACAGCTTAGAAAGCAGAACCTCTCGGTACTGATGGAGTGTCCTCCGGGGAGGTTATAAGGAATCCCAGCCTGAAATTTACCTTGCAAAATGATAAACACATTCACTTCAACCCCTTCTCCCCTCTAAAGCTGTTTTATCTGCACTTGGTAGACCTAGATAGATTGCCTCCATATTGGTTTTTAAAAGAGACCTAGCCTGTATTTGCTCGAGTTTTGAAAAAAACCACGGAAAAATCCGAACGAATAAGTTAACGAGTGCAACCTGGAATCGAACCAGGCACTGCACGTCAACCAGTTTATTTTAAAGTAAGAAATTTATTTAACTGATAAAATATATGCCTTGTATGCAGTGTAAAAGTTACTTCACAGTTTTATCTAAAACAATTTGCATTATTTCTCTGCAAAATTATATTTTTTAGTCATTCAAAAATTTGTACCATTAATTTTTTTAAAAAATGATAACGATTTTAATGAAAAGGAAAAATGTGGTTATTTAAATCGTTATTCCAAATTTATTTTTTATTCTTAAAACAACAACAACAACAACAACAATAATAATAATAATAAAAGTTTTAGCTTTTAGAATGCTAGGATCCACTAACGGCCAAGAGGTCCTGTCATTGAAGCTGTAGACATGAGGTGCTGGGTTTGATCCCTGGTCGCGCTCGTCGTCCTAGCCGTTCGAAGTGTTCGGTGGTTTTCTCCAAAACTAAGTTAAATACGGCTTAGAAAGATCCCTTAGAAAGACCCCATGGAAGGCACTCTCACACAGACCTAGGATCCTAGTGCAACCAATCGGCCTCAATCCTAAAACCATCAACAACTTTTAAAATGTTTTAAAAAAATCTTGTAAAAAAATTCAATTTATAAACTGATAACCTAAAAAATTAATAAAATATATTAAATGCAATAAACTTACTGTGCAAAAATATCTTGCAAAATAATCAAAACATTCACTTCACTCCCCCCCCCCACACACACAAGATATTGTTTTATCTAACTTAGGTCTTATACCTAGGTGGATTGCTTTCATATCGGTCTTTTTAAAGGAACCTAGCCTGCATTTACTCGATTTTTGTAGTAAACCACGGAAAACTCCGAACGTTTATTTTGACGACCGTGACCTGGAATCGAACCAAGCACTTCCCACTGACTAGTTTCGAGAGCAGATCCATACTGCTACAGTTGAAGCATGTTTTACTTCGAAGAAAAATAAACTTATGAAATATATGTTTTGTATGTGATGTAAAAATGATTTTAAAATTTTATCAGAATCAAAACTTACATTATTTCCGCGCTAAAATTATTTTTTCTAGTTATTCCAATTTTAATTCAAAAATTTATACTATTTGCTTTTAAAACACGAAACAATTTTAATCAAAAGATAAAAAGAGGCTTTTTAAATTATTATTCTATTTTTATTTATTTATTTGATTCATTAATTTAAAAAAAAAGAAATTTTACACCCGATTAAAATTTTTAAATAGCTACAATTAATCTAAATCATCTAAAACTTTATATGTATGTATAAAGATGAAAAAAGCAACTGAAAAAAAAAAAAAAAATCAGTTTGACTATTTTGGAAAATTGGAAAATTTTATTTATTACTTATTATTTTTTAAATCACTATTAAAATAAGTGACGTATCTTTGTTTTCAAAATTAATTGATTAAAATAGAAATGATAAACTTTTAAAATAATTTCTACATGAAAAAATATATCTTAGCACTTAGAATTAATGATTTAAAAAGTAATAATTAAAAAATTAAAATTAAAATGTTCAAATAATCCTTTTATTTCTCTATATTCTCACATTAATGGTATGACAATTTCAAGCCAATTTTTTAAAAATAGGTACCTAAAATTACTTAAATTTTATTTATTACTTATTATTTTTTAAATCACTATTAAAATAAGTGACGTATCTTTGTTTTCAAAATTAATTGATTAAAATAGAAATGATAAACTTTTAAAATAATTTCTACATGAAAAAATATATCTTAGCACTTAGAATTAATGATTTAAAAAGTAATAATTAAAAAATAAAAATTAAAATGTTCAAATAATCCTTTTATTTCTCTATATTCTCACATTAATGGTATGACAATTTCAAGCCAATTTTTTAAAAATAAGTACCTAAAATTACTTAAATTTTATTTAAAAGCAATTATTTCCATAAGCTTTCAATGCTAATCTGCTATCACGGCTAATCTTTGCGCCATCTAGCAAGCTCTTGATTAACTAAATTTTCTGGTCTTTTTTTCTGCCGAATCCCCTATCTCGTTTTCCCTCCTCCCTTGTAAACCAAAGATTACCACAATGTAGGGACATTTTGATCTGTCCATAGGGACATGGTAAATTTGAGTTGGCAACACTGCAATAGAATATTAGAATGAGAATCTTTATTTTATGTTTGTGATGTTTTCAAGTGGAAATGTGTTTTGAACTTTTTATTAATAGTTTCGTATGGCACATAACAAATTTATATTTTAATTATCAAAGAAATGTAGGTGAAATTTATTTATTCATCAAAACAATGTTAAGAGAAAATCATATTCACCCATATTTTGATTGTATTCTTAGTAAGAACTTAATATTGTGCTTTACAGTTAGAATTTTACAATAATTTAATTCAATAGCTAATGCAATTTCTTCGACATTTCTCGATTTTTTCTAGAAAGAAATGTTTGAGTTTTAGTATAATTTATTTTGATAATGGGTGAACATTTATTAGGTTCGCAAGCTAATTTTACAGTAGGCGTATATTACTCCTAGAAAAAAAGTTATAGCTATGTTAAGAAAAAAAAAGAAAAAGTCATTACTTTCAGTATACCCCCTTTCAAGTAGATACAGGTATTGGGCATTTTGGTAGCTTTTTTAAAAAGTTTTTAAATATGTAGACGATCGTGTATATAATGTACGTGATAGTTTTATTAATTCTTAAACTCTATACACTATTTAATAAGTTGAAATAATAATTATAAAAAGATCAGTTTTTTGGTGAGATGTTCATTATTTCCTTCTGTAAATTTCATTTAATAAATTACCATTTTTTTTTTTTTTTTTTTTTTTTTTAAGAATTCCACAAATTTTAAAAATGGAGGAAAATTACATAGCTTAAATTGAAATATACTGTTATATGGTAATGTTTTCTGACTGTAGATAAAATAATGTCTATGAGTAAAATTAAGTTAATGTTTAGGTTTTCTGAAATTCCTGCCTCATTATGGACACCAACAAGGAAGGTCTCCTGAAAGTGCATACTCAGAATATTGTAAAAAAAATTACAGAAATACTACTTACATAAGTAATAAAAGATCAGTCAAATTTATCAGTGGAATTCCAATAGATAGTCTGTAAAAAAAATAATGTATAAATTTTTTTGTGCCAAAAGACAAAGTGCATGTGATTTGGTGAGCAACTTTCTTTCCCATTAAATGCAAGTAATTTTAATGCGTTTAAGAATTCCTTGAAAAACAAATCTTTCTGAATGGCGTTATAGTAAATGTAGTTTGAAATTAATTGATGAAAGAGTTGCTTGTTTCTCATACAAGCGTGGCCTTCTGTTAAAAGTATTTCATTTTAGCTTTGAAAAATCTTTTTTTACTTCCCCCCCCACATTTAAATTGCAGTCAAATAGATGTTTAAGTTATACATATCTTTTGTTTTTTATCTGGTAATTGACACATCTGTATTTTGTAAGTTGTAAATATTTGTTTTTATTTTTAGTTAACGTTTAAGACGAATTTTACAATTTAGAATATTATGATAAATTAATTTTATTTTTTTATTAAAGACAATGTCTTTGAAAGTTAACACATACAATATAGTTTGGATGCTGTATAATAATACATGGGGGAAAAAATTGCACTTTCAAATGTTATAGAGGAAGAAATTAAATTAAAAAAACACATTGTTGAAAAAAAAATGAGTTTGTAAGTTATGAAAAATTTTAAGGCATTCCTGATTATGCATATCCTTCGTCTAACAAAATATAGTAAAATTCTAATGAAATTGAGAAAACTACCGAATTGCCTCTTAAAGATATGAAACATGAAAAAAAAAATATATATATATAACATATCATGGGACTATAAGAAGAAGGTTGTAAGCTACTGGCATAATGTAAATTCTGGAAATTCATGTCACAGCTTAAAAAGTGTCCAAATGAAGTTTGAATATGTAATTACAAAACAAAACAAAACATGAATTGTATCATTGGGAAAAACAAACAGAAAATGTAACTAATTGTAGGGATATTAGAAAAGAAATTAAGTGCTTTTTTCTTTTGGGAGGGGAAGAGGTAGAATTACATCTTCTAATGAAGCATCTTTGAATATCAAAGGTATGCTCATGCAAATAAATTTGTTTTTGTGTATTTTTGCTAATCCAAAAATCTATTTTACTCCCCATTCTAATATATGATTATTATTTAAATTCATTAAGATCTTGAAAATTTCAGTTCATTATAATTTTTGATTAAAATTTGGTTTTAAGTTTGAATAAATTAACAAAAGGTGCTTGGTTCAAAAGTTGTAGTTATGTAGTTGCAGCAAATTTATTTTTTTTTAAAATTAGTTTAGTATGTAGGGTTAAAATAGTTATTTGGTAAATTTTATCTAATCAGTGTAATACGAAGTAAATTGTAATAAAAAAAAAAGTTGCAAATTTTCGATATTAATCTATACTAAAATTAAAAATTTAAATTTAAGTTTGAAATAATATTTATCAATTTAAATTTCTGATTGTGAAATTGATATTTTTCGAAAACACAAAATAGTGCACTGATAAGTGATTTCCAGTTACCATTGTTTTATTTCCAAAGTGTAACTAATCGTACATATTAACAAAGTATGTTGTTTTTAATTTATAATGCAGTATAAATAAATGTGCATACTGTTTTTCTTTAAGCCATAATATTTAAAGCTCAAGTGAATCTTAAGCTTAATTTAGGTATCTTACGTTAAACTAAAAGTTATATAATTTGATTGTTAGGTTTACTTATAAATATTTTGACAAAATTGTAGTTATAAAAATGTATTTATTTAAAGTAAACTTTCTTAAACTAGTTTAGTATGAAGAGTATTTAAAACATTTTTCTATAATGAGTATTTATGAAAAAACGGTTTTGCATCAGTTTTCATTGTATTGCCAACAAGCAATAAATAGCCAAGACCCAAGAATCGGACATTTACAATATTTTTTTACGGACGATATATAGTGATTCCGCCGGAATTTTTTTTATAATCATACATAACCTCATTAGGAGAGTATTCTGTAATTTTTTCAAAATTTTTTGCGTAGGCGCTTATGGAGACCTTCCTTATAACTTGTAAGATTCATTACAAAAATTGCATCAAATTAAGATTTTTATTTGAGTGTACAAATAGTAATAATATATCATATCTGCCAACTCTCCCGAAAAATTCGGGAGACTCCCGAATTTTGAGACAATCTCCTGAACAGGTGGAATGTGCTTTACAGTACTGCTTGGCGACTTGTTTCCGATCGCAGATAAAGATGCCAACCTTGGTAACCACGATGTTTATGCGCTGCTGAACGATCGATGTTTGAAATGTGGTAACCTCACCATGATATTTTGAAAATGTATGATTTTCGCATATGTTATTGTTGCCAAATTTTGTACGTTTTAAAGATTCGTGGAGTTTGTGTGAGATGTATTTAGTGATATTTTTTTGGTTTTTATGTACACGTTACTGATCGATGCGAAACGAAATTTCGTATGTTTAAAGATTCATGCAGAATATAAATGAGGTATCCAGTGATGTTATTACCATGTTTTTATTAACTTCGATTCTTGTGTGTTTGTTTGTGGGTTTGTTTGTGGGTTTGTCAGGGACAAATCTTGCAATCGATTTTTAACTAACTTCCCGACTAGCTAGATACTTGAAATTTTCAGGACAGCTCACAACACGGTGACAATACATTTTTCTAATAATTTTAGTCAACTATTTCAAGTCCCGCTGCCTTTGGCAGCGCTTATATGATTTGACAGAAAATTTATTTAACTAACTTCCCGGATAGCTAGACATTTGAAACTTTCAGAATAGTTCAGAACAGGATGAAAATGCATTTTCTTAAAACCTTTTGCCAACTGTCTTGGGTTCCCGCTGCCTTCGGCAGCGTTATCTGTACAAAGCTTGCAATCGATTTTTCACTAACTTTACGACTAGCTAGACATTTGAAATTTTCAGGACAGCTCACAACACGGTGACAATACATTTTTCTAATAATTTTAGTCAGCTATTTCAAGTCCCGCTGCCTTCGGCAGCGCTTATATGATTCGACATAAAATTTATTTAACCAACTTACCGACTAGCTAGACATTTGAAACTTTCAGAATAGTTCAGAACACGGTGAAAATGCATTTTCTTAAAACCTTTAGCCAACTGTTTCGGGTTCCTGCTGCCTTCGGCAGCGTTATCAGTACAAAGCTTGCAATCGATTTTTCACTAACTTTCCGACTAGCTAGACATTTGAAACTTTTAGGACAGCTCACAACACAGTGACAATACATTTTTCTAATAATTTTAGTCAACTATTTCAGGTCCCGCTGCCTTCGGCAGCGCTTATATAATTCGACAGAAAATTTATTTAACTAACTTCCCGACTAGCTAGACATTTAAAAGTTTCAGAATAGTTCAGAACACGGTGAAAATGCATTTTCTTAAAACCTTTAGCCAACTGTTTCGGGTTCCCGCTGCCCTCGGCAGCGTTATCAGTACAAAGCTTGCAATCGATTTTTCACTAACTTTCCGACTAGCTAGACATTTGAAATTTTCAGGACAGCTCACAACACGGTGACAATACATTTTTCTAATAATTTTAGTCAAATTTTTCAAGTCCCGCTGCCTACGGCAGCGCTTATATGATTTGACAGAAAATTTATTTAACCAACTTCCCGACTAGCTAGACATTTGAAACTTTCAGAATAGTTCAGAACACGGTGAAAATGCATTTTCTTAAAACCTTTAGCCAACTGTTTCGGGTTCCTGCTGCGTTCGGCAGCGTTATCAGTACAAAGCTTGCAATCGATTTTTCACTAACTTCCCGAATAGCTAGATATTTGAAACTTTCAGGATAGCTCAGAACACGGTGGCAATATATTTTTTTAATACTTTTAGTCAACTGTTTCAGGTCCCTACTGCCTTCGGCAGCGTTCATATGATTCAACAGAAAATTCATTTAACTAACTTCCCGAGTAGCTAGACATTTGAAACTTTCGGAACAGTTCAGAATACGGTGAAAGTGCTTTTTAAAAATATTTTTATCCAATTGCTTCGGGACCCTGCTGCCTTCGGCAGCGTTTCCAGTACAAAGCTTGCAATCAACTTTTAACTAACTTTCCGGCTAGATAGCCATTTGAAACTTTTATAATAGCTCAAAAAAAGACGATAGCAAGGAATTTTTTTAATACTTTTATCCAATTGCTGGGGTTCCGGCTGATTTCACTAGCGTTTATATGATTCAACAGAAAATTAAAAAACATGGTTTATAAAAATTTTTTTATCTTATAATTATTTTTGGTTTTCATGTATGTGGAGTGTACAGACGTGAATATTACTGGTCGCTGAAAAACAAAATTTCATACATTTTAAAGATTCATGCAGAATGTTGGTGAGGTATCCACCCCAACAACACACACTTGTCCATAATACACCCTGAAGATGTCCACAAGACTTCTTATCATCCTTAAGACATCCTGAGGACATCATTTGGAGAAGCTGTGTTTTTAGGGCAGTGATTTTTTTTTGTTTGTTTGTTTGGTTTTCATGTACGCTGAGCGTACAGACGTGCATATTACTGACCGCTGCAAAATGAAATTTCATGCATTTTAAAGATTCATACAGAGTGCAGGTGAGGTATCCATTCTTAACAGCATACTTGTCCATAATACATCCTGAAGATGTCCACAGGACGTCCTTTCATCCATAAAACATCCTGAAGATGTCCCCAGAATGTCCTTTCATGCATAAGACATCCTGAGGACATCATTTGGAGAAGGTGTCCTGTTAGGGCAGTGTTTTTTTTTCAAATGTATGCAGACGTACATGATATTACTGACCGCTGCAGAACGAAATTTCATGCATTTTAAAGATTTATGCAGAGTGCGGGTGAGGTATCCATTCTTAACAACATACTTGTCCACAATACATCCTGAAGATATCCACAGGACGTCCTTTCATCCATAAGACATCCTGAAGATGTCCCCAGGATGTCCTTTTATCCATAAGACATCCTGAGGACATCATTTGGAGAAGGTGTCCTTTTAGGGCAGTGATGTTTTCTTTGGTTTTCATGTACGCGGAGCGTACAGACGTGCATATTACTGGTCGCTGCAAAACCAAAATTTCATACTTAATTAAATAAATACCTTTATTTTGCTTCGTTACTGATGTCATAAAGCTTTTTCGCCGAAGGGCCCTTCGGTGAAAAAGCTTTATTTATGACATGAGTAACGAAGCAAAATAAAAATATTTATTTAATTTTACTGATTGCTGCAAAACAAAATTTCATGCTTCATTAAATAAATACCTTTATTTTGCTTCGTTACTCATGTCATAAAGCTTTTTCGACAGAGAGCCCTCTGCATCCTCGGTGCCTTCCGCTTGTAGTGGACTTACTCATGTCATAAAGCTTTTTCGATGGACAGCCCTCTGCGTCCTCGGTGCCTCCCGCTTGTAGTGGACTGGACTGGTCCACTACAAGCGGGAGGCACCGAGGACCAGGCATGAAAGACTTCTGCTTTTAAGCAGAAATCCGCTTTTTAAAATGTGTTTTAGGCAGTTCCTGAGATCGATGTAAATCCGTTGAGATATCGTGACCAAAAAATATGGGGGGGAGGTATTGAATACAACAAAATCCATTTGCTTCCGAAGCAAACACAATAAATGATAGTGTCGCCGTGAAAGCCGAGAGTCTCGCGGCTGTTAGCCGTTTGCGTTCTCCTTCTCGCGACTGAGTCATCTGGCACAGGAACAAAGGCGGAGCCTCTTCCGCGACATCAAATGACGATCACACTATGTCTACATTTTCAAAGAGGAGAGGAAACATGCGTGCGCTCGTGCTGTTCGAAATCTCGTGGTGTGTTTTTAGAAAGAACTTCTACTAATACCGTTGTTTTTCCTGTATTCAGTGTTCGTATTTTGGTTAGCGATTTCCACGTGCATTCGTCGGCTGTTACGAAAGTGCTCGTCAGATAATGTGGAATTAAAATTTATCGCATAATATGGAAAATGAAAAAACATAAATTTTGTATTGTTGTTGTGATTGAAAAATATTAATTTGTTTAGATTTGTAAATGAACAGATCTATTTATAGTGATTTGGTTGGTGGTTAATGATTTGCATGTGCATTCGTTCGTTTTTATGTCATTTGCCAGATTAAAGAATAATGGAAATACTAAAAGATGAACATAAAGTTCGTGTCATCGATGCAGTTGAAAAAAAAAAATTTAGATATGAGTGGCTGGACAAATTTGTAGTAATTAAATTGATAGTGAATGCTTACAATGTTGAAGAAATAAAAGTGAAAGTAGGAGATTGCATTAAAAAATTGATGTAAGCGAAACTGTGAATTGTCAGATTTGCTCCGATTCTGTTTATTATGGAAAAAGAGGATTTAGTGCAATTTCCGATCACATAAAAACCAAGAAGCATACTTCAAAAATTGCAAAGAACAAATTATATTTTACCTGCTAATTTTTTTGGCTTTCCAAAATCAGCTACACCATGTTCTTATGCAACTTCGTCTGAGCCCTGTGGAAGTGATTCAACTACAGTTCAAATGCCAGTGAATGTCCCATTATCAGACAGAGTTACAAATGCTCAATCTTTATTGTTAGGAGTATTAGTTGAAAACAATTTACCCTTCACCATGGGTCCAGTATTGATAGAGCTGAGCAAAGTTCTTGCATCAGATAAAAAAGCATTAAATCATCTCAGTTTGTCACGGACAGCTGCCTCGTACAAAATGCATCTGGGTTTAGCCAAGACATTCATTGATGAAACGTTGGAGAATTTAAGAAATTCTAAATTCTCATTGAATATTGACAAAGCCACGAGTAACAATTTTAAGAGAGTTTTGTCGATACTAGTAAGTTATTTTCCCCCTGTACAGAATAGAGTTGTGATCGAACATCTCTCTAGTATAAATGTCATAAAAGTTTCTTCGGAAATACTGTTTAAAGCAATAGAAAAATTATTTAATGACAGTAACATTCCATGGGATAATTTGGTATCCATTTTAATGGATTCTTGTAATGTGTTGCGGGGGTCAGAATCTGGTCTAGAGGCTAGAATTCGAGAAATAGCACCACATTTGCTAGATATTGATGGGGATTCCTGTCATCACATACACAATTCTGCTAAAAAGTTTTGCCAACCATTTGAAGGGTACATAGAAAAATATTTTTCAGATGTGTTTAATGATTTTAAATGGTCGTCTGATCTAAAAGAAATTGTTAGCAAAATTTACTTTATTTTAGGACTGAAATACCGTATATTTCCGAATATAAGCCGATCCGTATATAAGCCGAGAGTACATTTTTCCCTGCAGAAATTTGCCCAAAATTGTAAACCCGTGTATAAGCCGAATTGAAATAATACTCTTTTTAAAGTTCGAGTATATCGCCAAAATGGAGAAAATATTGCCAATCTATACAACTTTCAGGATAATCTGTCAAATGAAATTGCGCGAAATGCGTGCTTATCCAATAGAATTCCTTACCTTGCTTAGCTACGATGTAAAACGTTGGCAGTGTGTTCGGCAACAGCAGTAGTTTTAACTCTGGCAACCCTATCAGAAGGGAGGCAAATACAGACACAAACACAAGTCCCAGCAGCTGAAAACGATGGTTACCGTAATACCGGGCCGGTGCCGGAGACCTAACCCTACCGTGGATGATGCAATGCCGCCGCTGGATGTTTACATAAATAAGTCATTTAAAGGCCAATTGCATCGATTTTTTTTAATGACGTATCTAAATTATTTTGTATATTTCTACTTTTCAGTATTTTTATCAGTGCTTCAAGGAAATCTTCAAAAAAAAAAAAAAAAACTTCTATAAAAAAAAAACGAAGCTTTGCCGCTTTTGCTAGTGTAAGCCTAGAAACATTTTAAATAGAGATGATTTAAATTTAATTGTATAAATTAAAAATATGATCGAGAGTCCTGTTTTTTAAAGTTTCTCTTATACTATTTCTGAATCAGACAGAGAATTTACTCCGTTCGTGCACTCTGCCGATGACTTCAGTTACCGGAGGTCAAAAAGAAATGTAAACACACGTGACTACATCGAGCGTTTTTTAAAATAAATTTAAAATTGCTAATTTAAGAGTTTTATATGTGATAATTATTTAAAAATAAGGTTTAATATCACTATTTTACTTTAAATATACTTTTTAATTAAAAACATTTTAAGTTACCGTACTAAAAAATCCTTAAAAGTTGGTTGATATATTTCGGCTTTCATCCGAAGCCATCTTCAGAACCCGATGACATAAACAAAGATCGTCGGTGGCTCATTCTTCTTTTATAATTTCGTTGCCCGTCAGAAGAATGAGCCACCGACGATCTTTGTTTATGTCATCGGGTTCTGAAGATGGCTTCGGATGAAAGCCGAAATATATCAACCAACTTTTAAGGATTTTTTAGTAAGGTAACTTAAAATGTTTTTAATAAAATTTATAATCCTTTTGTAAACTTAAATTGTAATATACTTTTTAAGCTTAAAATATATGTATTCAATCATTGTTTCTAAAGTACGTTTTTTGCTAGAAATGTAGATCCGTATATAAGCCGACCAATATAATTCAGCTTCTGAAAAATTTTCAAAAATTCTCGGCTTATACACAGAAATATACGGTATACTGCCATTGAAAAGATGGTACCATTTAGATGGTTATCATGTGATGATGCTTCTTTATGCCATCTGAGATTTATTGATGCCCTTTCTATTTTTTATTTTCCATTTCTCTCAAAACGAAATAAATAAATATATTTTTCTAATTTGGCCGCAAAATACCAAGAAAAAAATGTAAGTTCTGGAGGAAAAATGTAGCTGTATTACCATTATTGAAGAAATATGTTTGCTTATTCCAGTCTAAGGAACCTTTAATACATAAATTGCATGATGAACAAGAACAGTTATTTTTAAATTTCTTATCTTGTTTTTTGAAACCAGAAATTTTAAAAGACAAAAGTGTAAAGCAACTTCTCACTCTAAATGTGTCTGAAAAAGAAAACATGCTCCGAAGATCAAAAATGTTTTTGGGCTCAGCAGAGTCTATTGTTTCTAAAAATTTGGAGCATGTTACAGTGTCAGCATTTTTGGAATAAGCCAATCGGGCATATGTACAGTGTGCTCAGTATTTACAAAATAAATTGCCTCTAGATAACATTCTCTTAAAATGCATTTCAGCAATTGACCCAGTTGTGAGAGGACATTCAATTACAGCTGATAGGTTAAAAAAACTTCCAAAATTAGTTACAAATGTATTGACCACAGAAGAAGAAGCTCAATATTCATTAGATGTACATCTTTATCAAGTGGATAAGTTTTTGCCCTCGTATAAAGATAAACATGGTAATATATTAAGTCTTGATGTTTGGTGGTCTACAGTATTTATGTCTAATAAGTACAGTGCTCTTTCTAAAATGATTAGAGCATTATTAAGTTGCTTTCATGGACTTCAAGTAGAGAGTTCGTTTAGCATTATGGAGGATGTTTTAGACAAAGAATCTGGTAATATGAAGATCGAAACTTTTTCTGCCATTCAGACAGTTAAGTACAAACTGTCTAGCCAAAATAAGACAGCAATCGATTTTTTTAAGAAGGATGATTTTTTGCATGACCCAATCAATAGAAAGTTATGCTATAATATGAGAAATTCTTATCAGCAGTATAAGAAAGAATTGGATAACGAAAAAGAAGAAAAGAAAAAAAAAAACAGGAACAACTTAAAGTCAGTAAGGATTTGGGCAACAAAATTAAAAGTGATAATTTAATTAAAAAACGAGAAAACGCTCTGAGGCTTTTACATAAAAGAAAGTTGGAAAACGTAGTTAAAAAAATGAACTGAAAAAAAGGAAATTGAATTAGCCCTTTATATTTTCATTTAATTCTTTCAAAAACCTAAAAATTTGTACATGAATGATATAATTCTTTGTTACATTTTTCTTCATTGCTTTATTTTTAAAAATGTATATATATCTGCATTAATACCATCTGTGATTTTCTATCAGTATTATAAAGTTTTGTACAGTTTTGCCAAAAGATAAAACACGCTTGAATTTCTTTTTGTTGTTAAAAATTGATGAAAGAAATATTTAGAAAATATAGTAAGTTTTTTTTTTTTATATAAATCTTTAACCTTAATTGCTTGTATTTTCTCTATGTATTTTAATTAATTACATGTTATGCTTTTCACACATTTATTTAGCGATTTTTTTGTATTATCGTTGAGTCAGTGCCATTTTTATTAACGCACAGTGATGGCGTCGATAAAGTTCAGCTTTTTTGATCAGCTTGCACTTTCATGCCTGCCAAGGACGCAGAGGGCTCTCCGTCGAAAAAGCTTTATGACATGAGTAACGAAGCAAAATAAAGGTATTTATTTAATTAAGTATGAGATATGCTTCGTGTTTTTAAAAGCAAAATAAAGGTATTTATTAAGTGTGAGATATGCTTCGTGTTTTTAAAAAGTTTTGAAATTTCATGCATTTTAAAGATTCATGCAGAATGCGGGTGAGGTACAGTCGGTAGCAAAAGTATCCGAGCACTAGCAAAAATTCCTACGTAAAAAATGTACACTTAATATTGTTTTGTTAAATGAATCATCGTCAAATCATGTTCTTAGACTGACTAAGAACAGGATTCGATAAGGATTTATTTAACAAAACTCTATTAAGGGTACTTTTTTTACGTAGGAATTTTTGCTAGTGCTCGGATACTTTAGCTGCCAACTGTATCCAGTGATTTTTTTTTCATGTACGCGGAGCGTACACACGTGCATATTACTAATTGCTGCATAAATTTGCCGAATCGCAGTGCTAGTGCGATGTTAAATGCAACCTTATTTTCCTATCTCCGAGATTGTCACCGTAGCGCAGTGCTAGTGTTATGTTAAATGCAACCTTATTTGCGTATCTACGAGATTGTCACTGTAGCGCAGTGCTAGTGCGATGTTAATTGCAACCTTACTTGCGTATCTCCGAGATTATCGCCGAATCGCAGTGCTAGTGCGATGTTAAATGCAACCTTACTTGCGTCTCTCCGAGTTTGTCGCCGAAGAGCAGTGCTAGTGTGATGTTAATTACAACCTTACTTGCGTATCTCCGAGATTGTCGGCGAATCGCAGTTCTAGTGCAATGTTAATCCAATACCCATGCTCTCTAATTTTTTTCTATTTGACTCTTATTTTGCTAAAAAGTGTTTAGGGTAAAAAAAAAAAAAGCATGCGTATTGGATTTCAAAAAAGAAAAAAATTCCCTCTCATTTAAGGGACACCCTATTATGTGTATGTGTGTATATATATATATATAAAATTTTATATATTTTACTACATTTATTACTCTTTAATTGCCTTTATTTAATATTCTACATGCTTATTTATATCATTCTCATTTTCAATGCATTGTAGCATTAAAATTCTAATTCGGAAAATGCAAACAAAAAATACCTAAAATCCTCACGGTCTCATGTCCCAGGCTGTTTGGATTTTTGGGAGTATAATGTATGTATATAAAGTAAAAATATTTTGAATTATGTACTGTTGATAATTATAAAATTCTTAAATTATTCTTTTAATATTTTTTAATCATGATATTTCTTGTGCTTTTCTTCTTATATGTATATTTTATTTCTGAATAGTTGCATTTGTTTATTGTTTTAGTTTATTGGCAATGTGTGATTTATTGCCATCAGAATTAGATGGACAGATTATTCAAACTGATGACACATGTTCAAAAACGAAAATTTTAAATGATGGCTCTAATGAAGATGAAAATGCAAAAGATGCTGCTCCAGAAGTTGTTGGAAAAATTGATGCAGGTAGGCTTCAATGTGAATTAAGTTCACAAAAATATTAAAATTGATTGATGTAAGTAAAATAAAAAGATATATATATACATTTTATTATTATTATTATTTTTACTTATATGGCAAATTATTTTTAGGTAAAATTTATTTATTTTGCAGAATATTTTTAAAAATAATTTATGACAGCAATGACTAAAAATTGAATAACTTTACTTTTCTCTTAGACAATCTGTGCCTTAAAAAAAAAAAATAATAATAAAGACTACTTATAAATTTGTATGAAATTATGTGCATTAGTTCTTGAGTTTGAGAGCTACAAGATTTTTCAGTTCATTAATCTGTCTGCTTGCACTCTCAATTCTATAAATATTTTTAGACTGCATTATAAATTAATGTATGTTAGTTAGGTTCATTATAGCATGTGTCTATTGAATATGATATAAATAGGATTAATAGTTTGTATCAGGAACTTTAAAAAAATAAATCCGATACATTATAATATGTGAGGTATTTTTAAAAACATATTTTAATACAGTCAACTCGCGTTATAACGACCCCATCGGGACGGTTCTGACTAGGTCGTTATATCAAATGGTCGCTATATCAAGTAGATTGAAAATAATCTTTCAAATGATACCCTTTTCTTTTAATTATATTTAATAATGGTTGCAAATAATATAGTGTCTTTAAAATATAAATTGTATAAATATTTTTAAATAAAATAAATATTTGAAATTTAAATTAATTAAAAATTAATTAATGAGATGCAATATAATTTTTTGTAAAGTTGATGAAAATAAGGAATTCAGTATCATTTTAATTAATTCAGTTATGATTGTGTAGTATAAAGATTAAATTTTAAGGATTGAATTAATTTCTAATTAACCAAAAGAAATCTGAAATCAGAGTATTTAAATTAAAATTTTTACACTTGAAATAAAGTATATGAACATTTATATATGAAAGGATAAAGAGAGGTAAGATTTTAAATTATTATTTTAAATTAATAGTGAGTAATAGCTTAAAGAAAATCCCATTAAAAATTCTTAACTTGAAATTAATTCTAAAGTTTCCCCTGTGAAGTAAGTTTTATTACAATGCACAATCATAATGCGAAAGTCATAAAAGTGAACAAATTTTAGGATAATAAAGTGCTGAACAAATGCAACTTGCAGTTTCTTGTGGTTAAAGGATGCATATTAATTAATCCCGGAAATCTGGACCTCAGCTAAATTGTCAATCATTAAGTTAATAGCCAATGATTAGATGAAGGAGGGGTGAGGTTTTGTGCCAAAAATGCCGATATTTAAGAGAAAACGCATGGGGATAAGGCTTCTATTCGTGTGTGTTCTTGCCTGGTAAAATCACGTCAAAATAACAGCCCCGGGAGGTAACGCGATGTAATCACGGCTGCCGCTGTTCTCCTTGGCTCCGATAAATTCAGTTCCACATGCTCAGACCTAAATCCTGAACGATAACCTGTAAGATGTGCAAAATGGGCCAATAAACGGCTGTCTGTAATCCTTGGATTCGTTAATGAGTGAAAGCCTCTCTTCATTAGAGATATTATGTGACACAGAGTAAAAAGAATACGTCACATATACATATGAAAATTAAATAGTAACCTATAGATTGAGAACTACTTACATAGTTATTTAACTTTTGATATTTTTCAAATATTCAATTCTTACAGCTTTTAAACTTTTGATTTCTTTTGGATGTGCGGTGCAGTTATCAACTATCAATAAAATATTTAGGTTTTCCCGAATAATTTTTTTTTTTCTAAAACTTGAAGCCATTCTTCAAATAACACACCAGTCATCTGTGCTTTTTTATTGGCTCGATATGTCACTGGTAATGATTTCAGCCCCTTGAAACAACGAGGACATTGCGAATTTCCAATGACGAGTAAGGGTAATTTTTCAGTACCCGGCATATTGGCTCCTAGAAGTACTGTTATTCTTTGGTTAGCACATTTAACTCCTTTACAAGTTAGTTTCATCTTTAAAAAACAACGCTTGGTCTGGTAAAAGTTTATAAAAAGTGCTGTTTCATCTGCATTAAAAACGTCATCCTCTCTGTAATTTTCAATAAGTTTTTTCATTGTCTCTTCTTTAAATAATTTTACTGTATCTTTATTCACTCACCACCAATTTTTTTAAACTTAATCTCATGATGTAGTTTAAAGTTCTGAAGCCAACCATCAGATGCTTTAAAGAATTCATTAGGATATAATTTTTCAAAAAATATGGTAGCCTTTTCTTTTAAATAATTTCCATTAATCTGAACATTTTTGGCTTGCATGCTCCTTAGCCATTCTATAAGTGCTTTTTCAAGAAGAAGAAATTTTCCTTCTGTAATGCACATTCTATTTGATGCCGTACTCAAAATATTATCTTTATTTTTTATTATAGTAAATAATGTGCTTTTCGGTATACCAAACTTTTTTGCAATTTCAGTTTTTGGAAGACGTTTCTCTTCGATGCATTCTAAAATATTCCTTTTAAAATCAATGGATAATGCACAACATTTCGTAATTAGGGGAGGCATATTAAGCTCAAATTAAGCAGACACAACAACAACAGAATTAAAAAAAAAAAAAAAAATTGAAGATTGCAAACAGACATAGATAGATATGCAGAAATATCATGCCACTTCGAATTTCGAAATGATTCTTCCCTTCTCCCCTACTTATGCTCGTCATGTGAACAATGGGAGGTGGCTTTTTCTGAAAGAAGGAGAGAGTTTATTTTTAGATCAATGTCAACTTTTCTTTGTCTTTTCATCCTGAAATAAACTATTTGGAATATGGATTTAGAAAATCGTTATGAATTTGGATAGTTTTGCATGTCGTTGTACCCAAGAGTCCTGTTTTTAACAAGAGAAAACGACTTTCTACCTGTCTGTAAGAAAAGTAGAACTATTACGTCTGAAGTTACATAACAATGTATTTCCTTCCTAAATTATTTTTCTCCCTAGAGTGAACAAAATGTTTCTCTAGTGTTGGCTAACCCTAGTATCAGGCCTACCTGCTGTTCTAATTTTACAGTCGTGATTTCCACTTTCCTACTAATGAATTCCTCTAAAGTGTTATTAAAGTTTACTTTTCAAAATTATGAACTGCCGGATTTATTTTTTATTATTTGGCTATTTTTATTAAGTTTTATTCATTTTTTATATTTTGCTAGTTCAGGCTGCTGTTTTCAGACAGGATGTCCAAACACGATCTCTGATTAGTCTGAGCCACAGTGCTATGTGTGTCTCTGAGAGGTCTGCGGACTCAGCTGAGAACTAGCTTCTGGCTGAACACCGAGATTCTCGTAAGTTTCATACATGCACTTCACTTTAATCTTCCTGAAATTTTTATATTTGTAGGAAAAAAAATAAATAAATAAAAATGTATGCCCCCCTCCCTTTTTTTTTCCTAATTGCGGGACTCTGAGTAGTTTCTTGGGACACTTTGCTCATACCTTCTATTCCCTTTCACCGTCCAGATAGTCTTTGTCAATGCACGCAACAGTTCCTCTGTTGCACTTACGATTTTTCAAGGAGATTTTTTATTTTTATTTTATTTTATTTAATTCTCCTGGTGCTTCATTCGGGTAATAGCCCTGTTAACGTGGGGTTTATTTTCCTGAGATATAAATTCTAAATTCTAAAAACCCTTTGGCTTTTTTTTTGTTTCTTTTGTGTAAAACTAACTTTATGTTTTTGGTATTTTCGATGGAGGTAAGCATTGGTTGAGACCATATGTAGGTACTCCGAAGCCCTCACGTTGACGTTGACTCCTGTTCTTTCATGGTCGTTATATCAAATGAGAAATAACATTATCTTTATTGGAAGTCAATCAGGACTTTTCAAAGGGTCGTTATAATGCAAGTCAACTGTATCTTTATGCTTTGCAAAAGTATTTTAGTGAATATGCATTTTTTTAGGAGCACAAAGGAATATTTAAATTTAATTTTACTCAGAGCATATTTAATTATAATTAAAGTTATACCTAAAAAGTTCAGGATGGTTGAAGTACTTTCTGGGCGGATCCACCCTTTCCTCAGCAACCATCAGTGTAGTCCGCTGCCATCGAAACTGTTTCTTTAATCCTCTGTTGTTGGCTCTTTAAAAGATGCTGCCACAATCGATCTAAATCTGCTCGCAACTCATTCCCATTACAAGCTGATTGGTTACTGACTATTTCTGTGGTTTCACGATAATATGCATAATCGGGATTATTATAATTAGCAATTTTGTGAGTTTTGTTAAAGTTTATATCAATGTTATTTTCCTGATTAACTTTGGTGAGGGCAGTAGTTAATTTTCCATATTCAATGTTGCTGTTGTGTTCTCTGATTCTAGTAAATATTTTTCTTTTGGTGACCCCGATATATAGCAATCTGTTTTTTTGTCTGAATAATTGAAAGGAATTTGGTATATTTCTGCAGTTAATAGAGGGGGGCGGATTGGATCTTTATCATTCCGGATTAATTGATATGTATTCGGGTTTGGTTTTATGGGGATGTTTAGATCATATTTTTAGCAGTATTTTTAATTTTAAGTGTGGCTCCTCAATCAAATGGGATAAAAGAAAAAAAATAATTAAACAATATTCCAAATCATCAACCCCCCCCCCCCCCAATAAAAAAAAAATAAATAACTTTTTCTATTCATGTCAGTATTCTTTAATAATTTAATAGAGTTATAAAGTCTTCTGCTAGGAAACAATCTTTAAAGGGGCAATTACGAATTATTTGTGATTATAATTTCAATTAGCGATTTTTACACTTTTAAATTTGGGTTTTTTAATAATTTAAATTTATTTTTATCCCTTTCATATATATTTATGTATGCTCATTTTTTAATAAGAAGCCTCAACTTGAAAAGGAAATGTACATTCCTATTCCTGTAAATGATATGGATAAGCAATTATTAATAAGTGGATGTAGTACAACTTGTAAACCTGACGTTCTTGATTTACCCTAAAGAGGTGAGTAAATTAAACAAATTGTTTTGAAAGAATTTCCAAGAAAAATCAGTGTTCTTTTTGAGCTGCATGGTATAAGCAGTTTGAATGGTTTGAATATTTTGTGGTAAAAGATGTACCATTCTGTTATGCATGTTAGCAATTTAGCTCTTTTGGGGCAAAAGATGCAACATTTATGGAAGAATTGCCTTAGTCTGTGCTTGTGGTTTTCGCAAACATGAAAAATATGAAGTTCATATTCAAGCAGTGTTACCGTAGAAAGAAACACAGATTTGTGTCGATTCCTATATATCCATTTCCACTTTAATAAATGATACTTTACTGGAAAAATGCTGTTGTTATATTAAATCTGTAGTAGAAGTGATTCTATTTTTATATGCAATTATGGCTTGCTTTGTGTGGCAATTACATATTCAAAGAGCATGCGGAAAAAGGCTTGTTTGTGACACTCTTTGAATACACTTTGAAAAAAGATAATTTTCCAAATATGCTAAAATTATTCAAAAAAAAAAAAGTGACTTATCTTTCTCCAGAAATACAGAATACTGAAAATAATTGCTTCAGTTGTTCATGAAACCATTGCAGAAGATATTAACACATTGAGTGCCATGTGAGCCATCGGTGGCTGACACTGAACTTTACGTTTGGGCCATGTCAACCACCGGTGGCTGACAGTGTAAAATATGATATAAAGCCACATCAACCACTGGAGGCTGACAACTGTAAAATATGATACAAAACTAAAAAATTTACATTGTTTTAAGTAATTACTGAAAATTTATTTCAAATTTACAATTTTTATGTATTACAAAATATCATTAAGGCATTTTAATGGATTTTATTGAAATACGGTAATTATAACGCACTTCTAAACAGAGTGCATGGCCTGACGGGGATTTCCTTGAGAATTCGTGTGATGCTCAACTTGTTATTAAGGTAGATGTTCTATGTTTACTCTTCTTGAGGATGGAACAAGATAGGAATAAAAAGAAAATATTGTGATAGCTATAAGATATGTTAAAGATGGCCAAGTAAAAAAATCTCTACTTAACATAATTAATAACAAAAAACTTGGTACAGTAACATTCACTGAGAAAACATTGAACATTCTCAATGATAATCGAATAAGCCCATCCAAAATTCTTGGCTAACGTTTTGATAGTGCATGCGTTATGAGTGGCAAAACAGGAGGAGCAGTTGCTTTTATTCAGAAAAAACTGCTGAGAGATTTCATATATCATTGTTTTAACCATCATTTGCACTTTGTCATCATAAAAACAATATCGGAAATAACTGTAGTAAAACTTTTTGAATAGTGTATGTATCATGTTGAAGAATTCTTTTTTGCATGGCAAAGTAGCACTTTGTATAAAGGTAAAACAATAGTCCATCTTTTGGGACAAAGATTGTCAGAACACTTTAAAATTACAAAAGTAACTTTTTCTTATTACTTTTCTAACTACTTAAAAAAGTTTTGAGAACATCCAAAAGATTTGATGATGAAGACACAACAAAAAGTCAGGAGATCAAGTCAGTCATGCTTTCATTGGAATTTTATTTCTGTCTTGTTTTGTGCAAAAAAGTTTTATGGCTATTGCATCCAGTAGATGTGATATTACAAGACCCTAAATCTGACTTAAAAGATGGAACTGAAGTCATAAAAACCGTGATACATGAAATAAGTTTAATGAGAAAAGAAGCTGAATATCAACTTCTAATTACTGAAGCTGACAAAAAAAAAAAAAAAAAAAAAAAAAAAAAAATCTGACTTAAAATAATTACTGACTTAAAAAAAAAAAAAAAAAAATCTGACTTAAAAATACACCTTGACCAATAAGTTCTCATACACTTTCAAATTTTTTCAAATTTTTATTACAATAACACAAAATAAATCATACAAAAACTTTTTGCACCAAATTAAAGTAGCAATCATTGAGTATGTTTACAATAAATCCTTTGGAATAATTCCGCTTTTTAGTTTCTTAACGAGCTTAAGTCTCTTTTCAAATCCATCACATGTTGCACGCATGGCTTCCATTGTCATTTCCTACCATATCTTTTGAATTACATTTTTTAATTTGCTCAAATCAGTGATTTTATAGTTATTCAGTTGGGAGAGCATATATGACCACGCAAAATAATGAAGCGGGTTCAAATCGGAGGAGTGGAGCCATTCGTTATTTGGCAAAAAGTCAACTAAATTTTGACTGCACCACTCCTGAACCACACGTGTGGTATGAGAAGGGGCACCATCTTGTTGGAAGCAGAAATATTCTGCCCCATACATACTCTGGACATTTGGGAGTAAAACGTTTTCCAAAACCACAGTTTTATAATATTTGGCATTGATTTTTAACCCCTTATCAATGTAGACTAACGAGAGTTTTCCTCTTTTGGAAATAGCGGCCCAAACCATCAGAGACGAAGCATTTTGGTAACGCGGAACGTAATGTTGGCTCTCAGGGATGTTATCTATAGAAAGTGACCATACTCTGTCACTTTTAGGGTTGAGACTTTGCTGTAAACTGAATAGTTTCTCATTTGAAAAGACAAATTCAACCCCAGCGTGCCAAGCAAGACTTTCTGCCACCCTTTGTTTCCCTTTCATCTTAGCAGACTCTGAAACTCCGTGAATTTTACGTTTTCTATAAACCTTGCACCCAAGGTCCTTTTTTCAGAATGTTTAACATTGACCCCTTCGATATTTTGAGCTCTCGTGCTAGTTTTCTAGCAGATTTTGTCCGTTTCGTCGTATCCTTTCCCTGACCCTTTTCGCAGCCTCTTTTGTCCGAACGGACCTCGGTCTGCCAGATCTTTTTATGTCATCGACAGAGAACGTCTTATTATACCTTCTGATAATTCCGTAAATGAAATCTCTTCACCCCCAGGGCTTTCAAGTCTCTGAAAATCACCGGCTGCTCTTCTTTGACGAATTTATTTATCCCAATTTCTCTCAATTTCTTCATTCTACCTAATTAAAGAAAAATTATAATTACACTTTTATTCATTGTATTCATTTACACTTTTGCAATATCTTTATACCTTACACTAAATTGCCTGCAAAATAATTGGGACTTACAGTGACACATATGTACAACTTTTTAACGTGCTTCAAAAGTTGTATGAGAACTTATTGGTCATGGTGTAATTACTGACTAAAAAAAAAAAAAAAAAAAAAAAAAAAAAAAAAATCTGACTTAAAATAATTACTGACTAAAAAAATCTGACTTAAAATAATTACTGACTAAAAAAAAATATATATCCAGTCACATTGAAAATGTCTCAGGAAAAGGAAAAATAAAACACAAAATGCTAACAGATTTTATTATCACTAAAAACCGGTCAAGAGGTTATTCCCAAAATTGCTACACTTTCACAGAAAAGCAGCATTTGCATCCAATGGATTCCATCCCGTGTTAGTGTCTTTGGCAATGAGGTGGCAAACTTGCTTGCGAAAGAGGGAAGTGATCTTCCTTCTGCTACCACTAGTGAACTTTTTGTGTCTGAATTTTTTTCTGTTTACAAGGCTAAAGCAAATTCTACTTGGAGAATCCCTCCCTCTCATGATTGGTATGCTAGTAACCGTCCTGGTCTGTCTCTTCAGTCCAGAGGCACAAGATCTACACAGACTGTGTACTGGCCACATCAAAAGCTTTAAATTTGTCAATAAAGTAAAGACTTCTTCTTGCCCTTGTTCCTGTCCTGCTTCTCCTGCTCATGTCATTAACTGTATTGTCGCCTCTGCAAGGTAGCTGTGGAGTGAGGAGGGTAATGGACTTGTGGTTCTGTTAGAGCGACATGGTATCATGGACCTGGTCTAGGATTTTTGGACGAGGGGGACATGTAACAACAACAACAACAACAACAAAAAAAAAAAAAAAAATGCCTAACACTCATTCATCTTAGGGAAAATGGAAGCTCTGCTACAAATTCAGCTTTAATCAAGAGTAATTTTATGAAGTTATTGATGTACTTCTCTTTAAACTAATGAAGCACTTTAGGGAAAACAAAGAGCTATTTGTGTAAGCATATCCAGCGTGGAAAAGTTTGATAAATCAGAAATGTAATATCTCAGTAAATTAGGCAAGTAAAGCCTCCATATTTATTTTAATTTATAATAATCACAAATAAGCATGAAGATTGCCAAAAAAAATTTATTGTGTGCAAAATTTTAAATTTCAAATGTTTAAGTACTATTTATTAAATTTTCAACATTAATATATGGATTCTGAAATTGATTTCACACAAAATAATTTTCAAGCCTATCTGTGTGTTACAAAGTGATTTCATTCATAAAAGTGATACTTATTTGCAATGTGCATTTTTATATTTTCTTAAAATTAAATAATTATTTACAATTGTACCGAAGTATTGTAATTTTCTTTGACTTTAGTTCTCAATTTCGAAAAATAAGTTTTTAGTTTAATAATATTAATAAAATAATGAATTGAACTCAAACAAAATGTTTCAAATAACAAAAATTTCATGATGATTGATGAATAAAATTTAAAAACAAAATTATCTACAAACAAAACCTTTCCAAAAGAATAATGATGAAAGCCAAAGTATGCATTTAAAAATTATATATGTTGAAGAATTTTATAACATTTTTTCCTTGAAATGTCGGTTAAGGAAAGAGTGACTGTAAATATTGTATGTCATTTCTCTCTGCATTCAGAAATGAGATTTTTCTGGTGATTTCAGCTTTTTTGTAAATTTAGCTTTTAAGCTTCTTTTCAGTTTTTCAGCTTTTTTGTGTTTCTGATGTGCATTTGTTATATCAGCTCAAGGGTTCAGAAAATGTTCAGACCTCTGAAATTTTTTCTAACATAGTCTGAATTTTCTTCAATATCGCAATAGTTTATTTCATTATAAAAAGTTATATCTTCTGTATAATAAGTGTTTTTAAGAGAATATGCACTGTGACATAAATATACATCAGCTGCTAGTTTATATTTTAAGCATTACAAAGTTTTTTGTTGTTGTTGTTGTTGATTTTTATTTGTTTTTTTGTTTAGCAGATTGTTATTTAGATTTACATTTTTATTTTCTCCTAAGAAAATATTCAGAATTTCCCTAGGCAGCTAAAATTTCCTCCCGAACCTCGTTCGGGTGTTCTGACATATTCTGCACCCCATGGGCGTAGCTAGAAAAAAATTCTAGTGTGGGGGGGGGCATGGCCCCAGGCTCCTTATGAAGCCTATTATTGATCCAGAAAATTATTTTCATACTGTCAGTAAAGAATAGCTTTTTCTTCAAAATAAATTTACCATACAATATGAGGGACAAATTTTGCCAGCAAATTTTAACTCACTTCCTGTCATCCAACTGAGCTGAAATTGTGCAAACATATACAACTTCGATCTGATGTCAATACATGCTCAAGTACTAACACATTTACAAAAGAGACCTTGAGGCTTTGGGCCCCGAATTTTTAGTAATTAATTTCATATTTTAACCCACTTCCTCTCATCTAATTGAGTTGCAAATTTGCATACATGTATAACATTTCTTCTTTTTTATTTTTAGTATATTAGAAAAGAAGGAAATTTAAATAATATAGAAACTTTTAGTCGTCATATATGCAAAAAAGTCAGGATTCGTGAAAAGTGTATAACATTGAAATTCAAAAGCACAATAATTTGTAAAATTTCAATGAAGCAAGCTTTAAGCTGCAACTTTTATGATTTTATAATGATTTGAATTTTTCTAGGGGGGGTCCCTTCCTCTCCCCCCCTCGCCCCCATGTTCCTATGCCAATGCTGCCCCCAGCATCAGATAAATAAAACTTGATTGAATACTAAAGCTCAATTATTTGTTCTTTTTTAATAGATTGAACATTAAAAAACATATTTACTACTCTAATATAATAGATTTTGACATCAAAATTCTAATATTTCATTTCAATGTCTTGCTTTTGCGTAAATTTTAGCTTTTTTGTCTTCTTGCTAATGTCATCCTGCTGCATTTGAAGGGTTTTATTGTACTTCTGTTTATTTAGTTTTATATTTTTTAAAGATATTTATAGATCCACTAAATTATGATTCATCATTTTATTATAAAAACATATTATTTATCTTCACTTTTGTAAAATCATAAATCATATGTATCCAGTGAAGCATTGATATCACATTGACAGCACCTACAGTCTAGTGCTAATGGATATACATTGGGGTTTCAAAAAGTAAGGTAACAAGCCCATATTCAGGAAATAAAAAAATATAAACAATGTAGGAAGGCACGGGTACATATTACTTCTCTACATTATCACCATACTCATTGAGCCATTTGTTCCATCGGTACACTAAATCATTAAAATCTGGCATAAAAGAAATCAGCATCAAGGTTGTGCATCGACATCAAGATGGCTTTCTGAACTTTAGCATCAGTTCATAAATGCTGACTTTGGTACCCAATGAGCACGTGTCTTCCGATAGCCCAATTGTTTGTGCACAATACTATATGCACTACCAATGGAGATATTGAGCTCTTGTGCAATTTTACTCAGAGTAATGTGACAATCACCTTGAATCAAGGCTTCTGCATGGCAAACATTGTCATCTGTGGTGGATGTGCTTAGTCGCCCTGCTCTTTATTTCGTACACCTGTTCTGCTTTTGTCAAATTCGATGCACCAAAACCGCAACTGTTTTCGTAACATAACACTTGTACCGTACACTTCTACCAATTGCCAATGAATTTTATCTGGAGAATTTTTCTTTAAATGCAAAAACCTCATTACACTCCTTATTTCATTCGCGGACCATGATTTTGTCAACACAGCCATCTTCTAAATGAGATTTAATCATGTTACTGGACAACCAGCTCCATCTACCGGCACAGTTTGATTCCTGTGATCATCTTTGTTATCTTCAGAGAGATTCTTATTCATATGAATAATTTGCACACCCGTCAGAGCTCTTGTTAGGTTACTTTTTGAAACCCCTATGTATGTATATGTATATTACTTTTACTCTGGTTGATTTGTTTCCAGTTAAAAATAAATAAAATTCGAAAATGATGGTGCAACACTAGCATGAGTTGCAATAAATATTCAGTTAGCCAGAAAAATGAGAATGCCTGTCCATGCACCTGCATGTAAGATTTATATAAAAAATTATATTGATTCAATACAGGTGTATAGGGAAACATGGGCAAAACGGGGTTTTTGATAACCCCGCTTATACAGTGCTGCCATCTGTATGTCATTGCTATAGGTTGTGCGTGTCATATCTGATATTCATTTCCATTTTATATACTGCTTGCAGAGTCACAGGCAGATACACTCCAAAGATTTATGTACTTTTTTATTACCCTGATATAAGGTAAATGTGATGTTTGGATATTCTAATTGTTAGGTTAGCTTGCAGATATGAATGTGACAGTTTGTATTAGCTAAAAGGGATGTTTTTTAAGTGAATTGCATGAAAGAGTAGAACTACATTCAGTGTGGTTTATTATGTAGGCCTAGTTGTTTTGCATGGCTGCTTGTAGGGCAAAACGGGGTATCTCAAGGTGTGGTCAAAAGGTCAAATGGCAAAAAGGTCGGGTGTCGGACAGTTCAAAAGCCAAGAGAAGTCGCGTTCCTACCCTACCAACAGACGGCATATCATCAGACAGTGATCCAGACGATGTAGATGTTATATGCTTGTACTGTCACGAAATATATGCAAGATCAGCGCAAGGAGAAGGATGGATCAAGCACAGTGAATGTAACAAATGGGATCATGACTTATGCACCGGTGTTGATGAGGACCATGACAGGTTCGTATGTGAACTGTGTTAGTACAGTTTAAGTTGAGAGGTACCCCATTTTGCCCTATCCCGTAGGGCAAAATGGGGAAGTTTGTAGCTTTGAATGTATTCATATGCAGATCATAAAATATGTGGTATACTTCAAATTCCAAAACTGCAGAATAACCGCTAAATTGTAAAATTGAAATAAATATTACTTATTGCATTTTTTTCTATTTGTCACAGAGTTATTGGCCAGAATAACCTTAAGTACCCTATTTTGCCCACCCTTCCCCTATTAGCCAAAAAATGATGTTGTTATTACTTTCTGTGATTTCCCAGATTGCTATATATATCAGCATTTGTTGGTTAAAATTGCATCGATTGTTGTGAAAAGATTTAAATTTTTAATCTGTAGTTGGTGCTGTTATATAGAATGATACAGAAGAAAGTTTGTAATGGCCACAACAACATATTACAGGCATGAGAATTTTCCGCGGATCCACAATTTTCCGCTTTTTTGTGATTTCCGTTAATTTCCCGGATTTTTTTTTGTTTAAATCAAACTCCACTAACAATCAACGCTCCATGAAAGACTTTAGATTCTCAATCTTTCTCCATCCAAAATATAGATGTCAATATTCATTTTAAAAGTGCTTTATCAGATTCTATAACATATAGAAGAACATAATTATTCAATATTTCTCACTCATGTAATTTTTTTTGTCCTGCACCCCCCCCCCTCCCCCTTTTTTTTTTCATCTCTAACCATCACCGATCAAACATTCTGTGGGAAGCCTTTTATTTTTGAATATTTATCCAACTTACCTTATGATATTCTGGAACCCATAAAGAAGTAGAATTGTGTTTAATATTTCTCACTCATGAACTACTTTTTACCCCCCCCTCCCCCTTTCCCATATTCCACCACCAGTCAATGATTAAAATGCTAGCTAATTTTTTTTTTTTTTTTTTAACACATGTTTTATTGTGTTGATGTGCATTATTCTTTTAGTTTAATTTGTCACTTTTAAAATATTTTGTATAGTTTTTTGCTGTGAGCATTATTTTTCATTTGAAATAAATTTTATGAACAAATTTGTGTAGTTTTCCCCGCGCACGTTATTTTTCATTTGAAATTAATTTTATGAACACGCGTGTTTCCTCTTTTTTTAATTTTCTGCACTCTCATGCCTGATATTAGTCTCTTTTATATTGCTCACAAAATCAAAGTCATTTGTTTATATATTTACTACTGATTTTAATGTTTATTATTATTATTCAAGGATAGGAATGTTATTTTATGTTAATTTTTTATTTACTATGACTTATGCCTTAGAGGCTTATGACACAGGCCAGAATTTCCAGAACTAAATGCAAAACTGATGTACAAACGAAAAATAGACAATAAGACTTCTTCACACACCATAAATTTTAAGCCAGCACAACCGGTTTCGAAAGGGCGTAGCCTTCCTTCATCAGGTGCTAAAAAACACGTGCTACTGCCTTGGAGGCAAAAGCAAGACTGAAAGCAAGGTAAAATCCAGAGGGGGGAGGAGCAACACAAACAACCAATAGGAAGCATCATGCAGGCCCAATCAGAGAGGAACACACATGCACACACAAAAATATACACTATGATTTTGTTAAGAAGTTAAATAATCTGAATCCTGTAAATTGCTCAATGTTATCTTTTGATGTGAAGTCTTTATTTACTAATGTCCCCACTGAAGGTGCGCTTAATTGTTTAGAAAAAAGGCTATGCGAATTTCATTATTCTGACATTGAAATTAAAGAATTTGTTAATCTAACTAAACTCTGTGTCTCCCAAACTACTTTTGAATTTAATAACAAATTTTATAAACAGTGTGATGGTTTATGTATGGGTAATCCTTTATCTCCTATCCTTGCCGATATCTATATGCATTATTTTGAGGAAAAATTATTAAAGATGTTAAATTTAAAATGCTGGTTACGTTACGTAGATGACACTTTCATTCTTGTTGAAAATCCGTTTGATGTTTCTGCCATTCTTAATATTGCTAATGCTATTGATCCCCATATTCAGTTTACCTTCGAGTTAGAAAATTGTAATCAACTTCCCTTTCTTGATGTTTTAGTTACTAGGTGCGATTCCTCTTTTAAAACCTCTGTGTGCAGGAAACCTTTCTCTGTTTCTAACCCTCCTCATGCTCTCTCTAATCATCCGGCTAAACAAAAAATTGGCACCTTTTACACTTACGTGTATCGTGCCCTTAAAATTTGTTCTGATACTTCTTCGCTTAAAGAAGAACTCAATTATTTATAAGTCCGTTGCTATTAAAAGAGGTTTTAGACCTTCTATAATTGATAAAGCTATCAAAAAGTTCAGTAGGCCAACTTATAATTCTACTCTTTCCATTGATGATAAAATTACATGATAATCTTGTTGTCTTGCCTTTTTATCCCCCCTTATGTTTTAAATTAACCAAAGTTTTAAAGCGTTTCAATTTTCATGTTATTTTTAAACCTGTCAATAAATTCCAATTCCCTTCAACTAAATCCCCTGTTCCCGAGCTTCATAAGTGGGGTATCTATAATGTCCCTTTTAATAATTGTGATTTATCTTATATTGGTCAAACAAAAAGAAATCTTGAATGCCGTTTATGTGAACATTCTCGGTATGTTGTTAATCAAGAAATTTCTAAATCCTCTATTGCAAAGCACAGTTGGGAATTTGATCATAGTTTTAATTTTAAGAGTGCTAAAATTATATTTCATGCCAAACACGTTTCCGAACTGGATTTTTTGGAAAATTTAGCTATTTACCTTAATCGTGATAAAATTGTCAATGAAAAATCTGATTCCACTTTGCTGTCTACAGCCTGGAAAAATTTGTTTAATTCAATTAAATAATTTCCTTCATAATAATAATTAAATGAATAATAATTAAAAAAATGATAATAATAATAAATAAAATAAAATAAAAATAAATAAATAAAATTAATTGTTTATTCATTCACTCCCTCCTTTTGTTTTTGTGTGTGCATGTGTGTTCCTCTCTGATTGGGCCTGCATGATGCTTCCTATTGGTTGTTTGTGTTGCTCCTCCCCCTCTGGATTTTCCCTTGCTTTCAGTCTTGCTTTTGCCTCCAAGGCAGTAGCACGTGTTTTTTTGCATCTGATGAAGGAAGGCTATGTTCTTTCGAAACCGGTTGTGCTGGCTTAAAATTTATGGTGTGTGAAGAAGTCTTATTGTCTATTTTTCTGAATTTCCAGACCTGGTATGAACCTAAAATAATGTTTGCCTTTACATTTACAAGAGAAACCTTTTTTACTTGCCTTATTTATGGCTGGAACATTTTCTGCTGTGTGCCCAGCTCTCATCAGCGGCGACGACTTCTGTGTTGGAGTCTCTGTCTTTACTGAAACAATGTTTTTGCATGGCATTCTGTTTTATTAAGTTTAATTCGTCATTAAGGTCACTGGGTTTGTTACAAATTAAAATGTCACGATTAATGTAGGAACAGATTACACTGATTTTATAGTGAAATGGAGTTTTACTTTTATAATGTATGATTTCATTACTGCTTGTTGGTTTATGATAAACGATGGTATTAATTTTATTATTCATATGGGTAATTTTAACATCCAAAAAATTAATTTGTCGATTATTTTCTTCTTCATATGTAAACTGTATATTGAGATCTAGGTTATTTAAGCTATTAAATAGTTGGTTGGTGTTACTGTCTTGATCTATAACAGCAAAAACGTCACCTACATATCTAAACCAGAAATAAAATTTATCCCTCAATATTTTAAATATTTCATTTTCCAACAGTCTTAATTTAAATTCGGCCATGAAACTTGAGATGGGTGAGCCCATTGGGACCCCTTTCATTTGTTGATAAATTTTATTGAATTTAAAATAATTTTTATTTAACAAAAAATTGGTGGTGGAGATAAGGGTTTGAGCTATTTTATGATCTTGAAATTTTTTATTGATGGTGCTATTGACACTTTGGGCAATTTCTTCAGTATTGATAGATGGATACACACTAAGTGACAAAAAAAAAAAAGATGACTTATACCTTTTTTATTTGTAATAACTGTAAAATTAAGGGTTGAAACAAATAAAACTGTCTTGTTTGCATAATACCAAAGGGATGAAATAATACTTATGTACATTTTTGATATAATAATTCACTTTATTATACTCTACGAAGTAGTTTATAAGAATCTGCATAAAACTTTCGTTTTAAACATAATGCAATAACCATACACTTTGTATTCTATTATGATTTATTATATGAAATAAACAAGTTATATTTTAATATATGAAATAAAGCTATTTATTTGTTAGATCTAAGCAATTTTTTATTAAAAATATGTATTCTGTATTGGATTAATTACACCTTTATATGGAATTACTGCTTCAATGCACAATGACATAGTATTATACAGCATTTTAATATAAATCTCAGAAATTTCAATGTACCAAATATCCCAAATAATTTTTTCTAGTTCTGTCAGAGTTGTAGGCTGCAAATTTCAAATCCTCTTTTTTCTTCCCCGCCTTTTTATAGATGAAACATTTTCGAGCAGATCGCGATTAGGATTATTTCCATGTCTGGTAAAGAAGAAATTCTACTATGTATTTTGTGGGATTTAACTGAAAGTGAAAAAAGATATGATTACTTACAGAATCATAGGTTCTCATGGGAATGGATTGGAAATTTTAAAAATTTGGAGTGAATAAACTTACCACAGATGCCATGTAGTAAGGTGCATTATCATCTTGAAATGCCGTTTGCAGAAATATTCAAGATACCTCCAAAATAGTCGGTCAGGACACACTTTTATAATGATTGTGTTTTATTTCGAGTTAATTGATCCCTTGAGCATAAAAATTGGCCTGACTGTTTGAAAAGTTATGCACCTCCGTACCATAATGTACAGAGAATGTGTCACTGTTTTAAAAGTGCAATTTTCATTAAGTCGGTGATATTTTCGTTGTCAGATCTGCTTGTTTTCTTTAGCTCGGAATAAGTTAAACTTGACTCATCAGAGAGAACCAGTTCAGCTCAATAATTAACTAATCATTTTTTAATTTTATTAGCCATCTGAGGTCTTGCTTTCCTAATTCTCTTTTCTAAGAATGGAATTTTTTCAAATTTTCTTCATTTAAATCTGCTTTGTTTAATAGTTGCTGCTCTGTAGTTAAAGAAATTATGCTGCTAAATATTTTTTCTGAATCTCTTTTATGTTCTAAATGTAATACAAACCGATTTTATAAGCAATGGCTTTTTAACTTTCGGTCATCTCGCTTGAATGACCAACATGGCCGCCTAAAGACAAATTTCCAGTTTAAATGGCCGAAACATTTTATATCTTACTAAAAACCATTTTACCAATATTTCATTAACATTTAATTATTTTGCCATCTCACATATTAAAATATTTTTTTTATTTTCATTCAAAAATTAATACTTTTTGTGATATCACTAACTCTCTTATTCATTCCATTTTTGAAATAATTTCTAAAATTTAAGTTTTTCTGACAATTGCATTTTGTTTTTAAAGCTGGACTCAATGCTAAAGTGTATATAGAGAACAACATAATACAGGGTTCATACGCCTCAGGGAGAACCTGAAAATCAGGGAAAACTCAGGGGAAAAAAATTGGTCATAAAATCTCAGGGAAACCTCAGGGAAACTTTCAAAACAAGCACCAAAATCTACTCTGGAAAAAGCTGGTACTCGCGCATTTCCATGACGTCATTATAGAAACCTGATAAGACACGCCTAATAACATCATGCCGATCCAATGAAAAACAGCATGCTTTTTGCATCATGAACAATACAATCGTGAAATTAGATACACATTTCCTCTCTCTAAGAGATTCTTTAGCTTGATTTTTCTCCATGGTTAATTTGTTTTCATTCGATAATCGGCATCTGGTAGCAGCTTCAAATATTTCGTTTGTTAGTCTTACTGATGCAGTGTGCACATGCTTAGCTTAGTTATTTTATTAGCTTAGTTATTTTATTAGCTTAGGCATTTTATTTCATTTTTTTGTGAGATGGATTGAATTATAATTAAAAAGTAATTATTATCATGAGTTGGAAAACATTGTTGAATCTGGACTGGACAGATAAAAACTTAAATCCACAGTTTGCATTTTGGGTGGAAAGTGTAGATAGTGACCCTTACAAAGCACAATGTTGTTTAATAATCATTGGCTAATCAAATTTTTTGAAGCATTTGGTTTAAGGGTAAATTTTTATGTAAGGTAATTAAGTTTCCAAGAGTTATATATATATATATATACAGTCGGTAACAAAAAGTATCCGAATGCTAGCGAAAATTCCTATGTAAAAAAAGTACACTTCATACGGTTTTGTTTGATAAATCCTTATCGAATCATGTTCTTACACTGACTAAGAATAGGATTCGACAAGGATTTATTTAACAAAACTGTATGAAGTGTACTGTTTTTACATAGGAATTTTTGCTAGTGTTCGGACACTTTTGTTACCGACTGTACACATTTTCATTTCTGATTAATATTTTATTTTGTCTGAAAAGATTTTTGAAATTAATTTAAAATAAGTTATTCAGTAAATAGACAATAAGACTTCTTCTCACACCATAAATTTTAAGTCAGCACAACCGGTTTCGAAAGGATGCAGCCTTCTTTCATCAGGTGCAAAAAAACACGTGCTACTGCCTTGGAGGCAAAAGCAAGACTGAAAGCAGGGTGCACGTGTTTTTTTGCACCTGATGAAGGAAGGCTGCGTCCTTTCGAAACCGGTTATGCTGGCTTAAAATTTATGGTGTGTGAAGAAGTCTTATTGTCTATTTATCATTTGTACACCAGCTTTGCATTTAGTTTTGGTAAGTTATTCAGATCCAAAACATTCTGGGTAATTGGTTTGCTACTATTTTTTATTTATTTATTTTCCTTTTAAGAAAAAGGGGGGGGGGGACTGGATTAAAATAAACATCACTAGTTGTCGATATGGAAAAGTTATTGATTCTGGAAACTAACTCAGGGAATTTTTTTTCTGAAAATGAGTATGAACCCTGTAATAAAATCTATTCGAAAATTTGCTTTTTAAACGATAAAATTGGCATTTGTAGAAGGTGAAAAGGAAAATATCCAAGTGTGGCCTTTTTTTTTTGTTGCTTAGTGTAGATTAACACTATAAAAACTTACAAAACAATAATTGTTTTTAGTTTTAATTTCTCTAACTTTTTTAATTAAATCTTCAGTAGATTTTACCGCATTTTGAGAGGGGGGGGGGGGGGGGAGAATTTCACAATAAATTTTGGCCATATACTTTTCTAAACAGTAAGTCAGTGCTTCGCTTTTACTGACAACAGGTCTAAATTTTGGCGTATTTTTATGATCCTTATATCTTCCAAAGATTCGCAGTGTATTAGGTGTGTGGTTGTTAATTTTAGGAGGTAAATTATTTGGCCATTTTCCATCTTTAATAATTTTACATGTTTTTTCAAATAGTCTGTTAATTGGGTCGATGCTGCCGATGAGAGCTGCCCAGCAAAAAATGTTCTGGCCTCAAATAAGACAAGTAAAAAAGTTTTTTTTTTTGTAAATGTAAAGTTTGAAATGCCTTGTATAATCATCAGTTTGCGTAATGCTTGCCTATTTTGTATTTAAATTTATGTAATGAATATGTACTATTGTGCAATTTTAGCTCTTACGGTTAAATTCCAATGTAGTAACATATTTTTTAATGTTTTTTTTAGATTTTTTTTTTTCTTCCAAGATATGTGGAATTAAAAATGCCGTATGGTATCAGTATCACATGAAAATGTAGCCGGAGTTAAAAAATATTATAAGTCTCTTTAAATTCTTTGGACTCCTTGGATTTTTTTCTTCTCAACTCTCTATGAACCCTTATTAAGTTGTAAGGTTGGAGTCACGTGAGCATAGCGCTGCAGTGAAGAAAATAAGTTACAACACGCTAGTGAATACGGAGAGGTTTTAGAGTTGTTAAATGAAGTGAGTGGAGTTGATAAAGATTAATTTTAAATATGAATGAGTGTGGTGAAGGAAGGTGTGTGATGTAGATGTTAAGAAGAATAGAATTTTCTTAAGTGATCTTTTGTAGTAGTGTGGTGGTGAGGTAGAATGTGAAATAGAACAGAATTGTTCTTGGATGATTTAGTTCTTAGTTCGATAAATGTTGTGGTGATTTTGAAGACGGTGTTAATTTATACTATAGAGTTAGGTGGATTCAGGGAATCCTTTTTGTCTTTAGCCTACATTAGTAAAGTAACGTGGATCAGCGAGAGAGATCATCTTACTACGTTATCTACGGTGGGTGAGATTTCATATGAATTTATTTAAGTTGTTTATTGAAGTTATCTTTCTTAAAGTATTTAAGATTTGATATTGATTTTGGCCCAAGTGTCCTCCCTGCACTTAAGCTCTAATAAAACTTTAATTTTGTTTAATTTTGAGTCTCGTACTATTTCTTACTTACTACTTAAGTTAATTAAGTTCATCTTTGAGGAAAGGAGACCACAAATTCCTCACAAAGTAACCTATATAGAAATAGAATTGAAAAACTAAATAATATAGAAAATGGGAAAAACAAAAACAGATGTGCACTTTACGCATAATAAAAATAAAAACTAGAATTAAAAGACATTTTAATGACATTAAAAATAACATCACTTAATAAAATTCATCAAAAGGAGAATATTGAAATAGACTTACATTACAAACTTTTCAAAACTGCCTAGTTATCATAGTTAATTTTATAACATTAAATGTGGAGTGCTTGGAATTTTAACAAGAAATGATGCATGCAATGATACAGAGTCATCAATCAAAAATTGATGCAAGCTGGTGCTGCTTAAATAGAGGAAAAAGAGAAGCAGAGACAGCAGACAGTTCATTTGGCCATGAGGAAGACTGTGTCACACACAGTTGAAAGTACTAGAATAAAGTAAATATAAGGTATTAAAGTTATTCATTAGTTAAGTTCATTTTATTTAATTGGAGGATCTGTTACGTTATTACTTAGTTAATTGTTTATAATTGCTACATTATTATTTTAAAACTGGCTATATGAATAAGAGAATTTCTTTCTACAAAATATATAATTTTGTGTAAAAATATTTAATTTTTCTTGGTAATCTAATATTACTATCATTATCTTTAGTACCAAAGGCTGTTCTGGAGAAACTTTCTTCTGGATTATTATCATTTTATATTGAAGATATGACAAAAACTTCATCAAGTTTGCAGGAGTTGATGTGAGCATTAATTTATTTCATAGTTGGATTATTATATACGGCAATTATCATTTATTTCTCTATAAATTTTATTTAACTTAAAAAAATTAAGTTTTTGTAGAAATAAAAACTTACAACTGCCTTATACAAATCCATAAAGTTTAAAAATCAACAAATGTTTACTTTACTTTCTCTTATTATTTTAAATAATGTCTATGCATCATTATCCATTTTAATAATAGAAAATAGTATAAACTGTCAAACCTAAAAAGTATTTTTCAACTGAAGAAAAATAGTAAATTTAAATTAATAATTGTCATATTACTTAAAGTGCAATAATATAATACTATTAGATTAAGCAGATTTAAAGAAAGAAAGAAAATGTTTTATCCAAAAGCAATAATCTGAGGTAGAAAAATATTTAACAAATCTTCCCCTCTCCATCAACAAAATATCTATGCTAAATTTAAAGTGAATACATGCATTTGCAGACATATTACAAATGTACATAGAAAAGTATATTGAATGTGTTATAAAAAGTATGTTAAATATTTAAAAGAACTATTTTATATATGTTTATATATATTTTCTTTGTGTATAAGGTTCATTTCTTTGTTAAATTTCATCCATATTATTTCACTTGTATAATTCTAAGCTTCTTTTTATAACAGACAGAATCAAAATGTTGTAATTGAAACTCTTCAACAAGAGAATGCTCGATTTTCTGCTATTCTAAAAGTGCACCAGTTATCTGACATGGTAATGTTCTCTATTTTTTAAAAGCATAATTATGTAAATATAAAAAAATCTTGCAAAATTTCTTGTTTAAACTAATTAAAAATATTTAAAAACATTATTTATAGAAGTTTCATGCTAAAGTACTTTTGGTCAGAGCCCTAATCATCATTTGTAGCTTCTTTGTCAATGTTTTCTGCAAGACTGTTGCTTTTCTCTTTTTCAGCTCTGGGCTTTAGGAGATGGTGCCAACTTTGGTAAATTTTCCTGATTGGCTTGTTTCCATTACAGCTGCCCAGATTTGCTAGGATTTCGGCAGTTTCTCAGTTGATTGCGCAAAAAAGATTATTGTAGTTAGCCAATTTTTTAACATTCATAAAATCTATCGTAATTTCTTTTTCTTCATTAACTTTTGTTAGGGCTGCAGTGATTTTGTTGAATTTAATGTCAGACTCATGCTTTTTAATGCAATTTTTTATTTTTCTTGTTATACTTATATAGTAGCCTATACTGTTGCCTTTGGTAAAAAAATTTCATTCCATAAATTCTGACAGTTTCTATGGGATTAATTAACTCTTATCATTATGTGCATGTGGAAAAATGTTGTTTAGTTATGGGAGTATTAACATTATGATTAGATGCTTACTTTTTTAGTTTTATAGATGCTCCTTTGTTGAACATTATAGCCGTAGTGAATTTCGGTTTAATTTTTTGTTGGCATTCAATCTATTCTGATTTCTTAATTTTCTTATTGCTTCTTATTTTTTACTTATTCTTATTGCTCTTTCTTTCATTCTTAATTTTCTTATTGTTTCTTATTTCTCTTTTAACCACTTCACATTCATTGGCATAAAATTAATTATGATAACTAGGAAGATTTTAAGTCTATTTCAATACAGTAGAGTGCCGATTATCCGAACTTCCAATTATCCAAACAGCTTATTTCACTATTAATTTTTCTTTATCCGAACTTCCAATTATCTGAACAGCCTATTTCTCCCCCTAAAACAAATTCCTAACCAAAATTCCAATTATCCTAATTCCTGGTTCCCTTATCCTAATTCCGTTCCCAACATACGAAAACTAATTTGAAAGATTGTTGCATTATGGCTGCTGATTCTTGGAATCTAGAAAAATCTTCAACATTAAAAAAGGCTTGGAATACAATTTTAAATAAAGAAAAAAAATGAAAGTGGATTAGAAGAATCTAGTAAAGAAAATGAGGAATGTAAAACAATAAAGGAGATGGGAAGAATCCTATGTTATGAAGAAAATGAAATTAACGAATGGTTAAATAGTGACGTTCATGACCCTGGATAACAGATTTTAAATGATGATGAGATTGTGGATAAGATTCAAGGTGAAAAAGAAAATGAAAACAAATGCTTTGAAAATGACCCAGGGCAATCACATCATCTTTGAATGTTTGGAAACAACTATGAAATGGTTCGAACGTCAGAACGACGCAGATCCTCTTCAATTAACCTGTCTAAGAAGAATTCGAGATGTGGCAGCATTGAAAGAATGTCTTCTTTGAAGCAAGCAACAATCAAAAGCTTTTTTGCTTAAATTATAATATCTAGCGTTAAAAAAAAAAACTTTTAAACACGCCAGCACAAATTGGTGCTGTCAGTCCTAAGCATGGATAAAGTGTGATGGTTTTTCTATTGTCACAATATCCCTTAAATTGTCTGTCCAATTATCTGAACTTTTGCTTATTCGAACTAGGGTCTGTCCTGACGTGTTTGGATAATCGGCACTCTACTGTATTCTCCTTTTGATGAATTTTAGTGACTAAAATTAGGGATTGACCTTTCTTTTTTTTTTCCCCTACTTTTTTTGTATTTTCTGAAATTATGTTAAGTTCTTTTATTTAGAAGGGTTTGGTTGGAACATATAGTTATGGCACGATTACTGTAGTATTGGAGGGAATTTATATTTGCAGGAGTTTTTGCACTTGAAGTTTATAATTCAAGTATAAAACCTCCTAGTTGATACCTTCTTATAATTCAAATGTAAATTGGCTGAGAACTGTATGATTATTATCTTGATAGGTTATTCTATTTGTTAAAATTGCCATTTTTTTTTATGCAAAACATCACCTGATATTTTTGAACTAAATTTTTATTTAATTACTACATCTTACAGTTTCTGTATATACCAAATTTATTAGCAATCTATTTTTTGTTTTAGTTGCAGAAGGTTGTTTATAGCAGAAGTTTAATTGTAACTATTTTGTATGTGCATATGCATGCAAGATGATGCATAAATATATCCCCACTGCAGTTATTTTTATGTAATGGTTATTTCTTAAATATGCTAATAAGATTTAATTTAATTTTTTCAGTTTTCAAAACTAAAATTGTACTATACAAAAGTTCAGGTGCTGAAGCGAGATATGGTATCAATAATAGATAGAACATCTAAATTAAAAGTAAGTAGTTTTTTAATTTTTTAGCTATCAAAATTTATATACTTCAGGTGATATATTTTATGTGTATATGATTATTATTAAACAGTATGGAAGCATTTATCAGAGATACCAACTATTACGGTTTGTCCATAGTTATTACGGAATTACAGTAGTAGTTATGGCCTTATGAATAACATATAAAAATTATGGATTATGTACTTTTAAAAAAGTTGTGGATATCGTTCGTAAAAAAAAAAAATAAGAAGCCCTATTAACGATCAACATTCAAATGCACAAGAAGCCTTCTGATTCCCAACCTTTCTCCATCCACAACGTAAAGTCAATATTCATTTTAAACTTTCTTTATAAGATTCTAGGAATTATAAAGAAATACAATTGTTCAATATTTCTCTCGCATGTAATTATTTTTTTACCCCACCCCACCCTCTTTTCTTATCTCCAACTACTAGCGATAGTCGATTAAAAGCTCTGCAGAAGCCTTTTGTTTCCCAATCTTTCTCTATCAGCAATATGAATGTCAATATTCATTTTAAACTTGCTTTATTAGATTCTAGAACTTACAATCCTTCCTGACTGGAACATTTTTACCTTAAAACATTACATTCTTCTGTTTTTGCCGGCTAAAAGAAAAATATGGAGTACAACCACCATTTGTTGATTGAAAATGGTACTTTACACTTTCTGGAAATTAGTACGATTGTTCATTTCCTGTTTTTATTACGTACGACTGTTGTAGATGCAAAAATGTATGTGGATATGTACACCCCGCAACAAAAAGATAGGCACAAAGGGTTTTTTCTTTTTCATAAAATAACATTATCTAAATTGTGCTTATCATTTATTATTATCATAAAATAACACTATTCCCAGACTAATTTTTGTTTTAATATTAAGACATAACCCGTTAGTACTCGCTAGTTGGTCGATTTGCCGCCCATCCTTTAGTTTTGTGAGATTTTTTTATTCAATAGCCACCAAAAATTTTTAAAAGTGGCATTTGATATACATAAAACGTGAATAAAATCAAAGAAATGTCAATCACATCACTTCTTAAAATTATTGGTGACAGTTAAATAAAAAGTGTGCAATCTGTAATAGGTGGCGCTGTCTATAGCGACTACTAACGGGTTAATCTTAATTATTATAGATTTTTCAAAGATCTGTATTCATATCTGCGGATCTTGAAATAAAATATTCGTATCTGCAGATATAGAAAAACTGATATCCATATTCATATCTGTATCTGCAGATCACAGTTTTTGATGATCTGGCACATCCCTAATGCTAATTGACCCCATACCTAACTATATCAACTAACCCCACAGGGATAATTAACAAAAGATAAATACTACAGAATCCCAAACATTATAAACAAAAGATTATGATTCACACCAGGGCTCGAAATTAGCGGTCATTAGTTGCATTTTGCAACTAAATATTTTGTTTTGACAACCACAATTTTATATCTAGTCGTCACTTTAATGCCTAACATTCTTTTTCTCCTTCAGTGTGCAGTTATAATATGCGATGAAATAAAGGCACTAGCAACAGAGTAGTAAAACCAAATTCATAGCTTTCTTGTAAAAATATTAGCACTAGCACATTTTTAAAATCCAAAAAACTAACTAAATAAAATATGAGCATTTTAAATAATTGCAGTTTATGTATAATGTTCACACATATGTTTCTGTGCGTAAATGACAATTTTAAAATGGCACCTTAGTACAATGTAATTGCAACTAAGAAAACAATATTAGTTGCCATTTGGCACCCAACTTGTTGATTCTGATTTCGACCCTTAATTCATGCATACAATCACAGTTAACCACTTTTTCAAAAACTGCTATAAGCAGTGCTTCAGTTCAATCTATAGGTTCACCAGAGCCAAAAAATTTTGCAAAGACAAAATTTATTTACCAGTCAGAAAAACAAAGAGGCAAAGATTTTTCCTTACTTACCCTTCCAAGTAGGCTGAAGCAGGGCTTAATTTCTAGCAAAAAAAGTATGGGAACATAATTTTCAGAACTTACATTTGTATGTATCTCTCATTTTGAAGTCTACCACAGAATTTTCAGAAATTTTACTCCAGTTTTTCCTAGTCATAAATCACGTCTTACAAAAAATCAGCAGGACATTTTCTGATTTTTCATATGATATTTCTAGTAAAACTGTTTTTTTCATAGGAATCAAAGTAATGTTTAATTTCTGTTTTTGATATTTTGATTAAAATATGCTTTCAAATTATTGCTCAATAAAAGAAAAAACACAAATTATATTCATATATAGTTAATTCAAACAATTTCTAGTCGCTGTATTAGCAGTGACAGTGATATAAACCACTATATTCTATTGCTGGTAAAGTTATATCTAGGGGAAAAAAGTTTGTGTCCCAAGTTACATTACAAATATAGATGTCATTATAATAAAAGAAAACTAGAAAGAGGAGAAAAAAAGCAATTTGGGGGCTTCATTTTTCAGAAATGATTGCATTGGTGAGTTCCAGCATGCACTATTAATGCATTCCCATGTGTTGTGTTCCATCTAATATGTTCAAATTCACTAAAATAACAGAAGTATGGGAGTACAGTTCCCATGTAAATTAAGTCCTGGTCTGAAGTTATGTGTATGGGCATACCTATGCAAACACTTCCCACTAGATTTCTAGCTCCACAGTGGCAGAAAATAGAAACTGTGTGCCAAGCAAGGATACAAAAAATATACAGACTTAATTTTTTCCCCGAGCACATTCCAAATTCTACCAAAATAATACAAGAGCCAATTATTAGAGTTTAAGATTTTCAAAAGATACTTTATCACAAATTATATATATACTACAAAAAAGTTCAGTGTTGCTACTAATGTGTTACCTGATGAAAAATGAAAAAGTTTAAAGGTAATTAGACTAATTAACATAATTATTAAGATTATAATTTTTATATTCTACATAATTATAAATACAGTAATGCTAGTTCATTTTATTGCACTTCGCTCTGTCTGAAAATATAAAATATCTTTTTATTACAGAATTTCAAAATAAGAAAAAGGCAAAAATTTTTCATTGCATGATCTGTAATCATTTAATAAAAATTCCATAATTTTCTGTTTAAAGATGAATTACAATTATTGTGAGATACAGTATAAGAAAAGTAAGCAATGTGTAATTTAACTAATTTGTACAAAATTGAACAAATGCTGTGCAAACTGAAGAAAAGCTATGTGCTATAAAAATGAGACAAATTACTATAAAGATATAAAATGTCTAAGCTAGTCCATATAGTTTGAAAGAATAGTGCTCAAATATTGAATTGGAGAATCAGTAGCTGATTAGGTCATTTGTTGATGTATATCATTATATATATATATATGAGTTTTAGACACCCTCTTTCTTTCCCCGATGACTGACATGGCGATGAACGTGTTAAATACGTGTTTCGCCATTTTTCAAAATTCCGACTCATTTTCGAGTTAGGAGGGGTGTGTTGACTATGTTAAATTAACGAAATTAACATACCCTAGATATGTTTAAATGGCTTGTAATTGTGTTAGGCCATAAATCCATAAGAAAATTGGTGAAAGCAGCTACTGTGTCAAAGATCAAATTTTCATTTTTTTTTTTTAAATAGTATATCTACATTAGTATCACAATATTTAACACCAAAAGTTATTGCCAGAATAGTAAATTCTGAATATATGCCTCAAATTTAGATTATTAAATTTTTATATATTTCATTATAAATTTGTAATAAGTATTTTACTAAGTATTTTTGTTTTGTGCTTAACTGTAGTCTGTCAAATTTGGAAAATTTGCTTGCAGAACATTTGCAATGTTTGAAGTCATGGTTGAGAATACTAGAATATAATTCTGCTCCTGCACTGTGAAATAACATGGATGAATGTATTAATACTTTTTAAAGTCTGTATTATGGTATAATAAAGAATAAGTAAAAATTGAACTTTCAATTTTAAAGAACTTTTTTCATGTAAGTTCAATTTCTAATTAATCTTTGCCAAAAATTCAGCTCATTATATGCTGCAATACTGACATATCCAGTTTGTTGGCTATGATTAGACATTAAAGATAAGCATTTGAAAGGATTAACTGTGATTTATTATCATTGTAATATTATTTTGTTATAAGAAAAAAAGTTTTTATTAGTATTTGAATGGTGTGTAGTAAAACTATAAGAGAGGTGAAACTTTTCAGGGGCTACACCTGAATTCAAGGTTTTTACATATATTACTGTGTCTGAATTTCATGTTAAATTATTTTGTTTTTATAGAAAATTCTTATTTTGAATGCTTAATTTGCCATATAATATTAAGAACTCTTTAAGTATCACTTAATATGGGTATAAATTCTTTTAATAACAACCACATGTTATGTCGTTAATAAGTTTTCTTTCGCCAAATGCATGCAAGAAGCAGTTTTCCGGATTTTTACATTTTAGGTAGTTTCACCTCCGCTAAGCAGATTGGAATTTGTTTTCTAAAATATATTTCATATAATAAAATGCTTTCTTATATAACTTTTATATTAAAAGTTATAACTTCAGTACATATTTTATGCTGTTTTACTTCCTCCTTTTTCTGATTCATAAGCTCAATTAATATATCATTTTACAAAATTTAATATACTCTTTTTATTAAATATATATATATAATATATACATTAAATAGATTTTCAAAATCTATTCAAACTTCAGTATTCAAACTTGTCAAAAAATTTCTATAAATATTTTAATTTGAATTATACTCTGTTGCAGAAGAGAGCTATGAAGTTACAGCAACAAAAACAGAAAGAAGCTTTGCAGAAAGAATTACAGCGTGATCGAGAAATAGAACGGGATAAACAGTTAGCTCCTAAAATTGTTACAAAATCTCTAATAGAAAAATAAACATTTTTTTTGTGTGTGTGTGAGTGTATATTTTTATGCTGTAATAAAAAATTTGTACATACTGTGGAAAATTCAAGAACATTCCACAATGTATAATTGTCTAATTTTTAATATATTCTTATGTTTTGAAATTTGTTGCTGTTACACTGCCTGTTATAAAAAAAAGTAGAAATCAATATAATAATTGTTACCTTTAAGGATATATTCACTTTCATTATGAACATTAGTTTCATAATATGTTGTTTCATGTTTTCTATATTTCCCTCTTTTGTTTTTTATATAGTAATAATAATAATTGTTGTTACATGTATATAATAATATCAAGTTTATCACAAGTGAATAAAAGTGGTTTTCAATTGAAATTAATATACTTATCTTAAAGATAAAAAAAATATCAAAATGAATAAACATTAATCCTCTGTAACTATTATCATAAATACAATATAACAGAAGAAATATAATAACAGTGTTTTTGAGACATAATTTATATTATGATATTAATAAATTGTTTGCATTGGGAGTAATTTCTAGCAAATGTGTAAATTTTAGTTTATTTAAGAGGCAATATTTTCTGATAACCATATATCTATCTGCTTTGAGATGTTATTTTGTGATTAGCAGGGATTGATTCAGATACAAATTGATCTTCCCTTTAAAAAATCCCCTTAAATTAGAAGTATCTCTACAAAATTTGATTCAATAAAAAGTGAGCTTTTAATATATAATTTTATTTATTGATTTTCATTCAGATTTGAAATGTGTAATTACTAACAAATAAACAATTTACCAGAAAAGAAATTGCTAGAGAAAATTTAGGAAATTAGATGTGAATGCCAAATGCCAAAAATAAGCATGTTGGTGAATAAGAAGAAAAAATGTTTAAAACAACATTATATATATATATATATATGCAGACACATGCATGTATAACCTCTTTCAAATACTTAAAACATTTTAGGATTATATGTCTCTTAAAAGCTGCCAAAAAATGTTTCTTTGAATGTTTAAAATATTGTTAAACATCTTTAGTCTGAAGAGTTTCAATCTATGAGGCATTTATTGCTGTCTTGTTTAGAGGTTTCCAATGGATGGTAAAGTGGTCCCATGGCAGCAGAGCAATTTCGCATTTATATTAGCTATATGTAGATAATTAAAGCCAAATACATTTTTAATTTTTTTTTCCCTCCCTGATGCATGAATTCAGTTACATTTTAAATTTGGAATATTCTATTCTACTATCAGATAGTGCTTAAATGATTTATAGGCTATTTTATAAATTAATATTGCAGAATTACAGAAATAAAAGAAGAAACATAGAAAATGCATTATTCTGTGATTGAATAAGGAGACCATTATTAAATACATTTCATAAAGAAAAGAAAAAGGACAATGCTTAAAAGTTTTTAATAACTTTTAAAGTATTTTATAGTTGTAATTTATAAATTATTAAAGCAGAGTTACATACATTAAAGAACTGCAGAATGTACTCTTTTCTGTGCTAATATAATTAGGCTATTATTATTATTAAAGATATAAATTAATGTGAGTTTAACATAGTCATATTCTTAATTACTACTGTATTTATTTATTTAATTTTGTATATAAAAAATTATAACGGTCCTTGTAGGAAATTGTATTTATTAAATTCTTAAAATTAGCTTTTTTTTTTTAAAATATGGAATATATAAAAATAAAATATTTTTTAATAAATGAGATATGTTTTGGCGCAAAATCCCTTTTTCTAGGATTGATTCTGTTCAGAAATTTCGTAAAATTCCAAAAAATTAAGGCTGTCTGTTCAGAAAAAAGAAATCTTTAACATTTTTTATATTTTATTGATAAAAGCTTGCTTTTAATGTCTAATAAAGCATTTTAATTCATAGCAATAAGCTCATATTCAAAATCAACACAAAACACGCACACATTATATATGTATTTATGTGCAAACATATATAATGTATAGGAAAAATGCACATATATGTATGTATGAATTATTGTTTCAGAAAATTTTGTTTTACTCAGAATCAGCCCTGCCTTTCTTCCCTAATTACAAAGGCCAATTTATAAATTATTTGTGAAATATTTTTAACTTTGAATGGAAATATATAAATTTCATATTTCATATCATGTAAATAATTTTTCTGAATATTTTATCATTTTAATAACAGTATTTTATTTTTTGAAAAAGGGAAAAAAAAAAAAAAAAATCATTACTTTAAAAGAGATTTGAATTTTTAATTAGTTTTATAATTTTTTTAGTTTAAATTTTTGTAGCTTGGAGAATAATAAAAGGCTAAATTATTGTAAATAATGTTAAGTGCAGTATTTAAATTGAGATCTTTTGTTGATTTGTGGAATTTTAAATTCAAATTTAAAATATATATGCAACATATTAACATACATAAATGCTATTTTATTACTAATGTTCTGAAAACAGTTGTTATTACTGATATATATATATATAATATCTGTAAAATTGTGGCCTGTTTATTATTATTATTTGTTCAAAATGAATTTTTATTAAAAAAATGAAAAGGCTGACATTTAAAATTATTATTTATTCGAAATGAATTTTTATTTAAAAAAGAAAGATTGCCACTTAAAACTGTATTATTTTTAATGAAATGGAAATTATTCATTATATTCTTTATCTAACAAAAACTGAAAATAAATGCAGTAAAAAATAAAATGTATATATATATATGTATTTTATCATATATTATTACATTCTTAAAAATTTATTATCTAAAATTTTGTTGTATTGTAGATAAAAAAATTACAAGGGTAAGAAGATCATATCAGAATAATGCTAAATTCGAAGAATCTTATATTTATTGATGTAATTTTTATACTCTTATATGGTTTGTTTCTATTTTTGTAAATCAATACTTTATTTCATAAAAAATGAAAATGTTTACCCCCAGACTAACAATGACAATAAAAATTTGGGAACAACTTGCAGGTTGGTCTCCACAGCTCTGTTTGGTGATTACAGTGAAATGTGATTTTCAGAAATGGTTGCCATGGATTCCAAATGTATTTTTCAAAATGACATTTGTTTTGCAATGTACACAGATAAATTAAGCATATTTTTAACATTAATAAAACAAATATTTAAAATTAACTTACTGCACTTAGCATTAAAAAATAACTGCATGAATTTCTGTACTGCAAGAATCATCAATATGCATAAATATATGTTATATGCTTCCCATACATTTACACCATTTAAATGTTTGACATTTGTCGAGAAAATATGATCATATAAACTAGATTTACTAACCTACATTTTTTCAAAAATTCCAAAAACATTTAACATTTTTCTCTCTCTCTAAACAATTCACTCAAAAATACTCTAGTACATTCACCTTCTTTTCCGAAAATAGGCCTATCTTTCATTAAATAAAATAGCAAAAATAGAATACTGAATATTTAAATGTCAATCAAGTTATCTTCATAAATAATTGGAATGCTGGTTGCCATGGTCATCAAAAATAAACAGCAAAGAGGTTGCCATATCATGTTGCAAAGAATCCAGATCGACATTGTTATCATTCAGAACAGTGCAAAAGGAAATCGTCAAATAGGGTTGTGGATCAACTTGTAAATTATACCAAAATTTGAACAAGGTAATAATCATCAATCAGTAATTTAAATTTTTTATAAGCATTTATTAAGAATGTTTTCTTGAAATGCTATTATGGAATTTGTATATTTTTGTACTTGATAATTCACTTTAATAATGATAATTTTCTTCTAAGTTCTATGAAGGACATATCTTTCATTGTAAGAATTAACAAGCAAATGCCAAGAATATGCATGGTCTTTTTTTTTTTTTTTTTTTTCCTATAAGGGAAAGAAAATGTTGTTTTCAGGCATATGTTGAGTTTTTTGTGTTTTTATTTATTGCTGAATTGTGTAGTGTTTTAATCATCAGTGTATTCTGCTATTTAAAATATTAGAGGGACCAATGTATAGTTAGAGCATATTATTGTGCTTTTGATACGGTATGATTCTAGTAATAATAATAATATACATGTATAAAGGAGAAGAAGTAATATAAATATCCTTTAATCTATGCCATTGTAAATCTGTGATTTATTCCTTATCAGTATGAATGTAGGCAATGCCATTATTTTTATAACAATTCAAGTTAAAGATATTGCTTAATACTTGTTTATGAACCTATCTTCAATGTGTTTATAAAAACTAATACTCGTGAAAGCTATGCATTAATACACAATGGGCTATATAATTTTAATAAAATTGTACTGCATGTAGTAAATGTGTCAATTCATTTAAAGTTTAAAATGTATTTGTTTTTTAAAGTTGTATAGAACATTATTTATCCTGTCCTTAACTTGAAAATGTTGTATGGAAATAAGTGTGCTTTTTTTTAAATAGAAAAACAATAGTAATTTTAATTTCATAGAAAAAAAAAAAAAAGATATTGTTTAACTTAATTAGTTAACTATTGTTGTGTTATTCGTGTTGTTCTATATACCTTAAAAAAAAATTTAGTCACTACAATGCTGTATTATATTATCATGCATATTTCCCTTCCCCTCATTTTATTTAAAAATTTAATATAATGTAACTTTCAGATTTTATCAGCTTTTCTAAATCTCTCTTTTTTTTTTTTCCCTTAATCAGTGTTGGTATGTATGTGTGTGTGTATCTATATAGATTATTAGATTGTAATGAAGAAAAATATCTTGCCCGTCTTACAATCATATCTTAATCAATAAATAAAAAATACATTAAGTTTTTTTTTTTTTTTTTTAACCACAACCATTTTAACAACAATGTGTGTCCAAAATTAAATAAGAGAAAATATTTAAAAGTATATATTTCCTAATACTTTATTAGTGATGTGACAGTATCAAATTCATTATAAACAAGTCTTTCTGTAACAAAGGGAAGATTTTTATAATAAAATGACTTGTCACTATTTCCTGCAGAAATAAAAAACAAATGTGCAATTCAAAAATAATAATAATAAAGCAAAAATTAAAAACTCATGAAAATAATTGATTTAAAATACAGGAATATAGAAAGGTCATTTTGTCCACCAAATTCAACAAATGCATTAAGTAAAGACCTCACCAGTGTCAAGAGATTCTTCCCAGAGCTGATAGATGGAAGGTTACAAGATTTTAACTGAGGTCATACTTGTTGGCCTAGCTATTCAAAGATGTTCATGTTTTTTTTTTTTTTCAAAACCTCACATGAATATAGACCAGGAGCTCTTGGGAAGAGCCCACCATAGAGGGGCCTAGAATATTCATATAGCTTTTATCTAAAATACATCTTTAAACGATGTTGGTATTTTAGTATTAACTAAATTTTTGTTGTTGGTATTTTGGATTTGGTCTAAAATGTCATATAATAATGTTGGTATTATGGATTTAATGTAAAATACCATCATTAAATAAATTTATCATAAGTATTTAGTTAGAATAATTATGAGATCAGTTATAGTTAAAATGTATAAAGTTAATGTTTTATAGCAAACCGTATATTATGATGATAAAATTTAATTTTTTTGAAGTAACAAATTAGCAGAAGCACCACAGAACTGATAAATTATTACTTATAAAACTTTGAATAAACACCATAAAATACAATAAACTCGCAACAATTGTTTTGGGTCAAAAGATCACACAACCCTTCATCAGGCGAACAAGGTAGACACAAGTGCTGCAGTCAAAGTAGTTGACACTTTGACTGCAGCACTCGTGCCTATCTTGTTCGCCTGATCAGCTATGTAGCATAGATTTCTGCCGCCCAGGGCAGATGCCACATTTGCCGCCCCCACTCTACACCCAGAGAAAATAGGACTATTATAATTATAAAATTTTCCAAAGCATAGAAAATATTAAATTAGATTGGTTGATTGATTAATGTCGCACTAGACTGAGCATTGGGCTATTGGTGATGGTCCGGAGACATGCCATCACAATTTTGATTCTCCATGGAGGGGATGGCACTCAAGTTTTAATAGCCCGACGACCTATGCAGGATGTCCAGCACTTGACGGTGCAGCTTAGTTTAATGTGGACCAGATGTTATCCCACCCTCAGCCTCTTTTGTAGACCAGTCCAGAGGCAACCTTCTCTGAAGCACTAACCGCAATCAGTGCTGGTTCGCTTTCGGTGTTCTAAAGAGAACCAAGCTTTACCAACTGGTCCACTACTGGGGCTATTAAATTAGAAATTTACGAATTTGTACTATTTTTTTCTAAAATTTAAAATGTTTAAAAACTGGGAAAGAAAATTTTATTAGAATGTATTTTGAATTTTCATATTAATCAATTATTACCTAAAAACAACATTATTACTTTAAGAAGTTATTTTTAATAGAAAATTATAATAAAATATTTTTCAAGCTACTGAATATTACAATATAATAAATATTTTCTTTGCTGGCAAAAATCATTTTTAGTATAAACCCTTAAAATTCAATAATAATTTAAATAAAAATAAGTCATTAATTTATTTAATCTTTTATTGAAAGGAAATAATGAATAGAATAATAAATACATTTTTTCTTTGAATTAAGAAAATATTGTATAATAATTAGAAAATCAACCTCTTAAGTCAAAACGGAAATTATTTTTAGTAAAAAAACTTCTTCCTTAAATTAAAATCATATTTTTCTACTGTTTCTCATGGCAGAGTCCTTAATTGCACTATCAATATCGATTTCATCAGTCACTTCTTGTTCAATAGCAAAGATAGGCAGATTAGTCAATCTGAGAGCACTTATTTTTTATCTTAAATAATTTTTAATTAACTTTAGTTTTGAGAAACTCTTTTCACAACTGGCATTGCTTATAGCGATTGTGAGAAGCTTATTTACAGAACATACATTGTTTCGGAACCACTTTGGCACTTCTTTTATTTGGCGAAGAAAGACTTCATATTGATCGAATGATAAACGATCACAGGTAATTCTTTTTTCATTGTATTAAAATAAAGCATGAAAATAAACATTTTGCAATATATTTATCATTTGTATTAAAAAATTATTTAAAAGAAGAAATTAGTTGCATCATAGATTGGTATTTGACAATACCTTAGCTTAAATTTATTACAGTTATTTCTCCAAGAAAGCAGAAGGATTTGTTTCTCTTCAAAAATTTATTATTAATATGTTTTTATTTTTATTTATTTATTTATTTTTTGTTATACCATATATCATAAATTGACAATTTAAAAAAAAAAAAAGTGAATATTTATTCCTATTTAAACAGAATAAGATAGATCAAGAATTTAAAACATTTGGATAGGTTATTAATATATTTGCTATTTTTCAAAACACTGTTTTACTTTTTATTTTTAAGAGGACAAATGATCTCTAAAGCCTAAAGTATTTCTAGATTTCACCTGAAAGAGTGCAGAAGATATTTATTTCTATTCTATTCATGCATTCATAACTAATGTTTTAAAATTTTTTAATAAAATCACACAATCAACTGTGGAAGAAAATCATATTTATTGAAATTTTATTTTTCCGACTGAGTGAAAATAATGCCTGGACCGGGACTCGAACCCCGGATCTTTGACTTACAAGGTCAAGGCTCTACCAATTGAGCTATCCAGGCCGACATCCCGGTCAGCATTACTCACTCAGACAACCTTTTAGGCAGAAACAATCTGGTCTATCATTTAGATAGCTCAACAGAAATAAGCCGCAGGAAATGGAAAACACCATTAAACAATGGGAGAAAGAAATACAATTTTTTAATAAAAATAAATAATTAATAAATAATTTTAATTTTTTATTAAAAAATTGTATTTCTTTCTCCCATTGTTTAATGGTGTTTTCCATTTCCTGCGGCTTATTTCTGTTGAGCTATCTAAATGATAGACCAGATTGTTTCTGCCTAAAAGGTTGTCTGAGTGAGTAATGCTGACCGGGATGTCGGCCTGGATAGCTCAATTGGTAGAGCCTTGACCTTGTAAGTCAAAGATCCGGGGTTCGAGTCCCGGTCCAGGCATTATTTTCACTCAGTCGGAAAAATAAAATTTCAATAAATATAATGTTTTAAAGTTTTTTTTTTTTTTTTTAACTTATATATACACAAGAAGGAAGTATTGAATTCGTGAAAATTTTCAAACTCAGTGTTTCGATGGATTTACAAATTTTGAGATATCCTGAAAACAATTTGTTCATGTCTGTGTTTGTGTGTATTTATCAAAAATTAAATTTTACAGAAATAGTATCTCACGAACGAATGAAATTAAACATTGAAATAAACTGGTATTGATAACATACTATGTCATAAATAACTATGTTTCTTGTTATTTTTTACATCATGTAATGATATTTTTAAAAATATGTTAATATTAATTGTCATTTAAATTTAAACAAAACTAGTAGTATCACCCATTGATCGAAACTTGACCACTTTTTTTTCAAAGCAATGCAAAGTAATTGCCTTCTCATAAACAGAATTAAATTGCAACAGCAGTGCATTTTCAGCTGATATGCTCCCAAATTAAAATAGAATAGTTTTATATAATGTCCATATCATATACCATGTTTGGTATGTTTATACACTACAGAAGTTGAGATATAGCCTTAACTTAAATGGAATGAATCACAACATAGCACAGCACCTTTTGGGTGATATATTCCAACAGTTAATCAGCACCAATTTAAACGGTCTAACCAATTGTTAATCGTGCTTAAATTCCGCCTATTGATTCATGAGATACTGTAAAATTTCCCTAACACATCATACACACAGACAAATAATTATTTTCTAAAAATGAGTGAGTCACGTTTGAGACATCTTAAAACGTGCAAATTCACCAAAAACCGGAAACAAAAAAAATTCACAAAAAATCCAATACTTTCTTCTATACCATTTTATATGACAGTGCTACCTACCAATTAACATGAAAAAAAAATTAATGAATATATTTTCTCATAAAATTCAGTGCAATTTTCATCAACAGATGCTGAGATATAGCAAGGAGAAACTGCATTAAAATATTAACAATAAAAATAATATTTGATAATATGTACTCACACATCCAGTTTGGTACATTTATATAGGATAGAAGCTGAGATATACCTTTACCGTAAACGGAAAATATTGCTGAATAGCAGCGCCACCTATCGTCTGATATGCATCCAAAATGAATTAGCATAGTTTTACTTATAACCATCTCTTACAGCAAGTTTCGTACATTTATACACTATAGAAGCTTATTGTCGTCCCTAAAATGGGATTAAATTGCAAATTAACAGCGCCACTTGTTGGCCGATATGCACTCATACTTAATCAATAGAGATTTATTTAATATATACCGATAAGATTATTTAAGATTATTACCGATAAGATTAATTTAATATATACTGATTTTTTAATATATACCGTCACTCACACGATTTTCTCTTACCCTGCATTTTAATACTCTAAAGATAGATTTTTTGTGCTTTGCTGTTCACATTTCAATAAAAGTGTGTTCTTTAATTTTTTAAAAGTATAATTTTATTAAATAATAAGTAGTCAATTTGTCTATGTGTATAAATAAAGAACATTTTTTTTTTTTTCTGACGAATCATTATCTGTTTTAACAATAATGCATCTGTCTGGCAATGGCAAATAAATGTCTTCTATGCTTTGAGGTCAACTGTGTTGCCATTTGCGAGACACCATGGTGCGATTTTATCCCTGCCAAAAGAAAAGATTGCCAAGGTGGTTCCGAAACAATGTATATTCTGTAAATACGCAACCAGGAAGACAAAGATGCATTAAAAATTAAAATATATATAGAGATCCAATTTGTAAAAGCAGTCAGTAAAAGAAATTATAAGTTTGATTTTTACTATAGAACAGCATCAAAGGATAAAACAATTTTTATAGCGATTAAAAAATTATTAAAATCCATTTAAAAATATAAACCATATTTAAAATAACAAACCTTTAAAAAATAAGGTGTAGTGTAAATGGGAAAAAAATTGTAAACTGGTAAAACTATTCAAATGTTACACTAGTATTTCATTGAATTAGAAAGATATTAATACAACACAATTAAATAATTCAAAAACTCATAGTAATCTTTCCGAATTTCTTTTATAAATGATTTATGCATGACATAACTGAGATTTCATATGGTAATATTCGAACATAACATGCTGTAGTTCACTCAAATAGCATATTCAAATTTCTTTATAATCATAATGTTAACTGAAAGCTTGGGTGTATTTGTACATTTATTCAAAATCATAGAAAACGAAGTCATTTTTTCAATTATGTAGAAAATTGATTTTTAAAATGGACACTTAGAATATTAATAATTGAAAAAAATAATAAAGAACTTTATTTTTGTGTTTCTGACTATTTTGAATAAGCTTAAATAATTATTTATAAATAAACATAAGTAGTATTTAAAAAAGCTATAGAAATTGATATATATTATTAATATTCAATTCATAATTATCAATATGTGTTAAATATTTTTAACAAGGATATCAAAAGAAAGAAATTTACTCACCAAAAGTATATGAATCTTGAACTAAAAGCAAAAATTCTCCTATATATATTTTTTTTTTTACTGAAGAGAATAAAATATTACATGGAAGAGACCAGGAGAGCTCACTCACATTCCCAACAAAGCACTAAGGCTGATCTCTTTTCACATCATCATACATGAATTCTAATATATGGATATAGGTACACGGAAACGAGTCCTTTCTCTTTTTCAGAAAAGGTACTGGCAGAGCCCAGTTTACCCATTTAAGGGCCCGGGGCTGTGATAATAGCGGAGCCCCCCCCCCCCCCCCCCCACACACACACATTTTTCTTTTTCTTTAATATGAATGTTCATCAGTAAATAAAATTTTACAATGGTCATATTAGAATAAGATTCTTATTACCATTTAAATGAACTCTGAAACTGTTTACAAAAAATTAATTAAAACAAACAAACGACAACAAAAAAAAAAATATTAACAACAAAAGAATCTAACTCACCGACCAAAGGAAAAGTTGCTGCATCAAAAACTTTAATAAATATATTTTACAGAATAAAAAAAATAAATTGGCTTCTTCCTAGCCTTTGTCGCGCTGAAAGTTTCAATTACATCTTTAAAATCCAAGTTGCTTGTTAAATTGTGCTCTGAACACAGCAAAGCCAAACATTGCAGCTTATTCTGCTGCATTTTTGTTCTTCGAAGAGATAGAATTCTCTCTAATTTGGAGTTTGCTCTTGTTAATAATTTTACATGGCGGAAGGAAACAGGTGATATTATTCTCGCCCCCCCCCCCTCGAATGACTTTTGAAATTTTAAAGCGTTTTTTTAAAAATTAAAAAAAAAAAAACTATATTTAAGTTTAAGTACTAAAAGAAATTTTCAAAAATTTGTCTTTTTAAAATATTTTTACATAACAGTATCAAGGATTTTAATTTCTGACTGTAAAAACCGAATTAAAAACAAAATACATTTTTTTCTATTTACTGGGCTTTCTTGGCCCCATCTGGGGCCCCCTTGTTCACTGGGCCCGGGGCTGCAGCCCCCTCACCCCCCCCCCCCCTTAAACTGGGCTCTGGGTACTGGTATTCATTAGTGAGTATATTCCAAGAAATTTGGAACCATTGGTAATTAAGATCAGGTGAGAAGCAGACTAAAATACATTCGCTCATCCTCCACTTTCACAAACACTTCACAAAGAAGTTAGTAAATCAGGATTGCCAGATGTGGCTAAAATTAGCCATTTTGGCTAATTTTAAACATAGCTTCTAAAAAATTTCAGAATTAATAGCCACTTAATTTTTTGGCTAATTTCTACTTACGTTGAAAATATTTCAATATGTTTTGAGCTTTTTTGTTCCTAAGCTATTGTTGCAGGAAATTTTTACTTTAGAATTCTGAATTCCAAATCAGAACAGTTTGTGTGAAAAATGTCAACAGATAATATTGTCCTGGGAGAGACAGTGTCAATGAAAAGAAAAGCAACTCTCTTAAGTGATTAATGAATGACCCTGACCACCTGCGGTTGTTAGAGAGTGATTAGCTGCAAACACATTTGAAATCTTTGTTATAGATAATCTGGTCTTTTGCTTTCTGATTGCATCACGTGTATATGGGGTGGGGTGGATAGGGATAGGATAACTCTTATTGATTATTTTCCTCCTTAAATAATACCAAGAAAAAAGAAAGGAAAGATGTCTTCAATAGATTAATTGTACAGCCATCCATGTTTCTTTACAATTTTTTGTCTCGGTGAATTGTTTTAGTCCTCCCCCCCATACACACACATATACACTTTTTTTGTTTTTCTGGTTAACACAAGAGCAAGCGGAAAAATTTGGCAAATTTTGAAGAAAAAGAAAACAGATTAAAAATTTTATAAATTTAAAATTTGAGCCGATAAAAACTCGACTGATATCAAAATTTGCCACCCCCAGCAAAGTGCCGCCCGGGGCAGGCGCCCCCTTTGCCCCTCCCACACTACGCCACTGCACCTGATGAAGGGCCGTATGCTCTTTCAACCTGAAAGAATTGTTGCGTGTATATTGCATTTTATGGTGTTTATTCAAAGTTTTGTAAGTAATAAATTAGCAGATAGTTAAAATTTATTTTTTAACTTACAATTAAAATGCTAGAATATTAGGAATTCAAAATAAATGTATAGTAGATCAACTTTTAAACAACTTTATTTTTGTAAATATTTACCATGATATGTATATTTGCACACATACACATATATATGTAAATACTGCAGTTGTCACTAAATCTCAATTACATTTTATCAAAACCTTCTGCTAACTACTTATAAAATGGGAAAAAATAAAACAAAAAGTAGCTTTTGGAATGTTTGATTTGTGTTGCTATTTTAATGCCATATCTATTAATAGTTAAATTATAACTTTATTTTTTATCTATTTGTTTAAATGACAGATATTAGATTATATAATAGATAATCAAAACATATGTAGTAGGAAGACCTGCCAGTTAACACTGATATTTAGAATGATAATGCTAACAGTGAGCGCAGTTACTATGCATTTTTTTATGAATTTTGCTATTTTAAGCTATTGAATATTATTCCTTTACTATTTTGCAAATCTCGTGATACTCCATATGATAATCATGCTACATTTTGCTTTTTACAATAATACATGGGGGAAAAATGTCCTTCTGTTATGAGAAATTAAAAATCTGTTGTCAAGGATGCCACTTAAAAATTTTCAAAAAAGAAAAAATCAAGTGTGGTGTAAAATTTTTGATATTTTGCATATATTTATACTTAAATTCTGCAATAAAATATAAATTATAAAGTATAATAATATATAAAATATAATCTGAATATAATAAATTGAAAAATAGTTATTTTGTAATCAGAAGGTTATAATAATTTATAACCTTCATTATAATATTTTATGCAATACTAAAGAATGGTGCTTAATCACAAATAAAAGATTATTTAAAAAGTTCCTAAATTTACATATAGTCTGCCTGTCTAAAGTCTATAAACTCATAAAACAAGTTTATCATGAAAACTCATATTTATGTTATGGATGAAGAACGATTGAGAATTGCAAGTCTTTGGCAGGTTGTTAAATAGCCAATCATTAGTTTTTTTTTAAACAGGAAGGGAAAGTACAATATAATATGAGAGATACCGAGCAATACTGCTTCTTTAAAGATTCTGGAATCTGGTAAAACAAGTTTAACAAGAATAGTAATATTTATGTTGTAGATGGTGAAGGATTGAAAATTGTACACTAAAGGGACAAAAAAAAAAAAAAGCCTCACTGTAGAAAAATTGACTTATACTTTTTTTATTTGTAATAACTTCAAGACTAATTGTTGAAGCAAACAAAACTGTCATGTTTGCACAATATCAAAGAGATGAAAGGACACTTATGTACATTTTCGATTGAGTAATTCACTTTACAATGTTCTTAATAAAAATCTACATAAAACTTTATTTTTAAACATAATATAATAAACATAAATTTTGTAATCTATTATGATTTCATTTTATCATAAACAAGCTATATTTTGATATATGAAATAAAACTATTTATTTGTTAGATCTAAACAATTACTTAATAAAAATATGTATTTTGCATTGGGTTAATTCCACCTTTATATGGAATTACTGCTTTAGTGCACAATAAAATTGTATTATACAGTGTTTTAATATAATATCTCAGAAATTTCAATGTGCCAAATATCATAATTTTTTTTTTTTTTTTAGTTCTTGCAGAGTTGTAGACTGCAAATTTCAGATTCCCCTCCCCCCCCCCCCTTTTTATAGACTAGAACTATTTCTAGGTCTGGGAAAAAAGAGATTCTATGATATTCTTTGTGGTATTTAACTTTAAGTGAAAAAACATATGATTACTTACAGAATTATAGGTGCTCATGGAAAAGAATAGTTAATTTTAACAATTTGAATCAAATAAACGTACCACAGATGCCCTTTAGCAAGGTGAATTATCTTGAAATGCTGCTTGCGGAAAAGTCTAAGATACCTTCAAAATAGTTAGTCAAGCGTCACTTCTATAATGGCCATGTTTTATTTCAAGTTAATTGATCCCTTGAACATGAAAATTTTCCCGACTCCTTGAAAAGCTATGCACCTCCATATCATAATATACGGAGAATATGTCACTGTTTTATAAGTGCAATTTTCATTAAGTCGGTCACATTTTCGTCGTCCTACTAGCTTTTTTTTCAGCTCAAAATAAATTAAACTTGACTCATCAGAGAAAACCAGTTCACTCCAATAATTAACTGATAATTTTATTAAATATTTGGTCAACTGAAGTCTTGTTTTTCTTTTAAATGTTTTTTTTTTTTTGTTTTTTTTCAGATCTTCTAGTTTTTAACCTGCTTTGTCTAATTGTTCCCACACTGTTTTTGAAGAAAGTATTTTGCTATACACTTTTTCTTAACGTTTTCTAAGTTCTGAACATGATACAAATCGATTTTTTAAACATTTGCTTTTTAACTTGCATTCATATCGCTTGGATGAGCAACGTGGCTGCCTAAAACCGAATTTCCAGTTTAAACAGCCAAAGAATTTTCTATCTTCCAAAAAACCATTTCACCAATATTTCATTAACATTTAATTATTTTGCCATCTCATGTATTAAATTATTTACAACATTTTGCAACTAAGGAACGACGTCTAGTTTGTGATCAGCACTGAAGATGGTTACGATTGTAACCGAAATTAATTTGCTGTTCCTTTTTAAGGATGTTTTTTAAGGTATTTTTAATATTGAACTTTATATCTTCCTAAAAACCATTTCACCAATATTTCGTTAGAATTTAATTATTTTGCCATCTCATGTGTTAAATTACTTTTTGATTTTTATCTTAAAATTAATGCTTTTTGTGGCATTGTTATTTTTTTTATCCTGGCCATTTTAGAAAAATTTTCTAAAACTACAATTCTCCTGACAACAATTTCATTTGTTTTTAACATTGAGCTTAATCCTAAAGTATACCTGGAGGATGGTGTAATAAAATCTGTTCGAAAATTTGTTTTTTAAATGATAAAATTGGCAGTTGCAGAAGGAGAAAATTAAAATATATAAGTGTGGCTTTTTTTTTTGTCCCTTAGTGTATGGTTTTGACTGTCCATTTGATTGCTGATCCCTCTGTCTGATTATTTTGAGGGGAAAAGGATAGAAAAAAATTATAAAAATCAGAAATCGACTTTTCAGTGGAAAAGGGGCATCCCTGTGATATACATAGTGTGTTGTTATCAGTATGATATTGTAAACTACATGTATACCTATCTTTTCTTCTGTCAGTGTTAGTGATCTTATATTTGATTTCTGCATTATTTTGTACGCTTCATATCTTTAAAAGCACATTTATTTATTTATTTATTTTTTTGATAATGAAAAAATGTATTCTTTTTAAAAAGATATTTATTAAACCGAAAACATTTTGTTGTAGGGTGTGTGTGTGTGGGGGGGGGGGGGAACTGTAAATTTTTAATAAAATGATGTGACAGTGTGTTTATAATATCCTAAATTTAACAGAAGACCTTTATTTTTTTAACATAACTTCAGATACTTTAACACAGTTAGTACTTAACTTGTATTTAGATAAATATATTATACCCTTCTTATAAAATTTAAACTATTGCATGTTCTTTTCCCCCTAAAAACACTGCTCTACATGAAAATTGGCCCTATTACTATTCATGCAAATTCTTATGTAAAATGAGCTCTTGAATCCGAATATGACGTCCATTTTGTCCCATCACCCACCTTCTTTTTTTTTTGGGGGGGGGGGGGGGGGGAGATGCCCTCCTATTTTTATCATTGTTTGGTAATTTTATGGATTTGATTTGGAGGGAGGAAAATGATTTGTTTAACTGTTAAATATATTCTGAGGGGCTACAGAGGTGAAAAATTCTAAAACATGAATATTTGTAGAAAGGGGGAAAATAAGGGAGGGATTTGCCACTGAAAATAGAAATTACATAATATTTTATTAATCTATTATTATTATACCATATATATCTTTTGTTTTTAAGTGTTAAAATAATCCATTTCTACCCACCAAATCAAATTCATGGCTACAAAATCACCAAACAGTGCTAAAAATTGCGGGAGGGGGTAATGTCCAGCAAAAGTGGTAGGTGATTGTGCAAAATGGGTCATATTCGAATTCAGGAGGTAATTTTACATAAGAATTAGCAAAAATGGTATCAGGGCAAGAATTTTTTTTTTTTTTTTTTTTTTCAGCGCAGTGAAATTAGATTTTATTTGTGCACTTTTTGTTTTAAATCAATTTATTATCATACTTTTTAATGTTTGAAAGTATAAATATGTGTAAGTTGTTTTAAAATTTAAAATGAATTATATGAAATATTTTTGGGGAATATATTAAATAGCTCAATAAATATTATATACATTTCTTTTAAATCATTTTTAAATGTCATTGCTTACAGAGAACACAATATATTTTTGTCATAAGTGCACAGTAAAAAAGTTTTGTTTCTTTAGGAAAAATTTAATATTTAATTGTTCTGTAAAAATAAATGTATAAACTGATTTAATTAATGTAGGACAAATATTAGGAGGAATGGGGAAAAAAAAAAAAAAATTAATCAATGATGTAATCACCCTCAACAACTTTTTGTGATCTAGTGTGGAAGTTTTCAGTATCATATTCATAAAAACCTATTAGTTTTTGAGTAAAACATTATTTTGGACATCATCTAAATTTCAAATTCTTTGCCAAATTTTACAATATTCACCAACCAAAAGGTTTGAGGGGAGGGGAACAGATTGTGATTTCACAAAAACCTTCATAACTAAAAGAAAAAACATATCTATAAATTTTTTTGCTTTAAATTATAACCATTACAAATACCTAAAATCCAATTTTTGTAAATTTAAAAATGCAATCTCTAAGGGGGGAGGGGGCAAAATGTGATTTCACGTAACCCTTCATACCTCAAAAAAAAAAAACAGATATACATAAGATTTTTCCTTTAAAATATAGCAAATATAAATATCTAAAAACCGATTTCTGAAATTTTAGAAATTCAGGCCCCAAAGAAGGGGGCAAAATGCAATTTCACATCTAAAACAGAAAAACATCCATAAGATTTTTTGGTTTTAAATATAGGAAACATAACACCCAAGGAATTTTAGAAATTTGGCCTTCTATACAAAATCACCCCCTTTTTTCTCCTAGGGAGGGAGCAAAAGCACATTTGTGAGCGTAACTTGGCTGAAAATTACTTCAGGGTGAAGAAATTGCACATTTGAAGACTAGGCTAAAAAAAAAGAAAATGTTGATTTTCAAATTTTTAATTTTAGGAAGGGAAGGGGAAGAACTTTTTTTTTGTGGTGGTGGGGAATTCCGAAAAAATTGATTTTTTTAGTAAAACTCTACCAGAAACGGCACATGACAGTTGAAAACAGTTGTAATCTTATGGTGTGTATTTCCAAAAAAGCTACTTTGGGTTCTGATTGGGAAGGAAGTGGATTTACGAGAGGTTAAATTCGAGAGCCCACTTTTTGCTTTAAATTTGCCCTGGGGAATCTATGGGAACTGCATTAATGGTTTTTGTGTGTTTGGGTTGGTTATTTGTAATAAACATCAACTGCAATGGAATAAGTTGAGTGGGCAGAAAACACTTTTCTAAGCAAATTTCTGATCCAAATTATCTCAAGACGACAGTTTTATGGTATATGGGTGTGCTGCATATGGGTTGGTTATCCCTTTACAGTGCATAACCAACATGCACTGTAAAGGGATTTTGCTAAATGTCCCCCTTAAGGTCTGCAAGGAGAGCAAAAACACATTTTCAATTGTAACTCTCTTTATTTCAGAAAGACTAATTTTTAGTTTATGGGTTGGTTATTTCTGGATATGCTATGTGTCTCTAACATGCACCATAAAGTGACATTGCTAAATGTCTCCCATTCCCTCTTTATGATTGGAGGGGGTGGGGAAACGCTTTTTCAAGTATAACTGTTCTAATTTATCTCAGAAAGCAAATTTTTGGTACGTGGGTAAGTTAGGTGTACTTAACACACTATAAAGTTATTATCTTCCCTTCTCCCCCTTTGGCTGGGGAAGGAAGTGAGAAGTCAAGAAATATGCTTCCAAGCATAACTCTGCTCCAAAATTTCACAGGCAGGTGATTTTTGATGTGTGGGTTGGTTATATGTACCCACTATAAAGAGATTTTTTTGAAATTTTCCTGTTTTCTCCTTTAGGGACAAAGAGGGCAAAAAATATGTTTCGAAGAGCAGGATGTGTAAAGCACTGCCATAGGAAACAGGAACCTGCACTCAGCATGATACAGCAGAAAATCTGCTATTGAAGGCAGCTAGAACCTAAATCAAGGTTTTGACTGATTTCAATGAAACTTTCTTGAAATTTTTCTGTTAATAAAGGATATGGAATGTTGAGAATTTGTTTAAATATAGTGATTCTAATCTTGAAATATCTGGCACAATTTCAAGTACACAATGAACTAATAAATGACAATCAAATATCAATATGTACAAAACAGCATTACATTCCAGTCCCCTAATAGTTTCAAGAAATAACAGCTGATGTCACATATTATAAAATTGCACTACTATTCACATTTTTGAAAATATTTGGGCTACTTTTCTGGCAATGCTAATAGTAGGTTTCTTTGCAATAGCTGATCAGTCACTCAGCAGAATAATTTTTGTGGTAAATTTCATGGATTTACAGAAAACAGGGAAACAAAATCAAAACTATTGTTTACATGATTTAAAGGCAAATTTTTGAATCATGTTTTTAATATTCTAAGAACATGTCAGTCCATATCTAAATTTGACAACATATAGAACAGTTAAATCCTGCTATGTTTTATGAAAATTGAAGTATGTAAACAGAAAAAATTGAATATTTGTGCCAATAATGAAAATAAAAAAAACGGATAAAGAAATGATATAGAAAAAGTAAGCATTTCTAAATATGAAGTTACAAAAAAGGTGTGTTATTTAAAAATAAAAAAATGTAATGAAAGGAGTGCTTAATTGATGAAAACAACAAATTAATGATTTAACAACAACAAAAAAAAAAAAAAAAGAATAAAATGTGCATTTTCAGGTTATATTTGAAAGTAGATGCTCAAACTGGTCTTAGGAGCGTACAATACCTAACCTTACCGATTGCCAAATCCCATGTTGTCATTCGGTAGGGAAATTTATTATCAGCGTTCCTCATTGCTTAATTTTTTTTTTTAATTTTGTTTTTGCATTCAGAAAAAACAATCATTAAATTAGTACTCTGTTTTTAAATATTAAATTACTTTTTCTAAAAATAAAATGTGGAAAAAAAATAAAAAGTAAGAGAATGAATGTACAGTAAATTAAAAGGGTAATTGTGTATGCTCACAAAAATCGTATCAAAAGCATACTCTGAACAATCCTATATCAACAAAATTATGATAAATGATTTTTAACTAATTAGATCTCTTTTTCAAAACCCCTTTAATATAAATTCAAGAATAAAGCAGTATTTTCCCTCTCTTCTACCACAGAGTCAAATGTGAAGTGAAATTCTCAGTGCTATTTGCTTATGTTAAGCAAAAACGCCTATTAGCAGATGCTCTTTTTAATACACGTAAGAACATAAAGCTCATCAGCCCTAATATTTACATAGCATTTCCTATAAGAAGATATTGAATGATTCTTAAGATCCACTTTAGCGTAATTTCATGAATCAGTTTCTTACTGGTGTTAAAATGTGCCACTCGTTTCAATTACAAAAACATCACTGAAGAAATGCTGGAGTGAATGGTTTTAAATATTTATCTTAGTAAAAATACAATGTAAACAACATCTTATTTTGAAGCTGAAGAAAAATATTTGCTGTCTATCTGAAGAAATTGCTGATAAAGCATCTTTATATGATCACTACTGTGTAGTCTAGTATAGCTTTTTAAAGCAATAAGGCACATATGATAAAGAAAAGCATAAGTAACAGCATTTTCCTGTTTTTGTTGACTTACTTAGATAATATATATCTATGCAACAATGTCCATTTTTCTTAAATATTCTGGTAAACACGGGCTAGGACTCCTTAGAAAGTCTACACGGAGGGCATACCATCCTGGTCTAGGACCCTCATGTAGTCAATTGGTCGTAACACCAATACCTAAATATTCTGGTTAAGAGTGATGAAATTATATAGAAAAAATCTTTATGCACTTCATAAAAAAGAGTTCATAAGTCTTTGAATTTTTTCTAATAATTTTCCAGTTGCTTTTCAATTATTAAATCATGAAATATTCTTGAAAGTTAGAGAACATGTAATTTATTGAATTGTGTGAATGCTTATTGTTATAATTTATATTAGTGATCTTTAGTTTGTAAATGACAGGTACCTAGTGCTATTTTGAACTGTTCAAGTGAATTTTTTAGAGAATCATTATCTTAAAGAAATGCAGGTAACATTTGTTTAGTGCTTGATTATTTTAATAAAACTTATACACATATGCATATCTATCTCTCTATATATGTGACATCATTCATTATTTATATTTGAACAAAATTTCCTTTTTTATGTCGATCATATACTGAATCTCTTTGCTTATAGAAATTTAAGTTTTCATCATTTATTCAAAGGTTACGATTTTTTTTTTTAAATCCTTGAATCTAAATTTTACTGTTTCATATAATTATATAATAATGCAATATTTAAGTACATGAGAAATATTTTCAGATTATTTGGCCTGGCTCAACGTTTTTAGATAATATTAAAGCACTGTCAAATACAGATGAGAATATATATATAGTTTATATATATACATATATAGAGAATATATATACATATATAGTTTATAGTTAGTCATTGTCTTTGCATATTTGTGTCAAAACCTACTTAGCTAAATGTAATGCAGTTTTTTTGTTTTATTTTCTTTTATAATTCAAAATGAACTACTTTGTTAAAAATATCCTAAATCTAACTGATGACTTAAAATGCTCTTTCTGAAAAGCCTTGCTGCTCATTATAATTAAAACAATAAAAAATATTTAACTTCATTTTTGTCTTAAACATAGGAGTGAAATAAATGTACTAAAAGCAAGGCTCATTATTAATATATATATAAGAAAAAGCATACGAGTAATAATATAATTTTGATCTCTTCAGTGAAAGCTGGTGTAAATTCATTGCTGCATAGCTAAAATTACTGTCCATTAAAAGAAAAATATTTATTTATTTAAGATTTCAAGAAAACAGTAATATATATTCTTTTTTTAATTATGGCATACCATGCACTTTCCCCCTTCTGAATACAAATTATTTAAAAACACAACTATTATACAATATATCTGTTATTTTATTACTTCTTTTGTTTTCTTCTCTCCCTTCTTAAGTAAGCTTTTAGTGTTGTTATCTTTGTAGAAATTCAGTGTAAGTTATACTGATGTGATGCATGAAAATTTTAAAAACTTTTCCCATAATTTTACTGTGCATATATTTATAACATAGTGTTAGTAAATCAGCTTTCTACATAAATAATTGTGTATATGGTAATTAAATTTGAAATAAAAGTAGAGAATTTTACATAAAACATTTAAAAATATTTCTGTAGTCATTATCCCTGATCAGTTGATTGTTTTGTCAATTCTTGTAAAAATTTAACTTTTCATTGTTATTGTAAAATAGAGCAAATATTTTGATGTGATGTACTTCTAACTTTATTAATAATAAAAAATATTCTGTCAATTCAGTTATTTGGTTTAATATCAATGACTTAGGGTTATCCAACAAGAAAGAAAAGTTTTTTAATGAAAGTTTATTTTTAATTAGAGTAAAACTTAAAAATTGCTTTGTATAAGAATATGTTATACAATACATTTTTCAAAAACAGTGTAAAATAAATGAAAGTTAAATGAAGGCACCATATTTTACATACTAAGCAATTCAAAATTGGATCCACAAAACTGCACAGCTTATTGTTATTTCTTCAATGGATATACAGTGAAACTTGAATAATTTGAACTTGTTTAATTCGAAATTCTGGATAATTCGAATTTTTTAGTTGGTCCCTTGAATTTTGTATTAAAATAACGTTAAAAAATCATGGATAATTCGAATTTTTCATACGATTACTTATAAAAATACGATTACCAAAATATTACAGTAAAATTTGTTCCAGAGATTTTTCTCAGCTAAAGTGCATCATTTTTTTTAACAGTCTTTCAAAAAAAGGATAAGGAAATACAAGAATATTTCCTACCTACACTGTAAAAAATGCCAGAAATTCTCTGTAATTTGAGAAAATACGCGTAATTTGCGAAAAAGTTACGTTGTCAGAACGTATTTTCTCAAATTACAGAGAATTTGTGGTAGCAAATAGGACATTTTTTACAGTGTAGTGCATCACAAGATATGGTCCATATACATGAACTTCAAGGGTTTTTTTTTTTTATTGAAAGTCATGTCTATTGTAGGAGATTCTGTTTTTGTATCAATTGATGGGATGAAGTCATATGCTATGACACAAAGATTGTACTTAAAGAAGCAATCAAAAATATGTGACTATTTTAAAAATGTGTTGAATAATTAAGCTCGTAAAAAAATATTGATTTGATGGGAGGGGCTTAATGATGCAGTATTCTTAGATATAAAGTTTACTTCAGTGGCGCACCCAGAATTTCCGTCTGGAGGGGGCAGAAGAATAATTGCAGAGCTGCCAACCTAATCCGGGAAACTGTTAGTACCGCCCCTTTTTCTACACCACTTAATTTTTAAAGTAATTTTCTTCAAATGTATTTGCGATGAATTACGAAGAAAAAAACTCTAAGAAATGACTGGCGTAGAAAAAGGGGCGGTACTAACAGTTTGCCCCGGATTAGGTTGGCAGCTCTGTAATTGGGCCCTTTAGTATAGAAATAGGTTTATGGGCATGGGCACATACGCGCTCATACAGTCAGCAGTAAAAGTATCTGAACACTAGCAATAATCCCTGTCTAAAAAAAGTACACTTAATACTGCTTTGTTAAATAAATCCTTGTCGAGTCATGTTCTTAGTCAGTCTAAGAACATGATTCGACAAAGATTTATAAAGCAAACAGTATTAAGTGTACTTTTATGACATCGGAATTATTGGCTAGTGCTCAGATACTTTTGCTGTCGACTGTACATATAGTAAAGAATCTGCTTTAAACATTTTTTTTTAAATAAATAAACGAATGAATGAAACTGAATTTATATCAGTATATAAATATGCTAAGTTACAGTAGTTTGGTTAGTTGGGGTTGGCATTAAGCTTACAAACATAAAGTTGTAGGCTCATCTATGATTTAAAAAAAAATAAAAAAATGTGTACAATATGACAAGCTGGTGAACATAAAATTCGCCCGAAATGAAATGCCCTCCCCCCATATTTTCATTGAAAATAAAATTTGATCAAATTTAATGCTCCTCTGCAATGCAGTAACACATAAGCAACTAAGAAATTTTAATAATTATAGCCAAATAAAAGATACAGTTGTGATATGTAGGAATTACAACAAAATTTCAGTGAAAATTTTTACAAGGCTATTTTTATTTAATTATCTGGAGTATGGGGGCGATGCTTCTTCTGGGTTCGGTTAACAGAAACAAGTTGGGTGTAGTTAACACAGCAAGCAGGGCGCAGAACCTCTTAATATTCTAAAACATTAATTCTAATATGTAATATATTACTTAGAACTTTATTTTGTTCAGTTAGCAAATATTTCAAGCGTTACCTTTCTGAGTAATATCATTACAGGCTATTGTACTCCAGTATAATATATAGAATTTGAATTTTTATAACAGGAAAAAATTGCATTATCTAAAAACAGAGCTTAGATTTCATTAACATCAGAGGCAAAAATGAAATGTTCTACGTACCGTAATAAAAAAATAAAGTGATCCCACCCTCCCAAGCATCTGTAAAATAACTTATCGTTAACGGGGTATTTTTCTATTTTGAACAGTAAACTACACTTTTTGGCATTCCTCTAAATTGTTATGTTTTTAGAGAAATAATTTTACGTATTTGTGATTAAATCAATTAAATTTTATCTTCAGCAATTGTTTCGAAATTTCGCTAGCATGTTTATGTGCTAGTGGCATTTACAGAGTTTAACACGAATATGCAAATTCCATTTTCAATTTAAAATATTGTTTCAGAGGAACGACAAAGAGCAGGGCTAATTTTTATTTTATATTAGCGAGAATTTTCATTTGCCAATGGGAATGTGTTAATTTTGCCCAGGGACAAAACAAACTTTCATAAATGTGCTATAAATACTCAAAAATTAAAATACAAAATTGTAGGAGCCTGTATACCATTTTTCTGACTAATACATCCCTGCTTACTTCCACATCCGATTGCTCCTTTTGCCTGACTTTTTAGATACTCCCTCAATTTCATGAAAACAGTATATGCTTTAGGACCCTAGAAGCCCTTGCCTAAAAACTGCAGTGGAATGTTTTCAACTAAAAAACAATGAACTAGTTTATTGTTTTTGTGTTTGACAGTAAGAATTTCAAAAATTCCTAATACTTTTTAATGTATAATTTATGAACTTTATTTTTTCTTACAATATCTGTGTTTGAATAATATTTTTTTCATGCATGTTTAAAATTTTCTACCATGTCAGCTGGTTCTGGAGCGGGCTTGAGCCCCCTAAGCCCCCTCCGTGGGTGCGCCACTGGTTTACTTATATGTTAAATCTTTGATCATAGAGTTTTATATTTTTAATTTATCTATTCTTTTTGACAGAATAGTATATGTAATTCGAATTTTTGGATATTTCGAATTTTTCTCTGGTCCCTTCAACTTTGAATTATCCAAGTTCTACTGTATATATATAAAATTGTGGAGTTTGACTCCCCTGTATAGATGCCCTGCTCTTCCTCGGACATCAATCTGGGAGCGCTACTGGATAGCTCACTTTCATTTATAGATTTATTGCTATCTCTTTTGATTCAAATGTCTTTTAATGTGCCATTGGAGAAAAAAAGAATGTGCAGTTTTATGTAGTTACTTTGCTACTGCTGATCGAGTGTGACTTTGAACATTTTGGCTTTTCTGCTCATTCTACATTATTCTCACTCATGCTGGGACATAAATTTTACTGTTCTGTGTTAAGAATGGAGAATCAAAAAGTTCATTTTTATCATATTATGCTCTTTTATTCCAAAAAATTAAAAATGCTAGTCAGATTTATTATAAAGTTTGTGCAGCGTGTGGACTAAGTGCTGTTTCCGATAATATAGTTTGAAGATGGTTTGAGAAATTTTTAGCCTTGATTCCTGCTTTAGACACCAACTTTGCAGCTTTAAAAATAGGAAGATTTCTACCCTGAAATAGGAAAATTTAAAAATTATATTTTTAAACCGTTTTAGGATAAATTTGATTTTCACTACAATAAAGTCCTTAAAAATTTTTCCAAGGATTATAACATAATAAAATCAATAAAAGCCAGGTTTTTTTTTTTTTTCTTTAATATTTAATGCATTAATATAATTATACTCAAAGTCAATCTTCTAAATATGTCCTTTACCAGTCTAATTTAGTAACACAGTATTTTGAATTTGAGGGGAAAAAATTGCACTAATGTATTAGAAACCCACATTGTACATTTCCTATCTTATATTTTCAGCTAATAATATTATGTATCTTATATAAGATCTAACATTTTTTTATTTCATATGATATTGTATATTTTAAACTTATTGAACAAAAAGAATCAGTAATAAAAGTAAAATTAATAAGCACTTCTATTGCTTTATTGCTTCTAAAATCTAATAAAACAAGTTTATTATGAATGTTCTTTTGTTGTAGATTGAAAATTACAGGATATTTGATTGCCAGTCGCTAGCTGGAGGTAGGGGTGTCAAAAATAATTACATAAGTGAACTATTGAACAAGTCTACTTCTTTATGGGTTCTAGAATGTAATAAAGGATGATTAAAAATGAATATTGGCATTTATGTTGTGGATGAAGAATGATTGGGAATCGAAATGTTTCTGCAGAGCATTTGATCACTGATCGCTAGTTGTAGAAGGGAGAAGGGTAAAAAAATAATTTATTACATGAGCAAGAAATATTAAACAATTCTACTACTTGGTTCAAAAATCAGATTAAGCAAGTTTAAAATGAATATTGACATTTATGTAGTGGATAGAAAAAAAACTGAGGAATGGAAGGCTTCATGGAGTGTTTGATTATCCATCATCAACGGGATTTCTTTTTTTAACGAACAATATCTGTAACTCTCCAAAAGTGGAAAAAATTAATTAAAAATTGGAAAAATTCCACCCAAATCACAAAAGTTGGCACCTAGAGAGAGTTGGCCAGAGAGAGTTGTACAGAAGACAGCGGAAGGAGCAGCAGCTTCAAGAGACAGGGTCTTTTAATTCTTCATGTTTAAATTTAATTTAAGAATTAATAATGTAGTTTTTTTTTTTTATATTCTGTGTTTTGTGATGTTATGTTTTGTCTTTGAATAAATAAAGATCGATGTCAACATACCTGAATGTATTCTTCAAAAGAATCTACATATGTATGACTACAGGGAATATTGGAGCCGTTTCACAGGATGTTTTGTGTTACCCACCGTATTTGCCCACACCAGACCTGACCCTTTCAGATTTTATCTCTTCAGGCCACTTTAAAATTCTTTGAAAGGCCAAGTGTTCACTTCTATAAACACTATCAAACAGCACATTTATAACCCCCCCCCCCCCCAAAAAAAAAAGCTGATTTTTATATATAATATTTTTTTTCTCTATTAAAATAATAATAATAGAGAGGAATTTTCCACCTATTAAAAAATTAGTAAAATGATGGTTTTGTTATTCAATAAAATTGTCTTTGTTCTGCTTTATTGCTATTTATCATCAAAAAATGACAGGACCTTCAATATTATATTTCATATGAAATCAAGTATAAATGTTAAAAGAAAAAAAGTTTTTTCTTTTAACATATAGGAATAATGAAAATAACTTTAAATTCAAGCAATACATATACAGCTTTTGAAAATTTAATCCTTTTACTATTAGAAATACTGTAAAATAAATAAATTTTAGTTTTTTTTTTTTTCCTAAGAAAGATAAGAATAAAGGGAAGTATGAAAGATATAGTATCAAAGAAAATTGCCGTTGTGTGCTTTAACCCAGGAGGAATTCTTTTTCACAAATAAAATTTGTATGCAGATATGTTTTAAATGTATATTGTGTCACAGTTGCAGGGCATTCCACAGACTTTTTTTTTTTTTAAACATGATAGTGTTTTATGAATTGGTAACATTTTTGAGTGTTTTGATCTGACAAAAAATTAAAAAAAAAAAAAAAAAAAAAAACCTCCACTTTCATTTCAAAGTAAAGAATTAAGATATTATTAAATGATTGCACATCAAAATACAAGGGCCAGTTTATGATCAAACTAGACAATTAGAGAATGAATGAAGGAAACTGCTAAAGTGTGTATTCTAAATAGTTCTAGTGTGCAAAATAAGACTAATGTGATGAATCAAATCAAAACAATCTGAGCAAGTGAACAACCATTCCAGGTACCTGTAATAAACATAAAACTTTTCATTACCAATTTATTCTATTTTTGAAAATAAGATTGTTTTCTTTCCATGTGTCACATGACCAGTCTTGAAATCAAATCTGATCTTATTTCACGAAAAATGACTTATACTGCCTTCCCTTTCCTCTAAATATGAGGAGGAAAATCCTTGTGAGTTTAAATTAAACATGAAATCCTATCTGTAATCCTATCAGCATATAATTAATATATATATATATATATATATATTTCCCTTTTCCTAAATAAATGATTACATCTTTGAAAATATTAATAAAACTTTATTTAAAAAACTAAAATAGAATAAAATGTATGCACATAGATAAATAAGAATAAATTAATATTGTTTAATTCAATACAGAAGATCTTATGTCTTTGATATGATCCTGCAATCCCATTGAAACATTTTGGTCAACAATTTTTTGAGGAAGACATCCCTATAAAAGAAAGAAAAACACATTTTTTTTAACAATGTTAATAATTTATAAAACGTGCCAAAAGATCATTAAAACTTTAAAAAATTATTTTAAAAAAATAAATAGTGATTTAAAAAAATAAATAAATAAAATTGCAGTTTGCACGAAAAGCATTAGAGGACAATGGATTTTTTCCCCAAGAATCCCCCCCCCCCCCCAAAAAAAAAAAAAAAAAAAAAAGAACTGAGGTAAGATTCAGTATCCCTAGATATAAAATGGTGCATTATCTAGAGTCCTTTTACTAAGCGAATTTTGGCAGTTGTTGATTCATCAATATTATAATTAAGTTTAACAAATAATGCTTGTTTCAAAAGGAAAGTATTTTTCTGAAAATGCCAATAAATAGCAGCATCAAACAATTCAAATTATTCTATTTTAATTTGATTATCTACCAATAAATATTCGGACACTTTCAAATTTAGATGTTTTGTCAAATATCTAGAAAAATTCTTTAGGAATTGTCTTGAAACTCTGTGAGCATAAAGAACATATTGTACCTCATATATTTCAGCAAAAGTTTTGTCCTGAAGAGAAAAAAGGGACCAGTAAAAAATTAAACAAAAATCAAAATTAATTAAAATACAACAAAAACATTGCTTCATTACTGGCTGCATAGCTGTTTTCCTTGGAGTGCCCTCTGCTTTGTCAATGCTTTGCCTTATAGAATATACTGCAAAAGTTTGGTGTTTACTTCACTCTTCACCTCTCTTCTCGAGCAGGTGGTGCCACTGCACGTCAAATACCAGTCTTTGATTTGTAATCATTAACAGAGTTAACGTTATGGATAATTTCAATGGTTTTGCAGTAAAATGCGTAGGCTGGATTATTATAATTCGTTGTTTTTGTGGTGTGACTTAACTGGATGTCTATGCTATTTTGACAAGTTTTAGCTAGGGCGGTAGTGCTTTTCCCATATTTAATATCATTTTGATGTTTCTTCAATCTAGTTTTAATTTTGCATTTTGACATTCCTATGTAACACCCAGTTTCATGATTTTGATACTTAAACAGAATTTTATACATGCCAGTTGTTTCATGGGGGAAGGGGTGTCTTTTTCACTTCTTAATTCTTGATATATGTTAAGATTATTAACATATATCAAATTATAAGAAGTGATAAAGACCCCCCTCCCCTTGTTGAAACTACTGGCATATATAAAATTCCGTTTAAGTATGAAAATCATTAAGCTGGGTGTTACATAGGAATGTCGAAACGCAAAATTAAAACTAGATTGAAAAAAAATCAAAATTAAATTGAATATGGGAAAAGCACTACTGCCCTATCTAAAAATTATCAAAATAGTAACATAGGTATCCAGTTAAGTCACGCCACAAAAATTTCAAATTATAATAATCCAACCTATGCTTTTTACTGCGGAGCCATTGAAATTATCCATAACCTTAACTCCGCTAATGACTACAAATCAAAATCTGCTTTTGACCTGCAGTGGTGCCACCTGCTCGAGAAGGGGGGTGAAGAGTGAAGTAAACACCAAACTTTTGCAGCACATTCCACAAGGCAAAGCACTGACGAAGCAGAGGGTCCTCCAGCAAAAGCAGTTATGCAGCCAGCAATGAAGTAAGGTTTTGTTGTATTTTAATTAAAGATGCTTCATTTTTATTAAGCTTAAATCAAAAAAAAAAAAAAAAAAAAAATGAAAAAAAATGTTTTGCATCACTTTGTTAAAAAGTCATGCTTGAAATGCATTTTTGCTATAGCATGTGATTATGAGGATTATTCTAATTACCTGTATAAATTTTTATGAAGCTACCACATATATTCATTGTCATATAATGGTTTCTTTAAAAAACTGCAAAAAAATACCACTTTTTTGATTATAACACAAAGTATTAATTGAAACCAGTAAAAGCTACAACATCAGAAACACCGAAGAAAAATATTTGGGAAGCAGACAGCTGTTTCCAAAGCCTTTAGCGTAATGTCTTCAGTGTTCTGACATTGTAGTTTTTACTGGTTTCAATAATCCAGCGTCAAGTCTCCTTTTAATACATAAGGTATTGGATCCAGTTCAAAGCCATCTTTAGGAAATTTGGCATACTACATTAAACACAGTATTCTGCAATCAGGATGCAAATATGTTAAATACATTTATGTTTGTGAAAATTACAACACCATGAAAGAATTGTTAGAAATTAATTAAATTTATTCCACATATTATAGATAGTAGTACAAATAAATGGTCAAATGTACATGACAAAAAAAAAAAAAGAATGTCTGTAATCAGTACTTTGTGTATCTGCCACACTGAGAGCCTGTACACGTTGTGGCAATGAATCATACAGGTTCTGAATGTAATCCTGGGGAATGGCATTCAAGATAGTTTCAACTTGATGCCAAAGTTCAGTCTTACTCAGCACTCCACCAGTTGTACGAGCGAGTTGCCGACCAATAAAATCCCAGACATGGTCGATGGGCGACATCTCCAGGGAATAAGCAGGCTATAGAAAAAGCAAAACCTGTTGTCCACTGAAGAAAGCTTGTGCAGTCTGAGAAACATGTGCATGGGCATTATCCTGCTGAAATACATCGAAGAATGGGAAGGACCTCAGGCTCCAAAATTTCCCTTATGTAGTAATCACTGTTGAGATTGCCCACAATGTGCACTAGATGGGATTGATAATTATAGGTACCGAAAAGCTCCCCATACCATGATGCTAGGTTTTTGTGCAGTATGACGATGGATCTGGTATGACTGTGGGAGCAGACATCCCCCCCCCCCCCGTAATGTCCGACATGTACTCTGCCATCACTGTACTCCAGATTGTAGCAAGATTCATCGGAGAAAACAATTTGTTGCCACTGGGCACGCCAGGTGCTGTGCTGCAAAGCCCATTGAAGTCTGAAGTCAAAGATTTTTCTCTCTTTTTAATGGTAAATAATTACTATTATAAATTTATGCTTCATCATTAATTTTAACACACATAATTATTATACTTTTTTTTTTTTTTTAGACAGATAAAAATAGGGTGGGGAGGAACTTTTACTTACTGATTTTTCAGTTTTTAATCTTCTTAGATAGATAAAGATATAACCACTTACCAATAGATTATTCCATGATTTTTCCAATAAAAAATTAAGGAACATATTGCGGGTTACATTATTGAGAAACAGAAAGGAAAACTTAGTTCTCAAACAGAAATGTGTGTATAAACCAACATTTTCATCCTTCCCCCCTTCCAAAATAAAAGAAGTTTTTGTAAATGCCAGTTTTGCAAATGCAACAAATAAATAATTTTTCTTTCTCTCTTATATATTTTTTCTCCTGCTGTTGATTTATGCGACCTAAAATGACAGTCCTTTGGTGGACTGCAAATTGATGGCTACCGGGCTGCATGTGGTCCCCGGGCCACAGGTTATTCACTTCTACTTTACATATATATTTTTAGAAAGTAAAGAGAATAAAATATAGTAAACTCTTGGTTAATAAGCATTCAACTAATGGGAAAAAAACTTCTTTGTCTCTTACAATAAATCATTTTAAAATATTTGCTGCTATTTTAGGAAGCTTATGGTTTTAATTTTCAAGTAATCAGAGTCCAATTTAAAATAATATAAAACAATGTTGTTATTTACAAGGGCAAATGTTGTAAAAGAAATAATGTAAAAAGCTGTCACATATTCGGACAGAGTCTACCACTGAACCTAAGGGGATGTTTATTCGGTATTTTATGAACAAACAAAACCCATATGAAAAGCAAAGGGGCATTTAATAACAAGAGAGCACATTTGTAGTATTTTACAGTATATATTCATGGACATAAGTGATGGGATATTTACAAACTTATAAATTTTTGTTGAATATCTGAAGAAATACTTCATATTCCTCTTGAAATTTTAAGGGTAAAAGAAATATTATACCACATATTCCAACAAAAGTTTTGTCCCGAATGCAAAAAGGGGACAATTTACAAACTAAGTTACCAAGTTACAAATTAACTTGAAAAAAAGAAGTTTGATACCACCCAGTAAAAAGTGTTTGAAATAAGTTTTAGCTGTAGATTATCAGCTTTCTTTTAATTATAGATATAAATTTTTATGATAATTGTTTGTATATTAACACAGAGATACGATTGTTTCTTTAACTCTTTCTGCCCCAAGAGTATGAAATTTTCCTCTACCTCAGAATCCCGGACAAACAGCCGAGAACTTATTCCCCACAGAAGGAGATAGCAGCTTCTTTTTCTATTCATGCGACTCATTTCACCACACCTTAAAATTAGCGAAAGAATGAAATATTGTCTGGTCAAGTTTCACGGCAGAGTGTAAGAGAGAGTGCAATATATTTTCCATGAAATGTCTGCTGCTATCACCAAAAAGAATTCTTCTGCTTTCAAAACTCAATAAATATTACAAGAAATTAAATTTACATAGTATTTATGCAATGCCATAAAGCAATTATTATATTGTTTATAATAATGATAATTAAAACTCAAAGCATTTTATTTTGTTTATTTTAAGATAGGAAAAATACAGTGTTTCTAAAAACCTTATTTTATAAATTTCTTTTTCGGCCAAAATATATTGTTTATTTTTATAAAAAATAACAGTTAACAGAAGTGTAAAGAATTATTAAATCACTGTGTTAAAAAGAATGCAAGCTTAATTTATTACATATACATACATTCATACACATACACATATATATATATATACACACACACTGTGTCCCAAAAGTTTAGACAATCAATAAAATTTGCATTAACATAAAAGGTAATAAGGTATAATTAAAATTCGCGAGATAGGTAATAAATAAAAACAGCTTTGCTGATATACACATATAAATTAGGATCAAAGGTTTGAAATTAAAAAATGCACATTAAATTATATAAAAATGCGCTGTCCCAAAAGTATAGACACAATACAACATTACATGTTTTCTTTTCCATTTTTGTTCACAGAATAAAACATTTTTACTGTCGTCTGCGTCTGTAAATGCAGAATAATTTTTCCTTTTAATTGAAATATCGTCTGCTATATTTTTAGCATAATAATTTAATGTGTTCAATGTATTGTTTTGTTTGTGATTCGGAAACGACGTTTCCTGTGTATTCTGATAAAAATACCACATTCTAAAGAAATTTCTAAAGATGAAATTACAGTAGAGTCTCGATTATCCGAGTTAATGTGGACCGAGCTCACCTCGGATAAGGGAAAAACTCGGTTAAACCGGAATTACATAAATGGATTTCTAAATAAATGACTGAAATATTAATTTATACAGAATTTATTAATTAAATGGTATACTTACAATTTTTATTGATATCCACTGGTATTACTTGTAGTAGAATAAAAACAGGGAATGCAATTGTTCATTTGAAATAGTCCTTAATAATTTTTTGTTTGTGAATTGATAACCGTTTCTTGGCTGCAATATTACGCCATTTAGTTAGATTCATTAGGATTTCAGGTGTAGCCTCTTCTTGCTGCTCAATGTATTCAATAGTTTTTTCAATTGATTTTAGACCTTCAGAATGCGTAATTTTTTTCTGTTTAACACAGTTTTCATCATCACTGCTCTCTTGCTCTCGATTTTCAACCATATCTGCAATCATGTCATCTGTTATTTCTTGCTGCTCATCTGCATTCATCCACTCATCAATATCTTTCTCAGTAAGAGATTCAGAAACAGGAAGTGTTTTTGCCAAGCTCAATAATGATTCGTCATGAGATGCTTCATTTTCATCATTTGGCTGCACTTCTGATTATAAAATTTTCCGCCACGATTTCTGTAGAGTCGTTGATTGAATTTCTTCCCATGCTTCGGCTATCCAATACACGGCATCCTTCAGTGTAATCTCTTTAAGACATTCTGTTACTCCTTTTTCTTCAAGATCTTCAATCAACTTTCCTAACAACTTTTTTCTGTAATTTCTCTTCAAGTTCTCAAGAACACCTTGATCTAATGGCTGTACGAGTGAAGTCACATTTGGGGGCAAAAAATAAGCTTTGATATCTCCACTTGACAGTTGCTCTTCATCCGGGTGGCATGCGGCATTATCTAAAAGTAAGAGTGCTTTTCTTTCCAAATTTCTATCTTTTAAAAATATTTCCACTTTAGGGACAAATTCCTCAGAAAACCATTTTTTAAAAAGTTCGCCACTCATCCAAGCATTTTTTTGATTTCTGTAATATACAGGAAGACTCGAAATGTTTATATTTTTAAATGCTCTTGGTTTCTTAGACTTTCCGATGATCATGGGTTGAAATTTAAAAGTACCCGATGCATTACAACAATTTAAAATGGTTATTCTCTCCTTTTTTTTCTTATATCCGGGAGCTGATGATTCTTTTCTGGCAGCTAAGGTTTTTGATGGCAACATTCGAAAATTTAATCCTGTCTCATCGGCATTGAACAGTTGATCCCTACTTATATTATTTTCCTTAATAAATTTATGGAAATCTCCTTTGAATTTAACAACTGCTTCAGAATCTGCCTGCAGATAACTTTTCACCAGTTATATTCAGTTGGCGAATTCCGTAGCGTTTTTTCCACCTATCAAGCCATCCAACACTTGCAGTAAAGGGTTCATCATTATAAAATTTCTTGTGAAAATCCAAAGCTTTTGATTTTAACATTGGTCCCGATACAGGACTACCCTTTTCTCGCAATTGCGTAAACCACAAAAACAAAGCTTCAGAAGTTTTTTCAAATTCACAATGCTTCATTGTTTTTCTTACTTGGCTGCAGTTTGTTTTGTCGGCAAAATATTTTTCAATCTGAGCTCTATTTCTTTTCCAATCACCAACAGTTACTTCTCCAACACCCAGATGTAACGCAACACTTTTAATAGATTCTCCTTTGTCCAACCGCTTCAATGCTTCAATTTTTGTTTCTATCAAAACAACGATTCTTTTCCGTTTTTTGTCTTTGGAATTCATTTTTTATTAAATTTTGAAATTTTAAGCACGACACAAACGTAAAAAGTAGGACTGAAAACTGTCTTTTTCGTTTCTAGAATGTAGATAAATATCCAATATGAATTTCTTGAAAGAATGCAAGAAACTCTTTTTCAAGTGTGGGAAAGATAAGAAACATCTTGGCACACTGCCATTAAAATTAGACCAGCCCTCGGAGGAAGGATTTCTATCCTTCCTCCGAGGACCAGCCCGGAAGTCGGGAAGCTATCATTGTGTGTTTGTGGGGGGTGGAGAATTTGTCCTCTTTCTCCTTTCAATACCCTCTTTCCTTTATTAGTAATAGATCCGTCTTATCTATTCCTGTTATACTACTTAAGTGACGGCTTTTTAAAATTTGGCTCTGCAGTACAATTGAGTGTAATCTTTTCCTGATCCAGAATTCCATCAATCACAGAATACAAAACCGCTTATTTAGGGCTGAGTACATACAACTGACACTCCTCAGTACATTGTTAAATTGAAAGAGAGATAATTCGAATTAAAAATTGCCTTAGCCAAAGAAAGTGTAAGGTAGAAGTAGAAAAAAAATAAATTCTTAAATTCTTAATTAAAAAAAAAAAATTATTATTTTTTTTTTTTAGTACCTCGGTTAAACCGAAACTCGGTTAAGCGGGACTCGGATAATCGAGACTCTACTGTATTAAGATTTTACAGTTAAAAGCGCAAGGACAAAATCCTGTACAAATATCGAAAAGAATAAAAATATCCTTGAGCAGTATTTACAGAATTCTAAGATCAGGTGGAACATGGAATACTCAAAAGAGAGTCGGAAGACCAAAGAAAACAACGTTACGTGATGATAGAATGTTATTAAAAAAGGCTTCAGTTGATAATTTATCAGTACGTGCAATTGCATCAACTTTCAGAATTTCAAAAAGTACTGTACACATAAGAATTAAGGGCCCTCTTCACTCACAGCGGCCGGAAGCCGAAACTAATGTTATTCAATGGGAAATTTTTCTTTACAAATAACTTATTAACTAATACATATTTTTAAATTCTGTTTTCACATTCTGAAAGTTCCCAGCTGTTAAATTGACGCACCTTTTCTAAAATATTATTTTTTTAATTTTTTATATTTTATTTTGAAGCTGCAAAATATGAATTTTCAATATGTGAAATTTTTTCATTTTACAATTTCGAAATAAAATATTAAAAATTGAAAAATTACATTTTTAAAAAAGGTCCGTCAATTTAACAGTTGGGAATTTTCTGAATGTGAAAACAGAATTTAAAAATATGTATTAGTTAATAAGTTATTTGTAAAGAAATTTTCCCCATTGAATAACATTGGCTCGGGCTTCCGGCGACGGTGAGTGAAGAGGGTCGTTAAAGCTTCAAAACACATTGTTTACAAGAGAATGAAAGCAAAACCTTACTTAAAGCAGAGACATAAAGATGCACGCCTAAAGTGGGCTAGAAAGCATATGCCATATGGTGAAAAGTGGCTTTCTGTCATCTTCAGTGACGAAAAGAAATGTAATTTGGACGGCCCTGACGGTTATAAATTTTACAATTGATATCTATCAATTGTCCTCACACATAAAAAATTGTTAATTTTATAAATATAAATGCTTATTTTTCAAGATATAACTTTTAGCTTACCTTTTTCTTTAAGTTTATTAAAAGTTTACTTGTTTTATTTACTTAAAATTCGGTCAGCCATCTTTGCCTGCATCACACCCTGACGATCGATGTTTGTTTACATCTTTGCCATTGCCACTTCTATTGAAATAGTTATAGTAAATTATATTTTCGGCTATGACCGTTAAGTGGCAATAGCGATGTATTGTTTATATGCAGATTTTGACTTTTCAGTCAGTATAAAAGGATTGTGGCGTGTGTGTTAGATTGCAGTTCTCAGCAGTGGTCAGCCTGTCTTCAATTAGAAATGAAGTAGTAACAGTTTGGAATAATTGAGCAGCTTTAAGCTGTTGGTGAGCTAAGCACTGGCAGGTGTGCTTTTAGCATGTTACAGCAAAGCTTATTAAGTTCTATTTGGCTGTTGCATTTTATATTTTTGATGGCTGCCATTGTTATAAGTTTTACATATGTTAATTGTTAAATTTTGTTAAGTTTGCTCCTTGTTAAAAAGGATAAAGTTTAAAGTTTTTCGTCGTTCGCGAATGTACGAAAACTAAAATTAAAATTGATAATCGATGTTTAAGATGAGGCTGTTACATTTGATAATTTAATTGATGTTGAGAATGTTTAGTAACTTTTTAAGTTACATTTGTTCAAGTTTGAATTTTTTTTTGAATCAGAATCTTTACTTAATAAAGCTATAAATCTGCTGGTATTCAATAATAAATTTAACTGAGTTAAGGGGTTAGTGATATATAATGGTGATCTCGATCTGACAATAGAATTAATAATGTGCAAGTTATAATATGCAACCTTCAGCTACATGATCTTGTTTCTGTGATCAACTTGTTGATAGTGGAAGTGTAGTTCATCATCCTCTTTCCCGCTGGTCAACTCTGCGATCGCGGAGTCTTTGTAGTTATACAACGAATTGTGATTGTGGTTCAAGTGTATTATGACAGATGTTCCATTATGGCTTGTTATCAACTATAGAATAAGGTAACTTTAATTCTGTTATACTTTGAAAATGTTTTGATATATTTTTTTTGTGTTTTACTAAATAAAATTTGTTCTTGCTTAAAACTTTTGTATTTGATGAGTTATCTAGTTTAAGACACTGGTCGGGTTATTATTATTGGAACCCTTAAAGCTAATTAAGTTTTTACTGCGTGCTATCTGCATAATAAAAATTAATTAAAAGATAGACCTTTAGTCTATGTCATTTGGTTATGGGCTTGTTTTTTGAGGGTGTCATTTGTTTTAAACTTGACCAGTTGTTTTTCTTGTTTACTGTATAATTGATAATTTGTAACTATTTAAAAATGGCTTATAATATTATGCCTCAAATTACCAGGTTAAATTCAACTAACTATGCTGGTTGGAGGTGTGACATTAAATTTTTGCTTATGGAGAAAAACGCGTACGACATCGTTATTGGTGTCGAGAAAGAACCTAAAGTTAGTGAAACCATGACTGAGGAGGCAGTGCATGACTTTAAAAGAAGGCAGAATGCTGCCATGTCAATTTTATATCTAAATATCGATACTGAGTTTAGAAGTTTAATAAGTGAATGTACTGACCCCTCAGAAGCGTGGAAAATCTTAAAAGTTAACTTCCAGCCAGATAGTAGAAGTCACCATATGAAACTTTTCTGAAATTATGACATGTTTTTTAGGCGAATCTATTGGTGTTTTTGCAGCTAGAATATTGATAGAAAGCTTAAAAACTTTACTTATTGTTTCTATCACTTGTCCTCACAAATTACTCAAAACATTTTTTATAGAACATAATATAAATAGAATATAATAAATGACTGTTTAAATTATTTAAAAACCTTTTTGAGTGCTTTTAAAACACTCGTTAAACTTTATTTAATGTGTTCGTTTTGCTTTACTTACTTTCTTTTCCTGACTCCGTTTTGTTTACATTCTTTAGACATCGCGGTACAATCTTATTGCCAGATCCATTACTATCAAGAGTTTGTTCGGAGATTGCATGTTTTCACCACTGAATGGCGTTGACGGCGGTTGAATATTTATGCCGTGTTGAGCCGTGATTGGCTGTTTGCTCTTTGATCATACTGCATGCTTTAGACACTATTATATAAATAGAGGTGTTTTATTTTGAGTTGGTGTGGTGAATTCGACTGGTAAAGATGCTATTGTAGATTTTTCTGTTTTGTCTGAGGCTGGTCCTCGTGAATTTATTTATTCAATTAGCATTTAATCGTTTTAAGGACGCAGTCGTTTAAAATGTTAAATAGTTGTCAAAGTATGTAAAGTTCATTTTCCAAGTTAGCGGCGATAATTGTTTTGAAGTTATCAGTTGTTAAATTATGTATGTTTAAATGACGGCTAGGAATTTAAAAAGCAAGTTCATTTTGGCTGTGAGTTTTTTGAAGATTACAGTGTTTGTTTGAACTGTATTCTTTTGAATGTCATCCTAGACTGTTCCAATTTTTCATGCTATGTGTCAACCAGGCGACCATAGCTTCTTCACGAACAGCGTGCTGTGTGTCAACCAGGCGACCGCAGTTCTTTTTGAACATTGCTTGTGAATATTTTTAACCTACCAAGTTTTTTCCGTTTTTTCCTATACTATGTGTCAACCAGGCGACCATAGTTTTTTTTCAAGTTGCAGCTTCATCAATTATCAGTTATTATCAAGTTTAAATATCATCAGTTGTTTCTTGCAATCGTTTTATCGTTATATGCGATGTCTCATTTAGAAAATCTGGGAGTCAGGAATTTTTTAAAGGTAAAGCCTTCTTATAAATTAAAAATGTTAGATTTAATTTATTGGTCAGTTCAGTTGTTTTTGAAGTTAACTTTTTGATAACCTTTGAATATAAATATTGTTTTTTCATCTACATTTGTTGAGTTTCATAGCTAAAACTAATTGTTAAATATTTTTTCTATTTGTTATTGTTGGTTTTTTGAATCTTTAAAAGTTTTTTAATAAAAATGTTTAAACTGAATTTGACTTTGTTTTACTTGTCAAATTTTTCCTTTAAGTTACACTAGTTATTAAATTTATTAAACTTTCACTGTATATCTGCTTAAATATAATGGAAATAAAAGTTTGACTTTTTATAAGTCTTATTTATCAAATATCTAAAATTGCTGATCAGTTAAAATCCATTAATAAACCTATTGCAGATGAATATATTTGTTTTCAAGTGTTGAGATATTTACCTGATAAATTTGATCAGGTTGTTCAGCAAATTCTTTATTGGCCTGATAAGGACTTTACATTTAAGAAAATTATTATTGAACTTTGTGCCGAGGAAACACGTCTCCAACTTAGGAATTTTGATAAAAGTAGAATGGAATTTTCTATTGAGGCCCAAAATGTAAAATTTAAACGTAGGCCTGTTTTTACTTGTTAGAGGTGTGGAAAAAAAGGCCATGTAATTAAAGATTGTAAAGTTAAATTAAATAATGATCTAGCTGCAAAAGAAAAGGAAAAAACACTCAGAAGTAATTTTTCCAAGAGGGGTGGCTCTAGTCAGCAGTCAAAACGTGATAAAACTCCTACTCGTAAAGCTCAAAATTTTATTGCAGAAGCAAATTTAAGTAGTTTTGATAGAGAGGGAAGCTGGGCTTATGATACAGCAGCCTCTCATCACTTCTGCAAAGATAAATCCTTTTTTTGTAACTTTTCTGAAATTTCTGGTGATGAGTTACACGTGGCTGTTGATGGTGTCACTTTTCCCATTACTGGTAAAGGTGAAGTGGAGTTAAGTTTTAATGGGACTGTTATTAAACTCTGGAATGTTTTGTACTCGCTGAACTTGAGAAAAAATCTTTTGAGTGGTTCTAGATTCGACCAGGGTGGTGCAAAATTTATTGGCGAGGCTGGCAAAATAAACGTGGTCGACAAGTACGGTGATTTTCTTTTCTCAGCTAAACTCCATGACGGGATTTACTACACTTTTCCTAAAGTAATTAAAAGTAAGCATAATGTTAAATGGAATGGGGGGCAGAATTCTAATGAAAATTTAAATGATAATGCTTAAATTTCAGCTTCTCCTGTAATAAAACCTGTTAATATAAAATATTTTGATACCTGGCATCTTCGTTTTGATCATCTAAGCCCTGATTTAATTTTTAATACTATTCGTAATTCTGCTGTTAAAGGTCTGCCCAATTTAAAATCAGTTGATAATTTTTTTTGTGATCCCTGTCATGTGAGTAAGCAAAATCGTATTTCTTTCAAACCTTTAAGTCATTCTTCTTCCAAAAAACCTTTAGATCGACTTTTTATGGATACTTGGGGTCCAATTAAAATTCCTGGTAAAAAAGGTGAATGTTTCTTCTTGTCTATAATAGATGATTTTTCTGGTAGATCATCCGTTTACCCTATCCAGGAAAAATCTATGTGTTTTGAGGTCTTTAAGAGACATGTTTTAAGGGCCGAAAGGTTTTTGGGAACCAAGTTGAAGTCGATCAGAACTGATAATGGTAAGGAGTTTGATAATGATTCTTTTAAGGTTTTTTGTAGAGAAAATGGAATAAATCATGAATTGACCAACTTTTACACACCAGAAGAAAATGGAGTTTGTGAAAGGTTCAACCAGACAATCATGAACTGTGTTCGGGCAATGTTAAAATCCAGTGGTTTGTCTGATGATTTTTGGCCTGAAGCATGTTTACATTTTAATTATACATGGAACAGGGTTTGTCACGATGGGATCTCTAAAACTCCATTTGAACTCTATTCAGGAAACAAGCCTTCTGTCCGACATTTAAGACCATTCGGTACTTTGACATATGTGGGTGTCCCAAAGGTCAGGCGCAAGCACAAGTTAGACTCCAAATCAAAACGTGGTGTCCTTGTGGGCTATGCATTACGTACTCGTGGTTACAGGGTCTGGTTGGAAGACGAGAAGAAAGTTGGAGACTATAAATGTTTCTTTTGTTGAAAGCGGTGATGTTTTACGCAGTGGAGCGGTGATGGGCGACTTCTTTTGAGTTGGTGCTTGTCCCAGAGGAACAACCACGGCCCGTTGACCGGTACCATCTTCCTGGTCTGGAGCCTGGTACCTCTGGGGTCTTGCCCAGCGAGACTGAAGGTGTTGTCCCAGCCGTCTCTCCTGTTACTCCTGCTCCTCATGTTACTCCCCATACTACTTCTCCTAACTGGATGACCAATCCCATATGGTACCGGAAGGTTGTACCTCGACCTAAGGGAAAAAAGGTGGATATTTACTATTATCCTGATGGAGAGGGTAAAAGGTGTTGTCTAAGGTCACCTAATGATGTTGAAAAATTTTGTAATTCAAATAGTATTGATTTTAACCCTGCTGATTTTGATTTTTCTAAATTTAATAGTTTTTCTGGTGTTGTTAATCCTATTATTATAACTTCCGCGTCCAGCACGACTAGTTGACTAGATGTGGTGGTCCCGAGAACGTATAAACAGGCTTTAAAATCTGCACAGTCTGAAGAGTGGCATGGGGCTATGTTGGAGGAATTGGAATGTATGGCCACGAGAGGTGTCTGGCATCTTGTGAAACTCCCTGAGAACAAAACTGCGTTGGGAAACCGCTGGGTTTACACGGTAAAGCGTGACGAGTCGGGCAACATTGTCAGATACAAGGCCAGATTAGTCGCGCAAGGTTTCAACCAGGTCCAGGGTGAATCCTATGTTGAGACCTTTTCGCCTGTGATAAATTTTTCTGTTGTTCGATTCTTTTTCTCCCTTTTAGTCTCATACTGCGGTTGGTTTAATGTACAGTACGATGTTAAGTGTGCCTATCTGTATGCTCCCTTAAAGGATGAGATTTACATGAGGCAACCAGTTGGCTTTGCTGAAAAAGGTAGAGAGGACTGGATCTGTAAGCTAGATAGAGCACTGTACGGTTTACATCAATCAGGCAGACTGTAGTTTTATGAATTAAATAAAGTATTGTTGGAACTTGGTTTTAATAAGTTTGAAAATTGTAACTGTGCATATTCGTATTATGATTTCTCTGTTTTATTGGTTTATGTTGGTTGATGACATCGTTGTTTTTGCTAGGACTGAATCTCAAGCTAATGATAGTTTAAGTTTATTGAAATCAAAGTTTGATTTGAAAATTTTGGGTATCACTCGCAAGTTGTTAGGTGTGGAGTTTGAGTATAATGATACAGAGGTTTTGATCCATCAAAATCAATACATTGATGAGGTCAGTAAAAAGTTTCAAAATCATCGTGTACCTATCTCCTCCTTACCTATTGTTAAAGGTATCCAGTTTTCAAAAAGCGATTGTCCTGTTATTCAAGCAGACATCGATGAGGCTTCTCATTTACCTTACAGAAATCTTTTAGGTTGTATTTCTTTTATTTCAAATCGCACAAGACCTGATATCGCATATGCCACTAACATTTTCTCACAGTTCCAACAAAATCCAGGCATTAAACATTGGCAGAGCTTACTTAAACTCCTAGGATATATAAAATACACCAGTCAATATAACATGCGCGTAGCCAGGGGGGGGGGGGTGCCCTGGGGGCCCGGGCACCTCCCCGCTCACGCACACACATTCAGTATATTTAACAAAAACATATTGAAAAACGAAAAAAGAAAAAAAAAAAGATTTGAAGGTTAAATAAAAAAAAAATGTTATCCGCGATTGTAATGAAATGCTCTCCCTCTGGTGGGCTAAGGTGAAATTACAATTAACATGCATAGCTTTCGAATTCATCTAGACGCCATTGCTAGCCGATATTTAGTTTCACATATATTTATTGAATAAAAATGAATAAATCCGGTAAAAAAGATAACACTTACTGTTGTGTGCCACAGTGTAACTCCAAGAATAAAAAAATCTAGAATTAAGCTTCCATTTATTTCCAAATGACAAATTTAAAATTTCAGTTGCTTCGGCTAATGGAAGTAAAAAATTAATCAGATGATTTGAAACTAATATTTGTTCAGCTTCAGTTAAAAATCTACTTCCAATTGAACGTTGAATAAACTGAAATATTTTTTTCAAAAGCAATCAATTTTCCATGATGTAATGGCGGAGAAATTATAGCACGAATATTAAGTAGTAACACATATAGAACAAAAATTAATACACGTGGACATTATATTTACTAACAACAGAAACTGAAAAAGCGCCATCTATCGATCATTACAAACGCGGATTACTAATGCCAATGATTCTATGCAACAAAAAGACACTTTCTTAAACATGGTGGTCAAATATATTTAAAAGAATAATCTAAATTAATCATAAATCCAAATTTACTTGCATATTTCTTACAAAAATTTGCAAAAAGATTTTTCTTGGTAAATAAAAAAAATAAAATGAAATTAGTAGTTTGTGTTTTCTTCAAGGAAAAGTGGCGATAACATGATTTAGTTTATTTAAACTCGTGGCCTTAACAAAGAGTCAAGTTTTTTTTTGTCATTTCTTTCTAATGAGCATTTTTTTTTTACTTTCTCTTACCCATACATGTTGGAGAATGTAATGTTTTGCGGTCCAATTTTTGAATATGAAATAGTTTTTACAATAGTATGTCTTGAGGTCCGCGCTCTATTGTATAACCAGGTTCTTGTGGTTAGTCTGCATGGGCGTAACTCAAAAGCAGGTATTGGCAGGAAGCCTAAAAATCGTATTAAATTTATATCATAATGATCCGTATACTATAACATGCAAAGAGTTCAAATACGTTATTGTTTAAGTACGAAATTTCTAGTGCTACTTAACAAGATTTTTAAAGGGAACCAAACATAATGAAACTAACATATTTTATTGATACAAAATAATTTTCGTATAAAAGATTGTAAGAAAAGTTAGGTTCGATTAAAAGCATTCATCCAAATTATATTGCGTCGAGTAAAAACTCTTAAAAATGATAATTACTTTCCCTTACCATGAGTTACAGAAAGTATTATTTACGGGGTCGAGTTTTCGAAACTAAATATTTGTGATAATTTCAGGTTTTGAAGACCTTTGAATACAAAAAAAAATTTGTTGGTTTGAATGCATGTCTGGTATCATAATAATACATACACAAATAATACTAATAACACATAATAATACATACACAATGTCATAATGCGGGTAATTTTTTTCCGATTACACTGGTCTGCGAAATCGTACTTTTCAAATTTTTTATGTACTGCGTTGGGTGTCTCTAATGTGTTTTGATAATCTGAATTCAGAAATGATTTTTTTTTTCCTATCACGTAAGAAATTTTCACAAAGTAAGGATGAAAATCGGAAGAATTCGTCCAGAAGTTATAACAAATTCGAAACAATTCATATAAAAAATGCATTGAAACAGGCTATTATTTACACATTATTTTTTAAATGTATTTCTTCACATCGAATCTCCCTTTAGAGCATTTTACCTTGTGCAAGGCTTGAGGATCTTGTGTGTGTGTGTGGGGGGGGGGGGGGATTTTTCTATGCAACAATATTCTGCTAACATGTTAAAAATGTATCGTATCTGATACCTGCTTTCCATTCCTTTGATATCTTGGTGAAAGAGCTCTCTTTGTTCTTCACTCACATCACTCAAATTTTTAGGGAAATAATTTAGATGGGAGTCGAAAAAAATGGAGCTTTAAGCTCAAACAATTATTATTATTATTATTATTATTTTTTTTTTTTTTCAAAACTGTGTGTGAGGGAAATTTTTAAATAGGTTTTCCTTAAACATCCAAAAACATATCAGAAAAATATATCAACCTGAAGAAAATTTTTTTTTCGTCGGCCTGTCTTATTTTAAAAAAAAAAAAAAAGACAACACTGGAAAGTTCAAATTAGTATTGTAAATCATATCATAAGCAGACTTTTCTTGAAAAATTTACTGCGGGTGAAAGTTCTTTGAACCATTTTAAAAATATTTTTAATTTAAGCCTTAAATGTTTTAAGAATGCAGGTAAAGTAATCAAACAGAGGGTTTTGAAGGATGCAATAGACATGCTTCCCCTTCACAAAAATACATGCCAAACAAAATTGTTTCTAAAACAATTTTCAACTTTTTAAAAGCACCTCAGAAATGGTCGGTCAAGTATACAATATCTTATTTTTGTGACTAAGCTGCCACATTTTATTTATTTATTTATTTATTTTTTTTTTTTTTTTTACCTTATTTAAAAGCTGTCACTCAAATTTAATAATAATAAAACATTTTATAATCGCTTGCATTACTTTTGAACTTTAACAAACGATTTACTGCTGAAAATAAATTATGTATTTATGAACAGACGATTTTGTATTTGTAATTAATAAAGAAAGAAAACTATTAAAAATTAGGCTACAGTGTAAATATTTATTCGAATTCCTTCTCATGCTATTTTATAAAACAATTTCCTCTTTCCTGAGAATCCTGGATCTGTAGAAGGTGGTGTATAATTATATTAAAGCTGTATTGAATGACTAAACAAACGAAAAACTGTTCTGGAATTATGTGCAAAAATGTGAAGGACTTGATAATTATTCCAACCAAAGAAAAAGAGTTTGAAGAGGAAGTTCAACACAGCACAGAAAATACAAACATCAAAGAAAGGTATGCGCAAAATATGCTCCATTATTTAGTCTTTTAATTTTGACTTTCTGCTACATGTAACATAGAGAAAGTATTGGATTCGTGAAAATTTCCGAACTCCAGTTTTCGATGGATTTACACCTTTTGGGATGTCCTGAACACGATTTGATAGTTTTTAGAAAATGTCTGTCTGTGTGTTTAACGATTTTTGTGGACACTGTATATCACGAACCAGTGATCGAAATTTAACCAAGCTTGGTATGTAATTGGACCCTGACATAAACTGTGATCACATTTTTTCTAAACTTTAACATGTCAGTATAGGACAAAATTTCGTATAAATGTACATAATGATAGTTATTTTAATCGTGTGATTGTAAAATTAATATGAATTATTTATAATGGTAGTAGTTAACTAGGAAAAAGTTTTATGGATAAATACCACCCCGCGGGGAGTAAATTTTCAAGATGGGTATCTTTCGAAAGGTCTCGTCAATACCTTTAAAACGAATGTTTGAACTATAGATCTGTGATAATTTAAAACAAAGTTATCGATTTTTTTTTTCTTTTTTTGTAATACTGAGAATAAAATGGACTTTTTTGTATATTTAGTGTTATACTACTTCTATAATATGGAAATTGTCTGAATTATCATGGAAGATGACTTTTTTTTTTTTTTTTTAAATAATAATTTTAATAAATTATTTTTACTGAGTGAATTTGTATAGGAAAATATAGAAGAAAGTCGTGTGACGGCCACAGCATACTAGTTTAAATAGCAAAGGCGTTTATTTGTGTGGGTAGAAAATTTCCGACATTATGTCATGATGTTTTTTCGTGCTATTTTATTAATGGATGTTTCTGGATTTGATTATGTATTCAATTTTGAATTGTGGTGGTTGCTAGACAATATTTTCGGCTGATGGCCAGTGCACAGCCGGATAATGAGAAACCCCACTACTTTTAATCTGTCCTTTATATTGATACATTTACTTTGTGGGAATTTTCAGTGCAATTTTATTGGTATGTGTCCCTTTTAATGTTTTCATTTTACTTTATGCAATTTTTCATGGAATTCTTATGTACAGTGGTAATTCGTAAATTTATTTGGCTAATGGTCAGCGCTTGGTCCGGTCTGTGGCGTGTTTCTACACTTTCCCAGATTCCATACATTTATTAAATGCTGATTTTATTTTTTGCGACTTTTAAACGCATCACATATTTATATTATGGTATACACAACAGTTTATTACAATCTTATTAATAAGTATCACTTTAATTTTATAGTGATCACAGTACCCGTTTGTACTATTCTGTTTGAAACTAACATCACAACTACAACAATGCGACAATGTTTTAAAATATAGAAAATAAATGTTATTCATGAATATGGGAACGAATAAAATAATAATTTTAAAAAAAATTGCTACAAGATTATATTAATATATATATATAAATATATTTAATTAATATATATATAGGTTCATAATTTGAAACTGGTAAAAAAAAAAAAAAAAAAAAAAAAAAAAAATGAAATGAGATTATAAATAAAGTAAATATATCATTATAATTCTACTTTATCACTTTGTGTGTGCAATTTAAGTTCCATAGTATAAGTTTTTCTGTAGTTAAGTTTTTAGGTTTTCGTTTATAACTTAAGGTTTAAGATTTTTATTTAACCTTTTAACGTTCATTGGTTTCGTACTGAAACCAGATATTCGACACCATTTAATATTTTTTATGCAACATTCTTTCCTTGTTTTAATCAGTTTTCAAACTTTTGTTCCTTTTCTGTTAGACTGATAGCGGCACTACTCTGAAAGTCCAAACTTTATCAAATGATATTTCAAAGGAAGCCAAATGCACTGATTTACGCTACCGAAACTGCAGTCTGCATTTAATATTTTTTTTACATTGGCATTTTTAACGTTGTGTAAATATTGATATTTCTGTTCTGCGTCAAGTCTAGTTATTTATTCTAAGAGAAAATTACTTAATTTATATGTTAAAACGTACACGTGTTAACTTGTGCAACTTTTATGCATGTGTTAAAACGCACATATGCATATATATGTGCACTGTGTTCATAATGTATTCATATTGTAACTTTTAGTTTAAAATTTGGGCACCCCCCTGCTCGGAAAGCTGGCTACGCCTATGATATAAGCTCCATCTTAAATGCACACGAGTTAAATTAATTTCTTATTCTGATGCTGATTTTGCTGCTAATAGGGACGATTATGTTTCTATGGGTGGCCAGTTAATTCTTTTGGATAGTGCTGCTGTTTCTTGGCGTACTAATAAACAAAAGGAGATTACCATTTCTACAATGGAGTCGGAATTTGTTTCTATGTGTGATTGTGTTCGTGAGCAGGACTGGTTTTACAATATTCTATGTGAGTGTTCTGGTTTAAATCTTATAGAAAATAATTTTGATATACAGTCCCTCAAAAAAATAAGTGAACACGAAACCTTAGTACGAAGAATTATTAGTTTCTTTTAATCACTTTCAAATTATTCAATTATATTTTCGATAAATTTTTGATTTCGATCCATTGTAAAACTGGCGACAATGTTTATATTTAGTGTAGATTCCTTATTTTCCCTATTCAAGAATTCTGTTTCACATTCTGAAAATTCTAAACTGACAGAACCTTTTTTTTTAAAAAATATTTTTTTATTGTTATATTTTATTTTGAGACTTCAAAATACGAGTTTTCGATATGTCATTTTGCAACTTCAAAATAAAATATTAAAAATTAAAAAAATACATTTAAAAAAAGTCTGTCAGTTGGGAATTTTCAAAATGTGAAAACAGAGTTTAAACATATGTATTAGTTATAAGCTAATTGTAAAGCCCATAGAATAACATTGGCTTGGGCTTCCGGCAACGGTCAAATGATATTTGTTAAGCTTTAAGTGCTGGAAACCGAAGCTAATGTACATTTCAAGAATTCTGTTTTCACATTCTGAAAATACTGAATAATTGTGTGACGTTTTTCCAGACATCTACAATTTAATCATTAAATCTAGATTGTTAAAAATATACACATCTGCCTTATGTAAGCATCTGTCCATAAATAAATATTACATAGATCTTTTCCACGACTGACGCATCTGAGTTAATAAGTGAGGTTTCTGAAAATATTGTCTGCGTTTTTCTTTTTATGTCAGAAAGGAAATAGTGAAAAATATATCGTATTAAATTAATTTAATAAGATATATGCAAAAACATTTTTGAAACTGTGATTTGAAATCTTTATCTGTACAAAGAAAAAAAGAGGATTAAAATTATATTTAAAAACCTCATAACGGAATTTTAAAGATTCAAATAATTCAAATAACCTTGAGTTAAGGTCAGTGTCTTTTATAGACAGTTTTAAAAATACTTTATAATATTTGTTATTTAACTCTTAAATTAACTGGTTATTTAAATAGCATGTAAAAAAAAGGGGCACTAAAAAAATAACTCTGTTTTTTTATTTTTTTTAGCATTTTGTATCTGTCCAAACCCGTAAGTTATTAGAGGTTGTCATAAATATTATCTATTTATTAAAAATATTCTTATCAAATGCTCTGACGCATATTTTTTTAGATTTCAAATATGTTTATAAGTTGTACAGAGTCAGCTGTTTTTGTAGATTTAACATTTCAATCCCCTCAGCATTTTTTCTTTGTAATCGAATTCTAACTAACTTCCTTACTAGTTAGACATTTGAAACTTTTTCAGAACCCGATGATAACACAATATTTCAAAGTCCGATTTTTTTATTTTATAATTAATTAATATTTGAAAACGTGATATTAAAAGCTTATCCCCTAAAAATTTCCCCTATGTCTTTTGACATAAAAAAAAAAATACATTTAATTAAAAGTGAACATTAAAAAATTAAGTTAAATCTCACAAAAAATTGACGTCACTTTAAATTTTATTCATATCATCAGAAATTTTAAAACATGATAAATAAAAAGTTTCTTTTTTTCATCTTATAAATTATTTATAATAATATTACAACCATAAATTCGACATTTAACTATATAAATAAAGCAAAGAATATATCGGCGGGCCACTGCTATTTTTGATTGGCTTAAATTTAACTATTTTAAAGATCGGCCCTTTTTTTCATTGTAAACATTTATCTGCATAGATGTTATACTTTTTTTAGAAAAAAACCTTTTATCTTTTGTCATCATGATATTATGTTGTAAAGTTTCACAAAATTCTATTATTTTTATCCTAAAACAAGACTTTAATATTAAAAAAAGCAATGTATTACTAATAAAAATAAAATGTGAATATTTTAACAGTTGTCAGTTTATCAAGGAAATCCAATAGATCTAGATTTTATCCAGGTGCATGTGAATGTTTTTAATGATTACATAGAATAAAAAAAAGAGTTTTTTTAGCTCTTTCATGGATTTAAATATATGTAATTGTAAATATTTAAATTACTTTCGTAATTTACATACACCCGTTAAAATTTTTATAAAACAATTTCCAATCTTTTTTCTTTTATTATTTTTGCACTATTTTAGTAAAATTCGCACACATTATATAAATGTTACCTTAGAAAGAAAACAGACACAGTTTACATTAATTAAAATACTTTATTATAACAATACTTACAAGTATTAATTATCTAACAATTTAACAATTAACAAATGTGAAATATTCGGTATTAATTAAAAGCAATTATATTACAGAATGATAAAATTATTTAAGTAATTAGTTTAAAATAAAATAATCGTGGGAAAACTCCTTTATACAGTTTCGATTTATGAATAATAACATGGGCTCCTTTTTCGAAGAGTAATTATTATTTATAAATTGAAAATTCTTGGACATTCTTAAAAAAATTTTTTTGAAGTAAAACTATATCTCTCTGTAACGTCCGAATTCAAATAACTTCACTGTAGAAAGACTCGTTTTGCTGTGAAACGACTTTTACAGGCAATAATTTTTCAGGTTTCTACGAAGCAAAAAATAGAATTAAATATTTGAATTCATAGAGCTGTTAGTTAAGAATATCGTCCGATATTTTTAATGATTAAAATCATAATATCTGTAAAATAGGAATGGATTAAGATATATGATTCTAAAAATTCAGAATTAACAAATGGCAATTACCAACCGATGCAATATTAATTAAAACCCAATTATATTATATAATGATGCAATTAATAATAATAAATAAAATAAAATGTTAAATTGACGGACCATATTAAAAAAAAAAAAAAAAAAATACATTAATAAAAAGTCTGTCAATTTAACAGTTGGAATTTTTCAGAATGTGAAAACAGAATTTAAAACTATGTATTATTCGTAAAGTTCCATAGAATAATATTGGCTTCCGGCGACGGTAAATGAAGAGGAATTAAATAGCGAAATTTCATATTTCAAAATTGAAAATTTGCTACTTTATTTACAGTTTACAAGAATATAAAATTTCTTGTTATTTCTTAATATTATATTATATTTCTTAATATTTAAAAAAAGACTGTAGGCCTCCAGATCTAATTATGTTACTATATTCTTTGAATGAAAGTTTTATCGAAGATAAAAATTTGTCATTTCATTGTTTTTGTAATCTATATTGGATAATAAAAATATTTACAATCACAGTCTTCAAAAATTTACTGCATGAAATATTTTAAAATACATAGACCTAAACAATCTTTATCTTGGTACATATGATTTTATCATTTTTCATGTTTCATTTTTAAACTTTTTTGCAATAATGTTTTAAATATTTTTCCACGGCACTGTTTAACACCCCAGAGAAAAATGCATCAGTTCTCACAGTTAGGTATGCAAAATTAACATTTCTTTTACTAATATGAGTCCACAGGTAGCTTATAAAATTACTTTCTTCTATATCTTGTGAAGATTCACATACTCTGAATTTTGGTTTATAGAATTAATTTTGTTATCCATTTCAATTTTATTAAGAATCTTAATTAAAGATGCAAAGATAAAGAAAAAAAAGTAAAAGAATGCTTTTACACTAATTGCATGTCATGAATTTTGGTTAACAAAGATCACCTTAAAAAATTCTAACAGTTCAAATTCCAGTTTATTAATGAAAAAGACAAATAATAATTTAAATTAAAATACACATAATAATTTACATAGTACACTAATCAAATATATATAGTTTACAAATCATAAGTCTCCTTGACTTGGAATCTTAAATAACAATGCACCTGATTAAGCTCAACTCCCAAAAATATAAAAAAATCAACCGCAAAATAGAAAATTCACCATTAATGATTTGGCAAAATAATAACTCTAGAAAATTGAAAAGTTTACATACAATATCATATAAATAAAAAGTACACAACAATAATAAAAAAAGATGTTTTACATCATATATTACATCACACCATAGCCAAAAAAGAAGTCCAATTCATATGTGGAATTTAAATGTAGATTTACAGAAACTCTAAAATAAATACAACCGTTAATTTAGTACAGTCGGTAACTAAAGTCTCTGAACACTAGCAAAAAGTCCTATGTAAAAAAAGTACAGTTAATACGGTTTTATTAAATAAATCCTTGTCGAATCCTGTTCTGAGTCAGTCTAAAAACAGGATTCGACAAGGATTTATTTAACAAAAATGTATTAAGTGTACTTTTTTATATAGGAATTTTTGCTAGTGTTCAGAGATTTTTGTTACCGACTGTATGTCAACATTAATTTTATATAATCATTCAACAAAGTGATTTTCAATTATATTATCTAAATCTATAAAAAAATTTTGAAATAATTCTTCGGTTTTGTTATTAAAATATGATTCCACTTGTCATATACGGCTAATGCATCGATCAAAGACATATTACTTGCTGTCGCTAATATATTTTTTATATATCTGGAGATTTTTTTTCAATTGTTCAACTGTTTTTTCAACCTGAGGATCTAAAAAATAAATTTTATAATGTTAGACTTCACATTATATTACATTTAAGTATTTTAACTTTTTGTGAAATAATCTTTTATTAAATTTTTATACTAAACTTAAGTATATTAAATTAAAACTAACTTTTAACTGCAGATTTATTTCGTGTGACAATTGGGCGTTGTGTGACTCTTGGGCGGGTTGTGACTCTTGGGTGTTGTGTGACTCTTGGGCGCCCTATTTTTTTTCTAATATTTCTTTTTTTTTTTAACATCTAAAAAAGATGGAATGGGTATATTATATTAGATTATAAGTACTTTTATTGCTGAAATTCAAATTCGATTTTATTCTGTTTCAAGGTCAAACATGCTAATTTTAAAAAAACTCTGTCCGCGTAAGAATTTCTTTTAGTCCAACAGGAATAATTATATGTTTCACAGCAAACTATTACATATATATATAATTTAATATTTAAAAGCTTTTTACATATAATAAAAAAAGTGAAATTATTAAAATTCACCTTCAGGAGTTGGATATATATTCCCAGTGTTTTCTTTACTTGTCGAAGGTAATGATACATAGCAGTCCATTAAATCTGAGCCTGCATAGAGATGTATTTTTTTATTTATTTAGAGAAAATATGAAGAAAAAAAATGAAAAATGCTGTTTTAAAACAGAATTTAATTTAGTACGACAGGACAGGATATATATTTTTTTATTTTTTGATAACTTTTTTACGAATTTGATAAAAGATTTGAAATTTATTTAAGAAATTAAATTAGAAAAGTGGAATGTCGACAACGCAAATCGTTGTCTGAAAGCCCTGTCGTACTAAAAATATCTTAAATTTATAAAGTTTAAATTACCATTAAACTCAGTTGTAGCTTTATTCTCAATTTCACTGTTTTGTTTGACGGTTTCCTATAAATTTAAATAAAAAATATATAATTAATAATTTATTGTTATTTATATAAATAAAAATTAAAAGTGTTAAGAAAATAATTATTATTTCTTTTACTTCATTTAAATACATAGATGAACCAAAGGGAACATCATTTACGTAGGCTGTTTTATCTACATTTGCGTTCTCTATATTTCTTGTACCTAAAAAAACATTTTTTATTATAATTAATAACTTTTTAAGATAAAAAAATAGAATTGAAAGTTTAAAATTGGAAATTTCGCTATTTAATTAAATGCTAAAACGATTAGTAGCATGTCGCATACCATTTATGCAAATCTATCCTGTTCGTGGTTGTCAGTACAAAATGAAAGGTTCTAAATGGTTTAAAGTTAGATTCTACAGTAAATCAGCTTCCTTGAAATTCAGATGACAGTCATACTGTACATGTTAAATTAAAAAGACATTTAACATTCAAATCTAATTACATGTACGAAATCATTAATCCTCAAAAAAGTATTTAAGGCAGCAGAATATCTCATGCAACAAGAGCTATATCGAAATTTCAATGTCGACTTGAATATATGGAAGAATTGATTAAAAGAGAAAAAAAAAAGATTCATGGTTTAATTTTTGAAAGATTCTTTATATTTTATATAATATTAAAAAATTAAAATTCGACAAAGTCAATTTTTCAGTTTTTATTTTATTATTATTATTATTTTTTTTTTCCAAGTCTATTTTATCTAATAGATTTAAACAATGTATTTTACAATTACTTACTTGAGTTAATATTTACACCTCCGAACATACATGGTATATATTTGCAATAACCTGAAAAATACAGAAGTAGTTTAATCAATGTTATAAAACTTTATATATATATACTGTGTGATTCAAAATAGATGTTACAGTAATTATCTCGTAAACTAAAAAATATAGAAACATACTTTCAATTATAAAATTAGTGCAAATTAAGAGTAGATTTCAGATAAATCATTTTTTGTACAAAAGGGCTGGATACATATTAAATACGAAATTTAATTTTTATACGACCCCTCCTATCATGTGACTTATATTTAGAAAAAATATTCTCCTCGCTCTAAAAAGCAAAATAAAAAAATCACCTCTCTAAGTCAAAATTTCGCTGAGTTATTGCAATTTGAAAATGAGGAGACCACTTTTGTTTCAATTTTGACATCTATTTTTCGACGCCAACGGGCTCACTTTAAGGGGGTTATCTATGAGATGAGAAAATTTTTAAAAAATCCTTTATTTTAAAATAGTAACTATTAAATTAGTACTTCTTTTTTTAATTTTTAATATTTCACTTTTAAGTTAAAGAAAATTACTAAGTGCATTTTTTGAATTTTTCAATAAGAAGATAAAATATTGAAAATGTGAAAACAGAATTTAAAAATAATTACATTATATTAACAAATATTCGTGCAAACAAAATTTCCCATAGAATAACATGGTTTTTTGGCTGCCAGTGAGATTATGTATTGTTTGTTTTAAATAGGACATGACACAACGGAAGTAGTTTTCATATAATATTTATAAATTGAAGTATATTAGGTTTGTTCAATAAAATATATATTCAGACAACAATTATGGTTTTTGATACATTTCTTTATATCTTTTGTCTTTGTCAGTTTGCATTTTTTCATGAGTTTGTGATTTTCAATATGTTAAAACTTCTACATATATTTAAAATGTTTCGGTATTTTTTGGATGTTTATGACGCTACTTGAAAGAATTAGGTAGATTTTATTAAACATAAAAAAAAAAAAAAAAAATGTATTTTCTAAAATATCTGTAGAACTTTTAGAGCATTTTGAAAATCATGAATTGCTTTAAAAAAAATGAAAACTGAGAATATGCAATTTTGAAGATTTCAGATCTGTAAAAAATATATCAAAAGCCATAATAATTGTTCCTTGAATATATATTTTATTGAACAAATCTAATATACATTGAAATAATTTATAACCATGAAGTTAATTTAATTAAAACTTTATAAAATATACAACCTTTTATTACTCCATGTTTTCAATATTGCTGAACTAGTTTCCTCTGGGGCGCCCCAGCTTGATCACCAGCATCACGGTGTGTGAAGTCGCTCGAAACTGATGTTTCTTGTTTCTTCCCTCCTATATATACTCTTCGCCATTGGCGGTTGAGGACTGCCCCATCGTTGCCATTGCAGCCAATGGCAATGGCAACGATGGGACAGTCCTCAACCGCCAATGGCGAAGAGTATATATAGGAGGGAAGAAACAAGAAACACCAGTTTCGAGCGACTTCACACACCGTGATGCTGGTGATCAAGCTGGGGCGCCCCAGAGGAAACTAAAACTAATTCAGCAATTTTGAAAACATGGAGTAATAAAAGGTTGTATATTTTACAAAGTTTTAATTAAATCTAATATAGTTCAATTTATAAATATTAACTGGAAGTATAAGCTTTTATATGAAACCTGCTTTAGTGGTGCCAGATCCCTACATAATATTTTTAAAATACTATTTTTGATTTTGTCAACAATGACTGCCAAAAAACAGAACTGATTAAAAAAATGGCAGTTGAAATCAGTGGTCTTATTATTGATAAATTTGTGTGTGTGTGAATATCATCATATAAGAATCACTCTTTCATATTCAATATAATTATTTTAACTATTTAATTTTTCAGAGCTAAGAAAGCTTGATAATTGCAGTGAAAAACACCATTTATAATAATTTTTAATTGTAATTTCAAGCAATATGCTCTAAAAGACAGACGTTTAAAAGTTATAAATAAATAGTAATAAAGTAGCAAATACAATAAAAAATTAAATAAACTAAACACTCTCAGACGTTCTTTTGATACAAATTAATAGAAGAAAGCATCACTACACGAATATCACAGCAGCTGCAATTGTATCTACAGTTACACATGATGAAAGAGTGTTTTATTATTTCGGCCAAAGCAATTGTCTGGAAGTTTATTTTCTTCTTCTTTTACTGATGGTATATTTTGCAGAGACTTATTTATTCTAAATTTCTAGAGTTCAAGAAATAGTCATATACGATAAAAAAAAATATCTTGCGGAAATTTTAGAAAATTATTAAGCGCAAATTTCTTTTTAAAAAATGATCATTTTAACTATTTTTAATTATCCATTTTTTCAGAGTTAAGTAAGTTTGATAACTGCAATTGAAAACCTCATTTTATAAGAATTTTCACTGTGCATATTTTTTAATTAATATGCTCCAAAGTGCTATGACCTAAAGTTAATAAGTAATAAATAAATAAATAAGTAAATAAACAAATAAATAAAAATAGTCCTGTCGTACTAAAATTATTAAAAAAAGAAGTTATTAAAATTCACCTCCAAGAGCTGGATATACATTCCAAGCTGTTTGTCTGTTTGTCGAAGTTGTTGCTTTGTAATATTCAAGGAAATTTAAATCTGCATAGAGATAAAGTTTTTACTTACAGAAAAAAATGAAGAAAAAATTAAAATTTGATTCTGTCTATGACAGAATTTCATTTAATACGACATACATAAAAAAGAATAACTAATAATAAAATTGGATAATTGCAGGTATTCTGACATTTTCGAAGTGGAACACTATAAATTGGTATCAACGCAAAATGATAGATTGAAAGCAATAATCCTGTCATATTAAAAAGTAATAATAGAAAGACTTATTTTTATTCAAGAAAGAGTTAAATGAATCTTCTAATATTATTTTCTGATCTTCAAATAAACGTTTTATTATTTTCTAATAACTATTTATGAAACCTCCAAAATAATAAAATGTGGTCACGAAATTATGATTGAAAACATGGTACACACAGATATACAGAACATTCTTTGCATTCCCATAAACTTTCTATTGAGCGTCCACTATTAGTGTTTGCGGTTGTCTTTTTTTTACATGAAATGCAAGTCCTTTTCTGCCGTTAATTTTCCTCCTCTTGGAGGAAAATTATGTATACATATATAAAATTATTCATGCGAAATTATTCATGCGAAATGAATATCTCAACTATTGTAACTCACCATTTTCTATATGTCACATTTTTTGTCAATTGTTCAATCAATTGCAATTTGAATTCTTTTAAAGTTGTATATTTAGGCAGAGGAAAATTTGTATTATTCATTATTATGAATGCGTTTGTAACTGTCGTGTCCATAGATAAAGGTAAATAAGTAGAGATGACTAATGATTTTGTTTAAAAATAATATGAATTGCATTTAAAATTCAACAATTGTTTCACATTGAGATAATTGAGCACAAACCTTCTTCAGAAATAATAAGGTTAGTACGAGATTAGCATGAATTCACTCTGCATTCGTACCTGCTTTATAACTGACAATTTGAAACAAATTTATAGGTCAAGAAAAAAATAATCTGCAATTAGTAAGATTTTGAAGATGCAGCTAAATTTATAGATACTATTTGCAGTGGCGGATTTAAGGGGGGGGGGGCTAGGGGGCTGAAGCCCCCCCCCCCCCAAAACCTTAACATTCACAATTGAATATTGCAATTGTAAATTTTTTATTGGTCTAGAATAACACTTTGAAAAATCTTAGCCCCCCCCCCCCCCCCAAAAGTCAAGTTCTGGATCCGCCACTGACTATTTGTAATTATATCTACTTAATAGAAATTACTTTTGATAGACTTGAAAAAATTATATTTTAATAATACATGCTTTAAAAGTTTCTATAAAAAATTAATAAGTATCAATTATTTACAGAAAAATAATGAAACTTACCTTCCATGATGAATTGATTTAATGTCATCCCTTGAATTCAGCATTATTTATACTAAGTGCGAGTCAATAATGTTGAAACATTATTTTTATATTGTCTGGTTTTGAAAATAAATATAAGATGAAGTCTAGACTTTATTTAAATAATGTTGCAACATAATTATGACATTGTATTTCTTAACATTATAATAACATCAACGTTTCAATTTTACTTAATTGCACCTGTCTTTCCGTGAATGATACAATCACATATGTGAGTATCAAATAAATGTCTGTTGTAATATTAACTGTCCTTTCTCAAAATGCCAAAGAATGTGTTTTTTAACAATATATTACATTAGACTTATCAGTATGTCATTATAATTTTCTTCTATATAGTGGGTGGTAATGGTAATTTTAAAATTTCTTCTTCAGATTGATAATGATTTACAAGACTGTCCACCAAACAAGTGATTTCATTTTTCTCATTTTAGTAAGAAATATCTAAAGGATCAGTCAAATAATTAACTGTCCTTTCACAGAATGCTAAATAATGATTCAATATTTAACAAAAAAACTTTAAAAAATCTTTTTTTTTTTAACTTTAACTCATTTTATTTTATTAAAATAATTTTCTTAAAAATTTAAAATTTTTGATAGGCAGCCTATTTTCAAGAACAACGTAAAGTATATACCATGGATTATTACAGTATATTTTCTATAGGTTTAGATATAAGAAATACATATATATATGTAAAGTTTTACTTTGTAAGAAACAATAATGATGCATATTTCTTTATGGAGAGGAATGTTTACTTAGTCTCAAAAATATGTATGGATAAAGACATGTTGCTTGTCGAAAACAAAAATAATTGGTGTTGCATATGTAAGCTAACGACTTTGTTTGAAATATTAACTGCTGATGAATATGCAAAGTATTATAAAACGACTAAGAATCCAGTGAAAGTTCAAAATTATCAAATGTGTAAATATAGTATAAATGAAATAACTTAAAAAAATTAAAACTTAATTCTGTCTAAGACAGAATTAAATTTAGTACGACAGTTATGCATGTATTTTAACATAAATATTTATTGTTTATATATATAATTTATCGTCAATTAATCTTTTATTTTCCTTATTTAACACTCTTTCGTAAAAAATCTATGTTTTCGGACAATCGTTTAACTTCTTCTAATAACGCTTTAATTGGAGATTTTTTTTCGGTTGTGGTAGTTTACAGTATTGTTCTGAAATTTTTCTTTATTTATTGAGTATTTATTTATGAAAAATAAAATGTCCAAGTTTAAAATCATTTTTAGGAGCTCAATAAATAAAGAAAATGCAAAAACAAACCGGTTCTAATGTTATTAAAATAAAATAAAATCGGATGAGAATTATTATTTAGAAGAATATGTGTTTAGTATGAATAATTTGGAGGAATGCACTTGATATAGAAATACTTTGAAAAAGAAAAAAATAATAATTTGAATTAAGAAAATCTTTTAAAATACATATTTGACATAAATTATTTTCAAGCATGGAGTTGGAGTTGCAATGTGAATGTATCTTAAGTGGTTATGTATATGGTAGATATTTGGACAAAGCACATAGAAATTATAAATTAATATATCACGCCATAATAAAGCAACAAAAAAATACGCATCATTTATTTGATAAAATTGTCAAAATCCCTTCGATAGAAGTCATTAACTTCAACAAGAATGACTAACCACATCAGAAGGCGAATATGATTAGAGATTTGTCGCACGAAAAAAGTTTTTTTTGAATTATTTTCAAATTTGCAACAATGTTTTAGATTAATTAGTTCACTGATCAACTTTCTCTGCCATTTTGATCCAAGTGGCAGCCACTTAATTTGTCAACACGATGACTTTTCAGATTCTGAATTCCAACTATATTTGTACAGTAGTCTTATCTCACAAATGCATTTGATATATTTGTCAACTTGGCCCACCATCTTGTTTCCAAACCCCGGCCACTTGAAAATTTTAAATTCACATAAAAGGTATTTATGAACCGATTTGCTTAAAACTCCATATGTAGATAGCCTACATCAATATTTCTACTGATTCGTTGATAATTTGTAGCCGCCATTTTGAATCAAAATGACGGCTACTTGATAAGGAAAAAGAAATCAACATACCCTTCCGAAAAAGCCGAAAGGACTTGTTTTTGTTAGACACTTTAAGGTCTATCTTAAACAAACTTATATTAAGCAGAAAAAACTGCAATAGAATTATTTAAGTTTAGAAAATTTCAATTTGACTAGTATGTAAAAGTTTCAGACTCAGTAAAGACAAAAATATTTTTTAAACGAAAATTAATTTATTCATGAAAATATAATAGATTAGAAAAAAACAATTATAACAATGATTAGGAAACAATTTAATATCAATATATATATATAAGAAAAAAATTTTCAAATTCAATATAACAAGATTAATTCTCAACATCAATTCAAAATCATATTACCTCTCCAATCACATATTTGGGTTACTTGATAATACATGGAAGAAAAACGAAATCTTTTGGTATCACACTCAAGTTCTTTTACATGGTCTACGCATGACCAACGTGGAAAATGGAACAAACAACATCGCTTCACACCGGTACAAGCATTTTTACCAGAAGAACGATCAGACACATATACTGTAACACCGAAACCATATTGAAGAAAAAAACAGATGAAACATTAGTTGAAAATCAAAACTCCGCACAAGAATTTTCGAAGATCGCAGTCGCCAAATGACCAGCGAATGCCATTGAAAGATAAAGTCAGCTAAACTATATCACACTTCATGGTCGCCAAATGACCAATGAATAGAACGTGTAAATTACTTGGTTTGAGCTTAATTTTAGTAGAAGATCAAAGTCAATTCGTGGTCGCCGCATGACCAACGATCTCGATAAATCATTAAAGTTCAAAAAAAACAAACTTGGCATAAAAAGTCCTCAAATAAGCTAATCATTTAAACTTCTGAAGAAACTATTGCATATCAAAAAAAAATATCTCAAACTTAAACAAGTGTAAACAGATATTAACATTATAAAACTATCAAACTTTAACGACAACAATTTAACATTTGATTTATCTAAATATTTAAATACGAGTTCAGCGTACAGAACATAACTATTCCAAAAGAACAGCCGCCCGCAGCTATTCAAACCGGGACTCCAAGCCAAGGCTAGCAGGAGCACACTGGAACTGAACTCAGCTGAAAACTGCCGTATCTCCAAACATCACGGCCTTATATTCTATCTAAACAAACCGATCTGCATAACAACGTTGACCGCCGCGCCACAACATCCGGTGGTGAAAATCGAAACATAATAAAAAATGACAATTTCCAAGAAGTGGCAACAGCTCAAACAAGAAAGATTATGCAGACGAGAAATGGCAACGCCGATATAGTAAACAAACTAACGATGTTTGAAAAGAATAGATGCAAAGTAAATTTTAAATATCAAAAGGATTTAATAAATAAAGGTAAGTTTAAATATATATTTTTAAGATAAAAAAATAAGTTAAATTCAAATGTTCCTTAATTTTAATATGAGGACACTGATATGGATATCAGTTTTTATACTAATCTTCCGAACCAGAGAATAATGGCGTCCAATAAGTGAAAATTATGTTTTTTTGCATAATCATAGACAAAGTTTGGGCGAGGATGACTTTCCTTCCTTTCACTAATGTCTAACATAATATAAAAAAAAAGGAAAGGGAAAACTTTATCAATTTTAAAGCACAACTCTGGTGGGTTATTTTTATCCAGTTTTAGTAAAATAAAGGAAGCATAAAAACAATAAGAATATAGTGAAATTTTTTTAGTTTTTTTAATAACATTTTATGACGAAGGATTTATTTCTGTAGCTCTCTGTAAAACGTCGGTGAATAATATTTGTGACGAGTTTCATCTTTTTGTACCAGAAGCAAATTTAAGACAAATACATGAAATGTATTTGTGAGATAAGTCTACTGTACACATATAGTTTGAATTCTTTCAAAGAGTCTTAGTAAGTTGATAAAAATATTAGTTTTCTGCATTTCGAGTTTGTTTTAGCATTAAAATAGACTAAATTTTCCTTAAAAACGCATCCAGTAACGAAGGTAATAGATTTGAAACATATAGAGTTTTAAGCAAATCGGTTCATAAATACATTTTATGTAAATTTTCAAGTAATAGATTTCGCACATATGGAGTTTTAAGCAAATCGGTTCATAAATACATTTTATGTAAGTTTTCAAGTGGCCGGCGCTTGTAAACAAAATGGCAGGTGATTTGACAATTATATGAAATGTATTTGTGAGATAAATTCATTGTCTATTTATAATTTAAAATAAATCAGTATTTCAAAATTTATCGTCATAAGAAATTTTCAGGTTGTAAAAAAAGTGGAGCCCATCTGATATATTTGAATGATAAATCCACTACCCAAATTTGATGCGTCTGTATTACTAAAGTTACCATAATGACAAATTTTCATGTGGCCGCCACTTGGAAATAAAATTGTTGACCAAGTGAACTTATCCTAGATATTTCACAACCATAAGTTCAATATCCAACTTTTATTTGAATCAGTTTAGTATTTTAAAAGTTATCGTGATTTCAAGTGGCTGGGATTTAGAAATAAGATGTCGGGACAATTTGCCCAGTGAAAATATTCAAGATAATTATAAGATAATATCAGTCCTGAAGATTTAACGTTTCATTAAATAGCGAAATTTCAATTTTTCAAATTACATAGTTTCTTTTAAGCAACACCCGTGCCTATCATGTCGAATCGAAACAATTGCTGCGATTTTATGGATAAACTTCCGCAAATTGTAAGGTTGAAAAGTCGGTTTGTCTGTCCGCACTCATAAATATTTATGGAATTTCTTGAAACTGATATATTTTATTTAAATTCACTCCTCCGTTTGAAAACGAACTTGCAGAGCAATTTGGTTAATAAACTCATTTACAGGGTTTAAACTGCCGTTCGCTTTTTTCGCATTTTGCGAAAGGACATCGTATTTTGCGAAAATATACTCGACACCATTTCGCTAAAAAGCGAAAACAAGATGATTTCACAAAATATTTCTATATGAAAATCTCTAATTTTATTAAAATATTCGCTGGCAAAAAAATTACTAAACTACTAAAAAATCTGGAATTGTTTTATTTATTTAAGTATATTTTGATTTAATTTCGTTTTACCGGGACAAACAACTATCGTCTGCGTCTGCTAAGAACAAAGAACAATATTCTGGCTACGAACACGGATTAAAAGAGAAGGATGTATTACTAATGTTACGGAAAGGTAGTAATTTTCATCTTACAGATAGAGGGCGACGAAATCTCGAAAATACACCAATCAGCGCGTTTTTACATTTCTGGCTGTTCCTTCGTTGGATGACTGAAGCCGAAAGGGCGGGCTTTCCCTTTCTTCCGATGAGTTTCAAAGATACTACACCAGGCGGCGATCGGATCGCTTACTCTTTTCGGCTGAATTAATGCGGAAAATAAAGCTCCGTTCCCCACGCTGACCGCCCTATCTAGTTTGTCATCCTGTATCCTAATCCGTGGCTACGAACAATCTCGCGTGACCCTTCGCTTTTTACGCGCGTAAGTCAGAAAACGGCATCTGCTTCATAGAAGCTCTCTGGGTGCTTGTATTGTGCAACGATCTTCGCTTTACCCCTACCCCCTAACCACTTACCCCTTCCCCCATTTTAAATAATTTCTTCATTTTGCTCATGGGATAAAGCTGCCTGTTTTGCTTTTGTTAAAATTCAAAATAGATGTTTTTTAATGATTCACAAAAATGGATGCTTGGTTAAAGCCATCAGTATCAGTGAAACGGAAAGAAACAGAAAACGAAAGAGCGAATGATAACCAAATAAAACAGAAGAAAGCTAATTTAGTGTCCAAAGAATTAATTAGAAAATGGCAGGGACAGTACAAATGGCTAAATGTTCAGTACAAGGACAATGTGCCCTATGTGTCCTGCACAAATTGTAAGGAAACAGGTAAAAAAAATTTCTTCACGGTGACCGATGGTAAGTTTTATTTTAATTCAATTCCTATTTGAATAAATTAAAATTCCTATTAATAGAGATAAGAAAAGCACGTTAATTTTATGTAACTTTGTTTCAAATAATTATTAAACATAATCCGTTAGCTTTACCAGTTGAGTTGTTTTTGTTAAAAGAATTCTTTTTATTTCTATTTTTTAATAGTTATACACAAAAAAAACTCCCGATTATCTGTGCTAATTAATGTTCCGGTTTACACGGAAGATCGGAAAACACGGATAATCAAATAATGTCCCTGTGAAAAATTCTTAAAAATTGATATAAAACTTAAAACAAAAAGGTGGGGGGGGGGGGATCCAAACAAAATCATTTAAATATGATTTAATCAGAGTAGAGTATACCTTTAATAATTTTTAAAGATGCGTTTTCAATATTCACAGAATGGAGTAATAATAATAAAAAACGCAGTGGAAGATCCAGAACTTAACTTTGGGGGGGGGGCTAAGTGTTTTCAAGATGTTATTCCAGATCAATGAAAAATTTACAATTGTAACATCCAATTGGAAATGTTAGTGCTTTTTTATGGGGGGGGGGCTTCAGCCCCCTAGCTCTCCCCCCCCCCTTAAATCCGCCACTGAATAAACGGATAATTAATCGTGCGTATTTCTAACAAATAGGACATATCAACTATAAAAAGCATTTTTCTAGTCTAAATAAATAAAAAATATGTATATTGCACAGTCTAAAAAATAAAACTGCTTAGTTTTTGCATGCAAATCATACGTACGCCAAAGCAATAATGCGTTTTTTAAGAATCGTCTTTATGAGTATGAACATTGATCTGATTTATAATAAATTAAATACTGATTATTTAAAAATGGAAAACGTAAACTTCTTAAAATAAACAGAAATTTCTGAAATGCCTTATTGAAGGAATTAAGGGACGGTTAGGAGATATCAAACAAACTATACCATTTAATGTGCTACTTCCAAAAAATATTTGTGAAAATGTTAGAAATCTAGAATATGGAATAGACAAAATAAAGGAAATTTGCAAAATTTTCCAAACTAGTCCTGTACACCAAAATACATTTGTTGAAAATTAGATGTTGTCTGAATGGAATATTTTCAAAAAAGTAATAAGTGTCAGATGTAAAGACTATACTTTTTTGCAATTATTACAATTTCTAGATGAAAATGAAATGCATGATGAATATCCACTATTATGCTCTGTAGTGGAATATGCTGCGAGCTTACCTGTACATACAGCAGACTGTGAAAGAGCTTTCTCCCAGATGAATTTAATAAAAACAGACATAAGAAATCGTTTGACAACAGAGAATTTAAGCAAATTACTTATGATAAATATTGAAGGACCTCCAAGAAAATACTTTAATTTTCAAAAAGCTTTCAAAAATTGGTGTTCTTCAAAGCCAAGGAGAATTGTATCATAATCCTATTTAGTTCTAACATTTGTAATGTAACTACCTCGTTTAATCCACAACACCAATTTAGAGGTAGTCTTGTACTTCAGTTGAAAAAATTCAGTAATGACCTTTTTTCCCTCCATGCAAAACAATCATATCTCTATAAGGCACTCTCTCTTTGGATTAGAGGAAGCTGATTTTATATAGTGTGTACAAAGTATGTGTGTGTGAAAATAAAAGTAGAAAATCAGAATTTTAGATTCAAGCTTTTTTTCTTAAAGTATTTAAATATATTTTATATCCCCCCAATCGGCCATAAAAAATAGCTAAAAGATTTATCGAAAAGCTAAAATACTGATTGGTCATTTTAGCTAAAATGCTAAAGAAAATTTTTTGTTAGGTTAAACACTGCTCATTTAAGATATATATATAAGATAAGGTGGTTCTAAATAGATATATTTATTCTTTTTTGTTTTAGCTGGATAAATAAAACCATTTTCATCTCTTAAATTAAATGGTTTACCTTCCTTATTTTTTAGATAATAATTATTCCCTTTTGAATCTGTTGGGTATCGTTGCCGTCCTGAATTAAAACGAGCAATCAATATTTCATCATCTCTATTGATAGTAACGCTTAAATTTTTATATATTGGATAAAATTCATTTGATAATGTTTCATTTAATCCAAAGTATTCTACCATGTTTTAAAATTTTCTGTTGAATCATAGCTATAGAATTACATGAGCACTTTATCAATGCGTATAAGATTTTTAAATTGATAATGACGTCAATTTTTGTGAGGTGCATAATTAACTTTTTACATTAACGTTCACGTTTAATTAGATGTATTTATTTTTATGTCGAAAGAAAATGAACTTGTAAATTGTTTTGGCAACAATTAAATTATAGCTAATATTTTAATGTCTATAATAATAAACTTCACTGAGACCCTTATGTGGCCTGTATTTACATCAAAATACAAGCAAATCTTACTTTAAATATGGTTTTTACAATGTCGGTTTGAAATTTTCAAGTGGTTGCTACTTGAAAACAAAAAGTCGGAGCAACTTGGTTCACGAACTCATCCAAGATATTTATAAGATTAGTTCACTGTCCAAATTTGGTTCGATTTGCAGTATTATTTCGGGAGTTATCGTGATGACAAAATTTTCATTATAGATATATATATAGAGATAAACGAAGTGATTGCAATAGGTCGATTTCTAAAGAAATCGACCTAATTCTTTTAAAATTAAGATTTTAACATTATCAATTTGAACCTTCGTAACTTCTAAACTAAATATCGGAATGAGTTCTGATTTTTTTCCAATGTTAAAATAAGCTGAAAATACAAAATCTGTTGTAAAATTGGATATTCATATAAAAATTGAAATTCTATAATATATATATACAACATATTTTAATTTAAAAGATATGTTATTTTATATACAAATATAATCATGAGATTTTTCTTATTTCAGACTAAACTTATGCATGTAATATATATTGCTACAGAAAGTTTCATCATTGTTCCATAAAATAATGAACAGCTGTTTACAATTTGATTTCTAGAATTACCTGTTTTTCCAGACACAGGTGTTCAATTTATTACATCACGCTGCGCGACATTTTCGGAGAACGTGTTGCCTACATTTGATCAGATTTGCTTTTTTTCGTCAGTTCAAAATATGTTAAACTTAACTCATCAGAGAGAACAAATATTTTTGAGACAGATATACAGAAATTGAAATCATATTAAAACTTAAAAATTGTTAGAAAATATTAAAGACAAATAATATAAAGGAACGTGAATTTTCATCAATTTTTTATTAATATCTCTTAATGTAACTGAATATTTTTGTGTGTACGATAAAATGTAAGAGCAATTGTTTCGGGATTGAAATTAGTATTATGACAGCGGAATTGACCGTGATAAAATAAATTAATAGATTAGAATAAGATAAATATATTACTTTGGAATTTTAAATATATAAAATTTAAAAGGTTGTGAGTTCGAACCTCACCTGGTGAAAATTGTTTTATATACATGTCATTATTATTTTTTAAATAAATACTGAAATCGAATGTATTAGAATTTCAATTTTTATATGAATATCCAATTTTACAACAGATTTTGTATTTTCAGCTTATTTTAACATTGGAAAAAAATCAGAACTCATTCCGATATTTAGTTTAGAAGTTACGAAGGTTCAAATTGATAATGTTAAAACCTTAATTTTAAAAGAATTAGGTCGATTTCTTTAGAAATCGACCTATTGCAATCACTTCGTTTATCTCTATATATATATCTATAATGAAAATTTTGTCATCACGATAACTCACGAAATAATACTGCAAATCGAACCAAATTTGGACAGTGAACTAATCTTATAAATATCTTGGATGAGTTCGTTAACCAAGTTGCTCCGACTTTTTGTTTTCAAGTAGCAACCACTTGAAAATTTCAAACCGACATTGTAAAAACCATATTTAAAGTAAGATTTGCTTGTATTTTGATGTAAATACAGGCCACATAAGGGTCTCAGTGAAGTTTATTATTATAGACATTAAAATATTAGCTATAATTTAATTGTTGCCAAAACAATTTACAAGTTCATTTTCTTTCGACATAAAAATAAATACATCTAATTAAACGTGAACGTTAATGTAAAAAGTTAATTATGCACCTCACAAAAATTGACGTCATTATCAATTTAAAAATCTTATACGCATTGATAAAGTGCTCATGTAATTCTATAGCTATGATTCAACAGAAAATTTTAAAACATGGTAGAATACTTTGGATTAAATGAAACATTATCAAATGAATTTTATCCAATATATAAAAATTTAAGCGTTACTATCAATAGAGATGATGAAATATTGATTGCTCGTTTTAATTCAGGACGGCAACGATACCCAACAGATTCAAAAGGGAATAATTATTATCTAAAAAATAAGGAAGGTAAACCATTTAATTTAAGAAATGAAAATGGTTTTATTTATCCAGCTAAAACAAAAAAGAATAAATATATCTATTTAGAACCACCTTATCTTATATATATCTTAAATGAGTTTATTAACCAAATTGCTCTGCAAGTTCGTTTTCAAACGGAGGAGTGAATTTAAATAAAATATATCAGTTTCAAGAAATTCCATAAATATTTATGAGCGTGGACAGACAAACCGACTTTTCAACCTTACAATTTGCGGAAGTTTGTCCATAAAATCGCAGCAATTGTTTCGATTCGACATGATAGGCACGGGTGTTGCTTAAAAGAAGCTATGTAATTTGAAAAATTGAAATTTCGCTATTTAATGAAACGTTAAATCTTCAGGACTGATATTATCTTATAATTATCTTGAATATTTTCACTGGGCAAATTGTCCCGACATCTTATTTCTAAATCCCAGCCACTTGAAATCACGATAACTTTTAAAATACTAAACTGATTCAAATAAAAGTTGGATATTGAACTTATGGTTGTGAAATATCTAGGATAAGTTCACTTGGTCAACAATTTTATTTCCAAGTGGCGGCCACATGAAAATTTGTCATTATGGTAACTTTAGTAATACAGACGCATCAAATTTGGGTAGTGGATTTATCATTCAAATATATCAGATGGGCTCCACTTTTTTTACAACCTGAAAATTTCTTATGACGATAAATTTTGAAATACTGATTTATTTTAAATTATAAATAGACAATGAATTTATCTCACAAATACATTTCATATAATTGTCAAATCACCCGCCATTTTGTTTACAAGCGCCGGCCACTTGAAAACTTACATAAAATGTATTTATGAACCGATTTGCTTAAAACTCCATATGTGCAAAATCTATTGCTTGAAAATTTACATAAAATGTATTTATGAACCGATTTGCTTAAAACTCTATATGTTTCAAATCTATTACCTTCGTTACTGGATGCGTTTTTAAGGAAAATTTAGTCTATTTTAATGCTAAAACAAACTCGAAATGCAGAAAACTAATATTTTTATCAACTTACTAAGACTCTTTGAAAGAATTTCTACAAAAAAATATTTCAAATTTGCAACGATATCTTAAATGAGCAACTTTCTTTGCCATCGAAGTGTATGAAACTTAATTTTTCAACACGATGACTTTTGAGATTTTGAAATTATCTGCGTACTTATCTCACAAATACATTTCATATAATTGACAAATCACCCGCCATTTTGTTTACAAGCGCCGGCCACTTGAAAACTTACATAAAATGTATTTATGAACCGATTTGCTTAAAACTCCATATGTGCGAAATCTATTACTTGAAAAAATACATAAAATGTATTTATGAACCGATTTGCTTAAAACTCTATATGTTTCAAATCTATTACCTTCGTTACTGGATGCGTTTTTAAGGAAAATTTAGTCTATTTTAATGCTAAAACAAACTCGAAATGCAGAAAACTAATATTTTTATCAACTTACTAAGACTCTTTGAAAGAATTCGAACTATATGTGTACAGTAGACTTATCTCACAAATACATTTCATGTATTTGTCTTAAATTTGCTTCTGGTACAAAAAGATGAAACTCGTCACAAATATTATTCACCGACGTTTTACAGAGAGCTACAGAAATAAATCCTTCGTCATAAAATGTTATTAAAAAAACTAAAAAAATTTCACTATATTCTTATTGTTTTTATGCTTCCTTTATTTTACTAAAACTGGATAAAAATAACCCACCAGAGTTGTGCTTTAAAATTGATAAAGTTTTCCCTTTCCTTTTTTTTTATATTATGTTAGACATTAGTGAAAGGAAGGAAAGTCATCCTCGCCCAAACTTTGTCTATGATTATGCAAAAAAACATAATTTTCACTTTTTGGACGCCATTATTCTCTGGTTCGGAAGATTAGTATAAAAACAAGTCCTTTCGGCTTTTTCGGAAGGGTATGTTGATTTCTTTTTCCTTATCAAGTAGCCGTCATTTTGATTCAAAATGGCGGCTACAAATTATCAACGAATCAGTAGAAATATTGATGTAGGCTATCTACATATGGAGTTTTAAGCAAATCGGTTCATAAATACCTTTTATGTGAATTTAAAATTTTCAAGTGGCCGGGGTTTGGAAACAAGATGGTGGGCCAAGTTGACAAATATATCAAATGCATTTGTGAGATAAGACTACTGTACAAATATAGTTGGAATTCAGAATCTGAAAAGTCATCGTGTTGACAAATTAAGTGGCTGCCACTTGGATCAAAATGGCAGAGAAAGTTGATCAGTGAACTAATTAATCTAAAACATTGTTGCAAATTTGAAAATAATTCAAAAAAATTTTTTTTCGTGCGACAAATCTCTAATCATATTCGCCTTCTGATGTGGTTAGTCATTCTTGTTGAAGTTAATGACTTCTATCGAAGGGATTTTGACAATTTTATCAAATAAATGATGCGTATTTTTTTGTTGCTTTATTATGGCGTGATATATTAATTTATAATTTCTATGTGCTTTGTCCAAATATCTACCATATATATAACCACTTAAGATACATTCACATTGCAACTCCAACTCCATGCTTGAAAATAATTTATGTCAAATATGTATTTTAAAAGATTTTCTTAATTCAAATTATTATTTTTTTCTTTTTCAAAGTATTAATTTCTATATCAAGTGCATTCCTCCAAATTATTCATACTAAACACATATTCTTCTAAATAATAATTCTCATCCGATTTTATTTTATTTTAATAACATTGGAACCGGTTTGTTTTTGCATTTTCTTTATTTATTGAGCTCCTAAAAATGATTTTAAACTTGGACATTTTATTTTTCATAAATAAATACTCAATAAATAAAGAAAAATTTCAGAACAATACTGTAAACTACCACAACCGAAAAAAATCTCCAATTAAAGCGTTATTAGAAGAAGTTAAACGATTGTCCGAAAACATAGATTTTTTACGAAAGAGTGTTAAATAAGGAAAATAAAAGATTAATTGACAATAAATTATATATATAAACAATAAATATTTATGTTAAAATACATGCATAACTGTCGTACTAAATTTAATTCTGTCATAGACAGAATTAAGTTTTAATTTTTTTAAGTTATTTCATTTATACTATATTTACACATTTGATAGTTTTGAACTTTCACTGGATTCTTAGTCGTTTTATAATACTTTGCATATTCATCAGCAGTTAATATTTCAAACAAAGTCGTTAGCTTACATACGCAACACCAATTATTTTTGTTTTCGACAAGCAACATGTCTTTATCCATACATATTTTTGAGACTAAGTAAACATTCCTCTCCATAAAGAAATAATTTCACACATTTATAACACATCATTATCGTTTCTTACAAAGTAAAACTTTACATATATATATGTATTTCTTATATCTAAACCTATAGAAAATATACTGTAATAATCCATGGTATATACTTTACGTTGTTCTTGAAAATAGGCTGTCTATCAAAAATTTTAAATTTTTAAGAAAATTATTTTAATAAAATAAAATGAGTTAAAGTTAAAAAAAAAAAGATTTTTTAAAGTTTTTTTGTTAAATATTGAATCATTATTTAGCATTCTGTGAAAGGACAGTTAATTATTTGACTGATCCTTTAGATATTTCTTACTAAAATGAGAAAAATGAAATCACTTGTTTGGTGGACAGTCTTGTAAATCATTATCAATCTGAAGAAGAAATTTTAAAATTACCATTACCACCCACTATATAGAAGAAAATTATAATGACATACTGATAAGTCTAATGTAATATATTGTTAAAAAACACATTCTTTGGCATTTTGAGAAAGGACAGTTAATATTACAACAGACATTTATTTGATACTCACATATGTGATTGTATCATTCACGGAAAGACAGGTGCAATTAAGTAAAATTGAAACGTTGATGTTATTATAATGTTAAGAAATACAATGTCATAATTATGTTGCAACATTATTTAAATAAAGTCTAGACTTCATCTTATATTTATTTTCAAAACCAGACAATATAAAAATAATGTTTCAACATTATTGACTCGCACTTAGTATAAATAATGCTGAATTCAAGGGATGACATTAAATCAATTCATCATGGAAGGTAAGTTTCATTATTTTTCTGTAAATAATTGATACTTATTAATTTTTTATAGAAACTTTTAAAATTGCATGTATTATTAAAATATAATTTTTTCAAGTCTATCAAAAGTAATTTCTATTAAGTAGATATAATTACAAATAGTCAGTGGCGGATCCAGAACTTGACTTTTGGGGGGGGGGGGGGGGCTAAGATTTTTCAAAGTGATATTCTAGACCAATAAAAAATTTACAATTGCAATATTCAATTGTGAATGTTAAGGTTTTTTTTTGGGGGGGGGGCTTCAGCCCCCTAGCCCCCCCCCCTTAAATCCGCCACTGCAAATAGTATCTATAAATTTAGCTGCATCTTCAAAATCTTACTAATTGCAGATTATTTTTTTCTTGACCTAGAAATTTGTTTCAAATTGTCAGTTATAAAGCAGGTACGAATGCAGAGTGAATTCATGCTAATCTCGTACTAACCTTATTATATCTGAAGAAGGTTTGTGCTCAATTATCTCAATGTGAAACAATTGTTGAATTTTAAATGCAATTAATATTATTTTTAAACAAAATCATTAGTCATCTCTACTTATTTACCTTCATCTATGGACACGACAGTTACAAACGCATTCATAATAATGAATAATACAAATTTTCCTCTGCCTAAATATACAACTTTAAAAGAATTCAAATTGCAATTGATTGAACAATTGAAAAAAAATGTGACATATAGAAAATGGTGAGTTACAATAGTTGAGATATTCATTTCGCATGAATAATTTCGCATGAATAATTTTATATATGTGTACATAATTTTCCTCCAAGAGGAGGAAAATTAACGGCAGAAAAGGATTTGCATTTCATGTAAAAAAAAGACAACCGCAAACACTAATAGTGGACGCTCAATAGAAAGTTTATGGGAATGCAAAGAATGTTCTGTATATCTGTGTGTACCATGTTTTCAATCATAATTTCGTGACCACATTTTATTATTTTGGAGGTTTCATAAATAGTTATTAGAAAATAATAAAACGTTTATTTGAAGATCAGAAAATAATATTAGAAGATTCATTTAACTCTTTCTTGAATAAAAATAAGTCTTTCTATTATTACTTTTTAATATGACAGGATTATTGCTTTCAATCTATCATTTTGCGTTGATACCAATTTATAGTGTTCCACTTCGAAAATGTCAGAATACCTGCAATTATCCAATTTTATTAGTAGTTATTCTTTTTTATGTATGTCGTATTAAATGAAATTCTGTCATAGACAGAATCAAATTTTAATTTTTTCTTCATTTTTTTCTGTAAGTAAAAACTTTATCTCTATGCAGATTTAAATTTCCTTGAATATTACAAAGCAACAACTTCGACAAACAGACAAACAGCTTGGAATGTATATCCAGCTCTTGGAGGTGAATTTTAATAACTTCTTTTTTTAATAATTTTAGTACGACAGGACTATTTTTATTTATTTGTTTATTTACTTATTTATTTATTTATTACTTATTACTTTAGGTCATAGCACTTTGGAGAGTATTAATTAAAAATTATGCACAGTGAAAATTCTTATAAAATGAGGTTTTCAATTGCAGTTATCAAACTTACTTAACTCCGAAAAAATGGATAATTAAAAATAGTTAAAATGATCATTTTTTAAAAAGTAATTTGCGCTTAATAATTTTCTAAAACTTCCGCAAGATATTTTTTTTATCGTATATGACTATTTCTTGAACTCTAGAAATTTAGAATAAATAAGTCTCTGCAAAATATACCATCAGTAAAAGAAGAAGAAAATAAACTTCCAGACAATTGCTTTGGCCGAAATAATAAAACACCCTTTCATCATGTGTAACTGTAGATACAATTGCAGCTGCTGTGATATTCGTGTAGTGATGCTTTCTTCTATTAATTTGTATCAAAAGAACGTCTGAGAGTTTTTAGTTTATTTAATTTTTTATTGTATTTGCTACTTTATTACTATTTATTTATAACTTTTAAACGTCTGTCTTTTAGAGCATATTGCTTGAAATTACAATTAAAAATTATTATAAATGGTGTTTTTCACTGCAATTATCAAGCTTTCTTAGCTCTGAAAAATTAAATAGTTAAAATAATTATATTGAATATGAAAGAGTGATTCTTATATGATGATATTCACACACACACAAATTTATCAATAATAAGACCACTGATTTCAACTGCCATTTTTTTTAATCAGTTCTGTTTTTTGGCAGTCATTGTTGACAAAATCAAAAATAGTATTTTAAAAATATTATGTAGGAATCTGGCACCACTAAAGCAGGTTTCATATAAAAGCTTATACTTCCAGTTAATATTTATAAATTGAACTATATTAGATTTGTTCAATAAAATATATATTCAAGGAACAATTATTATGGCTTTTGATATATTTTTTACAGATCTGAAATCTTCAAAATTGCATATTCTCAGTTTTCATTTTTTTTAAAGTAATTCATGATTTTCAAAACGCTCTAAAAGTTCTACAGATATTTTAGAAAATACATTTTTTTTTTTTTTTTTATGTTAAATAAAATCTACCTAATTCTTTCAAGTTGCGTCATAAACATCCAAAAAATACCGAAACATTTTAAATATATGTAGAAGTTTTAACATATTGAAAATCACAAACTCATGAAAAAATGCAAACTGACAAAGACAAAAGATATAAAGAAATGTATCAAAAACCATAATTGTTGTCTGAATATATATTTTATTGAACAAACCTAATATACTTCAATTTATAAATATTATATGAAAACTACTTCCGTTGTGTCATGTCCTATTTAAAACAAACAATACATAATCTCACTGGCAGCCAAAAAACCATGTTATTCTATGGGAAATTTTGTTTGCACGAATATTTGTTAATATAATGTAATTATTTTTAAATTCTGTTTTCACATTTTCAATATTTTATCTTCTTATTGAAAAATTCAAAATAATTTTCTTTAACTTAAAAGTGAAATATTAAAAATTAAAAAAAGAAGTACTAATTTAATAGTTACTATTTTAAAATAAAGGATTTTTTAAAATTTTTCTCATCTCATAGATAACCCCCTTAAAGTGAGCCCGTTGGCGTCGAAAAATAGATGTCAAAATTGAAACAAAAGTGGTGTAAGTCCTCATTTTCAAATTGCAATAACTCAGCGAAATTTTGACTTAGAGAGGTGATTTTTTTATTTTGCTTGTTAGAGCGAGGAGAATATTTTTTCTAAATATAAGTCACATGATAGGAGGGGTCGTATAAAAATTAAATTTCGTATTTAATATGTATCCAGCCCTTTTGTACAAAAAATGATTTATCTGAAATCTACTCTTAATTTGCACTAATTTTGTAATTGAAAGTATGTTTCTATATTTTTTAGTTTACGAGATAATTACTGTAACATCTATTTTGAATCACACAGTATATATATATAAAGTTTTATAACATTGATTAAACTACTTCTGTATTTTTCAGGTTATTGCAAATATATACCATGTATGTTCGGAGGTGTAAATATTAACTCAAGTAAGTAATTGTAAAATAGATTGTTTAACCCTTTATCTACTGCATTATGATGTACTGCAATTTTTTTCGTGCAATATTTTTTTTTTGAGTCCCTACATAAAAAATTAAGGGATATACATAAATAAAATACACATCTTTGAGAAATTTAATCCGTTAGAGCTAATTAATTAAATTGGTACTTTAAAGTACCGTCAGTACACGGAGGGCTAAAATAGTCTCATAATACAAAAAGACCGTATGACTTTTTTTAACACAGTTTTAACTCATAAAAATGTTAATAACGAGCGAACACTAATATGTTACAGCACAAAAAAATTTATTTTTGAAAATTATAATTTTTTTTAAATTTACTTACTTTTTTTACACATAAAAACAGGCTTTACACAAACTTAAATTTGATGATATTCAAAGAAACAATTTTTCTTTTCATTAATACGCAAAAATACATTACACATTGCGAGTTTTGAACGAGGTTTCGATTGAATGTTTTTTAAAGCACAAAATTCACAAGAACCCCGATTCGAAACAAAAGTTGGCCAATGGTATCCACGATTTTCTAAGCGGATATCTTTACAAACAGACATGTTCCCTTTCCTCCTCTTGTATGCACAGAAAACTTGCTCATTGCCATTAGATTTTGGTCTTCCTTTTTGTTTAGGTTCTGATTTTGATTTTGTAAGCAATCCTTTGTTTGTGCAAAGCCTATATTCCAATGAAGATATGTTTTCTTGCTACTCTTTATGTGCTATATATGCAGCTAAATGTTCAAATGTGGTATCCACAAACTCAGATTTTTATGGGTAAAATGGGAACTTCGGTCTGGACATCTCTTTTTTTTCCATTGCCTATTCACTCTTGATTTACTGCATCCTGGGGTAGGAAGTACTGTATTTTCTGAACATGAACTACTGCACCGTGGGTCTTGTTCAGTCTCTTGATCGTCCTCTTCAGAATCCGACGAAAATTCTAGCAGATTATTTGCTGGGACTTCTTCATCTGAAGAATCATCTGTTAGTGCACAACTGCTTTCAGATGGTAGGCTCTGTATAAATACAAAGCCTCTTGAAATCTGAGCTTCATTTTTCCAGACATTATAAGAAGAGGAAAAAAAATAATAGCATCTTGAAAAGCTTCTATTACTGTTAAATCTCGGTTATACACAAAGAAATTAAAATGCTGTTAATTTTTGAAAAAAGAATAGATATTTCAATTAATTGTGTGGCAAAAAAAAAAGCAAGCTCAGATTCAAATTTCAAAACTTTTCGAAAAAGTAAAAAAAAAAAAAAAAAAAAAAAGTAAAAAAGCGAAATAAATAAAGTTAAACTAAAAAGAAATTCCATAAAAGCATAACTCTGTTACAGTTTAGTAATGGCCCTACAAAGCAATGAAATACAATAACAAACTACATGGACGTAAAGTAAACACGAAGTTGTGCTTTCTCTAACATCCAGTGTACTGACGGTACTTATAAGTACCACAAAGTTAATCAACTGTAAAACCAATTATATACACTGTTCACTTAAAATAAACAGTCAAATCGTTTTCTAAGGTCTTAACTAACATATAAAAAAAATAAGGAACTTAACTTTTTACTTTAACTACTTTTGCGGAACAAAAATGACAATCTTGGCAATCCGATCAGAATGGCAGCTGAAAACGCAACATCAGTTTCAAAACTATTCGCCTTCCCAGCTAAAATACTCATCATAGAACCCGTGCTGCCATGTATCCTGGAAGAACGGAATTAAAAGAGTGTTCTTGCTAAATACCATTAGAATATTCGTAAAAATGGTTATTCTATGTAATTTTGAAGTGGGTGGTACTTATAAGTACCGTCAGTAGATAAAGGGTTAAATCTATTAGATAAAATAGACTTGAAAAAAAATAAAATAAAATAAAATAAAAAAAAAACTGAAAAATTGACTTTGTCGAATTTTAATTTTTTAATATTATATAAAATATAAAGAATCTTTCAAAAATTAAACCATGAATCTTTTTTTTTTTTCTCTTTTAATCAATTCTTCCATATATTCAAGTCGACATTGAAATTTCGATATAGCTCTTGTTGCATGAGATATTCTGCTGCCTTAAATACTTTTTTGAGGATTAATGATTTTGTACATGTAATTAGATTTGAATGTTAAATGTCTTTTTAATTTAACATGTACAGTATGACTGTCATCTGAATTTCAAGGAAGCTGATTTACTGTAGAATCTAACTTTAAACCATTTAGAACCTTTCATTTTGTACTGACAACCATGAACAGGATAGATTTGCATAAATGGTATGCGACATGCTACTAATCGTTTTAGCATTTAATTAAATAGCGAAATTTCCAATTTTAAACTTTCAATTCTATTTTTTTATCTTAAAAAGTTATTAATTATAATAAAAAATGTTTTTTTAGGTACAAGAAATATAGAGAACGCAAATGTAGACAAAACAGCCTACGTAAATGATGTTCCCTTTGGTTCATCTATGTATTTAAATGAAGTAAAAGAAATAATAATTATTTTCTTAACACTTTTAATTTTTATTTATATAAACTAGTATCACCCAGTGGTCGAAACTCGACCATTTTTTTTTGCAAAGCGAGGCAAAGCAAAGTTATTGCCTTGTCCTAAACGGAATGCAATTGTAACACAGCTGCGGCAATTGTTTGCCGATATTCATTCTAACTGAATCAGCAGAGTTTTACTTAATATAACTATTTCTCTCTGTAGATGTTAGCCTTTCCTGAAATGAGAGAAAATCGCAACGTGAAAACGCCCCTTGTTGTGTGATACAGCGCAGAAGCTAATAGGTACCATGTCAAACCAAGGCCCAACCAAGTATCAAATTCTATTAAATTAATTCGATTGGTTCATAAAGTACAGTGTTTGGACAAAAAAAAAAAAGATATTTTTCAAAAATGGTCGAATTGAATTCGGGAAATTTCAAAACGTGTAACTTTATCGAAAACCGAAAATCTAAAACTTTTCTGAATCTTATATTTTCTACTTATATATGCAGAGGAAAGAATAATAAATCCACATTTAAAAAAATAAAAATAAGTAGTCAATTTCACTTATTTAAAATGCAAGGAAATCTCAAAACGTGTAAATTAATCGAAAACCGGAAATCAAAAGTTTTTATGTATCTTCTACTTGCTTCTTCTACCCACAAAAGCTAGCAATAAAGACACTTTTTTTAAAAAAAAGTAGACAATTTCAGTTAATTGAAACATAAAGAAAGCTCAAAACATGTAAATTCAGCAAAAAACGGAAATCGGAATTTTTTCCGTATCGTCTACTTATACATGCAGCAGTTAGTAACAAATCCATTTTTCTTTTATTTAGTATATTAAATGAATATTTATTGTTTAAATATCACCCTTTGAAATGAAATGTTTATGTTTACATTCGAAACTGGAAGTTTGCCATTTTTTTTTCTGGAATTTTGTGATTTTAAATTAAAATTTTATCAATTTTACAGAAAAAATAACTCAATTAACATAGAAAATCTTTTTCATGGCTCCATGGACAGACAGTGACGTCATCACTTCGCTTGCGTATAGTGATGCTACATTATACAAATTACTGTGTCTATGGTTTTATTTGAGCTTTATGAAATTGCCAGATTTAACAACTTTGTACTTTTAGGTATTTTTTAATGTAAAGGAATACGTGTATAAAAGGGAAAAATGGGGGAAAATGCATAAAAAATAAACGTATTTTTAAATACCTTCTTGACATCGTAAGAAAATAATATTTGTATTCGCACCTTCCGGCTAACCATACCTTTCGAATGATACCATTTTCAACCCTCTACTCCCATAATTAATATGTTAAAAAGGGACAACAAATTTTATGCTTGCCTATTAATATATAGATAACAATAAATTATTAATTATATATTTTTTATTTAAATTTATAGGAAACCGTCAAACAAAACAGTGAAATTGAGAATAAAGCTACAACTGAGTTTAATGGTAATTTAAACTTTATAAATTTAAGATATTTTTAGTACGACAGGGCTTTCAGACAACGATTTGCGTTGTCGACATTCCACTTTTGTAATTTAATTTCTTAAATAAATTTCAAATCTTTTTTCAAATTCGTAAAAAAGTTATCAAAAAATAAAAAAAATATATATCCTGTCCTGTCGTACTAAATTAAATTCTGTTTTAAAACAGCATTTTTCATTTTTTTTCTTCATATTTTCTCTAAATAAATAAAAAAATACATCTCTACGCAGGCTCAGATTTAATGGACTGCTATGTATCATTACCTTCGACAAGTAAAGAAAACACTGGGAATATATATCCAACTCCTGAAGGTGAATTTTAATAATTTCACTTTTTTTATTATATGTAAAAAGCTTTTAAATATTAAATTATATATATATGTAATAGTTTGCTGTGAAACATATAATTATTCCTGTTGGACTAAAAGAAATTCTTACGCGGACAGAGTTTTTTTTAAATTAGCATGTTTGACCTTGAAACAGAATAAAATCGAATTTGAATTTCAGCAATAAAAGTACTTATAATCTAATATAATATACCCATTCCATCTTTTTTAGATGTTAAAAAAAAAAAAAGAAATATTAGAAAAAAAATACGGCGCCCAAGAGTCACACAACACCCAAGAGTCACAACCCGCCCAAGAGTCACACAACGCCCAATTGTCACACGAAATAAATCTGCAGTTAAAAGTTAGTTTTAATTTAATATACTTAAGTTTAGTATAAAAATTTAATAAAAGATTATTTCACAAAAAGTTAAAATACTTAAATGTAATATAATGTGAAGTCTAACATTATAAAATTTATTTTTTAGATCCTCAGGTTGAAAAAACAGTTGAACAATTGAAAAAAAATCTCCAGATATATAAAAAATATATTAGCGACAGCAAGAAATATGTCTTTGATCGATGCATTAGCCGTATATGACAAGTGGAATCATATTTTAATAACAAAACCGAAGAATTATTTCAAAATTTTTTTATAGATTTAGATAATATAATTGAAAATCACTTTGTTGAATGATTATATAAAATTAATGTTGACATACAGTCGGTAACAAAAATCTCTGAACACTAGCAAAAATTCCTATATAAAAAAGTACACTTAATACATTTGTGTTAAATAAATCCTTGTCGAATCCTGTTTTTAGACTGACTCAGAACAGGATTCGACAAGGATTTATTTAATAAAACCGTATTAACTGTACTTTTTTTACGTAGGACTTTTTGCTAGTGTTCAGAGACTTTAGTTACCAACTATACTAAATTAACGGTTGTATTTATTTTAGAGTTTCTGTAAATCTACATTTAAATTCCACATATGAATTGGACTTCTTTTTTGGCTATGGTGTGATGTAATATATGATGTAAAACATCTTTTTTTATTATTGTTGTGTACTTTTTATTTATATGATATTGTATGTAAACTTTTCAATTTTCTAGAGTTATTATTTTGCCAAATCATTAATGGTGAATTTTCTATTTTGCGGTTGATTTTTTTATATTTTTGGGAGTTGAGCTTAATCAGGTGCATTGTTATTTAAGATTCCAAGTCAAGGAGACTTATGATTTGTAAACTATATATATTTGATTAGTGTACTATGTAAATTATTATGTGTATTTTAATTTAAATTATTATTTGTCTTTTTCATTAATAAACTGGAATTTGAACTGTTAGAATTTTTTAAGGTGATCTTTGTTAACCAAAATTCATGACATGCAATTAGTGTAAAAGCATTCTTTTACTTTTTTTTCTTTATCTTTGCATCTTTAATTAAGATTCTTAATAAAATTGAAATGGATAACAAAATTAATTCTATAAACCAAAATTCAGAGTATGTGAATCTTCACAAGATATAGAAGAAAGTAATTTTATAAGCTACCTGTGGACTCATATTAGTAAAAGAAATGTTAATTTTGCATACCTAACTGTGAGAACTGATGCATTTTTCTCTGGGGTGTTAAACAGTGCCGTGGAAAAATATTTAAAACATTATTGCAAAAAAGTTTAAAAATGAAACATGAAAAATGATAAAATCATATGTACCAAGATAAAGATTGTTTAGGTCTATGTATTTTAAAATATTTCATGCAGTAAATTTTTGAAGACTGTGATTGTAAATATTTTTATTATCCAATATAGATTACAAAAACAATGAAATGACAAATTTTTATCTTCGATAAAACTTTCATTCAAAGAATATAGTAACATAATTAGATCTGGAGGCCTACAGTCTTTTTTTAAATATTAAGAAATATAATATAATATTAAGAAATAACAAGAAATTTTATATTCTTGTAAACTGTAAATAAAGTAGCAAATTTTCAATTTTGAAATATGAAATTTCGCTATTTAATTCCTCTTCATTTACCGTCGCCGGAAGCCAATATTATTCTATGGAACTTTACGAATAATACATAGTTTTAAATTCTGTTTTCACATTCTGAAAAATTCCAACTGTTAAATTGACAGACTTTTTATTAATGTATTTTTTTTTTTTTTTTTAATATGGTCCGTCAATTTAACATTTTATTCTATTTATTATTATTAATTGCATCATTATATAATATAATTGGGTTTTAATTAATATTGCATCGGTTGGTAATTGCCATTTGTTAATTCTGAATTTTTAGAATCATATATCTTAATCCATTCCTATTTTACAGATATTATGATTTTAATCATTAAAAATATCGGACGATATTCTTAACTAACAGCTCTATGAATTCAAATATTTAATTCTATTTTTTGCTTCGTAGAAACCTGAAAAATTATTGCCTGTAAAAATCGTTTCACAGCAAAACGAGTCTTTCTACAGTGAAGTTATTTGAATTCGGACGTTACAGAGAGATATAGTTTTACTTCAAAAAAATTTTTTTAAGAATGTCCAAGAATTTTCAATTTATAAATAATAATTACTCTTCGAAAAAGGAGCCCATGTTATTATTCATAAATCGAAACTGTATAAAGGAGTTTTCCCACGATTATTTTATTTTAAACTAATTACTTAAATAATTTTATCATTCTGTAATATAATTGCTTTTAATTAATACCGAATATTTCACATTTGTTAATTGTTAAATTGTTAGATAATTAATACTTGTAAGTATTGTTATAATAAAGTATTTTAATTAATGTAAACTGTGTCTGTTTTCTTTCTAAGGTAACATTTATATAATGTGTGCGAATTTTACTAAAATAGTGCAAAAATAATAAAAGAAAAAAGATTGGAAATTGTTTTATAAAAATTTTAACGGGTGTATGTAGATTACGAAAGTAATTTAAATATTTACAATTACATATATTTAAATCCATGAAAGAGCTAAAAAAACTCTTTTTTTTATTCTATGTAATCATTAAAAACATTCACATGCACCTGGATAAAATCTAGATCTATTGGATTTCCTTGATAAACTGACAACTGTTAAAATATTCACATTTTATTTTTATTAGTAATACATTGCTTTTTTTAATATTAAAGTCTTGTTTTAGGATAAAAATAATAGAATTTTGTGAAACTTTACAACATAATATCATGATGACAAAAGATAAAAGGTTTTTTTCTAAAAAAAGTATAACATCTATGCAGATAAATGTTTACAATGAAAAAAAGGGCCGATCTTTAAAATAGTTAAATTTAAGCCAATCAAAAATAGCAGTGGCCCGCTGATATATTCTTTGCTTTATTTATATAGTTAAATGTCGAATTTATGGTTGTAATATTATTATAAATAATTTATAAGATGAAAAAAAGAAACTTTTTATTTATCATGTTTTAAAATTTCTGATGATATGAATAAAATTTAAAGTGACGTCAATTTTTTGTGAGATTTAACTTAATTTTTTAATGTTCACTTTTAATTAAATGTATTTTTTTTTTATGTCAAAAGACATAGGGGAAATTTTTAGGGGATAAGCTTTTAATATCACGTTTTCAAATATTAATTAATTATAAAATAAAAAAATCGGACTTTGAAATATTGTGTTATCATCGGGTTCTGAAAAAGTTTCAAATGTCTAACTAGTAAGGAAGTTAGTTAGAATTCGATTACAAAGAAAAAATGCTGAGGGGATTGAAATGTTAAATCTACAAAAACAGCTGACTCTGTACAACTTATAAACATATTTGAAATCTAAAAAAATATGCGTCAGAGCATTTGATAAGAATTTTTTTAATAAATAGATAATATTTATGACAACCTCTAATAACTTACGGGTTTGGACAGATACAAAATGCTAAAAAAATAAAAAAAAAGAGTTATTTTTTTAGTGCCCCTTTTTTTTACATGCTATTTAAATAACCAGTTAATTTAAGAGTTAAATAACAAATATTATAAAGTATTTTTAAAACTGTCCATAAAAGACACTGACCTTAACTCAAGGTTATTTGAATTATTTGAATCTTTAAAATTCCGTTATGAGGTTTTTAAATATAATTTTAATCCTCTTTTTTTCTTTGTACAGATAAAGATTTCAAATCACAGTTTCAAAAATGTTTTTGCATATATCTTATTAAATTAATTTAATACGATATATTTTTCGCTATTTCCTTTCTGACATAAAAAGAAAAACGCAGACAATATTTTCAGAAACCTCACTTATTAACTCAGATGCGTCAGTCGTGGAAAAGAGCTATGTAATATTTATTTATGGACAGATGCTTACATAAGGCAGATGTGTATATTTTTAACAATCTAGATTTAATGATTAAATTGTAGATGTCTGGAAAAACGTCACACAATTATTCAGTATTTTCAGAATGTGAAAACAGAATTCTTGAAATGTACATTAGCTTCGGTTTCCAGCACTTAAAGCTTAACAAATATCATTTGACCGTTGCCGGAAGCCCAAGCCAATGTTATTCTATGGGCTTTACAATTAGCTTATAACTAATACATATGTTTAGTTTAAACTCTGTTTTCACATTTTGAAAATTCCCAACTGACAGACTTTTTTTAAATGTATTTTTTTAATTTTTAATATTTTATTTTGAAGTTGCAAAATGACATATCGAAAACTCGTATTTTGAAGTCTCAAAATAAAATATAACAATAAAAAAATATTTTTTTAAAAAAAAGGTTCTGTCAGTTTAGAATTTTCAGAATGTGAAAACAGAATTCTTGAATAGGGAAAATAAGGAATCTACACTAAATATAAACATTGTCGCCAGTTTTACAATGGATCGAAATCGAAAATTTATCGAAAATATAATTGAATAATTTGAAAGTGATTAAAAGAAACTAATAATCCTTCGTACTAAGGTTTCGTGTTCACTTATTTTTTTGAGGGACTGTAGTAATATTGTGTTAATATGTGTGAAATATAGTAGTTTTATAATTTTACACACAAATCCGTTTAATCTGAAATTGATTTTATATATCAATTCTAAAGCAATCTAAATTAAAATAGTTATTATTAAAAAAACACTACACTCTTCAACATTCTTAAAAAAGGATTTTATTTAAGGTATAAAAGTTTTAATTATTTCTTTAATAAGCATGCGACAGAATTGAATATTGTTTGAACAATACATACGACAAGCAAAATGCTTACAATCTAGAAAAACAACATCCCTGATTTTCTTGTAAAAAAAGATATTTTTTACGTTTCCTTTTTTGGTTTGTCAAAAAAATTAAAAGTCAAAATATACAGACAAAATATTTGAACACAACTTGTAAAATATGTAAACCAGTCTAAAACCTATATTGATTATAGAATTTTTCATTCAATAAATAGAACGTTTCATCTAAATTATTTTGTTCATGCTATATTGACACAATTGATATTTTTGAACTTTTAAAGGACATCTTATAATATTTCGCATAATTCTCCTCACTTGAAATAAAGGTGTTTGTTCGCATAAACGACACCATATTTTTTACAGTTCCGGATCACGCGGAGATACCCTATAGTAATATCGATTTATTAAATACACTTCTCCATAAAGAAATAATTTCATGGATTTCAAACACATATGAAACTGTTTTTACCCTTTACAAAAAAAATCGAACATAAGTAAATTTAAGCTTTGTATATCTGTATTGAAATGTGTGATATATTTTACTTTAAATATAATATGCGATATATTTGTCAAATACTGTGTCTAAACATTCGCTTATCGAATCGGTGTCACTAGTTTGATCGATGTTTGTTGAATACAAGAAGCAAAATGTTTACAATTTAGAAAAAAAAATCTCTGATTTTATCGTAAAAAAAGATATTTTTAACGTTTCCTTTTTTGGACTTATTCCTTATGAATCCTAAACAAGGTTTCGTGTTCATTTAATTTTTTGACAGGCTGTAGTGATATTGTGTTAATATGTGAGAAATATTCTAGTTGTTTACTTTTACACACAAACCTGTTTAATCCGAAATTAATAATTTTATATACAATCTAAATTAAAACCATTATTGTTAAAAAATCACTCTTCAACATTCTTAAAAAAGGATTTTATTTAGGGCATAAAAGTTCTAATTATTTCTTTAATAGGACAGGTTTGAAAATTGTTTGAACAATACATACAACAAGCAAAAAATGTTTACAATGTAGAAAAACAACATTTCTGATTTTATCGAAACAAATAACACATAATTATCGATTTAAATCATCTTGATGATTCTCTTCTTCACGGTTTTGTTTAAATAAATTTGATTTCAAATTATTTGGACCATCAAGAGGTTCTTGATGTTTAAATAAATTTGCTTCCAAGTTATTTGAACCATCAAGGTTCTCGATGTTTAAATGAATTTGATTTCAAGTTATTTGGACCGTCAAGAGGTTCTCCATATTGTTTAAATAAATTTGATTTCAAGTTATTTGGTCTCTCGAAACCACATTCATATAACAAATGCCATTTATGTGGAGCATTTTCAAGATCCAGTTGACAAGCACACATAAAGCAGATAATTCTATTGTCTGGACTATTATAATAAAAACCACTGTCCACTAATTCTTCAATTTGATTTTTTTCATAAGGTCAAACGAGCGGAATCGAGAATTTCGTTTTGAGCAAAATGGATGTTTGGTCATTGCTGTCATTTATCTTCATTAATTTTTTTAATTTAAATAATGGACTCAAATAGTATTTCATTATTTTTGTTTGAACTAAATCTGGTAGATCAAGAAACAGAAACTCCATATTGAAAAGCAATGAGAAAGAATGAAATGGCGAGTGGGTTTATATACAACTCGATTACGTCACTTTATCTGTGGTGCGTCAAATGCTATTTTTGTAAAATAGTTTGGTGAAAAAATATATAATTTGAATTAAATAACGAAATTTCATTTTAAATGTTCAAATGTTACTTTTGTAAAATAGCTTGGACACAAAAAATATAATTTGAATTTTATTTTTCAATTTATCAATTTTTCAATTTCGTTATTTAAATAAATGTTAAAATTCAAATGTTTTTTTTTTTTTTTTTTTTTTTGTAAAATAGCTTCGATATAGAAAGAAATATAATTTGAATTTTAGCGGATTCAAAACTTGAAATTTGAAATTTGTGGTGCGCATTTCGAAGTATTATCTCGTCGTTATAACAGTCGCTTGAAATTTCTTTTGAACAAAAGAGATGAATTGCACTTAAATAATTGTGTATGGTCTCAGGACGATGCAAAAGAGGGACCTGATACTTGTCCTTGTTACCACGCTAAGATGTCTCCAGAGAAATATTTAGATGACGAAATGCTTTCAAAAAATTTCCAAAAATTACACAAGGAAGAACATTTAAACGGCTCTTTAGTAGCGTTTAATTATTCTGATTCTGATCAAATTGAAAATGTGCGAGATTTTTACAAGCGTTGTGTTTCAGATAGAGAAAATGTGTTCAAATGGTATGAAGAATACAAAACTACAAGGAATGCTATACAGTTTGAAATAAAAGTCAGAGAAATGGGAAAACAATGAGAAATCAATGTAATTCTGAATCCTGAAAGTAGAGAATGGCACTTGACCGATTGTATAAGATGCGTTTTTTATGATGAATTCCCAAATACATGTTCTTGTCAAAAAGCCTTAATGGACCCTGCGAAATATCTTCGAGAGAAATATAATTTCATAGAAAAGAAAAAGGAAAAAATACCATATAACTATCTAAACCTTTATCATAAAGAATAATTCTACTGACCAAAAAAAAGGAAACGTTAAAAATATCTTTTTTAAGTTAAAATCAAGGATGTTATTTTTCTAGATTGTAAACATTTTGCTTGTTGTATGTATTGTTCAAACACTATTCAAGCCTGTCCCATGTCTATTAAATAAAATCCTTTTTTAAGAATATTGAAGAGTGATTTTTAATAATAACGTCTGTCATTCCATTGTATTGTTTTAAACATGTCATTTTGGTGTTTAAAAATGAATTCCACAAGCATTTCAGCACATATATTATCTATATTTTTATTTTGAAATCTATGGACAATTTTCATTATTAGTTGGAAATAAAGAAGTTGTTTAATCAATAAGTAAATCAATATGTTAATCAATAAGTTAATCAATAAGTTTCAAAAAATAACATTTGAATAAATAGCAAAATTTCAATTTTTTAAATTTTGAAAAAATGAAATCCACTAAAATTCAAAGTCTATTTTATTCTATTTCAATTTTCTATACACGATGTCGTAAATTATCGATGACTTGAAAATTTAAAAAATAATAAGACATTTAATTTTTCAAATTTGAACTGTTTTATTAAAGAAACAAATATATAAAAATATATATACAACAGATTTTAATTAAAACAAAAAGTAAAATTTGAAGTTTAATTAAATAGCAAATTGAAAAATGAAATTCGCTAAAATTCAAATCAATTTTATTCTATTTCAAATTTCTATAAACGATTTGTTTGAAAATTTAAAAAAATAATAAGACATTTAATTTTGAACATTTTTATTAAAGAAATAAATATATATATATACACAACATATTTTAATAAAAAAAGAGCATTATATACAAATATAATGATTTATAATAACTATATAAATAATGAAGGATTTTAATTAAAAAAGAGCATTATATACAAATATAATGATTTATAATAACTATATAAATAATGAAGGATTTTAATTAAAAAAGAGCATTATATACAAATATAATCATTTATAAAAAATATATAAATAATGAAGGATTTTTACAAATCTTTGTCCAAATATTTTTTTCAATAACGCAAACAGGATATGAAAAACATTTATACTTGATGGCATATGAAAATAAATATGCAAATCTGATTATTTCACATTAATCGTGGACACAAGTCTGTGAGAAAAATACAATTTAATGGGATAAACTTGCAAATCTTTGTCATTAAATAAATTCGTGGAATAAACCAATTTGACATGATTATGTTTTATGATGACCTAAGTGTGGGTCCAGATAACTTATGAAATCCAGGTGTCATTAAATGGGAAAACTTATTTATAATCTTTCAAATCTTCAGTTATTTCACATGGAATAAACTTGTGGAGGAAGAAATACAATTCACTAAACGTAATCACAAATTTTCTTCCCTCCACAAGTTTAAAATCTATTATAGACGATCTATGACACCATCCAATTTCATTTTTTTTCAGATACCATTTTAATTTTTCTGGTGGGTTTTCACAATATGCGTATTTTTTTTAAACTTCTTTTAGAAATTCCAAAACAGATGATATTTCACTTTCTTTCACTAGGGGTTTTTTAATAGCTCTCCTCTTCAATACAAAAAATGGTCCTCCAATATGATAAAATTTTATATTGTCATCTTCGATATTTATATAAAAACTGTTTTTGAGTGGGTATTTATCAACAATTGGTATATAAAATCCAGTTGATAGAGATGAAAGGAAATCCAATAAATCAAATAGTTCATCTGTAGGATTCATCCAGGAACTTTTTTGTTCTAAAATTGGTGATAATTCATTTATCTTCATTAATTTTTTAAATTTAAATAATGGACTCAAATAGTATTTCATTATTTTCGTTTGAACTAAATCTAGTAGATCAAGAAACAGAAACTCCATATTGAAAAGCAATGAGAAAGAATGAAATGGCGAGTGGGTTTATATACAACTCGATTACGTCACTTTATCTGTGGTGCGTCAAATGCTATTTTTGTAAAATAGTTTGGTGAAAAAATATATAATTTGAATTAAATAACGAAATTTCATTTTAAATGTTCAAATGTTACTTTTGTAAAATAGCTTGGACATAAAAAATATAATTTGAATTTTATTTTTCAATTTATCAATTTCGTTATTTAAATAAATGTTAAAATTCAAATGGTTTTTTTTTTTTTTTTTTTTTTGTAAAATAGCTTCGATATAGAATGAAATATAATTTGAATTTTAGCGGATTCAAAACTTGAAATTTGAAATTTCGTTATTTAACAAAATGTCAAATGCTATTTTACAAAAATAGATTGGAAAAAAATATAATTTGAATTTTAGCGGATTTCATTTTTTCAAAATTTGAAAATTGAAATTTCGCTACTTAACTAAATATTAAAATTCAAATACTAAAATAGCTTGGATATGGAAAAAATATAATTTGAATTTTAACGGATTTTATTTTTCAAAATTTGAAAATTGAAATTTCATTATTTAACTATATGTTAAAATTTAAATACTATTTTTGTAAAATAGCTTGGATATAAAAATATATATAATTTGAATTTTAGCCGATAATTAAATAATGAAATTTCAATTTTCAAGATTTGAAAAATATAAATTAGCAAAATTTCAATTTTTCAAATCTTGAAAAATTGAAATATAAAAACTCATTTAAAATTTCATACAGCCTGATTTTGAAGATGTAAAGAATAAAAGTGGTATTTATAACAAAAACTATATAGAGATAATTATAATGAAAAACAAATTTTGTTATAACATTTCTTTAAAACAAAAACTGTTATTTTAATTGTTATGCATATAAATTGAATTTTAGATTTAAAGCAATTTGAAAAAATTGTAAGAAAAGGCTCATTATTAATGTTTATATATTTTATTTAAATAAACTTCTTTTTGATTGTTTGTTTTTTACAAAAACGTTTATTTAGTTAATCTTTTATATTTTGTCAATATCCTTAAATGAAATGTTAATTATGATAAGCATTAAAAATAATTTTTAAAGTTAAAATGTATGACTAAAATTATTAAAATCAAAAAATTTTTTAACTAGTCTAAAGAACTATTTCTTCAAATTTCTTTCTTGGTAAAAATGAAATTGCTCTTATTTACTATTATATATTTCAAGAAAAAAAATTGCTAAATTTATATCTCATGACAAAACAGTTCTAATTTTTAAAAGATAAAAAATGTGACCAATTATACGGCCATGTTTAAAATAAACAATTATTTTGCGTACAAAAACAGGTGACATAATAGATTAACATGATATGTTTTTTTTTTATTTCTTGCTTTGTGCCAATATAAAAGGGATCGATTTAGTATTTCACTTTGTCTTGTATCCAAAAAGTAACTATGAGTTTTCCATTTTTAAACCTTCCTTTCGATGTGAAATTCAACATATTCAAAAAATATTTTGAGTTTTCTGATAAGATAAATACGCTTGTCAAAATGCCTGAAATGGAGGATTTAACATCAAACCCTTCTGCATGGACTCTATTAGAACGTAAGTTTATAAAACTTACAGAATTTGTTAGAAAAGGTTGGTATATAAGGCAAAACAATCAACCATTATATGTTTTTTTCGACAATAAAAAAATGTCGATATGCATGAGATATTTTAGAAATTATCAGCCGTGTTATCCCGATGATAAATATTGGAATGTTCCATATATTGGCACTATGAGAAAATCAATTGAAAGTGCATCAGAAGAAGAATTAAAATGGGAAGACACAATTTCATTCTTCAAGGATGATTTCCTCGAAAAATATCTTCCCATTGAAGATATTGAAAATTTAACATATTATATCTTGCCTTCTTGTGATATGTTCACAATCAATCATGAGAAAAAATTATTATACTGGGACAACAAGATGTACAATTTCAAAAACAACATTGTGTTAAAAAACTCTTATGATCCGTATGAGGACCATTATTTAATACGGCCATATTACCAAAGAGGACTGAGTATTGAATGTATAAATGAAGACTGTCACGATTGTATTAAAAATGAACAATATACATATAGCATAAAAAATTCTTGGGCCGAAGAACTACAAATTAATTTTAGAGCAGCAAATCTTAAAAATATAATAAAAGAAACTTATTATCACGACAGAGGTCCCTTTTTAGGGATCTAGTAAATTTTCAATAATGAGAATATATTTTTTAATTTGAAAATATTGTTCTATTTGTATATGTTTTTGTGTTAATGTATATAATGTGTTAATGTTATTGATGTACATATTAATATAATGTATAATGTAATAAAATTTATCTTTACATTCTTGATTTATTCAACTATTCAATTTAAATGAATAACTTTTTTAAAGTATCACTTTTAAAGTTCTAAGAGTTACAATTTTTAAATTACAGCACATTTATTTCCTGTACATAATCCATCAAATTTGTAAACAATTATTGATCCATTCTAGAGAATCATTCACACAGCACTGCTAAAATTCAAATTATATATATTTTTTCTATATCCAAGTTATTTTACAAAAATAGCGCGGATTTCATTTATCGAAATTTGAAATTTCGTTATTTAATTAAATGTTATTTTTGTAAATTAGATTGGACATTGAAAAAAATATAATTTGAATTTTAGTGGATAGTGAAATTTTATTTTTCAATTTTTAAAATTTGAAATTTCATTATTTAACTAAATGTTAAAATTCAAATGCTATTTTTGTAAAATAGCTTGGATATAGAAAAAAATATAATTTGAATTTTAGAGGATACTTAAATAGTGAAATTTCATTTTTGAAAATTTGGAATTTTAAATTTCGCTATTTAACTAAATGTTTAAATTCAAATGCTATTTTTCTAAAATAGCTTGATGGACTCTGACATAGAAAAAAATATAATTTGAATTTTAGCGGATAATTAAATAGCGATATTTCATTTTTTTCAAAATTTGAAAATGGAAATTTCGCTAATTAAATTTTAAAATTCAAATGCTATTTTTATAAAATAGCATAATTGACGCTTATATAGAAAAAAATTTAATTTGAATTTTAGCGCATAATTAAATATGAAAATTTCATTTTTGAAAATTTGAAATTTCGCTATTTAACTAAATGTTAAAATTCAAATGCTATTTTATAAAATAGCTTGATGGAATCTGATATAGAAAAAAACATAATTTGAATTTTAGCGCATAATTAAATAGCGAAATTTCATTTTTGAAAATTTTGAAAATGGAAATTTCGCTAATTAAATGTTAAAATTCAAATGCTATTTTTATAAAATAGCATAATTGACACTTATATAGAAAAAAAATTAATTTGAATTTTAGCGCATAATTAAATATGAAAATTTCATTTTTGAAAATCTTGAAAATGGAAATTTCGCTAATTAAATTTTAAAATTCAAATGCTATTTTTATAAAATAGCATAATTGACACTTATATAGAAAAAAATATAATTTGAATTTTAGCGGATAATTAAATAGCGAAATTTCATTTTTGAAAATTTTGAAAATGGAAATTTCGCTAATTAAATGTTAAAATTCAAATGCTATTTTTATAAAATAGCATAATTGACACTTATATAGAAAAAAAATTAATTTGAATTTTAGCGCATAATTAAATATGAAAATTTCATTTTTGAAAATGGAAATTTCGCTAATTAAATGTTAAAATTCAAATGCTATTTTTTATAAAATAGCTTGATGGACTCAGATATAGAAAAAAATATAATTTGAATTTTAGCGCATAATTAAATAGCGAAATTTAATTTTTTGAAAATGGAAATTTCGCTAATTAAATGCTAAAATTCAAATGCTATTTTTATAAAATAGCATAATTGACATTTATATAGAAAAAAATTTAATTTGAATTTTAGCGCATAATTAAATATGAAAATTTCATTTTTGAAAATTTGAAATTTCGCTATTTAACTAAATGTTAAAATTCAAATGCTATTTTTATAAAATGGCATAATTGACACTTATATAGAAAAATATATAATTTGAATTTTAGCGGATAATTAAATAGCAATATTTCATTTTTGAAAATTTTGAAAATGGAAATTTCGCTAATTAAATGTTAAAATTCAAATGCTATTTTTATAAAATAGCATAATTGTCACTTATATATAAAAAAATTTAATTTGAATTTTAGCGCATAATTAAGTGTGAAAATTTCATTTTTGAAAATTTTGAAAATTGAAATTTCGCTAATTAAATGTTAATAGTAAACCTATAGTTTCCCGTTTTTTCTTATCGTTATGCTAATTAAATATATTAAAAATTAATCACTCTTAAAATAAAGCTTAAAGAAAAAAAACGTTAGTTGAAATAAAATTAAACACTTATTAAAAATCCTAATTTCCTTTTAATATATTTTCTACTTACCAGGAAAAATAAATATATCGTTCAATGAAATGCTATGTTAAGGAGTTTTCAAATTTAAATCATCCATCTTAATTTTCAAACGCGAAACGTAAACAATAGCTAACCTTCCGGAAGTTCCGACTGAGCCAAGTTTCAAAAATTTGCATAAAACATCTCTAAGAACGATAGCCGAAGTCTACGCACGCGCCGCGACGTACGTCCGGAAGATCACTTCGTTTCTCCCGCGAAGCTATAAATAGCGAACACCGATGGTAGTGGGTGTTCGCGGTTGCCTTTGCGGTTGCTTTTACCTTTGCTCTTGCCCCTGCCATTGTTCATTTTTCGCCGATGCCGGCTTCATAAGATGTCGCCGTAATATGTGGCGTTTATTTCTTATATTCAAATAAAATCTTTTCATTTTTAGTTAATTATAACTCACATTAATCCTTTTTGTGAGTTCGAAATTTAAATGAAATTTATAGGTGTTCATATCGCGACAATAACAAGTGGAAACAAGAACGTCACGTCTTCTACATAAGTGTCACCAGCTTCTTTCTAATGGCACTTAGTAGTCTTTTCTGCAACCTATATGGGAAATAAAAAGATGTTAAATATTGTCTTCGTACTCACCTTGTTTGTCATCCAGCATCTGCTTTGGTATGTTTGTTATATATGAAAAGTATTTGTCTACTTCAATTATCTTATTGTTATTCATATAAACTTATTGTTATATTTATATAAACTTTTTTTGAATTTATTGTTTCAATTAAAATACAAATTAAATTAAAATTTGTTATGGTCATTTATTTAACAATTTCTACATATTTATCTTTCAGCATATTTACTTACTCTAGCTTCCATGTATCTAATTCATTTAATTAACTTTAAATGTTGTTACGCTGGTGTTTACGTCTAGAGTAGGCTCCTCTGCTAATTCACTTAGCCTTGGATCTACTTCACACCAGCTAACAAGAGAAATAAAAAGTGGTTATGGGCTTTTCCTTTTTCAGCATGTAAATATGCTGGCCCTTTCATAAATTAATGTTTTTCTGTTTTGTTTGAAAAATAAATTGAAAGTTAAATTTTTTGCATTTATAGTAAATTTTTGAAACAAGAAATTGTTTGAATGTAGATTAAAAGTTTTTAATGTTAATAAATGAAAATCTTGAATGTTTTGTTTAATTTAAGTAATAATGACCATTTTTTTTTGCATATTGTTGAGGGAATATTGTAAATTTTTTTTTCAGTAAAGTAGAAAAAAAAACTTTTTGAAATTTCATATATATATATTTGAATAAATTTTCAAGTCATAAATGAATTTACCGAATGTTTAATTCGGGGGGGCAAAGGTTTTTATAAGAAAAATTGTGATATTTTTGATATATTATATTTTTAAATTGTTTGAACCATAATTATACAATTTTTTTCTCTCAAAAATGGCTGTCAACAATTTACATTCTATTCCCAAACTGAATGCGATTAATTTCGAGGAATGGAGGAGTGACATTAAATTTGTTCTTCTTGACCGGGGACTCTGGGACATAGTTGTTGGTACGGAAACAGCCCCAGTTTTGGCTGATGACAGAAGCAATGCTTCTGCTGTTAATAAATTTAAGTCTAGAGCTAATGCTGCTTTAGCTGTCTTATACTTAAATATAGAAACTGAGTATAGGAAAATTGTAGAAAACGAGGATGACCCCGTAAAGGCATGGAATTTAATTAACAAAAGTTTTGTTCCAGATACTCGTGCACAGCACATGAGTTTATTTTCTGAGCTGTGTGATTGCAAAATATTGCCTGGTGAGGGTGTAAATGTCTTTGCGTCCCGGGTCATGAGGATATTTAAACAAATAGAAAATTCTAAGGGGGGACTGACGGAAATTTTTGCATCTTATCAATTGTTACGTTATCTCCCATCATATTTCGACGGTATCGTTCAAAACATACTAAGATGGGAAGATGATAAATTTACATTCAATGAAATTGTAACTTGCTTGGTAGCCGAGGAAACTAGGCTAAATTTAAGAAATAAAGATAATGAGTTAAGTAAAGCTAAAATTTCTGCTCAGTTTTCTCATCTAAATGATACAGGTAAAAATAAGCTTCTAAAACAAAAATTAATTTGTACATTTTGTCATAAGAATGGCCATGCTAGACAAAATTGTTTTTCTCTCAATAGAAGTAGAAATGTTGACTTTAAACCCTCTTTTCAAAACCAAAACTTACCTTCTCAGAATTTCAATCCTAAGAAATCCTTCCAATCAAGAGGTAGACAGAGTCGAAAAAAATCTTCATATCAATCTAGATCAAATTCTAAGACCCGTAATAGTAGTACGGATTCAAATTCATCTTACTACATTACTGAGGCCAGTTTAGCTCAGCAAACAAATGAATCAGATTGGATATTCGATTCAGCCGCGTCTCATCATTTTAGTAAAGACCGTGAACTTTTCACATCATTTAAACCTCAACAAAATGAAGAAATGGCTGTAGCCATGGAAGGCATCACTTTGCCAATCGAAGGAAAAGGAGACATTAAATTGCGTTTTGGCCAAAGAAATTTTTACTTTAAAGGGAGTGATGTATTCATCAAAGCTTAGGAGAAACCTTATATCAGGGCCACAACTTGACAAAGAAGGTCTACAGTTTATTGGGGGAAGAGGCGAAGTCAAAATTACGTCTAATGATAATATAATGTTCAGAGCAAAATTAAAAAGTGGTGTTTATCGTGTCCAAGCAAAAATCCCAAAATCTATAAAACAACATGTAACTTTCGAAGCCTCCACAACATCTTCAAAAGAACAGGAAGTTCTAAACCTGTGGCATAAGAGATGCGCTCATGTAAATCCTCAAACTTTGACGCATACAAGTAATAAGAGGGGTGCAAAGGGATTACCATTCTTAAAGGGACATACAGAATTTTTTTGTGAAGATTGCAGGTTGAATAAATTTAAACGCACTTCATTTAAATACAGAAACTTTGTTCGATCCAAGAGACCCTTAGAACTGTTATATACAGATGTTTGGGGACCATGTCAAGTAAGAGGCAAACATGGAGAACGATATTTTCTATCAATCATGGACGATTATTCCCGTAAAGTATTCATTTATCCTATAGTCCAAAAATCTGAAGTAGCTGAAACCTTAATTAATCACATCAAAAGGGCAGAAAGATTTATAGGTAAACCTTTAATAGCTATCCGCTCAGATAATGGAACAGAGTTTGTCAACAAAGAATTTTCAACATTTTGTCAGGAAAAAGGCATCAAACATGAACTAACAAACACGTTCACGCCAGAACAAAACGGTGCTATTGAACGTTATAACCAAACTGTTATTAATGGAGCCCGTACATCATTATATGAAAGTGGTTTAGACTTTTGTTTTTGGCCAGAAGCCGTTTCACATTTCAATTATGCCTGGAACAGACTATGCCATAAAGATTTTGAAAAATCACCATTTGAATTGTACGGTGGAAGAAAACCATCAATCAGACACCTTAAACCATTTGGATGTGTAGCTTATGTAGGACTGGCAAAACAAAGAAGACAGAAACTGGATCCAAAAGCTGTGAAAGGTTATCTAGTTGGATATGCACACCATACAAGAGGATACCGTATTTGGATCCCAGAGCAAAATAAAATAGTAGAATCTTTAAATGTGACATTTAAAGAAGATCGTTTGTTCAAAACAGAAGCAAGTGGAGCAGTGCTGGGCACCATCAACCAGCATTACACAATTCAAGATGTATTTCCAAAGGATAGTGACGATGATTCTGATGAAGAGGCTGTTGACGAAACTCCTGAAATAGGGTCCAGCGTACCGTCTGAATTATCTGACACTGAGGAATCCTCAGATGATGAAAAACCTGTTCAATCATCTCAATTAAAAAACATAAAGTTTGAAAGAAAACAAGTTTTAAGAGGAGATAAATCCAGAACAGACGTATACTACTATCCCGAAAATACAAGAACAAGACTAAGATCCCATAGAGACATTAGAAAATATTGCCAAGAAAACAAAATCAAGTATGACCCCACTAAATTTTCATTCACTCCAATAGAAGAATCTGACTCAGACACAAGTGCTAATTTTTGTCATAATTCCTCTTGACTAGAATTAATTATACCAAGAACTTTCAAGCAAGCCCAAAAATCAGACCAGTTTCAAGAATGGCTAGAAGCAATGAAAACCGAAATAAAAACCATCCAAGAACGAAAGGTTTGGCATCTTGTAAAACCTCCTCAAAATAAGCAAATAATTGGATGTCGCTGGGTATATGCAATAAAACGAGATGAAGAAGGTCGAATTGCTAAATTCAAGGCAAGGCTTGTAGCTCAAGGTTACGCTCAAGTAAAAGGCGAGAGTTACGAAGAAACTTTTAGTCCTGTTATAAACTTCGATCTAATTCGTTTTTTCTTTTCACTTTTGGTAGTGCAGCACAAGTGGAATCACGTACAATGTGATGTCACTGGCGCATACCTATATGCTCCGCTAGAAGATGAAATATACATGCAGCAACCACCTGGTTTTATTAAACAAGGAGAAGAGAAGTTAGTTTGCAAGCTCGACAAAGCTCTCTATGGCCTTCACCAAAGTGGACGAGCATGGTTTTACGAAATTGACAGAGTTTTATCAAATATCGGTTTTATTGAATTTACTTCTTGCAACTGTGTTTATACATTCAAATTTCAAGTTATCCTATTATTATATGTTGATGACATGGTTTTATTTGGTAAAAGTAAAATGTTTTTAGAGGAAGCCATTAATGTTTTAAAACAAAAATTCAAATTAAAAATTTTGGGAAGGACAAAGAAACTACTTGGAGTAGAATTTGTTGAAATTGACTCAAAGCTATTCATTCATCAAGAAAGCTATATTCAAGAAATATGCAGTCGTTTTAATAGTTTTAACCCTCCAATTTCATCCTTACCAATCAGCAAAGGCTGTATTTACTCAAAATCAAGCTGTCCTCAAACCGAAGAAGAAACCAAAGAAATGACAAAGTATCCATATCGCAATATTCTAGGGTGTTTATCATATTTATCTAACAGAACAAGACCTGATATAGCATATGCTGTCAATATCTATAGCCAATTCCAATCGAATCCAGGAATTCATCACTGGAATGGGTTGATCAAACTACTGGGATATGTAAAGAAAACAAGCCAATTAAAATTAAAACTTTCATGTGCTGATTCACAGATCATAGCCTACACAGACGCCGACTTTGCTTCAAATCGTGATGATCGGACATCCATAGGTGGACAAATAGTATTTCTAGATAGTAGCCCCATCAGTTGGAGGACCTTTAAAGAGAAGGCTGTTAGTTTATCCACTATGGAATCTGAGTTCATTGCCGCTACAGAAGCAGCAAAAGAAATTGTCTGGCTAGATCGAATTCTAGAAGAATGCCAAAACATGAAGATTATAAAAAATAAGAAAATTTCAAAATTACTAATTGACAATATGGCTGCCATAGACTTTATTAAATCTCCTATAGAGAATAATAGAAGCAAACATATAGAGGTCAAACTATATTTTATTAGAGATCTTGTTATCAAAAATATTTTTGAATTAGTTTTCATTCGTAGCAAATTAAATTTGGCTGACATATTTACTAAGCCACAAACTAAATTTGAATTACAAAAATTTGTGAAAAATCTTTTCTTCGAAAATGTTTCAAAAGTTAATCTTAAATTTTCAATTTCAAATTTTTCTATGAATTTATAAAATTTAAAAATGTAAATTTTCTAAAAAAAAAATTTTTTTATGAATTCAAATCCTTAATGAATTCAACTTTTTTTTAGGAATTCAAAATTTATGAATTCAAAAAATTTAAACTTTTCTATGAATTCAAATGTTTCCTTGAATTCGGGAAAAAAAAAATTTCAAATTTTGCAAGTTAAGCAAAATCTTTCCAGGTTTAGGCTGGAAGTTTTTTTTTTGAGAATTTCAATTCTCATTCTCTTTTGACAAAAAAGTCAATTTTTTTTTTTCCAATTGCTCACAGCAATTTTTTGTTAATCTCTCTCTCTCCTCTCCATTCCCGAAATAATCCATTCTGTTCTTTTTGTTAAGTATTTGTATGTAATTTATACTTTTATATTGTAAGAAAGAATTATGTTTATACATATATTTATAATATTGAATGTGATTATACTCATGTTATATTTGTTGTTAAATTTATTATACAAATAATCCATTTTATGAATTTCTTTTCTACAGTTTTTTTTAAAAGAGCATGTTAAAAATCTTTTCAAAACTGGAGAAGAGGTTTGAGTAAACAGGTATATGTTATTTGTGTTTCAAAAACAAATTGTTTTGTAAATCACCTCTATCCAGATATTGATCTCTGTTGCTGTGCAGCTGAAGATTAAACCTAATTGTTTTTTTAGTTCTGAAGAAACTGTTAAACTGATTAGTCACAGTCGTATGATTATGTAATTTGTGCAAAGTTTTGCTGGATGTTTTTTTTATTAACTTTCTTAAGCTTAAAAGTGCAAACGATAAGAGGGGGGGCCTTGTTAATAGTAAACCTATAGTTTCCCGTTTTTTCTTATCGTTATGCTAATTAAATATATTAAAAATTAATCACTCTTAAAATAAAGCTTAAAGAAAAAAAACGTTAGTTGAAATAAAATTAAACACTTATTAAAAATCCTAATTTCCTTTTAATATATTTTCTACTTACCAGGAAAAATAAATATATCGTTCAATGAAATGCTATGTTAAGGAGTTTTCAAATTTAAATCATCCATCTTAATTTTCAAACGCGAAACGTAAACAATAGCTAACCTTCCGGAAGTTCCGACTGAGCCAAGTTTCAAAAATTTGCATAAAACATCTCTAAGAACGATAGCCGAAGTCTACGCACGCGCCGCGACGTACGTCCGGAAGATCACTTCGTTTCTCCCGCGAAGCTATAAATAGCGAACGCCGATGGTAGTGGGTGTTCGCGGTTGCCTTTGCGGTTGCTTTTACCTTTGCTCTTGCCCCTGCCATTGTTCATTTTTCGCCGATGCCGGCTTCATAAGATGTCGCCGTAATATGTGGCGTTTATTTCTTATATTCAAATAAAATCTTTTCATTTTTAGTTAATTATAACTCACATTAATCCTTTTTGTGAGTTCGAAATTTAAATGAAATTTATAGGTGTTCATATCGCGACAATAACAAGTGGAAACAAGAACGTCACGTCTTCTACATAAGTGTCACCAGCTTCTTTCTAATGGCACTTAGTAGTCTTTTCTGCAACCTATATGGGAAATAAAAAGATGTTAAATATTGTCTTCGTACTCACCTTGTTTGTCATCCAGCATCTGCTTTGGTATGTTTGTTATATATGAAAAGTATTTGTCTACTTCAATTATCTTATTGTTATTCATATAAACTTATTGTTATATTTATATAAACTTTTTTTGAATTTATTGTTTCAATTAAAATACAAATTAAATTAAAATTTGTTATGGTCATTTATTTAACAATTTCTACATATTTATCTTTCAGCATATTTACTTACTCTAGCTTCCATGTATCTAATTCATTTAATTAACTTTAAATGTTGTTACGCTGGTGTTTACGTCTAGAGTAGGCTCCTCTGCTAATTCACTTAGCCTTGGATCTACTTCACACCAGCTAACATTAAATGTTAAAATTCAAATGTTATTTTTATAAAATAGCATAATTGACACTTATATAGAAAAAAATTAAATTTGAATTTTAGCGCATAATTATATATGAAAATTTCATTTTTGAAAATTTGAAATTTGAAATTTCGCTATTTAACTAAATGTTAAAATTCAAATGCTATTTTTATAAAATAGCTTGATAGACTCTGATATAGAAAAAAATTCAATTTGAATTTTAGCGCATAGAGAAAAATAGCGAAATTTCATTTTTGAAAATGGAAATTTTGCTAATTAAATGTTAAAATTCATATGCTATTTTTATAAAATAGCATAATTGTCACTTATATAGAAAAAAAATTTAATTTGAATTTTAGCGCATAATTAAATTTGAAAATTTCATTTTTGAAAATGGAAATTTCGCTAATTAAATGTTAAAATTCAAATGCTATTTTTATAAAATAGCATAATTGTCACTTATATATAAAAAAATTTAATTTGAATTTTAGCGCATAATTATATATGAAATTTTCATTTTTTGAAAATGGAAATTTCGCTAATTAAATGTTAAAATTCAAATGCTATTTTTATAAAATAGCTTGATGGACTCTGATATAGAAAAAAATTTAATTTGAATTTTAGCGCATAGCGAAAAATAGCGAAATTTGATTTTTGAAAACGGAAATTTCGCTAATTAAATGTTAAAATTCATATGATATTTTTATAAAATAGCATAATTGTCACTTATATAGAAAAAAAAATTAATTTGAATTTTAGCGCATAATTATATATGAAATTTTCATTTTTTGAAAATTTTGAAAATGGAAATTTCGCTAATTAAATGTTAAAATTCAAATGCTATTTTTATAAAATAGCATAATTGACACTTATATAGAAAAAAAATTTAATTTGAATTTTAGCGCATAATTATATATGAAATTTTCAAAAAATGAAAATTTCAAAAATGGAAATTTCGCTAATTAAATGTTAAAATTCAAATGCTATTTTTATAAAATAGCTTGATGGACTCTGATATAGAAAAAAATTTAATTTGAATTTTAGCGCATAATTATATATGAAAATTTTATTTTTGAAAATTTGAAATTTCGCTATTTAACTAAATGTTAAAATTCAAATGCTATTTTTATAAAATAGCTTGATGGACTCTGATATAGAAAAAAATTTAATTTGAATTTTAGCGCATAGCGAAATTTCATTTTTGAAAATTTTGAAAATGGAAATTTTGCTAATTAAATGTTAAAATTCAAATGCTATTTTTATAAAATAGCATAATTGACACTTATATATAAAAAAAAAATTAATTTGAATTTTAGCGCATAATTATATATGAAATTTTCATTTTTTGAAAATTTTGAAAATGGAAATTTCGCTAATTAAATGTTAAAATTCATATGATATTTTTATAAAATAGCATAATTGTCACTTATATAGAAAAAAAATTTAATTTGAATTTTAGCGCATAATTATACATAAAAATTTTCATTTTTTGAAAATGGAAATTTCGCTAATTAAATGTTAAAATTCAAATGCTATTTTTATAAAATAGCATAATTGTCACTTATATATAAAAAAAATTTAATTTGAATTTTAGCGCATAATTATACATGAAATTTTCATTTTTTGAAAATTTTGAAAATGGAAATTTCGCTAATTAAATGTTAAAATTCAAATGCTATTTTTGTAAAATAGCATAATTGACACTTATATAGAAAAAAAATTTAATTTGAATTTTAGCGCATAATTATATATGAAATTTTCATTTTTTGAAAATGGAAATTTCGCTAATTAAATGTTAAAATTCAAATGCTATTTTTATAAAATAGCATAATTGACACTTATATAGAAAAAAAATTTAATTTGAATTTTAGCGCATAATTATATATGAAATTTTCAAAAAATGAAAATTTCAAAAATGGAAATTTCGCTAATTAAATGTTAAAATTCAAATGCTATTTTTATAAAATAGCTTGATGGACTCTGATATAGAAAAAAATTTAATTTGAATTTTAGCGCATATATATATATGAAAATTTTATTTTTGAAAATTTGAAATTTCGCTATTTAACTAAATGTTAAAATTCAAATGCTATTTTTATAAAATAGCTTGATGGACTCTGATATAGAAAAAAATTTAATTTGAATTTTAGCGCATAGCGAAAAATAGTGAAATTTCATTTTTGAAAATGGAAATTTTGCTAATTAAATGTTAAAATTCAAATGCTATTTTTATAAAATAGCATAATTGACACTTATATAGAAAAAAAAATTAATTTGAATTTTAGCGCATAATTATATATGAAATTTTCATTTTTTGAAAATTTTGAAAATGGAAATTTCGCTAATTAAATGTTAAAATTCATATGATATTTTTATAAAATAGCATAATTGTCACTTATATAGAAAAAAAATTTAATTTGAATTTTAGCGCATAATTATACATAAAAATTTTCATTTTTTGAAAATTTTGAAAATGGAAATTTCGCTGATTAAATGTTAAAATTCAAATGCTATTTTTATAAAATAGCTTGATGGACTCTGATATAGAAAAAAAAATTAATTTGAATTTTAGCGCATAGCGAAAAATAGCGAAATTTCATTTTTGAAAATTTTGAAAATGGAAATTTCGCTAATTAAATGTTAAAATTCAAATGCTATTTTTATAAAATAGCATAATTGACACTTATATAGAAAAAAAATTTAATTTGAATTTTAGCGCATAATTATATATGAAATTTTCATTTTTTGAAAATTTTGAAAATGGAAATTTCGCTAATTAAATGTTAAAATTCAAATGCTATTTTTGTAAAATAGCTTGATGGACTCTGATATATTTGCATCTATCTTATTAAATTAATTTAATACGATATATTTTTCGCTATTTCTTTTCTGAATAATAACATAAAAAAGTTATCATTGAAACATAGTCTCAGATTTGCAAAATGTTTACAATTTAGAAAAACAATATCCTTGATTTTAACGTAAAAATGATATTTTTAATATTTCCTTTTTTGTCTGTCAAAAAATTAGAATTATTCTTTATGAATTCTGAGAAAGGTTTTGGTGTGCATTTAATTTTTTGACAGACTGTATTTAGATTTTTTTAAATGTCGTTTTTTGTGTCTAGTAATACTATTTTTAACACTATTACTATTACTACCACCTAAAACTTTATTTTAAGTTATAAAACGTTTGGAATATTTACTATCGACACTCTTTTTAATTTTAAGTTTTTTAGACATTTTTAGAACACCATTCCAATAAGAATTAGAAACATGTATATTTTCTTTATATTCTTTAAAAGTTTTATCATCAGCGAAATACTGTCTGAGATTATTTATTGGAATTAGCAATTTATCGCCATCGGTATGTTCCATTAATTCATTATATTGAATTTCATCTTGAGGTTGATTATATCCACGATTCGTTTTATTTAATGTATCATAAGCATATAATAAAGGTATTTTTGTAGGTTTAGTCATTTCTCTTATTCTTTCTTTCTTTTTTTTTTTTAATTAAGAAAGGAAAATATTCTTAGGAAAAAAGTATATATTCGGAAAATTAATATTATACTTTAAATATTTCTCTATTAATAAGTTTACTGTCGTTTCAAGAATCGATACAATTTATAAATGATTTGTGTTAATCATATATAAATATGTATTATGGATACAACTCAATTTTCTATTAAATCCGTAATTCAGATTAATCATGAGGGTCCAAAAATAATTATCGATGAGTGTTCTGAAAGTTTTGAGCGACCCCTGACTTTTACTAATAATGAAAAATCATATATTTGTTTTTTTCTAAATCAATGTGGGAAAAAAAATAAATATAGGAGAATATAAAAAATATCACTATCATATAATTTTACACAAGTCAGCATTTGAAAAATTTCGAGAAGTTTGTAAAAATATATCCGATTTATATATATTAAAATATCCCGAATGGTTTTGCGGCGGTGACAGAAAAGATCATATTCATTTTGTTATCGTTTTATTTAAAAACATTAATATAAATGAATTGAAAACGGTCGGTTTCGGTTTAAAAATACAACCTTTAGAGGATCATATCTTACTTTCATATATTTTAGAGTTTTTCGTTCAAAAAAGGTTTTATTGTAACGTTGTATTTGATTTTCCTTCGTTACAAGACTTGTGTTTTTCGAAAATTTGGACTTATTTTCCAGATTTTCACGACGTTGAACGCTTGGCGCTTTATTTACCCAAATCTATTTTTTTACAAGTTATCAGAAAGAGTCACCAATACGTAACGATACCGATAGTGGATAAAATGACTGACTTATTAAAAGAAATCACTAACAATGAATTTAATTATATAAATTTGATTGAATCCTTTTCAAAAAGAGATTTTGGTTTTAACATAAAAGATTTTATAGTTTTAAAAAGAGATTATACAATATTTTCAACATTGTATGACTTTTTTAATAGTTGTCCTAATAATTTTAATATTATTTATTATGTATTTTTAAAAGATAATTGTCTCTTCAAGATGTGTATGAAATGTATACGGCTCTATTTTTATAATGTGGCATGCGAAATAAAAAAAAATTTCTTATATACTGTCCCATCCCTCTTGTGAATACTTAACATTTCTTATTCAAAATCCTAGAGAATGGTGTCATTTATGTAAACGTGTACCTCGATTTCAAATAGTATCTGATAGATACTGTCAAAATGAAGGTTTTATATTAAATCATGATGAAATTACTTGGAAGAGTGAATTATATAAACTTGAAGATAATGAATTAACATTGATAAAAATTATTAATAGAAATTTTTTTAGATATATTATATAATTATAGAAAAAAAAGTTCCACACACACCATTTTTTGAAAATTAATTAATTATTAATTATTAATTAATCACTAATTCATTAGTAATTCATTATTGATTAATTTTCAAAAATGAAAACATCTACATCTTGGACCGAATTGAAAAGAATCTTTTATAATCTTAAAAAAGCTTAAAAATTTGAAATTTGAAATTTCGCTATTTAACTAAATGTTAAAAGTCAAATGCTATTTTTGTAAAATAGCTTGATGGACTCTGATATAGAAAAAATTTAATTTGAATTTTAGTGCATAATTAAATATGAAAATTTTATTTTTTGAAAATTTGAAATTTGAAATTTCGCTATTTAATTAAATGTTAAAATTCAAATGCTATTTTTGTAAAATAGCTTAATGGACTCTGATATAAAAAAATATAATTTGAATTTTAGCGGATAATTAAATAGCAAAATTTCATTTTTTCAAATTTTGAAAATGGAAATTTTGCTAATTAAATGTTAAAATTCAAAGGCTATTTTTATAAAATAGCATAATTGACACTTATATAGAAAACAATTTAATTTGAATTTTAGCACATAATTAAATATGAAAATTTCATTTTTGAAAATTTGAAATTTGAAATTTCGCTATTTAACTAAATGTCAAAATTCAATTTTTTTTTTTTTGTAAAATAGCTTAATGGACTCTGATATATTTGCATTTATCTTATTAAATTAATTTAATACGATATATTTTTCGCTATTTCTTTTCTGAATAATAACATAAAAAAAAGTTATCATTGAAACATAGTCTCAGATTTGCAAAATGTTTACAATTTAGAAAAACAATATCCTTGATTTTAACGTAAAAATGATATTTTTAATGTTTCCTTTTTTGTCTGTCAAAAAATTAGAATTATTCTTTATGAATTCTGAGAAAGGTTTAGTGTTCATTTAATTTTTTGACAGACTGTACCTACTTTATATGCTGATAATCAGGCTGCCATACATTTCACAAAGTCCAGGATTGAGAATTTCCATACACGTCATGTTAATATTAAACTATTTTTTATAAGGGATTGGTTTGATGAGGGCAAATTTCATATTGAGTATATTTCCTCTAAATTAAATCTTGCCGACCCGTTTACGAAGCCGTTAACAAAAAATGATTTATTAAAATTTATAAGAGTAATTTTTATATAAAACTTTTGTGTTTGAATTGATTTCTTCGCTTTGCAGATGTTTTTCATAATTTTTTATGTTATCATGGTGTGAATGTGTGTGTGAAATCGTGAGGCGCCTTACATATTTGTACATTTGTATATATATTCATTTTTCATATATTGTATATATCCATCATATTTATTCTTGTACATAAATTGAATTGCATAATATAATTGTTATTGTATATAATTGTTATCAGATAATTAATATTGTATATAATGTGTGTTTCATATCACCTTTCTTTAGTATGTCTGCAGGGTGGAGAATTGTACTTCATCACTTGAAAATCTGAATGTTTTGTCAATGGTACTCTTCGTATTAACTAGTTTATTGTATCGTTTAGTGATACTCTTTTCATGGACTATGGGAATCTCATGATGGTATTTTGTTAACTAAATTTATATTTTTTATATGCTGTGGTGGGGGCATTGATATCTATCAATTGTCCTCACACATAAAAAATTGTTAATTTTATAAATATAAATGCTTATTTTTCAAGATATAACTTTTAGCTTACCTTTTTCTTTAAGTTTATTAAAAGTTTACTTGTTTTATTTACTTAAAATTTGGTCAGCCATCTTTGCCTGCATCACACCCTAACGATCGATGTTTGTTTACATCTTTGCCGTTGCCAATCTTGATCTGCATAATTTTTCTTATTTTGACTGTTGCCACTTCTATTGAAATAGTTATAGTAAATTATATTTTCGGCTATGACCGTTGAGTGGCAATAGCGATGTATTGTTTATATGCAGATTTTGACTTTTCAGTCAGTATAAAAGGATCGCGGCGTGTGTGTTAGATTGCAGTCATCAGCAGTGGTCAGCCTGTCTTCAATTAGAAATGAAGTAGTAACAGTTTGGAATAATTGAGCAGCTTTAAGCTGTTGGTGAGCTAAGCACTGGCAGGTGTGCTTTTAGCATGTTACAGCAAAGCTTATTAAGTTCTATTTGGCTGTTGCATTTTATATTTTTGATGGCTGCCATTGTTATAAGTTTTACATATGTTAATTGTTAAATTTTGTTAAGTTTGCTCCTTGTTAAAAAGGATAAAGTTTAAAGTTTTTCGTCGTTCGCGAATGTACGAAAACTAAAATTAAAATTGATAATCGATGTTTAAGATGAGGCTGTTACATTTGATATTTTAATTGATGTTGAGAATGTTTAGTAACTTTTTAAGTTACATTTGTTCAAGTTTGAATTTTTTTCTGAATCAGAATCTTTACTTAATAAAGCTATAAATCTGCTGGTATTCAATAATAAATTTAACTGAGTTAAGGGGTTAGTGATATATAATGGTGATCTCGATCTGACAATAGAATTAATAATGTGCAAGTTATAATATGCAACCTTCAGCTACATGATCTTGTTTCTGTGATCAACTTGTTGATAGTGGAAGTGTAGTTCATCATCCTCTTTCCCGCTAGTCAACTCGGCGATCGCGGAGGCTTTGTAGTTATACAACGAATTGTGATTGTGGTTCAAGTGTATTATGACAGATGTTCCATTATGGCTTGTTATCAACTATAGAATAAGGTAACTTTAATTCTGTTATACTTTGAAAATGTTTTGATATATTTTTTTTGTGTTTTACTAAATAAAATTTGTTCTTGTTTAAAACTTTTGTATTTGATGAGTTATCTAGTTTAAGACACTGGTCGGGTTATTATTATTGGCACCCTTAAAACTAATTAAGTTTTTACTGCGTGCTATCTGCATAATAAAAATTAATTAAAAGATAGACCTTTAGTCTATGTCAGGTATGACCTAAGAAAAGAACCGAAGAACTGTTTCAGCAGGCAACAAGGCGGAGGATCCGTAATGACTTGTGGAGGGTTTTGCTTCAACGGGCAAACATTTCTAGAATTTACGTACAGAAAAATGAAATCGGAGGATTATCAGGATATTTTACGTTACAATTTCCTACCAGTTATGGATTTGTTAGCAGGACCGGACTGTGTTTTCCAACAAGATGGGGCATCCATCCGTACATCCAGATCAACGAAAACGTGGTTTATGCAAAACAATATCACACTATTAGACTGGCCAGCACTTAGTCCGGATCTGAATCCGATGGAGAACATAAGGGGGATCTTATCTCGTCTCGTAAAATATATGAAAATGGAAAGCAATATACATGTTTAAATGATTTAAAAACTGCAATTGACAAAGCGTGGTGTGAAATATCTCCTTCTGTAATGCAATGCTTAATCAATTCTGGAACAACGTGTATTTGATAAAGTGTCGTGGCAATGCAATTCAATATTAAAAGTAAGTTTTTAGTTACTTTTATAAATGTAAAACCAAAAACACTTACAGGTGTATATACTTTTTTGACAGCATATTTTTATATAATTTAATGTACATCTTATAATTTCAAACCTTTGATCATTATTTGTGTATATATATATATCAGCAAAACTGTATCTATTTATTACCTATCTCACGAATTTTAATTGTACCTCATATTAGCAATAATTTTCTTTCTTTGATTTCTTTTTTACATGTAGTGCTTTGAATATACACATATAGCAAGCAGCTAATACAAACTAAATATGTAATTTAAAATATGTAAATATTCATTCGATATTCAATCTTTAGAAAAGATTAACGGTAAATTTCTGAGAAATGAATAAAAAAAACAGTAAAACTAAAATTTTTTTTTATAAATAGGATTTAATTATGTAGCTGACTCTTATTTTTGATTGAGACTGCTGCTCCTTGTGTAACTGTTTAAAAAAAAAAAAAAAAAAAAAAAGCATATATATATTATATGTATATAATTTTAAAACGTATTAACCCATTAGTAGTCGCTAGTTGGTCGATTTGCTGCCCATCCCTTCAGTTTTTATTCAACAGCCATCAAAAACTTTTAGAAGTGGCATTTGATATGCATAAAAGGCGAATCGACTCGGATAATCGTCGATTATGTATATCCAATATCACATCTAAAAATTTTTAGTATCTGTTGAATAAACACTGAAGAAATGGGCGGCGAATTGACTAACTAGCGACTACTAATGGGTTAAAATTTAGTATAACATAATTAATGCCAATTTCATCCATATTATATATATTTCTTGATTCATCACCAATCTTCTGTTAAATTTATCATTTTTTTTTTTTTTTTTTAATAGTGAAATTTGCAAAACAACGCATTAAAAATTAAGTACATGTTAAACTTTTTTTTAAATTAGTATTTTTTTTTTTTTTTTTTTATGAATTAATTTATAAACTATTATTATTATTATTATTATTATTATTATTATTTTAACATCCTACAAAAAAAAAATCATTTAATTATAAAATTAATACTATTTTAGATGTTTAAATAATTTGTTCAAATTCTAAATACTTTAAATTCAACACTAATTTAAATTTTTGAAATTAAAATTTAAATAAAACATTTGCATGTGTAAATCATGCATGTATCACTTTATGAATAAATTTATATATTTATATATTTTGGTGTGTGTGTGTGTGTAAAAATCATCGTATAAGAATCACTCTTTCTTATTTAATCTAATTATTTTTAACTATTTAATTTTTCAGAGTTAAGAAAGCTTGATAAATACAATGGAACACATCATTTTATAATAATTTTTAATTGTAATTTCAAACAATATGCTCTAAAACAGTCCTGTCCAACCCAAAACACTTGGTGGGCCGCATTGGAAATCTACCCCCCCCCCCATCTTTTCCCAACAAATTTCGCCGTAAATTAGCTGATAATTTACGGTTAAATTAGTCGGGGAAGAAAATTATCATTATTATTATTTTATGACTGTACATATCACTGCAAATGCGTGAAACCCTTTTGCAACGCTATGAGAACGTAATAGTAAACACTTCTAACTAAAAGTGTTGTGATTGTATTAGGAATGTGTTGCGATTGTGTTGCGCGAGGGAAAAAAAAGTGTTGTGGAAGTGTTGTTGACAATTACAAAGACAAGAAATGTGTTCAGATAGTGTTTCGATCAAAATTTAAGATCCCACACATATTCTAAATGCTTTTTAGAACATTTCTAAAACACATTCATCTTTAACGTTAAAACACTTTAGAAACGCTTATTAAACAGAATAGCCTATCCCGTGAAATAATATGCAGACGTTTTCTTAATAATTTGCTCAGCAGTGTGTATTATGGGGATTAGATTCAGAAGGCTGCTAAAGGTGAGAAAACAAAACTAGTATGTTGTTGTAAAAGAAACTAGTATCACAAAATTTTCTTCTATATTTTACTATTAAAATTCATGCAGAGCAAATTTTTTATTCGAATAATTATATTTTTTTAATTATCACTTATTAAAATTATTTTTCTATGATGAGTGCAAGCGATTTTTATTTCAAATAAGCATAACACTAAATTATGTTTCTTATGCAATTATGTCTGTTGCAATTATGTTTCTTATGAAGTGTTCTAGCTTAGAACACCATAAAGTGTTGTTAATTTGAGGACAAAATATGTTCTTAAATGTGATATTTTTGTGCGCATGCGTTTGCAGTGATGCATATGTGTATGTATGTTTGTGCGTATATAATTCATGTAAGTATATACTTTTTTCGGGGAAGGGTAGGGTGAAAATTCGGAGCGGAATACATTAATTTAAATTATATTCATTCATAAATTAACAATGATATCATGAAAAATTTATGACTGTATATTAAAACTATAATAAAAAGAATGAATAATGGATCTAATAATATTTCATTACAACAGTTCTTTAGCTATCATAATCGTTGAAAGGTATTTTCACTTCGAAAAGTCAGACCATATTTATTAATTTTCAAAGCGGTCAAACTTAAAATATAGTTAGTCTCAACGCGGGCCGCGGGTTGGCCACCCCTGCTCTAAAAGACAGATGTTCAAAAGTTATAAATAAATAGTAATAAAGCAGCAAACATAACAAAAAATTAAATAACTTAAAAACTCTTGGAAGTTCTTCTGATACGAAATTATAGAACAAGGCATCACTACACGAACCACACTAATATCACAGCAGCTGCACTTGTATCTACATTTACACATGATGAAAGGGTGTTCTATTATTTCAGCCCAAAGCAATTGTCATGAGCTTTTTTTTTTCTTCTTTTTTTACTGATGATAACAGTTATACTAGATTTTTTTACTGACATAAACACAGAGTCATAGCATAACATGCAGGACACCAGAGGGTTTCTAAGCACTCCCTAGCTCATTTCTATATGCAATGAATAAATGTTTTATACCCAGGAGAACTACTGAGAATTTTTCTGGCAGTGCCAAATTGTCTTCCTTTTATAGCACATTTATTTAATATCAGCATTTTATTTATTCAGCTTAATACTTTTATTCACAAAAGTGATATAAAATAATTCAAATAAAATTCTACATTTTCAATCAAAATGATAATTTAAAAAAAAAAAAAAAAAAAAAAAATGTTTAAATGAGTCTTAGAGAGTGAGCTAAAAACAAAAAAAGTATGATAATGAGAGATAATCTTATGCAGCGAGTTTGCCTGGGAAAATAAAAAGTCAGGTATCAGGAGCCATAATGCCAAAAAGCAAAAAAAAAAAAAAAAAAAAAAAAAAAAACAATGTTTTCAAAAAATTTCATTTACTACATTTTACAATTTTTTAATAGTAATATTAATATAAATAAATAAATAAATAAAATAGCAAAAGAAAATCTATTGGCATTTTGTTTTATCATAGTTGTAAGTTCTAACACCAAACACAAAATACATTCAATTAACACTCACAAGAGTCATAACACTGACCCAATATTGATCAATTCCTTGGCCATTAATAGAGATCATGACAGCCATGGAGAAAATATATAAAAAGAAATGGAAAAATATACAGTCAAAACCTCGTTAATGTGAATAATTTTTAACATGAACTGTTTCCACAATCCCCGTCAAAATGAAGACTAGTATAGTTATATGAAGTAGAGGTCTGCACGGGCCGGGCTTATGGCCCAAGCCCGGCCCAGCACTTGGGCCGAATTTTCCAATCTGTTCTCAGGCTGGGTCGGGGCTTAAAAATTTTTTGCAAACTCAGGCCGGGTCAGGCTCAAATTTTTTTTGTATACTCGGGCCGGGCCGTTTCGGCCCTAATCTTTTTCTTGTTTCATCGTTAGTCAACAAAAAAGGAAAATTATAAAATATTTCTTCAGTCATTTATTTCACATAATTTTACAGGCTGGCATATCACATAAAATTTTATTTTGTTAAAAATGTCTGTAACTTCAATTTAATTGCTTATCTGTCTGTCTGTTAGAGATCTGATATTCCGCAAATATTTTTAGCATGTCTAGAAATTAATATATTTTATTTCAGTTTAAACATGAAAGTTGTTTTATTAAATTATTTTTCCTTCATTTAAAATAATTTCTTCAGATATAAGTAATTAAAATACAATGTGGCTTTAGTTTTCAAGTTTGTTTACCTTTTCCTCCCGTTTTCCTTCCGTGTAGTGTTGCCGTTCATTATAGAAGTTTGAACCATGGAGTCAGGTATTTGAGTCTGTTGTTCGTTGGCCTTTAGGGTTAACGTCGTATGCCTGCCATGTTCTTTGAGAAATGTTGTTTGTTAACTTTAAGAGTTGACATCGTTTTTTTTACATTTTATATAAGGTTTAAGATTAATTATTTTTTAATATAAAGTTTAAAATTGAGTTAGTGCTGGACGCTAATTTTTTATCACTTGCCTGAGATGAATTTAAGTGATTGTTTAAAATTTTATTAATATTTCAATTGTTAAGTTTTAATTTTTCTTGTTAAGTTTGTTCAATAAAATTGTTAGTTTGTTTTACAATGATTTTGTCATTCTTTTTGAACTGCCTTATACACATTAACTTAAGTCTTTGAGCTAACTAATGGAGTTGTTTCCACTGTATGATATTATGCTTTGCTAAATGTTACATTAAGCCATATTGGCGATAACAAAGGTTATGGGTTACTTGGTATAGTATTACAGCCCATTGGTTGGTATTTTTTTTAAAGTTAATTTTTTTGGCAGTTCTAATTTTTTGAGGATGGCAGTCAATATTTTACCTAGTATTGAAAAATTGGGAACAAACAACTATCATACTTGGAAAAAGGATATCCGTTTTGTGTTAATCGAGAAAAATTGTTGGAATATAGTGAATGGGAGTGAAACACTACCGGAGGAGAAGGACGGAGCGGTAACAGGGAAAGGTCACATAAATGACTTTAAGCAGAGAGCTAGGATAGCACTTTCAACTATATATTTAAATGTGTCTCCACAATACAGATGTCTGATAGACAGTTGTGAGTGTCCTGTTGCGGCCTGGAAAATTTTAAAGCAAAATTTTATTAGGGATTCAAGAGGAATAGGAAAGAAGTTAGGAAAGAAGCTTAAGTTTTTGAGAACAGACAATGGTTCTGAGTTTGTTAATGACAGTTTTCGAAATTATTGTGAAAAGTATGGTGTCACATGAATTAACCAATACCTTCTCTCCTGAGCAGAATGGTTTGTGTGAATGCGTAAATCAAACTGTCTTAAATTGTGCCAGAGCCATGTTAATAGATAGTGGACTGCCCCTCACTTTTTGGCCAGAGGCTATACTTTATTTTGCATATACATGGAACAGAGTAATACACAAAGGTCAAAGTAAAACCCCCCTTGAATTGTATAGTGGACACAAACCATCAGTTAGGCACCTTAAGCCGTTTGGGTTGATCACATATGTAGGTATCCCTAAACAGAAGCGGTCTCATAAGCTTGACCCTAAAGCTCAAAAAGGTGTTCTTGTAGGTTATGCGTTGTGAACCAAAGGTTACAGAGTCTGGTTAGAGGAGGAAAATAGAATTATAGAAACTTTGAATGTTACGTTTGGTAATTCCCTCTTCAGCAAAAACAGTGGAGCAGTGCTGGGCACCTCTTCAATTGATTTGGATCTGTTCGGGGATAATCCAGTAGATCGTTCTGGATCCGATCCTGTTGATGTAATCCTCCAGGACAGATCTGATGAAGTTGTTGAGGATGACCCAATAGCAAGTCCTGTTGATCCTGAACCAGATGTTGTATGGGTTCGTAAACCTGTCCCAAGACCCACAGGAAAACGTGTGGATATTTACTATTATCCTGAGGGGTCAAGTACAAGGCTGAGATCAATGAATGATGTCCAAAAATATTGTTCAAATCATAATTTAAATTTTGTGCCGGAACTTTTTGACTTTTCTGGTAATAATCTTTTTGAAGGGGTGGTAAAACAAGAACCTGTTACTTCTGTTTCACAGACTGAATGTAAGAAACTTATCTGACTAGATTTAACTGTTTCAAAAACTTTTAATCAAGCCTTAAAATCTGAACAATATCTAAACTGGAAAACAGCTATGGATGAAGAAATTGACAGCATGCGTAGTCGCAAAGTCTGGCACCTGGTTGAGTTACCAAAAGGCAAAACCCCGTTGGGAAACAGATGGGTTTTTGCAGTAAAACGAGATGAGCATGGAAACATTGCTCGTTTCAAAGCAAGATTAGTTGCCCAAGGGTTTAATCAGGTGAAAGGCGACACGTTTGATGAAACATTTTCTCCAGTTGTTAACTTTTCAGTTGTTAGATTTTTCTTTTCTCTTTTGGTGTCCCATTTAAATTGGCTTAATTCCCAGTGTGATGTGAAATGCGCTTATTTGTATGCTCCCTTAGATGAAGAGATATACATGTATCAACCACCTGGGTATGTTGTCAAGGGCAAGGAACATCTTGTATGTAAACTTGACGGAGCATTATATGGGTTACATCAAAGTGGACGTTTATGGTTTTATGAGTTAAATCGTGTTCTTTTAGATTTGGGTTTTGAAAAATTTAATTGGTGCAATTGCACATACAGGTTTAAAGATTTTATCGTTCTACTTGTTTATGTAGACGATATTGTAGTTTTTGGTAAAACTCAATCACAAATTGACAATGTGATTAGTTTATTGGGACAGAAATTTGATTTGAAAGTTTTAGGAAAGACTAAGAAACTATTGGGAGTGGAATTTGAGTACAATAATGGAGACGTCCAATTGTCCCAGTGTACCTATATAGAAGAGATTTGCGAAAGATTCAAATCTTTTCATATCCCTGTTTCCTCTCTTCCAATTGTCAAAGGCTTGAAATATTCAAAAAAGGACTGTCCGACAAATCAACTTGAAATTGATGAAGCATCCAGGTACCCATACAGGAGTTTGCTAGGTTGCTTATCTTTCATTGCTGGTCGTACACGTCCTGATATTGCTTATGCCACAAATATTTTTAGCCAATTTCAGAGCTGTCCTGGTCTAACTCATTGGAATGGTTTGGTCAGATTATTAGGATATGTTTCTTACACTAAATATTATAAACTTAATTCAAAATGTAATAAACCAGATTTAATAGCCTTTTCAGATGCAGATTTTGCAATGAACCGTGATGATTTTGTGTCAATGGGAGGGCAAATAGTTTTTTTGGATGATAGTCCTATTTCATGGAGGACGTTTAAGGAGAGGGGTGTAAGTTTATCCACCATGGAGAGTGAATTTATCTCCATGTGTGAAGGTGTAAAGGAATTAAAATGGTTTGATCATATACTGGAAGATAGCTACAAATTTAATTTAATTTCTGGTAAACATAACTCTCCTGTTCTATATGCCGACAATCAATCCGCTATAGATTTTACAAAATCTCCCATTGAAAATAACAGGTCAAAACATATCAATGTTAAATTGTTTTTCATTAGGGAATGGCTTTACGAGGGGCAGTTCAGTCTTAAATATATTCGTAGTAAATTAAATTTGGCAGATCCTTTTACAAAATCGTTAACTAAATCTGATTTATCAAAATTTATTAATAAAGTTTTCTTAAAGTAAATATAAATTTTTTTTGGAACTATGTTTTTCTATAAAGTTTTTTTTGGAGCTATGTCTCATATAAATTTTTGGGAACTATGTTTCTCTATAAAGTGTTTTTGGAGCTATGTCTCCTATAAAGTTTAAATATAAATTTTTTTTATGGAAGTGTTTCCATAAGTTTGTTTGAAAACTGTTTTGCACATGATTCAGGGTTTTCATGTTCCCATTGAAATTGTAATGTATAATATAAGTTCAATTAGTTTTTATTCCTTAGTTGGGATATGTGAGACACGGCGCCGTGCGAATGATCTTTGTATTATGTGAATGTTTTTCATATTTCATGTTCTTCATATTCATGGTTTGAACTCATCTTAATGTGTTAATGTTTTTTTTTTACAATGGGGATATGGAAATTTTGTATATAAATTGTGTTTAATGTTTTCCTATTCTAGTAGATTGATTAATGGAGAACTGTTTGTGAAAAAAAATGCTTTGTATTTGGAAGAGCAACATATGAACTGAAGCTGACCAACAACAAAATGTTTCTAAAAATTTTTTTCCAGTAGAAGTTTTACTGTGTGTATTTTTCTTTATTGTTATATGTAAAAATTTCAGGCAACTGATATTTTTTTTTAAAGAAAACCAACATGGTGGGGGGCATTGTTGTCAAAATTTGGGAAATTTATTTGATTTATTCTTGCTTCCATGTTGTTTTCTCTGTAAACTATAAATGAATTAAATTAAATTGATTTTATTACATCGTTTAGGAAAAATTTGATTCAATTGGATAGCTGATAAGTTTTAAAAGGTTTAAATAAGTTTTGTTTACATTATAGAAAAACGTTTTTATCTTGAATAAAGTTAATGTAATTTTTGCATGGAAGTAATTATGGATATAAATTAAATTAAAGTAAATGTAAATAGTGCCACTTACTGTTTATTCTGAAAGGTATACTTTGTTTTTTTGTACAACACCTGGAAATTTAAACGATGTTTATCATCGGCATTTTTGTTCACGCGTTCTTTCAGCGATTGCTAAATTAAACTAATAAGTTTAGTTAAAGTTCAATAGATGGCGTCGTGATTATTTCCGAAAGGAAAAATGCAAATTAAGTGTGACGTTACTTGAAATCGCTACTTATTGGATGCATGTTAGAATCCTTTGAATAGTATATAAGAGCTAACTTCATTGCATTCGGCGGTCAGTTTTTAGTTTGCTGCATTAGCGATAGCTCTGTTTGCTAGTCGTAATGAAGGTGTTATATTAAGTTTAAACATGAAAGTTGTTTTATTAAATTATTTTTCCTTCATTTAAAATAATTTCTTCAGATATAAGTAATTAAAATACAATGTGGCTTTAGTTTTCAAGTTTGTTTACCTTTTCCTCCCGTTTTCCTTCCGTGTAGTGTTGCCGTTCATTAAAAAAGTTTGAACCATGGAGTCAGGTATTTGAGTCTGTTGTTCGTTGGCCTTTAGGGTTAACGTCGTATGCCTGCCATGTTCTTTGAGAAATATTGTTTGTTAACTTTAAGAGTTGACATCGTTTTTTTTACATTTTATATAAGGTTTAAGATTAATTATTTTTGAATATAAATTTTAAAATTGAGTTAGTGCTGGACGCTAATTTTTTATCACTTGCCTGAGATGAATTTAAGTGATTGTTTAAAATTTTATTAATATTTCAATTGTTAAGTTTTAATTTTTCTTGTTAAGTTTGTTCAATAAAATTGTTAGTTTGTTTTACAATGATTTTGTCATTCTTTTTGAACTGCCTTATACACATTAACTTAAGTCTTTGAGCTAACTAATGGAGTTGTTTCCACTGCATGATATTATGCTTTGCTAAATGTTACATTAAGCCATATTGGCGATAACAAAGGTTATGGGCTACTTGGTATAGTATTACAGACCATTGGTTGGTATTTTTTTTAAAGTTAATTTTTTTGGCAGTTCTAATTTTTTGAGGAAACTGTCAATATTTTACCTAGTATTGAAAAATTGGGAACAAACAACTATCATACTTGGAAAAAGGATATCCGTTTTGTGTTAATCCAGAAAAATGTTGGAATATAGTGAATGGGAGTGAAACACTACCGGAGGAGAAGGACGGAGCGGTAACAGGGAAAGGTCACATAAATGACTTTAAGCAGAGAGCTAGGATAGCACTTTCAACTATATATTTAAATGTGTCTCCACAATACAGATGTCTGATAGACAGTTGTGAGTGTCCTGTTGCGGCCTGGAAAATTTTAAAGCAAAATTTTATTAGGGATTCAAGAGCGCAAGACATGCAACTTGTAAATGAGCTGTTCCATTGTGTAATGAAGCCTGGTGAGGGTATAAATATGTATGCATCAAGAATCTCCAAAATTGCTGACGAGTTGAAGGAGTCTGGACATGAGATGGAAGATATATATCTTTGCTTCCAGCTGCTGAGGAATGTTCCTGACAAATTTGAGTCTGCCACCCAGTACATCTTGCGATGGTCTGAAAATTTTGAGTTCAAGAAAATAGTCGTGGAACTAGTAGCTGAAGAAACGAGGCTGAAACTCAGGGATGCAGATCGAGGAGCCAATAGAGTCGAAGTCCAGAATGTTCACCATCAGCAAAATGGTAAGAAATCATTTCCTAAATCTATCACCTGCCATCGCTGTGGTCGTCGGGGACACATTAAAAGAAACTGTTTTGTTAATTTAAATAAACAGGACAATAGTACTTCTGAGAACTCTAAATTTAATAATAGTAAATCTAATGTTAAAAGAGCTAACTCTGTCACCCGTAACAATTCTAAACAAAATTCACCCATGTCTTATATTGCTCAATCTTGCATAAGTAATTCTGATGATGAGTGCTGTTGGGCTTTTGATACCGCGGCCTCTCATCACTTTTGCAAGAATTTAGACTATTTTTCTGAATATAATCCTATTGAAGGTGAAAGTTTATTTGTTGCCGTTGACGGAGTTAGTTTTCCTATTATTGGTAAAGGTTCTGTTCATTTAATTTTTGATGATAATTCTTGTATTTTGCAGAATGTTTTATATTCCCCCAGACTAAGAAAAAATTTAATATCTGGTCCGAAAATGGACATTAATGGTGCCAGTTTCTCTGGTAGAGGAGGAAAAATTGATGTTATTGGTAGAGACAACGTAAAAATCTTTTCTGCTGTGCTTGACAATGGTATTTACAATGTTTACGCTAAAGTTTATAAAAATGTTGATTTTAAAGAGAATGGGGGGCACGTTTCAACTATTACTTCAACTGTTAATGTACCCAGTAATAAAAGTATTGAATTTTGGCATGGCCATTTTGGACATGTTAGTCCAGAACTTATAGTTTATACTAGCAAATGTAATGGGGTAAAAGGTTTACCAAAGTTGAAATGTGGAAATTTTTTTTGTGAACCTTGTCGTCTAAGCAAGCAGAAAAGGATTTCTTTTAGATTAAATGAGAACTTTCAATGTAAATCTCCTTTAGAGAGAATTTTTATGGATGTCTGGGGACCGATAAAAATTTCTGGTAACAATGGGGAGAGGTTTTTTCTATCTATTATAGACATGTTCTCAAGAAAAACTGCTTTATATCCTATGTCTGAAAAATCGCAGGTGTTTTCAATTTTTGAAAAACACATAGCTAGAGCTGAAAGGCAGTTAGGAAAGAAGCTTAAGTTTTTGAGAACAGACAATGGTTCTGAGTTTGTTAATGACAGTTTTCGAAATTATTGTGAAAAGTATGGTGTCACACATGAATTAACCAATACCTTCTCTCCTGAGCAGAATGGTTTGTGTGAACGCGTAAATCAAACTGTCTTAAATTGTGCCAGAGCCATGTTAATAGATAGTGGACTGCCCCTCACTTTTTGGCCAGAGGCTATACTTTATTTTGCATATACATGGAACAGAGTAATACACAAAGGTCAAAGTAAAACCCCCCTTGAATTGTATAGTGGACACAAACCATCAGTTAGGCACCTTAAGCCGTTTGGGTTGATCACATATGTAGGTATCCCTAAACAGAAGCGGTCTCATAAGCTTGACCCTAAAGCTCAAAAAGGTGTTCTTGTAGGTTATGCGTTGCGAACCAAAGGTTACAGAGTCTGGTTAGAGGAGGAAAATAGAATTATAGAAACTTTGAATGTTACGTTTGGTAATTCCCTCTTCAGCAAAAACAGTGGAGCAGTGCTGGGCACCTCTTCAATTGATTTGGATCTGTTCGGGGATAATCCAGTAGATTGTTCTGGATCCGATCCTGTTGATGTAATCCTCCAGGACAGATCTGATGAAGTTGTTGAGGATGACCCAATAGCAAGTCCTGTTGATCCTGAACCAGATGTTGTATGGGTTCGTAAACCTGTCCCAAGACCCACAGGAAAACGTGTGGATATTTACTATTATCCTGAGGGGTCAAGTACAAGGCTGAGGTCAATGAATGATGTCCAAAAATATTGTTCAAATCATAATTTAAATTTTGTGCCGGAACTTTTTGACTTTTCTGGTAATAATCTTTTTGAAGGGGTGGTAAAACAAGAACCTGTTACTTCTGTTTCACAGACTGAATGTAAGAAACTTATCTGACTAGATTTAACTGTTCCAAAAACTTTTAATCAAGCCTTAAAATCTGAACAATATCTAAACTGGAAAACAGCTATGGATGAAGAAATTGACAGCATGCGTAGTCGCAAAGTCTGGCACCTGGTTGAGTTACCAAAAGGCAAAACCCCGTTGGGAAACAGATGGGTTTTTGCAGTAAAACGAGATGAGCATGGAAACATTGCTCGTTTCAAAGCAAGATTAGTTGCCCAAGGGTTTAATCAGGTGAAAGGCGACACGTTTGATGAAACATTTTCTCCAGTTGTTAACTTTTCAGTTGTTAGATTTTTCTTTTCTCTTTTGGTGTCCCATTTAAATTGGTTTAATTCCCAGTGTGATGTGAAATGCGCTTATTTGTATGCTCCCTTAGATGAAGAGATATACATGTATCAACCACCTGGGTATGTTGTCAAGGGCAAGGAACATCTTGTATGTAAACTTGACGGAGCATTATATGGGTTACATCAAAGTGGACGTTTATGGTTTTATGAGTTAAATCGTGTTCTTTTAGATTTGGGTTTTGAAAAATTTAATTGGTGCAATTGCACATACAGGTTTAAAGATTTTATCGTTCTACTTGTTTATGTAGACGATATTGTAGTTTTTGGTAAAACTCAATCACAAATTGACAATGTGATTAGTTTATTGGGACAGAAATTTGATTTGAAAGTTTTAGGAAAGACTAAGAAACTATTGGGAGTGGAATTTGAGTACAATAATGGAGACGTCTAATTGTCCCAGTGTACCTATATAGAAGAGATTTGCGAAAGATTCAAATCTTTTCATATCCCTGTTTCTTCTCTTCCAATTGTCAAAGGCTTGAAATATTCAAAAAAGGACTGTCCGACAAATCAACTTGAAATTGATGAAGCATCCAGGTACCCATACAGGAGTTTGCTAGGTTGCTTATCTTTCGTTGCTGGTCGTACACGTCCTGATATTGCTTATGCCACAAATATTTTTAGCCAATTTCAGAGCTGTCCTGGTCTAACTCATTGGAATGGTTTGGTCAGATTATTAGGATATGTTTCTTACACTAAATATTATAAACTTAATTCAAAATGTAATAAACCAGATTTAATAGCCTTTTCAGATGCAGATTTTGCAATGAACCGTGATGATTTTGTGTCAATGGGAGGGCAAATAGTTTTTTTGGATGATAGTCCTATTTCATGGAGGACGTTTAAGGAGAGGGGTGTAAGTTTATCCACCATGGAGAGTGAATTTATCTCCATGTGTGAAGGTGTAAAGGAATTAAAGTGGTTTGATCATATACTGGAAGATAGCTACAAATTTAATTTAATTTCTGGTAAACATAACTCTCCTGTTCTATATGCCGACAATCAATCCGCTATAGATTTTACAAAATCTCCCATTGAAAATAACAGGTCAAAACATATCAATGTTAAATTGTTTTTCATTAGGGAATGGCTTTACGAGGGGCAGTTCAGTCTTAAATATATTCGTAGTAAATTAAATTTGGCAGATCCTTTTACAAAATCGTTAACTAAATCTGATTTATCAAAATTTATTAATAAAGTTTTCTTAAAGTAAATATAAATTTTTTTTTGGAACTATGTTTTTCTATAAAGTTTTTTTTGGAGCTATGTCTCATATAAATTTTTGGGAACTATGTTTCTCTATAAAGTGTTTTTGGAGCTATGTCTCCTATAAAGTTTAAATATAAATTTTTTTTTATGGAAGTGTTTCCATAAGTTTGTTTGAAAACTGTTTTGCACATGATTCAGGGTTTTCATGTTCCCATTGAAATTGTAATGTATAATATAAGTTCAATTAGTTTTTATTCCTTAGTTGGGATATGTGAGACACGGCGCCGTGCGAATGATCTTTGTATTATGTGAATGTTTTTCATATTTCATGTTCTTCATATTTATGGTTTGAACTCATCTTAATGTGTTAATGTTTTTTTTTCACAATGGGGATATGGAAATTTTGTATATAAATTGTGTTTAATGTTTTCCTATTCTAGTAGATTGATTAATGGAGAACTGTTTGTGAAAAAAAATGCTTTGTATTTGGAAGAGCAACATATGAACTGAAGCTGACCAACAACAAAATGTTTCTAAAATTTTTTTTCCAGTAGAAGTTTTACTGTGTGTATTTTTCTTTATTGTTATATGTAAAAATTTCAGGCAACTGATATTTTTTTTTAAAGAAAACCAACATGGTGGGGGGCATTGTTGTCAAAATTTGGGAAATTTATTTGATTTATTCTTGCTTCCATGTTGTTTTCTCTGTAAACTATAAATGAATTAAATTAAATTGATTTTATTACATCGTTTAGGAAAAATTTGATTCAATTGGATAGCTGATAAGTTTTAAAAGGTTTAAATAAGTTTTGTTTACATTATAGAAAAACGTTTTTATCTTGAATAAAGTTAATGTAATTTTTGCATGGAAGTAATTATGGATATAAATTAAATTAAAGTAAATGTAAATAGTGCCACTTACTGTTTATTCTGAAAGGTATACTTTGTTTTTTTGTACAACACCTGGAAATTTATACGATGTTTATCATCGGCATTTTTGTTCACGCGTTCTTTCAGCGATTGCTAAATTAAACTAATAAGTTTAGTTAAAGTTCAATAGATGGCGTCGTGATTATTTCCGAAAGGAAAAATGCAAATTAAGTGTGACGTTACTTGAAATCGCTACTTATTGGATGCATGTTAGAATCCTTTGAATAGTATATAAGAGCTAACTTCATTGCATTCGGCGGTCAGTTTTTAGTTTGCTGCATTAGCGATAGCTCTGTTTGCTAGTCGTAATGAAGGTGTTATATTAAGTTTAAACATGAAAGTTGTTTTATTAAATTATTTTTCCTTCATTTAAAATAATTTCTTCAGATATAAGTAATTAAAATACAATGTGGCTTTAGTTTTCAAGTTTGTTTACCTTTTCCTCCCGTTTTCCTTCCGTGTAGTGTTGCCGTTCATTAAAAAAGTTTGAACCATGGAGTCAGGTATTTGAGTCTGTTGTTCGTTGGCCTTTAGGGTTAACGTCGTATGCCTGCCATGTTCTTTGAGAAATGTTGTTTGTTAACTTTAAGAGTTGACATCGTTTTTTTTACATTTTATATAAGGTTTAAGATTAATTATTTTTGAATATAAAGTTTAAAATTGAGTTAGTGCTGGACGCTAATTTTTTATCACTTGCCTGAGATGAATTTAAGTGATTGTTTAAAATTTTATTAATATTTCAATTGTTAAGTTTTAATTTTTCTTGTTAAGTTTGTTCAATAAAATTGTTAGTTTGTTTTACAATGATTTTGGCATTCTTTTTGAACTGCCTTATACACATTAACTTAAGTCTTTGAGCTAACTAATGGAGTTGTTTCCACTGCATGATATTATGCTTTGCTAAATGTTACATTAAGCCATATTGGCGATAACAAAGGTTATGGGCTACTTGGTATAGTATTACAGACCATTGGTTGGTATTTTTTTTAAAGTTAATTTTTTTGGCAGTTCTAATTTTTTGAGGAAACTGTCAATATTTTACCTAGTATTGAAAAATTGGGAACAAACAACTATCATACTTGGAAAAAGGATATCCGTTTTGTGTTAATCCAGAAAAATGTTGGAATATAGTGAATGGGAGTGAAACACTACCGGAGGAGAAGGACGGAGCGGTAACAGGGAAAGGTCACATAAATGACTTTAAGCAGAGAGCTAGGATAGCACTTTCAACTATATATTTAAATGTGTCTCCACAATACAGATGTCTGATAGACAGTTGTGAGTGTCCTGTTGCGGCCTGGAAAATTTTAAAGCAAAATTTTATTAGGGATTCAAGAGCGCAAGACATGCAACTTGTAAATGAGCTGTTCCATTGTGTAATGAAGCCTGGTGAGGGTATAAATATGTATGCATCAAGAATCTCCAAAATTGCTGACGAGTTGAAGGAGTCTGGACATGAGATGGAAGATATATATCTTTGCTTCCAGCTGCTGAGGAATGTTCCTGACAAATTTGAGTCTGCCACCCAGTACATCTTGCGATGGTCTGAAAATTTTGAGTTCAAGAAAATAGTCGTGGAACTAGTAGCTGAAGAAACGAGGCTGAAACTCAGGGATGCAGATTGAGGAGCCAATAGAGTCGAAGTCCAGAATGTTCACCATCAGCAAAATGGTAAGAAATCATTTCCTAAATCTATCACCTGCCATCGCTGTGGTCGTCGGGGACACATTAAAAGAAACTGTTTTGTTAATTTAAATAAACAGGACAATAGTACTTCTGAGAACTCTAAATTTAATAATAGTAAATCTAATGTTAAAAGAGCTAACTCTGTCACCCGTAACAATTCTAAACAAAATTCACCCATGTCTTATATTGCTCAATCTTGCATAAGTAATTCTGATGATGAGTGCTGTTGGGCTTTTGATACCGTGGCCTCTCATCACTTTTGCAAGAATTTAGACTATTTTTCTGAATATAATCCTATTGAAGGTGAAAGTTTATTTGTTGCCGTTGACGGAGTTAGTTTTCCTATTATTGGTAAAGGTTCTGTTCATTTAATTTTTGATGATAATTCTTGTATTTTGCAGAATGTTTTATATTCCCCCAGACTAAGAAAAAATTTAATATCTGGTCCGAAAATGGACATTAATGGTGCCAGTTTCTCTGGTAGAGGAGGAAAAATTGATGTTATTGGTAGAGACAACGTAAAAATCTTTTCTGCTGTGCTTGACAATGGTATTTACAATGTTTACCCTAAAGTTTATAAAAATGTTGATTTTAAAGAGAATGGGGGGCACGTTTCAACTATTACTTCAACTGTTAATGTACCCAGTAATAAAAGTATTGAATTTTGGCATGGCCGTTTTGGACATGTTAGTCCAGAACTTATAGTTTATACTAGCAAATGTAATGGGGTAAAAGGTTTACCAAAGTTGAAACGTGGAAATTTTTTTTGTGAACCATTATTATTATATATTCAATAATTTGGCTTTGTTTGACACTTCTGTTATTAGTATTTTGTAAAAGGGGGGGGGAGAGGAATTTTACAGAATGTACACAAGAACTTTTAAAGGTGCTCCTTATTACGTACGTCCTTATTATATGCTCTTTATAATAACATTAATAAGCTTCAAATATTACTTTACTGAAGTTAATAAAATCTACAAATACTTTAAAATACTATTAAATGGAAACAGAGTTTAAATTTTTTTTTTCATCATTTAAAATTAAATTTCTTTTTCAAACTCTGCTACCTATTTCATATAACGGACAAATTGATCTTGATTTTTTTTTTCTTGCAGAATGATGTGTGGTTTATTTATAGGCAGATTGGATATTGACTGCCAGAATATAACGTATTTCGGCAATATGACACAAAAAAGCAGAAATTTTGTTAAATTTTAGTAAAGTGATAAATAATTCGGAAATCAGCTTTCAAAAAATGTTTACTAAATTATTACTTAACTGGGCAGTTGGTTCAAAAATATTGCGTAGAATTTATCAATCGACTTGAAATTTTTTTTTTTTTTTTTAAAGAAAGCGGAAATTTAATGTAATGACTGTGGTAAAAGACAAATTTTATAAATCAAAATACAAAGTTCAATATTCCATCTTATATCAGGAACACAGAAAAAAGGGTTAAACAATTTAAAAGAAAAAACTGTTGTGCCAAAGGCCCTCAAAAACTCTCTTTAATATCAATATTTATAACAATACCCCCTAATGTTAATCATCCAGAAATGTTTAATCAACATAACTTTTCTTAGTAAAAACTTTACAGTTTGAACTGCATAATTTAAAATTTTAATTTTAAATTATGCAGTTTGGCGTAATTTTAAGCCATAGATGCTGAATTATAGCAATATGGGAAACTGCAGAAAATAAATGAGTAATAGCAGTGTTGCTTTTTGGTCATTATACTATGGATTAAAAGCCTTGTATATATGGGAGGGGTAGGGAGGAGGTAATTTTCTAAATCAGTGTTAAATGGATTTATCTTTATATCACGATATTAGATGGAAGATAAATCGATTTATAGAATCTCTACATTGCCCAGTCCTACTCAAGAACCAGTGGTGAGGCATCCGGTCATCTATAGATTCGTCGATGACTGTAGAAAAAATTATTTAACAAAAGTCAATTTAAATCTATGTGATCCTATTTTAAAATATCATTTTTTGGAGCTTTTCTTATCCCCTGCGTTTGATGAAATTATCTGGTGCTGCCATCTATCGGTTCTACAAAGAACCATCCAAAAACGTTTGAGTCCCCGTTTCTTGGAGTGAATCTGTTTTATGTCTGCGCAAGCCTTCATGTGCAAACACTTTTTGTCTGCAACCTATCAAATAGCTTAAAAATTGAGTGCTAGTCATCTATATTTTTAGAGATTCTAGTGACAGGAAAATGAGCAGTGTTGCGAACTGTGGAGATTTATCCCTACGTATAACAACTTACAGAAGTTTTCTGCTGGATGTAGAGACATATTTTTACTTTGTAAGTGCTTTTTGGGGTTGTGAAGTCGTTCCTTCACATATATGAGTTTTAATTATAACTTATTCAGTAATTATTATATTTTCAATAAATTAAATGGATAATAAAAATAGATAACGAAATTCTAAATTACTTTTATTTATTCGCTTTTGTCTATAATAAATATCTTAATTCTAATAATACTTTCCTTTTAAATGACATTTATAAGCTCTTCTAAAGCATTTAATAAATAAAATATAAAAATAATATTATTTCCAGTCATAAGCCGTTGGATACATAATTACATTTTCATTCCTTTAAATTGCGTATGTTTATTTATTCGAAGCTAAATTAAGCAATACATTTCCGTTCTAATATCATTAAAGAGTAATTTATATTTTTTTATCACGGGATGTGCAATAAATCCTAGTCTGAGTGTCTCCCTTAAATAACGGCCTTCTGGCGATAAAGTTTGGCATTGAGGATTGGCGTTAGTTTTTTAACGGTCGTGCTAAGTTCAAAATATTTACATTAAATTATTCTACAAACAAAGGAATATCTTTGGCTATAAATTTGGCACTTTTTCAAAATTCTTGGCGTAATTCAACAGTCTGATCTAAATGGCAAGAGAGTCAACTTAAGAATTCGCTCTACAACTGTTGATGGAATAACATGTAACCTTGTAGCTCTCTCTCTCACCCCTTATCTTTTGCATTCTCGTAACTTATGGTCATGCTGAAGCTCCACTATTAATGTACTGTTGATTTTTTATGAAAACTCTATAAAAGAAAATAAATATGTTTCACTGCGAACTATTAGTTCTTTCTGTTTCAACGGCCTTCTTTTTCAGCTATACGGACCTGGACATTAAATTGGAACTTTAACAGTAGAATCCTAGGAATCCTACTGGACACACTTTGGTGCTAGACCAGCGACCAACCAGTTCGAGATGCATTGGTGAGAGAGAGGGGCATTTTTGTTTAAAATGACTTTATGAGTTAATATAAAATCATAGCAATTTTTTTAAGAAGATGGAAACTTATTTACCGCGATGGTTTTTAATCTCAATTGAAGGATTTTGATCTACATGACTTGTCGTCGCTGTATTATTTTTAAATTGTGAGAAAAATCATTGTGGATGTCACTGATTGGAGCACACTATGGATTGGACGCATCGTATCGGCAGTTTGTCCTCTTCTGATCCTCTCTTCGTGAAATACTTTTTGCTGTGTTTGGGACAATACGCCGAGAATAGCAGCTTGTGTTTATAGGTTACGCTCGACTCATCAGCTCTCCGATATTTCTCTCTGGAACGCAATAAGTTTGCGAGAGCCATACAGTGTTTAGTCTATCTCCTTTAATGGATTACCGGCGCTGGTCCTTTTCGACTCTAGTCAGAGAACTTTTGATCTCATTTTCCGCGACTCTGTGCTGGCCGGCCGCTGTTTCTGCTATTCGCAAAAAAAAAGCTTTGTGATGCAGTCCCCGCCGCTTTTTCTACTGTGGCCTTTGTGGTTTCATAGCTTGTTGTTTCATCCTGTGCTGCTTCATATGTTCTCTGCTACAGTGTCTTCAAATTTAGTACTCGTCTTTTCGACAGTTTTTGTTTTTTTCAAGTCCTGCTGAGACATAATATTCATACGGGAAAGAACGATGTCCGCTTATGATGTTTTTTAATAAAGAACATATACATGAGATAACATTTCCGTGGACACTAATGGAATGTTATTTTTGTGCATGGCGAATCGAACATTAATTTTCGTGAAGAGAAATATCACTTGGAACTAAGGCCTGAAAGATTTGTAAAATTTTGCGTCAAGTGAAATAAATCATTAAATATGCACCTATTCATCAGGACACAAGGTCTTGCTAAAATGAAGGGGTAATAGGAGAACCGAACGCGGAGAAAATCATTTCCTATCTTATTAAAATTAATAAAAATAAAGTTTTATTTTCAGGTCAAGATTATGAAAGGTTGGTGAGTGTTTTGTATATTTTTTTTTCACTCTTAAGTATCCTTGTTGATACATAATTTTTTTCTTGGTGCATCATTAATTAAAAACTTTTTAGATAATACAAACAACAAGGATGCTTAAATATTGTCAGATTTCTGTATATATATTTTTGTTTCTGTTTCCATATAATATATTTTTGTTTCCCAATTTTAAAAGTAATAATAATAATATTAAAAAAAAAAAAAAAAAAAAAAAAAAAAAACTTGCTTTTTTTTAAATTTTTATGTGTAATATATATATATAAATTTACATATTATAGTATTTTATATTTCTCATATTCATATTTTCCTTTTTATGCTAATATCGATATACAATGCGTGATGATAAATTTTTAGAAATTTCTTGATTTTTATTTATAATGCAAAAAGGAAAAATAATAATAATATTTTTTTTGGTGCAATTTTTATACAAATTTGCATTTCCTTTCAGTATATTTTTTATTTTCATATTCAGATTTTCCTTTTGAAAAATGTTTATTATTCTGTTTATTGTCAATAATTGAATTTAATTAATATTTTTAATTTAAGAACTAAACTTGAAGTTATTTCTTATGTTGGTGTTTTTCAGGCAGGTTGAAAATACACATACCTTTTTTTTTAGATAACTTTTCGAGATGTGTCGGCGAAAATTCGTTTTTGATATCAGTCGATATCTAGACACTTATTTCTCATCTTTTTACACACATATATTTTTTTTGTTCACTGATTTTAGCCTGCTTGGAACTGCCATTGTATAACAAATTAATGAATAAATAAAATAACTAGAGTAATAATTTCAGTTATTCTCATACTTTTGTTCCATAAATTTATATGTTTTTATTACTTTTTAAGGTTATAGTTTAAAGCAAAATTTAGCAATATATTTTAGAGAACTTAGTTGATATTTTTTTACTTAATATGTTACATAACTTTCACACCTTTACATAAATTATTGAGATTCATTTTTTTAATTTTAAAGATAATGGGTTTATTTTTCTTATCATGGTTATATTAAATCAAGTTTTTTTTTTTACAATTGGTTTCTTAAAGATTAGGGCTGTATAATCTTATGCATCACTGTGTTTCAAATACTAACTCTCAACACACTACACCTTTTGTCTACATACCATTATTTATCCTTTCATTTAAAAATAGTTAAACAAATAAATAATTTAGGTTTATACATTTAATTTAAGTCCTTGAATTAAAAGAGGCACAATTAATATGTTAGGATTTAAGTTTATGTAATTTTGTGCCACAAGGTGCATTAGTAGCGCTGCTAATTGCACTTGTGTTGTTGGCATTCAATGCTTTTTTCCTTATCTTGAATTACTGGCCAAATTTTTCTTGGTGAGGGGATCTGCATTGATTGTCTTTGTTTGCATGATTTTACATTAAACTTCATTTAATTTGAGTATGACTACAATTAACTTATTTTGTTTACTATTTAAATTTTACATAAAATTTAACTTTTTACAGAAATCGAATGGAATTGTTTTTATTTAGGGTACATATTTTTTTTTCTTATTGTTTACTAATATTGTTTCTATAAAAAGATCTTTCTCACAACGCATAGGTACATACTCACACAGTGACGGAATAAATAAATAAAATAAAATATTGAGCATAAATATTAATCAATTAGTTATTTCTCCAACAATTTTTTTTTTTTAACACTATATGTATTCAGGACAATATGTAAATCCAGTACATAATATATTTTATGAATCTATACTGGCCGTATCTTGTTGCATGCAAGTGTCCTGAATAAATTTAACACACAATTTTTCAAATTTACATATTTCTTTTCTAATTTTTTCGGATATTATGTACATTGACTTTCATGTAAACCTAACAAATTTGTTAGTCTTGAACATAAGGTTCAATGTTTTATTTATTATACTTACCAGGCATTCTTAAATAATCATGTACAATCACTTATACAGAAAGAGAATTGGTTGTATATCTTGGATACCTAAACACATAAACATAATTTTATTCTAATATTATTTTTGGTTGTCGAATTTTTTTTTCAAGTTTTAATTTTTATAATAACATAACGCAGTATTTTCTTTGCCTATTTTAACTAAAATATTACATTTTAATACAAATCTTTTAATTATTTTTTTTTCTAATTTCATAAACTTTGAGAAATTTTATAACACATTATATTTTTTTGTCGGTTAGATGTTATCGCATAAATCCAGGTATTATTATGCTGGTCGTGAACGTTGACATCTAATGTAATTTTTCATTTCACACATTTCTTTTCACATTCATTCAATTTTGTTAGATGAAACCTATCATCATTTTCTAAAATTTTAACCCTCAATTACTTTTCATACGAAATTTATTTTATGTGCATAATAGCTTTATTTCGTTCATTTACGTAAAAAAAAAAGAAAAAAGAAAAGTTTCAGAGTAATCGTGATAAGATTAAAAAAAAAAAAAAAAAAAAAAAAAAAAAAAAAGAGAAACGGAAGACTTATTAATTTTTTTTTTTTTGAAACCGAAATAAACATCTCGCCATTCCGCCTGAGTTTGTTTATGTTCTAATAATAATAATAGTGATATATTTTTTTTTCATTCAGTTCAAATACGTTGATTGCAGAGTTTTTTTTTATTTTTACTGTACATATGATATATTTTATCGCATTTATTCGATATTTCATGTTTGTTTATTGGTGTTTATATTTAATATGTCTATCTTATATATATATGGGAATATTTTATTACTATTGCTAGCAAATAATTATCACACCAAAATATATAGTAAGCTTACTTTAACATCAAATTGGGCCCACTGCTGAATAATTGCAGTATTTTTTTAAGATAAAAAAAAAAACATCTTTTGCACGTGTGTGAACAGATTTATTTTACTGTTCCTTTTATCAGCTGATTTGGTGAAATTCTTTTTATTCACCTTTTTGAAGTGAGATTACACTTCTTGTACTCGAGTTTTTATATTATTATTTTGCTGAGCAATTTTATAGCCTTTGAAGCTATTTATATATTTACTTTATGCGCATTTTTTTAATTTTTGAGGCCTCATCTGAGCTCATCTCACCTCAGCTCAGCTCATCTCAGTTCATATATGCTCAGTTCAGTAGATAATACTGTTATTTTAGTCATGACTTTTTGCTTTTACTGTTTGTTTATAATTTTCTGTGCACGTTAAATTCGCAATTTTAGCGCTTTCATCTGCGGCAATGGAAATTTATTTTTGTGGCATTTTTTTTTATTTTTTTTCAATTTTAATATTTCTTGGAACACTTACAGACATATACTAAATTTTTAATAGTTCAAATTATTTCAGTTGATATTCCTTTTTTACAATATTGTTTAAACATTATAACATATCACCCGTTTGATTATATTTTTAATTTTCACATATACACATTTACCCTCTAAGCACAATTGTGTTGCTCTGGTTGTCAGTATATTAATGACTTCTATAATCTACGGATTTTGACCATTATATTGGTTTCAACACTTGTAATTGTGTAGGGGATTTCACACTTTCACAACAATTTTTGAAGGTTATGTTTTATTGGTTTCCAAGTACACTTATAATTCATGAACACATGTTCTATAAATATTTCGGGTGACAAAATAAATAATTAAAATAATGAAAATAATAATAAATAAAAAGATATTGATATAAAATTACTTACTAAATTTTAAATAAATAACATGAGGATGTATGTGACTTTTGGAAATATTTGGATTGTATATTTTTCCTAAGTATATTTTCATTGGTTGTCAAAGTTTCAAGGATTCTTTGCGTGAACACATCACCTCTTTCATATGATTCTTTTTAACAAATTCACACTAGTTTTTTTTATCTCATTTGAATAACATGATCAGTTATTTTAACGTTTGCAAACACTTTATAATTAATAATTCTCTCACACACTCACACCAAAAAGAATATATTTTTTTCTCCCTATGTTTCTACATGTGTTCCTGTATATGTTTTCTTTTGGGTCAGAAATTTATTGTATTATTGGCTGGTTTCTCAGTTTGTCAGTCATAATGCAAATATATCCAATAGTATTCCATGGTCTTTCACATGCATGTTTTCCATGCTTTTCTTCATTATTCTCAAACTTGGCCTCACAACCCAATGTTTGACACACATACACACTCTCACAAAATTTTATCTGACCTATTTAGTTGCTATTTAATTGGTTCACATGTGGAGATAATTACATTTTCTTTTATTAAATTTTCACGCGATTTTTTTACAAAAGACTAATTACAATAATAATACACACATACACAAAAGTAAATAAATTTTTGTCAACTTGCAATAAACTCTGTCATGTTTTTTTTTTGAGCCTATTTGTTTTTCAAAGAAATACATAAAAAGTGAAATTTCCGTACATAGTCTGTACGTTTTAAAATTTTGTTTTTATCAAAATTTTTTTTTCTTGTCTAAAGAGTAAAACCCTTGCAGAAAGTTTTCTGTCAGTTTAAATTAAATATTTAATTATTTAAAATTTCTTAATTAAAATAATTTCTTTTTGTAAGGTTTGCACCACAGATGTATTTTATATGGCCGTGAAATCATCTGTGCGTTGTAAGAAGTAGTCTGTGCAGAAGTATGTGGCTGGTTCACTCTTCTTTTTTTTTTTTTTTTTCTTAAGACTATTTCTTACTGAGCAGTATTATGGAATTATCTGTATAACATACAGTATCCTTTTTAAGAAAGATATTGAATATTAATTGGGCTCGATAAAATAATAGTTCAATTGTAATTATAAAAAAACAATAGTATATTTAGATTTTTTTTTTGCTGTTTTTGACAATTTTTATGAGTTATACTCTTATCATCTATTTCAGGTCTACTCAGAGTTTATGCATTAAAAATTATATTATTATTGAGATCATATTTTTGTGAGAAATTCAAATGCTAATTCATTTAATAAAAATTTTGTTCAGGAAAAGGAAATTATTTCATACAAGTAAATTTTAATATTTTTCTTTACCAACACAAACTATTGAAATAAAGTTAGTTCATAAATTTATGCAAAACAAAATAAATTAGAAGGCATAAAAATAAATAAGAGATAAAATAAAATAAAATAATTTTCTTGAACTCTTACATGTGCGCTTTTATTCTGACATAGGGCTAGATTTTTTTTTTTTTCCTACACATTTTTACACATACAAGGGACATTTCATTATGTCACTTTGCAGAATGCTGGTTGTCATTTTTGCACAACATGAAGCCTCTTCTGCTTTTCACATATTGTTCAGTACGCTATGTTCAGTTAGGCATCACAAAACCATCATATCTGTCATAGCTATTGTTCTATTACACACTCTCTGGCTCACTTTGTTAGAATTTAATTTTTCACGTGTACGATAATGGTCTTCTTAATCAAAAATATTTGATTTTTTTTTTTCATATTAATGCAATATTAATTTTTTTTTTGAAAATTAACAAAATACAAAAATTATTTGATTTTCATATTTCTGGTTACTGATTTCCTTTTCCTTATTATCAAACATACATACACTGTAATAAATGATTGTTTTTTTTAATATTTTACACATTTTATATATCATATTTATATAAATTATTGATTATGTAATTTGTTTCAGATATGTCAATTTGGCATGACAATGACTGAATATGTCTCATGATTTCATAACTGTCATTATTATTGATTTTTTTTTCGAATTTATTGTTATATGCCACAATTTTTTTCCCTTGCTTAGCAAAAGGTTACTTTACATTTCTCACAATTGGATGCAGATTTTTTTTTGGAATTGTATTACACTGTTGTGAAGGTGAGAGAGAGCGTTCTATATTTTTATAATTTTCGTCCAGTTTGACGATTTTTTTTTTTTTTTTTTTTTTTTTTTTTTTTTTTTTCCTCGTCGCTGGGGAGAAATATGTGAAGTCGTTCCTTCACATATATGAGTTTTAATTATAACTTATTCAGTAATTATTATATTTTCAATAAATTAAATGGATAATAAAAATAGATAACGAAATTCTAAATTACTTTTATTTATTCGCTTTTGTCTATAATAAATATCTTAATTCTAATAATACTTTCCTTTTAAATGACATTTATAAGCTCTTCTAAAGCATTTAATAAATAAAATATAAAAATAATATTATTTCCAGTCATAAGCCGTTGGATACATAATTACATTTTCATTCCTTTAAATTGCGTATGTTTATTTATTCGAAGCTAAATTAAGCAATACATTTCCGTTCTAATATCATTAAAGAGTAATTTATATTTTTTTATCACGGGATGTGCAATAAATCCTAGTCTGAGTGTCTCCCTTAAATAACGGCCTTCTGGCGATAAAGTTTGGCATTGAGGATTGGCGTTAGTTTTTTAACGGTCGTGCTAAGTTCAAAATATTTACATTAAATTATTCTACAAACAAAGGAATATCTTTGGCTATAAATTTGGCACTTTTTCAAAATTCTTGGCGTAATTCAACAGTCTGATCTAAATGGCAAGAGAGTGAACTTAAGAATTCGCTCTACAACTGTTGATGGAATAACATGTAACCTTGTAGCTCTCTCTCTCACCCCTTATCTTTTGCATTCTCGTAACTTATGGTCATGCTGAAGCTCCACTATTAATGTACTGTTGATTTTTTATGAAAACTCTATAAAAGAAAATAAATATGTTTCACTGCGAACTATTAGTTCTTTCTGTTTCAACGGCCTTCTTTTTCAGCTATACGGACCTGGACATTAAATTGGAACTTTAACAGTAGAATCCTAGGAATCCTACTGGACAGGGGTCTTATGTACACCTTTTATCAGGGATTTTACACAATTTTATTTTATTTTATGTGTGACTTCATTTAAGTAAGGACTTTTATCCTTAATGTAAAGATATTTTGTGCTCTGTGTATGGACAATAGGGAATATTTAGTTTCAAAATAATTTTATGAAATTTTATTTAATAATTTAGGATATTTCAATAGGTTAAATTATGGCTTTAATAAAGAATTTTAAATTTGAGAATCTGTATCTTTTTGGTAAGGACGAACACAAAAAAGTTTAGTACCAGAATTAATGGAAATCCTTTTATTTATTGTTAGGATAACTTTATTTCTTTTCCGTAAAAAATAAACAAAATAATAATAATTATAATCATTATAATTGTTATTGTTATTATTTGTGCAATTAAATGTTTAAAATGAAAAGGCATTCATAAAATTATTGTATTTAATGCACCTTAAGTCCAAATTAAGCCAAGTTTGGTGGACTAGCAGTAAATCTTTAAAATATTGAATTATTAAAATATTGCTTCGTGATCTTCATACACTTCATTAGAAAAAAATCCAACAATAAAATATCTTCTTAATTTTTTTAATGATTTTTTTTTTTTTTTTAATGTTCAAACGAACATGTGTGTATAATTTAATCATCTATTTTTAACCTTTAACAACAAAATCAAATTTTCTCTAGTTATACTATGAAAAAATGCTTCTTTACTTTTTCCTCTCTGTTACTCCAAGAATGAAAACAAATTCTCTCTTATTGCAAGATTTATTTTTATTTAATTTATTTATTTTCATAACAAAGTAGTAAAGATTATGTTATTTATTTACTTATTATCCCCCCCCCCCCCCGAGTACTTTCATGTTGAAAACATATTTCTCCAAATTTATATGCATTCATATATTTAATAATAAAGCCATTAACAAATTTTCTGCGATTTTAGACAGTTCGACAGACAGTCATGGACAATGATATTTAATTCAATCTGCAGATAAATCATCGTCATGAAAAGTATATGCATCACTAGTAAATGAAGAACACATTTTTCCATATTATGGGATTCAGTTGTAATAGCAACTGGTAAAAATTAAAAAATTTGATTAGTTAATAGATGTTTACACGTGTGTAAGACAAATTCACGTTGCAAAATTCACTCAAAAACATTATTCATAAATTATTACTTTCCCATATTACAAGATAGTGCTATAATAAAGGCGATAATAAACCAGGGAATGGTTAAATTAATATAATAATAAGACAAGACAAAATAAAATTATGTATTGCTCACGAATTTTGAAATTATACTATATTTAATTAAATTAATCCTTATTAATCAATTAATTATTACACACATTAATTTAAACTACTAGGGGGCTCTGCCCCCTGCTCACCAACCCCCGAGGGAGGCTTTGCCTCCCCCCCGACTCACTTTACTTATTAACACATGCACAGATCTGCCCACCTATTCGCTGTTTTCTTTCACTGAAACGGAATATTAATAGTGCATATTATAAGACAAAAGCAGAAAATTATGGAAATCCTCATATTCAATGTCAAATTCAAATATATAATATTTATATATTTTTTTAATAGAAAGAAATTCATAATATCTAGACCATTTTGCATTACAGCATTAGTATATGACCATTTTTATTTATTTTTACAACCTTAGATCCGGACAGCGATATCACTTTGTAATTGGAAGATTGCGGGTTTGGTTCTCGAGACAGCCAAAGACCGTCGTGTACACTAATGGTGGCTAGTGCACATAAAATATGTCGTGGCTGCAATATCCTCCATGTTACCATCAAAATTATACCTTTGGGGGCCACTGAAGCGGGGGACCATCCCTTTCGTGTAGGACCAAAATTGTGGAGGCATGTCTACGGAACATCCATAGGGGTGCGTCCCAGACCGTCGCGAATTATCCATAGCGCAGTAATGGTGCAACGTTAAACACAACCTACCTAATTATCTACCTACCTACAACCATGGATCATATTTTAATTTTCCTGTGTAAGAAAATTAATTTTCTAAAAGTAGAGAAAAAAAGTTGATATTTATTTTCTTTCTTTTTACATCCATGGTTTCGGGCCACGGTACCCTAGTCTAAAGTGCTGAACACGTAACTGGAAGACCGCCGATTCCATTCTTGAGCCGGCCAAAGACCGTCATGTAGGGGAAGAGGGGGGACATTGGGACACTTTTTATAAAAGCATATTTTTTTCCAATTTATAAAAGTTTTAATGCTTTTGTGCATTTTTATTTAAATATTTGTGTTATTGGTCACCTTTTAAATGTGTAATGAGCATTGTTTAATGTGTTTTACAAACAGAAATAATTCAAACATAACTTATTCAAAAGTGTCCCAATGTTCCCCGTGCAGGGGCAGATTGGGACAACACTGATTTAATGATGGGGTACATTGAGACAACCATATTTTTATTTATCTAATTTAGAGGTGCACAACCTGCGGCCCGGGGGCCACATGCGGCCCAGTAGCCATCAATTTGCGGCCTGCCAAAGGACTGGCATTTTAGATCACATTAATCATCAGCTGGAGGAAAAAACAATAAAAAAGAAACAAAGAAAATGTATTTATTTGTTGCATTCAAAAAACTGCCATTTACAAAAACTTCTCTTATTTTTATTTATTTATTTACTTTTTTGGAGGGGGGAAGGGATGAAAATGTTGATTTTTATACATATTTTTGCTTGAGAAGCTAAATTTTCTATTCAGTTTCTCAATAATGTTCTACAGTATGTTCCTTAATTTTTTATTGTGAAAATCATGGAATAATCTATTGGTAAGTGGTTATATCTATCTGAGAAGATTAAAAACTGAAATATGTAACAATCAGTAAGTAAAAGCTCCTCCCCCTCCCCCCTCAATTTCCTTTTTTTAAATCTGTCTAAGAAAAACTATAATTATGTGTGTGAAAATTAATGATGAAGAAGCATAAATTTATAGTAGTAATTAATTACCATTAAAAAGTCTAATTTATGTCTGTCTGGTGAAATAAAAAAGACAAAAAGACCGAATGATGTTTATTATTTTATAGAACTTCTAAAAACACAGTTTATGATTTATGAGGTTGCAAACAGAAATGGAGCCGCGGCTAAAAGAATGTACAGGGAACGATTTACACACAGGCATAGCTGACAAAACATTCAAATACTTTTACTGGATGAGAATAGACAGTTTTGTGCTTTAAAACGACCACCAAAATTTTCAGTTATCGCACAATTGGTCACATTTGCAAAATTATAAATCATATCTCAGATTTTCAGTACTAGATGCAGTTGCTGACTGATTACTATCATGATAGTTTAGCTGGTTTCTAATAGGGGCATAACCACAAATAGCGGGCACTAACATCATCAAAGGGCATGTAGAAGGCTGAGACGGATTTCCTAATTTGTTTAAAAGATCAAAAATAAAACTTTATTTAATTCTGGAATATCTGTGCTCTGATACCCCCCTCCACCCCCCTTTCCTTGGTTTGGTTGCTATTATAATAATTTAGCAACCAAATCCTCGTCAAACTCACTGAAACTTTTGCAGACCATGTTGTTTATGTTATGTCAGAACAGGAAGCTGAAACAATGCATTTTGTTGGAAATTCATGTGGAAAATGACAATTATGACCATAGAAGCATTTTCACATACATATCTCTAATACCTCAAAGTGATATTTTCATACCCACATACCTACATTAAAACTGCGTATTTTGGTATCCTATATCAGCCTTTACATATGATACAAACTGAAGTTCTGCACACAGGCACATGATAATGATAGTGCACATTTTTATATATGCATGTGTACATGTGTGTGTGCATATATATAGCATGGCAAATATATCCGTGTAGTTTAATTTTTTTATATTATCTCGTCTGTGGCCCTTCATATCCCAATGAAGAGCGAGAGTGGCCCTCCAGCCAAAAAGGTTGTGCACCCCTAATCTAATTACAATATTGCAAAATATTTTGCTAAAGTAAATGAAAGGCTTTCAAAACAATGAATTTGATACAATAACAAATAATAATAAAGTAGGTAATTACGAAAAAATGAAATTGTTATAAAGCATTACTGCATATTCATATCTTAATGCACATCAAAACCCTGCAAGTCTACACAAAACTTTAATGTTACGTAGGATCGTGTTGATGGCATAGTTAAGTTGAGAACATGATATTAAATAATCTTTGAACAAGAGTTCTTGTTCAGCTGCGAATATTTGTCGAGATGTATATTTGGATTGAAACTTATAATTTATATTTGTAGTACACACTCAATCTTATTTTCTCTCATTTTTTTCAATCTATTAAATAATGTAGATTTTGGTATATAATATTTGATTGCAACTTCCCTCACAGAAAGTTTATCTTTGATTATTTCATTTATTGCCTTTTCTATATTTTCATCTGAAATTTTAGTTCTTTCAGTTTTTGGCTTATAATTTCTAATCATTTTCTATTTATTTAAAGAATACCTAGAAAAAAAATTAATACAATTAGCTTATATGTGCAAAAAATAAGTAAATAAATAAAAGTATACTGGTGTTAGAAATGAATGGGGCATTGGAGCAGTCCCAATGTGCCCCATGCATTGGTGTCCCAATGTACCCTATCAGGTCATTTTCAAAACAAATGTTTAGGCCTAATTTTCTAGAGCACATAGGCTAATGATCTATAGTAGAAATGAAAGCTTAATGTTTATAAAAACACATAGTACTTTTAAAAATTAAAATACTTATTTCCTATTACCTAAAAAAAATCAACATTAATTTACTTGAAAAAAATTACTTTTCATATGATAAAATAAACAAACCTTGTTCACAGGCAGCAGACTTGAATGAATGAGTTGAAATCACAAATATGAAGATGTAATGTTTTTAAATTCCTAAAAATTGTTAGTATATTTATAGTCTATATATTATTTTATCATTATTATTTATGGGGCATTATTATCTCTGGCATGGTGCACAGTGGACCATCTTGCAATGTGTCTAAAAGTACAAATTAGATTTAATACTTATATTTGCTATAGTTAAATTTATAGATACAAATATAACATAAAGTATTAATATCTCAAAATAATAAATACGTAAATGTTAAAATAAATAATAATAATAATAAATTTCAGAAGAGAATAAATATTTGAATAGTAATATAATTAATATCAAAAATTATTAACTATTTGAATTATGTAGCATTAATACATGAAAAATATCTAATTTAATAAATAGCAGGAATACTTTATTATTGTTGTTGTTTTTAGAGATTACGTGTGAAAAGCAAATGTAGTGTAGCTTAATATAGTTTAGTTAATTTATCCTATAAATATAATGTAAATTAAATATAGCTCAAAATAATTTTTAAAATATTAAGTATTTGTCCTTATATTTATTAATATCTGAATAAATAGAAAACAGAGTTGGTTTTTTGACATCAAAAACTGGTTTAAACTGTCAAAAACTGGTTTAAACCGTCAAAAACTGTCGAAAACCATATGCAAAAATTGGAAACTAATGTAAAATAATTTTATACATATTTTTAAGTTGCAATGTACTAAGTTTATAAGTTAACATTCGTTCTCTCTCTCTCTCTATATATATATATATATATTACAGAAAAAGAAATAAATGTTTATGTTAGGAAACTTAACAATCATCTTAAGGGGAGAGTGAATGTATATAAAATCTTTTTTATAAATTTCCCTAGAGCTACGAAAAATTACATATATAGTTGGCAAATTATAGTAATACAATTAAGCATATTAAAAATTCTTTACAACTAACTAAATTTCAAAAAATAAATAAATAAAACTTTTACATTTTTAAAAGATTTCTAAATGTTTTCTGTTAATTTTTTTTCCCTCCTCACTTTATAACATTATGATTTAAAAATACAAACTAAACACATTAGGTTATTACTTATTTTGTGAATTCAATGATAGGTTAATTTTTAAAATTATGTTGAATGTTGAAATTTCAATGAAAATTTTTAGCATTCAAATGTAATATATATATATTTTTTTAATTAAATCATAGCAATGAATCCACAAAGTAATATCCAGATATTTTAGAATATATAGTTAAACTTAGGTATAATCAAGATATAAAATTAAAAATTAATTTGACACGAGCATTTTTAAAAAGTAAAGGAAAATTTATTTATTTAAATACAGTTTGAGAAATTTTAATGTATTATTTAATATTGCATTTTGATGTATTTAACATTACATTTCAATGCATATAAATGCAAATTTTCATACCTTTATGACATTAATTCACAAAAGAAAGATGCACTGTTAACTTAAAGTGCAGCAATAAGTAGTTCACCTTAGAGCACACAAATTTCTATATTTGAATTTTTGTATTTTGTGAAGGTAATAAATAATTTTTTGTACTTAAAACAGACATCATTGGCATTCATAGGAAACAGATAATACTCTCCTAAAAATTACTTTTAACCATAGGAATCCTACAAACTAATCACTTTTTTAAAAACTACTATTTTATTTCTTGAAATATGACTACTTCATTGTTAAAATACACTAAGAAGTGTAAAATTGGAGGTTTTTGACATAAGTTTTTGACAAAGGGTTTTTGACGTGACAGTTTAAACTGTGGTTTAAACCGTCAAAAACCTGCCAACCCTGATAGAAAATATACATATATTTGACTAATATAATATTAATAAAAGAATAAACATCTATTTTAACTTAAATTTTTTTACTGAGATTTGATTTCTTATTTATTTTAATTTAATTTTTGTTATTTTATTTCATGAAAATGCTTGAACTGCGTTCTTTAGACTAGAATAGTATAAAAAACTAATTTTAGAGAGAGAGAGAGAGGAAAAAAATATATATATTAATTTAATACAAACAAAAGATGCTGGTCCACTGTACTCCGATGATGGGCACAGTGGTCCACTTTGTCAGTGCTCACAGTTTATTTTTTCATCCATAATGTATTGGAAATATTTTCATAAAAAATTAAGACATGTCAATAAGGGCTTAGAGATTGTTTGCCATCTCCCCCCCCCCCCAAGTACATTGCTTTTGTTTTTTGTGAAGAAAAAAAAATTAGAGTAAAAAATGGTCCACTGTGCCCCAGTCTTCCCTACTGAAAAGTATTACAATAGGATTTGATAGGGATATTAATAATATGTTTTTTGCTTTCGTATTTTACTTTTATAGTGGCACCTTTACAAAAGGGTATGGTACAGGTGAAGAGAAGTTTTTTTTTACTTTTGGGCATTATTAATAGAATTAAGGGCTTCGAGACTTTTTTATAACATTTATGGATTAAAGTTTTACTGTAACCTGCTGAAATGTGGGAGCCCATAATGATGCTTTTCGTTTGTTTAAAAATTTTACCATTTGAAAAAAAAAAAAAAAAAAATTCCTTTCAATGATAAAATTTGAAAGAAATTCTTTTTCTTGAAATACTGGAGTAACACAATAAATGAGAAACAGAATAAAAGAACTTTAAAAGACCATGATGCATATTTATGACAGATTATGTACTGTGTTATAAATAAAAGCATAAATTTCATAGAATTTAGCTGCAGTAATTAGTGTGCCTCATATATATTCAGCAAAATAAAAAGTTTTAAGAGTACACAAAATTTCATTGAACTTAGTAGGAATAATAAGATTAAAAATAAACTGCACCTAATAACATTTCTAGAATAAAAAATAAAAAGGGGGGGGGATATTGTGGAGGAAAAAAAAGGGTTTAAAGTATTAAAACCATTAACATATCTGAAACATATGTAAGCGTTATAAAAATAAGAATGCATGATTACGATATATATCTGAAATTAAAAATGAGGATAATAAAATGTAAATATATGCACTCTGCTTATAAAGTATACATTTTTATGAATATTAACATAAACGTAGGCGATTTTAAAGTAATATAAAATACGCAGCACACAGAACTATTAATGTTAATATATGCATGTAAATGAGCTTGACAAATTTTATCGCTTTAATAACGAAATAATATCAACTAATAACAGGGGATCAGAAGCATTACTAAAGTATGAATAAAACAATCTCTAAAAAGCATTTATTGCAAAACAAGACCTCATGGAACAAGTAAGATTAATGAAGTATTTAAGATATTAAATTAAAAATGTAAGAGTGCTTAACAATAAACAATATTGATCTTTAAAAAAATGACTCACTTTGTGAAATGCCACGTATCCAGTTAAAATGGAAGCAGGAGTATGTTTTATTTTCTGTACGTCGTAAATTTATATATATTTAGGTAAGGCTGTAGCCATAGCCGGGAAGGAGGGAGCAATCCCTCCCAAAATAAATTGCAGATTAGTCGAAAGTTCTTGAGCTATGCTTCATTTATAACACGCAACATTATATACTACAGTTTGATCCTCCTGGAAAAAATGTCCGGCTTATATTCTTTGCTACTAAATTTTAACCATTTATCCACTGACTAGGCCTAACGTATCTCATGTTAACAGTAGAAGAATAAAAAATACTTAATTTTGAATAAAAGACAAATTTTCCTGTAAAAACAATATATAAATATGTCTCTTACATTACAATATCATCATAAATGCTATTAGCTAAAATTATATTAATTTTTTATAATGTTTCACTTTTATTTCTTAGTTGACGCCAAAATAGCCAAATTGGCGATTTAGCATATTGTTTTCCAGTAAATGTATTTCTATCTAGGGGGACCATACACTAAGAGATATGTACTTTTTAACTTCTGGAAGGGAACAATTTCATTTCAACCAATCCGAGAACTAGAATCAAAGTGACGTAGGAGTATGTGGTAGGATTTAGACACATTTGATTATCTTCACGAGTATACCTGACAACCTCAGATACCATGTAATGATGGGGTTACTACTGTTGGCGAATTCAGCGCCAAAAGTAGTATTAAGTGATCTAATTTTTAATTTCTGCGCTAGCAAGAGCGCATTATAAAAGCAATGGGCAACGAATATTCTGAAAAAGCTGGGCGTAGCTTCATATTTATACATCTAGACAGCGCCCTCTAGAGAACGTTCTCAATTGAGGCATTTCTGTTGCCATAAAAATTTAACTACTTATTTAAAAATCATGGAGTAATAAAAATAATTTCAAAATAAATGCTTACTTTAAACGAGTTTATAGATTTGAATTTTAAAAATTCATACATGATGGTGTAGAAATTTTTTATAGAACCGGCTTATTTTTTTAATACATACATTTTTTTTTTTATCATTTTGAATTTAAATTTTTAGTTTCATTATCTGCCATTATTTTTTCTGCATGGAGTGAATTTCTATTCATTTATAGTCAAATATATTTTAATAATAAATGTTTTTCAAAACCATAATTTAGTTATATATTAAGATTTTATCTCGATGAAGGTGATTGTTATTGCTATAAATAAATGAATGAATATATAAAAAGAAAAAAAGTCTGAAATATGAGGCATGCACACCCTTCTTTTTACTATATTTTGTTGATATATTATTTTAAAGATCTAAGTCGTATTATGAAATATAAAGCATCTATATTAATTAAATTACAGTGGCGCAGCGACGGGGGGGGTCCAGCGGGTCCGGACCCCCCCTATGAGCTAAGATTTTTTATTCGGAAATTTATGCATTATGCAGGGCTTGATTATCGCAGTGGCATGTGAGGCCCGGGCCCCTGACCCTGAATAGCAGGGGGCCCTAAAACTAATTTCTTTTTTTATTATTTGATCACTATCGGCCTTATTCACCAAATCAGTGTTAACCCATGGTTCACGTAACACTTGTGTTCGAGTTTACACTCCCTTAACCTTGGGTTAGAAAGTTTTCGCATTCACCATCCGAGGATTAGTTGACCCCAGAGTTATCTGTAAGAGTCTCGCTGATTGGTCAATAAAAACGCAATGCATTAAAAAAGTAAACAAGGGTGTTTTCGCTGTAACTGTAACATACTCATTTAACACCAGAGTTAACCCACCAATTTAGGAGGATTAAAAAAAGAGGTTTAACTCGAGTGTTAAATCGCTGATTTTCCGTGGTGAATACCGATTTTGAGATAACCTAGCATATTCCCGGGTTAACATCAGTGTTAAAATTTGGTGAATAAGGCTGTATTTGTTCTGTGTACAAAAATTTTGGTCACTTTTTCAACTATTTTCACATCGTCAAGTACTGGTGTGGGTCTAAGAAAGTATGTGTGCCTCAGGCCTTACATGAAGTCAAGCAGGCCCTGGCATTACGTATAAAAATTCGACCAGAAATTTGTAGAAAAATCGACATATTTTTACTTTCCAAACATACGTATGTAAGGAAAGTATTGTAATTATGCCAAATAATCCGACTGCAACAATTTGAAGTTTGAATTTTCTACACGATTTGAGGTTCCCTAAGTTCATTTTTGCTATATTTACGGTGATATATGTATGTGTGTGCCTGCGAGTGAACACGATAGCATCTAAAAGCATTGTTTCAATAAGCTGAAAGTGTGTACGTATGTTATAAATCACTTTAGCGAGAACCCTATTGATTTTGATGAATTTAGTCCTTATAGTTTTTTTTTTTTTCCTTACAGAGACACAAAGAAAAGTTTCTTATCATTATGTCCTATGGGCCCAACTTTTTTTAAAGTCAACTTCAACGTGAGTGCTTTATTCCACGCGTGAGCAGAGATTTTTCAGAGTGAAGCACCAGGAGTTAAAAAAATAAATAAAAGTAAAATAAAAGTAAATTTTTTAACTCCTTGAAAAATCCTAAGTGCAACAGAGAAAGCTATTGCCTGCGTTGACGAGACAAGTCCGGACGGCGGAAAGAAAGCAGGGCGTCCCCCGAAACACGGTAAACCGTTCAGAGTCTCGCAATTAGTAAAAAAAGAAGGGGGTGGAGGCATAAATTTAAATAATTATAACAAAATTCAGAAAAAATCTTTAGTGGAATAAAATATAGAACTTATAGCATCTATTCAACAGAGGTGAAAATTTATACACAAGTTATGGGTCTCCATATCACAAACAGTGTAGATTTTGGTGAATCTAGCACGTACAGCTTTACTAAAATGACGCAAAGAAAAATTCTTTATCATTATGGCCTATGGGCCCGAATTTTTTATGTGCGATAACGGCTTTGTAATGTGAGTCTATATATGTGAGTGAACACGATAGGGACTAAGTTCAAATGAGCTGAAAGTTGATACGTATGTTATAGGTCACCGTAGCACGAACCCAAATGAATTTGGTAAATTTAGCCCTTTTTTTTTACGGAGACAAAGAAAAATTCTAATTATAGCCTATGGGTAGAAATTACTTAAGTACGATAGCGTTTAAATGCCTTATTGGACTGAATTGAAAATTTATATACATATTATAGATCACCGTCACACGACGGGTAGGAATTTTGTAGAATCTAGCACTTGTAGTTTTTTTCCAGGGATACCACCCACCCAAGTAGCACAGGAACGTTCTGTGAACGTCTAATAACGGTTTCAATAGTTCAAACACCGTGTTTCGTGTCAAAAGAACGTTCTAAAACACGTTCAGAAATAGTATTATTTAGAACGTTCTGAAAATGTTTGATTTGTACCATCTATAAAACGTACAATTCTAGTTCTATATAGAACGTTCAAGTGTGACACCGTCATAACACGTTCTGTAACAGTGTAATTATAACGAATATGACAAAATGACTTTTTAGTACTATTGGTTGGGAAACTAGGTTAACCTTTAAAATTTTTGACTTCAGCTTTTGATTTTTTTACACGTTTTGTGGCGTGAGGAATCCGGAAGTCAAAAGGTTGGTATGGTATCTGTTAATGTGTATCGGCACCTATTAGTGTGATAGCCCGTTAGTTCATGTACACGATATCTCAAGAACAAATGATTGCAGAGAGATCGGACCAGTTTTAAAATATCAATTATGATATTGATAAGAATCTTATTGAGAGATTTGCAACATTCTAATTTAAAAACTTCGTAAGTTATTCGAAATTTATAATTTTTAGCATGATAGAGAATAGAGCATTTTTTACATTTTCAGTTTAACGTTTTGTTAGCACGTCAGTAAAGAATGCTTCCCAATAATCAGTAGCGGTGAGGTGAAAAAAAATTACAAAATTTTAAACTCATGGAAAAATTTTGTGGATTTTGTATTTCAGGAATCAATGTATGGAATTCGACCAAACTTGTTACAATATTAGATCTTGCCCTAAATTGGAGTTTATTTGAATTTCATTTGGGATATATCGCCCGATAGATTACGGTGCTATGCAATGAAACCCTCCATTTATGGGACGGCTATATCTCAGCTTCTATAGTGTACAAATGTATTAAACATGATATATTGGCATATATCATCATATCCTCTGCTAATACAATTTGGATGTATACATTGTCCAACAGGTGGCGTTGCTAATCTGCAATTAAATCATTTTAACGGAAAGGCAATATTTTAACTCTTGTGATTTAACAATAAATTTTGTGATACACTGAAGTTATAAGTGAAATCGATTTTATGTAAAGCTTTACTGGTCCATTTTGGATGCACATCGGCCAACAGGTGGCGTCGCTATGTTGCAATTTAATCTCATAACAGAAACGAAAAATCTCAACTTCTGTGATTTATAAATATTGTAAATTTGGTAAGTGAAATTAATATTACGTAAAACTCTACAGATTGCCTTTGGGTGCATATCGGACGACAGGTGGCACTGCCACGTTCCAATATTTTCCATTCACAGAAAGGCTATCTGTCAGCTTCTGTAATATATATACTCACCAAACCTTCTGCGTGACATACATTTGATATATAATATTGATTCAATTTGGCTGTATAACGAGTAATAGTCAAACAGTTTTTTTTTTATTATTATCATTCATAGGACATTGTTTTTTCCCCTAGGAATAAGTATGCATCATCCCTGGGGGATGGGGGAAGGGTGGATAAAAATTTTCACTATAATTATCTTTCAAAAGAACTCGATATCACCTTTAAAACGAATAATTGAAACATCGTTTTCTGATGATTTAAAACAAATTTACCGTTTTTTTTTTTTTTTTTTTTTTTTCATTTGTAATAATAATAATAATAAACCCTTAGAAAAATACATTTTCTAAGATCTTCTATACAGCATAAAAATGATTGTCTTCTGTCATGAAAATCTATGCATTCCCCAGACCCAAAGTTTAGATACAAAAAGCTAATCACGGATGTTATTGAATAAGTAATATAGTGCTTTACGCGAGTTTCAAAGAAAATCACGGGAAAACTCCGAAAACCTAAGTCGACGAGCGTGACCAGGAATCGAAGCCAACACTTCCCGTCTGTAAGGTTCGAGAGTAGGACCTCGCGGTCAATACTCATCGGGAAGTTACAGAATGAGTTTTTTTCTTCTTTTCTTTAAGCATAATTTTAAACTTTTATTATATTTTATTTATGATTCTATTTAAGTTTAAATGTTACTGATAAATTATCAATATTGATAATGTTGTTAAATCGTTACTCTGTTTGATTGTTCTTATTTTATTTTATTTATTTTCACTGAATATTTTATTCCATACTAAAATATACACTAAAACAAAATATGCTTTTCCGTTTAATTCGAGATTTTAAAATGGAAAAATAAAGTGATCTCATAAGTTTTTCAAATACTTTATAAAAATTTAAATAATTGTTTAACTCAGCTCCATTTTTCCTTAAAATATTGACACTTTGTATTTCCTACAGCTATAAATGCTTAATAAATTTATGTTTCAAACGTTGAACTTTGAAACATGATTATTCCGGAAAGAGCAGATGAAACTGACATCTGTGGATTGCATTTATTTAATTCTCGCTGACGGAGCAAATTCAAAGGTCTTGGGAATGTCGTGCCGTTATGTGAAGCGGTAATTTTAAAACGTGTAATGTAATCTGTTTTGTTCAGTTTTCGCGTTATAATGACTTGGATAAGCTTTAGAAAAGGTAAAAATGTAATATTTTTAACCTGTAATAGTCTCCATTTTCTAGTTATTAAAGTCTTATTTTAATATCAATTAAACAATCATTTTCATATCTGCGTAAGTTCTTATGCCTATCATTTGATACTTGTAAGTAGCATTGTATCGCAGAAAAAACTGCTCCTGTTACAGAAAACCGCTTAGAAATTATGGATTCATTTTATTAATTCAGTCTTCTGAGATGGAAATTGTTAAATTGACTATTTTTGGTTATTATGCTTCTGAATGAAGTAACATAAAGAATTTAAAAGATGAGAGCTAATTTTAAGTGAATGCCCTTCCAGACTGGTCATTATGTATTTTAAAATGCTAGTTGGAAGGGTGTTTTCTTGGAGAAATTCTTATGAAGAAAATGAGGAAGGTATGTAATTCTTTTTTTTTTTTTCTTTTCTTTTTAAATTCTGAAGTATTTATTTAATGTTTATATGATAATATATATACAATCTAGGTTATGCAAATTGCATATTTTTAAAATAATATCCTAAGTTTCACCGACTTACAATTTTAAATATCTCTTTACTGTTATTTATTAAATTAAATATATGAAATTGTTTAACTGCATAATAAAACAAAGATTCAATTCAATTTTATTCCACATCTTTATAAAAAAAGATATTCTGCTTAAAAAAAAGAACGATTTACTATATTATTTATTAATACTAATAATATTTACATTTATCAATTATTTAATATGCCATGATCGCATAATTACATCAAATGAGGTAAAAATTGCGTTGACTCAATTTAAAGAAATTTAAACATTTAAAAAATACCAATTACATTGCCATGTGGAATAAATTTAAATACCTGCAAACATCATTGTTGTAAACTGCTGCTGTAAACTGAAAATATGTATGCACACATGCACTGAAATTTAAAAATATGAAGTATGTTAAATATTTTAGAAAAATATTATGATTAAATATATATATATATGTATTTAAGTATTTGGACATTTTAAAAATTTCCTCCTTCTAACTAATTTTTAATTTTTTGTTTCAATTTCTTATTATTATAAATTAACAATATATTCTAAACTCAATTATATATTATTTTAGCGGTGTATTGGTACATTCATTTTTGAAATTATTTTTTATGTTGAAATATTAAAACTTTCTATAAACTTCAGCATTCAAATATATTTATAAACTATCCATGGACTTACAAAGTAGTACCCAGAAATGTTTAGAATATACAGGGTGCAAAGTCGAGAGCAGGCCTTTATTTGGGCAACAATTGGTCTCAAACGTCCTCCAATAAGAAAATGTATTAAAAAAAAAATGTAAGAATTCATTATATGACATGTTTAAATTTAAAAAATCAATTTACTAAAAATCACAAAAACTGATACGTTTTATACAATTTTCATGACACTAATAGTGTAAGTTGAGTTCTAACCTAAAAAATATAACACAAAAAGTTTCACTTTTGTGCACCCAAAATTGTCTGAGATAGTTAGTTTCAAAATTTAGGATTATTTCGCATTTTCTCGGGCTTTATTAAAAAGTCAATGAAAAATTCTTTAATAAACCCAGGGAAAATGCAAACAAAGTCCAATTAGGATTTTTAAACCGATCCCTTATTGAAGGCCGAAATATGTTAGAAAAACCAAACTTTAAATATCATGTTCCATTTTGGGAGAATAGAAATGAAACTGTTTGTTAGGATGAGTGTCAGTTTTCTAAATATGATTATAGGGATCTGGGACTATGTAAAAATTTAGTTTTTGCAATTTTGAAAAAATAGATATTTTAAATTTAAACATGTTATACGACAAATGCTCATATTCTTTAAAACATTTTGTAACTGAAACTATATATTTGCGACCAATAGTTGCGGAGATAAAGGTATTCTCGTCACAATGCTTCTTTGCACCCTGTATTAAAAAAAAAAAAAAAAACACGTGTATATATATATATATATATATATATATATATATATATGTATGTATAAATGAATTTTTAATCTTAGTTAAAGCCAAGCAACAGATATAAGATCCCTGAAACCACATAGGTCAATGAGAAGAAAATTACAACAAATTTAAATAACCTGGGGAGACTGATTGTGATTTATTGAAACATTTATATTTTATTTATTGATTTTTATTTTATTTAACTTCAGTCTAATCTTAAATTTATTCCTATATTGTTAGTTGCAATTTTAATAATTTTGCCAGTGCGTAAAAACCACATGAAACTCAAATCAAAAGATACAAACAAGCAACGAGGAAATAAAAAATTAAGACAGCATTTTAAACATTTTTTGTAGGAAAAGCTTAGAATGGTAGAAAAAAAAAAAAAAAAAAAAAAAAAACCTCGTCAAGGGTGACCCTTTTCGTCGTTGAACACCAATATACGATTTCGTTCGTTAGCAGCTATAATAGCAAATTGCTAGCGGGCACCCTATCGTACAAGAAATTAATTGAAGTTAGAAATGAAGAATAAATTGGAATAAATTATTTACTTCAAGAAATCAGAGAATCAAACAGAAAACAACCATGAAAAACAAACATTAATCATAGGATGACGCATTCGGAATCACAAGGATTAAAACAAGCAAAATAAATCAAGAGTTTAGTTGTATATAGCAGATGAAGAATAATGATACAACACAGCAACAGGGATATAAATTACTTTTTTTTAAATTCAAATATTGTTTGAGAAATTTTAACATACTTACTATTCCTTTAATTTCAACGTATATGCATGAAAAATTCCATATTTTATGACTGTAATTCCCAAAAAGTGTCATAACGTGCCTATATCCCTTTAAAAAATTCCTTAAATTTTTGCATTTTTAAAAAATTTCTTTTTTCCCCTAATCTGAAGATAATGGCGTTATAGTATTAATTAAGAAACTTTGAATAAACACCATAAAATGCAAGAACTCGCAACTGCTACAAACAAAGCACGGCTGCTACAAACAAAGCGGCAACGCATTCCACACACTCAACGTGCTTGTTTGCAGCTCTCGTGCCTACAATGTTCGCCTGATGAAGGGTTGTGTCTTCTTTTGACCCGAAACAGTTGGTGCGAGTTCTCGCATTTTATGGTGTTTATTCAAAGTTTTGTAATTAATACTATAACTTCATTATCTACAGATTAGAGAAAAAAAAAGAAATTTTTAAAAAATGCAAAAATTTAAGAAATTTTTTAAGGTATAAAGAGACGTTATGACACTTTTTGGGGAAAGCTGTCATAGAATATAGAATTTTTGATGCATATACGTTGAAATTAAAAGAATAGTAAGTATGTTAAAATTTCTCAAACATTATTTGAATTGAAAAAAAAAGTAATTCATATCCCTGTTCATGTGTTGTATCATTATTCGTCATCAGCTATGTAATTTTTACTTCTAAACGCTCGTACTGAGGGGATTTTTTTATAATGACGTCACATTTTTTTTTTTTTTTTTTTTTTTTTTTTAACTACACTATTTTAGAACGTTTACAGTACGTTTTCTGGAACGTTCTGAAAATGTGTATAACGTTTTGAAAACGTTCTAAAAACGTTTAGAACGTTCTGAGACCGTATACATAGAACGTTCTCAGAACGCTTCTATAACACCGATGGTGATAGTTACACGTTCATTGAACGTTCTCTGAACCGTACTATTGTACGTCTTCAAGATGGACAGATAGACGTCTATAACACGTTCAAAGTGAACGTTCTTAGAACGTGTTTGCAGAACAATTTTTGAACGTTCAGAGAACGTTTCGGTGCTGCTTGGGCAGACAGCACAGAGAACTTGCATTAAGCTATCGTCAACATTGACAACTCAAGTCAAGAAACTTGCATTGAGCTTGACATCTCAAGCCTGTAAGTTTAATGCAAGTCAAGATCAAGAATCCTAGTTTACACTTGTCCCACTTGCTTTAGACTTGATATTTCAAACATGAATCAAGTAATATGTATCAAGCATGAACTAAGTTTGCCACAGCTGATACGAATCAAGTAATACACATCAAGTATGAATTATACTTGCTGCACAAAGTATGAATTATACTTGCTGCATCAAATATGAATTATACTTGATGCAGCAAAAGTGAATCAAATTTTACTTGCCAAGCATGTTTTTAACATGATACAGTCGGCAGCAAAAGTGTCCGAGCACTAGCAAAAATTCCTATGTAAAAAAAAAAAATTAACTTAATACTGTTTTGTTAAATAAATTCTTGTCGAATCATGGTCATAGACAGACTAAGAACAGAACTCAACAAGGATTTATTTAACAAAACTGTATTAAGTGTCCTTTTTTTACATAGGAATTTTTGGTAGTGCTCGGACACTTTTACAGCCGACTGTACATCAAACGCAAAGGAACTTTCTACTTATCGTCGCCGGAAGCCAGCTGCGGAGAAATAATTCTCTTCTCTACTCTACTCTACAGCATACATGAAGCAAATATTGTTTATCAAGCATGCTTTTAATGGCATGCATTCCTCGCCGACAGCTAAAGATCATGTTATTCTATACAGAAATTTATTTACAGAATGACTCATAACCTAATGTATTTATTTAAATTCCTTTTTCACTTTTGGAAAAACCACACCCGTTAAATACGTTCTCGTTTTCCAAAAATTTATCTTTTAAATTTCAATAACTCCTCGTACAGAAAAAAGAAGCGAAAAATGCAGTTGCTTAATTTTTCGTATTTTTAAATTCAAAAATAAATACTTTATGAAACTACTTTTAGAAAACATATATAAATTTAAATATTGTGAATTTTTCCACTATTAAAATGGATTTAAAAAAAAAAAAAAAAAAAAAAATACATAAAGTAATGATTAATTCTATAAATAAATTTCCCCATAAAATATGGGTTTTGGCTGTCGGAGACGATAGTTATTCGACGCTCTTAACCTGATGTAGATAACTTAATACATTCTTATTTCTGGGACGATCAATCACATTTTATGAAGATTTTTGGTGAGTTATCCAAATTAATTTTTACAAGAACAGAAAATGATTTTGTCCAGAATTTGAAATTGGGCACTTATGTTAACTTCCAACCCTCTTTCAACTCAGTTCTAGGATGATAACTCACATGGCTCGTTCATGTGAAAGTTAAAAAATTTTCAATTTATCTGTTCTGGGAATATGAACTCAGTCTTAGAAGAAAATTATTTATTTTAACTCCATAGCTGTTTGATGGCAATTAGATATTTAGGATAATAATTTCCACCATTTATACAATAATTTTTTGGTGTATTGAATAAATAAATTTTTACAGGAGCGAAAAGTGAGACAGCGTTAGGACGTTAACTAAGAGGATCTAGGTCTTAACTTGGCCTAATCCCTTTTCGTTGTTGTAAAACATCGACCAATATATTAAAAATTTATTGCATAAATGATCAAAGTTATTTTTCTAATTACACTGCTCGGCAGGAAAATTGCCTCTGGCACCATTTCAGCATATTCTTATGCAAAATGACCTCCTGAATCCGAATAAGACGCCCATTTTGCCCTATCACCCACAATTTTTTAGGAATGGACCCCTATTTTTATGATTTTTGGTGACTTTGTGGCTATAAATTTGATTTTTAGGAGGTGGGAGCATTATTTTAACCGTTAAATATCTTCTGAGGGGCTACAGAGTTGGAAAATTCTAAAACATGGACATTTGCGACAAGAGATTTTTTTTTTTTAGGGGGGGGGGGATTTGCTACTGAAATTATGTATTACATATCTTATATTTTTTTAATCTGTTATTAATGTTATTTTTTAAACTTTATATATTTTTTGTTTTTAGGTGTTAAATTAATTCTTTTTCATTCTTCAAATCAAATTCATGGTCATAAAATTATCGAACAGGGAAAGAAATTGAGGGGGGAGTCATGTATTTAGAAAACTGTGGGTGATTGGGCAAAATGGGGGTCATATTCGGATTCAGGAGGTCATTTTACATAAGAATCAGCAAAAATGGTATCAGATCTCAATTTTTTTTTTCAGAGGAGTGTTATTTATTACTATCCAGTAATTATGGAATTAAAATTAAATGAATTTCTATCATGGTACTGTGTTTGTATTGGCAGAACAAATGTAGAAAAATAAATAAGTAAATAAAATCAACTGTCTTATCAGCAAATCATGCAGGTCAGTTCTCATTCATGCATGGATGCATTCAAGATTCTTCAGTTGGTACAGCGTTTGAATCGTTAATGCAAAAGTCTTAGATTCAAATCCGGACCTAGAGGCTATTCATTCTCGTAAATTTTAATTAGATAAATCCATTAAAAACCTATTTCATAAATTGTCGAAGTTATCATAGTAGTTGGACTGGCAACATAAATTTAAGTTGAACTTCTAGATTAAAGTTTTTAACGTCACTCACTGATGTTAACATAATTACTTTTTATATTTTATATACCTAATAATATAAATTTTAAGAATTAGTAGCCAAATTAAACCTAAAAGTTGCATGTGTCTAATATATATATATATATTTTTTTTTTTTTTTTTTTTTTTTTTAATATTGAAAAGAGAGTGATGGGACAGAGCAGTTCATGGAGGGATGGGACATGTAAGAAAAGGAAGAAGAATGAAGATTCTGATACTCCATAAACAGAGAATATCAATAGACAAACCGGGGGCCACAACATCTGGGAGTGCCACACCCATTATCATGGAAGAGAAATAATTGCAACGAACACACTCACACGAGTTTTGTCTATCTTTTTAACTTTTAAAAATACTTTATTTACCATATATGTATGAGGAATTAATTTTCATTCCTGAGCAGTTTTCCTGGATATGGTAAAACATAGAAAAGAAATTACATTCATCAATTACAGTTAGGATTTCTTGGTAATATTTGTTCTTGAGATATGCTGATAACACACGCAGACTGGCCACTAAAAACCTTGTTAATGTTCAGGGAACCACAAAACATGTAAATATAACAAAAACTTAATTTTGAATATTTGAACTAAAAACAATACTTTCTCTGCTAGAAGTAAAAAAAAAAAAAAAAAAAAAAAAAAAAAATGATGACCTAATCGAGCATTTGAAAATTTTATTTAAGTGGTACATTATATTCTAATGTTGGATAAAATAGATGTTATTAATAATTAATTAATCTTACATACATAGTGACCCACTGTTTTTGTCATTTTTCATAGTATGCCTGTATATGATGTACTTATTTTAACTTTATAAACCTGCCATAAGGGAGGGATGGGAAAATTTTGACTATGTTAATTGGCTTATGAAATAATAATTATCATCAAATTTATATTTTTAAAATATGTTAAAGTGTTTCAATTTGTTTCACGGAAACTTACAGTGTTGTACCAGTAAAAGTAAATTTGTAAAATTATGTTTGTCAAAAGTCTCTCATCTGTCCCTACTCTCCCCTATATATATATGGGATTTGTTGTGTTACTTTATTGATTCATATGTTTTGCAGGCTGTTGATTAGTGGATCTGGTTTCTTTACATTAGTGTATTTCATCCACTAATAATTTTTTAAAAATCTTATTGGTCATTGGTGTTTCAGTGACCTTGTATCTGTTGCTTGGCTTCTACTATGCTTAATTACATCATCTTTATTATATATATATATATATATATATATATATATTAATAGTAAAAGCCGAGAAATATCTATATAATATAAAAATAATATTTTAAAACATATTTAAATTTTAAAACCTCTTCACACACCATAAATTTTAAGCCAGAATAACCGTTGCTTTTGCCTCCAAAGCAGTAGCACGTGTTTTTTTTGCACCTGATGAAGAAAGGCTACATTCTTTCGAAACCGGTTGTGCTGGCTTAAAATTTATGGTGTGTGAAGAAGTTTTAAAATTTAAATATTGGTTGCACACCAGTTTGTGATTTTAAAACATAGTGAAAGCCGAGGAACAGAAACAAAATCACTGAATATATCCTTTTATTATCAAAAGGATTATATGTAGTATATATTGTATTTTTTCAGGAGTTATAAGATAAATTAGCTAGTATTTATAATAACTTTTACTGGATTCATACCTTTACTAGTTTGTTAATTACTATCTTTTTTTTTTTTTTTTTTTTTTGTAATTCATGTTTTACTCTTTTAGTTGATATTCTAATCGTAGTTTCTATGAATGAAGCATACAGCAGGGTTCTCAGCAATCACTACTTTGAATACCTTTTTTGTATAAGTCAATCTATGCGAAGATATATATACTATTACGGGTACCGGAAAGTTATGTCGTTTTGAATTAATAAAATGAAACCGGAAATTTTTGTTTAACAGTGTTTACATGATACTTTACAATTAACCATCTTATAAGTTACCTAAGAATATCTTAAATTTTATCCAGGATAAATTTCCGATGTCAGTATTTTAATTCAAAACGACATTATTTTCCGGTCCCCCTAATACAAATGATTAATAATAATTACTTAAAAAAAAAAAAAAAAAAAAAAAAAAAAAAAAGTGGTAATCAAAATAGTGACTGCTGAGAGCCCTGCATAGAGAAAATGGCTATCAGATTATTTGTATTTGCTCAGGATTACATTACATCGCACATCGGAGAAGTTACATCGAAAAATCAGCCTAAGGATAAGAATAAAGCATTGATTAGCCTACAATAAAACTGACATAAATGTATCTCATGTGGGTAAATTGCGAGATAAAGATATGATGCTTTTCGTGCCCATTGGGGTACCTCATACACATTTTTCAGTTAAAGGAACTCAATTTTGTTATTTTTGTCTTACTATGTCCCTTTTCTTGCCAATATCTCAATCCAAGGTAATTTTTGCACTTTGAACGTCAACTTAAAGAAAAAATTTCCTTTTGTTTGAAGTAAAAACTGCATTAAGGTCATCTTTTATTCCTTAAAAAACTAACACGCACACTTTACTTGTATCCTTAATATAAAATTAGTAATTTTAAATGAGACTTTAAGATGATACAATATTATCTAAAGATTACATTGCTTGGCATGAAAATTGCCTTTAACACCATTTCAACATATTCTTATGTAAAATGACCTTCTGAATCCGAATATGAGCCCATTTTACCCTATCATCCACCGATGTTTAGGAATGGCCCCCTATTTTTATCATTTTTCGTTGATTTTATGGCTATAAATGTGATACATAATGCATAATTTCATTGGTACCCCCCCCCCCCCCATATATATTTTTTGTTTTTAGGTGTTCAATTAATTATTTTTCATTCTTCAAATCAAATTCATGGTCATAAAATTATTGAAGAGGGAAAGAAATTGAGGGAGGGGATGGTATTTCTAGAAAACGGTGACTGGACAGAATGGGAGTCATATTCGGATTCAGGAGGTCATTTTACATAAAAGTCAGAAAGAATGGTATCAGAATTCTTTTTTTTTTTTTTTTTTTTTTCAGAGCAGTGTTATTAATAGTTTTACATAACAACTTTACTGTTTCAATATTTCTGGGTGTTAAGAAATTAGCAATTAATTAGTTCAAGTTATTTAAGTTTGTGTAAAATTATATTTCCATATTAATGACATTGCATAGACTTTATAATTAAAAATACATTTTAATAGCACAATAAAATGTATAAAATTGAAATCCCTCAATATTTTTAGAATTTTAATCTCATGTACCGGACTTGATACAGAGAAAGAAAATAGTTCACAACTCTTGGTCGTCATTTCATTTCGCTTTAATCTAGAAAAAGAAAGGGATGAATAGCGTACATTTATAAATTTCTAAAAACTAAAACACCATTTTGAAATATAAAAAATACTTAAAGTTCGCATTTCATATTGTACTTTTTTTTTTTTTTTGTTCTGTTAAATATATATAATATATTCGTAAGTGTACACTTTTTTCCACAAGTATTATATTGTTGCAAGTTTCAAAAATATGTTTGATTTTCTTTCTGTATGTTTATGTTTTAGTTTATCAAAGCGCAATTCAAAAACGTACTAAATGTTGACCATTATATCAGGGATGGAACACGGGTGCAGAATTCCTACCACTATCAATGAAATAAAATTTTCTACTTCGTAAATCAACTATATTATAGGCATAGAAATTGCTTGAACAAATATCGGCATGAATTCTGAGCCAGCGTTCCATTCCTGTTATATAAATCAGGCTATTTTATTGGTGCTACAAAAAAAAAAAAAAAAAAAGTAAGTGATATATAGGAGAGTTCTGTTCTGAATCTTCATAATGTATTAGAATTTTATGACAATTCAAACATATTCAGAGTTGACGTTGCCCTACTTTTCACCACTACAATTTATAAATTTACATATATTTACTATCAATAGATTACATATCTTTTGTAATATGTTTATTCTATTGAAAATGTCAGATTTTTTTACTAAAATAGTAGCGGAAGGAATAAGGGCAGCAGAACTCTGTATATATACAAACAAAAGCTGGATGGGACAGTGGAATGAGCGAAGAATCACAAATAAAATGAATTGATAAAAAATATTCAACAATGTTGGGAAGTGTAAAATTAAATTTTCATTCAGCACACTACAAAAGTTATAATTCTGTAGAGTTTTATTTATATAGAGTAAGAAGAGAGAGAATTTTCGAGGGGTAACGTCCCGGTAATTGCGTATTCACGATTCATGATTCTGCCCCTCCCTTCATCTCTCCGTTACTAAAGAAAATTTAGTCTTTTTTTTTTAATTCAAGAAGGTTCCTATGGGGAAAACTCACCTGTGCATCAGAAAAACGTTTACCTTCTTACTTACCGAAAGGGGGGGGGGGGGCATGCCTGAAAGAAATTAATTTAAAATTCAAGAATGTATTAAGAATCCAACAATAAATTGACATTTAAACAATTATTTCTAATTCAGAACCTGCCGGACACACGAAGATTTTTCTCTCTTATTTTAAACAGAATCTCTCTCTCTCCCCCCCCTCCCCTTTTTTTATCTTATGAATAATTAAGTTGAGTTAAAATTATTTGTAAACTATTAAAAACCACCCTAAAAGGAATACATTTAATAAAATGGCATCTGTTAACGTAAAAGTAAAGTAAAACTGTAATATTTGATTCCTCGAAATACACTGTGTCCCAAAAATTTAGACAATCAATAAAATTCGCATTAACATAAAAAGTAATAAGATACAATTAAAATTCGTGGGATAGGTAATAAACAAAAACAGTTTTGCTGATATACACATATAAATTATGATCAAAGGTTTGAAATTATAAAATGTACATTAATTATATAAAAATGTGCTGTTCCAAAAGTATAGACACCTGTAAGTGTTTTTGGCTTTACATTTATAAAAGTAACTAAAAACTTACTTTTAATATTGAACTGTATTGCCACGACACTTTATAACATGAAATACACGTTGTTCCATAGAATTAATTAAGCATTGAATTACAGAAGGAGATATTTCATACCACATTCTGTCAATTTTAGTTTTTAAGTCATTTACGCATGTATATTGCTTTCCATTTTCATATATTTTACGAGATAAGATTTTTGAAATTCTGGAAGTTGATGCAATTGCACGCACAGATAAATTATCAACTGAAGCCTTATTTAATAACATTCTATCATCACGTAACGTTGTTTTCTTTGGTTTCCGACTCGCTTTCGAGTATTCTATGTTCCACCTGATCTTTTGACTCTATAAATACTGCTCAAGGATCTGTTTGTTCTTCTCAATATTTGTACAGGATTTTGTCCTTGCGCTTTTAATTGTAAAATCTTAATAATTTCATCTTTAGAAATTTCTTTACAACGTGGCATTTTTTATCAGAATACGCAGGAAACCTCTTTTCCGAATCACAAACAAAACAATACATTGAACTCATTAAATTATAATAATGCTAATTATATAGCAGACGATATTTCAATTAAAGGGAAAAAATTATTCTGCATTTATAGAAGCAAACGACAAAAAAAATATTTTATTTTGTGAACAAGAATGTAAAAGAAAACATGCAATGCTGTATTTTGTCTATACTTTTGGGGTCGCACATTTTTATATCATTTAATGTACATTTTATAATTTCAAACATTTGATCATAATTCATATGTTTATATCAGCAAAACTGTTTTTATTTGTTGCTTATCTCACAAATTTTAATTGTACCTTATTACTTTTTATGTTAATGCAAATTTTATTGATTGTCTAAACATTTGGGAAATGATGTACACATTGAAACATTACTGCTTGCTTTATTTTATTTAGACAAATTATTATAAAAATAAATCATTTACCTTCACTTTAATGTCACCCGCACTTGCGTCGTATTTCGCGAGATGACAACAATATGATACAACCCTTCCAGCAAGGCTACTACATGCAAATAAGAAGAGCATGCGCAGACCGTTACTTGACGTCAAGGAAATTTTAAGCCAGTAATATGCTTGATTTGGCATGTGTAATTTTCCAAACTTGAAGTTGGTCTGAGATATCCTTGAATTAGCAACTTTGCTCTGTCATGGTAAATTCACTTGAAAGCCAACCTTGTTTCAAGGAAGTGTGCTGTGTGGGCACAACGAAAATTTTTTTATCAGTATATGGATAATGAGCTCAAATTATTTAAAGTGTGATGGTGCCTAAACGCCTTATTCGATTGAGCTGAAAATTTGTACACATATTATAGGTCACAGTTGCACGAACTGTATAGATTTTGGTGAGTTAAACCCTTATTGATTTTTACAGGGACACAACAAAATTTTTTTTATCATTATGATCTATGGGCTCAAATTATTTCAAGAGAAATAGTGTAAAATTAAACAGTATACTCAAACATCGTATTATAATTTTCATTTTTGTTTATTTAACGACTTTTCTTTCTTTAATTAATTTATACAGCCATTAATTACTTAAAGTTCGGAAAATCGAGTGGAGTCACTCCAGATTTTTTCTTTTATAAAAGACTTATTGTCTTATTACATTCTCTCTTCTCTTTAAACATATTAAATTAACATGGTATATATCTCATAAGTCCACTCTAACCCTATATATGAGTATGCTAGCAAAATTGTTTCACAATACATATATTCTTGATTTCCACTTAAATTTCTTCAGAATGTATCCAAGGGGCGAATTACATTATCCTTTTTTGAAAGAATGTTTTTCGGCAAGCTCGGGTGTTAACAGTTTTCAGAAAACATCTGATTCTAGCGTCAAAGCACTAAATTACCTTTTCACGGAAGGTGACAAATTATTTTGAAACTGGAAACATGGGAACAATGATCTCTTAAAATTGGAGTTGAAATCCCTGTTTTTGATCTCTCGCGTTATGTCGGCTTTGCGGCAACATGTGTTGTGCGCTATTATTCATTCTTCAGACCAGACGACACCCCACACAGGTCGCCGTTGGTAAGTATTCCTGAAATTTTTCTTTGTTTACATACATCTAGAATTTCTAAGAAAAAGGGATTATGGACGAGGGTCAGTTTGGGAGAAGACTTCTCCGAGAAGTTCAGAATCAATGAAACAATTTAAGTTTCTCAGCCAGTTACAGATTTTGATTTGTTTTTTTAGACAAAAAAGGTAAGCACTTTTCTGTTCATGTTTTAAATAGTTTAATATATAAATTCAATTTACAAAATGTTCAAAAAAATTGTATTGGAGTAGGGTTAAGTCCGATTATCTTCTATAGGGATCTAGGTCTGAGTGGAATGCCCTCCGGTCTTTATGAATGATTCTAGTCCGTATTCACGTGAGTTTCGGAGAAAACAACGACAAACACTGTACGGCTAGACAAAGGAGCGCGACCTGGGCTCATTCAAAAGTTCATTAATAAGTCTAGTTTTAAATGTTGTAAATCAATAGTTAAATATATAGATCTAAATCAACAGAAAGTGGAAAAACTCAAACAAAATTAATCTCGAATTTTAATAAATTAATCATCAATTAAAAAAAGTTAAATTTATTTACAAATATAAGATTTAAAGTTCTTTTTTTTATTTGGTATTTCTTAAAAAATAGTTTATTTATGCACTTATTTATTTAATATTTTTTCAAATATATAATTGTAAGGAATTATACTCGTATTATGCATTTTTCATCTAAATAAGTTCAACCCATGTACAAATTTAGAAGTTTAAAACTGAGTCTAGAGTTAAATGTTTCTTGGTTGGATCTAAAAAAAAAAAAAAAAGAAAAAAAAAGAAAGAAAGAAAGAAAGAAATATATGCTTCATAATCTAAAAGTTTTTTTTTTTTTTTTTATTAAAATAATGTTTAACGAATTTTCCTATTTAAGATTTATGTACAATTTTAATTTAATCAAAATCCTGAAAGGTAGGAAAACACTTAATTTTAAAAGAAACTCTTACTGTTTTGGATAAACTTTTGATTTGAACCAAAATTTGTGGATGAAAGTAAACATGTGGATGAAAGTAAACATCTTTAATGTGATTTAATTACTTTTTTTTGTCATTTCCATTGTGAGGAAAACTTAAACTTACTGTATTGTTGCATGGGAATTTAAAATTATCCTTGAGAAAAATGACATGTATAGTCGGCAGCAAAAGTATCCGAGCTCTAGCCAATAATTCCGATATCAAAAAAGTACACTTAATACTGTTATATTAAATAAATCCTTGTCGAATCATGTTCTTAGACTGACTAAGAACATGAATCGACAAGAATTTATTTAACAAAGCAGTATTAAGTGTACTTTTTTTAAACAGGGATTATTGTTAGTGCTCGGATACTTTTGCTGCCGACTGTAGTTTACAGTTTTTCAGTTTGGGATTTGAATTGAATATTAAACTATTGTGATATGAAGGGGGTCATTACAAATTTTTCATTTATATCTTTCAAACATAATGAATAAAGTACTTTCTGGAACATCCTTCGCCAGAAAAGAAAAAAAAAAAAAACAGTTATTTTTATAAAACTACTGGCATAGGTATTTTTGTTCAATTACATCTTATAGATTCTGAGAGATAGTTTTCAAAAATTTGTAGCATTGCAACAACACTTGTTAAGCTATATACACAAAAGTTAGACCAACAGTTGATATCATTGTTGTTGTTATTATTATTATTATTATTATTATAAAGTAAGTATCACTGATATAAAATTCGGCAAATTCCACGTGATAGATTCTGTGGTAGATCTTTCAAAAAATATGGTAAAAAACTTATTATTTCATAATGTTATTTGCTCCAAATTATCACAATGTAACTAAATGAGACATTTTGTGAAATTATATGCAATTGATCATGCGTTACTGGGGGAACGAAATTCTTGCGCATCATTCAATAAAAAGGAAGGAAGAAAATAATAATAATAATAATTATAACAAAGGAACTCGCTAAACAAAGAGGGATAAATGGTGTTGATGTTGGAGTACCCTCCATTTGGTAGTTTCAAAGGATTCTAGCCCGCGTTCACGCGAGTTTTGGAGAAAGCCACTGAAGACTCCGAAACGCGAAACCGAAGAGCGTGACCTGGGTTCGAACGAGGGCTTTTAGATATTTGAGAAAGCCCTGGTTCGAAACCGGCATTTTCTGTCGACCAAGTTTGCGGGAAAATTGTCAAAACATTCAAATAAAACAAAATCTCGCAAAAAATTAACTAAAAGCTGAAAAAAAGAAAATTAAATTAAAAAAAATAGAAGAACAAGGCAGAAACTGGGGGTAGTTATTAACGCCCGTATTCACCGATAACCTTAACCGCCAGTAGAACTGGCGGTTCAGAAGCTGCCGGTCGGTCCCGAATAACCGGGAGTGACAAATCGGTATTCACCGTTTACTTGGGAAGTAAAGTTGTTGAACCAAGAGTATTTCAACCTGCTTGAAACTATTGAACGCTTATTGGCCAAAAGGTTCACATGATAACCGATGTTTTTAGCTTCTGTTTATTTTCATTTCTATCGAAACGATCGAAAAGAAGCTTTGAATTTTAACTTTCATTTTTGATTTTTTTGTTTTAAATTGCACATATCTTACATAAAAATGGATGGAAAAAGTTTGTTAGTTTATGAAAATAAATTACTGAATATTTTATTAAAAAAAAATGCATATTACTTCATAAAAGTTAATATAAAAAAAAGAAATAATAAAGGAATTTTTTGCAGTTCTCAGTGTCAAAATGTTAATAATCTTTGTAATTGCTCTAATAAGAATTATTTTTGTTGAGAACAAATAAATAATTTATATGATTAGATTTTACTACAGCATGCGAAACATTTCAGACAGTGATTTGAAAAATAAATAAATAAAACATTGAAATTTAAAATAGAATTAAAATGAAATCTACAGTGTGCTAATAGTTCTCATATTTTATATTTTAAGTACATTACAGTAATAGCCGTTGCTTTTATTCTTATAAAAATAATTACTTATGACTATATATTAAAAAAATTCACATTCTGTAATTTCACCACTATAATCCTGAACTTTTTGAAGTTATTTTCTAAGAATAAGAATATTCTCCTCAAAATAATTACAGTATAATAATCTTTTATATAAAGAAATAAAGTAATATCCAAGAGAATATTCTCTTTGATAAATTTATCTATACTTGGAATGTAATTCATTTATTTTAATTTTTATATTTTTTATTTATTTTGTATGAATTTAACATATTACAGATAAATTTTTATATTGGGCATTAATGCTTATGACAATATTTTCCTTGGTGAAAATATTCTCGCAGATTACTGATTTTACATTTCCAATAGTGTTAAAAACAGTAAAAACAATCATCCATAATTTGCCTATCTACTGCAAAATAATGTATTTAACTTTTAACAATATTCATTATTACAATAAATTTCTTGTTTTCACTTTAATAAAATTTTATTAATTTTGATAAAATTTATCTTGTTTGCATAAAGAGCAATTTGTTTACACATCTCGAAATACTTTTTATTTTTGTTAAAATAATTACAAGATAAAAGGAATTTTTTTATATACCACGTTTTTAAATTTTCTGTTGAATCATATAAACTTGACAATTCTATGTATTAATAAGTACTTTAAAATAATTTTTTTTATGAATTATCACACGAACTTGAAAGAAAATGATCAAATGCGTAACAAAGAAAGAAATTTTCAAACATTTATTAATTGAATAAAAGTATGTGTTCTGAGCTATTCGAAAAGTTTCAAATGTCTAGCTAGTCGAGATGTTAGTTAAAATTCGATTGCAAGATTTGTACTGGACAAACAAACAAGAAAGTGAGTTAATAAAAATGTTGTGAGTCACCCTTAATTAGGAAATACATGAGGTGTTGTACAATAATATTGATAGCTTTATCACAGAAATGCTTGCAAATGGAATGATTTTATTCATACATGAACAATTAAAATAATTTTATAAGTATAGTTTAACTTTAGAAAATTTTTTATTCATGAATTCATCAACCGTGAATACTCATTTTAATTAGGTTGGAGTGTAAATTCATAAGCATGCATAGATTCTAAATATTAATCGTTAAGGTATTAATAACCCCTTTTTAAAAATTTGTGATTATATGGACTATAAAAACAATAAATCCGTGCAGCTGCACGTAGTTTGCTGTGACAATTAATAAAGCATTTGCTATACTTCTACCTGAGTATACAGTTTACCTATGAGATTGCAGATTATTATTCTTTTTAGTTATTTACTTATTCAACAATTTAAGATGTTGCAGTAGAATCTAAGTAGATAACAATAAATAAACGAGCAAGACATAAATTGAAATAATTTATATCGGATGGTATGTAGCACAGAAGAATCAAGTACGGAGATTAATAAGCTTCAATTTTTATCACAGCATTAGCACGGAACAGGTTCGTATGTGTACAGAGATGGTTATATTCCGTGGAAACTATACGATTTGTTTTTAACCATCGTTATTTAAAATTTTGGTAAAATAACATTACTACTTTTAAAGCAGTATGAGCATTTTTTAAAGTAATCAATTCAGAGCAATGAACGAATCATACATAAATACCAATAAAGAAGTTATTGTAAAAGAATACATACTTCCTTTAAAGCAGTATGAGCATTTTTTTAAAGTAAACAATTCAGAGCAATGAACGAATCATACATAAATACCAATAATAAAGAAGTTATCGTAAAAGATTACATACTTCCTTTTTTTTAGCAAAATAATTAACACTTAAAGAAAAGAAAAAAGTTTTTTCTCACTCGCAACAGGAGAGCCCCTAACATCAACAAGCCGCCATTATTATTTTTATATTTTGCTTGGCTTCATTTACGCTTTACGCATGCTCAGTAACGAAAAAGTACGGTTAACTTTCCTCTAGAGCTGGGTAGAGTTTCTGAGCTTGGAGTCGCTTTTCAGCCGCGGTAATACCAACTACGGTTATTGGTGAATACCATTTGAGCGTTCAAGTCGGGTTTTCGCGGTAAACCGCAGGTTGAGGTAAACGGTGAATACGGCCGTTAGTCTTTCAACAACAGTTCAAGTCTTTAGAAACACAACTAGATACATTTGAATGATATGGAAGAAAGTTTTATGATGGCCAAGCAGTACAAGATTTTGTTGGTTTCTTGTTAAGCTTTTCTTAATTATATACACAATTATGTGCACAATGTAAATTTTTCATATTTTATTTATGTAACTGCCGTATGGAACAAAAAAAAAAAAAAAAAAAAAAAAAAAAACTAGCATGTTGAGGCCACCGCATGACTTTCTTATATATTTTTTTATACAAATTCACCAGCAAAAGTAATTTATTAAAATTAGCTTCGACGATGATTGCAGACGATTTACACCCTAAATATATAATAAATAATAGTATAACATTAAATACCCTATGAAAGTCAATTTTATTCTCTATATGACATCTTTAAAAAAAAAGCTTTTTTTTTATTTTAATTAAAAAAATCGATAACTTTATTTTAAATTATCGCAAGTCGATGGTTCAACCATTCGTTTTAAAGGTATTGTATGGACGAGCTTCTTTGAAAGATACACTCCCCCTCACTCGGGGGGACTTCCCTCCAGAGGCGAAAGCATTGCTCCTACATATACAATTTTTTCCCCAGTTAACTATCATTATTTATTACAACTATTATTATTATTTTAATTTCATAATGATTATTAAAAAATAATTCTCTTTACGTATTTATACCTAATTTTGTCCGATACCATCATGTTAAAATTTTAGAAAAGTGGGATGACAACGCCACCTGTTGGACAATTTTCCCCAAAATTTGATAGGCACTAATTTATGTCAAAGTGCATCTATATATCAAATTTTCTGAAATTCTGTGCTGTAACACCTGAAATACATTTGCCACAAAATTTTGTCACACACACAGACAGACATTTTCTAAAAGTGCTCAAATCGTGTTCTAGACTTCGCAAAACGTGTAAATTCATCGAAAACACGATGTCAGAATTTTTCACGAATCTAATATTTTCTTCTATTAAATATCGGAGAAAGTAAAAATAAAACATGAAACGATTTGTAAAGATATTTTTGGTCCATTTTCAGAGATTTTACCCCCGTTTTGCATTTGAATATGTTAATTTTATTTCGAAATTTGAGGATATGACTTTGAATCATGCTGTTAAGGTCATCCCTTTTTAATAAGAAAAAAATGTGATATGCAAAAATCTTAAAATAACTCGTAAAGCATTTTTCCCCTTATTATTTAATTTAATTATTATAATTATGTTAAGTATGGTAAGTTTCTCAGATGTGGTAGCCCATGACAACCTAAAAAAGGGGGACCGATCTATTGAACCAGAAAAAAATTTACAAATGAAGTGAAAAAATTGTTGCCTGTGTCAGTCCCATAGACTAAAACTATAAAGAGCTGTCAAATATATCCAATTTCTGGATAAACTTCGTACCAGATTTCTATAATACCTCATTAAATAAAATCGGACGAAAACACGATCAATGATTTCTATAAAAAATAATTGTAATTTTAAAAATTTAAATGATGACAGCTATAAAAAAACTCACATATAGGGCCCGATTTAGACTACCTGGAACCCCGGGGCAAGCTTTTTCTAGGGGCCACGCTTGCAGTGGCATAAAAGGTCTTTACGTTGCAGAATACCTGCATACGATTCTAAGTGGGCCCCTTAAAGGAGAGGGGCCCACATGCCTTAGAGTTAGTCAGGGCATATACATAAAATAGGTTTCAAATGGCCCTGCATGCTTTATAGTTTTTCTTTTTGGACCCCCCCTACCGAAATTTTCTGGCTGCGCTACTGATTAAATATGACTTTTGTCTGGTAATGCACAAAAATCCAATACGTTTCAGACATCGAGGAAGATAGAGAGAACTTCACAATAATATTCTCTATATGAGTGTATATCATTATTTTTAATTTTCCATAACGTAACACTAGTGCGACGTAAAACCAAAACAACCTTCAGGAAATTGCTGAATACTGTAAGAAATCTTAAATTCAATTCAATTTTTTATTTTAACATGTTGAGCGCCATGTCAGCCATTCTAGATATTTTATCATATATCTGTAAGTACTGAAATTATCATATTGAAACTTTAGGAGTGTGCAGAACATGTTATACTTCAAACATTTCAGTAAAAGTTTTACCGCAAAAGTAAAAGAAGTATAATAAAAAAATAAACGTTGCGCGCCCTGTCAGTCATCGGTGGCTGACAGTGTCAAATAGGATATAAAAGTAAAAATATTACATTTAATGATTTAAAATTTATTAAAAATTTGCTTAATTTTTATTTATTACAGGAGGAATCATCATGGAATTTTAATAGATTTTAACCCGAGAGTAGTCGCGTCATTTTTTAAAACGCTAGTAGTCGCGTGTCGGTCTTTTTCCCGCCGCTGTTTGGTGTTGGGGGAAAGCCGAAAGAAAGCCAGTAGAGAAAGATGAAGTGCCTTCATGCGAAGTTTTTCCCGCAAAACTTTAACCTGTCTGAAAAACCGGAAATGGGGAAAGAAATGAATCAACGTTAGTGGTCGCGTCGCGGTCAAAGAGACCGATTTGAGAAGTAAAATATTTTTAACTGCTCAAAAAATAGCAGGAATGACTTCAAAACATATTATGTTAGAGGACATCCATCCAAAGGTCAGGTACACAGAGTTTCCTCACTTTATTTTTAAGGGGTGATTTGCAGGAGGAATTTTTTAGCGATGGGCGGCAAAAAGACCGATATGCGACTACTAACGGGTTAAGAATATTCGTGGCGCTCAACGCGTTAAAAGATAATATAATGGAAAACTTTTCTTTTTCTAAAAATGCACGATTTAAAAGTTGTTCAATGTTTGGGAGTAAGATCTATTGGCTGTGTTAGGATCTTTGGCCTGAGGGGAAATGCTCTTCGTGAGGGTCTTTAGCAGTGATTGAGGTATTTATTTATTCAGTAAATAAGCTATCAATCACTTCTTCTGCTCTCGTAACTGGTAGACGGGGAGTGCCGGATTCGATCCCAAGTCGCGCTTGTCGATCTAGCCATTGTGAGTTTTCCTTGATTTTTTTCGAAACTCGCGTAAATACAAATTAGGTTTCCTTAACTATCACAGCCGTAACTCATTTAACTTTAAAAAAAAAAAAAAAAAAAAAAAAAAAAAAGAGTGCACTTCTGGAAATAGTCTACATTTGCGTATTTGTCTAGATTTTATGAGTGCTCACGCGTTTCTGGTCTCAAAGCTAGTATACGGGAAGTGCCAGTTCGTATACAAGTCACGCTTGTTAACTAGCCCGTTCGGAGTTTTCCATGGTTCTCTTCGAAACTCGCCTACAAATAAGAACGCCTTGGCAAATTCAACTCTAATTCTGCTTTGATTTAATATTATTATTATATTTGTAATGGGAATGTGTGCGTTTTCGATGGAAAGGGGGGAGCAGGGAGAAAAAAGGAACATTTTAATAAATGGATAAAATTTACTACAGGGTTTATATTTATAAATAAATAAATATGTATTTGTGTGTTTTCTCTAGGATTTTATGAGTGACTTCAGCGTTTTGCTTTCAAAGTTAGCAGACGAGAACTACCCCCTAGCAATTCTGAGTTTTTCATAGTTTTCTTCAAAACTCGCATAAACACAGATTAGGACTTCTTAACTAACTTAATCATAACTTGTTCTACTTTCAATTCCTTTTATTGTATTTCCTGGAAGAACTTTGTGAACAGGGAGGGGGATAAATTTTTAATGAATAGATAAAATTTACTACAACACTTTTGCTTATTTTACAAGTTAAACAATATTTAAAGAGTAACTTCTTAAGTAGAAGGGATCAAAATCATATATTATAAAAAAAGAAAAGAAGAAGGAATCTTACATTTCTGGAGGTAATCTATATTTGTGCGTTTTCTCAAAGATTTTATGAGCAGAAGCAAGATTCTGCTTTCGAAGCTGGTACACGCACACGGGAAATGCCGGGTTCGATCGCAGATCGAGCTCGCCGACCTGGTGAGCTTTCTTCGAAACTCGCGTAAATACAGGTTAGGGGTTAAGATTCCTTGACTAACTTAAGCATATGCATAACTTTTTCTACTTTGAATTTATTTTAGTATATTTATAGACGACGGGGTGGGGTGGGGTCTATTTTTAATGAATGGATAAAATTTACTGCAGGATTTGTACTTATTTTACAGGTTGTTAGAAATTGTTGTAGGAAATTTTTACTTTAGAATTCTGAATTCCAAAACAGAACAGTTTGTGTGAAAAAATGTCAACAGATAATATTGTCCTGGGAAAGACAGTGTCAATGAAAAGAAAAGCAACTCTCTTAAGTGATTAATGAATGACCCTGACCACCTGCGGTTGTTAGAGAGTGATTAGCTGCAAACACATTTGAAATCTTTGTTATAGATAATCTGGTCTTTTGCTTTCTGATTGCGTCACGTGTATATGGGGTGGGGTGGATAGGGATAGGATAACTCTTATTGATTATTTTCCTCCTTAAATAATACCAAGAAAAAAGAAAGGAAAGATATCTTCAATAGATTGATTGTACAGCCATCCATGTTTCTTTACAATTTTTTGTCTCGGTGAATTGTTTTAGTCCTCCCCCCCCATACACACACATATACACTTTTTTTGTTTTTCTGGTTAACACAAGAGCAAGCGGAAAAATTTGGCAAATTTTGAAGAAAAAGAAAACAGATTAAAAATTTCATAAATTTAAAATTTGAGCCAATAAAAACTCGACTGATATCAAAATTTGCCACCCCCAGCAAAGTGCCGCTCGGGGCAGGCACCCCCTTTGCCCCTCCCACACTACGCCACTGCACCTGATGAAGGGCCGTATGCTCTTTCATCCTGAAAGAATTGTTACGTGTATATTGCATTTTATGGTGTTTATTCAAAGTTTTGTAAGTAATAAATTAGCAGATAGTTAAAATTTATTTTTTAACTTACAATTAAAATGCTACAATATTAGGAATTCAAAATAAATGTATAGTAGATCAACTTTTAAACAACTTTATTTTTGTAAATATTTACCATGATATGTAAATTTGCACACATACACACATATATGTAAATACTGCAGTTGTCACTAAATCTCAATTACATTTTATCAAAACCTTCTGCTAACTACTTATAAAATGGGAAAAAATAAAACAAAAAGTAGCTTTTGGAATGTTTGGTTTGTGTTGCTATTTTAATGCCATATCTATTAATAGTTAAATAAATTATAACTTTATTTTTTATCTATTTGTTACTATGCACAGTTACTATGCATTTTTTATGAATTTTGCTATTTTAAGCTATTGAATATTATTCCTTTACTATTTTGCAAATCTCATGATACTCCATATGATAATCATGCTACATTTTGCTTTTTTCAATAATACATGGGGGAAAAAATGACCTTCCGTTATGAGAAATTAAAAATATGTTGTTGTCAAGGATGCCACTTAAAAATTTTCAAAAAAGAAAAAATCAAGTGTGGTGTAAAATTTTTGATATTTTGCATATATTTATACTTAAATTCTACAATAAAATATAATATATAAAGTATAATAATATATAAAATATAATCTGAATATAATAAATTGAAAAATAGTTATTTTGTAATCAGAAGGTTATAATAATTTATAACCTTCATTATAATATTTTATGCAATACTAAAGAATGGTGCTTAATCACAAATAAAAGATTATTTAAAAAGTTCCTAAATTTACATATAGTCTGCCTGTCTAAAGTCTATAAACTCATAAAACAAGTTTATCATGAAAACTCATATTTATGTTATGGATGAAGAACGATTGAGAATTGCAAGTCTTTGGCAGGTTGTTAAATAGCCAATCATTAGTTTTTTTTAAACAGGAAGGGAAAGTACAATATAATATGAGAGATACCGAGCAATACTGCTTCTTTAAAGATTCTGGAATCTGATAAAACAAGTTTAACAAGAATAGTAATATTTATGTTGTAGATGGTGAAGGATTGAAAATTGTACACTAAAGGGACAAAAAAAAAAAAAAAAAAAAAAAAAAAAACCCTCACTGTAGAAAAATCGACTTATACTTTTTTTATTTGTAATAACTTCAAAACTAATGGTTGAAGCAAACAAAACTGTCATGTTTGCACAATATCAAAGAGATGAAATGACACTTATGTACATTTTCGATTGAGTAATTCACTTTACAATGCTTTAGAATGTTCTTAATAAAAATCTACATAAAACTTTATTTTAAACGTAATATAATAAACATATATTTTGTATTCTATTATGATTATTTATCATATGAAATAAACAAGCTATATTTTGATATATGAAATAAAACTATTTATTTGTTAGATCTAAACAATTACTTAATAAAAATATGTATTTTGCATTGGGTTAATTCCACCTTTATATGGAATTACTGCTTTAGTGCACAATAAAATTGTATTATACAGTGTTTTAATATATTATCTCAGAAATTTCAATGTGCCAAATATCATAAAATTTTTTTTTTTAGTTCTTGCAGAGTTGTAGACTGCAAATTTCAGATTCCCCTCCCCCCCCCACCTTTTTTTTATAGACTAAACAATTTCAATCTGATTTAGATTAGAACTATTTCTAGGTCTGGGAAAAAAGAAATTCTATGATATTCTTTGTGGTATTTAACTTTAAGTGAAAAAACATATGATTACTTACAGAATTATAGGTGCTCATGGAAAAGAACAGTTAATTTTAACAATTTGAATCAAATAAATGTACCACAGATGCCCTTTAACAAGGTGAATTATCTTGAAATGCTGCTTGCGGAAAAGTCTAAGATACCTTCAAAATAGTTAGTCAAGCATCACTTCTATAACGGCCATGTTTTATTTCAAGTTAATTGATCCCTTGAACATGAAAATTTTCCCGACTCCTTGAAAAGCTATGCACCTCCATATCATAATATACGGAGAATATGCAACTGTTTTATAAGTGCAATTTTCATTAAGTCGGTCACATTTTCGTCATCCTACTAGTTTTTTTTATCAGCTCAAAATAAACTTGACTCATCAGAGGAAACCGGTTCACCCCAATAATTAACTGATAATTTTATTAAATATTTGGTCAACTGAAGTACTTTTTCTTAATCTTTTCTAAGTTGTGAACATGATACAAATCGATTTTTTAAATATTTGCTTTTTAACTTGCAGTCATATTGCTTGGATGAGCAATGTGGCTGCCTAAACCAAATTTCCAGTTTAATTAGCTAAAGAACTTTATATCTTCCTAAAAACCATTTCACCAATATTTCGTTAGCATTTAATTATTTTGCCATCTCATGTGTTAAATTATTTTTTGATTTCCATCTTAAAATTAATACTTTTTGTGGCATTGTTATTTTTTTTATCCTGGCCATTTTAGAAAATTTTTCTAAAATTACAATTCTCCTGACAACAATTTCATTTGTTTTTAACATTGAGCTTAATCCTAAAGTATACCTGGAGGATGGTGTAATAAAATCTGTTCGAAAATTTGTTTTTTAAATGATAAAATTGGCAGTTGCAGAAGGAGAAAAGGAAAATATATAAGTGTGGCTTTTTTTTTTTTTTTTTTGTCCCTTAGTGTATGGTTTTGACTGTCCATTTGATTGCTGATCCCTCTGTCTGATTATTTTGAGGGGAAAGGGATAGAAAAAAATTATAAAAATCAGAAATCGATTTTTCAGTGGAAAAGGGGCATCCCTGTGATGTGTGATATACATAGTGTGTTGTTACCAGTATGATATTGTAAACTACATGTATACCTATCTTTTCTTCTGTCAGTGTTAGTGATTTTATATTTGATTTCTGCATTATTTTGTACACTTCATATCTTTAAAAGCACATTTATTTATTTATTTATTTTTTTGATAATGAAAAAATGTATTCTTTTTAAAAAGATATTTATTAAACCGAAAACATTTTGTTGTAGAGGGGGGGGGGGGAACTGTAATTTTTTAATAAAATGATGTGACAGTGTGTTTATAATATCCTAAATTTAACAGAAGACCTTTATTTTTTTAACATAACTTCAGATACTTTAACACAGTTAGTACTTAACTTGTATTTAGATAAATATATTATACCCTTCTTATAAAATTTAAACTATTGCATGTTCTTTTCCCCCTAAAAACACTGCTCTACATGAAAATTGGCCCTAATACTATTCATGCAAATTCTTATGTAAAATGAGCTCTTGAATCCGAATATGACGTCCATTTTGTTCCATCACCCACCTTTTTTTTCTTTTTTTTTGGGGGGGGGGGATGCCCTCCTATTTTTATCATTGTTTGGTAATTTTATGGATTTGATTTGGAGGGAGGAAAATGATTTGTGTAACTGTTAAATATATTCTGAGGGGCTACAGAGGTGAAAAATTCTAAACCATGAACATTTGTAGAAAGGGGGAAAATAGGGGAGGGATTTGCCACTGAAAATAGAAATTACATTATATTTTATTAATCTATTATTATTATACCATATATATCTTTTGTTTTTAAGTGTTAAAATAATCCATTTCTACCCACCAAATCAAATTCATGGCTACAAAATCACCAAACAGTGCTAAAAATTGCGGGAGGGGGTAATGTCCTGCAAAAGTGGTGGGTGATTGTGCAAAATGGGTCATATTCGAATTCAGGAGGACATTTTACATAAGAATTAACAAAAATGGTATCAGGGCAAGAATTTTTTTTTTTTTTTTTTTTTTTTTCAGCACAGTGAAATTAGATTTTATTTGTGCACTTTTTGTTTTAAATCAATTTATTATCATATTTTTTAATGTTTGAAAGTATAAATAGTATATACGTAGTATAGTATATATGAAAGTATATATGTAAGTTGTTTTAAAATTTAAAATGAATTATATGAAATATTTTTGGGAAATATATTAAATAGCTCAATAAATATTATATACATTTCTTTTAAATCATTTTTAAATGTCATTGCTTACAGAGAACACAATATATTTTTGTCATAAGTGCACAGTAAAAAAGTTTTGTTTCTTTAGGAAAAATTTAATATTTAATTGTTCTGTAAAAATAAATGTATAAACTGATTTAATTAATGTAGGACAAATATTAGGAGGAATAGGGAAAAAAAAAAAAATAATAATAATCAATGATGTAATCACCCTCATTATCAACAACTTTTTGTGATCTAGTGTGCAAGTTTTCAGTATCATATTCGTAAAAACCTATTAGTTTTTGAGTAAAACATTATTTTGGACATCATCTAAATTTTCAAATTCTTTGCCAAATTTTACAATATTCACCAACTAAAAGATTTGAGGGGAGGGGAACAGATTGTGATTTCACAAAAACCTTCATAACTAAAAGAAAAAACATATCTATAAATTTTTTTGCTTTAAATTATAACCATTACAAATACCTAAAATCCAATTTTTGTAAATTTAAAAATGCAATCTCTAAGGGGGGAGGGGGCAAAATGTGATTTCGCGTAACCTTTCATACCTCAAAGAAAAAAAAAGAAACAGATATACATAAGATTTTTCCTTTAAAATATAGCAAATATAAATATCTAAAAACCGATTTCTGGAATTTTAGAAATTCAGGCCTCAAAGAAGGGGGCAAAATGCAATTTCACATCTAAAACAGAAAAACAAACATCCATAAGATTTTTTGGTTTTAAATATAGGAAACATAACAAACAAAAACCAATTTCTGGAATTTTAGAAATTTGGTCTTCTATACAAAATTACCCCCTTTTTTCCCCTAGGGAGGGAGCAAAAGCACATTTGTGAGCGTAACTTGGCTGAAAATTACTTCAGGGTGAAGAAATTGCACATTTAAAGACTAGGCTAAAAAAAAAAAAAAAAAAAAAAAAAAATGTTGATTTTCAAATTTTTAATTTTAGGAAGGGAAGGGAAAGAATTTTTTTTTTTTTTTTTTTTTTTTTTTTTTTTTTTGTGTGGTGGTGGGGAATTCAGAAAAAATTGAATTTTTTAGTAAAACTCTACCAGAAACGGCACATGACAGTTGAAAACAGTTGTAATCTTATGGTGTGTATTTCCAAAAAGGCTACTTTGGGTCGTGATTGGGAAGGAAGTGGATTTACGAGAGGTTAAATTAGAGAGCCCACTTTTTGCTTTAAATTTGCCCTGGGGAATCTATGGGAACTGCATTAATGGTTTTTTTGTGTTTGGGTTGGTTATTTGTAATAAACATCGACTGCAATAGAATAAGTTGAGTGGGCAGAAAACACTTTTCTAAGCAAAATTCTGATCCAAATTATCTCAAGACGACAGTTTTATGGTATATGGGTGTGCTATTCATAACCAACATGCACTGTAAAGGGATTTTGCTAAATGTCCCCCTTAAGGTCTGCAAGGAGAGCAAAAACACATTTTCAATTGTAACTCTCTTTATTTCAGATAGACTATTTTTTAGTTTATGGGTTGGTTATTTCTGGATATGCTATGTGTCTCTAACATGCACCATAAAGTGACATTGCTAAATGTCTCCCATTTCCTCTTTATGATTGGAGGGGGTGGGGAAACACTTTTTCAAGTATAACTGTTATAATTTATCTCAGAAAGCAAATTTTTGGTACGTGGGTAAGTTAAGTGTACTTAACACACTATAAAGTTATTATCTTCCCTTCTCCCCCTTTGGCTGGGGAAGGAAGTGAGAAGTCAAGAAATATGCTTCCAAGCATAACTCTGCTCCAAAATTTCACAGGCAGGTGATTTTTGATGTGTGGGTTGGTTATATGTACCCACTATAAAGAGATTTTTTTGAAATTTTCCTGTTTTCTCCTTTAGGGACAAAGAGGGCAAAAAATATGTTTCGAAGAGCAGGATGTGTAAAGCACTCCCATAGGAAACAGGAACCTGCACTCAGCATGATACAGCAGAAAATCTGCTACTGAAGGCAGCTAGAACCCAAATCAAGGTTTTGACTGATTTCAATGAAACTTTCTTGAAATTTTTCTGTTAATAAAGGATATGGAATGTTGAGAATTTGTTTAAATATAGTGATTCTAATCTTGAAATATCTGGCACAATTTCAAGTACACAATGAACTAATAAATGACAATCAAATTTCAATATGTACAAAACAGCATTACGTTCCAGTTCCCTAATAGTTTCAAGAAATAACAGCTGATGTCACATATTATAAAATTGCACTACTATTCACATTTTTGAAAATGTTTGGGCTACTTTTTCTGGCAATGCTAATAGTAGGTTTCTTTGCAATAGCTGATCAGTCACTCAGCAGAATAATTTTTGTGGTAAATTTCATGGATTTACAGTAAACAGGGAAACAAAATCAAAACTATTGTTTACATGATTTAAAGGCAAATTTTTGAATCATGTTTTTAATATTCTAAGAACATGTCAGTCCATATCTAAATTTGACAACATATAGAACAGTTAAGTACTGCTATGTTTTATGAAAATTGAAGTATGTAAACAGAAAAAATTGAATATTTGTGCCAATAATGAAAATAAAAAAAACGGATAAAGAAATGATATAGAAAAAGTAAGCATTTCTAAATGTGAAGTTACAAAAAAGGTGTGTTATTTAAAAATAAAAAAATGTAATGAAAGGAGTGCTTAATTGATGAAAACAACAAATTAATGATTTAACAAAAAAAAAAAAAAAAAGAATAAAATGTGCATTTTCAGGTTATATTTGAAAGTAGATGCTCAAACTGGTCTTAGGAGCGTACAATACCTAACCTTACCGATTGCCAAATCCCATGTTGTCATTCGGTAGGGAAATTTATTATCAGCGTTGCTCATTGCTTAATTTTTTTTTTTTTTTTTTTTTTTTTGCATTCAGAAAAAACAATCATTAAATTAGTACTCTGTTTTTAAATATTAAATTACTTTTTCTAAAAATAAAAATGTGGAAAAAAAATAAAAAGTAAGAGAATGAATGTGCAGTAAATTAAACGGGTAATTGTGTATGCTCACAAAAATCATATCAAAAGCATACTCTGAACAATCCTACATTAACAAAATTATGATAAATGATTTTTAACTAATTAGATCTCTTTTTCAAAACCCCTTTAATATAAATTCAAGAATAAAGCAGTATTTTCCCTCTCTTCTACCACAGAGTCAAATGTGAAGTGAAATTCTCAGTGCTATTTGCTTATGTTAAGCAAAAACGCCTATTAGCAGACGCTCTTTTTAATACACGTAAGAACATAAAGCTCAACAGCCCTAATATTTACATAGCATTTCCTATAAGGAGATATTGAATGCCCCCTCCTTTCTTAAGATCAACTTTAGCGTCATTTCATGAATCAGTTTCTTACTGGTGTTAAAATGTGCCACTCGTTTCAGTTACAAAAACATCACTGAAGAAATGCTGGAGTAAATGAATGGTTTTAAATATTTATTTTAGTAAAAATACAATATAAACATCTTATTTTGAAGCTGAAGAAACATATTTGCTGTCTATCTGAAGAAATTGCTGATAAAGCATCTTTATATGATCACTACTGTGTAGTCTAGTATAGCTTTTTAAAGCAATTAAGCACGTATGGTAAAGAAAAGCATAAGTAAAGTAACAGCATTTTCCTGTTTTTGTTGACTTACTTTAGCTAATATATATCTATGTAACAATGTCAATTTTTCTTAAATATTCTGGTAAACACGGGCTAGGACTCCTTAGAAAGTCTACACGGAGGGCATACCATCCTGGTCTAGGACCCTCATGTAGTCAATTGGTCGTAACACCAATACCTAAATATTCTGGTTAAGAGTGATGAAATTATATAGAATAAAATCTTTTTTGTAAAAAAATAGAACCGACTTCAAAAAGCAACTGCTATTTAAAAAACTAAAAAAAAAAAAAAAAAAAAAATGGTATGAAATGAAACTGCAAATTGCGCCTAAAAGTATAAAATAATTTCCTTCGCCAAACAACCTATAACACTACAATTAATCATAACTTTTGAAGTCGGCGCAAAATTAAATAAAATTTAATTAGTTTTTAAAGGTTTGTTTTTAGATCCGTAACAAAAAATGCTGTTGTCTCGAATGATCCATTTTCAGGTTTCCTTTATTATTTTATCACTCTATACATTTGGTCCATTAGTAGCATCTACATAGAACAGTGAACATTCTTCCCAATGTGGTATTTATGTTTTTACGAAGTTAGAGTTTACTTTGCAAATTTGGTATAACTTTGATAACTATCATTCTTGGTGGCTTTCGGATTTGGTAATCAAAACATAATGCAAAAATATACACGCAAGATGTATATTTTCATAATATATATTGTACGAAGTATTGTTTCATATTCTTGATTACTCTCTTAATATACCATATCAAAATTATCATGATATCCCAAAGAAATTAAATATGTTTGCCAGATAATTTTGCAATTTTTCTTTCCAGCATATTCGACAACTTTTGCTGCTTACGAAATCTTATTTGATTTCTTGAATCAAAGTAGTTTTCGGCTGCGTTTTGCAGGTGAGAGTGTAAGATGTGTATTTTGAATACGATTTGATTTTTGAATTGAACAAAGGTATCAATCTTTATTTAATTTTGCGCCGACTTCAAAAGTTATGATTAATTGTAGTGTTATAGGTTGTTTGGCGAAGGAAATTATTTTATACTTTTAGGCGCAATTTGCAGTTTCATTTCATACCATTTTTTTTTTTTTTTTTTTTTTTTTTTTTTTTTTTTTTTTAGTTTTTTAAATAGCAGTTGCTTTTTGAAGTCGGTTCTATTTTTTTACAAAAAAGATTTTATTTTTCTCTTTTCAGTGAAAACTTATTTATATAGTAGAACATCAGAAGACGTTCGACGGCAGTTTCACAATTCACAAATTCCAAGAAAAGTGACATAACTCAAAAAATGGTTTATGTCACTGAAAAATACATGAAATGCACCCAATGTGAACAAAAAAGTTACATCTCCATCTAGAAAGTTATCCACTCGAGACACAGTTGTGCCAGTTTTATTCTAGTCAAATTATTTTTAAGTTTATTTTTCTCAAATGCTGCATTTTTAAGTTGTGTCCCTTTTCTTGCCTTTATCGGATATGAGCGAAAAACTATCTATTGAATGAACATGCGTTAAATTAAAAAGTCTTTAGAAATGTAAAGAACGGATACGTTGTATTGGTAACCAAAAATTCTGTTAGGCATATATATTGAACTTTACAGTGAATACGTGTTACCCGCTGCGCTGGAAATTGCGCAGCGTAAAGTTCAAACAAAGAGCAAAATATGCATTGCAGCTGACGGACAGAAGTTTCAACAGCTATACTTACATACTGCTTTAACCAGTGTAGCTGCATGCGTTCAGCAGTTAGAGTGAGAACACACTTTTGTGAGTATCCTGTAATTTGTTTATATCTTAATGAAATCACAATGAAACCTATTTCAGGCCAAGATTATTACGACAACAAAAAAAGTATTAACATTAAATCATCTCTTACGAAGTTATAAGCTAACAAATTTCCACAACAACAACGAGAAACATGGTTTTTATTGAGAACCTCTTCCTTTATGAAGTCGGTTTAAAATGTGTATGCGTTAATCGATGTGACCGCTTACAATAACCATACTTTGAATTTTGCATAGCATAAATGGCACCCGCTAAGCTACAACATATGCAATGTCGTTCAAGTCTGCACAAAATAGGAAATTATGAACAAACAAATGCACCTTTTAAGCATTAATGTCTAAACTACCTTTTCGTACTAAATCGATGATGGTCTGCAATTTTATAATTCACTTTTTTCCCCTGTCTTGAACCGTTTCCGAAATAGGAACGCTAAATCCACTGTTTTCCAACAGGTGGCGCTGTAGGCGGTTGAATCGCGTAGCACATGTCCACTTTACTATGCCTACATAACACTTTTATGATTATAGCTGCAGCTGTTCAGCAGTTAAAAGAGTCAGGACTGACTTTTTTGGGCACCCTGTATTTTTAATGATCGTAAAGATATTACAATTGGACCTATTTCAGACCAAGACCTTTCCAATAAAACAAAAAGCATCAAAATCGGATTATCCGTTCAGAAGTTATGAGCTAACAAACACAAAAAACACACGCTTTGAGCTTTTTGAAGTCGGTTAATTAGGGCATCTCTTACGAAGTTATAAGCTTACAAACACCAACAACAACACACAGCTCGAATTACGAACACCCTCAACAGTCTCCTTTCTGAAGTTGATTGAAAAGGACTTTTCGCTAATTGATGTGACCACTTACAGTAACAGTACTTTTAACCACAGGGTATACGTGTCATCCGCTACGCTGCAAAGTGTGCAACGTAGTTCAAGTGTGTACAGTGTAGGAAATTGCGAACAAACAACTGCACGTTTTAAGCGTTCTATTTTGAGAAATAATGTCTAAAAACTGTCTTTTTGTAGTAAATCGATGTTGCTCTACAACTTCGTGATTAACTTTTCTCCCATCTTGAACCGTTTTTGCGATAGAAGCGCTAATTCCGCTGTTTTTCCCCAGATGGCGCTTTATTTTCTTTAGCTTGTGGATATATTACAATAGGACCTAGTTCAGACCAAAATCTTTACAACAAAACAAAATGCATCAAGTAACCGTATTTTGAACTGTATAGCGTATGTCTCACCAGCTACGCTACAATGTGTGCAATGTAGCTCAAGTGTGCATAGTGTAAGAAATTGCGAACAAACAAATGCACGTTTTAAGCACTATATTTTTAGCATCAATGTCTAAACTAAATTTTCGTACTAAATCGATGATGCTCTGCAATTTTATAATTCACTTTTTCCCCCTGTCTTGAACCGTTACCGAGACAGGAACGCTAGCATGAATGTCTAAACTATCTTTTTGTAGTAAATCGGTGATACTTTTCAACTTTGTAATTTACTTTTTTCTCCAGAACCATTTTCGAAATAGGAACATTATCTCCGCTATTTTCCACCAGGTGGCACTGCAAGCGGTTTAACCTTTTACTGATTGGACACTTTGTTATACTTACATACTTTTTTATTACTATAGCTGCAGCCGTTTAGCAGTTAAAAGAGTTTGGACCGATTTTTTGGGCACCCTGTATTTTCGTTAGATCGTAAAGATATTACAATGGGACCTATTTCAGACCAAGACCTTTTCAACAAAACAAAAAGTATCAAAATCGGAGCATCCGTTCAGAAGTTATGAGCTAACAAACATAAAAAAAACATACGGTTTGAATTGAGAACCTTCCTTCTTTTTTTGAAGTCGGTTAAAAAATCTTTATGCACTTTATAAAAAAGAGTTCATAAGTCTTTGAATTTTTTCTAATAATTTTCCAGTTGCTTTTTAATTATTAAATCATGAAATATTCTTGAAAGTTAGAGAACATGTTAATTTATTGAATTGTGTGAATGCTTATTGTTATAATTTATATTAGTGATCTTTAGTTTGTAAATGACAGGTACCTAGTGCTATTTTGAACTGTTCAAGTGAATTTTTTAGAGAATCATTATCTTAAAGAAATGCAGGTAACATTTGTTTAGTGCTTGATTATTTTAATAAAACTTATACACATATGCATATCTATCTCTCTATATATGTGACATCATTCATTATTTATATTTGAACAAAATTTCCTTTTTTTTGTCGATCATATACTGAATTTCTTTGCTTATAGAAATTTAAGTTTTCATCATTTATTCAAAGGTTACGATTTTTTTTTTTTTTAATCCTTGAATATAAAAATTTTACTGTTTCATATAATTATATAATAATGCAATATTTAAGTACATGAGAAATATTTTCAGATTATTTGGCCTGGTTCAACGTTTTTAGATAATATTAAAGCACTGTCAAATACAGATGAGAATATATATATACATATATAGTTTATAGTTAGACATTGTCTTTGCATATTTGTGTCAAAACCTACTTAGCTAAATGTAATGCAGTTTTTTGTTTTATTTTCTTTTATAATTCAAAATGAACTACTTTGTTAAAAATATCCTAAATCTAACTGATGACTTAAAATGCTCTTTCTGAAAAGCCTTGCTGCTCATTATAATTAAAACAATAAAAAATATTTAACTTCGTTTTTGTCTTAAACATAGGAGTGAAATAAATGTACTAAAAGCAAGGCTCATTATTAATATATATATATATAAGAAAAAGCATGTGAGTAATAATATAATTTTGATCTCTTCAGTGAAAGCTGGTGTAAATTCATTACTGTATAGCTAAAATTACTGTCCATTAAAAGAAAAATATTTATTTAAGATTTCAAGAAAACAGTAATATATTTTCTTTTTTTTAATTATGGCATACCATGCACTTTCCCCCTTTTGAATACAAATTATTTAAAAACACAACTATTATACAATATATCTGTTATTTTATTACTTCTTTTGTTTTCCTCTCTCCCTTCTTAAGTAAGCTTTTAGTGTTGTTATCTTTGTAGAAATTCAGTGTAAGTTATACTGATGTGATGCATGAAAATTTTAAAAACTTTTCCCATAATTTTACTGTGCATATATTTATAACATAGTGTTAGTAAATCAGCTTTCTACATAAATAATTGTGTATATGGTAATTAAATTTGAAATAAAAGTAGAGAATTTTACATAAAACATTTAAAAATATTTCTGTAGTCATTATCCCTGATCAGTTGATTGTTTTGTCAATTCTTGTAAAAATTTAACTTTTCATTGTTATTGTAAATAGAGCAAATATTTTGATGTGATGTACTTCTAACTTTATTAATAATAAAAAATATTCTATCAATTCAGTTATTTGTTTTAATATCAATGACTTAGGGTTATCCAACAAGAAAGAAAAGTTTTTTAATGAAAGTTTATTTTTAATTAGAGTAAAACTTAAAAATTGCTTTGTATAAGAATATGTTATACAATACATTTTTCAAAAACAGTGTAAAATAAATGAAAGTTAAATGAAGGCACCATATTTTACATACTAAGCAATTCAAAATTGGATCCACAAAACTGCACAGCTTATTGTTATTTCTTCAATGGATATACAGTGAAACTTGAATAATTTGAACTTGTTTAATTCGAAATTCTGGATAATTCGAATTTTTTAGTTGGTCCCTTGAATTTTGTATTAAAATAACGTTAAAAAATCATGGATAATTCGAATTTTTCATACGATTACCTATAAAAATACGATTACCAAAATATTACAGTAAAATTTGTTCCAGAGATTTTTCTCAGCTAAAGTGCATCATTTTTTTTAACAGTCTTTCAAAAAAAGGATAAGAAAATACAAGAGTATTTCCTACCTACACTGTAAAAAATGCCAGAAACTACTGCCAGAAATTATCTGTAATTTGAGAAAATACGCGTAATTTGCAAAAAAAGTTACGTTGTCAGAACGTATTTTCTCAAATTACAGAGAATTTGTGGTAGCAAATAGGACATTTTTTACAGTGTAGTGCATCACAAGATATGGTCCATATACATGAACTTCAAGGGTTTTTTTTTTTTTTTTTCTTTTTTTTTTAATTGAAAGTCATGTCTATTGTAGGAGATTCTGTTTTTTGTATCAATTGATGGGATGAAGTCATATGCTATGACACAAAGATTGTACTTAAAGAAGCAATCAAAAATATGTGACTATTTTAAAAATGTGTTGAATAATTAAGCTTGTAAAAAAATATTGATTTAATGGGAGGGGCTTAATGATGCAGTATTCTTAGATATAAAGTTTACTTCAGTGGCGCACCCAGAATTTCCGTCTGGAGGGGACTGAAGAATAATTGCAGAGCTGCCAACCTAATCCGGGAAACTGTTAGTACCGCCCCTTATTCTACACCACTTAATTTTTAAAGTAATTTTCTTCAAATGTATTTGCGATGAATTACGAAGAAAAAAACTCTAAGAAATGACTGGCGTAGAAAAAGGGGCGGTACTAACAGTTTGCCGGATTAGGTTGGCAGCTCTGTAATTGGGCCCTTTAGTATAGAAATAGGTTTATGGGCATGGGCACATACGCGCTCATACAGTCAGCAGTAAAAGTATCTGAGCACTAGCAATAATCCCTGTCTAAAAAAAGTACACTTAATACTGCTTTGTTAAATAAATCCTTGTCAAGTCATGTTCTTAGTCAGTCTAAGAACATGATTCGACAAAGATTTATAAAGCAAACAGTATTAAGTGTACTTTTATGACATCGGAATTATTGGCTAGTGCTCAGATACTTTTGCTGTCGACTGTACATATAGTAAAGAATATGCTTTAAACATTTTTTTAAAAATAAATAAACGAATGAATGAAACTGAATTTATATCAGTATATAAATATGCTAAGTTACAGTAGTTTGGTTAGTTGGGGTTGGCATTAAGCTTACAAACACAAAGTTGTAGGCTCATCTATGATTTAAAAAAAAATAAAAAAATGTGTACAATATGACAAGCTGGTGAACATAAAATTCGCCCGAAATGAAATGCCCTCCACCTCCCCCCATATTTTCATTGAAAATAAAATTTGATCAAATTTAATGCTCCTCTGCAATGCAGTAACACATAAGCAACTAAGAAATTTTAATAATTATAGCCAAATAAAAGATACAGTTGTGATATGTAGGAATTACAACAAAATTTCAGTGAAAATTTTTACAAGGCTATTTTTATTTAATTATCTGGAGTATGGGGGCGATGCTTCTTCTGGGTTCGGTTAACAGAAACAAGTTGGATGTAGTCTTTGTGGGTGTAGTTAACACAGCAAGCAGGGTGCAGAACCTCTTAATATTCTAAAACATTAATTCTAATATGTAATATATTACTTAGAACTTTATTTTGTTCAGTTAGCAAATATTTCAAGCGTTACCTTTCTGAGTAATATCATTACAGGCTATTGTACTCCAGTATAATATATAGAATTTGAATTTTTATAACAGGAAAAAATTGCATTATCTAAAAACGGAGCTTAGATTTCATTAACATCAGAGGCAAAAATGAAATGTTCTACGTACCGTAATAAAAAAATAAAGTGATCCCACCATCCCAAGCATCTGTAAAATAACTTATCGTTAACGGGGTATTTTTCTATTTTGAACAGTAAACTACGCTTTTTGGCATTCCTCTAAATTGTTATGTTTTTAGAGAAATAATTTTACGTATTTGTGATTAAATGAATTAAATTTTATCTTCAGCAATTGTTTCGAAATTTCGCTAGCATGTTTATGTGCTAGTGGCATTTACAGAGTTTAACACGAATATGCAAATTCCATTTTCAATTTAAAATATTGTTTTAGAGGAACGACAAAGAGCAGGGCTAATTTTTATTTTATATTAGCGAGAATTTTCATTTGCCAATGGGAATGTGTTAATTTTGCCCAGGGACAAAACAAACTTTCATAAATGTGCTATAAATACTCAAAAATTATAATACAAAATTGTAGGAGCCTGGTATACCATTTTTCTGACTAATACATCCCTGCTTACTTCAGCATCCGATTGCTCCTTTTGCCTGAATTTTTAGATACTCCCTCGATTTCATGAAAACAGTATATGCTTTAGGACCCTAGAAGCCCTTGCCTAAAAACTGCAGTGGAATGTTTTCAACTAAAAAACAATGAACTAGTTTATTGTTTTTGTGTTTGACAGTAAGAATTTCAAAAATTCCTAATACTTTTTAATGTATAATTTATGAACTTTATTTTTTCTTACAATATCTGTGTTTGAATAATATTTTTTTCATGCATGTTTAAAATTTTCTACCATGTCAGCTGGTTCTGGAGGGGGCTTGAGCCCCCTAAGCCCCCTCCGTGGGTGCGCCACTGGTTTACTTATATGTTAAATCTTTGATCATAGAGTTTTATATTTTTAATTTATCTCTTCTTTTTGACAGAATAGTATATGTAATTCGAATTTTTGGATATTTCAAATTTTTCTCTGGTCCCTTCAACTTTGAATTATCCAAGTTCTACTGTATATATATAAAATTGTGGAGTTTGACTCCCCTGTATAGATGCCCTTCTCTTCATCGGACATCAATCTGGGAGCGCTACTGGATAGCTCACTTTCATTTATAGATTTATTGCTATCTCTTTTGATTCAAATGTCTTTTAATGTGCCATTGGAGAAAAAAAGAATGCAGTTTTATGTAGTTATTTTGCTACTGCTGATCGAGTGTGACTTTGAACATTTTGGCTTTTCTGCTCATTCTACATTATTCTCACTCATGCTGGGACATAAATTTTACTGTTCTGTGTTAAGAATGGAAAATCAAAAAGTTCATTTTTATCATATTATTCTCTTTTATTCCAAAAAAGTAAAAATGCTAGTCAGATTTATTATAAAGTTTGTGCAGCGTGTGGACTAAGTGCTGTTTCCGATAATATAGTTTGAAGATGGTTTGAGAAATTTTTAGCCTTGATTCCTGCTTTAGACACCAACTTTGCAGCTTTAAAAATAGGAAGATTTCTACCCTGAAATAGGAAAATTTAAAAATTATATTTTTAAACCATTTTAGGATAAATTTGATTTTTGCTACAATAAAGTCCTTAAAATTTTTTCCAAGGATTATAACATAATAAAATCAATAAAAGCCAGTTTTTTTTTTTTTTTCCCTTTAATATTTAATGCATATTTATACTCAAAGTCAATCTTCTAAATATGTCCTTTACCAGTCTAATTTAGTAACACAGTATTTTGAATTTGAGGGGAAAAAATTGCACTAATGTATTAGAAACCCACATTGTACATTTCCTATCTTATATTTTCAGCTAATAATATTATGTATCTTATATAAGATCTAACATATTTTTTTATTTCATATGATATTATATATTTTAAACTTATTGAACAAAAAGAATCAGTAATAAAAGTAAAATTAATAAGCACTTCTATTGCTTTATTGCTTCTAAAATCTAATAAAACAAGTTTATTATGAATGTTCTTTTGTTGCAGATTGAAAATTACAGGATATTTGATTGCCAGTCGCTAGCTGGAGGTAGGGGTGTCAAAAATAATTACATAAGTGAACTATTGAACAAGTCTACTTCTTTATGGGTTCTAGAATGTAATAAAGGATGATTAAAAATGAATATTGGCATTTATGTTGTGGATGAAGAATGATTGGGAATCTAAATGTTTCTGCAGAGCATTTGATCACTGATCGCTAGTTGTAGAAGGGAGAAGGGTAAAAAAATAATTTATTACATGAGCAAGAAATATTAAACAATTCTACTACTTGGTTCAAAAATCAGATTAAGCGAGTTTAAAATGAATATTGACATTTATGTAGTGGATAGAAAAAAAACTGAGGAATGGAAGGCTTCATGGAGTGTTTGATTATCCATCATCAATGGGATTTCTTGTTTTAACGAACAATATCTGTAACTCTCCAAAAGTGGAAAAAATTAATTAAAAATTGGAAAAATTCCACCCAAATCAGAAAAGTTGGCACCTAGAGGGAGTTGGCCAGAGAGAGTTGTACAGAAGACAGCGGAAGGAGCAGCAGCTTCATGAGACAGGGTCTTTTAATTCTTCATGTTTAAATTTAATTTAAGAATTAATAATGTAGTTTTTTTTTTTTTAATATTCTGTGATGTTATGTTTTGTCTTTGAATAAATAAAGATTGATGTCAACATACCTGAATGTATTCTTCAAAAGAATCTACATATGTATGACTACAGGGAATATTGGAGCCGTTTCACAGGATGTTTTGTGTTACCCACTGTATTTGCCCACACCAGACCTGACCCTTTCAGATTTTATCTCTTCAGGCCACTTTAAAATTCTTTGAAAGGCCAAGTGTTCACTTCTATAAACACTATCAAACAGCACATTTATAACCCCCCCCCCCCCCCAAAAAAAAAGCTGATTTATATATATATATATATATATATTTTTTTTTTTTTTTTTTTCTCTATTAAAATAATAATAATAATAATAATAATAATAATAGAGAGGAATTTTCCACCTATTAAAAAATTAGTAAAATGATGGTTTTGTTATTCAATAAAATTGTCTTTGTTCTGCTTTATTGCTATTTATCATCAAAAAATGACAGGACCTTCAATATTATATTTCATATGAAATCAAGTATAAATGTTAAAAGAAAAAACTCTTTTCTTTACATTTAACATATAGGAATTATGAAAATAACTTTAAATTCAAGCAATACATATACAGCTTTTGAAAATTTAATCGTTTTACTATTAGAAATACTGTAAAATAAATAAATTTTAGGTTTTTTTTTTTTCTAAGAAAGATAAAAATAAAGGAAAGTATGAAAGATATAGTATCAAAGGAAATTGTCGTTGTGTGCTTCAACCCAGGAGGAATTCTTTTTCACAAATAAAATTTGTATGCAGATATGTTTTAAATGTATATTGTGTCACAGTTGCAGGGCATTCCACACACTTCTTTTTTTTTTTTAAACATGATAGTGTTTTATGAATTGGTAACATTTTTGAGTGTTTTGATCTGACAAAAAATTAAAAAAAAAAAAAAAAAAAAAAAACCTCCACTTTCATTTCAAAGTAAAGAATTAAGATATTATTAAATGATTGCACATCAAAATACAAGGGCCAGTTTATGATCAAACTAGACAATTAGAGAATGAATGAAGGAAACTGCTAAAGTGTGTATTCTAAATAGTTCTAGTGTGCAAAATAAGACTAATGTGATGAATCAAATCAAAACAATCTGAGCAAGTGAACAACCATTCCAGGTACCTGTAATAAACATAAAACTTTTCATTACCAATTTATTCTATTTTTGAAAATAAGATTGTTTTCTTTCCACATGTCACATGACCAGTCTTGAAATCAAATCTGATCTTATTTCACGAAAAATGACTTATACTGCCTTCCCTTTCCTCTAAATATGAAATAAAAAAATCCTTGTGAGTTTAAATTAAACATGAAATCCTATCTGTAATCCTATCAGCATATATATATATATATATATATATATATAAAATATATATATTTCCCTTTTCCAAAATAAATGATTACATCTTTGAAAATATTAATAAAACTTTATTTAAAAAACTAAAATAGAATAAAGTGTATGCACATAGATAAATAAGAATAAATTAATATTGTTTAATTCAATACAGAAGATCTTATGTTTTTGATATGATCCTGCAAACCCATTGAAACAGTTTGGTCAACAATTTTTTGAGGAAGACATCCCTATAAAAGAAAGAAAAAAACATTTTTTTTAACAATGTTAATAATTTATAAAATATGCCAAAAGATCATTAAAACTTTAAAAAATCATTTTAAAAAAATAAATAGTGATTTAAAAAAATAAATAAAATAAAATTGCAGTTTGTACGAAAAGCATTAGAGGACAATGGATTTTTTCCCCAAGAATCCCCCCCCCCCCAAAAAAAAAAAAAAAAAAAAGAACTGAGGCAAGATTCAGTATCCCTAGATATAAAATGGTGCATTATCTAGAGTCCTTTTACTAAGCAAATTTTGGCAGTTGTTGATTCATCAATATTATAAATAAGTTTAACAAATAATGCTGTTGAGATTCTGTTGCGCGAGGGAAAAAAAAGTGTTGTGGAAGTGTTGTTGACAATTACAAGGACAAGAAATGTGTTCAGATAGTGTTTTGATCAAAATTTAAGATCCCACACATTCTAAATGCTTTTTAGAACATTTCTAAAACACATTCATCTTTAACGTTGAAACACTTTAGAAACGCTTATTAAACAGAATAGCCTATCCCGTGAAATAATATGCAGACGTTTTCTTAATACTTTGCTCAGCAGTGTGTATTATGGGGATTAGATTCAGAAGGCTGCTAAAGGTGAGAAAACGAAACTAGTATATTGTTGTAAAAGAAACTAGTATCAAAAATTTTCTTCTATATTTTACTATTAAAATTCATGCAGAGCAAATTTTTTATTCGAATAATTATATTTTTTAATTATCACTTATTAAAATTATTTTTCTGTGATGAGTGCAAGTGATTTTTATTTCAAATAAGCATAACACTAAATTATGTTTCTTATGCAATTATGTCTCTTGCAATTATGTTTCTTATGAAGTGTTCTAGCTTAGAACACCAAAAATGTTGTTAATTTGAGGACAAAATATGTTCTTAAATGTGTTATTTTTGTGCACATGCGTTTGCAGTGATGCATATGTGTATGTATGTTTGTGAGTATATAATTCATTTAAGTATATACTTTTTTCGGGGAAGGGTAGGGTGAAAATTCGGAGCGGAATACATTAATTTAAATTATATCCATTTATAAATTAACAATGATATCATGAAAAATTTATGACTGTATTAAAACTATAATAAAAAGAATGAATAATGGATCTAATAATATTTCATTACAACAGTTCTTTAGCTATCATAATCGTTAAAAGGTATTTTCACTTCGAAAAGTCAGACCGTATTTATTAATTTTCAAAGCTGTCAAACTTTAAATATCGTTAGTCTCCTCGCGGGCTGCAAGAAACTACACGGTGGGCCGCATGCGGCCCGCGGGTTGGCCACCCCTGCTCTAAAAGACAGATGTTCAAAAGTTATAAATAAATAGTAATAAAGCAGCAAACATAAAAAAAAAAAAAAATTAAATTAAATAAAAACTCTTGGAAGTTCTTCTGATACGAAATTATAGAACAAGGCATCACTACACGAACCACACTAACATCACAGCAGCTGCACTTGTATCTACATTTACACATGATGAAAGGGTGTTCTATTATTTCAGCCCAAAGCAATTGTCATGAGCTTTTTTTTTTTCTTCTTCTTTTTTTACTGATGAAAACAGTTATACTAGATTTTTTTACTGACATAAACACAGAGTCATAGCATAAAATGCAGGGCACCAGAGGGTTTCTAAGCACTCCCTAGCTCATTTTTATATGCAATGAACAAATGTTTTATACCCAGGAGAACTACTGAGAATTTTTCTGGCAGTGCTAAATTGTCTTCCTTTTATAGCACATTTATTTAATATCAGCATTTTATTTATTCAGCTTAATACTTTTATTCACTAAAGTGATATAAAATAATTCAAATAAAATTCTACATTTTCAATTAAAATGATAATAAAAAAAAAAATGTTTAAGAGAGTGAGCTAAAAACAAAAAAAGTATGATAATGAGAGATAATCTTATGCAGCGAGTTTGCCTGGGAAAATAAAAAGTCCGGTATCAGGAGCCATAATGCCAAAATGAAGAAAAAAACTATGTTTTCAAAAAATTTCATTTACATTTTACAATTTTTTAATAGTAATATTAATATAAATAAATAAATAAAATAGCAAAAGAAAATCTATTGGCATTTTGTTTTATCATAGTTGTAAGTTCTAACACCAAACACAAAATACATTCAGTTAACACTCACAAGAGTCATAACACTGACCCAATATTGATCAATTCCTTGGCCATTAATAGAGATCATGACAGCCATGGAGAAAATATATAAAAAGAAATGGAAAAATATACAGTCAAACCTCGTTAATGTGAATAATTTTTAACATGAACTGTTTCCACAATCTCCCTCAAAATGAAGACTGGTATAGTTATATGAAGTAGAGGTCTGCACGGGCCGGGCTTATGGCCCGGCACTTGGGCCGAATTTTCCAATCTGTTCTATTAAAAACTAAAAGTCTATGTTTCAATTAACTACTATTAAGCAGATTAAATACAGTGGAAACATTAATATTTAAGTTTTAAGGATTTCAATAATAAATAACCCGACCAGTGTTCAACTATTATAACACATCAAAGACTAAAGTTTTTAACAAAAAAAACAATTTTACTCAACAAGATATAAAGATATATTAAGATTTCAAATTTATAACAAGAACATGATTACCTTTTACAGGTGTTGAGCTAGACATAGTGATAAACACAATCAAAAGCAGATGACAATACACTTCAAGAACCGTCGCAGAACATCCGCGATTGCCAGGTTGATCAGCGGGAAAATATGATGAAGAAATATACTTCCGCGATCGCCGGGTTGATCAGCGAAAGTGAAACAAGACGAAATAACATAAAGTTGAAATGAAGACGATTATGCTCATCCACTATATAATTTAATTTAGATGACTAATTTAACTTTTTATCAAACTTAACAAATGTCGCTTAAAAAGCGACTAAACAAGATATAACATCATTAAAACTAGCAAATATAACAGCCTCGCCTCAAAAGGGCATCGATTATCAATTTAATTCAAAACTTCCATCACCCATGAATGACGGAAAACTTTATCCTTTAATAAGGAACAATTTAGCAAATATAAACTTAACAATTAACATATGTAAAAAAATTAACAACGGCAGCCATCATTTCTAAAAATGCAATAGCCAAAGAGCATTACTAGCTTAGCTGGAACAATACTAAAAGCACATACATCGTTGCTTGGCCATCAACAGCTTAAAGCTACTCACATTACTCATAAACTACTGCTTCATATCTAATTGAAGACTAGCTGGCCATTGCTAAACACTGCCGATAACTGCACTTTAACATGCCTGCCGCGATCTTTTTATACTGAATGAAAAGTCAAAAATCTACATATAAACAATGCATTACCATTGCCACTCAACGGTCATAGCCGAAAATACAATTTACTATAATCATTTCAATAGCAGTGGCAACAGTAAAAATTAAGAAAATTATGCAGAGCAAGTTTGGCAACGGCAACAATGTAAACAAAAACATCGTTAGTAATGGCACGATGTAAGTAAAAGATGGCTGACCGAGTTTAAGTAAAGGAAACTTTTAAATTCAAATAAAAGGTAAGTTAACAGTTATATAATAAAAGATAAGCATTTATGTTTATAAAATTAACAATTTTTATGTGTGAGGACAATTGATAGATATCAATGCCCCCCACCGCAGCATATAAAAAAATTTAATTAACAAAATACCATCATGAGATTCCCCACAGTCCATAGAAAGTGTCACAAGTGATATAATAAACTAATTACTATGAAGATAACCATTGACAAAACCTTAGATTTTCAAGTGATGAAGTACAACTCTCCACCCTGCAGACATACTAAAGAAAAGGTGATATGAAAATATACATTATATACAATATTAATTATATGATGCAATATTCAATTTATGTACAAGAGTAAATATGAGGTATATATACAAATATGAAAAAATTATGAAAATGAATATATATACAAAATGAACAAATACGCAAGGCGCCTCACGATTTCACACACACATTCACACCATGATAACATAATATAAAAAATTATGAAAAGCATCTGCAAAGCGAAGAAATTAATTCAAACACAAAAGATTTATATAAAGATCACTTTTATAAATTTTAACAAATCACTTTTTGTCAACGGCTTCGTAAACGGGTCGGCAAGATTTAATTTAGAGGAAATATATTCAATATGAAATTTGCCCTCATCAAACCAATCCCTTATAAAAAATAGTTTAATATTAACATGGCGCGTGTGGAAATTCTCAATCCTGGACTCTGTAAAACGTATTGCAGCCTGATTATCAGCATATAGGGTAGGTATTTCAAAATTATTTTCTATAAGATTTAAGCCAGAACATTCACATAAAATATTATAAAACCAGTCCTGCTCACGAACACAATCACACATGGAAACAAATTCTGATTCCATTGTTGATATGGTAATCCCTTTCTGTTTATTAGTACGCCAAGAAATAGCAGCACTATCCAAAAGTATCAACTGGCCACCCATAGAAACATAGTCGTCCCTATTAGCGGCGAAGTCAGCATCAGAATAAGAAATTAGTTTAACCTGCGTGCATTTAAGATGGAGCTTATACTGACTGGTGAATTTTATGTATCCAAGAAGTTTAAGTAAACCCTGCCAATGTTTAATGCCTGGATTTTGTTGGAACTGTGAGAAAATGTTAGTGGCATATGCGATATCGGGTCTAGTATGATTTGAAATGAAAGAAATACAACCTAAAAGATTTCTGTAAGGTAAATGAGAAGCTTCATCGATGTCTTCTTGAATAACAGGACAATCACTTTTTGAAAATTTGATACCTTTAACAATAGGTAAGGAGGAGATAGGTACACGGTGATTTTGAAACCTCTTACTGACTTCGTCAATATATTGATTTTGGTGGATCAAAACTCCTGTATCTGTATACTCGAACTCCACACCTAACAGTTTACGAGTGATACCCAAGATTTTCAAATCAAACTTTGATTTTAACAAATCTAAAATATTATACGCTTGGGATTCAGTCCTAGCAAAAACAACGATGTCGTCAACATAAACCAATAAAACGGAGAAATCATAATATGAATATGCACAGTTACAATTTTCAAATTTATTAAAACCAAGTTCCAACAATACTTTATTTAATTCATAAAACCATAATCTGCCTGACTGGTGTAATCCGTACAGTGCTCTATCCAGCTTACAGACCCAGTCTTCTTTACCTTTTTCAGCAAAGCCAACCGGTTGCCTCATGTAAATTTCATCCTTTAAGGGAGCATACAGATAGGCACACTTAACATCACACTGTACATTAGACCAACCGCAACATGAGACTAAAAGAGAGAAAAAAAATCTAACCACAGAAAAATTTACTACTGGCGAGAAGGTCTCATCATAGGATTCACCCTGGACCTGGTTGAAACCTTGCGCGACTAATCTGGCCTTGTACCTGACAATGTTGCCAGACTCGTCACGCTTGACTGTATAAACCCAGCGGTTTCCCAACACAGTTTTGTTCTCAGGGAGTTTCACAAGATGCCAGACACCTCTTGTGGCCATACATTCCAACTCTTCCAGCATAGCCCCATGCCACTCATCAGATTGTGCAGATTTTAAAGCCTGTTTATACGTTCTCGGGACCACCACATCTAGTCAACTAGCCGTGCTGGACGCGGAAGGTATAACACCAGGATTAACGACACCAGTAAACTTATTAAACTTGGAAAAATCAAAATCAGCAGGGTTAAAAACAATATTATTTAAATTACAAAACTTTTCGACATCATTAGGTGACCTTTGACAACACCTTTTACCCTCTCCATCAGGATAATAGTAAATATCGACCTTTTTTCCCTGAGGTCGAGGCACAACCTTCCTGTACCAAACGGGATTGGTCATCCAGTTAGGAGAAGCAGTCTGCGGAGTAACTTGAGGAGCAGGAGAAACAGGAGAGACGGCTGGGACGACAACTTCAGTCTCGCTGGGCAAGACCCCAGAGGTACCAGGCTCCGGACCAGGAAGAAGGTACCGGTCAACGGGCCGTGGTTGTTCCTCCGGGACAAGCACCAACTCAAAAGAAGAGTCGCCCATCACCGCTCCACTGCGTAGAACATCACCGCTTTCAACAAAAGATACGTTTATAGTTTCCACGACTTTCTTCTCGTCTTCCAACCAGACCCTGTAACCACGAGTACGTAAAGCATAGCCCACAAGGACACCACGTTTTGATTTGGAGTCTAACTTGTGCTTACGTCTAACCTTTGGAACACCCACATATGTCAAAGTACCGAATGGTCTTAAATGTCGAACAGAAGGTTTATTTCCTGAATAGAGTTCAAATGGAGTTTTAGAGTTCCCACCATGACAAATACGGTTCCACGTATAATTAAAGTGTAAACATGCTTCAGGCCAAAAATCATCAGATAAACCACTGGACTTTAACATTGCCCGAACACAGTTCATAATTGTCTGGTTGAACCTCTCACAAACTCCATTTTCTTCTGGTGGGTAAAAGTTGGTCAATTCATGATTTATTCCATTTTCTCTACAAAAACCCTTAAAAGAATCATTATCAAACTCCTTGCCATTGACAGTTCTGATCGACTTCAACTTGGTTCCCAAAAACCTTTCGGCCCTCAAAACATGTCTCTTAAAAACCTCAAAACACATAGATTTTTCCTGGAGGGGGTAAACGGATGACCTACCAGAGAAATCATCTATTATAGACAAGAAAAAACGTTCACCCTTTTTGCCAGGAATTTTAATTGGACCCCAAGTATCCATGAAAAGTCGATCTAAAGGTTTTTTGGAAGAAGAATGACTTAAAGGTTTAAAAGAAATACGATTTTGCTTACTCACATGACAGGGATCACAAAAAAAATTATCAACTGATTTTAAATTGGGCAGACCTTTAACAGCAGAATTACGGATAGTATTAAAAATTAATTCAGGGCTTAAATGATCAAAACGAAGATGCCAGGTATCAAAATATTTTATATTAACAGGTTTTATTACAGGAAAAGCTGAAATTTCAGTATTATCATTTAGATTTTCATTAGAATTCTGCCCCCCATTCAATTTAACACTGTGCTTGTTTTTAAGTACTTTTGGAAATGTATAATAAATCCCGTCATGGAGTTTAGCAGAGAAAAGGAAATCACCATACTTGTCGACCACGTTTATTTTGCCAGCCTCACCAATAAATTTTGCACCACCCTGGTCGAATCTAGAACCACTCAAAAGATTTTTCCTCAAGTTCGGCGAGTACAAAACATTCCAGAGTTTAATAACAGTTCCATTAAAATTCAACTCCACCTCACCTCTGCCAGTAATGGGAAAAGTGACACCATCAACAGCCACGTGTAACTCATCACCAGAGATTTCAGAAAAATTACAAAAAAAAGATTTATCTTTGCAGAAGTGATGAGAGGCCGCCGTATCATAAGCCCAGCTTCCCTCTCTATCAAAACTACTTAAATTTGCTTCTGCAATAAAATTTTGAGCTTTAGGAGCTTTATCACGTTTTGACTGTTGACTAGAGCCACCCCTCTTAGAAAAATTACTTCTGAGTGGTTTTTCCTTTTCTTTTGCAGCTAGATCATTATTTAACTTAACTTTACAATCTTTAATTACATGGCCTTTTTTCCCACACCTCCAACAAGTAAAAACAGGCCTACGTTTAAATTTTACATTTTGGGCCTCAATAGAACATTCCGTTCTACTTTTATCAAAATTTCTAAGTTGAAGGCGCGTTTCCTCGGCACAAAGCTCAACGATAATATTTTTAAAGTTAAAGTCCTTATTAGGCCAACGAAGAATTTGCTGAACAACCTGATCAAATTTATCAGGTAGGTATCTCAAAATTTGAAAACATAAATATTCGTCTGCAATAGGTTTATTAATGGATTTTAATTGATCAGCAATTTTAGATATTCTAGCTGCAAAAACACCAATAGATTCGCCAGGTTCTAAAAAACATGTCATTATTTCAGAAAACAATTTCATATGATGACTTCTACTATCTGGCTGGAAGTTAACCTTTAAGATTTTCCACGCCTCTGAGGGGTCAGTACATTCACTTATTAAACTTCTAAACTCACTATCAATATTCAAATATAAAATTGACATGGCAGCATTCTGCCTTCTTTTAAAGTCTTGCACTGCCTCCTCAGACACGGTTTCACTAACTTTAGGCTTAGTTTCGTCACCAGTGACGATATCATTGCATTCTTTTCCATAAGTAAAAATTTAATGTCACACTTCCAACCAGAGTAGTTAGTTGCATTTAACTTGGTGATTTGAGGTACAATATTATAAGCCATTTTAAATAGTTACTTAATTATCAATTATACAGAAAACAAGAAAAGAACAACTGGTCAAGTTTAAAAGATGATACCCTTAAAAAACTGGCCCATAACCAAATATTAAAAACTAAAAGTCTATGTTTCAATTAACTACTATTAAGCAGATTAAATACAGTGGAAACATTAATATTTAAGTTTTAAGGGTTTCAATAATAAATAACCCGACCAGTGTTCAACTATTATAACACATCAAAGACTAAAGTTTTTAACAAAAAAAACAATTTTATTCAACAAGATATAAAGATATATTAAGATTTCAAATTTATAACAAGAACATGATTACCTTTTACAGGTGTTGAGCTAGACATAGTGATAAACACAATCAAAAGCAGATGACAATACACTTCAAGAACCGTCGCAGAACATCCGCGATCGCCAGGTTGATCAGCGGGAAAATATGATGAAGAAATATACTTCCGCGATCGCCGGGTTGATCAGCGAAAGTGAAACAAGACGAAATAACATAAAGTTGAAATGAAGACGATTATGCTCATCCACTATATAATTTAATTTAGATGACTAATTTAACTTTTTATCAAACTTAACAAATGTCGCTTAAAAAGCGACTAAACAAGATATAACATCATTAAAACTAGCAAATATAACAGCTTCGCCTCAAAAGGGCGTCGATTATCAATTTAATTCAAAACTTCCATCACCCATGAATGACGGAAAACTTTATCCTTTAATAAGGAACAATTTAGCAAATATAAACTTAACAATTAACATATGTAAAAAACTTAACAAAGGCAGCCATCATTTCTAAAAATGCAATAGCCAAAGAGCATTACTAGCTTAGCTGGAACAATACTAAAAGCACATACATCGTTGCTTGGCCATCAACAGCTTAAAGCTACTCACATTACTCATAAACTACTGCTTCATATCTAATTGAAGACTAGCTGGCCATTGCTAAACACTGCCGATAACTGCACTTTAACATGCCTGCCGCGATCTTTTTATACTGAATGAAAAGTCAAAAATCTACATTTAAACAATGCATTACCATTGCCACTCAACGGTCATAGCCGAAAATACAATTTACTATAATCATTTCAATAGCAGTGGCAACAGTAAAAATTAAGAAAATTATGCAGAGCAAGTTTGGCAACGGCAACAATGTAAACAAAAACATCGTTAGTAATGGTGCGATGTAAGTAAAAGATGGCTGACCGAGTTTAAGTAAAGAAAACTTTTAAATTCAAATAAAAGGTAAGTTAACAGTTATATAATAAAAGATAAGCATTTATATTTATAAAATTAACAATTTTTATGTGCCAGGACAATTGATAGATATCATGTTCTAAGGCCGGGTCGGGGCTTAAAAATTTTTTGCAAACTCAGGCCGGATCAGGCTCAAATTTTTTTTTTTTTTTAATACTCGGGCCGGGCCGTGTCGGCCCTAATCTTTTTCTGGTTTCATCATTAGTCAACAAAAAAGGAAAATTATAAAATATTTCTTCAGTCACTTATTTCACATAATTTTACAGGCTGGCATATCACATAAAATTTTATTTTGTTAAAAATGTCTGTAACTTCAATTTAATTGCTTATCTGTCTGTCTGTTAGCGATCTGATATTCCACAAATATTTTTAGCATGTCTCGAAATTAATATATTTTATTTCAAGTAATATTAAATGGTTTCCTATTTAAAATAGTATGCATGTCACTACTAGTTTGCACACATGTTCAAACAAAAGAAATTAGATACGTTACTATGTATAAGGCTTTGTGCCCTATGGTCTGTACAGTTTAGGTGGTATGAAGGCTATAAAAATCCCGCCGCTGTAACTTTTTCTCTGAACATCTTTTTCTTTTCTCCAATGCACTGAATGAAAGTAGCATCATTGTTAGCATGCACAAAAGCCTCTTTTCTATAGAATATGGTTGTATTACAATTAAAATTTTGTTTACCGGATCACATGAAAGATTCATATACATTATGGTACATAAGAGAAAATGGTTGAACGTGCATTTTTAGTAGTAATAACCATTTTAAATACCCTCCTATATTGTTTGATGAGTGCTAATATTTTCGATTTGACTTTCTGTCTGTCATTGTTCCTTCTGTACATCTGTAATAATGAACTTTTGTTTATATATAATTATCTTAAACTTCAGCAGTTTTGTTAAAGAAGATTCTATTGCTTCGCTATATAAAACCTCTGCAAAACACATACTAAAAATCTTTTTCATAGAAAGGCATGCATTTTTTTCATTTTTCATATTTTTGAATTGGGCCGGGTCTGGCCTGATTTTATCTTTTTTTGTCCGGGCCGGGAAGTACAATGGCAAAAACTAAACAGGCTGGGCTGAATATTTCAATTTCATACCAGGCCGGGCTGGGTAAGCAAAGCTTTCGTATGGGCCGGGCCTCAAAATTCCGGCCCATGCAGACTTCTAATATGAAGATTATTAATGACAGCATGAACTACTGATAACATGAACACATTTTTTATCCCCCTTGAGGATTCACGTTATCGAGGTTCGACTGTATTCACATAGAAAAATAAATAAATGCATTCATTTTAAGATATTCTATCTAAACATAAACTGTGAATGTTTTGTTCAGTATATATATATATATATATATATATATATATATATATATATATATATACACACACACACAGGGTGCCTACTAAGCATCCAGAAAAAATTTGAGGAGCGTTTAGTTTATGGACTACCTACTTCATTATAACCACCCTTTTGTTGTTGTTGTAATGCTTTTAACTTTAAATATTATTTATTAAAATAATTCACATTTACTCAACGGGCAGTTTTTGAGTGATCAGGGAAAGCAAAATCTATTAGATAAATGAAAAAGTTTCATGATTTTTTTCAAAGTGTGGCACATCTAAGATACTTTGTAGTCTAATGAGAAAGTTTTACTGTTAAAGTCTCTAAAAACTCAAAATCATCACAAACTTTTGGATCTAGCTCTCAAGAATAGGACTGGGCATTATATATTGATATAATGAAAAAATCGATTTATAGCTAAAATCGACGATCCGATTTAAAGATAACATCTACTACAAAATTTCGGAATGACGATGTAATGCTGCATCGATTTAGAGCTAAAAATTCGATGTTAATTAGGCATCAAGTTTCCTCATCATGCTTGCGAGTTAATGCATCAAGGGAAGTTTTATCGATTTAGCGAAAACGATTTAACAATAAGTGCAAAAGCCGTCTTACGATTTATTGTAATATGAATTGTGCTACGTGCCGGCTTTTAATTTCAAAGGAGATACCAGAGAGACAATGCACTTAAATCGCCTGTCGTCTGCTCTGTTTATTCCAAAGGAGGGACTGCACTTGTGCTATGCTAAATTGGGGAGAAAAGAAAATACGATTTTAGATGAATCTTAATTGTTCCAAACTTTTAACTTCTTGTGATTTTACGGAGACTCCAATTTGTTTGCTAAGTAATGATTTCTTTCTTTTTGTAATACGTAATTATTTTTGGCAATTACAGTATGCATTGTTGTAATAAATATTAATATAAGTATAGATTTTTTTTTCATTAAATTACATAGAAAATAATTTTTTTTTTTTACAATATTTAAGAATGCAGTAAATCACGATAAAAATAGAATGCAATTCATTATGCAATACGATGTATCTGTTTGTCATTATTATATATTCAATAATTTGGCTTTGTTTGACACTTCTGCTATTAGTATTTTGTAAGGGGGGGGGAGGAATTTTACAGAATGTACACAAGAACTTTTAAAGGTGCTCCTTATTACGTACGTCCTTATTATGCTCTTTATAGTAACATTAATAAGCTTCAAATATTACTTTACTGAAGTTAATAAAATCTACAAATACTTTAAAATACTATTAAATGGAAATAGAGTTTAAATTTTTTTTTCATCATTTAAAATTAAATTTCTTTTTCAAACTCTGCTACCTATTTCATCTAACGAACAAATTGGTCTTGATTTTTTTTTTCTTTCAGAATGATGTGTGGTTTATTTATAGGCAGATTGGATATTGACTGCCAGAATATAACGTATTTCGGCAATATGACACAAAAAAGCAGATATTTTGTTAAATTTTAGTAAAGTGATAAATAATTCGGGAATCAGCTTTCAAAAAATGTTTACTAAATTATTACTTAACTGGGCAGTTGGTTCAAAAGTATTGCGTAGAATTTATCAATCGACTTGAAATTTTTTTTTTTTTTTTTTTTTAAGAAAGCGGAAATTTAATGTAATGACTGTGGTAAAAGACAAATTTTATAAATCAAAATACAAAGTTCAATATTCCATCTTATATCAGGAACACACAAAAAAGGGTTAAACAATTTAAAAGAAAAAACTGTTGTGCCAAAGGCCCTCAAAAACTCTCTTTAATATCAATATTTATAACAATACCCCCTAATGTTAATCATCCAGAAATGTTTAATCAACATAACTTTTCTTAGTAAAAACTTTACAGTTTGAACTGCATAATTTAAAATTTTAATTTTAAATTATGCAGTTTGACGTAATTTTAAGCCATAGATGCTGAGTTATAGCAATATGGGAAACTGCAGAAAATAAATGAGTAATAGCAGTGTTGCTTTTTCGTCATTATACTATGGATTAAAAGCCTTGTATATATAGGAGGGGTAGGGAGGAGGTAATTTTCTAAATCAGTGTTAAATGGATTTATCTTTATATCACGATATTAGATGGAAGATAAATCTATTTATAGAATCTCTACATTGCCCAGTCCTACTCAAGAACCAGTGGCGAGGCGTCCGGTCATCTATAGATTCGTCGATGACTGTAGAAAAAATTATTTAACAAAAGTCAATTTAAATCTATGCAATCCTATTTTAAAATATCATTTTTTGGAGCTTTTCTTATCCCCTGCGTTTGATGAAATTATCTGGTGCTGCCATCTATCGGTTCTACAAAGAACCATCCAAAAACGTTTGAGTCCCCGTTTCTTGGAGTGAATCTGTTTTATGTCTGCGCAAGCCTTCATGTGCAAACACTTTTTGTCTGCAACCTATCAAATAGCTTAAAAATCGAGTGCTAGTCATCTATATTTTTAGAGATTCTAGTGTCAGGAAAATGAGCAGTGTTGCGAACTGTGGGGATTTATCCCTACGTATAACAACTTACAGAAGTTTTCTGCTGGATGAAGAGACAGATTTTTACTTTGTAAGTGCTTTTTGGGGTCTTATGTACATCTTTTATCAGGGATTTTACACAATTTTATTTTATTTTATGTGTGACTTCATTTAAGTAAGGACTTTTATCCTTAATGTAAAGATATTTTGTGCTCTGTGTATGGACAATAGGGAATATTTAGTTTCAAAATAATTTTATGAAATTTTATTTAATAATTTAGGATATTTCAATGGGTTAAATTATGGCTTTAATAAAGAATTTTAAATTTGAGAATCTGTATCTTTTTGGTAAGGACGAACACAAAAAAGTTTAGTACCAGAATTAATGGAAATCCTTTTATTTATTGTTAGGATAACTTTATTTCTTTTCCGTAAAAATTAAACAAAATAATAATAATTATAATCATTATTATTGTTATTGTTATTATTTGTGCAATTAAATGTTTAAAATGAAAAGGCATTCATAAAATTATTGTATTTAATGCACCTTAACTCAAGTTTGGTGGACTAGCAGTAAATCTTTAAAATATTGAATTATTAAAATATTGCTTCGTGATCTTCATACACTTCATTAAAAAAAAATCCAACAATAAAATATTTTCTTAATTTTTTTAATGATTTTTTTTTTTTTTTAAATGTTCAAACGAACATGTGTGAATAATTTAATCATCTATTTTTAACCTTTAACAACAAAATCAAATTTTCTCTAGTTATACTATGAAAAAATGCTTCTTTACTTTTTCCTCTCCTTCTTTACTTTTTCCTCTCTTTTTCCTCCAAGAATGAAAACAAATTCTCTCTTATTACAAGATTTATTTTTATTTAATTCATTTATTTTCATAACAAAGTAATAAAGATATGTTATTTATTTACTTATTATTTTTTTTCCCCCGAGTACTTTCATGTTGAAAACATTTCTCCAAATTTATATGCATTCATATATTTAATTATAAAGCCATTAACAAATTTTCCGCGATCAGGGCCGGCTCTAGGCGGTAGGCAAGGTAGGCAACTGCCTACGGCGGCAAAATTTAGGGGCGCCAAAATCAGTTGAACTACAAAAAATAAATAAATAAAATACTTCGATTATTGAATGTAGAAAAAAAAAAAAAATAGAAAAATAAGTAAATAATCATAACAAGAATTTACAGGCTTCTCTGCTCATTCCTATAATTTGAAATGCAGACAAGAATAGACAAACTAGTAAGTTCTGTACAGTATGTATTAGTATTGTATGCGCAGCCGCGACGCGAAGGGAGAAATGCACACACGCCGCTGATTTTACACATCTCTTTTTGCCATCTAATTAAAGAAAAATAAGAGTTTGCCAATTGTAGGGACTTTCAGCAGTGTTCTTCCGCATGTAGGAATTATTTGGAGGTACCCTTTCTCAACAGGACATTATCAGTATATCCTAAATATGAAAGAACGTCGTAGGACATCCTCAGCCATAAGATAGGGACATTTTGAGTTGTCCGTAAAAACACGGCAAAATTTGAGTTTGAATTGGCAACAGTGATGTCAGATTTAAAACAATGCTTTATTTATGCAATAACGATAACGTCCATCAGATTCATTGGATGGGGGGGGATATAATATGATTCAAAATGATGCAGTTGTTTATTGATTACAGTCGGCAACAAAATTATTGACGCACTAGAAATAATTCCTACTTAAAAGATGGGCACCTTATACTGTTTTGTTAAGTAAATATTTGTCGAATCATGATCTTAGTCTTATACTGTTTATAAAAAAGTAAATTGATGATATAAAGAAGCGACCAAACTAAAAAAAAAATGTATATATATACATGAAAAATGTGGATGTGTGCTTCAGTAATTTTTCTGCTGACCTGTACAATAAATGAATTAGCTTTCTATGTTTGATCGACATTTGACACAGAATTTTTAATTATATTAATCCGATTAAGTAAGCTATGTGAAACAAAAGTTTTTGATTTATACCAAGCCATTAATTTATTAAATTGCTTATTACTATTATTATTTTTAAGAATTATGATCAGTTGAATCCTTTGAAAACTTTATCTTAGAAGCTGAAAAATTAGCTAATGTAATAGACGTGGAAAAAACTTTGAATTGACTACACCACGCCATCACGTTCAATCTTAAAAAGGAAATTTTTCTTATGAAAGTGTAGACGAATCTATAGAAAATTCAAAAGAGAAATATAAAATAGATTTTTTTTTTCTTTTCAGCGATCAGGCGATCAGTGCACTGAAGTTGAGATTAAATTTATTAAATAATTATGATCATTTTTTTGATTTTTTATGAAATGTCCACAAACTTAAAGACACGTGCAAAAAGGAATTATTGAGACTGACACACTGTAAAGATCTAGGAAACGACTTAACAGATGGCGATTCCTCTGTTAAGTCGTTTAAATCTCAACATTTTAAAATTGGTTGGTAAAATATACTTTATTTTCTTCACCTTTGAAAAAAAAAAAAAAAATGTCCAGTTTTGACGTCTTTAAATTCATTACCTTCCTTAACATTGGGCCGAATTTAAGCACTGCTTCAAAAATTTTGTTAACCTTGACCATAACTTTTGCTAACGGAGAAAGATCTTTTTCTAAACTAATAATCTGGTGTGTCACTCACACAACTTTCTCTTACCCTGAAATTTAATACCATAAATACAGGTTGAAGATTAAGAGGTAAGACAACGAGTAGTGTTATGTAAACTTATGTTAAAACAATTCAAATTTGGCTTCAGAAAAAATTTATGTGACAATTAGTTCTATGTGAGAGGGGCTACCGTCCCCTCAACCTCCCGTTTCATTACTGCTCCTACATTTATATAGAATTGAAATCTGTTATTAAAATTAAAAGTTCGCTTTTAATTATACAGATAATTTTTACGCGTAACATTCCTTGAAACTTTTCCAGCAACAAACCTGTATTAACCCGTTAATAGTCGCTATCAACAGAGCCACCTATTACAGATTGCGAACTTTTTATTTAACTGTCACCAATAATTTTAAGAAGTGATGTGATCCACGTTAAATCGATTTTATTCGCGTTTTATGCATATCAAATGCCACTTCTAAAAATTTTTGGGGGCTATTGAATAAAAAAATCTGGAAAAGCTGAAGGATGGGCGGCAAATCAACCAACTAGCGACTACTAACGGGTTAACTTGAAAATACAACTTTTGGATCTCCTGAAATTATTCGTTTGTAAGTTACTCTAAGTGACACAGACAAAAATCAAACGTTAAAAAGCTTTACTTCGGCAATCAGGAAGTCATAAAAGGTGTAAAAATAGAAAAAACAAGGGATAAATATTTAGCTTAAAAACATACATTATTTATAATGTCTGTGAGGAATTCATTTCAATTTTTGAGCAGCTTTGGTGGAAATGGTAAAATATTACAGTAAAGAACTTCCACTAACAATAAAAAAGAATGTTTTCGCATAATATTTGCAGTCCTTTATATCATTTGAAGATTATGTACAGACCACATGGTGCACGTAAATATAATCCTATAGTTAGTGAAATACGGCATAACCTGAAATACAGTTCCATCAATTTTCAGCTATTGTCGCATTATAATCAAGTTCTTTTGTGTAGCCCTGTAAATGAACAGTGAAGGATTTCCTTACCATATTCTACATGAGATATGTTTTTATGCATATAAAAAATGTATATTCATTTCATTTTGTTTAAGTGCAGTCTATAGATGTTAAACTCTACTCCCCTGCAATTTCCCCATAGTTTAATGTATTTGAATTCTCTTGGGTGTCCCTGTACACGAACTATATGCGTCATCTCAACAAAAAGCTTAGTGTAGCATCCCCATACCATACACAATTAGAATACCAAGTTTGGACTTTCATCTACAATTTGTTCTTGAGATATGCTGATAACAGACAGACACACACACACACACAGATAGGCACACATACATACACACAGACCAACCGCTGAAAACATGATTTTCTGATTCAGGAGATCTTAAAACGTGTAAATATAACAAAAACTCACATTCGAAAATTTGACCCTAAAACAATGCTTTCTCTACCTTACGGGTAAGAGAAAGTAAAAATGATAAAAAAAAATATTTTAAAACCATATCTGGTCAAAATCGATTCAATGGGTTAGCAATGATGGACACTGAATATGAATTGAGTAACAAATTAGATAAGAAGTTATTCGAGATTTGCACAAAAAAAGGCTCGAAAGAGATTATTTTATTCAGGTTTAAATTTTGTATACTGTACTAGCATTCTTTATTCTTCGCTGTTTAGAAAATATTGTCTGTACTGTACTAGTATTACTTCCAAAGATTTTGTGTTTTTAACTTAAAAAAGAAAAAGAAATAGTAGTAAATATTATATGAGTATTATTTACTTAGCTCAATTCCATTAGACCATTTATGTGTTTTTTTTTTTTTTTTTTTGAAAGTTTTTAAAGCTTGGGGGAGGAAGGGGGCGGCACTTTTGAGGTTTGCCTACGGCGGCAAAAACGTTAGAGCCGTCCCTGCCGCGATTTTAGACAGTTCGACAGACAGTCATGGACAATGATATTTAATTCAATCTGCAGATAAATCGTCATAAAAAGTATGCATCACTAGTAAATGAAGAACACATTTTTCCATATTATGGGATTCAGTTGTAATAGCAACTGGTAAAAATTAAAAAATTTGATTAGTTAATAGATGTTTACACGTGTGTAAGACAAATTCACATTGCAAAACTCACTCAAAAACATTCATAAATTATTACTTTCCCATATTACAAGATAGTGCAATAATAAAGGCAATAATAAACCAGGGAATGGTTAAATTAATATAATAATAAGACAAAATAAAATTATGTATTGCTCACGAATTTTGAAATTATACTATATTTAATTAAATTAATCAATTAATTATTACACACATTAATTTAAACTACTAGGGGGCTCTGCCCCCTGCTCGCTCCGCTCATCAACCCCCGAGGGAGGCTTTGCCTCCCCCCCCCCGACTCACTTTACTTATTAACACATGCACAGCTCTGCCCACCTATTCGCTGTTTTCTTTCACTGAAACGGAATATTAATAGTGCATATTATAAGACAAAAGCAGAAAATTATTATGGAAATCCTCATATTCAATGTCAAATTCAAATATGTAATATTTATATATATTTTTAATAGAAAGAAATTCATAATATCTAGACCATTTTGCATTACAGCTTTAGTATATGACCATTTTTATTTATTTTTACAACCTTAGATCCGGACAGCGGTATCACTTCGTAATTGGAAGATTGTGGGTTTGGTTCTCGAGACAGCCAAAGGCCGTCGTGTACACTAATGGTGGCTAGTGCACATAAAATATGTCGTGGCTGCAATATCCTCCATGTTACCATCAAAATTATACCTTTGGGGGCCACTGAAGCGGGGGACCATCCCCTTTGTGTAGGACCAAAATTGTGGAGGCATGTCTACGGAACATCCATAGGGGTGCGTCTCAGACCGTCGCCAATTATCCATAGCGCAGTAATGGTGCAACGTTAAACACAACCTACCTAATTATCTACCTACCTACAACCATGGATCATATTTTAATTTTCCTGTGTAAGAAAATTAATTTTCTAAAAGTAATTTTCTTTCTTTTTACATCTATGGTTTCGGGCCACGGTACCCTAGTCTGTAAAGCGCTGAGCACGTAACTGGAAGACTGCCGATTCTATTCTTAAGCTGGCCAAAGACCATCATGTAGGGAAAGAGGGGGGACATTGGGACACTTTTTATAAAAGCATATTTTTTTCCAATTTATAAAAGTTTTAATGCTTTTGTGCATTTTTATTTAAATATTTGTGTTATTGGTCACCTTTTAAATGTGTAATGAGCATTGTTTAATGTGTTTTACAAACAGAAATAATTCAAACATAACTTATTCAAAAGTGTCCCAATGTTCCCCGTGCAGGGGCAGATTGGGACAACACTGATTTAATGATGGGGTACATTGGGACAACCATATTTTTATTTATCTAATTACAATATTGCAAAATATTTTGCTAAAGTAAATGAAAGGCTTTCAAAACAATGAATTTGATACAATAACAAATAATAATAAAGTAGGTAATTACGAAAAAATGAAATTGTTATGAAGCATTACTGCATATTCATATCTTAATGCACATCAAAACCCTGCAAGTCTACACAAAACTTTAATGTTATGTAGGATCGTGTTGATGGCATAGTTAAGTTGAGAACATGATATTAAATAATCTTTCAACAAGAGTTCTTGTTCAGCTGCGAATATTTGTTGAGATGTATATTTGGATTGAAACTTATAATTTATATTTGTAGTACACACTCAATCTTATTTTCTCTCATTTTTTTCAATCTATTAAATAATGTAGATTTTGGTATATAATATTCAATTGCAACTTCCCTCACAGAAAGTTTATCTTTGATTATTTCATTTATTGCCTTTTCTATATTTTCATCTGAAATTTTAGTTCTTTCAGTTTTTGGCTTATAATTTCTAATCATTTTCTATTTATTTAAAGAATACCTAGAAAAAAAAATGAATACAATTAGCTTATATGTGCAAAAAATAAGTAAATAAATAAAAGTATATTGGTGTTAGAAATGAATGGGCCATTGGAGCAGTCCCAATGTGCCCCATGCATTGGTGTCCCAATGTACCCTATCAGGCCATTTTCAAAACAAATGTTTAGGCCTAATTTTCTAGAGCACATAGGCTAATGATCTATAGTGGAAATGAAAGCTTAATGTTTATAAAAACACATAGTACTTTTAAAAATTAAAATATTTATTTCCTATTACCTAAAAAATCAACATTAATTTACTTCAAAAAAATTACTTTTCATATGATAAAATAAACAAACCTTGTTCACAGGCAGCAGACTTGAATGAATGAGTTGAAATCACAAATATGAAGATGTACTACTAAGTGCCATCTACTGTGATTTTTTACATATTTTATTTTGCAATTATAAAGGGATAAAAGCCTTTGTCCCAATGTGCCCCGTGTCCCAATGTAGCCCCTTCTCCCCTACACTAATCGTGGCTGGTGCACATAAAATTTCTCGTGGACGCAAAGTCATCCCACACTATACCTCTGGGGATCACCAAAGCGGGGGGGAGGGGGATCCCTTTCGAGAAGGATCAAAATTGTGATGGCATGTGACCGGAACATCTCTAGGTGTGCGTCCCAGACCGTCGGCAATTACCTATAGCGTAGTACTGGTGCGGCGTTAAATCCAACCTACCTACCTACGTACAATCATGGATCATATTTTAATTTTCCTGTGCAAAATGACTTCATGACAGAAGAACGTCGTCACTGGGAGAAACTTTCTTCAAAATGGCAAATAGAGTACCTTCATAAACTTGTTGTTTTTAGTTAATAACTTCTTTAATTTAAATTATAGAAATTTCTAAGCAGCTGAAATGTCTTCCTTGGAGTGTTCGGAACACATTGATACCTCTCATGACGTGAAGGACCCTGCCCGTCGCTAGAAGATGCTGTTACAGACAAAAAAATTTAACGCCAGTGACAGTAACTTTTTTTTAATATAAAGAGATAACATGTTACTGGATATAGCAAGTGTGAGAGAGAGTCAGAATGATTACATAAATGTTATTTGAAAAACTATGTTAAATCATGCATCTCTTGTAAACTATGAAACACTTTCCCATATTACGGGATATAGTTATAGCAAAAATGAGACAAAGAATAACTTAGTGTATGTAATTGATTGAATATAATAAATTAATAAAAACTAGTTGGCATAGGTGGTCTCTGCTCAGTTCCCCATCATATACAGTCGAACCTCGTTAATGTGAATCTCAAGGGGGATAAAAAATCTCTTTATGTTATAAGTAGTTCATGCTATCAGTAACTAATCTTCATATAACTAAACTAATCTTCATTTTGATGGGGACTGTGGAAACAGTTCATGTTAAAATTAATTCACATTAACAGTGCTTACGTTAACGTGGTTTGACTGTAAATGTTCTCAAATTTCTAGTGCAGGACAGTCTCTTAGCATGATTATCATGTAAAGAGAAATGAATTTGACCAAACGCTTGACAGAGTGACAGAATGAAATCCTCGCCAAATAGGCTATCCACCGTTCACTTCGATATATTTATCTTATTCTAATCTATTAATTTATTTTATTAGGGTCAATTTCATAGTTTAATTTTCATGCTATTATTTCCAATGCAACAATGAACAATCCTGAAAAATCAATCCTCAAAATGCATATTTATATATAAAATTTCAATTTTGCTAGGTTAATAAAATCTTAAATTAAGAATAACTTACAAATTTTTCTATTAGAATATTTGTAGTCGATCATGTTCAAACAAGTATCATAAATATTATTTCAAAGTTGTCTGATATATTTATAATTCTCAAAATGAAAGTTTATGCTCAATTTTGTCCTATTCTGCAATTTTAAGTAAATTGTAAATTCCAAATAACGTTAAATAATATTTTTTAAATTGGAAAACTCATAGTTTATGATATTCATGCCAGTATCTTAAATAATATTTCAAAAGGGGTCCGACATCTTTACGATGAAAATATCCCTCAAGATTGATGTTTATGTGAAATTTTGCCCTATTCTGCCATGTTAAGACATTTGTAAATTTCCAATAACTCGCGAAATTTTCAAAGTAACGTGTTTATAGTTACTGATGTTCATTCCCGCATCAAGACTGATATTTTAAAACTTGTCTGTCATTTTTACAGTAAAAATTTTCTATTTAATGTACGTTTAAGTAAAATTTTGCCCTATTCTCCCACGTTAAGAAAATCGTAAATTTCTAATAACTTATTTAATTCGAATATTGCAAATAAATACAGTTCTTGCCAGTGTCGAAAGTAATATTTTAAAACTGATCTGACTTCTCTGCGAACAATTTTTTCGTGAGATATCGTGTACACAGACTAACAGACATCCTACAGACGGACACCATACAAATTTTGCTATTTTCGGATTCCTCAGACCTGAAAACGCGTAAAGTAAAAAAAAACGAGGTCGAAATTTTTTATGATTACCTAAATTCCCCATACCTATAGTATGATGGGGAACTGATAATATTTTTAAGATTTAAGTTTAAAATTTAAAAAATAAATAAATATTGCAAAATTAATGTTTTTTTTTCTTTTTTAAATTTACAATTCCTTATAAAATGCATCATATAATAAAGAGAAAGTAGGTATGACTTAGATGTTGTACATATTGGGGGGATGGGGTGGGGGGAATTAGAATTAGCAATGACCCCAATGAAATCTCACACCTCGCCACTGTCAAGAACATCAGAAAACGAAAAGATACAACAAGGTCTTTGTTTCTAAAATGTTTGATGGTTTGGGCTGAGATTAGCAACAATGCGAAGACTCGAGTATTTTTTTCCCCGAAGAAATTGTACAGAATAATGGAAAAGTTTATCAAAAAGATGTTCTAGAGAAAGCTGTACTTCCATGGAAGCAAAATCACCCGGCTAAGATCTTTCACCAAGTTTGTGCTCTGACCCATGGAGTCAATTCAACGCTTACTTTAATCGATGTCAAAGTGAAAAGGTATCTGACTAAAAATTTGTATTCCTCTAACAGCTCTAATTTGTCCTTTGTATCCAATGGATATTCCGCTGTGTGGCTTTTTAGAAGAACAATGGCAAACACAGAAAATCATACATTTGATGGACTCAAGAAAGCCCTGAGGAAAATATGCGATGATTTAGATCCAAACTACTTCTGGCACACCATCACCTCACTTCCGAAGAAGATCACAGCTTGCATTGAAGCCAATGACCTCCATTTCGAAAACTCATAGTAAAAAGTAATTGTTAGACATTACTTGTTGCAAAATCAGAAGCTTTAAATCTGTTTGCCATTTCACTAATTGTTTAATTATTATCAAAACACTTAATAGCCACCCTGTATACATATGTGAAAAATAAATTTTCAGTAACATGAGGGAAAAAAAAAAAAAAAAACTGCATTTAAATGATGTAGGAAATAAGCAAGCAAAAAATATTCCAAAAACATACAGCAATTGCTTCAGGTCAAAGTAAATAAAAATGACCATTTACCAGACAAAAAAAAAAAAAAAAGTAGGCATATATGCAGTGTGAAAGCAGCACTGATACTACAAGTTATTTTACTGAGTTATTCTGATTTCTTGACATGAATAACAAAATTTGGAGTCAGAATTTTATTGAAACTAAATGAATTTCCAGTTCTGAAAGGTTTTTCTTTTTTTTTTTTGGTCTTTCTATTGACATTTTATAAGTATCAAAATATATTTGTTTCTATATTCTCAATATAAACAGAAGATAGAAAAAAAAATAATATTTACGGTGACATATTAATCATCCATGGATGTAATTTGCATGACATTCATTGATTTGATGATAATTGTCCCATATTTGTGTCAACATTAGCCAACAGTTTTACCTTTAGTCCTGAATTCTGATGATTAAACATAAAGAAAAGCTCTCCCATTTCTCCTCCCTCCCTAATGAAAATTGTTGAAATTGTTTCACTTGTATGTGATTATATTTCCCAGGTAATACTGATATATTATTTCTACATAATTAGTAATTTGTGGCAACACGTACTTTTGTATAAGTATTGGCAACAGTAGTTAATAGTTGTTGTCTTGCTCGTTCATTTTGAAAGCGGCGTGTGTTGCAGTATGTAAATTATAACTTACTTTCTTTAATTAATACATAATTCACCAATATGAATATACTTGTGCAGCTTTATTTATTCCATTAAACATAACAGGTTATGGGCCTAGCTCGTTAAATGCGCCAAAGGTGGAAATTAAATTCTAGCGGCGATACATAAGCCTAGTTGCGTACACACGTGATAACTTCGATAGATCAGAACTTCGTAAAAATTTTCTAAATATGGAACAGGGAAAAATCCCAGTTAAGCCATTATCAGGTAGAAGTGACTGGTCTATATGGAAATATAGAATAAAGTTCGTGTTAAATTATTACGCAGATGCTTTGGATGTCGTCGAAGGGAGATTAGAGAAGCCAGAAGAACCAAATATAGCAGATGCTGAAGACATCAAGAATAAGTACAAGAAAGACTTGAAAGATTTTAAGAAAGCAAATAACAGTGCTATGATGGTTCTAACAAACTCCATGACTGAAGATACTTTGCAAAAAGTAATGAGATTTGATTCCGCGAGAGAAGTCTGGCTTGAGTTGCACAAGATTTTCGAAGATTCGTCGGACAACCAATTGTAGAATATTTGTTTACAATTCTTCAGGTTCAATTGGTCTGATGGTGATATGTCCGATCATCTATCAAAACTGAAAAATCTGTGGAATGATGTGAACAATGGACTTGAAAATAAAAATGAAAATAGGCTTCCTGAAATGTTATTAATTTGCAAGATATTGGATACACTTCCTCTGAGTTATCGAAATTTCAAGTCAAGTTGGTTACTTTTAAGTGATGAGAAAAGAACATTGGATGAATTAACAACACAGTTGTGCACACATGAAAGAGAATTAAAGAAAGATCCAAAACTTACAGAAAGTAAAGATCAAGAAGCTCTAGCAGTTAGTTTAGATCAAAAACACAAGGCATTTTCAAGCAAGAAAAATAACACTAAGTGTAATTACTGTCATCAAAAGGGCCACTGGATAAAATCATGCAAGAAATGGATAGCAGATGGAAGACCTCCTAAACCAAACTATCCAAATACCAGTAAAGGTAATAACAATTCTGCTGTTAATATGACACATTTAGCTGTAGATGATGAAGTATTTTCTATGGAAACTAGTACTGAAGACTGGTTCATTGATAATGGGGCTTCAAAACATGTCACCAATAACAACAGCTGTTTTATTGATTTTGAAAAGTTTGAAATACCCCATAGCATCACAGTAGCTAATGGAAAAAGGTTATCAGCTATTGGAAAAGGAACTATTAAAATAATTACAACTGTAAATGGGAAAAATCAAGTTAAATATTTAGAAAATGTCTGGTATGTCCCAGAAATCAGTAAAAATTTATTTTCTGTTCTTGCAGCCCAAGATAGAAACCAGAATAGTATATTTGAATCAACATTCAAAGATTGTCACTTAAAGATTGATGGCGAAGTAGTTCTACATGGCATAAGAAATGCTGGAGGTGGTCTCTTCAAGGCAGTTATGAAATGCTTAGTTCCAGAAACCCAAGTTGATGTTAACATGACTATAAATGATGATTCAATACTTCAGCTTTATCATGAAAGATATGGACACCAAGATAAGCAACATATAAAATCCATTATTGAGAGAGAATTAAATGTCAAAGTTAAAGCTGATATAAAATTATGTGAAGCTTGTGTTTATGGTAAAGCCCATCGTTTAAAATTTGGTACAAGAAATAAACCGACAAAATCAGGAGAACTAATCTCAACAGACATTTGTGGTCCATTTGATGAATCTTTCCAAAAGTTTAGATACTTTGCTGTTTTTAAAGATAACTACACTAAATTTAGGTATGGTTTCTTCTTGAAGCAAAAATCAGAAGTAAAGGATGTACTGGAAGACTTCATAGTTCATGCGAAAAATCTAGGCCATGACATTAAAGAAATTATCAGTGATAATGGTGGTGAATTTGACAATGAAGCAGTTCGAAAAATTTTGAAGAAATATGGAATAACTCAAAGATTATCAGCTCCATACACACCTCAACAGAATGGCTGTGTTGAACGAGAAAACAGAACCATTGTTGAGATGGCCAGAACTTTAAAATATTCGAATGAAGAAATAGAATTTCCAGCATCCCTATGGGCAGAGTTCATCAATACCTCAATTTACATTCTGAACAGAACAGGGAAGTCCTCAGTACCAAATGTAAGTCCTTATGAACTGTGGATGAACAGAAAACCAAGAATAAAGCATATGCGCATCATAGGATCAGTCTGCTATGCCCACATCCCAGCTCAAAAGAGAAGAAAAATGGACAGAAAAGCGACAAAAGGTTATCTTATTGGATACGATGGAGATGAGAGGTACCGCATTTACATCAAAGAAACAAGAACTGTAATTTGTTCAAGAGATTTAGTATTTGAAGAAAAACCCTCCATGACAGAAAACATAATAACACTGCCTTCTTAGGAAGATGCAGATAAAGATCTACCTGTAGGTGACGAGAAAGATGTTGTAGATGAATATCCACTAGAGAATGAGGTTGAGAAGACATATCAGACTGAAACTAGACCCAGAAGACAAATAACAGCTCCTAAGTGGACCAAGGATTATGTTATGGGCGATTCAGAGATGTTTGAAGAAAATTTTCCAGAAATAAACAGAGTGGAAAATGAGGAATCCAGCTGACAATCAACGCATGACCCAGATGTTTCCAAGAGGTCTTTTCAGAGTGATCCAGAAACTTTAGAAGAAGCTTTAAATAGTCCAGACGTAGAAAAATGGAAGCAAGCTATGGAAGAAGAACTGGATAACTTACAGAGAAATGACACCTGGGACATAGTGCCTAAGCCAAAGGGAAGAAAAATCGTAAAATGCAAATGGGTGTTCAAGAGAAAGTTTGATAAAGATGGACAAGTAGAAAGGTATAAAGCAAGATTAGTCGCTCGTGGCTATACCCAAGTAGAAGGAATAGACTATCAAGAAACCTTTTGTCCAGTAATAAAATCAAAGTCAATTAGAACATTATTGGCATTTGCAGTGGAAAGAGATTGGCAAGTTCACCAGCTGGATATTACCGCAGCCTATTTAAATGGAAAATTGCATGAGACAGTCTTCATGGAACAGCCACAGTTAAATCTGTGTGAAAAACCAGGTCAAGAAGTCTGTCTACTGAAGAAAAGTCTATATGGCCTTCATCAGTCTGGCAGAGAGTGGAACATATGCCTTGATAGTTTCCTAAAATCAGTTAACTTGACAAGATCAAGAGCAGATCCATGTGTCTATTTTAACAAGGAAAGAGAATTGATTGTAGGGGTTTATGTGGATGATTTACTTGTCATGTCTAGCACATACTCAACAATTCAAAAATTTAAGAATGACATAAAAGCTGTTTTTGAAGTCAAGGACTTAGAGATACATCACTTACTATCAATTAAAATAACCAGAAACAAGGATGGTTCTATGACTCTCGACCAAAATGCTTATAGTAATGAACTACTAGAAACAACTGGTATGTTAAATGCTAAAGGGGCTTCAACGCCATTAGATCCAGGAGTTAAATATTTGCAAGCATCTGAAGATAATATGTTGAGTGCTGAAGGAGCTTTGAAGTACAGACAAGCTGTTGGAGGTCTCTTGTACTTAGCAGGGGGAACAAGACCTGATTTAGCTTTCGCTACAACTTATATGAGTCAGTTTAACAGTTGTCCTAGCAGAGAACACTGGACTGGTGTGCAACATATCTTACGTTACCTAAAGCAGACCAAGAATTCAAAATTAACTTACCACAAGACTGGGAAAAATTTGGAAGTATTTTGTGACTCTGACTGGGCAAACGACAAGAATGACAGGCGCTCATTCAGTGGTTATGTAGTATTACTCGCAGGTGGAGCTGTCTCATGGAGCAGCAAAAAGCAAAGAACAACTGCCCTCTCGACTGTTGAAGCAGAGTATTTTTCAATGTGCCACACAGCTAAAGAAGTACTGTGGTTTCAGAACTTCCTACAAGAAATAGTTAATGTGCAATTTTTAAATTTCCCACAAGTCATGCATGTTGACAATCAAGGAACAATTGCCTTAGCCAAGAACCATGTCACTTCTGAACGAAATAAGCACATTGAACTTAGACATTTTTTCCTACGTGAAAAGGTAGAAGAAAACTGTTAACGTTTACATATGTAACCTTCTGGGTCAAATGTTGCAGACATGTTCACAAAGAGTGTGCAAAAGAGAACTTTATGTGTTCAAAAACTTAGTGTAGGACTAAATTAAAATAAGGGAAATCTAATCAAGGGGGGGTGTTGAAATTGTTTCACTTGTATGTGATTATATTTCCCAGGTAATACTGATATATTATTTCTACATAATTAGTAATTTGTGGCAACACGTACTTTTGTATAAGTATTGGCAACAGTAGTTAATAGTTGTTGTCTTGCTCGTTCGTTTTGAAAGCGGCGTGTGTTGCAGTATGTAAATTATAACATACTTTCTTTAATTAATACATAATTCACCAATATGAATATACTTGTGCAGCTTTATTTATTCCACTAAACATAACAAAAATGTCAGATTGATACAGACTAGCAATGCAGCAAATAAGTGTGCAAGACAAAACATTTTAAGTGTGTTTCTCAAATATCTGCTGGACGCTCTCAAATCTCCAATGAATAATCCATCAATAAGGCCTAATTTTATTATATAATTAACTAACTATGTCAATACCTTTATGGCCTTTTTGCAAAGCACTTTCGACTCATCAACACGGTCGTCTTCAGTACAGCTTGTGGCTACTAACTTTTGTTATTCCCAGTAAGTATTTTCCTTCTGCTCCTCCCTTCACTTCAATTCATCTTATTAGTTGCAAATTTTAGGGAATTATGCTATGTTTATGGTCATTTACTGCAATAAGGCATGTTAGAATTTCATGGCTTCGCATTTTAGGGCATAAGAGTGCAAGTTATAACTAGCTATTTTTTGGGTGGTTAGAGAAATACTGTTAATTCTGGAGAAAGCTGTAGAAGGTTTATTAAATTTCAGGTCAGCAAGACATTCTTTTCACAGGTCTTTTATTTTTCTTTTAGTCATTACTATGTAAGACGTTTTTTATACATGAAGTTGAAATTTATTTTGTAAATACAGAAGATTTTTTATAACACAAATCTAAAAACAAAAGGTTGTGAGTTATATAGAAATTTGCATTATACAGATCAAGTCATACACATCATTAAACTTACCTGTAGACATGGCCAAATATGTCTGTAATCAAAATACAGTTGAATATTTTAAATTAAATTCCTTGGAACAGAAGTTGAGCAGATCATAACATTCATTATTAAATTTACTTTATAAACATAACCTGAATATGCCTGTACCAAATCATTTCTCCTATTACTTAATAATAAAAAAAAAAAAAAGAAAATGCAATTGCAATTTTTTCATTAAAAAGCTCTGAACTCAGGGGAAAAGAAAAACAACTGTATCACACTTAGATCTTTACAGAATAACAGTTTTTTAAAAAATATTTCTTAATTGAAAAAAAAATCATTGCTTATGTCTGAGAAGTAGTGCGTTATATAGAAAATTGCATTATACAGAATTGTGTTATAATGATCCTCTACTGCACCAGTGATTTTTTTTTTTTTGAGTTTATTAGATCTTTTTTCATTGTATATATAGGGGAGGATGGGGCACAGTGGACCACCCCTATTTAAATTTACTAATATTCAACTCTTTTAGTTCATATGAATACTCATGTACGGCAGCATGGTACAAGTTCTATGCCGCCAAAAAAACTCATGGGAAATAAGGTAACCATTTTGAGCTGTTCCAAGTAATTTTTCCACATTGAAGTTTTTAAAGTTTTATAAAGATTGAACTAGTGCCTATAAATACTATATAGCTGTTAAAGGAAGGCAAGACATTGCTGTTTTAAAATTCCTAAAAATTGTTAGTATATTTATAGTCTATATATTATTTTATCATTATTATTTATTTTACTCTGGTATGGGGCACAGTGGACCACCTTGCAATGTGTCTAAAATTACAAATTAGATTTAATACTTATATTTGCTATAGTTAAATTTATAGATACAAATATAACATAAAGTATTAATATCTCAAAATAATAAATACGTAAATGTTAAAATAAATAATAATAATAAATTTCTGAAGAGAATAAATATTTGAATAGTAATATAATTAATATAAAAAATTATTAACTATTTGAATTATGTAGCATTAATACATGAAAAATATCTAATTTAATAAATAGCAGGAATAATTTATTATTGTTGTTGTTTTTAGAGATCACGTGTGAAAAGCAAATGTAGTGTAGCTTAATATAGTTTAGTTAATTTATCCTATAAATATAATGTAAATTAATTATAGCTCAAAATAATTTTTTAAAATATTAAGTATTTGTCCTTATATTTATTAATATCTGAATAAATAGAAAATATACATATATTTGACTAATATAATATTAATAAAAGAATAAACATCTATTTTAACTTAAGAAATTTTTTTACTGAGATTTGATTTCTTATTTATTTTAATTTAATTTTTGTTATTTTATTTCATGAAAATGCTTGAACTGCATTCTTTAGACTAGAATAGTATAAAAAACTAATTTTAGAGAGAGAGAGGAAAAAAATATATATATATATTAATTTAATACAAACAAAAGATGCTGGTCCACTGTACTCCGGTGATGGGCACAGTGGTCCACTTTGTCAGTGCTCACAGTTTATTTTTTCATCCATAATGTATTGGAAATATTTTCATAAAAAATTACGACATGTCAATAAGGGCTTAGAGATTGTTTGCCATCTCCCCCCCCCCCCCCCTCAAGTACATTGCTTTTGTTTTTTGTGAAGAAAAAAAAATTAGAGTGTAAAAAATGGTCCACTGTGCCCCAGTCTTCCTTACTGAAAAGTATTACAATAGGATTTGATAGGGATATTAATAATATGTTTTTTGCTTTCGTATTTTACTTTTATAGTGGCACCTTTACAAAAGGGTATGGTACAGGTGAAGAGAAGTTTTTTTTTATTTTTGGGCATTATTAATAGAATTAAGGGCTTCGAGACTTTTTTATAACATTTATGGATTAAAGTTTTACTGTAACCTGATGAAATGTGGGAGACCATAGTGATGCTTTTCGTTTGTTTAAAAATTTTACCATTTGAAAAAAAAAAAAAAAAAAAATCCTTTCAATGATAAAATTTGAAAGAAATTCTTTTTCTTGAAATACTGGAGTAACACAATAAACGAGAAACAGAATAAAAGAACTTTAAAAGACCATGATGCATATTTATGACAGATTATGTACTGTGTTATAAATAAAAGCATAAATTTCATAGAATTTAGCTGCAGTGATTAGTGTGCCTCATATATATTCAGCAAAATAAAAAGTTAAGAGTACACAAAATTTCATTGAACTTAGTAGGAATAATAAGATTAAAAATAAACTGCACCTAATAACATTTCTAGAATAAGAAAAAAAAAAAAGGGGGGGGGATATTGTGGAGGAAAAAAAAGGGTTTAAAGTATTAAAATCATTAACATATCTGAAACATATGTAAGCGTTATAAAAATAAGAATGCATGATTACGATATATATCTGAAATTAAAAATGAGGATAATAAAATGTAAATATATGCACTCTGCTTATAAAGTATACATTTTTATGAATAATAACATTAACGTAGGCGATTTTAAAGTAATATAAAATACGCAGCACACAGAACTGTTAATGTTAATATATGCAAGTAAATGAGCTTGACAAATTTTATCGCTTTAATAACGAAATAATATCAACTAATAACAGGGGATCAGAAGCATTAATAAAGTATGAATAAAACAATCTCTAAAAAGCATTTATTGCAAAACAAGACCTCATGGAACAAGTAAGATTAATGAAGTATTTAAGATATTAAATTAAAAATGTAAGTGTGCTTAACAATAAACAATATTGATCTTTAAAAAAATGACTCACTTTGTGAAATGCCACGTATCCAGTTAAAATGGAAGCAGGAGTATGTTTTATTTTCTGTACGTCGTAAATTCATATATATTTAGGTAAGGCTGTAGCCATAGCCGGGAAGGAGGGAACAATCCTTCCCAAAATAAATTGCAGATTAGTCGAAAGTTTTTGAGCTATGCTTCATTTATAACACGCAACATTATATCAGTTTGATCCTCCTGGAAAAAATGTCCGGCTTATATTCTTTGCTACTAAATTTTAACCATTTATCCACTGACTAGGCCTAACGTATCTCATGTTAACAGTAGAAGAAAAAAAAATACTTAATTTTGAATAAAAGACAAATTTTCCTGTAAAAACAATATATAAATATGTCTCTTACATTACAATATCATCATAAATGCTATTAGCTAAAATTATATTAATTTTTGATAATGTTTCACTTTTATTTCTTAGTTGACGCCAAAATAGCCAAATTGGCGATTTAGCATATTGTTTTCCAGTAAATGTATTTCTATCTAGGGGGACCATACACTAAGAGATATACTTTTAAACTTCTGGAAGGCAACAATTTCATTTCAACCAATCCGAGAACTAGAATCAAAGTGACGTAGGAGTATGTGGTAGGATTTAGACACATTTGATTATCTCACGAGTATACCTGACAACCTCAGATGCCGTGTAATGATGGGGTTACTACTGTTGGCGAATTTAGCGCCAAAAGTAGCATTAAGTGATCTAATTTTTAATTTCTGCGCTAGCAAGAGCGCATTATGAAAGCAATGGGCAACGAATATTCTGAAAAAGCTGGGCGTAGCTTCATATTTATACATCTAGACAGCGCCCTCTAGAGAACGTTCTCAATTGAGGCATTTCTGTTGCCATAAAAATTTAACTACTTATTTAAAAATCATGGAGTAATAAAAATAATTTCAAAATAAATGCTTACTTTAAACGAGTTTATAGATTTGAATTTTAAAAATTCATACATGATGGTGTAGAAATTTTTTATAGAACCGGCTTATTTTTTTAATACATACATTTTTTTTTTATCATTTTGAATTTAAATTTTTAGTTTCATTATCTGCCATTATTTTTTCTGCATGGAGTGAATTTCTATTCATTTATAGTCAAATATATTTTAATAATAAATGTTTTTCAAAACCATAATTTAGTTATATATTAAGATTTTATCTCGATGAAGGTGATTGTTATTGCTATAAATAAATGAATGAATATATAAAAAGAAAAAAAGTCTGAAAAATGAGGCATGCACACCCTTCTTTTTTCGATATTTTGTTGATATATTATTTTAAAGATCTAAGTCGTATTATGAAATATAAAGCATCTATATTAATTCAATATGACTTTTGTCTGGTAATGCACAAAAATCCAATACATTTCAGACATCGAGGAAGATAAAAAGAACTTCACAATAATATCCTCTATATGAGTGTATATCATTATTTTTAATTTTCCATAACGTAACACTAGTGCGACGTAAAACCAAAACAACCTTCAGGAAATTGCTGAATACTGTAAGAAATCTTAAATTCAATTCAATTTTTTATTTTAACATGTTGAGCGCCATGTCAGCCATTCTAGATATTTTATCATATATCTGTAAGTACTGAAATTATCATATTGAAACTTTAGGAGTGTGCAGAACATGTTATACTTCAAACATTTCAGTGAAAGTTTTACCGCAAAAGTAAAAGAAGTACAATAAAAAATTAAAACGTTGCGCGCCCTGTCAGTCATCGGTGGCTGACAGTGTCAAATAGGATATAAAAATAAAAATTTTACATTTAATGATTGAAAATTTATTAAAAATTTGCTTAATTTTTATTTATTACGGGAGGAATCATTATGGAATTTTAATGGATTTTAAGGATATTCGTGGCGCTCAACGCGTTAAAAGATAATATAATGGAAAACTTTTCTTTTTCTAAAAATGCACGATTTAAAGGTTGTTCAATGTTTGGGAGTAAGATCTATTGGCTGTGCTAGGATCTTTGGCCTGAGGGGAAATGCTCTTCGTGAGGGTCTTTAGCAGTGATTGAGGTATTTATTTATTCAGTAAATAAGCTATCAATCACTTCTTCTGCTCTCGTAACTGGTAGACGGGGAGTGCCGGATTCGATCCCAAATCGCGCTCGTCGATCTAGCCATTGTGAGTTTTCCTTGATCTTTTTCGAAACTCGCGTAAATACAAATTAGGATTCCTTAACTATCACAGCCGTAACTCATTTAACTTAAAAAAAAAAAAAAAAAAAAAAAAGTGCACTTCTGGAAATAGTCTACATTTGCGTATTTGTCTAGATTTTATGAGTGCTCACGCGTTTCTGGTCTCAAAGCTAGTATACGGGAAGTGCCAGTTCGTATATAAGTCGCGCTTGTTAACTAGCCCGTTCGGAGTTTTCCATGGTTCTCTTCGAAACTCGCCTACAAATAAAAACCCCTTGGCAAATTCAACTCTAACTAATTCTGCTTTGATTTAATATTATTATTATTATATTTGTAATGGGAATGTGTGCGTTTTCGATGGAAAGGGGGGGAGCAGGGAGAAAAAAAGGAACATTTTAATAAATGGATAAAATTTACTACAGGGTTTATAAATAAATAAACAAATAAATAAATAAATATGTATTTGTATGCAGTCTATATTTGTGTGTTTTCTCTAGGATTTTATGAGTGACTTCAGCGTTTTCCTTTCAAAGTTAGCAGACGAGAACTACCCCCTAGCAATTCTGAGTTTTTCATAGTTTTCTTCAAAACTCGCATAAACACAGGTTAGGACTTCTTAACTAACTTAATCATAACTTGTTCTACTTTCAATTCCTTTTATTGTATTTCCTGGAAGAACTTTGTGAACAGGGAGGGTGATAAATTTTTAATGAATAGATAAAATTTACTACAACACTTTTGCTTATTTTACAAGTTAAACAATATTTAAAGAGTAACTTCTTAAGTAGAAGGGATCAAAATCATATATTATAAAAAAAGAAAAGAAGAAGGAATCTTACATTTCTGGAGGTAATCTATATTTGTGCGTTTTCTCAAAGATTTTATGAGCAGAAGCAAGATTCTGCTTTCGAAGCTGGTACACGCACACGGGAAATGCCGGGTTCGATCGCAGATCGAGCTCGCCGACCTGGTGAGCTTTCTTCGAAACTCGCGTAAATACAGGTTAGGGGTTAAGATTCCTTGACTAACTTAAGCATAACTTGTTCTACTTTGAATTTCTTTTAGTATATTTATAGACGACGGGGTGGGGTGGGGTCTATTTTTAATGAATGGATAAAATATACTGCAGGATTTGTTCTTATTTTACAGGTTGAACAATTTTTTTTACAAATAATTTCTAAAGTAGAAGGGCTCAAAATCATATTATATTGTTAAAAAAAAAAAAAAGGAAATTTTATACTTATGGGAGTAATCTATATTTGCGTGTTTTCTCTAAGACTTTACGAGAGATTCTGCTTTCGAAGCTAGTAGACGCGAAATGCCGGGTTCAATTCAATCCCAGATTGAGCTCGCCTACCTAGCCATTCTACGTTTTCCTTGGATTTCTTCTCAAATCGAGTAAATACAGGTTAGGGGTTCGTTAAATAACTCAACTATAACTTATTCTACTTTGAATTTCTTTTATTATATTTATAGAGCAACATTGTGAGCGGTAAGGGGGGGGATGCATTTTTAATGAATGGATAAAATTTACCACAGGGTTTATACTCATTTTACGGGTTAAACAATTTTTAACCAATAATTTCTAATGTAGAAGAGCTCAAAATCATATTATATTACTAAAAAAAAAAAAAAAAAAAAAAAAAAAAAAAAAAAAAACGGGGGGGGGGGGGAGGAAGGAATCTTATACTTCTGGAGGTAATCTATATTTGTTGTTTTCTCTAAGATTTTATGAACAGAAGTAAGATTCCCCTTTCGAAGCTCGTAGACGGGAAATGTCGTGTTCGATCCCAGATCTCGCTCGCCGACCTAGACATTCTAACTTTTGCCTTCCTTTCTACGAAACTCACATAAATATAGGTTAGGGATTAACACTTCTTGACTAACTTAACCATAACTTATTCTACTTTGAATATCTTTTATTATATTTATAGAGGAACGTTTTGAGCGGGGGAGGGGGGGGATGTATTTTTAATGAATGGGTAAAATATACTACAGGATTTATACTTATTTTACAGGTTAAACAATTTTTTACCAATAATTTCTAATGTACAAGGGCTCAAAATCATATTATATAATTAAAAAAAAAAAAAAAAAAAAAAAGGGGGAGAAGAAAGAATCTTATACTTCTGGAGGTAGTCTATAGCTGTGTGTTTTCTGTAAGACTGAAGTCTGTGTGGTTGCAGACTCCATTTTATTTAACTAATTAGGTAACTAAATAGGTAATAGAAAAGCACGAAACTTAAATGTAAATTAAAATAATATTTTATTACAACTTGTAATTTAAGGGCAGTACCTTTTACCAATGAGAAACTCAATTTAAGGTCAACTAAATAAATCAAGAAAATATAAAGTTTGGCTCTCACCCTTGAAAATTTCTAAGATAACGGAACTTGCGGCTGTTATCACAAAGATGACTCGTCACTTCTAGATTCCTACTATGAAGAGATGATTACAATCCCCTCAGAGCTTAAACACTCAGAACTCAACTAAACATCAACTCAATAAAAATACGAAACTATCCACAGAACTATCTCCAAGCTTACTGCTCCATCCGATACAACACCTGCTAGCAAAACACTCCACTATTTATTCACACCGAAACCACTCACCTCCAATCGCTTCACTTTCCAAATCTCCAAAACCGCTTCACATCCCTTACTCTACGCAACCTACGCGAATTTTATTAACTTCTTAGCAACCCCGCCCGACCTTGCGTAAAATCACTCCAACTCAAATTATTACCGAACCGTCGACTGTTGGCATTGCGAACAACGGAACGGAATGGCCAATGTGAAGGCACCTTTACGCGTTACATCCCAATTCCCAAGCATTACGTCACTAGGAGCGCTGGATCCAGACCTATTCTGAAAGTGTGGTACTGCACTACGATTCGCTTTTCCACCGCTTACCTCGGCGACCTACTATTCACTTAACCTCAATCCTCACAAGATTTATAAACAGAAGCAAGATTTTGCTTTCGAAGCTGGTAGATGGGAAATGCCAAATTCTGTCCGAGATCGCGCTCTCCGACCTGGTCCTTCCGTAGCTTTCTTCGAAAATCGCTTAAATACAGGTTAGGGGCATAACTCCTTAACTAACTCATCTATAACTTATTCTACTTTGAATTTCTTTTATTAGGTTGATTTCTTTAGAAATCGACCTATTGCAATCACTTCGTTTATCTATCTATGTATATAATGAAAATATTGTCATCACGATAACTCCCGAAATAATACTCCAAATCAAACCAAATTTGGACAGCGAACTTATACTGCAAATATCTTGGATGAGTTCCTTAACCAAGTTGCTCCGCTTTTTTTTTCTTTTTTTCCAAGTGGCAGCCACTCGAAAATTTCAAATCAGCATTAACCCATATTTCACTATCGTCCTAAAAATAGGACACCCTGCATATGTGATATTTATATAAATTATTTAGAATATTTTAATTCAAATTAAAGGCGATATATTATTTAAAAGTCCAATAGTAAATACATATGTGTCTTTATCGTTAGTTTAAATTAACGTTTAATATACTTTTTTTTTTTTTTTTAATGACGATTCTTGAAGATTTATTCATTACATACAATAAGCGACAAAAGAAAAAAAAAAAAGCCGTACTTGAATATTTTCCTTTTCACCTTCTTTTCCTTTTCACACAACTGCCAATCTTATCGTTTAAAAAGCAAATTTTCGAACACTTTTGTTATGTTGTCCTCCACATACACTTTAGCATTGGGTCCAGTGTTAAAAACAAAATGCAATTGTCAGAAAAACTATAATTTTAGAAATTATTTCAAAAATGGTAAGAATAAGGCAGTTAACGATGCCACAGAAAGTACTAATTTTTGGATGAAAATCAAAAAATATTTCAATACGTGAAATGGCAAAATAATTAAATGTTAACTAAATATTGGTAAAATGGTTTTCAGCAAAAAAAAAAAAAAAAAAAATTGGCCGTTTAAACTGGAAATTTGGCTTTAGGCGGCCTCGTTGCTCATCCAAGCAATGTAACCGAAAGTTAAAAAGCAAATGTTTAAAAAATCGATTTGTATCATGTTCAGAACTTAAAAAAGATTTTAAAAAAGTGTATAACAAAATACTTTCTTCAAAAGTAGTCCGGGAGCAATTAAACAAGGCAGGTTAAAAACCAGAAGGTTTGCAAAAAAAAAAAACATTATTAAGGACAAAAAAAAAAAAAAAAACTGACATCAGTTGACCAAAAATTTAAAAAAATTAGAAGTTAATTATCGGGCTGAACAGAATTTCTCTGATGAGTCAAGTTTAATTTATTGCGATTTCATGAAAAAAACTACTAGGACGGTAAAAATGGGACTGACTTAATGAAAACTGCTCTCTTAAAACAGTGACACATTCTTCGTAAATTATGGTACGGATAAGACTACTATATTATATAGTAGTCTTAGGTACGAAGATTCATTCTTTTTCAAAGAATCAGACAAATTTTCATGCTCAAAGGATCAATTAACTCAAAATAAAACACGGTGATTATAAAAGTGGCGCTTGACCGACTATTTTGGAGGTATTTCAGACTTTTCTTCAAACAGCATTTCAAGATGATAATGCACCTTGTTATACGGTGTATGTGGTACGTCAATTTAAATCAAATTGTTAAAATTACCAATCCATTCCCATGAGCACCTATAATTCTGTAAGTAATAATATCTTTTTTCACTCAAAGTTAAATCCCACAAAGAATATCGTATAATTTCTTCTTTATTAGACTTGGAAACAGTCCTAATCTCAATTCGCTCGAAAATGTTTAGTCATAAAAAGGCGCGGCGAGAAAGAGGAGGATTCGAAATGTGAAGCCTACAAATTTGCAAGAACTAGAAAAGTTATTTACAATATTTAGCACAGTGAAATTTTTGAGATTTATATCAAAAAATAGTACTTATAATACTATGCCACTGTGCATTAAAGCAGTAATTCCATATAAAAGTGGAATTAACCTAATGTAGAATATATATTTTTATTAAAAAATTGCTTAGATCTAACAAACAAATAGTTTTATTTCAAATATAAAAATATAACTTTTTTATTTCACATAATAAATCATAATAGATTACAAAGTGTATGGTTATTGCATTATGTTTAAAAAGAAAGTTTTATGTAGATTTTTATAAAGTACTTCGCAGAGTGTAATAAAGCAAATTGCGAATTATGAAATCGAAAGTGTACACAGGTATCGTTTCATTCCCTTGGTATTATGCAAACATAACAGTTTTATTTGTTTCAACCATTAATTTTAAAGTTATTGCAAATAAAAAAGGTATAAGTCATTTTTTGTGCAGTGCGGCTTATTTTTTATTTTATTTTATTTATTTATTTATTTATTTATTTTTTGTCGCTTAGTGTATTCAACACATTATTACTTTAAAAAGTTTTACGTTCAAGAATAACGAGCATATAAATTTATTGAGGTAATATTCTACACTTTTGTACTGGTAAAGCAATTATATAAAATATATATATAGATAGATAGTCTGTTTTCCTTATATTTCCGACTGTCCTAAACCATTGTCCTATTTTTTAGGAGAGCCTGTACCGATTAAGCTAATGAAAGGTTGGTAAGTTTTTTGATTTTGTGTGTGTACATAGGCTTAAAGAAACATATATTTAAGATTTTATAAAGAAAAAAAATATATTTTTTCAATGCGATAGGGGTTAAGCCGGATTTCATTGAATTTTGATGTAAATATAGACCACATAAGTGTCTAAATGTATTTTCTTAATGACCTTTGTCCGACATTTTTAACAAAGGGGCGAATATCTTAAGTTAAAGGAGGACACTTGAAATAGGGCTACGACTTGAAAATTTAAAATCACTATAATTTCCGAAATAATACTCCGAATTGAACTAAATTTGGACAGAGAACTTATCTTATAAATATCTTGGATAAATTTGTTAACCAAGTTGCTCCGCCATTTCGTTTTCAAGTGGAGGCCACTTGAAAATATCAAATTCACTGTTAAATGCACATTCCGAATTTGTTTGAATTTTAATGTATATATAGACCATATAAGGGTCTCAACCAAGTTTATTAATGAACTTTATCCGCCATTTTTAAAAATGTAGCGTGTATCTTAAACTAAGCAGGCCACTTGAAATCAGGCTACCCCTTGAAAATTTAAAATCACGATCACTTCCGAAATAATACTCCAAATCGAACCAAATCTGCACAGTGAACTTATCTTATAAATATCTTGGATGAGTTTGTTAATCAAATTGCTCAGTCATTTTGTTTTCAAGTGGAGGCCACATGAAATTTTCAAATTCACATTTTAAAAGCGTATTTAAGACCGGATTCGCTTGAATTTTGGTGTATACATTATACATAGACTACATAAGGGTCACAACCAAGTTTATTAATGAATTTTATCTGCCATTTTTAACAAAGTGCGTATGTTATAAACTAAGCGAGAAAGCTTAAAAGTAGTCTACCATTAGAAAATTTATAAACATAACTTTCTAAATTCTGATTCAATTCGAACTAAAGTTGGAGAATGATCTTATCCCACAATTATCTAGGATGAGTTCACTGGGCAACTTGTTCTGGCATGGCATTTTGTTTCCAAGTTGCAGCCACTTGAAATCACGCTGCCACTTGAAAATGAGCCATCACGATAACTTTTAAAATACTAAACTGATTCAAACAAAAATTGGATAGTGAACTTATGGTTGAAATATCTTGGATATAAGTTCGCTTGGTAACTTGATCTGCAATTTTATTTCCATGTAGCTGCCACTTGAAAATTTGTTATAATAATAAATTTTGTAATACTGAATCAATTCGCATCAAATTTGGGTAGTGGATTTATCATTCAAACGTCTCAGATAAGTTCGCTGGGCATCTCACTTCATTTTTTTTGTTTCCAAGTGGTAGCCACTTAAAATCACGGTGCCCCTTGAAAAATTTTTATTACGATAATTCTGAAGTACTGCATTAGTTTGAACTAAAGTTAGACAGTGAACTTAACATTCGCTGGGCAAGTTGCTTGCCATTTTCTTTCCAAGATGCAGACTGCAGACACTTAGATTGTCACTTGAAAATTTGTCATAACAATAATTTTTGAAACACTGCACTGATTCGAACCAAAGTTGGACAGTGAACTTATGCTTAAAATATCTTAGATGAATTTGCTGGGCAGCTTGCTCCATTATATTGTTTCCAAGTGGCAGCGAGTTGAAAATTTGTTATCACGATAACTTTTCAAATACTTACCAATTCAAACCAAAGTTGAAAAATGGATTTATCATTCAAATATCTATGATTATAATATCTATGGTTGTAAATAATTTATAACCTTCATTATAATATTTTATGCAATACTAAAGAATGGTGCTTAATCACAAATAAAAGATTATCATTTAAAAAGTTTCTAAATTCACATATAGTCAGCCTGTCCAAAGCCTATAAGTTCTATAATCTCATAAAACAAGTTTATCATGAAAACTCATATTTATGTTATGGATGAACAACGATTGAGAATCGCAAGGCTTTGGCAAGTTGTCAAATAGCCAATCATTAGTTTTAAAGAGGAAAGGAAAGTACAATATGAGTATCAGAGATGCCAAGCAATACTGCTTCTTTAAAGATTCTAGAATCTGATAAAGCAAGTTTAACGTGAATAGTAATATTTATGTTGTAGATGGGGAAGGATTGAAAGTTGTACACTAAGAAAGAAAGAAAAAAAAAAAAAAAAAAAAAAAAAAACACTGCAGAAAAATTGACTTACACCTTTTTCATTTGTAATAACTTCAAAACTAATGGTTGAAACAAATAAGACTGTCATGTTTGCATAATAACAAAGGCATGAAATGATACTTATGTATATTTTCGATTGAGTAATTTGCTTTATAACGCTTTAGAATGTTCTCAATAAAAATCTACAAAAAACTTTTTTTAAATAAACGTACCACAGACGCCCTTTAGCAAGGTGAATTATCATCTTGAAATGCTGCTGGCGGCTCACAGTGGATCGAACAATGTTAAAATACGAACATAGGCCCAAAAATCAACCTCTAAATAACTGATATTTTGCAGTGAAATAATTTAAAAGAATGTCTAAAAAATACAAATATATGGTTATTTCTTCAATTACACGAAGTTTTATTGTATATAAATAAGTTCGAAACGAAAACTTTCAGAAATAAGATTTTTCGATGAATTTCAGTGACTTCATTTGAATAGCCATCAAGTGGCACTTACGATAACTATGAAAAAATACGAAATAAAAATACTTTTAATAATGTCCTAATAAAAGTTTAAGGTACTTCTGCCAACATTTTGTTGGTTTTTTTATGTTGTGATTCACGCATGAAATGTGAATATAAAATTAACAACAAAATTAAATTTATAAGTTGCGTAACTTTTTTTGTCCAAAATTTCAAACACATTTTAGTACTCCCAAAAGTATGCATTTTAATCTGTGAAAAGGATTTGCGCCATAAATCGCCACTTTTAGAGTAAAATAAATTTTTATTCTGTTTACCCTCAAATTATCAATCGAGAAATTTATCTGAATAACTGTATTCATTAATGACAGAAAATATATTAAATTTTTTATCGTGAAAATATTATAGAATTTATATGATTAAAATAAATTTAATAAATCAGAAATTAATTTTTTTTTTTTTTTTTTAATATTTAATAAAATAATTAATTTTACTTTAATGGTACTGAAAAGTACCGTTGGACCCAAAAAAGGAGGGAAATGTAAATAGTTGCCGTGATATGTCATAAAATGTTAAAATTAAGTAAATGTTTAACGTTAAATAATCAAATGTTAAAACTAAATAATGTAATAACATATTACGATTTAAAGTAAAAGTTCCTGTGTTTCAGGAAAAAGTTCCTTCCTTTACACATTTCTTTTATTCGTTCTTATGCTTGAAATCAGGGGGTCAGATGTTAATAACAAGTGATGTAGCAAATCTTCGTTACAAGCTCTTCGATTTATTTTTCTCGTGTGGTATTCTCTGTATTTACGAAACTCATTATTTCGGGCTTCGCTAGCTTCTTCTGACAATTGTCCAATTGGAATAGAAAAATTTTCTATTATGTCTTTTCCATGAATCAATAGTTTGTGAACTGAAACTGGCATATAGTACCACACATATTTTGAGACACATTGTTTCGCTGTTTCCAGTGCAAATTTTCCAAATTTGTCTCCTAAATTTGCCTTCCAAAATTGTCCTCTTAAAAATAACAGAACCTAGAAACAACGTTTTTTAAAATTTCTTTGATAAGAATTCACTTTATTTGCTTATTTGTTTAAAAATTATTTCTGATAGCAAAATAAAACAAATAAAAAATCCAGTTCAATCAAAAAAATTCATTAATTATTGATCGCCTGCCTTCCATAAATCTTTAGTAAAATAAAGACAAAAGTAATTTTTTTAATAGAGTTTGTCAGTAAATGCCTGCATGAGTTTTCTATTGAAAAACTACATAAAAAAAAAAAAAAAAAAAAAGAAGCAGTAATCTAATGATATATTTATCATTGTGTGCTCAATTAATTGTGTTACAAATATAGATTTTCTTCCCGAAATTTTTATTTATTTTCTTTTATTCTCTTCTTTTATACAACATTTGTTTCTTTACCAGGTATGTTTCTAAATACCTATTTGCAGCAGAAAAATATGATACCGCTTAACCCCTTTATTAAACCATTTTTTCCTCAAATGGCACATTAAACTATTTTCACGAATAAAATTTGATGTAAAGTAAAAAATTCATTTAGCCTATTAGAAATAATTAATTTTACTTTTGGCATCTTATTCTCTTAGTCAATCGCATACTTCTCACAACCCATCGTATTAGCATAAGCAGGATTGTCACAAACAACTACTTTTTAATTTTTTTCCCACTAGAATTATCAAAATAATTTTCATAGTGATGTTTTTCCAGAAAAATGATACACAGGAATCATTATTTTAAAAAATTGGTGCCAGGTGAATAAAACGATAACGAATTTGGTGGGGAAAATATTCCCTCGGCCTTATAAAGGGTTAAAAAAAAGCATGAAATCGCTTTAACTATCATACATATATACATATTTAAATCGAAATGTGACAAAAAACATCATACATAGATAATAATAATACCATAACGTTCCTATGTTCGTCTCTGCCTATACTTCGATCCACTGTGCGGCTGGCGGAAAAGTCTAAGATACCTTCAAAATAGTTAGTCAAGCGTCACTTCTACAATGACGATGTTTTATTTCGAGTTAATTGATTCCTTGAACCTGAAAATTTGCCCGACTCCTTGAAAAGCTATGCACGTCCATGTCATAATACGAAGAATATGTCACTGTTTTAAGAGTGCAGTTTTCATTAAGTCGGTCACATTTTCATCGTCCTACTAGCTTTTTTTTCAGCTCAAAATAAATTAAACTTGACTCATCAGAGAAAACCAGTTCACTCCAATAATTAACTGATAATTTTATTAAATATTTGGTCAACTGAAGTCTTGTTTTTCTTTTAAATGTTTTTCCTTAGTAATGTTTTTTTTTTTTTTTTTTTTCCAGATCTTCTAGTTTTTAACCTGCTTTGTCTAATTGTTCCCACACAGTTTTTGAAACAGCCAAAGAATTTTCTATCTTCCTAAAAACCATTTCACCAATATTTCATTAACATTTAATTATTTTGCCATCTCATGTATTAAATTATTTTTTTGATTTTCATCTTAATGCTTTTTGTAGCATTGTTAATTTTTTTATCCTTGCCATTTTGGAAATACTTTCTAAAATAAAAATTTTCCTGACAATTTCATTTGTTTTTAACACTGAGCTTAATCTAAAATGTACCTTGAGGATGGTGTAGTAAAATCTGTTCGAAAATTTGCTTTCTAAATGATAAAATTGGCGGTTGCAGAAGAAGAAAAAAATTTTTTCCAAGTGAGGATTTTTTTTTTTCCCCCTCAGTGTATGGTTTTGACTGTCCGTTTGATTGCTGATCCCTCTGATTATTTTGAGGGAAAAAGGATAGAAAAAAATCAGAAATCCACTGAAAAGGGGCATCCCTGTGATGTAGAGTCGGGAGAATAAAACTGCAACTCTCAACTTAACTTCGTTGATAATCGATGTAGAAAAACGTAATAGGTATCATTCGACGCGGAACTGTGAGTAGTTTCAAAAAATGAACTGAAATTTTGAATTGGGGGTCGTCTACATATTGAAACGCGCACCAACTTTGATTTTTTCAATGGTAATGCCCCATTTTTATTTTATATTTGAATTCCTGGGATCGCGACAACACGAAAAAGTATATTGGTTGTGTATTTTACTTATTTTTTTACAGAGTTATAAGCGTTAAAAGTTTGTCATAAGTGCACAGTAAAAAAGGTTTATGTTTCTTTTGGAAAAATTGAATATTTAACTGTTCTGTAAAAATAAATGTATAAACTGATTTAATTAATGTAGGATAAATATGAAGGACTGGATTTTTTTTTTTTTTTTTTTAGAAGTTTAGACAAATTTTTAACAAGTTTTAATTTTTTATCAATGATGTAATCACCCTCATTATCAACAACTTTTTGCCATCTAGTGTGCAAGTTTTCAGTATCATACAACACCTAACCTTATTACCGACTGCCAAATCCCATGTTATCATTCGGTAGGGAAATTTGTTACCACAGTTAATCTTTGTTTATTTATTTTTCTTCGTTTTTGCATTCAGAAAAAACGGAATCATTAAATGAGCACTCTATTTTTAAATATGAAATTACTTTTTCTGAAAAATAAAATAAAAATAAAAATAAAATAACAAAATGAATGTACAGTAAATTAAAAGTGTGTGTATGCTCACAAAAATTATATCACAAACATACTCTGAGCAATCCTACATCAACAAAATAAAAAATTATGATAAATGCTCTTTAATTAATTAGATCTCTTTGAAAACCCCTTTAATAGAAATTCAAAAATAAAGCAGCTCTCTTCTACCACAGAGTCAAATGTGAAGTGAAATTCGCAGTGTTATTTGCTTATGTTAAGCAAAAACGCATATTAGCAGACGCTCTTTTTAATACACGTAAGAACATAAAGCTCAACAGCCCTAATATTTACATAACATTTCCTATAAGAAGATGAATGCCCTCTCCTTTCTTAAGTTCCACTTTAGCATCATTTCATGAGTCAGTTTCTTACTGGTGTTTAATTGTGCCACTCGTTTCAATTACAAAAACATCACTGAAGAAATGCTGGAGTAAATGAATGTTTTAAAATATTTATCTTAGTAAAAATACAATGTAAACAACACCTTATTTTGAAACTGAAAAAAAAATATTTGCTGTCTATCCGAAGAAATTGCTGATAAAGCATCTTTATATGATCACTACTGTGTAGTCTAGTATTGCTTTTTAAAGCAATTAAGCACATATGATAAAGAAAAGTATAAGTAAAGCAACAGTATTTTCCTATTTTTGTTCACTTACTTAGCTAATATATATATCTGCAACAATTTCCATTTTTCTTAAATTTTCTGGTAAATAACTTCACGGGCTAGGACTCCTTAGAAAGTCCGCACAGAGGGCATACCCTCTCCTCGTGTAGTGAATTGGTCGTAACACCAATACTTAAATATTCTGGTTAAGAATGATGAAATTATATAGAAAAAATCTTTATGCACTTTCTTTAAAAAAAAAAAAAAAAAAACAAGAGTTCATAAGTCTTCTAATTTTTGTAATAATTTTCCAGTTGCTTTTTAATTATTAAATCATGAAATATTCTTGAAAGTTAGGGAACATATAATTTATTGAATAGTGTGAATGCTTATTGTTATAATTTATATTAGTGATCTTTAGTTTGTAAATGACAGGTGCCTAGTGCTATTTTGAACTGTTCAAGTGAATTTTTTATAAAATCATTATCTTAAAGAAATGCAGGTAACATTTGTTTAGTATGTTTTGTGCTTGATTATTTTAATACAACTTACACATACATCCATATCTATCTCTCTAAATATGTGACATCATTAATTGAATTTAATATTTGAACAAAAGTTCCTATTTCATGTAGATCATATGCTGAATTTCTTTGCTTATAGAAATTTAAGTTTTCATCATTTATTCAAAGGTTATGAATTTTTTTTTTTTTTTTTTTAAATCCTTGAATCGAAATTTTATTGTTTCATATAATTATATAATAATGCAATATTTAAGTATATGAGAAATATTTTCAAACTATTTGACCTAGCTCTAATGTTTTTAGATAATACTAAAGCATTGTCAAATACAGATGAGAATACATATATAACGTTGAGTCGAACGTATGCCCTACTGTGAAAATCGTATTAATCTTATTTATACTTAAATTTACCTCTCGAATATTATTTAATTGTGAATTCAGCTTTTAAATTTTAAGAACAATATTTATCACTTCATGCTTACATTTATTTCATTTCTGAAACTTTCGTTTAATCGATTCTCTACTTTTAATTATTTCTTTTCAGTTTGTTCGTTTTGGCAACCGCCCGGACTTTTATTCGATTTGGATTTGATTTACATGTGGCCAGCACCTTTCACGAATTCCAATTTTCATTATGGTTAAGTTATTTTATCAGCCAATTTCCTTTTATCTTTCTTTCTTTTTTTATGCAAGATTGAAACTAGTGTTGTATATTGCTGAAAAGCTATACAATATTCGAAATCTTGCATTAATTGTTGACAGTACTGCTAGTTTCCTGATGAGATCGGTACTGGATTTCAGCATTTTTAACTCCATTTTTCCTTCATGCATTCCTTTTTATTTCAATAGTCATTTTGGTTAATTTCTTTCAATTCTTATCTTGTGTTGCATGAATTTACTGGACTAATGGATTAAGACAACTAACTCATAGTTTAGGTTTGAGTGATATACGTCATTTCTCTTCTGCGTAAGTACTTTAACATGTTTTTACTATTCAGTGAAATTTACTTAAATGGTAATTGTGACAATAAATTTATTCGTAATACATCTAATTATTAAATTCATTGTTGGTATTTTCATCTTTCTCTCATTTGCTGAGTATTGTAAAGGAATTAAATAATTTAATATATATATATATATAGCTTAAAATATTATAGTTAGACGTTGTCTTTTTGCATATTTGTGTCAAAACCTACTTAGCTAAATTTAATGCAGTTTTTTGTTTTATTTTCTTTTATAATTCAAAATTAACTACTTTGTTAAAAATATCCTAATTTTGACTGATGACTTAAAATGCTCTTCTTTCTTAAAAGTCCTGCTGCTCATTATAATTAAATCAATAAAAAAATATTTAACTTAATTTTTTCTCAAACATAAGAGTAAAATAAATGTACTAAAAGCAAGGCATTTTTATTATTAATATATATTGGGGAATGTCTCCGGTTGTGGGCACAGTTTTGATTTTGGCTTATAATTTTTGATAGAGTAGATATTGTGCAAATATAAATACCAATGGAAAGCTAGAACCCTTAGCTAACGTTTCATGAAGTATTTGTATTAATTCCGTCAACCAGAAAAAAATTATTACTAATTTTGTGAAGTGATTATTTTTTCAAAAAAAAATTTTGTACCCGGTTGTGGGCACGCTTGAAAAATCTGCTAAAAGTAGGAAAATAATAAGAAAAACCATCATAAATACAGAAAACAACAAAATTTATTCATTTTGTAAAGATTCAATGGCCGAAATAATAACAGAAAATGGCATTTTTCGAATTTTATTTGTTGTCTTCTTTCGTCCTCCAAATTAGAAGTGCAATGCTTGCAAGTAAAATAATTTGCATGTATATTAGCACACTTCAAACGCATTAGACGATCACACGCGTTGCATTTGATTGAGATGGCTCTTGTTAGGCATATTGGCAGGTGCTTCAAACAGATGACGCAGAAGTCGACATCGTCAGATTGTCGAGACTCCAATTTTTAGGGCGTTTGGCCGGTACTTTTCCTTACTTTCTCTAGGCTTCTTCTGGAGGGACTCAGATGCTGCGAGGAAGTCCATATTCTCGGGCAGTTGATTTTATGGATTTATTATAAACTAAGTAATCCTAAATGGCTTTAATCAGCGCATTTAATTGCATTTCTGTTTATCAGTATTTATTTATTTTTTCCTTCTGTAAATAATTGTCTGTTCATGAACTTACTTTATTTAAATAAAGTCATGATTAAGTGTTATAATATTTTTTTCCCTCTCTCATATAAAAATGAAATTAATTGCTTTTGAAATTTAGGCTACCCAAAAGGATGTTTTGAAATATTTCGAAAAATATAAGTTCACAGAATGTTTTTTTTTTTTTTTTTTTTTTTTTTTATTTATTGAATTATAAAGAAAAACATTCCATAAATAGATATTCTATAGTGGAAAATGAATACTAATATGTTCAAAACATTGAAAATACACAAATTAACATTCTATTCAAATAATGCTTGGCAATTAGCTAAAAACATGAATAAATTGTTACATAAGTAAGTTATAAATGATAATAATATAATTATTTTACACATACTATGTACAAGGGTCATACTTCCCACCCTTTTTTTATCAGGAGACTTTCCAGCATGAAAAATTTTCGCCTTTTTTGCTACCACTATTTTTGTACAGATATCTTTATAGTATTTTCATGGTAATTTTTTGAAGTTAGATAAAATGGAGATTATTGTATAAAAATAGTGGTGGCTAAATGGTGGAATTTTCTAATCTTTAAAGGTGTCCTAAATAAAAAGTGGGGAGTGCAACCCTTGGTTACATATATAATTCTATAGCATCCCTCCCAAAAAGGCTTTCTGGATCTATCCCTGCGTGGAGGAAGCATTATTCAACCTGGTCATTCATGCTAGCTAGGATCATTTTGGAAGGCATTTAATGTTACTACTATGTCTTTCAAGATAACTTTTTGCTGGCATTAAAACAAAGAGTGTGATGGCTTTAAAACAGGGATGGTGATGAAAATTTAATTAAGGTATGTATTCGGCATTTTTAAATTCATGTAATTAGTTATGTTTGCTCACATATTCTGAATTATGCTTTTATTTTTAGAATGTATAGATTTGTTTAGGCATCTGTTTGCATACTTTAACTCTTTATTAACCTAGTATATTTTCTATTTTAAATTTTGTAATAACTGTATATGGATATCTGAATTACTTTCATACGTATAGGAAGTATTATTCAACCTTGTCATTCATGCTAGCTAGTATCATTTTGCAAGGCATTTAATGTTACTACTATCCATCCAAGATGACTATTTGCTTGCTTTTAAAAGAAGAATGTTTAGAATTTGCTGTTGATGAAAATCAAAGTAAACAAATAAATTTATGCATTCTGCATTTTTATAAAAGTATGTAATTAATTATAAAAGTTGTCAACCATGTTCTGAATTATTCTTTTTATTTTTACTTTGCATATTTAAAAGATAACTTACACTCTGTGTATTAGTTATTACAATTTAAAATTCATGTGTGTATATATATTTAACAGGTGTGTTATGTATTGCAATTACATAAAAATATAATTGTCAAAGGAAAAAAAAAGTTTATTCATGATTTTGTTTTGTTGTCGATTGTGAAGAATTTCTCCTAGAAAGAATTTGAAAATCCTGCATGAATCATGCCTTCACTTCCTTGTAAAGTTTGCAATACAACAATACCTACCCTGTATTTGTGACTTTTAGAGAAAACCCTGAGAAACTTTGATATGCAGCAAACTGTAAGATTGAACACGTTATTTCCCATCTACCAGCTTTGACAGCATAACCTCTCAGCTATTGATCTTATGTTAAGTGTACATATGAGTGTAACAGTATTGCTGTGGTATGTAATCTTATGCATTTTGAGCTTCCTGCACAGACATATTTTGGTTTTACTGTACATTGAACATACATACGTACATAACACTTATTGCTGTGATATGGATTTTTGAGAAACATGCAAGGTAGGGGTTATCAATGAGTGAGATAGGGGAGTCATTTAAGTTTTTCCTCTTTGCTTCGTTTTCATGTACGCATAGTATAGGCATTTAAGTAATTGATACTATATGAAATTTGTGCTTAGTAAGGTAGGGATATCCAGTGATGCTCTATTTTGTTTTTATATATCCAAAGTAATCAGTGGTGCACCCACAGAGGGGCGGGGGGTGAGGGAGCCCTGGCTCCCCCCTTGGACTGACAAACCAAAAAATTATCACAACAAAGTTTGGAATAATTTATTTCAAAAGGGAAAATGTACTGCTGTATGAAATGAAAAGTACGTGTGGGCCAAAGAGTGAAACTTTTCTTCGATTTCCCATGAGAGTGTAAGCATGTAGATTATAGCAACCACATCCGAGTACATTTATTACAGAGAAACATAAAAACTGATACAATTATCCAATTATGGGTGTATTTTTTCATTTTTAATAAATAAGGCTAAAAATATGATATCAATGATAAATAATTCCCTTTCTATAATTTTTCAAAACTTAGAAAAATGCTTTCAAAATAAAGGCTGTGTCTAGAGAATGGGGGCATCTGGTGACTATATTGTAGATGCACAATATAATTTAGGCAATAACTCTGTGGTCATCCATTGGCAAGGATGTGCGATGTTGTAAACTGCACTGTTTATAACCGTAACGGAGATGCTATGAAGATATTTTTGTTAAGAAGCTGGTATAGCATGGAGAAAATATTACTCTAGCATGTCATGCCACCAGTCAAATTCACAGATGAAATTTCAACTTACAGATTTTTGAAGAATATTGCAGACTTTCTCTCTTCATTCCATGGATTGATAATTTCATCATTTACCTCCATGAAAATTTTTTTAAAGATGAAGAATTCGTACAACAAAGTAATTCATTGCAAAAACTCAATAGAACTGCATAACTTTAAGGACTTTTCCTACTGTGTTTGAATCTTTAAAAATTTAGGCCGCCCTTCTTGTATCAACAAGCAGTGTTGAGAGGTGAATCTTTACAATAAAGAGGTAAAAACTTATTTGTGTTGTGTTTGTATTTTGGGAGTAATGCCGATTGACTGCACTAGGTCCTAGGGCTGAGGGAAGGTGTCTTCCATGGGAGGTCTTTCTAAGGGAACCTAGCCCATATTTACTTAACTTTCGGAGAAAACCATGGAAAACTCTAATGGTTAGTTCGACAAGCATGACCTAGGATCGAACCTGGCACATCACGTCTCTACCAGCTATGAGCGCAGAACCTCTCGGCTGCTGGTGGGCCTAAAAACTTATTTGAGAAACAGTATGAGTGAAATTAGTCTGAATGGACTTACGTTAATGAACATTTACCGTGAAGTGGAAATTGGTCTAGACAAGATAATAAATGCTCTTGCTACAAAGAACAGGAGGCTGAACTTTGCTTTATGAATATAGGTACAGAACATAAATGAAATATATAAAAATATGTAATCATAAGGGCGTGGTTAAAAACAAGTATACAGTATAAGCAGAGTCCAGAACAAATATTTATCTAACAAATATTTCCATCTATTTCTTAATTTGTATTGTATAAATATCATCTACTAATTATTCTTCTAAATCATTTAATTATCTAGTAATTGAAATGGCCATCTTTTTATTGGAAAATTTATCTAGGAGTTATCTTCTCTGTAAAAAAATTTGTGAACTACTGCCCCCCCCCCCCCTTTGGAAAATTTCTCAGTGCGCCACTGAAAGTAATGGTTTTGTAAGCCTGATTAACTACTGAAGAAACATAGGATTGGATGTTGGGTGGAAGTTCTCTGTGGAAGTCTTTCTAAGGGGACATAGCTTGTAATAATGTGTTTTGGAGAAAAGCATGGAAAATTCTAAACAGCTAAGTTGATGAGCAAAACCTGTGATTGAACATGGCATTTCTTGTGTACCACTTCAAGAGCATAACCTCTCAGCAACCAATGGGCTTCTTGTGTGCCTAGCATACATATGTTTGCAACGGTGATTACTGCAGTCTATAATTTCATGTATTTTGAGCACAGTGAAGTATGGGTATTCAGTGATATTTCTCTTTTTATATTGTTTTCATGTATATGAAGCATACATACATGCATAATAAGTTATTGTTACTTACGAATTCTTGTTCATTTTAATATCATGTTCATACATAGCAAGGTAGCTATACTAGAGGTCTGCCCGGGGCTGAAATTCTCAATTGGTCTTGAGTTTAATATTTTTTCACATCCTCAAGCAAGGCTGGGCTCGGGCTAAATTTTTTTTATATACTTGGCCAAGCCTGGATAAAAAAAATTTTCGGCCTTGTCAACCCGGAACTTTTTTTCCACTTTCATCATCAATTAACAAATAAGGTAAATGATAAAATGTTTTCTTTAGTTATTTAGTTGTACATCGTTTCCACTACCACCAGTCTCTAGAAAAGTTGGTACACTTATTAATTAGAACAAAATCTATCTAACACCATAATTTTTAGTATAATAGAATAATTTAGTTCAAAAGATATTAAAGAAAAACTCAATTTTATCTATGCTGAGCAAACAGGCTGTTTCAAATCATGAAATGTAAAGGGGCACTGTAGTCGTCACAGAGAGAAAATTTGCTACAGTTAAAATTTTCAAAGCTGTTTGCACTATGAAAGAGCAAGCTGTTGTAAGTTCTAAAACGGCGATAAGGTGCCACTGAGCAGGACTTTGCTACGGTTAGAATTTCAAAAGATTATAACATGGTGAGCGAATAGGCTGTTTCAGATAGTGAAACGAGAAGAGGGCACCGCAGACGCTACCAAGCAGGAATTTACCACAGTTAAAATTTTCAATAAAGCAATTTGCACTATATGTCAATAAGCTGTTGTAGGTCCTGAAACAGGAAAAAGGCGCCACCGAGCGAGAGTTTTTTATGGTCGGATATTTCAAGGATTGCAAACCAATTGGTCACTGAAGGCGGCTAGTACATAAATATAAATAATAAAACATATGTAAAATATGCATTATATATTGATTGCAATCACAGGCATATGATTAATATATAATATGTGGTTAGTATCTTTTTTTTTAGCCGGCAGTTTTATTAAAAACTGGGTAAAATCCCAGTCTGCAGTGCCTCTTGGCACTTTGGTGACTTTTGCTGGCACAATCCACGCAAGCTCGTAGGCGTGATTTACTTTTCAAGATGGCAGCTGTTGACGTTGATGATTGTTTTTACACACAAATTAAATTGAAATTTTCGATCGTTCTGTAATTTTAAATACAAAAAACATCAACAAATGCCATTTTTAAATGTAAAATCACACCAACGAGCTAACATGAATTGCACCAACAAAAGTCGCATTCAATATAATAAAAATAAGAACTAAAATATATATTCTTAAAAGTAAAATATTTAAATTTTTTTCCCTTCTTTAGATTGCAGACGTTGGTTATTAACAAGTATGCTTGCTTCATGAGCATTAAAACTAAAAAAAAAAAAAAAACTGGATACCACATGTACAAAAATCTGAACTGCCGCGGTCAGCATACTCATTGCTGTATGCTTGTTTCGTGAGCATTAAAACCACAGAAAACATCACTGGATTAACTGGACTAATTCACAGGGCATGAATTAGCATATGCATGAAAATTTGTACAGCCATGGTCAATATCCTGATGTATGCTCGCATCGCAACCATTAAAATGAACCTTAAAAAAAAAAAAAAAAAAACACTGGATACCCATAATTTGCACTACATGAATCAGTAAATGCATGGAAATTTGTAGATCCGCAGTCAGTATCCCGATGTATAAATAAATAAATAAAAATAATAATCACTGAATGCACCTAAATCATGGTTCATGATTTAAAAAAATCTTACATATAATATGAAGTGTAGAAAATGCATGAAAAATCTATACTGTAGCAATGACTATCATGCCTCCCCTTCCCTCTTTTTTTTCTTTCTAAAGTGATTAAAAAATATATAAGATGCAGATTTTCAATTAATTTAATTTAAAATCGCCTCTGTTATGAAAGCAAAACCAACCAGCAAATTCTAACGCTCCTGTTAAGTGGCTAAGCCAATGAGACGGAAGTGCCGATAGGGTTACACAAGGAGAAGGAAGGAGGGCGAATTCCCACGACCATCCAATGGGCTTACCAGGTACAGCGCGTTATCGCCAGCTTGGGGATACCGGATTCTGGGATGAAACCAAAAAGGGATTTTGCTTGTTTCCAACATATTTAGTGATTATTTTGGTTTGCCAGAAAGGATAATATCTTATATATCCAGTAAAAGGGACTTAGGATATAATACGGAATTTTGCCATTGTGGCGAGTTTTTGAAAATATGAATAGGACAACAATGAACTAGGTTTTTTCCATATAGATTTTTTAGGTTAGATCCTAGATTTTTTCCAGAGCTTTTACAAAGTTTAATAATAGGTATCTGTGAGGTATTTATATCCGATGCTTAAAATATTTTTGTTAATATCTATGAAATTTCATGATTTTTGAAGAATATTATTTTTAAAAAATTGTCTTTTGTGTTGAATTTGTCCTTTAAGCAACCATAAAAGCCCTATCCCACTATGTTAAATTCATTAACTTAATGTACCTTTCTCTAAGAATTAGTGAAAAATAGTCAAATTTTTCATGGCAGTCAGAATAGCATGTTTCAGATACTTTAATAGACCATTTCTTTTTCTAATGAAACTAAAAAAATATTAATAATTACTTATTGAAAACCACTTTTAAATTAACATTTTTGGTAAAATTTCACTGCCTAAAATAAATAATTCTCAAGAAATCATTAAACCCCTGGTTAAAATACAATATAACCTAATATAAGTGTTAGAAAAATCTGTTCTAAAGTTTCATAGATATTTAAAAAATAGGAATATGAAGCTGAAAAGTCCCGTTTTTGATAAAAACTTATTTAAAAAAAAAAAAAAAAAAATTAAAATTCTAACATTAATTGTTATATACATAAACATGTTTGATACATCAAAACAGGAATAAACTACTACGTCAGAAACGTCAAAGAAAAATTATTGAGGTGCATACAGCTGTTTCGGTAGCCTAAAGTGTACCGTCTTCAGTGCATTCTTTTTGCACAGGGGTAAATTGGCAAAAGGGTGCTTTTGGCAGTATTGACAAAAGCAATTATCAAAATCTGGTAGATTATTGAAAGCAGAAAACGTAGGAGGCAGTGGCGGATTTAAGCCCCAAAAAAAACACTGACATTCACAATTGAATATTGCAATTGTAAATTTTTTATTGGTCTAGAATAACATTTTGAAAAGTCTTAGCCCCCCCAAAAGTTAAGTCCTGGATTCGCCACTGGTAGGAGGATTATCGGCTTATCGATCCAGGCAAAGTTGATAATGGAAAGTGGGGAATTTTCATCAAAGAACCTAAGCGAGTATAATGAAAAGAATCCATTATACTCGCTTTGGTACTGATTGATCTGTGATTTTTATATATGCATTTTTATAGCAATCGAGTTTTAGTGGGAGTTGCTTGTATTTTTAAATTTACCAATGTATCAGTCACACAAAATTATTTTTCGTGTTGAATAACACTGATAAATTTTAATGAAAAATACTACCCAATATATATATACTAAATTGTGCTTATCATTTATTATCATCATAAAATAACATTATACCCGGACTAATTTAGAAAAATTTTAAGGCTAAAATTTTTCTAATTTAAGACTACACACTGCACCAAAAAGATAGGAACAAAGGTTTTTTTTTTTTTTTCTTGAATATGATTCAAATATTTAATATGTTTTTGATATGATAATATTTTGTTATGATAATAAATGATCAGCACAATTTAGATAATGTTATTTTATGAAAAATTTAAAAAAACCCTTTGTTCCTATCTTTTTGCCGCGGAGTGTAGTCTTAAATTAGAAAAATTTTAGTCTTAAAACATTTCTAAATTAGTCTTAAAACAAAAATTAGTCCGGGAATAGTGTTATTTTATAATAATAATAAATGATAAGCACGATTTAGATAATGTTACTTTATGAAAAATCAAGGGAAAAACCCTTTGTTCCTATCTTTTTGTCACGGGGTGTATATATACATTGTTTTAAAATAGTATTACGAATCATTTTTATTATGTAAATTTCAGTTACTTTTAATTCACACAATTTAATAATAAAGGTAAAAAAAATCAAATGTTTAAAATTTTCCATAAACCAGTATTTAGATCCTTTGTGATTGCCTATTTATTAGCTAAAAGTGTTATTAAAAGATAAATAATAAGTTAAAAATAAACTCATGGAGTTAGTTTTACTTAAAAATTATCATTTTAAAATTTCTAGTTGTGATCTGCTACTATATTCTACTTAGTCTTGCCATAAGTTCTGTTACAACTTTTAGATTTGTAAATGAAAACAAACAAGAGCCCGCAGAAACCTGTCCTTTGACCAGTGTTTATGTTTTTTATATAGCTTTAAAATGCCACTCATTTCTTGTCCATCTTTTATTGCAGGAAAATTTAGCGAGACATTGAAAAGAACCGTCATGCAGTTATTGCTCTTCACAAGGCAGGTAAATCCAACTCTGAGATTTTCAAGTTGCTTAAATCTTCGGGTATAAACCGTATGTTTGTGTGGCACACCATAATCCGTTTCAGAGCAACCCAATCTGTCAAGAATAGGCCCCGACCAGGTCATCCTAGGTCTGTGAGGACGAAAAATGCCATCAAAGCTGTGGAAAATCAAATTCGGAGAAATCCACTCCGAAAACAGAAAATCATGTCCCGGGAGATGAATATTTCGCCAAGATCCATGTCCAGGATAATTAAAGAAGATCTTAAGATGAGTGCATATCGTAGAAAGACTGGACAAAGACTCACAGAGTCCCTAAAAAAAATTAGGGCTGAAAGAGCCAAAGTTCTTCTGAGCCGGTACGCTAATGCAGAGATGCCAAGTTTCAATAAGAGCTATCAGTAATCCGAGTCATACACTTATGCAATGTGGAGACGCTAACCACGTCACGGAATAATTTTTATACACAAGCCCACATATAATAATGAATTTCACTGTTTTTGTAAAAAAAAAAAAACACAAATACAGTAAAACCTCGATAAGTCGTCACTAAAGGGACCAAACATTTTTGACGACTTAAGCGGAGTGACGACTTAGGCGGAGTGGCGAATTTCGAAAAAAAAAAAAAATTTTTTTTTGAAATATACTATACTACATATTTTCATGAATTGCAGTAGGATTCGGTGACAAAAACAATATTTTCAGAAATCAGTACATGTAAATGAATGAGCGGAAGATAAAAAAAAATACAGTATAGTTACCATGGGCATTTTATTTTTTTGCTACAGGGTCGTACTGGCATGACAAAGAGGGCGCTGGCAATTTGAATAAAAAGGGCGCCAACAATCTAGATAAAAAGGGCGCCAGTTTACTACTAAACATTATTCAAGGTTATTATATGTAGTGGCCGAGAAGTTCTGCTCTCTAAATTGCAGGGCCGGCTCTAACGTTTTTGCCGCCGTAGGCAAACCACAAAAGTGCCGCCCCCTCCCCCCTTCAAGCTTTAAAAACTTTCAAATAAAAAAAAAATTACACACACACACACACACATATATATTATATATCGTAAAAACGATCTAATAGAATTGAGCTAAGTAAATAATACTCATATAATATTTACTACTCTTTTTTTTTTTTTTTTTTTTTTTAAGTTAAAACCACAAAATTTTTGAAACTAATACTAGTACAAACAATATTTTCTAAACAGCAAAGAGTAAAGAATGCTAGTAAAACATACAAAATTTTAACCTTAATAAAATAATCTCTTTCGAACCTTTTTTTCTACAAATCTCGAATAACTTCTTGCGTATCTAATTTGTTACTCGATTCATGTTCAATAGCAAACATTGCTAACCCATTGAGTCGATTTTGACTAGACATGGTTTTAAAGTATTTTTTTTATCATTTTTAGTTTAGAAAAAAAAAATCTTTCTCCGTTAGCAAAAGTTATGGGCAAGGTTAACAAAATTTTTAAAGCAATGCTTAAAATCGGCCCTAATGTTAAGGAAGGTAATGAATTTAAGGACGTCAACTGGACATTCTTTTTTTTCAAAAGTGAAGAAAATAAAGAATATTTTACCAGCCAATTTTAAAATGTTAAGATCAGAGGAATCACATGACAGATGAGGGTCATTATATATATTAATTTTCCAACTTCGCAATCATTCATTAACTACTAAGTTTAATAAATGGCTGCTGCAATGTACGTGAAATGCTCTGGAATTTAAAGATTTAATCCTTGATTGTACTCCGAATTTGTCGCCTCTCATATCTGAGCAATTTTCATAACCTTGACTCTCATATTTTATAATTTTAATCCAATTTTTTCCCCATCTCTTTTAATAAAACTTTAAGCAGTTCCTTACCAGTAGATCTTTCAACAGGAAGAAAACATTAAAATGTTCATTGAATTTGCATTGAAATTCTGATTGGCAATTGGAAGCATACCTTAACCAAAAATTTATCGCCCCCCCCATCCAATGCATTTGATGGACGTTATTGCATATAGTGCGACCACGTTTCCTACGACTAGCAGTGAGGTCGAGTCCAAAAGTTTGGAGGGATGCAAAATTGCCCGGAAGATAGTTATTTGGCAAGCATTCAGTTATTCTGTGTTCCCTTATCTGTTGTTTTAATAATCTGTTGTTTTAACCCCTATTTTAACACTGGACTCGTTCAATCCGCACTTGCGCAGAGGCTTCCATGGTCGCAACAAATGTGGTTAAAGAATAAATGAAGCATTGTTTTAAATGTGACATCACTGTTACCAATTCCAAATCAAATTTTGCCGTGTTTTTACGGACAACTAAAAATGTCCCTATCTTATGGCTGAGGATGTCTTAGGACGTTCTTTCATACTTAGGATATACTGATAATGCCCTGGGGAGAAAGGGTACCTCCAAATAGTTCCTACATGCCGAAGAACACTGCTAAAAGTGCCCACAATTGGCAAACTCTTGACAAAAAGAGCTTGTTAAGCCAGCGAGTGTGCATTTCTCCCTTCGCGTCGCGGCTGCATAAATAATAACTGTACATACTGTACAGAACTTAGAAATTTGTTTATTCTTGTCTGCACTTCAAATTATAGGAATGGGCAGAGAAGCCTGTAAATTCTTGTTGTATTTATTTACTTTTTTTTCTATTTATTTATTTTCTTCATTCAATAATCGAAGTACTTTAATTAATTATTTTTTGTAGTTCAGCTGGTTTTGCCGCCCCTACATTTTGCCGCCGTAGGCAGTTGCCTACCTTGCCTACCGCCTAGAGCCGGCCCTGCTAAATTGGTATAAGTAGTGTCGGTTTCGATCTCAGGTCTAAACGCTTGACCTAATCATACGAAGTTTTCCATAATTTTCTCCGAAACTTGTGTAAATATGGGAATAGGAGCTAAGACTCCTTAAAAAGACCTAATGGAAGACATTCCACGGAGAACTGGGATCCAAGTGCAATCAATCTTGCACCAATACCAAGGTGATTACAAAAAATTTTCTTCATACACGACCAGAGTTCTCAAAGGCTTTTAATATATTCCTTTTCCACCTTAGACAGCTTTCTTTTCTTTTTAACGCTTCACCAATGGAATATATCGTATTAAAAAGTCACTACATAAAATTTCTGATACATAAAAAACATAAACTTTCCTTCGTGAGAAGAGAACACTGTACTCGATCCCTCTAGCTAACATCCCATTAAAGAAAAATGCCATGCCCACTTCGATTTGAATATTTTAAAATATGCGCTCGAGCATGAAATTAAAATCATTACTCCAGCTCTCACAGTTAAGTTTACAGTGATAAATTTTTTATATAACAAAACCGATAATTTTTAAATTGCATCATAATTTTTTAGAGTAAAAACCATAAATAATGTTGTTTCGATGACTATATCTATAGAAATTGTGGTTTAAAACATATTCAAACTAGTTGGCATAGGTGGACTCTGCTCAGTTCCCCATCATATTTATGTTCTCAGAAATTTCTAGTGCGAGACATATTATAATCATGCTAAAAGAAATGAATTTGACCAAAGCTTGATACAGTGACAGAACGAAATCCCCGCCTAATAGGCTATCCACCGTTCACTTCGATATATTTATCTTATTCTAATCTATTAATTTATTTTATCAGGGTCGATTCCGTTGTTTAGTTTTCATGCTACTATTTCCAATGCAATAATCCTCAAAATTCATATTTATATGAAAAATTTACAATTCCGCTATGTTGATAAAATCGTAAATTACGAATATTTTACGAAATTTTCCTAGTAGAATATTTGTATTTAATTATGTTCAAACAAATAGCATAAACGTAATTTTAAAGTTGTCTAATGTATTTAGGATCCTCAAAATGGAAGTTTGTGCTCAATTTTGTCTTATTCTGACATGTTAAGTAAATCGTAAATTCCAAATAACTTACGAATTTTTTAATTGGAAAAATCATAGTCTATGATATTCATGCCAGTATCCTAAATAATATTTCGAAAGTGGTCTGACATCTTTACAATGAAAATATCCCTCAAGATTGACGTTTATGTGAAATTTTCTCTATTCTGCCATGTTAAGAAATTCGTAAATTTCCAATAACTTACGAAATCTTTATATTGGAAAATTTATAGTCCTTAATATTCATGCCCGTGTCCTAAATATTTCAAAAGAAGTCTGACATCTTTACGATGAAAATATCTCTCAAAATTGACGTTTATGTGAAATTTTGCCCTATACTGCCATGTTAAGAAATTCGTAAATTTCCAATAACTTGCGAAATTTTCAAAGTAGCATATTTAGAGTTACTGATGTTCATTCCGGCATCAAAACGGATATTTTAAAACTGGTCTGATCTTTTTACAGTAAAAAGTTTCCATTTAATGCACGTTTAAGTGAATTTTTGTCCTATTCTCCCATGTTAAGAAAATCGTAAATTTCTAATAACTTACGAGTTTTTTAAATTCGAATGTTGCAAATGAATAGGGTTCTTGACAGTGTCGAAAGTAATATTTTAAAACTAATCTGACCTCTCTGCGACAATTTGTTCTTGAGATATCGTGTACGCAGACTAACAAACTAACGGACTGACCCACTAACAGACTAACACACTAACAGACACCCTACAGACAGACACCATAGAAATTTTGTCATTTTCGGATTCCTCACACCTGAAAACGTGTAGAAAAGTCAAAAAACCGAGGTCGAAAATTTTCACGATTACCTAAGTTCCCCATACCTATAGTATGATGGGGAACTAAAAATGGACAATGAGCAAAGAAAGAGTTGCTGGAATTAAAGCCGATTGACTGCACTAGGATCCTAGGCCTGAGGGAGAGTGTCCTCCATTGGGGTCTTTCTAAGGATGAAATACGTATTTAAGTTTTTTTTTGAGAAAACCACAGAAAATTCGAAAGACTAGACCGACAAGCGCAACCTGGGATCGAACCTGGCACCTCACACCTACCAGCTTTGAGCGCAAAACTACTGGTAGGCCACAAGGAAAGGAAGAATGAAGTCACAGAAAAATTAAGAAAAAAAATTAAGCATTTTTCACGTAAGCTATTTCACAATCAACAAATATTGCTCGCAGATTATTGTAAACAACAGAATGTCATAAGAAATTATTAGAATGTGTTTTATATTATTTATATTATTTTTTATATTATTTATTTCATTATAATAAAGAAATTATGATTCAGAAGTATACAGGAGTGTTGTGAGTCTAACTTAAAAGAAAATAAATTAATAATTTAAATGCATCAAAGAATTATATAATGGCATTTGTATGAAAGATAAACTTGATAATGATATGAGATATAGATATGACCATATTATAATTTTAAAAAATGAGAGAGGGGAAAAAAAAAAATAAATAAACGAACACTGCACAAACTAAGCGCCCGATATGCCAGTAACGCAAGTTCAAGTAGGCCACGATCTAGAACAGCAAATTGTATCAGATCAGTTGCCCAAATTAAAAAGAAAAAAATTTTAACAAATGTACAGACAATTAACATATCATATGAGCTGTAGAGTATAAGCGAAATATGTATATTATTTTATTTTATTTCAAAGCATATGTCAAGTTTTTATTAAAGCTTCATAAAAAGTTAATGTAGGGAGCATATAATTCCAATCTACAGGACTACAAGTGTGAAATAAAAAAAATTATCACAATTTTGGAAGAATTCAAATACATAATCTCTATCTCTCCACATTCCTGCACTTCAACAAATAATAATAAAATTATAAAAATAATAATGAATAATCATACCTTGGATTATTTTTCCCAAAATGAAAATTCTTGTATTTCACATGGCTTGGCTGATACCATTCAGATAATTCCACCTTCACTTTTTCACGTTACATTATATAGAATTAAAGATGTGCAGGTTTCACAGTGAATGTCCCTCCCCCATCTTCAGCTATTCGTTAAAAAAAAAAAAAATTGAAGCACGTGTTTTCCCAGTAGTAGAAAAAAGATTATTAGTATTTCTGTTCTGGATTTCTTTGAAATGCGTAAACGTATTATCTATCACCATAATAGTTATTGAAAAAGACTTCGTATGTAAATGTACTATAACTATAATCATTTAGGTGACAAAAAGGGGAACACATCAACTGCGCTCACATTAATCCCCCTATTGTTGAAAAAGCCGCCTCAACTGTGCCCACATCGAAAATTACTGATAACGTTCATTGTCATCCTCTCAGCCCAAAGTGTATACTAATCTGTAGGTTAGATATGCTTTTCTCAGCCCCAGCTGTACACCGAGAAGTAACTAAGAATAATTTCTAGAAAGGAAAGGCTTTTTTATGTACTTGTTTTGTTTACTTTGAAGGATAAGGCGAGGTACAGTTCGTTCAAAGATGGAATTTACATTCACGGAGAAAAAAAAAAAAAAAGATATAAAAGGCACTTTTTTTCATATTGTATTCAGTATTAATTTTCAGTTTATTTTTATAAAGACGCTATATTTTTAAAAATTTTACATGCATCTTTATTAGAGATGTACCGCATGTGTTTCACTAAACATGCAAATCACCCTGTTTAGTGGAACATGCAAGATACCCTGTTAACTGTTGTCCTAAAAACCTTTTTTCATATCATTTTTCAAAGTTTAAAAAACATTTATATTGCCTATTAATTATGAGGAGAGCTTATTTTCGTTTTAAATGAATAGCGTTTAGTGCTATGTATAAGTTAAGTTTAATTTGAAAAATATAAACAATACAATGTATTGGTTTAGTATAATATTTAAGGATAAGTTTTATTAAAATAACTTTACTTAAAGATATAACTTACTTTTATCCTTTATTCAAGCAAATAACTTATCTTTTTCTATTTTTAAATACATTTGATATTATACTTCTTTATTTAATTCATATAGGATAAAATTATAATCTTTGTTTACATTCTTTGAACACATCGTTCAGGCCAGTTGAATTCCAATATGGCGATACTTACTTTTGTGGCCCATAGATGGCGTACGTATTCAGCGTCGTCCGTTGTCACGGTAACGGATTACGTACGATGGGCGTGTTTTTGGATCGCCTGGAAGGGAGAAATGTGTAGCCTGGTGATTGGCTGTTCTGGAATCCGGTGATAATTGTATATAAGGATGTCTTACATAGGTTTATTCTCTCTTGCTTATAATTTTCGTTTTGTAATTACGATGATTTGAAAAATTTAAATACGTTTTCAAGTATTTTTTAGTTTGCCTCAAAGTATGAGGGCATGTTTCTGTTTAATTAAGTTGCAGTATATATATTAATGTTATTTGAAGGCCAGCATCCTTTTTGTGCTAATGCTGGGCAATGAAAGCATTAATTCTACTTATAAGCAGTTAGTTTGGGTAAATAGTTTTTCCCTCATGGCAAGTTTTTCTAACTATCACTAGCAAAGTCTATATTTTCTGTTAAGTTTTAAATTTTTGTTAAGTTTGAAACTTCTTGTTAAGTTTGAATAAATATTGTTATGGATGTTAAACTCTGTTTTATTTAAAAACTGCACACTATGCCTTGTTACATAAAAGTATGAGCCAAATATTCCACTGCAATCTCTGGATATATTTTTTAACATGTTAAGACAGTTAAACTTAGTCTTCATGAGAACATAGGTTATGGGCATGTCATTTGGCCTTACCTTGTTTACAGTTTAGATGTGCAGTATATTTTTACAATGGCTATGAGTTTAACTCCTTCTATTGAAAAATTAAATGCTAGTAATTATATTACTTGGCAGAAAGATATTCGTTTTATTCTTATAAGAGATAACTGCTGGGAATTGGTTGCTAAAAGAGAAACTTTGCCAGAGGATGATGGAAAACCGGAAACTACTAAGCTTATTACAGATTTTAAGCATAGGTCAAGACTTGCACTGTCTACTATATATTTGCATATATCTCCTGAAGTTCGATGTATTATAGAAAATTGTAATGACCCGGTTGAAGCATGGGAGGCTTTAAAGAAAAATTTCTTGTCAGATTCACGTGCAAGACATATTCAATTATTTACGGAATTTGTTAAATGTGACATGCTACAAAATGAGTCTGTAACTGCCTATGTAAATAGATTGAGTCGTACAATTGAGTTGTTGAGAGAAATGGGTCGTCCAATGGAAGACATATATTGTTGCTATCAGCTTCTACGACATCTCCCGAAGAAGTTTAATTCTGTGGTTCAAGATATGATGCGATGGAAGTCAGATGAGTTCAAGTTCACTACTTTGGTGTCCGAATTAACGTCTGAGGAAATCCGTTTGCAGTTACAGAAAGATGATGAGCAGCTGGTAGAAGTTCAAAATATTCAATATAAAGGTAAACAAAAGTTTTATAAACCTTTATTATGTTTCAATTGTAATAAACCAGGTCACTTTAAGAAAGACTGTTTAAATAAGAACTTTAATGCAAATTTTAATAGAAATTCTAATGTTAAATCAAATGTAAATCCTAAGTTTAAATCTAAAAATGTTAAATCCCAAAGGAAGATTGCTTGCTCTGTCAATTCGGTCAATGAACCTTCATATTATATTGCACAGGTTAATTTTAGTGATGTTGGTGGCGATAATCTTTGGATTTTTGATACGGCCGCGAGTCATCACTGTTGTCGCAATAAAAACCTGTTTTCTGAATATTGTCCTGTAGAAGGTGAAAATTTGAAGGTGGCCATTGATGGAGTAAGTTTTCCGATTGTTGGGAAAGGTGTAGTTAAATTGAAATTTGGTAATAATGATGTATATCTTAAAGATGTTTTGTTTTCCCCTGAATTGAGGAAAAATTTAATTTCTGGTGCAAAATTGGACTTTAATGGTGCCAAGTTCACTGGAGGTGGTGGTAGAGTAAATGTTTTCGACAAGTTTGATAAACCTCTTTTTTATGCCAAACTTAAAAATGGTCTTTACTATGCCTATGCCAAGTGTTTAAAAGTGAATGGGGGGCTACCTGATGAACCTGTTGTAGCTAATTTAACTGACTTAGAGGACTGGCATTCTCGTTTCGCTCATATTAGTCCGGAACTTATAGTCAAAACTAGTAAGCACAATGGTGTGAAAGGGCTACCTAAGCTTAAATTTAAAAAGTTTTCGTGTGAACCTTGTCGGGTAAGTAAACAAAATCGTGTTTCTTTTAAGTCGGTTGATTCTGTTCATGGCATTAAATCACCCTTGGAGAAAGTGTACATGGACGTTTGGGGTCCAATTCCAATTTTGGGAAAAAGGGGGGAAAAATTTTTTCTTTCGATAATTGATGGTTTTTCACGTAAAGTGACTTTATACCCAATGAAGGATAAGTCACAGGTGTTTAGTATTTTTGAAAGGCACATTGCCAGAGCTGAGCTTAGTCTTGGAAAGAAGTTGAAAACTATTAGGACAGATAATGGTTCTGAGTTTGAGAACGAGAGCTTCCGTGACTTTTGCAATAAAAGGGGGGTTGCTCACGAGCTAACAAACACCTATACACCAGAAGAAAATGGTGTTTGTGAAAGGCTCAATCAAACAGTTCTAAATTGTACTCGTGCTATTCTGTCCGATAGTGGACTTCCTTTTTCTTTTTGGCCAGATGCTGTGCTTTATTTTAGTTACACTTGGAATCGTGTGATTCATAAAAACCAGGAAAAAACTCCTCTTGAACTTTATACTGGAAGAAAACCTTCGGTTAGACACCTGAAGCCTTTTGGTTTAGTAGTGTATGTCGGAGTCCCTAAACAGAGACGCGACCACAAACTTATGTCAAAGGCAAAAAAGGGAGTAATCGTCGGTTACGCTCTTCGTACAAAAGGATATAGAGTCTGGATAGAAAATGAGGATAGGGTCGTCGAGACTGTAAATTTAACTTTCTCCGATCGTATTTTTAATCAGCACAGTGGGGCGGTGATGGGCCCTTCGTTGGAAGAGTTGGGTCAGTCTCCAAATAGTCCGGTTGATTGTGGTGGTTCCGATCCCGTAGACATTGTGTTTGGAGGGGGGCCTGATGATTCCGACGGGGAGTCTGTCGCTGAACTACCTGATACTAATGACTCTTGTTCTAAAATTGTTTGGAGGAGAAAGCCAGTACCGAGACCTCATGGTGATAGGACAGATATATATTATTACCCTAACGATAAAACTACTAGGTTGAGATCTTTAAATGAGGTTAAGAGTTATTGTGAACGTAATAATATTGTTTTCGAACCTTCCTTGTTTGATTTCTCTGGTAGTAATAAATTTGAAGGGGTGGTTAATTCAAATGATCCTGTTTCTAACCATGTTAAAAAGGAAACCTGACTAGAACTTTCTGTACCTAGAACTTATAAACAAGCTATGAAGTCACCTCAAAATTCTGAATGGGTTAAAGCTATGGATGAGGAAATTTCAAATATGAGTCAGCGTAAAGTATGGCATTTAGTCCCTTTACCTGATGGGAAATCTTTACTAGGTAACAGATGGGTTTATACCATTAAAAAGGATGAGAGTGGGAATATAGCTAGGTTTAAAGCTAGGCTCGTCGCTCAGGGGTACTACCAAATTCGGGGGGATACCTACGACGAAACATTCTCTCCAGTGGTAAATTTTTCTGTTATTCGTTTTTTCTTTTCCCTGTTAGTTTCCTGTCTTAAGTGGCAAAACATTCAGTGTGACATTAAATGTGCATATTTATACGCTCCTCTTAAAGAAGAGATTTATATGTCACAACCGCTTGGTTATATTGTTCCTGGTGAGGAAAATTTAGTTTGCAAATTAGACCGTGCTCTGTATGGTTTACATCAGAGTGGTCGTTTGTGGTTTTTCGAATTAAATAAGGTTCTTTTAAGTTTAGGTTTTCTTAAGTTTAACTGGTGTAATTGTTCATATTATTTTGAGGACTTTATAGTTTTATTAGTCTATGTCGACGACATAGTTATTTTTGGAAAAACTCGGGCTCAAATTGATTCCATAATTGAACTTTTGGGGGGAAAATTTGATCTTAAAATTTTGGGTAAAACGAAGAAATTATTGGGTGTTGAGTTTAGCTATGATAACGATGCTGTTCAAATTTATCAGGCATTGTACATAGATGAAGTTTATAAAAGGTTTAACTCATTTAAAATACCATATACTTCTTTACCTATTATAAAAGGGTTAAAATATTCAAAAAGGGATTGTCCAAGCAATAAGGCTGAAATGGAAGAAGTCGCAAGATTACCATATAGGAATATCTTGGGTTGCCTTTCATTTTTAGCTAGTAGGACTAGACCAGATATAGCCTATGCTGTGAATATTTTTAGCCAGTTTCAAAATTCTCCAGGTTTAACCCATTGGAATGGTTTGCTTAAATTACTTGGTTACGTTTCGGGTACCAAGAATTTAAAATTAAATTTAAATTGTAAAAATTCTAGTTTAGTCGCTTTCTCTGATGCTGATTTTGCTATGAACAGAGACGACTTTATTTCAATGGGGGGTCAAATAATATTTTTAGATAATAGTCCAATTTCATGGCGAACTTTTAAGGAAAAAGGGGTAAGTCTTTCCACAATGGAAAGTGAATTTGTTTCAATGTGTGAATGTGTGAAAGAACTTATGTGGTTCAATCGTATTTTGGAGGATTGTATTGAATTTAATTTAATCTCCGAAAAATACTCTTTACCAACCCTTTTTGCCGATAATATGTCAGCTATTGAATTTACGAAATCGCCTATAGAGAATAATAGGTCGAAGCACATAAATGTGAAATTATTCTTTATTCGCGAGTGGCTTTTTGAGGATAAATTTGAATTAAAATATGTTAAATCTAAATCTAACTTGGCGGATCCCTTTACAAAGCCACTTACTAAAAGTGACTTGCTTAATTTTGTAAATAAAATATTTGTATAGTAAATTTGTAAGAAAAATACCTGTAAATTTCATATATATATATATATAGTAAAAATTGTAGTTTATAAAGTATAAATTTTGGATATGTATCCTTATTTGAAGTTTTTGAGGTGCAGAATATTTTGGATGTTTTCTTCTGATCTTCATTGCTTTGTCATTGTAAAGAAAGTTTTTTTACTTAGGATGAGTGTAAACGTGGCCACGAATGTTTGAGTTATGTGATTGTTATAATTGTTTAACTAATCTTTTATTGTTTTCAGTAATGAGGTGATGAAGATAACAAAATTTCTTAATGCATCATTTTGATATATTATTAATATATATTCTTTTTCTATCTTTATAGTAGATTTATTCAGTGTTTTGGATGAACTGTTCTGTTATGGTGGACTTTAGCGGGTATTGATGGATTGCCTCTGTATAAGAAGATAAATGTGATATTGTTATACTGTTTTTTTTATATTTTTTTTTATCTTTTGTTAATGCTAGTGATGGTTAATGTTTCAAAATGATATGATGGGGGGCATTGTTGTCCTAAAAACCTTTTTTCATATCATTTTTCAAAGTTTAAAAAACATTTATATTGCCTATTAATTATGAGGAGAGCTTATTTTCGTTTTAAATGAATAGCGTTTAGTGCTATGTATAAGTTAAGTTTAATTTGAAAAATATAAACAATACAATGTATTGGTTTAGTATAATATTTAAGGATAAGTTTTATTAAAATAACTTTACTTAAAGATATAACTTACTTTTATCCTTTATTCAAGCAAATAACTTATCTTTTTCTATTTTTAAATACATTTGATATTATACTTCTTTATTTAATTCATATAGGATAAAATTATAATCTTTGTTTACATTCTTTGAACACATCGTTCAGGCCAGTTGAATTCCAATATGGCGATACTTACTTTTGTGGCCCATAGATGGCGTACGTATTCAGCGTCGTCCGTTGTCACGGTAACGGATTACGTACGATGGGCGTGTTTTTGGATCGCCTGGAAGGGAGAAATGTGTAGCCTGGTGATTGGCTGTTCTGGAATCCGGTGATAATTGTATATAAGGATGTCTTACATAGGTTTATTCTCTCTTGCTTATAATTTTCGTTTTGTAATTACGATGATTTGAAAAATTTAAATACGTTTTCAAGTATTTTTTAGTTTGCCTCAAAGTATGAGGGCATGTTTCTGTTTAATTAAGTTGCAGTATATATATTAATGTTATTTGAAGGCCAGCATCCTTTTTGTGCTAATGCTGGGCAATGAAAGCATTAATTCTACTTATAAGCAGTTAGTTTGGGTAAATAGTTTTTCCCTCATGGCAAGTTTTTCTAACTATCACTAGCAAAGTCTATATTTTCTGTTAAGTTTTAAATTTTTGTTAAGTTTGAAACTTCTTGTTAAGTTTGAATAAATATTGTTATGGATGTTAAACTCTGTTTTATTTAAAAACTGCACACTATGCCTTGTTACATAAAAGTATGAGCCAAATATTCCACTGCAATCTCTGGATATATTTTTTAACATGTTAAGACAGTTAAACTTAGTCTTCATGAGAACATTAACCCTTTAACGATCGTTGGTTTCGCAGCAAAACCAAACATTTGGCATAATTTAAGAATTTTTATGCAGCAGTTTTTTTTAACTTCTCCCCCTTGTTTTAATCAGGTTTTAAACTTTTGTTCCTTTTCTGTCTGTAGATATCAGCACTATTCCAAAATTTAACAAATAATGCTTCACTAGAAGCTAATTGCATAAGTGACTTGAAGTTTCTTTGTGTGCGCGAGTGCGAATTGCTGGTTTGATGATGCACTAATGTCTCGTTTTTTTCATTTAATGAAAAGCTGGACTATTATTTTCACCCGAAACAACTTTTACGAGTTTTTGTAGTCGATAATGCTTACTTACAAAGTGTTTTATTTATTAAATTAAATATTATTTGAATTTAATAAGGTTAACTTATAGATGTTTCAAACCAAATATTTCTCAAAAAAGAACAATGCGATTTTTTTTTTTAATATTTATGATCAGCTACGCGTCTAAAAGCCATTTTTAAAATTAGTTTAGTAATTTTTTAAATAAATTAAGTAGTGAACGTTAAAGGGTTAAGCATTCTATATTAATTGTTATTCTTGATAGGGTTTGAGGGGGATTAGGATACATGTTTTTTCATCCATTTTTAGAGAAAATTTAAGAATATGTGCACCTCACTAAGGCTAAAAGGCGTGCTGGTTAGTATTTCATGAGCATTTAATATTAGTTTGTAAAGCAATTTTTGTCGTTTATAAAAACATTAAAAAGAGGGCTCCTTTTATGCCTGATCGGGCGCATATGGTGTTAATTCTACATTATTGATAGGGGCGCAGTTTTTATTTATTGATTTTATTTCATTTATATAAATAATTTTAGTGGAGAAATAAATACATGTACCATCCGGTAGATGTAAAAGGCGCCCTGTTTTGTATTTTTTATTTATTTATTTATTTTTTCAAAAGTAATTTTTTAGTTCATTTTTATAAGGAGGCTACATATAAAATTGTTGAAAACAGGGCGCCTTTTATGCCTAGCGGGGCGCATGTAATGTTATTACTAACGTTACGATATACTTTATATTAAGCACTAAATTTTTTCTTTTTTACATATTTGTAGTGTTTAAATTATATATGCGTACTCACTGAATATAAAAGGCGCCCTGTTTCGTATTTATTTAAAAAATAGTTTTTCAGTTCATTTTTATAAGATGTTACATATAAAACTGTTGAAAACAGGGTGCCTTTTATGCCTAGCGGGGCGCATATAGTGTTATCGCTAAAGTTACGATATATTTAACTTACGATATATATATATAGCACTTAAAATTTCTTTTGCATATTTGAAGTGTTTAATATATATATATAGGCCAAGTGCACCTCACTAAGGCTAAAAGGCGTCCCGTTTAAAACAGGACAGGGTGCCTTAAAAACAGGACGCTTTTTTTATCTAGAGGGGCGCATATGGTGTTATTTCGACTTTACTATATTATTTACAGGCGCTTTTTTTTTTTTAATTGTATTTAGTATTAGTTTTCAGCTTATTTTTATAAAGATGCTATATATTTATTTATTTTAACATACATTTTGATTAGAGAGGCACACGTATGTGTTTCGCTAAACATGCAAGTCGCCCTGTTTTGTGGAACATGCAAGATACCCTGTTTTCTGTATTATTTGTTATTCTTGATATTGCCAGAACATGTTTTTCTTTTTTTTTTTTTTTAAAATCCATGTTTTGATAAAATTTAAGAATATGTGCACCTCACTAAAAGGCGTGTTGTTTAGTATTTCATGAAATATTTGTTTGTAAGCAATTTTTGTTGTTTATAAAAACGTTAAAAAGAGGGCTCCTTTTATGCCAGATCGGTCGCATATGGTGTTATTTCTACGTCATTGATAGGGGCACAGTTTTTATTTATTGATTTTATTTCATTCATATAAATAATTTTGGTGATGAAATAAATACATGTACCATCCTGTAAATGTAAAAGGCGCTCTGTTTTGTATTTTTTTTTTTTTTTTAAATAGTTTTTTAGTTCATTTTTATAAGGAGGCTACATATAAAATTCTTAAAAATTGCCTTTTATGCCTAGCGGGGCGCTTATAGTGTTATCACTAAAGTTACTATATATTTTATTGGGCGATATGCGCTAAAATTTGTTTTACATATTTGTAGTGTGTAAAATATATGTACTCACTGAATATAAAAGGCGTCATGTTTCGTATTTGTATTTAGTAATAGTTTTTAGTTGATTTTTATAATAACGCTACGTGTATTAAAACTATAATTTGATTAATGGTGTTCACATATGTATTCCACTGAACATGCAAGGTGCTTAATTTGTTGAAACATACAAGTTTGCTCTTTAGTGGAGAATGCAAGGCGCCCTCTTTAGTGGAACTTACAAAACGCCTTTTACTTAGTCTTCTGAGTGCCTAGTGTAATAGGGCGCACATGAACATATTCAAGAACTCGCATTCTTCCTTTATAATACGTACAAGTAGGCATTCAGATAAAGAAGTTTCAGGATTGCTTTTGAGAATAAATTCTATCGAAATATTTCCTTCAATTTTAAACAAAAACCATTATAATTTTACAGTGTTGCAGGAAAAAAAAAAAATCAATTTTTACATAAAAAAAAAAAAAAAAGGTCCTCGGCGAAGGGCGCACCGGGCATTTGCCTCGTTGCCCGGTGGGCCAGTACGAGCCTGTTTTGCTACATTAAAATAACCCAACAGTGTAGATTGATGAAGGTGCTGGCTACTGGAAATAACTTTCTTTTCTAATACAGTTAAGGCTTTAAATTCTTCGTCTGTTGTACCTTGAATGGATGCAAGGTACTCTCGAACTTTCTCCAGGGCTTCAATTGCTTCCGTCTTGTTGGGTGGGGTTTTATCCACATTCTCGACATCGCTATCCTCACTTGAACTGTTTTCTTTTTCTTTTAAAAATTCAGATGTCAAATCTTTTACAGTCGCTTGTGAGCAGATTGCAATGTCGTTATCAATGTTGACAAAAGCATTAACGTCATTGACCCTGCACCCTTTTTCATTTGCGATTTGCAGCAAAGTCTCTAATGGTTCCACGTCGATGATGTCTTCATCGCTGAGGATATCTTCTGATTCGGCGTCTGCTACGAACCCTGCATGTCCGAAACAATTCGAAACAGTTTGTGAAGAAACGGAACTCCAACTTTTGTCTGCATAGTTAATTGCATCTAAAACTGAAACTTTCAGCTTTTCGTTTCTATCCAATGCTTTTATCAGGTCCTTTACAAGCATTTTTTTGTACTTTCGTTTAAAGTCACGAATTATCCCTTGATCTAAAGGTTGAAGAATTGATGTTACATTTGGAGGAATAAAAACCATCTCGATCGCTTTTAAATTTTCGGGTGTGGTGTGGGCGGTACAGTTATCAACAATGATGGCAACTTTTCTTTTCTAACGCGCAAACTGAGAATCCAGTTTACGAATATGTCGTTCCCAAATCGTTGTAGTCATCCATGCCTTTGAATTTGCTTCATAATAAATTGGAAGGGATTTACCATTTTTAAAGCAGCGTGGCTTTTTGCTTTTGCCGATCACAAGTAGTTTTAGTTTTTCAGTTCCATTCATATTTGCTCCAAGCAGAAGCGTCACGCGTTGTTTGCTTGCTTTTCCAGAAGTGCACTTTTCACCCTTAAATGACAGAGTTTTATCGGGCAAAAGACGGTAAAATAAGCCGGTCTCATCAAGATTAAAAACATTTGATGCATCAAACATAGATAAAATGTCCTTGAGAACACTGTCCTTCCAGTCTTCTACAGCATCAACATCAACAGCTGCTGCTTCTCCGCAAATCGTTTTAAAAGAAAGGCAATGTCTGTCTTTGAAACGTTCCAGCCAACCATTGCTGCCGCCGAAATCTTCAATGTTCAACTCCTTAGCAATTTTCATGGCTTTTTCTTTTAGAACCACGGAAGAAATTGGCACATTCTGGGCTCTGGCATGTTTTAGCCATCGAACTAAAACCTCCTCGATATCGTCAAACTTCGATTTCCTCATTCTCTTTCTTTTGCCTTCTTCAATGACTTGTTTCGATGAAAGAATATCGTTCAACGTAGTCCTGGCAATATGGTGTTCTTTGGCAAAAGCTGTTTTTGAAACATTTGATTTTTCAAAAAGTGCAATTAAGTCTTTTTTTTCTTTAAAAGATAACGAGGTAAGTTTTCGTTTCCCTGACATGTTAAAAGCGTAATCGCACCACGAAATTGCAAGAGAGAAAAATAGCCCTTATAGTGGGGCTTACTCGCTATGGAATGAAGTCAAACTTAGGAGAAGTGAAAAAAACGTCTACACTCGACAAAGTTGCAGCGAGAAATGTGCTTTGAATGATTAGCAGCGATAAGTACGATGCACGTACATAGAATATTCCAAGAACTCAACTCCCCAAAAGGGGTATTGTATGGAAAGGAATGCTTAACCTACAGGTGTGTTGCTGACGTGATAAGCAGGCTTGGCTTTCTTAAAGTGAAGTGGGGGGGGGGGGCTGAAAAGGAATGCTTAACAACAATAGGGACCAACAGGTTTTGCTGATAAGACGCGCGTAATCGAAAATTCCCGATAAAGGCTTGTTTTCTTAATTTGATGGGGCGGGGCTGAAAAGACAGCACGGTGGCATGCAAAATCAGTGTTGCCAATTTGGGGGAAAAGTCGCTAAATTTGGGGAATTTTAAAAGCTTTTAGCTTAAAAAAAATGTAAGTTTAGGATTAGCGACTTTTTTAGGGGATTTTTGAATTAGCTTTCGGCCATTCTTGTGGGTGACGAGTTATCCGAGTAGAATGAAATTTGGTGACGGGTAAAAGAGGGTTGTTTAACATTATTGTGTATGAGACCTTGTCGGGACCAAAAGAAAACGACGACTTAAACGGAGTGACGACTTATCGGGGTTATACTGTATATTAATTAAAAAATTTCTAAGACAAAAGTAAATAAATATGTATTTCTTTACCTTCTTTCAAAATGAAAGATTTTTTTTTTTTTTAACCTGCTTTGGAGGGGAGGGAAACATTTGGATCTCTCTCTCTCTCTCTTTTTTTTTTGGGGGGGGGGAGGAGAGGGGGGGTTACAAAAATTTACTTTATTTTTATTCTTATTATATTTTATGTCACTTTTACAGACAATTGTTTTTATGGCATTAAATACTGAAACATTGTTCTTTTTTTTAATAAAACATTTTTATTATTATTTTTTTCTTTATTACTTTGTATAAAATCTAACACATCTTTTGTTTGATGGCACAATGTATTTTAAATTTATTAAGGAAAAACAAATACATTCATCAAGCTCAGTAATAAAGCCTACAAATAATTACATATGTGAGAAATATTGAGCACTTCTATCATTTTTTTGGTTCTAGAAGCAATCTTTGATCACTAGCTGGAAAGCGAGAGGGGCAGTCAAAATATAAATAATTAGATAAATGAGAAATGAAACAATTCTACTTCCTTATAGGTTCTAGAATTTAATAAAGCAAGTTTAAAATGAATATTAACATTTATGTTGTTGATGGAGAAAAATTGGGAAACTAAAGGCTTCTGCAGAGCTTTTAATCGACGATGGCTAGTTGGAGATAAGAAAAGGGGGGGGGGGGGACATATAATCCGTAATTTTTAGATGTTGCCCGTAATGCTGTAATTATTGCCGTAAATCCGTAATAATTACGGACAAATCGTAATACCTGGCCTCTCTGCTAATGGTCTCCACCGCAGCATCTTGTTCTCAGATGAAACAATTTTCAACATTAAAGAAACATTTAACATCCAGAACGACAAAGTTTATGCTCACAACTCTTTGGAAGCTCCGGAAAAAATTGGGAGAGTTGAACGAGGCCATCATCCAACCTCAGTGATGGTGTGGTGGGGAGTCAGTTTTGATGGCACCACAAAACTCCATTTCTGTGAACAAGGGGTTAAAACTCGAGCCAAAAACTATCAAGAAGATGTTTTAGAACAAGTAGTGAAACCCCTGAGTGGAACCCTCTTTGACGGAAAACATTGGGTCTTCCAGCAGGACTCGGCTTCTGCACACAAAGCTTGGACGACTCAACAGTGGTTGGCAATGAATGTTCCAGTGTTCATTAAGGCTTCAGATTGGCCTTCAGGAAGCCCAGACTTAAACCCCCTGGATTATAGACTGTGGTCTCACCTTGAGGGGATGGCTTGCCGCAGAGAACACACCAATTTGGAGAGCCTAAAATCTGCTTTGGTAAAAGCAGTGGACAATTTCCCACAAGAAGTGGTGCGTACTGCAATAGATGATTGGCCCTGGAGACTCAGAGCTTGTGTCGAAGCAAAAGGGGCACACTTTGAATAATTCCATTTTTGTTTTAACTTATAAAAAGGTTGTAACTTAAAAATTAAAAATAAATTTTAACAATCTTGTGTTGGTAATTTTTTAGAGACATTTTGGTGTAACAGAATTTATGGCATGACTAAGTATAGCATACACTTAAATTTTTAATTGTTCTAAAGTTTAGTGCATAACTAGGTGCACACTGAAAACACATTAATAAAATAACACTATAATTAATTTAATTACTAATAAGGTTGTATTATACATTTTTATATTGTTCTTTTTTTTCTTAATAGTCCTCTTGAAGTATTTAATTTTTACTTTCTTCTGTATATATAAGAATAATAAAGATGATCTGTTAAGCATAGTAGAAGCCAAGCAACAGATACAAGATCACTGAAACACCAATGACCAATAAGATTAAAAAAAAAAAAAATTCATCAGTGGATGAAATACACTAATGTAAAGAAACCAGATCTATGCATAAAATAAAATTTTATTCTTTAAAAAATTTCAATCTAAGATGTCTGTCACCAAAATTTATTTCAAGAAACAATGGACAAAATTATAAATAATTTGATATTTGATTGGACCTTGATATTAATTGGTGCTGATTAGATTTGGTATATATTGGCCAACAGGTGGTGCTGCTATGCTGCAATTTTCCTCATTTACAATGCTATAACTCAGCTTCTATAAATATATAACTTGTAATATAAGATGGATATCTTGAAAAAAAATTTTTTTTATTAAATATGGGTGTATATTGACAGATAGGTGGCACTGCTATAAATGTCTGTAATTTTCCACATTGCTGTATCTCAACATCTATTAGAAGTTCTTTGGCTTCATGAGACAGGGGCTTGTAATTCTTCATGTTTAATTTTGATTTAAGAATTAATGATGTAGTTTTTTTTATTTTTTTTAGATTCTGTGTTTTGTGATGTTATGCATCGTCTGTGGATAAATAAAGATCATTGTCAACATACCCGAATGTATTCTTCAAAAGAATCTACATATGTACAACTACGGGGAATATTAGAGCCGTTTCACAGGATGTTTTGTGTAACCCACCATATTTGCCAACACCAGACCTGACCCTTTCAGATTTTTATCCTCTTCAGGTCACTTTAAAATTCTTTGAAAGGCCAAGTGTTCACTTCTATAAACACAATCAAGCAGCACATTTATAACTTTTTCAGAAAGAAACCGACTGATTTTTATATATAAACTTATTTTTCTCTCTATTAAATTATATATATATATATTCTTTCTTAAAATAATAATAATAATAACAGAGAGGAATTTTCCACCTATTAGAACAATGGCAAAATGGTGCTTTTGTTATTCAGAAAAAATTGCCTTTGTTCTGCTTGTTCTAAATTGTACACTTCTGCTTGTTCTAAATTCTAAATTGCCATCAATCCATTTGCCCACAATCCATTTGCCATTATCATCAAAAAATGGCAAAACCTTCAATATTATATTTCATATGAAATGAAGTGTAAATGTTACAAGACAACTCTTTTCTTTACATTTAACATATAGGAATTATGAAAAAAACTTTAACCCTTTCATGGTCATGAATGTGTATACGTGGTCAGAGTTTTTTTTACTTCTGAATCATTTATTCATTGCTACAAATTTGCTAAATAGAAAACAATCAGTTTCTCAGAATTCCTGATAAATTTGTAATATTATTAGTACTTAATGACTTAAAAATATATAAAACACATCCCACTAAAATGGCTTTGAAACGAAAAAAATTAAAAATGGCGTGACCATGAATGGGTTAAATTCAAACAATACATATACAGCTTTTGGAGATTTAATCCTTTTACTATTAGGAATACTGTAAAATAAATAATTTCAGGTTGTTTTTTTTTTTTTTTTAAGAAAAAAAAAAAGAAAGAAAAAAGGAAAGTATGAAAGATATAGTAAAGAAAATTGCCGTTCTGTGCTTTAACGCAAGAGAAATTCTTTTTCATAAATAAAATTTGTATGCAGATATGTTTTAAATGTATATTGTGTCACAGTTGCAAGGCATTCAACACTTCATTTATTTATTTATTTTTATTTTTTTTACATGATAGTGTTTTATGAATTTGTAACATTTTTTAGTGTTTTGATCTGACATAATAAGAGATTAAAAGAAAAGAAAAAAAAAAAAAACCTCCACTTTCATTTCAAAATAAAGAATTAAGATATTAATAAATGATTGTGCATATCAAAATACAAGGGCTAGTTTATGATCAAACTAGACAATTAGAAAATAAATGAAGGAAATTGCCAATCAAAGTGTGTATTCTAAATAGTTCTAGCGTGTAAAATATGATTATAGTGTGATGAATCAAATCAAAACAATCAGAGCAAGGGAACAACCAGTAAAAGACATAATAAAACTTTTCATTACCAACTTATTCTATTTTTTTTAAAAATAAGATCGTTTTCTTTCCATGTGTGGATCACATGACCAGTCTTAAATCAAATCTAATTTCACGAAAAATGATTTATACTGCCTTGCCTTTCCTCTAAATATGAAATCTAAAAATCCTTGTAAGTTTAAGTTAAACATGAAATCCTATCAGCATATATATATATTACATCTTTGAAAAAAAATAAAACTTTATTTAAAAAACTATAAAATAGAATAAAATGTATGTACATAGATAAATAAGAATAAATTAATATTGTTTAATTCAATACAGAAGATCTTATGTCTCTGATATGATCCTGCAATCCCATTGAAACAGTTTGGTCAACAAGTTTTTGAGGAAGCCATCCCTATAGAAGAAAGAAAATAACATTTTTTTAACAATGTTAATTTATAAGATAAGCCAAAAGATCATTAAAACTAAAATTATTTAAGAAAGATAAATCATAATAAAAAAATAAATTAAAAAAATTGTAGTTTGCATGCACCGCATTAGAGGACAATGGATTTCCCCCCAAGAATTCCCCCCCCCCTCAAAAAAAAAAAAAAAAAAAAAAGAAAGAAAGAACTGACAGGCAAGATTCAGTATCCCTATTTATAAAATGGTGCATTTTCTTGAGTCCTTTTACTAAGTGAATTTTGGCAGTTGCTGACTCATCATTATTATAAACAAGTTTAACAAATAATGCTTGTTTCAAAAAGAAAGTATTTTTCTGAAAATGCCAATAAATAGCAGTATCAAACAATTCCTTAAATCATTCTATTTTAATTTAAATACATTATCGACCCAGGGGCGGACTGGCTCAGTTTGGGCCACCCGGCTACAAGATATTTTGGACCACTCGTCCATAATCTAATATAAAGAAGCCTTCCCCATCGGGGCACAAAGTAGAGTCACAGAAACCCAGTTATTTTTTTAATAAAGTCATAATTTTACAGCATTTTACTTAACCTTCCCCATTAATATAAGTTTTATAAATACAAACATATTTTAATAAATGTTTGAAATTGTGATCGATTTCTTCTCTCCCATGGATCAGCCCTTAATACAGTATGTTCCAGAAGACTAACGCTAGAATGTTAATGGGATACATTTCTGAATCTTCAGAAAATATATTTTCAGTACAAAGTTATGTTCACAACAGTATTAAAATTACAATGCTATCTAAATGATATTCAATGACAAAAAATTAGGGATGGACCAGATATGGATTTTACCGGATACGGATATCTGGATATTTTTTACTTTGCTGGATTCTGATATCCGGCTGTCCCCTTTCAAAGTACACATGAAAATTTCAGTTTTTTAAGAGCACACTATAATAAAACTAGTATATTGTGGCCACCACAAGACTTTCTTCTATTTTCATACACAAATTTATTAAGGGCAACTAATTTATTAAAACTATTATTTATTAAAATTATCTAACATGAAGATTGCAAATGATTTTTATCTTAGAGAAAACTAAATCCAAATATCCAAATAAAAACAGTTTTATTGCCTATAAATGACATCTTAAAAAATGCATATTTATAATGGTTATCTCACATATGAAGTTTTGTACAGTTATATGCCATACAAGTTTAGATATAGCCTTCACGTTACCGAGGAAATTTCCAGTATAGCAACACCACTTATTGGTCTATAAGCATCCAACTTGAATCAGCATAATGTCTCATAATGTCCTTCTCACATATCAAGTTTTGTTTCATTATATGCCATAGAACCTGAAATATAGCCTTTTCCTAAATTGCAGAAATCTCTGTGTGGCATCGCCACCTATTGAACAGCTAACACCAAAAGTTAATAGAAATTAATTTATGTAAAGATACATCTACAGATAAATTTTTATGCAATTCTGTTCAGTAGTTCCTGAGATATAGCCTTCCTTTAAATTGAGGAAATCGCTTATATAGCAGCACCACCTGTTGACCGATAAGCATTATTTATTAAAATTATTTACCATGATGAATGCAAACGATTTTCATCTTACAACAAACTAAAAAACTGCACTATAACAGGGCAACCTATTGGTAGATATCTTCCTTACATTGCATAAATTGTTGTATAGCAGTGCCAATAAGCATTTAACTTGAATTAGCATAATGTCTAAGTTTTGTTTGATCATATACAATGGAACCTGTGATATAGCCTCCCCTGAAATTGAGGAAATCGCTCTATAGCAACGCCACCTGTTGAGCAGTGACACCAAAAGTTGATAGACACTAATTTAGGTCAAGGTGCATCTACATACGAGTTTATATCCAATTCTGAGTAGTAGTTTCGGCGATAAATTGATACAAAATTTTTGTCACACACACACACACACAGCCATTTTCTAAAAATGGTACATTCATTAAAACAGGAATAAACTACTACGTCAGAAACGCCAAAGAAAAATTATTGAGGTGCATACAGCTGTTTCGGTAGCCTAAAGCGTACCGTCATCAGTGCAAAAAAAGCACTGATGACGCTACGCTTTAGGCTACCGAAACAGCTGTATGCACCTCAATAATTTTTCTTTGGCGTTTCTGACGTAGTAGTTTATTCCATTCTTTTTTTGCACTGATGACGATACGCTTTAGGTTACCGAAACAGCTGTATGCACCTCAATAATTTTTCTTTGGCGTTTCTGACATAGTAGTTTATTCTGTTTTAATATTCCAACGCCAAGTCTCCTGCTATTATTTGGTACATTCATGTTCTAGATCTTTCAAAATGTCTAAATCCGTTGAAAACCGGAAGTCAAAACAAAAGAATCAAAGAATTATATCACTACATGCCGAAAAAAAGTCAATATTTTGCCAATATAAAAAATAAAAAGTTTTTTTCGTTAAAAGACAAAAAAATCTATAACTTCATTTTAAATTATCACAGATCTATACTTAAACCATTTATTTTAAAGGTAATGATGAAATCTTTCGAAAGATACCCATATTAAAAATTTACTCCCCCCGGGTGTGAAGCGATACTCCCACATGCACAATTTTTTTTCTTGTTAACTACTACTATTATAAACAATACATATTAATTTTACACGTTTAAAATAACTCCCATTATGTATAGTCCGGGGGAAAAAAAAAACCCCTGCAGCACTTGATGCAACTCCATTGCTAATTAATGCACAAAAATGTAATAGGTACCATTCAACAGGGAATTGTGAGTAGTTTCAGAAAATGGAGTTAAATTTTGAATTGGGGGGTCATCTACATATTAAAATGCGTACAGACTTTGATTTTTTCAATGATAATGCCCTATTTTTATTTTATATTTGAATTCCTGGGATCGTGACAACACGAAAAAATATATTGGTTGTATATTTTACTTATTTTTTCACAGAGTTATAAGCGTTAAAAGTTTGATGGTGCTAATTCATATTTCAAACTTTTATTAATATCTTCATAAAAAATAACTTGATCGATATAATTTTTTTCACGAGATACAGTAAAAAAACCCAAATGTAATCCATCATTACTTTTGATTTTGAAAAATATTTTTAATTCTGAAAAATATTAATAAATTCATAAAAATTATGAATTATGACCTATATTAATTTTTACATAAAATGAATCCTAATGCTGAAAAATATGGGTGTGCAAATTTGCAGCTCATTCCAGTTATTAGTTTTCGAGATATAAATAAATCTTTCTTTTGGAGTAGTTTAGGGGGCCGTTTCTCATAAAGTTTTGCATGAGATAACAAAGGAAATCTTAAAAAATAACAGAGAAAATTGAACAAAATAGTTTTATTTTTTATTTGCAGGTCAAATTACATAACAACAACGTCAAACGCAAAGAAATAAAATAAAAATGATGATTTTTAGACATTAGTGCTAGCATCAAGACTTCCTATTTTCTAAAGCCCCGCCTTTTATTGTTCTTCAAAACAAAACAATACAGAAGAGAAAAGTAAATGCGACTTTGAGAATTCGTGTTAAACTCCTTATTTTACATTGACAAAAATATACACAAGTGATGTTTAATTCATCGATTATAGGTGATAAATTTTGAGTTCTTTAAATGAACACTAGAAGAAAAAAAATAAAAATAAGTGGGCGAGGTTTACTGTTTGAAATAGAAAAATAGGTTGAATGTAAAAATTGTCAATCAGAAAAAACGAATGGAATTGAAATGCAAGACAGACTTGTAAAATCATTTCTTAACTGCCATCATAGTTAAATGCTTAATCTTTTACTTCATATATTGCTTTATTTTTGTAGGGGGGGGGGGGATTATTATTTTAAGGATACTTTAGTTTTTAAAATTTTTTAAAAATATTTTAACTTTATATATTTTTTAATATATACTTTAATTTTTATAAATACATTTTAACACTTTTGCGGCTTCAGGGTTTTGTCTTTTCGACAGTAAGGTTCGCCTACGGGCGTAATTCTCTCAAAATAAAATATTTCAAAACAAATTTTCTGTATTCAAAATTATATTACAAAGGGATATACATTATAATTATATTCTTTTAATCAATATATTTCTATCCATAGTATATTTTATTGCAAAAATATGAACACTGGGTACATCCTTAAGAAATAAGTAACACACAAATTACGAAAGAAACACCCACTGACAGAGATACAAATTTTCAAATGACGTGAATCTACGTCAACAGTCGTGAAAGCGTTAATTAAGAAATTACGTTTTCATAGGAATTATAAAACAAATCGTATACCTCCAAAGAGTTCAACTGACCCAAAACTGGTAAATGCGATTAAAATTGTTTAATATTTACTTCATGAAACCTTACAATAATTTATCCGAAAAGATTTTGTTTATGTGTTGTTGTTTATATATAGTTATATTATTTCAGTTTGTATATTATGTCACATGTACGAAAGAAAATTTAAGCTTTATTGGTGATTAGTATATCTAAGATAGACACTTTTTAATTGCACTTTTTTAAAGAGTATTGTCTGATGAATCGTAAGTGTAATGTATTTAAATATACCTAAAATTATCTAAAAAAGTACTTAAGTATATACATATCCAAAAAACTGAATTCAAGATAATTAAGGTACTGCAAAGATGTTAACATTTATATTAATTTTTATAACTCTTTATTGGTTTATGAGTTACAGCATCCACAAAATTTGTGATATACACACACACTGACACAAACTGACAGACAGACAGACATTTTTAAAAAACAGTCAAATTGTGTTCAGGACATCCCAAAACGTGTAAATCCATTGAAAAGTGGAGTTCAAAAATTTTCGGGAATCCAATACTTTCTCTATATATACATATAGAATAAAGTAAAAATGTAAATACCATTGTGATAATAAGGCATAATAGTTTTATTTTATTTTATTACGTTCTTCTATATTAAATAGATAAAAGTATTGGATTCGTAAAAATTTTTGACTTCTGGTTTTCGACGGATTTACAAGTTTTGAGATGTCTAGAATACGATTTGACCATTTTTAGAAAATGTCTGTGTGTAAGTGTGTGATAAAAATTTGTGGCAACTGTATCTCCGGAACTACTGCTCAAAATTACATATAAATTTATATTCAGATGCAACATGACCTAAATTAGTGCCAATCAACATCAACTGCTCAACAGGTGGCACTGCTATACAATGATTTCCGCAATTTAAGAGGTGGCTATATCTCAGGTTCTATTTCTTATAAGCAAACAAAACTTTATATGTAAGAAGACCATTATAAGACATTATGCTGGTGCAATTTGAATGCTTATCGGCCAATAGGTGGCACTGCTATAAGAGATACCTGCAATTTAAGGGAAGGCTATATTTCAGGAACTACTGCACAGAAATGCATATAATTTTATATGTAGGTGCAACTTTTGGTATCAACCGCTCAACAGGTGGCACTGCTATATATATAGTGATTTCTGCAATTTAAGGGGAAGGCTATATCTCAGGTTCTGTTGCGTACAATCAAAGAAAATTTGATATGTAAGAAGACCTAATGCAACCTTATTCCAATTCAATTTGAATGCTTATCGGCCAACAGTTGGTGCTGCTATACAGTGTTTTCTGCAATTTAAGGGAACGCTATAGCTATAAGGAACTACTGCACAGAATTGCATATAAATTTACATGTAGATGCACCTTGACCTAAATTAGCCCCTATAAACTTTTAATGTCAACTGATTAACAGGTGGTGCTGCAACACAACGATTTTTACAGTTTAAAGAAAGGCTATATCTCAAATTCTATTGTGTATCAGCAAACAAAACTTGATATATGTGAAGGCCATTATGAGACATTATGCTGATTCAAGTTGACTGCTTATAGGACAATAGATGGCGCTGCTATACTGAAAATTTCCTCGATAACAGGAAGGCTATATCTCAACTTCTGTGGCATATAACTGTGCAAAACTTGATGTGTGAGACAACCATTATAAAAACGCATTTTTAAAGATGTTATTTATAGACAGTAAAACTGTCTTTATTTTGATATTTAGTGAAAGTTTTCTTTAAGATGAGAATCATTTGCATTCGTCATGTTAGATAATTTTAATAAATAATAGTTTTAATAATACTTTTTCCCTTTAGTGAATTTGTGTAGGAAAATATAGAAGAAAGTCTTGTGGTGGCCACAACATACTAGTTTTTTAATATCAATTATTATATTTATGTGTCACATTTAATAGTTAGGTTAACAGAATATAATGTGCAATGTTGTCTGAACTATGCGCTTTATCTGCCTTGCTATGCATATAATTGTGAAAACTTACTTAAATAATCTGGTGTGCCACTCACATGATTTTCTCTTACTCTGAAATTTAATACTATAAACACAGACTGGAAATTAATGGGTAAGAAAACGAGTACTGTTATGTAAACCTATGTTAAAAAAATTCAAATTAGGCTTCTGAACAGATTTAATTTACAAATACACTGCATAAAAAAAGTAGACTGACACTTACTTGTAATACTTTAAAGCCGTTTATTTCTTTAATTAGAGATATGAGGTTCATTTCTCTAATATAATTATATTCTTGAGACATCAAATATTATTACTTTTTGGATATAGATTCAATCCTTTTGAATTATGTAGCGGAAAAATTCAGAAAACAAAAATGGGGGCATATTTGCACTGTAATTTTAATTTTAAAAAAAGTAGACGGACACATCTTGTATCTCTAAAATAAAACATTTTTAGTAAGGGGTTCGTCTCCCATCAGGGCCAGTGACAGAAATTACGGGACCCCGAGCAAATAGAATTGCACCCCCCCCCCCCCAAAAAAAAAAAATAAAATAAAAATAAGTGTCCCAAATAATTATTTAGAAGTGAAAACTGATATTAATGGCAAAATTGGGAAACTGCAATGCAAAATGAAATGGATTCTTTAAATAAACATAATGTTTGGGAGATCGTTGATAAGCCAGTTGACATGAAATTAATAACGAGCAAATGGGTTTATACTAAGAAACAAAGTGATTCAGGTAACATAATTTTCAAGGCAAGGGTTTTAATCAAATTAAAAACATCGATTTTTCGAAATCTTTCTCACCTGTTCTGTGCATGGAAACATTCTGTTTGCTAATTGCACTTGCCGCTAAATTAAATTTAATTGTAAAATCCTTTGATGTTAAAACTGCATATTTATACAGTAATTTAGAGGAAAATGTATACATGTTACCACCGCAGGGTTTTGAAGGGTCAATAGGTACAGTAAAAGTATGTAAATTAAAAAAAGTCTATGGCTTGCCCCAGTCTGGGAGAAACTGGTATTTGAAAATAAAATCTGAATCAGAGAAATTGGGATTAGTACAAACAGCTTCAGATAATTGCATATTCATTAAAACTGATAATGATAAATTTCTTATTTTGTGTATCTATGTCGATGATTTTTGTATATTCTGTAATAATCAAGAAATGTATGAAGATATAATCTCTAAAATTAGAGTAATATTTGAATTACATGAAAATAATAAATCGAAATTTCTAGGTATAGAAATATTAAAAAATAATAACGGTATCTATTTGTCACAGACTCAATACATTGAGTCATTACTAGCTAAGCACAATTTGAGTGATTGTAAAACAGTAAAAACCCCAATTGTTAAAGGAAAAGATAAAAGCTTACCACTTACAAATGAAACTATTGATGTAGACATGTATCAGGAAATTATAGGTGAATTATTATATTTATCTAATAGAATGCGTCCAGACATAGCTTTTGTAATTACTTATTTGTCACAGTTTAATCATAAGCCTGAAAAAAGGCATTTTACACTTGCAAAAAAAGTTCTAAGATATTTAAAGGGAAATAAAGATAAAAAATTATTCTTTTGTACAGAATTTGGGTATTTAAATGCCAAGTTCTGCTCCAAGTTGAGGGAATGAAGAAAATAGCAAATCATTTTCTGGTGGTGTAATTTTGTTGGGTAATTCATTAATATCTTGGAAGTGTCATAAACAAAAAAGTGTAAGTTTATCAACCTGTGAAGCTGAATTGTTTGCTATTTCAGAAATTTCTAAAGATACAGCATGGATAATAAATGTATTATCGGAATTAAACTGTAAAAATTTTATAAACAATACTGTGCCACTAAGTTCAGACAGTCAAGCAGCCATACAATGGGCTAAATGTACTAGATCATTTAACAAATCTAGGCATATAAACCTTAGGTTACATTTCATCAAAGACTTGATCAAGGACAATGTTGTTGAACTAAATTATACTCCAAGTGAAACCCTAATTCAGGGTTCTCAGCACAAACCTAGTTCAAAAATAGTGGAAATAGGGACCAATTTTCTGAAAAAAGTGACTTTAAAGTGACCAAAATAACAACCTTATTTACGTAATACAAGAGTTTGTCTTGGTGCAAAATTTAACTATATTTATCAGTTATTACAGTAATAATACAAATTCATTAAAAAAAAAAAAAAGAATATTATCCATTCATCAAATGAAATATACTTAGAATTGAAATATATCTAAAAACAAATATGCATATAGAACATACTTTTCCAAATGCAGGATATTCCAGTAAAATACCACGAATGGCAATTACATTTATTATTTGATATTTTTTTCCCTAAATACTATATGAAACCACTTTTTCATAAAAGACAAAATGTTTTACAAAAAGGATCTTAATATATATTTTAGAGAGCAACATTTTTCTATATAATATCAAAAAAGAGAAAGAGAAAAAATAAATAAATAAATAAATATGCTTTTTAATAATTATACACGAAAAGTTTTAAAATACTTTTCAATTTACGCAGAAGAGAAATAAAACATACTGAAGAAATCAACATTTTTTAACCAAACATTTTTAAGTTTTCCATTTTTTTTTTATTTTTTTTTTTAAATATAACCAATCATACTATTTTAAAATATACATTAAAATAATAATACGCAGAAGAAAAGAAAAACAGTTATTCAAACTTTTCTAACATTGTTATTTTACATACAGCAAATTAGATAGCAATTATTTTTAATACATATTCATTGATTTTTTTACTTTTTTGTAACAAAATTTGTTAAAATTGCAGATTTTCTTTTCTGCAATTTTTTCTCAATTGAGGTTGTTTTTTCCCGTTGTGCATTTTCTTCTTCTTTTACAGTTTTCAACCCTTCCAACATGGCTTGAGCAATTCTTATCTCTTGAAGATCTTTATTTTTTATTCCTTTTTTTAATCTATCATTGGCTTCTTTCAGCAATTTATCACTACCTTTTCCTTTAGCATTTTCCACTTTTCGTGCTTCAACTAATTTGGTTTCAAGTTCATCAATGTTTTTTAAATTTTTCTCTATTGATTTCTTCTTATTATTTTCTTCTTCTAGTTTTTTTCTTTTCTTTTTCATCTTTTTTCAATCAGCAGTTCTTTCTTCTTTTTTTCCTCTTCAAGATACAGCTTATACTTGGAAAAAGCTCCCCTAGCTAAAACTAAAAGTTCTTTGGTTACAGGTACCAGCTCAGGTTTATAATCATAAAACTTTAATGCAGCTAATACATGCAGTTTTGAATTCAAAGTTCTTTCAAGCATTTTTGTGCGATCTTCCGATATTATTCTTCTGGAATCTGAAAACCCTCTTTCAATGTCAGCACTGTCATGCGATACTGCCAAGCAGATTTTGACGACTTCCTGGATAACTGGGTATTTCCAGAAAATTTTTAGGCTAAACCAGTTCTCCTCACATTTCTCTTATTAATGCTACTAGATCAGATGCTTCTAATTTTGGCACAGTATCATATGTTTGGCAAAAAAAAATTTACCTTAAAAGAGAAAAAAATTATCAATCAATTTTAAACTTTAGAGGGGGGGGGGGGGAAAGAAGGATTTTAAAGGAATTTAACTGAAAAAAGTGGAAAAAGTTACCAAGTGACAAAAAAAGTGACTTTTAATGACCAAATGAAAAAAAGTGACTTTTTAGTGAAAAAAGTGACCGCTGAGACCCCTGCCTAATTTCAGATTTCTTGACAAAGGCTGTAAATGAAGAAAAAATATTGTATTCAATGGAAAATATTTCTTTAATTTCTTAATTTTATATATTTTTATGTGTTCATCTTGTATTATGTTATATATGTATTTATATTTTTATTTTTGTGTAGATTAAAATGCGTTGCTCGCAGGGGAAGTGTGCTGGGAGTAGCGAACGATTCATTTTAATAAAACAGATGTGCCTTTAATTGTGCATGCGCGTGAGAGAGAGTTCTTCCAACTGCTCCAGTTGCGGGTGCACCAGTAGAAAGAGAAATGTAGCTAAGTGCGCCAGCCATTGTGGCTGTTACCTGTGTGGTAGAAAACTAAGATGTATCAAGTTAATATACACTTAAATATTTTTTAATTCTTCTTATTTTCGAATGTGTGTATCATAATTCATCATGTTTATCGTCTTCAATAAATGTTTTGTTATATATATTCAAGAATTTTGATTTCATGGACCTCATATTACAACATAAATTTTTTACCTTTCTTTAGATTACAAAGGGAAATTGTTCTTTTCCAGCATTACCAAAATCGCTTATCAGATCGGAGTTGCATCAGATGCTGTTCTGGCATGCTTAGTTTCACCATGACTGCCTGCTATTGAATTGCAGGGAGCCATGGTTTCATAGATTTGAAGCTGGCAGGGAAAACGAGTTAGGGGTGATTTTAACTGTCCTTTCCCTAAAGAAATCTCTTTTTTCAAGAGCTGCATGAATGAGCAGCCTATTTGCGAACTTATTTCATTTAAAACTGGTTAATTTTTTTCAGCTTTTTAATAATCTTCCATTATAATGAAATAATCTGTTCTTCTATATGCATATTACTATATAATACAATAATATTTATTTTCAAAATATTTTCTAAGTTGATAAAATAATTACTTTGAATATTTCTGGAGGGGGCTGCAGCTCTGCAGCTCCTGCCATGGGCCGACACTAGCCATCTCTAGTTTTGGTAATCTTCTGATAAATGTTATTGAAGGCAAATATAACAGCTTTAAAAATCTTGATGACCTATGGACCATCTTTACCCTGTGGTGTCATGGACAATTTGCCCAGAACAAATGGATTTGACAGCAAGACAATGCAAGTATCCATATTGCAAAAAAAAAAAAAAAAAAAAAAAAAAATGTGCTGGAGTACTTGATGACCAATAAATTTGCTGTCATAGCTGCCTGCATGTAGTCCTGATCTGAACATCATCAAGAATCCGTGTCATCCAATGGAGGAGGCTGTGTATAGCAATAAGATGACTGGAAAGAACTGATCCAAGTTCCGAAGAGATATGCAAAGAAGTTCAATAAGGCAACCATAATGAATCTATACAAATCACTTCCAGGATGTTTGCTAAAGTTTGTTTATGTTAAAATCGCACAAATTCAGTAACTGTTTCACCTTTTTTGTCATCTTTTATTTGTTATACATGTGTAATTACTTAGTAACTTTACCCATTTTCATGTTTTTTCTGTAAGTTGTTTTAATTTTAAGATATTAAACAGTTTTGATATTTATATTTGCTGCTTATTGTCCCTTTAAGTCGGGGAGGGGGGGTGGCACATCCATACATGATTTGTAGTTCTTTAGAATCGGGTGGTTGCTGAAGATTTGTCCAGCAGCACATAATATATATAAATTTAAAGCTCAATTGAATAAGGCATTGCGATGCTATCTAACTAATAATTGAAGCCCACAGGCTAAAGAATTTTTCATTATGTCCCTGTAAAAAAAAAAAAAAAATCTATAGGTACTAGATTCACCAAAATCTATACAGTTTGTATGATGGTGACCTATAACATGTATATAAATTTTCAGTTCAACTGAATAAGGTATTTAGACTGTATCACACTTTATATAATTTGAACGCATAGATCATACAGAATTTCCCTTTGTGTCCTTGTAAAAAATCAATAAGATTCACTAAAATTCATACAATTCATGTTACAGTGACCTATAACATATACACAAACTTTCAGTTCTTTCAACCAAAGTGTTTACACTCTACCATGCTCACTCACACACATACAAACATCACTGTAAAAACAGCAAAAATGAACTCAGGACTCAAAATGCATAGATACACAAAAATCTCAAAATCAAATTTTTGTCAGTATTACAATACTTTCTTTACATATATATTTTTAGAAAGTAAAAAGAATAAAATATAGTAAACTCTTGGTTAATAAGCATTCAACTAATGGGAAAAAACTCCTTTGCCTCTTGCAGTAAATCATTTAAAAATATTTGCTGCTATTTTAGGAAGCTTATGGTTTTAATTTTCAAGTAATCAGAGTCCAATTTAAAATAATACAAATCAATGTTTATATTTACAAAGGAAAATGTTGTAAAAGAAATGAATAATATAAAAGGCTGTCACATATTCGTACAGAGTCTACCACTGATCCAAAGGGAATGTTTATTCGGTATTTTAAGAACAAACCAAATTCATATGAAAAGCAGAGGGACATTTAATAAAGAGAGGGCACTTTTGCAGTATTTTACAGTACCTACATATTTACGGACATAAGTGATGGGATATTTTCAAATCTATAAATTTTTGTTGAATATCTAAAGAATTACTCCGTATTTCTCTTGAAACTTTAAGGGTAAAAGAAATATTATACCACATATATTCCAACAAATGTTTTGTCCCAAATGCAAAAAGGGGACAATTTACAAACTAAGTTATCAAGTTACAAATTAACTGAGAAAAAAAAAGTTTGAGATCACCCAGTAAAAAATGTTTGAAATAAGTTGTAGCTATGATTATCAGCTTTCTTTTAATTATATATATAAATTTATATGATAATTGCTTATATATTAACACAGAAATATAATTGTTTCTTTAACAATGTCGACCTGATGAAATATGAGCACTTTAACTATGTAATTATAACTGCTCATGTGCAAGCACTAACAGAATTTCTTTTCATAATTTACTAGTCAAACATAAACATACTCTAAAAATTCATCAAGCAAATATCGTGAAAATTCAGAAAGATATTGTCAATAGTAGAGTTGAAATTTCAAGTAGTTTAAGAAAAGACTAAAAATGCTATGGGGGGGAGGGGGAGGTTATCGATATTTTCATTCAGAGTCAACATACAGTCATAGATATAAATGAAGTCACAGTTTGCATTTTCTCAAAAAATTGGGAAAATATCCGAGAAACATTTTTACAAAAATATATTGATTATATAGCATCTTACAGTAAAGGATTCATTATCCAGGAAGCTTGGGACTTGGAATATTCTGGATAAGGAATTTTTCTGTGATTCAGAACACTTTACTATATGTATAAAAATGGTACGAAATAATTTCATAAATAGCAGTGATAAACATATAAACACATTACCTATATATCTGTTTATTTAATAATTTCCACAAAACAAAAACCATTTTTAACTAAAACTTTAAATTATAAATGATAATAGTAATAAGTAAAAAATATATAAATGTATGTGAAATTTAATTTTGGACTTCTTTGGAGAGTAAAATCTTTTCATTTGGATTTTAGAAATATTTCTATGATAGTTTTTTGCTTATAGTATGTCTCTTGTACTAATTGTTCATAAATGTTTCAAAGTTTTTAGCAGATAATGCAATTAGACTATTTAATGAAATTAATTCTAAAAATAATAGAAATTAATAAAAATTATTCATTTAAAATTTTTGTAATACTTCGGACTTCATGCATCAAGAATAAAATTCATCTGCTATTGAGCACTTTAAGGATTATGAATTATTAATGTTTGTTTATCTATTAAAAAATAACCATAAAGATCAATTTTGTGCTTACCATATTTCCCCTGAATAACACCACAGCATTAAATAAAGTAGGATGTAAAAATATAATTCTGACTGTTGCTATCGTACAAACTTTCATTCTTAAATTTTACGATAATTAAAAAGTTTAGTAGTTTGCATTTTGCATTCTGGTTTTCAGAGCATTCTGGATAATGGGATTCCAGATAAGGGATCCTGTACTGTACACATAATCAACAGTATTGACTAAAATTTAATTCTAGTATTATAATACTATGCTTTCACTTTTATCTTTCACTTTCAAGTTGAAAAAATTTATTTTTGTAAATTTATTAATTGGAATATTAATTTAAAATTTTACAGTTGTTATAATATTCTAAAGATTATATAAACAATTACAGTTTAGTAAAAATAATGGTTTTGAAATATTTTTCTTTCTTTCTTTCTTTTTCTTTTTTAGAAAATACAAAGTGTGGCTGTTTGTTGATTCAAAATTAAAATATGGGTAAAAATGCTCTTAGCAATTTACATCTTTTTGAAAATACTTGAAAATCAACTCTTCTATCTGCAATATCTTTCTGAGTTTTAACGATGTTTGCTTCAGGATTTTTTTTTTTTTTTTTTTTTTTTGAGTAAGTCTATACATTTTATTAGTAAATTATATATGCACAGTTAAAAATTATTTAGTAAAAATACTCATATTTCATCAGATATTTGATAGTTTTATACTTTGATTGGTGTATGCTGTGCTTAATTAAGTTATGTTTTCTAAAAGTGATATTAGTTTGATTTTAAAATCCTGCATACTATAAATAAAAGTCCTTCAATTGAAAATTTATTTTATTCATTTAGCACTTCTACTTGTTCAATTTTTAAAAAATGATCTGGTAAATGAACTGTATATAATTTATACACATACATACCCGTAAGTTTACATTCATCAAACAGATAAAGTGAGTCTTGAATGGCTCATTTTGAACAGGATGTAGAATGTAAGCAAAAAGTTTATGTTCGGCCCTACAAAATGTTTAAATTATTAGCAACATCTAACATCAAGTATATTTTCATTTAAATAATAATAATAATAATAATAAAACACTATTTGTAGTAGAATTTTAAATTGGTTGTCAATTTTTTATTGGATGCACATTCCTTTGGAAATTCAAACTGTTGTAACAAAGTTTAAATTAAAAAAAGGCAAAAAGAAAAAAAAAAAAAAAAAAAATCAAAGAAGACTGAAAGAAGGTATATGTGTTTAGTGTTTGAGACTAAGGCCTAATGATTATGCTTTATCCTAGGCCTACGCTGAAAGAGAAAATGAAATAAAAACTATTAAAATAAATATTGAAAGGTAATATAAATAAGATATATGTATATTTTGTTTTTATTTTTTTAGACATACTTAAGGTAGGCTGAAATAAAAGAACCAAAAGGCATCAAATATGCACAAGAAAAAAAAAAAAAAAAAAAAAAAAAATTAATTGCCTTTTTAACAAATTTCATTTATTCTCCAAAGTGCAAGATTTTAAGCATATTCAGTATGATAGAAATCATTGTATGTTACTATCTGAAAATGAAATAACTGGTTAATTGTTGACTGCAGTGTATGGGTCAAAATATTATGCATAAGCGCAACACACTATGTCATTTTAAGATGAGATACAAAACTTATGAAACCAAAAACCGAGTTTTAAAAAACTTTTTTTTTTTCTCCACCATTAAATGAAAATTTCACCATTATTTGACAATACTTTCTAAATTTCATGTTTTTCTGATGAATAACTTCTGTTAGAGCCTTTTTGACACGCGTAGTAGAGGTTTACTTATTTGTCATATTATAGTGCACAATCTCAATTATTCCATGCATATATCTTTCACTTATTTGTTTATGTATATGCATCTAAAATACAACCCACTATCTTTTATCAAACTTTTAATTCATACTACAATAATAACAAAACATTTTAATTCCTATACACATAGGGTGGGACAGGGTGGAGGCTAATGGGACAAATGAATTATCTCATAAAACAAATGAGTTAAATATTCAGAATTTTGTCAATATATAACAGCACAAGTAAAGAAAAGTGCATGCACAGAAACTTTTTTTTTTCTTCCATTTTATAAATACTTGTTTAAATTAACATTAAAGTTCATTTTTGACAGTGTTGCACGTTATTATAATGCTTTTATTTTATGTTGCCCATCTATTATTACTATTTTGAGTCTGTTAAAATAATTAATTTACATTAAAACTAAATGCAATTAAAAATGTTCTGGGAACTAATGGGATATTTCAGTTGGGAGGATAGGGAGATGGAAACAATAACTATCATCTCAATCATAGAAAATGCTCCTTTTTTTTCAAGAGTGTCTCAATTTTTTACAACTGTATTCTCAAATTACCAGAAAAGATTAAAGCTATCATAGATATACCAAGACCAAAGTCAGTAGATGATGTCTGTATGTTTCTCGGTATGGTAGTGATAGCAAAATTGCTATGATTATACATTTTGTAGAGTTAAAGCAACAGCAGAAACATAGTAGCTGAAAAACATGTTAGCTGGAAAGTGTAATGGTGGTTTTCAATAAAGAGGAATAACTTAATGTTTATAAAATCAAACAACTTTATTAGTAAAAATTAACATTGTGTAAAGTTTAACAATAAATGGCAACAGGATTTCAGGCAAGTGATTTTAAAATTCAAACTAAATATAATCGTGACGAACATAAATTAAGATTCTAAACTTAACTTTTGTATAGCCTATAAACGATGTTAACCCAAGGTAGCGAACAGCAATCCAACAACATTGAGTTTATAAAAATAAATAACCTTACTTAAACTTCTGTTGTTTTGCCAAAGTTCTTTCGAGGCTTCCCCACCATCCCTCATCTTCAGTGACTGGCTTGCATGGCTTGTTTCGTTCTTCGAACTCGAAGAATGAAGCAAGCCACGCAAGCCAGTCATTGAAGATGAGGTGGGGGGCTCGAAAGGACTTTGGCAAAACAACAGAAGCTTAAGTAAGGCTATTTATTTTTATAATGTTTAAAAGCTTCTGGTTAATTAAAGCTTTAAACATTAAATTTGATGATGTTAACCCTATGTTAACGAACAGCCACTCAAACACACCATATCAATCCTTATATGTCATGAACATTTAATACCATCAATAATAAACAAAACTCCTCTGAACTATGAAAAATTTTGGCCTATCAATATACCAGTAACTTAAACATATATCAATGTTAATTCATTAAAACAAATGCAACTCTTGTAGTAACCATATCTAATTTTGGAAAACACACTGCCAAGAAACAAATCCAAGAAGAGGTAACCAATCCAATATCATCTTCTTGAAACAGTCTGACCTCTCAAACATGTTGGCATATAAAAAATTATTAAAGATTAAGCATAGCTTCTGAAAATTTAACAAGCTGTATTTTATTACGTGAACATAATTTAAACTCTGAAGAACACAATATCTTTATCTAATTCATAACTTAAAACGATGTAAAACTTGAAAGTAAAAGTATACATAAACATCAACAGAACCAAAGCAAAAGAGAAGCCAACGTTCACATAACTATCAGCTCTTAAATACCCACAGTATTGTGGTAAGTAGTGAATGCGTGCAGCTTGTTTGTCTTCCATTCATGTCGCCAGTTCATCAAAAGGATTGTTGATGCGTGCATTAGGAAAAAGCAACCGGCAATGAAAATAAGTTACCAAGTTTGAATTAACTATTTTACCTTTTCCAAACAAAAACATAAGTGCTACATTTTAAAAATCAATAAAGGTTTTTTCATGACACTTAAATAAAATATGCGTATTTAGTTGAATTTACTTATAAATGTAAACATACAAAAATGAACTTTAATTTAGTTGTTACTATTTAGTTTCAAGTTAAGTATAAAACATATGGCCTAGTTTAATTAAGAGAAAAATTAACATGGAAAGCATTAAATTTCCCAACAGGTAAACTATTACTCTCGTTTTATGCCTAATGCTTCAACACGTAAAACTCCCATACGCTAGTTTCTAAGAAAAACACAAGGTTTAAGTGGACTGCTCAGTATGAAGCTGCATTCCTGCATATAAAGCAAGAAATTGCCAGTGATCCAGTTCTTATGCCTTATGATCCATCATTATTTGTACAACTTACTTGTGATGCTAGTCCTGTTGTTATTTTACCTCATGTTGTAGATGGTGAAGAATGGTCAATTTCATTCGCAACGAGATCCCTAACACACGCTGAGCAGAATTATTCACAACTGGACAGGGAAAAATTATCAATTGCTTTTTCTGTAGAACATTTTTATCAATATCTCTTCAGTAGACTCTTCAAGTTGATTACAGATAACAGTCCTCTAGTACACATTTTTCACCAGAATGCTAAAATTCCTCAGATGACATCTACGAGGTGTGGCTATTAAATAACGAGACTAATGCTACTGCAGAAGAACTACATATGAGCCAAATCTGAACGACCGACAACTGTGCAGTGTAAAGCCTTCTCTTTCGATTCCAATGCTTCCCATGTCTGTAGAGAAATCAGTCAGGCCGTAACCTTCGTTTGTGTAAGAGGTGTTTGTTTCGCTTTGCCGAAAACATAACAGAGATTTCACGTGAAACTTGGTAAAACCGCTAGTAAAACTTATCTTTTATTAAAACGAGTTTATGGCAATGAATGTTTATCACGTGCGCGAGTTTTTATGTGGTTCAAGCATTTCCAAGATGGCCGAGAAGACGGAGATGATGATAATTTTTTTTCGACATTCATGGAATTGTGTACATTCACTGGGTTCTCGAAGGTCAAGCTATTAATCAACATTACTATCTTGAGGTGCTTGCTCAACTCCATGTAAGAGTAAGGAAAAAAACGACCAGAACTGTGGAAGAACAAGTCATGGGTTCTCCATCAAGACAACGCGCCAGCTCACACTGCATTGTCTGTCAAGACGTTTCTAGCGAAGTACAACATACCAGTTTTAGACCATCTGCCTTATTTGCCTAACCTGGCCCCATGTGACTTATCTGTTCCCCAAAGTCAAATCTGCATTAAAAGGAACAAGATTTGAGTCAATTCAAGCTGTGAAAGAAAAAGCGGTACGCCTCATGCAGGAGCTCACAGAAGACGACTTCCAGCACTGTTTCAAACAATGGAAAATTCGCATGGAGCATTGTAGGGATAGAGGAGGAGCGTATATTGAAGGTGATAATAACTAAATATGTGTAAATTTAAAATAAAATGTTTTACAGCAATAGTCTCGTTATTTAATAGCCACACCTCGTACACACTTTTAGTGATATGCTACGCTTTTATCAGGATTCAGTTATGAAGTAGTCTTTCAAGAAAGGTTGTGAAAATACAAACGTTGATTGCTTCTCAAGAGCTCCTTTAAGATCCAAAATTTCCAATAAAAATTCAATCAACAAAAAAGTCCATCAATTGTGTTTAGAAATAGTATCTCAAATTTCTTATCCTCGATTAACTTTGCATTCACTTCATAAAGAGACACTAAAAGATGAAAGTCTTTCAAACATTTTAAAACAAATGTGAGAGGATTCTACAGTTGACTCTGAATTCACTATTGAGAAAGACATTTTATTCAGAAGGTCACGTGTTGTTTTACCCAAAAGTCTCCAACCAGCCGTGTTAGAAGAACTTTATCAAACATATATAGGAATAATTAAAATGAAACAGCTAGCCAGATTCTATGTGTATTGGAAATCAATTGATAAAGACAACCAACAAATAGTTCATGTTCTGAATGTGCCTCCACTAGATAAGCCCTACAAAAGCTCCATTACATCCATAAGCAGAACCAGAACATAACTGGAAAAAAATTCATGTAGATTTTACTCGTCCATTTCAAAACTATTATTTTCCTGTAATCATCAATTTAAATCAAAATAGGGCTAAGATAGAGATTATAAAGTCTGCCCCAACATTGACATCTACTATCAAAAGGTTGCAAAATGTATTTGCTCGCACAGGATTCCCTGATGTCATGGTGTCTGACAATGCAACAATATTTACCAGTGATCAATTTCAACAATTTTGCAATGAAGCAGGTATATTCCAGAAATTTATAGCCCCTGGTCAGCCTTCTATGAATAGGTTAGCAGAGAGAAATATTTAAAATTAAAACATTAAAACATAGGTTAGCTACCTTGAAAACGGAACATCAAACAATCCACTAGAAAGTTCGAGAAATTCTTTTCTGCTATCGTGCTACTCCTCTTGCCAATGGTTGAACATCAGCTGAACAATTTTATGAAAGAGAATTCAGAATCCAAGTTAGATGCATTGAAGTTCAGTGAAGAAAAGACTCAAGCACAGGGCTGCCAACAACTACACATTTGGTGTAGTAACTACACTTTAGCCTGCTTCTACTACACTCTACACATCGTATACTTAAAGCTACACTTTTCCTTTCCCCACCATCATCTCGTTTACAACGAGCGAACTACGATTTCACACCGTATTTCCAAATCGCTGTTATGAATGAAGTAGCTTGAAAACTCCAGAGGTTGATAGGTTGTTTCATTTCCTCCTCATAAACTGTGACGATAGCGTGACTGTGTACGCATGGTGATTGGATGTTTGGAGAATTCCTTTTCTATCGCTAGAGCTAGTCTAATCTGTTTACTTTCGATTTTCGGTGTTGTGCGTTTGTTGTTGGCTAGACTTGCTTTTCTGCATTTATTTATTCTTATTTTTTGCTTAAGAGTGTACAAATTTATTTAGTTTTCTATTTAATAGTATTTTAAGTTAAAATGTGCGATGATGATAATACAAAGAAGAAGAAAAAGTTCCTGATCAAAAATCTCTATTGGAGTATTCTGCTACAATCTGTAGATTGCAAATTCTGTAGATTCTGTGGCCGTGTATCTGTAGATTCATCCCATGTTTATTCACCCCATGAGGCATATTGTGCAATATGTAATAGCAATTTTCGCGTAAACCATTGTGGACTTTATGATTGTTCGCGTCATATTGCAACAAGCTGACACAAGCGTTTAAGTAAAATAAAAGCAACGATAAAGCCTTTGCTATCCAGTTTTTATGTGAAAAGTGATGCAGCATCAAAGACTACCAAAACAGAAATGCTCTTTACATCATTTCTAAGTGACATAATGTTCCAATTTCTACAGCAAATCATGCTGGAAATTTATTTAGAGTTATGTTCCCGGATTCAAAAATCGCCAGACAGTGTCCTAGCGGTAGAACAAAGATGGCAGCCCTATTGAAATGCATGGCAAAAATAACCTGTTCTGATATCGTTGGCGATTTGAAACATTTGCCGTTTTCGATGGCAACTGATGAAAGCACTGATCAAAATGCTGTTAAACTGTATCTAATTGTTGTTAGGTATTTCGATAATTGTCAGAAAAAATTTTGTGTGCAATGTTATTTTTAAAAGAATGCAGTGATATTTTGTATGTTTGATTGTTAAAAATCAATAAATTTCAGAAAGTAAGTCTTAGTGTAAACAAAAGATTTTATGCTTATTTATTTTAAGCATTTTCTTATTTTTTAGCGGCTACACTTTGTACCTTAAAACTACACTTTTTCTTGTTTGTTAACTACACTTTAGCGCTCCCAGAGGTTGGCAGCCCTGCAAGCATCAAACTCTAAAACAAGGCAGTTTAGCGTGGAAGATAGGGTTCAAGCACGATATTATAACAACAATAAAGCCAGATGGGAAATGGGACAAAGTATCAAAAAATTGGGTTAACTACATTATTTAGTTAGACTTGATTGTGATTATGTGTTTAAAAGACATATTAATCAACTGTACAAACAAATATCAAGTGAAGTTGCAATTCAGTTTCATTTGCACGAGAGCTAGAATCTAAAGTGCATCCAACACCTCCAGCTCAAACTACAGTACGTCGCATGAATATAAACGCATCTTTTCAAATAACCAGAAATAGAATTTTTTTAATTTTAAAAGAAGTAAGGTGACTTACAGTTATTGCATAGGACTAACAACTGAATAAGGTTATTTGAGCATGTATGTTTAGGCTCATGCAAGCTTATGTAAATGAGTGTTTAAGCATTTTCTTATTTTTCACTGTTTTTCGTTTGTTGTGCGAAATTAAACGCAATCTATATTTTGCGTTTAAAATTTAACAGAGCCACCAGAATTAAATTAAAACACAAACAGTCGTGTTACTAAAAATCTCCAAAAAAGAGTTTTAATGCTTGAGTGCAATATTTACGGAGTTTGTTCAGGATGGCAAGAGGGAAAACTTTGACAGTAGATGAGAGGATAAAAATCGACTTTATGTATGGTAAAGTCTTTAGCAATCGTGAAATCAGGTGCCGAATTGGAAGAAGTGAGAGTGTTGTGTGAAATTATATAAAGAAAGGAGCAAATTATGGGAAAAAAGCATATACGAAGCGAACAAGAAAGCTCACAAGTTACGGCAAACGCCCATTATGAAACGCTGCAAAGAATGTGAATATTTCCTGTGCAAAGATAAAGGCGCAATACAAGCTGTGTATACATCGGACAACCATATGGATAACTATCAAAGCTACAAAATTAATTAAATTTAAGAAAATGAAGGCAAAACCACCCCTCGCTCAAAAGCACAAAAATATGCGGTTGGAATGGGCAAGAAAATGGATTCTAGAAGACTAAATTGGATGGATTCTAGAAGACTAAATTGGGAAAAACTCGTCTTCTCAGATGAAAAAAAGCTTAATCTCGATGGCCTGGACAGATTTCATAGCTAATGGCACGATTTGAGAGCCGAAGAAATGTATTGTTCAAAATGTTAATCTGGAGGTGGGTCTGCCATGGTGTGGGCAGCCATAGGTTTTAAAGTGACTTTCGAATTAGAGTTTGTGGAGAACACTATGAACTCTGTAGATTATGTCCAGATGTTCACAAGGAACCTCTGCCGTCAAGAAAGCTGGAAGAAATGATATTTTTCAGCAAGATTGTGCATCTGTACTAATAGCACATATCGTGAAAAAATGGCTCTGTGACAAAATTAATTACTGGATTGGCCCTCAAAAAGCCCCGATTTAAACATAATGGAGAACATATGGGGAATTCTGGTTTGCCGTGTTTACGTGAACGGAAGGCAGTTTAACACGAAAGATTAACTAAAATCGGCCATTCCATTAGCTTGGAAGGCAATCAGCTTGGATGACCTCATGCCATTATATCAGTCAATGCCAAGGCGTTTACTGGCTGTTCTAGAAGCACATGATGGCTTTACAAAGTATTAGATACAGTATTTTTTACATATGTGTTTAAATTCATGCAACATGTATTTTTGTCATAAATTCAATAAAATTATTTTCTAAAAAATCATATTGGTCTGAAATTGCTTTGACTCATATTTTCATTTCTTGCATCATACATATACAGTTTGCATCAAGTGTCACCTATTCATATTTTTTTGTTACACTTCTATACCATTCTAATTCTTAAAACTAAGGTGTGTTTATATTCATGTAACACACTGTAATATACCAAAGTAATATCTTCAAAACAATCTAAGATTGCACAGTGGGGCGATTTGGTCATATTGTCAATTATTGAATTGTCTACCAAGGCCTGCAGTTGTTCCAACATCAGTTTCCAGTTCCAGCAGTACTAATCCAGTATTAAGGTGTCTAACAAGAAATCAACAATCTCAGGCATACCTGCAAGGTTATATACTCTCATGAGAGTGGGAGAACTATTACATCTCAACTCTATTTAAACTTTAAAACTTTTTCATACACCATAAAATTTAAGCCAGCGCAACTGGTTTTGAAAGGACAAGGCCTTTCTTCTTCAGGTGCAAAAAAAAAAAAAAACACGTGCTACTGCCTTGGAGGCAAAAGCAAGACTAAAAGCAGGGTGAAAACCAGAGGGGGGGGGGCAACACAACTAACCAATAGGAAGCAACCAGCAAGGCCAATCAGAGAGGGAAACAACCAAAAAAGAGAAAAAACAAAACAAAGCAAATAACCCCCCCCCCCCAAAATAAATAAATAAGTGAGGGAGAGAGAGAAAGAATAATTTTATATTTTATTTTATTATATTTTTAATTTAATTTATTTATTTGTTTATTATTTATTTGTTTATTATTTATTTATTTATTTGCAATTAATTATTTATCTGTTTTGCTTCATTTTTATTTATATTGTTGTTATTAATTTAAGGAAATTATTTAATTGAACTAAACAAATATTACCATGCTGTAGATAGCAAAGTGGAATCAGATTTTTCATTGGCAATTTTATCACAATTAATTATTTTGTTTAGTTCAATTAAATAATTTCCTTAATAAATTAATAATAACAATATAAATAAAAATGAAACAAAACAGATAAACAATTAACTAAAAATAAATAAATAAATAATAACAAATAAATAAGTAAATAAAATTAAAAATATAATAAAATAATAAATAAAAAATTATTCTTTCTCTCCTCTCACTTATTTATTATTATTATTTTTAATTTTTTGGAGGGGAATTGTTTGTTACTTTCTTCTATATGTAATATAGAGAAAGTATTGGATTCGCGAAAATTTTCGACCTCCGTTTTTTGACGGATCTACACGTTTTGGGATGTCCTGAACACGAATTGATAGTTTTTAAAAAATGTCTGTGTGTCTGTGTGTCTGTCTGTCTGTATCATTTTTTTGTGGACGCTGTATCTCACGAACCAATGAATGAAATTTAACCAAACTTGGTATTTAGTTGCACCCTGACATGAACTGGTGCCTATCAGATTTGGTGATCAATAGCTCAACAGGTGGTGCTGTAATCGCATTTTATGCAAATTTTTAACATTTCAGCATAGGACAAAATTCCGTATAAATGGGCATAATGAAAGTTATTTTAAACTTGTGACTGTAAAATTAATATGAATTATTGATAATAGTAGTAGTTAACTATGAAAAAAATTTTGTGCATGGGGGGGCATCGCTTCCCCCCTGGGGGGGGGCAAAGTTTCAAGATGTGTATCTTTCGAAAGGTCTCGTCAATACCTTTAAAACGAATGGTTGAACTATAAATCTGTGATAATTTAAAACAAAGTTATCGATTTTTTTTTACTTTTAACAAAAAAAAAAAAATTTTTTTTTTTTTTTTTTTTTTTTTTAACGAAATTTTACGAAACTTGGTATTTAGTTGGTCCCCGACATAAACTGGTGCTGATTATATTTGGGGATCAATAGCTCAACAGGTGGTGCTGTGATAGCATTTTATCTAAATTTTTAACATGGCAGTATAGGACAAAAATTCGTATAAATGGGCATAATAAGAGTTATTTTAAACTTGTGATGGTAAAATTAATATGAATTATTGATAATAGTTGTATGTAACTAGGAAAAAATTTTTGTGCATGGGGGGGCTCCGCTCCCCCCATAGGGGGGAAATACCCCTCAGGGGTTAATTTTCACAATGGGTATCTTTCGAAAGATCTCGTTGATAATAGTATTAGTTAACTAGGAAAAAATTTTTGTGCATGTGGGGGCATCGGTTCTCCCCCCACCGGGGGGGGCAAAGTTTCAAGATGGGTATCTTTCGAAAGGTCTCTTCAATACCTTTAAAACGAATGGTTGAACTATAAATCTGTGATAATTTAAAACAAATTTATCGATTTTTTTTTTACTTTTAACAAAAAAAAAAAAAAAAAAAAAAAAAAAAAAAAAAAATTCGTATTTTTTTTTTTTTTTTTTTTTAATATTGTTACTGATTGAATATGTATAGGAAAATATAGAAGAAAGTCTTGTGGTGGCCACAACATACTAGTTTTGTTTTTCTGTTTTTTGGTTGTATCCCTCTCTGATTGGTCTTGCTGGTTGTTTCCTATTAGTTAGTTGTGTTGCTCCTCCCCCTCTGGTTTTCACCCTGCTTTTAGTCTTGCTTTTGCCTGGCTGTAATTTTGTTCAGAATAGGTGAGTGCACGAGAAGCATAGGCATAGGTCTTTCAACATTTTCTGTAGAATGGCTCAATATTGCTGCAATACCAGTGGGGCTTGCATCAGTAGTCAGGACAAGAGGTAAACTAAGATCAAATGGCACAAGAACTCTATTACTGCACAGTTCATTTTTTAGCTTTATGAATGCGGATTCACAACAGGCTGTCCATGACCATGATTCATTTTCCCGAAGCAAACATCGGAGTGGATACAAAATAGTTGAAAAATCTGGAATAAAACGAGAGTAGTAAGCAACAAGTCCCAAAAAATGTTTAACTTCTTCAGCATTTGATGGGCGTGGCATTTCTTGAATCGCACGAATCTTTGTTGGAGATTTACTTATCTTATTATATTTGACAACATGTCCCAAATATTCAATTTTTTCTTGAAAGAAAAGAACATTTTTGTTTATTTAAATGAAATCAAAATTGGAAAGTCTATAAACAAGCTTCTAAATTTTCAATGCATTCTTCGATTGCTTCTCCATGTATGATTATATCATCAAAATAAGACTGTTTTTTTTTTAGAATTTGAGAAAGAATGCGATTAAATTCTGCTGGGGCTGTTTTAATTCCAAAACTAAGTCTATGCATACAATATGTACCATGATGAGTTGAAATAGTTTGTATAATGCTGCTATCCTCGTCAACACAAAGATGAAGGTAAGCTTTAAATAAATCAATTTTACAGAAATGCCTGGAATTTTGGAGGCTATGGAGCACATCATCTATTCGTCTTACTGAATGATTTGATTGAATTAGCCATTCATTGATGCCATATTTATAATCTACACATAGCCGAACACCACAATTTGGTTTAGGGATGACAACTAAAGGTGAACCCCAGTCACTCGCAGGAATTAAAGATATGATACCATCGGCTTTGAGAGAATCCAATTCCTTGTTGATGCATTCTCGGAGAGCATAAGGAACACCACATTCTCTGGTAAAGATAGGTTTTGCTCCTTCTTGAAGTTGAAGTGAAACTTTGAATTTTGGAACACAGCCAACACGTTCTTCAAAAAGTGGTGCAAATTTATGAAAAATCGAATTGAAATGCTGAATTTGGGATACTGGTGATATATGTGATATTTGAGCGTCAAGTTGTTGAAGTTCAATTCCCAAAGCTCGGATCTATTGACGGTCAAGAAGAGCAGCACATCCCGCTGGAACAATATGAAGTTCAGGAATGTCTTTGTCACGGAAAGTAACATTCACATGTATTTTCGCTTTAGATCGAATTGTATTTCCAGAATAAGTGCGGAATATGATATTAGAATTTTCCAAGGGCACATTTAAATTTAAACGATTAAAACAGGGTTCCCACTCTTAAGAGGAAAAAAAATTCAAGGACTTTTCAAGTACTTTTCAAGGACTATTTGAAATTTTTCAAGGACTATGGGGGGGAATAGTCGAAGCATATACACAAAACTAAAGTAACTAATTTCATTAGTACAATTATTAATTTTTTTTAAATAATCATAATAATTTTCCTTGTTTACACAATATATTTTTGACTGATTGACCAAATTAACTTTTACAAGATTCAAAAAATGATTAGCTCAGGATTTGAAATTAGGATCATTATCAGGGTTGGCTAACATTAGAATGTTGCCAAATTCCCTGACTTACGGTGTTTATTCCCCACTAAAATACACAAAATTAACACACATTTCAGTTATTTACAATAACAAGTTTAAGACATACACTGAAACTAGTATATGCAAAAGTAAGGCAATGAAATGGGATACTAGAATTCTTATGACAAAATCATTATGTTAGATATTATATTAATAAATATATTTATTATGCTTCTATTAATCTGTTAAAAAAAAAAAAAAAAAAAAAAAAAAAAAAATCCTCCCCACAATAAAAAAAAAAGTGAATTACATATGAGAATGAAAAATTTCATACCTGTTGTAAGATAAAAAATATTTTGATTTCTTCATTATTAAATGAAATTCAACTGCTTCATATATCAATAGTCACAATATTAGATTCTAAAAATTAAAATAAAATCTTTACAAAGAGTACTCAGAAAGAATCTTACCAATTAAGATTGACAGAATACACTTTATTATTTAATTTAAAACAACTCTGATTACAATTTAATTAGTCATACAATTTACTTTTTCTTGCTGTTTAAGATTTCATTTATTTGAGAATCAATGTCTTTTATCTCTTGTGTTTTTTGTTTTACAGTCCTCCTAAAACTATTGGATTGTACAATAAATTGAATATTTCCAGTTTTTTCTGCCTTCTCAGATAATTTATCAGCAGATTCTTGTAAATCAAGAATACTTTTTTCTAGACGAGTTTTTTTACATTTCAAATCTTGCAACTCATCGGAATTTTTTCTTTTTCGCACTTCTTCTATGTCTTCTTTCTTTTTCTCTTCCAAATACGCGATATATTTTTGCCTTGCACTTGAGACTGATAAACGAAGTTCTTTAGTGATCAAAATATTCTCTAAACCACCAGAAACTTTTATTTGATCAATAACAAGCCTTTTTGAGATGAAAGATTTTTCATGAAGATTTTCTACTTCAATTTGCTTGTTGATAGAAAACCCTCGTTCCACACTTGCTTGACCATGAGATAAAATTAACAGTTTTTTAATTATTTGCCAAATATTTTCATATCTTTTAGCACTAAAATAGCTATAAAAAAAATTATCAAGTCTTGTTACAGAAGGATCAAATGCCTCGCAATCTGTAGAATTTTCAATTATATCGGATAAAAATTCCTGGAATTCTATAAGTGCGGCATCACAACATTTTTCATCTACTTTTTGGGCATCAACTAATATTGATAAGATGTTTTTCATTTTAGTAAAACATCCATGACTGTCAGAAATCATTTTCTTTGGATCTAAACAAGAGATGTTTCTTACCAGAGCATACTGAATTGGTGTTTTGGTCACAATATTTTCCACTAATTTGTAGATTAATCTTTGGCAATCCCGTTTTAAATCCATGACTTGTTTTTCTGTAACTGCGCTTCTTTTTTTTATTTCTTTTAACTCTTTATTTCCTATAAAACCTAAACTTGTTACACTAGCATCGGAATAAGAACTTTTATCTGAAAAATCAAAAACAGAAAGCTTATGACAAGTTTTTAAATTGCTCAGTTCTTCCTTCTTCATAACATTAAATGTTATTAAACAATCTAGGACAAGTTTTTTTAAGTCATTTGCCAGAAATGGCAATAATGGAGAGTCACTTTGATATTTAATCAAAAATGGCTGTAAAATTTTAATAATTGATAGAAAGACATTTAATTTTACCGGCATTAAAATATCATGGCATGCTCGAGAAATTACATCATATGATTTGCATGTGGGCCTGGGTAATTTTTCTCGTTCGATAAGATAAACGAATTCCTTTAAATCCTCCCATATCTCTAATGCCCTTTCAGTGGCAGGACCATTTTCCAGCCATCTATGACGACAAAAATGTTTTGGAATTTTTCCTGTTTTTGATGATTTTAAATAATCTTCCCGCCTTGCTGGAGAATCCTTGAATAATGAATAAAGACTTATCAGAAAAGTGTCAATATCCCAGTTAGTGATATTTGCTGCATTTTTAATTGCATTGTGGACTGTGTGAATACTGCAGCTTCCAATATTCAGCAATTTGGTATTATTTTCTTTTTCTATATCTCTCTGCAGCATGTTAAATAGCTTCCAGTTGACAGCTGGTCCATCCATGGACAAATTAAATAATTTTGCTAAATTTATTCTTTCAACTGCTTTTTTAATAGCGCATAACATTATGTCAGCTGTAGAATGGCCAAGAAATAAGGAGTCAAAATAACGTGTCCTTACCTGATTTTCATGTTCATCCCAGTATCTAACATGTAAATCTAATTGCTTATTTTGTGTAGTATGATTCAAACTTTCATCAAATAACAAACAATACTCTTGGGTTTCATCTAAGCACTTAAATATAGCCGATTTAAAGTAAGGTGCAAGCCCAAAACACACTATATAGGCACATTTAGTAGCACAACAGGAAAATTGTTTTGCTATATCGCTGTCAGAAAAAAGAGTTTTAAAAAAAGAAGATATTCCTTCACAAGAGTTAAAAGAATAATTGCTATCAACACATTTTAACACCCATCTAATTTCTGCATCTAAAACATCATTCCTTGACACATAAGAAGCCAGTGTTGATGATTCTGTAGTAGGTACAGTTGTTCTACATGAATTTTCAGTTGTTGCACCTGCAAAGAAACTCTTCATATGCATTGGACTCTTATTTTTTGCATCCAAGAGGGTCTGATGTTTTTTTCCTAGGAAAAAAAAAAAAAACCCTCATATCTTTGTTACAAATAAAAATACTAAGCACAACAAGAGATTCTTTAACATATTTTTAGTGTTAACTTTTTCTCCCTTAACACTAGCCAAAACCCATTATTCCAGGAGTGCAGAAAGTGTTCCGACCTTTGTAATTTCCCCCCCAAAACACATCTCCCTACAATGCAAAAATCTAACAGCTTTACTATAAGGCACCCATTGCTATTGCTAATGTACAGCTCACTGGATGAGTCGATACTGCGAATTGCATCATGAATCGATACTCTGAATCATTACAAAACATTATAAAGACATTTTAATAAAGTAAATTATTGTTTCACTCTGATGCTTGTTTTGAAACTCACTGAAATAAATTTAGCATATTTTATTTAGGATTAATAAAATAAAATAAACATTTAAAACAGTAATTAATAGAAATTTGAGGTACTTCACTACAAAAAAAAATAAAAAATAAATAAATATATTTATATATCGGACAGCTTTCAAGCTTTAGCACATAAAATTCAGTGTTATGAATTATATATATATATTATATTTTCCACAAATTTTCAAAATTACATCGTTGCATGAATCTGAAAATGTATGAAAATGAAAATTTGTCACTGGATACCCTTAATTCGTAGCGCAGGAATCAGAAAATGCATACAAATTTGTACCACAGCAGTCAGTATTCAAATATAAAAAAAAAAAGACACTAAACACCCCTAATGCATGTATTGGAAAATGCATGAAAATCTGTACTGCATCAAATACTACCATGTACTATTTTTTCTCTAAATAATTCCATTCATTTAAAAAATAATAATAAAATACACTCGAAAAAATATTTAAATCTCAAAAACACATACAAAAAAAAAAAGGAAGTTATTCAGCTGGGCTGCATTACGATAAACTTACATGAATGGTCAGTACAAAAAGAAAAAAAAAGTTCCTAGATGGTTAATCAAAGTTCAGATACATTAAAAAGTGTCAATACAGTGAATCGCATAATAGCATCACAAATCGCCAATGGGTGCCTTATAGTAAAGATTAGCCCTTATTTTGTTATACAACGCCATTTATTCTATCTAATAAGTTTTTAGGAGAATAAGTATTATACGCTGTAACAAAAACAAAGCAAAAAAAAAAAAAAAAAAAAAAAAAAAAAAAACTGCCAGTTAATATTAAACATTGCAAAGTAGCAAATTGTTATTATAACTTATATTTTTATTTTCTCTGAAGAAAGTATTAAAAATTTCATCAACAGTCAGTTAAAATTTCCCCTGAACCTCGTTCGGACACATTCTGCACCTATGTATTATAATAGGGGAAATTTAATTTTCTTAAATACTCATTACCTTATGCATTTTTTAAAATTCCGTTTTCACATTTAGAAAATTCACATGATAAATTAGCACTCATTCTTCAAAAATCTATTTTTCAAAAATAATAATAATAATAATAATAATAATTGTGGAAACAAATTTCCCCATAGAATTACATGGGCTTTGACTGTCAGGGAAAGTGAGAAGACTCTGCTATATTATCTTATACAAATTAATGCAGTATGTTTTTATTACTATTTATCAAAATTCAGGCATGAAAATGCAAATTGGCCTAAAAAGCTGAACTTGTGCATAATATAAAATTATAGCAACATAACTTATGTACGTGTATATGTGGCATACTTTATATATTTATTTTTAAATGAGATTATGCATATTAAATAATAATTAAAAAATATAAAAGAACATCAAATCATTCCTACCTAGAAGAAATGTTTAAGAATAAGTTTGAATAATTTTAAATGTACTTAATTAAATGTATAATGAATTTATACACAATACTTTCTTCTAAAAATTTAAAAGACTTCTTTTATACATGCATATATGAATTTTAAAAATATTATGAACTATTTTTAAAGAATACTTCCTAAAAAAATTTTTGCAGCATCATTATGTTGGGTAAAAATTTAACACAATTTGAAATTTTAAAAAAATTAAAAGATAGTGTATTTTAAGAAATCTGGAAAAAAAAAAAAAAAAAAAAAAAAAAGTATGTTTTTGGTTATACTAAAAAGCTAGGCGTCATGTCAAAATAATGCCTGGATTAAATTTTTGGGTGTCCAAATTAAAAATCTAGGTGCCATTTATAATTAAATATGTATATTTAAAATAATAATAATAATAAAGCATCAACTTGTAATAATATATGCTAGATTATATAAAAAATATTTATGTAATGAATGTAATTAAGAATGTAAATATTTAATTGAGGAAAAATATATATAGATTCATTAACTTCAGCAATAAAGTCTAAAAATAATTACGTACATGAGAAATATTGAATATTTCTATTGCTTTATTTTTTTTTTAGAATTGATCACTGATCACTATCCGGAGATGGGGGGAAAGGGGGGGGGGATAAAAAAATTACAGAGTAAAAAATATTAATTTTTTTCAATTCTACTTCTAGAATCTAATAAAGCAAATTTAAAATGAATATTATTATTTATGTTGCAGATGGATAAAGATTGGGAGACAAAAGACTTCTGCAGAACATTTGATTGCCAATTGTTAGTTGGAAATAAAGGAAAAGGGGGGGGGGGGGGGGGGGGTAAAAAATAACTACACGAGCAAGAAATATTTAACAATTCTATTTCTTTCTAGGTTCTAGAATCTCATGAAGCAAGTTTGAAATGAATATTGACATTTATGTTGTGGATGGAGGAAGATTGGGAATCGGGAGCTTTCGTAAAACATTCGATCGCCGATTGTTTAATGGGGTTTTTTTTTTTATTATTAAACGAATGATATCCGCGCTTTTTTTTAAAAATGGAAAAAATTTTGAAAAATATTAATATTTTTTGGTAGAGTTTTGGCAACTATACCCTACTAATTCATAAAATGCCTTTTTTTTTTTAAAGACTGATGGAATCATTTTGCCATTACTGACAAAAATTTAGTTAAATTAAGGAAAAAAGGAAAATCTGCCGCAAATTGAAAAATTTGGGCTTTGTTTTACGCTAATATTCTTAAAACATGCGATTATTCCACTATAAATATTCCACTATAATCATTAGGTTCTTTTTATTTTTCCAATCTACAGCCAAATTACGCAATATTCCTGCGACTAATCATCAAAACAAACAATTATTTTACCACAAACATTTACTAAAAGCAATTTTTATTTAAATACCATATTACAAGAAAAAAAAAAAATGTGCCGCATAGCGAAATACAGGATTATTTTGCAGCTAATTACTGACACTTACATTTTTAATAATAGCCAATTATTAGTTAATTATAATTATTAGTTACAGATAAATAATAATAGTAAGCAAAAATTCAACTTACCAAGCATGTGCGATTTCAAAGCTGATTCTCCCATTTGAGAAATATCCAAATCTTTCTGGCATAATGAACATCGGGCTTTATGCTTGTCCGGTGTTGAAAGTAACCATGCACAATAAACATCGGTTTTTAACCACAAATTATTAAAAACACATTTGCCCATATTTTTATAAATAACAGCAGCCGTTAAAAAAAAAAAAGATTTAGCGACCACCGTCCCTCATTTCCATACACAAACACAAAACGTGACGACAACACGACGAAATGATTAGCGAACAGCGTGTAGATGTAGTACAGAAAGATGTGTTGCCATTCGTACGCCTATTTCACTCATAAAGAGGAAGGGGAAACCATGGTATCAAAGCTAAACTAGATCCGATGAGTGCACAACGGCGCGTGCGTGTGAAGATAGGGATAGTTTAGCCTTGATCGAACTTGTGCTAAGGCCGTTCGCCGGAGGGGAAAATTCAAGGATTTTCAAGGACTTTAAGCAAAATTCAAGTACTTTCAAGGGCCCTTGAAAAAAAAAATGAAATTCAAGTACTTCTTAAGGACTTTCAAGGACCGTGGGAACCCTGTAAAATCAGTCTCTGAGAGCAAAGAAAATTTTGCACCAGAATCGACTTCAAACTGTTGTAATTTTCCATTTAGTTGAACAGAGACGATATATTTGTCAGTGTCATGAGAGACTTCAAACAAGTCTATAACTTTAAACTAAGGTGAATAAGTGCATACAGAATTAACAGTGACAACGAATGTAAAATTAGAATTTTGTTCTTTAGATGTGACAGCATGAACAGAAGGCATGGAACTGGAATTCCCTAAATTTCGTGAGGACTTAATTAAAGTTTAAATACAAACTTTACAGACATGACCAAATTTTTTGCATAATTCACATTTCAGTTTAAATTTATTTATTCGACAGTTTTCAACTTTATGATTGCCTTTTCCACATCTGATACAAAGATTTTTTATGCTGAGAGCTTTATAATCAGGTTGCTGGCGGTGACATTTAGAATCTTTAGATGAAGAACTAGAACGATTTCTTCGACGTGGAGAGGAACTAGAAACTTTATTAGTATCATATGCATTAGAAAATGATTGACATGGAGAAAATTTGAGTTAGTTCTTTATTTTCGATTTTGGATGCTTCAAGAGCAATAGCTTTTGATAAAATATCATCAAAATTTGTCACATCTGATTGCAGGATTTCTTCTGGTAACCAGTCATCTCGTAAACCACGTATAAATTGAGCATGGAGAAAAACATCTGCGATAGAAACTGATTTATCACATCCACATAGAACTCACATTCTACTAAATCCTGTTGTAGAGCAGCTACAAATTCTGCAATTGACTAGCATTCTTTTTGATAGATATTTAAAAAATAATGTTGAGAAACAACTACATTTATCTTTGGAATCAACATTTGTTTGAAAGATTGTACTAAATCTTCATATGAAAGATTATTAACTGGTTTCTCAGGTCCAAGAAAAGCTGCTAAGCTATAATAATGTGATGAACCAATTGATACACATAAAAGTTGAGCAATTTTTTCATGTTGTGTAACACTTTTCATATTGCAATAATTATCAAAACGTTCCAGATAGCATGAAAATTTTTCACGTTTAGAATCAAAGTTTTCAAATGGAGAAACATTAACTAAATTTTTTGAGTTATTAGATTTTTTTTTAGAAAATGTTTTTCAAGTTATGCTAGCATTGCTTGTTGCTGTGCTGTAAATGTAGCTAAGAATGTCTGGAATTGTTCTGAATCCATTATTTTGATAAATAAAGTCACAGTTCGAAAATAAAAATAAAAATTGAAATACCTGAATTGAACTTTGAAGCGTACGACAAAACGATGTGGTTTGTGCTTTAACATATAATTCGAAATGTTCTTTTTTTTTTGACTCGTCGCCAAATACTGTTGTGACCTTTTAAATAGTGTGCTATTAGTTGATCCAGATAATGAAAACTCCTTTATTGAAAACACGAACATACTTTATTACACACACACATATAAGAAAAAGAATGATTGAACATGGCTTACATGCTGGCGGTAACTGGTAAACTGCGTAGAACATGAACATAGATACTTCACATAGAGAGTGAACTGTCTGCGACACTAGCGCCAGTAAGTGAATACGTAGGGGAAAAACCCAACACTTGATTTTTAATTAATTATAATTAATTACTATTATTTTTTAATAAGTTTTCTTTTAGTCTAAAACTGTTCTCTTTTGAAATAAACTTAAAATTCAAAACCAACAGTGTTATTCTACGTTTAATATAAAAACCCCAAAAAAGCCCATTAAAACCCAATTAACCCCCCCCCTCCCCCCCCCCCAAAAAAAAAAAAAAAAAAACGCCTGGGCTGGGCTTTTTTAAAACCCTGGTTTAAGATAAATCAATTATTATTGTTGTTTTTAATTTATTTTTTTTTTAAATATAGATCTTAATGAGAGGAACAAACTCTAAAAAAATTTAAATCTCATTGCAAAGATTTCTCATGAGTTATGAATTTTTTTATGAAATGTGCACAAGGGTTTTCTGAAACTTGAGCTCTTTGTTTGAAAACTTGGTTTTTAAATTCCAATTCTGTGTAAATAAATAAAAATACAGGAAATACATCTGCATTATTCGAAAACACATTTCTTCACAATGCCAATGATTTTTTTTTTTTTTTTTTTTTTTTTTTTTGTAATACAAAAATTTGGTAATCTAATTTTATACTTAAAACCCCCCCTAAAATTTCTGTTTTGCCCCCCCCCCCCGGTTTGCATTTGCTTATCTCTTTTTTAATCTCATTTAACAAAAAACAATTGTCCAGTTTCATAACTATAGGTATTGTCAGAAATGCTGTTTAATTCTCTTTCCAACCTTATAAAACTTTTAACAAAACACGAATTAACAGATCGTAATTTTTAAATTACAGAACATTGAATTTTTCACAAAACATTTTATGATTCAAAACTTTTTTTAGATTAAATACATTGTTTTTTCTCTATATATTAAAAAAAAAGTTTGCCATTACCACTCTTAATTTTTCTGACGAGCTGCAAATGCACAGGTAAAGCAAGGCTAATGAGCAAAGTGAGCCTGAAAGTACAACGAAGCCTCCCTTGGGAGTTGGTGAGCAGAGTGAGCAGGGCAGAGCCCCCTAGTGCATGAAGAAAAACATAATGGAACATACTTTACATTTGTTGGATTTTGAACTGATACAGCCATTATTAACATGTGCTATTTCAATCAGACTTGACAAGAAATAATGAATAACAACAAGAGAAGAGAAGGTTCAAGGTTACAATCAGTGTTCCGAAACTGTTCATAGATTTTCCTTTTATCTTCTGCATATTCTATCCAGGGTTCCCCTAAAGGGAAATTTAGATACCAATGATTTGTCAAGTCTAAAAACTGTTATAAAAACAGTGGTATTAAAATTTTCCTTTGTGAGAACCCTGGTTTTATTTCTACATTTTGGTCTTATGTAATTGCCATAATGAATGACACAATGGCATAATTCACAAAATTAGTAAGAAATCATACAAATGTTATAAATAAAGCTAAAAATATACTTATTTGATTTTATTGGATTAAAATAAATTAACTTTACCTTACTACGCTATTGGATTCAGGAATGTCTGGATGAGTGATGGAGACACATGTCATCACCAAACTATTATCTATTTGTGCCCAGGATCGTAAGTGAACAAAATCTCTAAAATAAATATTTTATTATAATTAGATACGGATGTTTTTAGCTATATAAAACACACAAACATATATACACAAAGAATAGACGCCCATGTCTGACTTTCACAAACTCTTATATATTATCTTACATTCATTTTTTTTATTCATTGTGTAAAAGACATTGATTTATAAAATGAGGAGCAGACAATCAAACCATGTTTTCTCCTTCAGGCACAATTTTTCAGAAAACACAAAAAACTAATAAATTAAAAAATAACTAAACTTAAATCCTAATTATCATTAGTTTAGATGTATTACTAGTTACTAGGAAAATATATAGACATACTATTTTATGTTGAGTTTAAAGGAAAATCCCTAACATTTTTTTTTTTCTTTTTTTTGAGAAAACTTTGTGTTTACGTTATTTATTACAACTGAATATGATATTTATAACTAATCTAAATTTTCAGTTGCAGTGTAAAATTAAAAGGAATCAGAAGCATCATTCTTGGTGCTATATAAATAAAGTCAAATTAAACTAATGAAACAAGAGTAATTTTTAGTCTTTAAAATCTCATCATAAAGTTTTATAATGACACATAAAATTAACACCAATGTTAATACTACAAGCATATTAACGTCTGAAAAGCTGTGTTTTTTCCAAGTGCTGAACTGGTAAGAGTGGATCTACATGCAGGAGTGAGGTGTCACTGACGTGTGAATACAATGCAAGGTGAGTGATAAGGTAAGTTTCCACTTACCTAATTGGCTGAATGATTTTTATTTACTTATACTGAAGAAGTATTTATAATCAAAACAAGAGATTAATAGTATATCAATGTGTATAATAATATGATTTCTTATAAGCCAATCAGTTTTCATGTGAAAGCTAAATATATTATTGAATAAATTTACTATGATTTCATAAGAGTTGTTAATGTTAGGATGTTGGATTTTATTTTGTATTATAAAACTGGTGATGAAAATAATGATAATAATAAAAAGAGTGAATATGTCTTGCCATTTTCGTTTATGACTGTGTTGGAGAAAGTGCACTGTGTGTGGACTTTTTCGGGGGTGCAGGAGGTTGTATTAACGGTTATCTCATTTCGGGAGAACTTAAGTTTTATGGGAGGAAAATGGTTTTAGACTCAAATAGTTGTCAGGCGGAATGATGGGGGACCCTTTGGTCGCCGGCAGGTCTGCAGGTGCGAGAGAGGGATGTTTTTTTAATCCGTTTTTTGTGAGAAGGAAAGCAAGACCTCAGAGAAATTCTCTCTAAGGAGGAAACTACTCGCTTAACAGACGGGCTCGCCTGGAATAGAGAAGTGTGAGGCCTGAAATGTGCTGCACATGATGTCCCAAATAACGACTAATAATTTATTAAAGTTTGCATTTCTTATCAAAACAAGAGGACATGTTATAGTTGACACTGCTGCATGATATTTGTACTGAAAGCAAAGAAAGGCTCCCGAGATGTCGCCCGGCTCTTGATAGAGCGATATGTGAAGTGTGAGCTTCGCTGCAAATGAGTACTGAAGGGTCACCTGTGTGGTTTGTATGAAATGAATAGTGTTGTCATCTGGATTTTTGGATTAAATCTTAGAGAGTGTATGATTTGACGCCTAGCTCTTGATAGAGCGAGATTGTGAAGTATAAGCTTTGTCGCAAATGAGAACCGAAGATGACACCCGTGTGTTTACCTGAACTGAATAGTGAGACATCCAGATTTTGGATTAATTTGTCAGCGTGCAGTTTGGTTATGGCTTCCATAGTCCCAGCTATATTGCTCTTTGGGCATGTGAAACTTTGGGATGTCTTGGCCCCTCTGTGATTCCATTTTCCTGTTGAAAGTGAGCATCATTCTATGTGAGTAACGTTAGTCCACATTAACTCTTTCATGACTGTTATTCCTATGGGAGGACTATAGTAGAAAAGAGGACTGTGTTATAGTTTTGGACTAACTTAAGAGACTGATTATCAATAAAGAACCCCCTTCAAGCCGGATCCTCGGTAAGCTTATGAAAATTTGTAAAATTGTTCTAATTAAGTGAAACCCTAATATATTAACATAAGATAAACTAGAAATTGTTCTACGTATGAAATTTTTATATTGGTTGTTCTATTTAATTATTAATTTTCTGATAAACTCCAGTTGCTCTATATTTTGAAACTTTAATAATAGGCCTTTCTATTTTTATCATTACTTGGAATGTTCCATAATTAATGCATTTTTTAATCTAGAAGGAAAAGAATCCTAGTGTGTAACTCAAAATAAATGTTGATGTTTGCTTCAGCCATATTTTAAGTTCCAATAAAATATTTAGACTGTCTCAAAGTAATGAGGATAGTTATTTTGCATACTGTGGTTAATTGATGGTATTAATAAATGATTAGAGAAAAGAGAAAAGTAATACTATGATCTTAGTTAATGAAATTATTTAAAGTAACTTTATGTTATAAGAAGGGAAAAAGGGAGATGGTAGAAGTAGATCACGGCTGTAGGAGTTTAGTTACTTAAAATTGGGAAATTTTAATGAGGGAATTGTTTGATTGAAATTTAATTCTTCTTCACAGAAGAAGGTTGTGCCTTCTCAAAAGAAAAGAGGGCACAACATTAACACATAAATGAAGCATTTTTATAACAAATGATTATGTGACTGATGTGTGCTCTATATAAATAAACAAATCTATACATGCATGATATATCACCCGCTCCTGTAGATCCTCCAAAGAACTCATTCAATTTAAATCAAATTGAAGTGTAAAGGTTGATATTTTTATTTATTACCAACTATGTGAAAAATACCAGAGCCGGGAATCGAACCCGGGCACCTCTGCTTAACGCACGGATGCTCTACCACTGAGCTACCCTGGCTGACAACCAGCTAGGTACTTCTCACATAATTATCGTTAGCAAAGTCACAGAGTCTGCAAATGCAGATATATCAGGTGAGACAATAATAATCGTAGCACAACTCCATAGACCACGAAATTTCAATTTAGAAATTTTTTATTCATGAATTCATCAACCGTGAATATTTATTTAAATCAAATTGGAGTGTAAAGGTTGATATTTTTATTTATTACCAACTATGTGAAAAATACCAGAGCCGGGAATCGAACCCGGGCACCTTCGCTTAACGCACGGATGCTCTACCACTGAGCTACCCTGGCTGACAACCAGCTAGGTACTTCTCACATAATTATCGTTGGCAAAGTCACCGAGTCTGCAAACGCAGATATATCAGGTGAGACAATAATAATCGTAGCACAACTCCATAGACCAAAAAATTTCAATTTAGAAATTTTTTATTCATGAATTCATCAACCGTGAATATTTATTTAAATCAAATTGGAGTGTAAAGGTTGATATTTTTATTTATTACCAACTATGTGAAAAATATTCCCGGCTCTGATATTTTTAGACATTAAAGAATCCCATATTCTGGCATTATTTCTATGCTCTTTGCTGCCAAGTTACGAAACATTGATCACAGCTCACGAAGCTCGGCCTGAATCAGAATTATCTATTGAATTTGTCACTAATAAACTAAAGGACGAGTATAATCGTAGGCATGATAACACTGCATCAAATGAGAGTGTATCAAAGCACTTACAACAATAAATAAGAAACAATTTTATAATCATAAAACCGAAAATAAATTCTGTACTTACTGTAAAAGTAAAAATCATAATAAATCAGAGTGTTACCATTTGAAAAACAAAAACAGTAACACACATAAGAAACAAAATAATCCTCCTAAACATAAATTTAACAACACATCACTATGTTTTGAAATACAAAGATATGAGACGAACGAAATCCCGCGACAGGAAAATCATGATGAAATGGAGGAGTCAATGCACTCCTTAAAGAATAATTTGGCATTTTTGGCTACAAATTCAAATAATGCAGCCTGGATAATTGATTTAGGGAGTTCGTCACATATCACCAATAATGAACAATTATATACACACTTAGATGAACAAGATAAATCCGAAGTAATAATAGCAAAAGAAGGAAAATTAGAATCGCAAGGCTCGGGAGAAATCATATTAACTACCTAAACATCGCAAGGTGAAATAAATAAAATAACTTAGAAAAATGTATTATACGTGCCAGATCTAGAATCGAGCCGACTGTCTGTTACGAAGGCAACTCAGAATGGATGTAAAATAATATTTGAAGACGACGAGTGTAAAATAATTTATCAAGATGAAACATACCTAGAAGGAAATCTTAAAAATAACCTGTATAAACTAAATTTGCCAAAATCAGAAAAAAATCGGACAATGCAAATCTTAAATATCAACGTAACAATGAAAAATGCATTCAACTATGGCATAGGTGCACAGGTCATAAAAATTATGACGCTGAAGGAAGTTGCGTGTTGCAGTAGGTTGTATTCGAACCAAGGTCGTTTGAGTAGTAATCCAGCACTGTACCTCTGGAGAAAAAGTTAACCCATTGTCCATCGGTAAGTTAGGATTATATACATTTGAATGGCGTCACTACAGTATTCCCCCTCCTAGAGAGTATGCTGTCGTATGAGCGATATTACTCGTTTGGACGGTAGCGGTTACCAGATTGTGCTGTCAGATGCCCGCTTGTAAAGTTGTGGGACATGACAGGTTTTTGTGCTGAGAGAACAGCGATTCACAGGCTTTGTTGCTCTGAGGGTTTTAGTGGTGCTGCTATCTATTGCCATAGAGCAAAGTTAATAGCTCGTTGCTTTGTCCGCGCTTACCAATGAAGGAAAGTGCGTGTTGCGGTAGGTTGTATTCGAATCAAGGTCGTTTGGTTAGTAATCCAGCACCGTACCTCTGGACAAAAGGTTAACCCATTGTCCATTGGTAAATTAGGATTATCTACATTTGAATGGCGTTGATGGCGTCGCTACAACGCAATTAAGGAAATAGTAAATAAAGAATTAGCTCTGGGAATAAAAATTAGTGCATGTAAACATGACAACACATGTGAAACCTGCGTAAAAGTGAAACTCACCACATGCCATACCCGAAAGCAACACAAAATAGGGCTAAGAAAATCCTACAACTTGTACACAGCGATGGATGTATGTGGTCAAATGCCTACTCTAACATAGAGGTCAAGACTTAAAATTTTTAGAAGCGGCCAGTGGCCACTGGACATGATGAACTCAGTGGCCACCCATGAGTCGTCATCGTTATACATCGGATTCATACACATAATATATATATATAATATATATGTGTATGCATAAAAACACAAATGATAGATATGGTTGGAAAATTAAATTAAGAAATAGTGCTCTTTATTGTATTTTAATAATAATACAAGTCACTATTATTAAATAACCATTGTATTATTAGTCATTTAATAATACAATAAACATATATATATATATAATATGTGTGTATTTCTGTCTACAAAAAGAAGTAAAATTATGCACTTCTCTAGTTTAAAATTTTCAATATCTGAAATGAAAGGAGGTAGGAGGAAGTAAAGGGCAAAATTAACGGTCGCCACCGGCCACGTGGCGACTAAATGAAAAAAGATAGCGATTAAAAATTATGCATCGATCGCCACTAAAGTCGCCACTTTTTATGATCATTAAAATAATCTAAAAATCGAGCGACGATAGGCAATCGAAGCCTTGTGATTTCCAATCTTTTTGCATCCATGGCATAAATGTCAGTGTTCATTTTAAACTTGCTTTATTATATTCTACAACCTATAAAGAAGTAGAATTGTTTAATATGTCTCACTCATATAATTTTTTGGACCCCCCTCTCCCTTTCCCTCCCCCTAACGATCTGTGATCACACAGCTTATAGAAAGCTTTATAATTTTTAATCATTCTCCATTTGCTGCAAAAATATAAATATATATTTTAAACTTACTTTATTAGATTCTAGAATCTGTAAAGAAGTAGAATTGTTTAATATCTCTTACTCATAATTCTTGTAATTCCCCCCCCCCCCTCCTCCAACGATTGGCAATCACATGCTCCACTGAAGTCTTGTGGTTTACAATCTTTCTCTATCCATAACATAAATGTAAATATTCATTTTAAACTTTCTTGATTAGATTCTAGAACCTAGAAAGAAGAATATAGATGTACCCCCCCCCCACACACACACACATGTGAGCTCCATTTCCACAAGCAGTTAATGATCAAATGCCCTGTAAAGCACAATCATTTCCCATTAATATCTCCATAGTATTTAGTGTATATTTAACCCATTTAAGATAGTTGACAAATGTGTGTATCAAAATTTGATTTTACTTAAATGTGTATTTTTCAAAAATATTTGTATTTGCTTTCTTTTGTGTAGAAATCTTCCTTTTCTCTTCCCATTTTAAAGTAGAAATCTCCCTATTTTTAAAGCTACAAATTTGGCAGCTAAGTTTCCATATCTATACTTTTTAAGAGGAAGTATTTTAACTCTATTGAAATAAAATAATTCAAAAAAGTGTGCCTTTAGAAATAAGAAAAAATAATAAAACTGCTAACTGTATTTACACATGACCATGTAAAAGGTTGTGATGATAATGAATCAGCTGATTCATTTACTAGAAAATATCAATGTGAGCTGTGAATGATAATAGCTTATTTCACTTAAATAAATTGAAAAAAAAGTACTACTGAATTATCTGAAAGATAACTTTTGCTGTTATTATTACAGCCCTAAGCAGATTTTAATTTAGGATGTGCAATTTAGGATTTTTAAAAAGAGTGTAATTACAAATTACAATTTCAGTGTCCCTGTGTTAATTTTATTATTATATGTATTTCTTATTTTCATATTTTTCTTGTGGTAATTATACCGCAAAATGGTGACAATGCTTTTTGCAGTCTGAAAGAAATAGTCTTATGTGAAAAGTGGCCACTAACTTAAAAAAGTGGCTACTAATGAAACTGACAGTACCGGCCACTGGCCACTAATGAATTTTCCCAGTTTTGCCCTTTAGGAGGAAGACAAAATAGATTGAGTAATTGAATCATTGAAAAGTGATTCGGTTTTTGAGGGAAGATATAACCTCACTTGAACTTCCACTGAATACTTATGATTTTATTCTTGTTAGTGTTTTAAGAGCGAGTTCTATAAGCAGGTAGTTATAATAGCATGTAATCGAGCTTTTTAAAAATGTTATTAATAACTATAGTACTCAGAAAGAAGACTTTAAAATTCAAAGTTTTAGTAATGAGGGAAAATAAATGGACTTTCATAGATAAATATTAAAACATGCATTTTGCTATGGGAAAACAGCAGGCTATAATGATGATATGATCTGACAATGTGATTACTCATACACAATTTGTGTTTTACAGAAAATAATTATGATCAGGATTAGAGGAAAATGAAATTATTTTGAGTCTGAGGAGGGGGTGGGGAGGCAAAGAATCTGTACTAGCCTATTATCAGAGGTTCAATTTTATTAATTGGCATGTGATTGCTAAAATTAGAAATTTGCTGAAAAATTTCTGTAAACATGATTGGTTGAACATTATTAGCATCACTTTCAATAAAATGACTACCTAAACAGTTATATCAGGGATGGAACACAGGCGCAGATTTCATACCGGAAAGTGTTTAAGAAATTTCTCTAGTTATAATATCGTTGATTTAAGAGGTAGAAAAATTTCTTAGATTTATAGTGGTATGAATTCTGCGCCCGTGTTCCATCCCTGTTATATATAGCTTTTATCTAATTTAAACATTTTCAGGATTATTTCATTAACACAAAAATATTCTTTAATATAACTGCAGTTACTTTTATATCCACATAAAACCTTATAAAAATTTCATACCATCAGAAAAACAAATTTTTCAAACACTTAAAAAATAAAATTTTATGTATGTACATTACTCATACATAATATATATATATATATATATATATAGTATTTAATTATCAGTTTTAAACATGTATGAAATCAACTGAGCATTAATTTTCTTAACTAATTTTTAAAAAAATTTCGTACCTAAAAATCTATTTTTCATCCCCCACCAGGGTTGGCAAAAGCCCGGGTTTTTCTAGAAAAACCCAACTCACTTGGGTTTTTCTGGGCTTTTGTTTGAATACATTTGCATTGCAATGTTAGATATGTTATTTAGCATATTAGTTGTAATACACCTAATTATATTAAACTACTAAGTAATAATTAATCTAATATTTATTTTAGAAATAAAAATTGGTTTGATTCTAATATTAAAATAGTGTTAATTAGTAAGATATTTTATTTTAATGTATGCTTATTCAAAATAAATATTCTTAAAAACAATAAGTGATAAAATAAAAGAATTTAAATTCTTAAGTACAATACATATTAATTAAATTTTTTAGTTCCACATCATACTATAGATGGAGAACTTAGGTAATCGTGAAAATTTTCGACCTCGTTTTTTTTCATTTTTACGTGCGAGGAATACGAAAAATGACAAAATTCGTATGGTGTGTGTTAGTTTGTTAGTCCGTTAGTCTGTGTACACGATATCTCAAGAACAAATTGTCACATAGAAGTCAGATAAGTTTTAAAATATTACTTTCGACACTGGCAAGAACCCTATTCATTTGCAACATTCGAATTAAAAAACTTCGTAAGTTATTAAAAATTTATGCTTTTCTTAACATGGGAAAATAGGGCAAAATTTTACGTTTAAGTAAAATTTTGCATTAAACGGAAAATTTTTATTAAAAAAATGTGAGACCAGTTTTAAAATATGCGTTTAGATGTCGGAATGAACATCAGTAACTAGAAACGTGCTACTTTGAAAATTTTGCAAGTTATTGGAAATTTACGAATTTCATAGTATGGCAGTATAGGGCAAAATTTCACATAAATGTCAATTTTTAGGGATATTTTCATCGTAAAGATGTCAGACCACTTTTGAAATATTATTTAGGGTACTGGCATGAATATCATGGAGTATAAATTTTCCAATTAAAAGAATTCGTAAATTATTTGGAATTTACGATTTACTTAACATGTGAGAATAAGGCAAAATTGAGCATAAACTTCTATTTTGAGGATCATAAATATATCAGACAACTTCAAAATAACATTTATGATACTTGTTTGAACATAATTGACTACAAATATTCTAATAGGAAAATTTCGCAAGTTACTCGTAATTTAAGAATTTATCAACATAGCAAAATGGGGCGATATCCCATATAAATATGCATTTTGACATTATAATTTTACAATTTTAACGAAGTTAATTGAGATATAATAAATATAAATACCTTAAAATTTTACTTCGTTTATGGCAGAAGAGCTCTTTTCGGAAGGGGGGCCCCCTCCTTCATCGGTGCCGTTCGCACTCCGTGGCTGGTGGTCTTGTGTTTGATGTTCTTCTCTTTTAAGTAGGTGATGCCATATCTCTCCTATCTCAGCCGACTCGTGGTCATTGATTGCGTCATTATTTTGATGCGCGATTTCGATGCTCTCACGGATATACGCGTAGGTTGGGTTATTGTAGTTTGCTATTTTCGCTACGTTTTCAAAGTCTATTTCCATATTGTTTTCAAAATAATTTCTGGCAAGCGCGGTGGTGTTTCGGTTAAATTTAATGTCATTTTTATATTCTTTTATTCTGGTTTTAATCTTCCTTTTAGTAACGCCTATATATTTAAATTCTTTGTTTTCCTGGTTTTTCATGGGAATTTTGTAGATACCTGCAGTTTCGGTGGGGGGGATCGGATCTTTATCACTTCTTATTAGTTGGAATATATTAGGATTGGGTTTAATAGGAATGTTTACGTTAAATTTACTAGCGGTATTTTTTATTTTGTTTGATGTGCCTTGGTTATAGGGAATGGAAAAAGTGTATTTTGTGGAGGTTTTTTGGGCATCTGGAATATTGTTTAGTTGTTTTATTCGTTTTCTATATAACTGGTTTACTATTGTTTTGGGGTAGCCTGCGTCAATTGTTAATTTATTAATGAAATTTAACTCTTTTTTTAATTCGTATTCATCAGAACAAATCAGGATGGCGCGATTAATATAGCTACGTATGGTATTGATTTTGTTTGCATTTTGACATTTTTGGTTATGCATTTTGACATTTTGAGGATTGTTGCATTGGAAATAGTAGCATGAAAACGAAACTACGAAATTGATCCTAATAAAATAAATTAATAGATTAGAATAAGATAAATATATCAAAATGAATGGTGGATAGCCTATTAGGTGGGAATTTCATTCTGTCATTGTGTCAAATGTTTAGTCGATTTATTTTTCTTAACATGATAATCATGTTAAGAAAATGTCCTGTACTAGAAATGTATGAGAACATATATATATGATGGGGAACTGAGCAGAGTCCACTTATGCCAACTAGTTTTAATTATAAAAATAAGTTGCACTGCTTCATCCTTTTTTTTTTTTTTTAAGTTTAATAGTTGAAATGGTTATAGAAAAAAATTTTATTTTATTAGATTTATAATTATGTTGCTACTAAAATTAAAATAAAATTATAAAGTTTTAAAACTAAACAATTTAATTAGTTAAATATTGATTCTGAGCAACATTTATGTCTGCTGTTAAACAAAAATATCATTCGGCTTTACAGGAAAAGGAAAATTGAACCAATTATAGAAGATAAACTTGCTTTTATTATATTTATAACTGTAGTTACTTTTTATGTTTAATACTATTTTCTAGAAAATAAAAATAAGAGTTTTTTCTTTAAATTTAAGGTGTTTTCTATACTTTATAGATCGGATTTGTAAATTATAAATAATTTTTAACAAAAACCCACTTATTTGCAAAAACCCAGTGGGTTTTTGTTGATGGGCCCACCCAGAAAAACCCAGATGGGTTTTTCTGGGCTGGGCCCAGTTTGCCAACCCTGTCTCCCACCCCGCTGTTTACACATTTGGTATAGATATGAAATATAAATATATAATTTAATTGAGAAAAAATAAATATATTCATCAAGCTAAGACTAAAAATAATTACGTATGTGAAAAATATTGAGCACTTCTATCGCTTTATTGTTTCTAGAATCGATCATTTATCAACTATCTAGAAATGGGGAAAGGGGGGGGGGATTAAAAAAATAATTACATGAATAAGAAATATTAAATTCTCAATTCTACTTCTAGAATCTAATAAAGAGTGTTTAAAATGAATATTGCCATTTATATTATGGATGAAGAAAGACTGAGAAACAGCTGCAGAACATTTGATCGGCGATCGCTAGTTGGAAATAAGAAAAGGGGGAGAGAGGCAAAAAATAATTACACGAACAAGAAATATTTAACAATTCTATTTCTTTCTAGGTTCTAGAATCTCATAAAGCAAGTTTTAAATGAATATTGACATTTATGTTGTGGATGGAGAAAGATTGGAAATCGGAAGGTGCGATCATCATCGAAATCCCATTAACAATCGGCGATTGTTAATGGGATTTTTTTTTAAACGAACGATATACGCGATATTTTTAAAAACTGAAATATTTTTGCAAATTCACGGAAAAAATGGCGATCATACCAATTTTTTTATTGCCACTTTTTCAAATTAAGTCGCCACGTGGCGAGTGGCGACCGTGGGTCTTGACCTCTACTCTGACAATTGGAGGAAAACATTATTTCCTAACGGTCACAGATGACCACTCCAGGTATACTATTATCTACCTACTAACAAAAAAGAGCAAGGCAAGCACAAAACTCAAAGAGTATATCGCATTCATGAAAGATAAGTTTGGTAAAGTACCATTGGAGATTCGTATCGATAACTGTAGGGAATACATAAACAGGGAGCTTGAGGAATTCTTAAAGGAAATTGGGATAAAACATCAAACAATACCATATTGTCCCTCACAAAACGGAGTTGCGGAATGTAAGAACCACACTCTTGTAGAAATAGTAAGAAGCATGCTGTTGGATGCAAATCTAGAAAAGAAATTTTGGGGTGAAGCCCTTAATACAGCAAATTATTTCATTAATAGACTCCCAACGAAAGCAAATCATAAAACCCCATTTGAACTCTGGACAAAAAGGAAACCAAACTTAGCACATCTAATAATATTTGGTTTTATGTAAAGCCTATGCTTACTTAAATAAGACAAAAAGGAATAAATTAGATAATAAATCTGTAGAAGGTATTTTTGTAGGATACGATAATCAATCAAAAGAGTATTGAATATACACTGGGAAGTAGAAACATAATGATTGCTAGAACAGTAAAATTCTCCGAGAATAATTTCCAGAATCCAAACGCAAATACTGAATGAAAACTCAGAGGAGATAAATCATTCAAACCGCACTTTAGATCACGAAATTGAAGAACAAAACAATACCATAGAAATTGATGTAAACAACCTTTCGGAAACAGAGCAAATAGATCAGGATGATCAAGCCTGTTTACCTAGAAGATCTGGGCATGTAAATAAAGGGGTCCCACCTGACAGGTTTGAATTTTTAGTCAATAATCAAACAATTGTTAAACCAAAATCCTAGAAAGAGTTAAAAGAAATGGGATCAGGTTGAAAAAAAAAACTGGATAAAGGCAGCCCAAGAAGAAATAACATCTTTAGAAAATAATAAAACACGAGAATTAGTCGAACCCCCGATAGGAAAAAGAGTCATATGGTGCAAATGGACCTCTTTAAAGCAAAGTATAATACAAAGGGAGAAATTGATAAATATAAAGCACGCCTAGTAGCGAAAGGATACTCAGAAAAATTTGGTAGCAATTATAATGAAACGTTCACCCCTGTAGTCACTTACACAACCATAAGAGCATTTCTTGCTAATGCTGCATATAAAGGATTAAGAGTAAATCACCTTGATATTTAGACAGCATTCCTTCATGGAAATCTTAAGAAATATATATGTCACAGCCAGAAGGATACGTTAAGGTTAAACTGGGTGAAGAAAACAAAGTTTGTAGATTAAAAAGGCGATCTATTGTTTGAAACAGGCTGCCAGAGCCTGGAATCTAAAAATTAAAGAAACACTGGGAAAACTAGGTTTCTCACAAAGTGAAGCAGACCCCTGCTTGTTCAAAAGAACTGAAAATGACAATACCACTTACATAATATTGTATGTCGATGACCTTCTGGTGTCAGGTAGTGAAGTAAACATAAATAAAATCGTCAAACAATTACATGAAGAATACGAAGTAAAAGATCTCAGGGAGGTAAACTACTACTTAGGAATAAATACTGAGAGATTATAAAACGGCAACTTTGCCATAAATCAGATTAACAAAATTAATAATCAATTAATTGAAAATTTTAACCTCAATTATGCAAAGCCTACGAATATGCCAATGGATACCGGATACATTAAACCGGACAATGAAGAGAATTTATTAAAAACAAACACAAACTGCTGTAAAGCAATAGGTTCACTCCTATATATAGCTACTATTATGCATCCAGACATTTCTGCTGCAGTTAACATATTAAGCCGCCTTACTGAGAATCCAAGACAAATGGATTGGATGGCCGTAAAAAGAGTCATCCGCTATCTCAAAACCACAAAAAATATAAATCTAGAGATAGGAATAAAAGATGAACTCAAATTAACGGTGTATTCTGATTCAGATGGGCAGGAGACAAGAAAAACAGGAAATCAACCTCTGGCAGCTTATTCAAATTGGGAAATTGCCCCATTCAGTGGATAACCAAAAAAGCAGACATGTATAGCAATGCCATCGGCCGAAGCCGAGCTTGTGTCTGCCGCAAACGCAGTTCAAGAGTCGAAGCACATTTTGAAACGTCTTGAAGAGCTAGATGTTAAGCAGAATCTTCCAGTCATTATATTCGAAAATAACACATCTACAATAAAAATGATATGCAATGATAAATTTCAGTCAAAAACTAAACATATCGATTTGTGATATCATTGCATCAAACATATCAGAAATGAAGGATTTATAGATTTAGAATACTGCCTATCAAAAGAGATGACTGCAGACATTTTAACAAGGGCACTACCAAGAGCAGATTTTTGTAGACACAGACAAGATCTACAATTAAATTAGTACGAGAAAACATAACAGATTGAGGGTGCATGTTATAATCAGCTGAATAAATATGAGCATCAATCTGTCACTTTCTCGCCCACTGAGACATAAAAACTGTAATCAAATAAATGCTACGTAAATCATCTAATAAATTATCAAGTAAATACTACAAATCAACTCTTCTTCTAAAACCTAAATTACATCTCATTTGTTTATTCAAGGCCACGTAATAAAAATTATAGAACTCATAGAAAGAAAGAAACTGTTGACACTAATATAACTTTAAATTTATTTTATAGACTATATTTGAAATCATAAACTATAATTAACTGACTACTATTATTAAATTACACACAAATGTTTTTCCAGTTCTTATTTAGATAATGTTAATTTATTTTCTTATTCTTTTTATTTATCTTTTCAGTATTCATTTGTAATAATCTAAATTTTCAGTTGCAATGTAAAATTAAATGGAATCAGAAGCGTTGTTCTTGGCGCTATATAAATAAAGTCAAATTTTACTAATAAAACGACAGTAATTTTTAGTCTTTAAAATCTCATCTTAAAGTTTATAATGACATACAAAATTAACACCAATGTTAATACTACATGCATATTAACATCTGAAAAGCTGTGTTTTTCCAAGTGCTGAACTGGTAATGTACTTCGTAAGAGTGGATCTACATGCATGAGTGAGGTGTCACCGATGTGTGAATACAATGCAAGGTAAGTGATATTTCTTTCCACTAACTAATTCACTGAATGAGTTTTATTTACTTATACTGGTGAAATATTTATAATCAAAACAAGCGATTAATAATACATCAATGTGTATAGTAATATGATTTCTTATACATAAATTTAAGCCAATCAGTTTTCACGTGAAGGTTAAATATATTATTGAATAAATTTACTATGATTTCATAAGAGTTGTTAACACATAAATGAAGCATTTTTATAACAACTCAAAAAGTGTATTTTTATTCCCCAAGCACTGTAACTAGTTACTGGCATTATTGATTTAGATAAAATATTTTCTGAATGAAATTAATAAATAATGACTACTAAATCAAATTTTAAGATTTCAAAGTATGAATTCTTCTATGCTACTAGGAATTTGAGAAACTAGGGGGGGGGGGGGATACATCTTTAAATTGTTTTAAGCAGTATTTTTATTAAAATACATTTTGTGTTTAATTTTTCTTTCCTTGATTGATTGTGCAAGGCTCCCCGACATGTGTAAATCAATACCTGATTATGACTCGTCCTCGACACGTAACACAAATCTCATGAGTAGCTTCTATGGCTTTAACACTTCGATTAAATGCAAAAGCAAAATGTGGCAAAACTAATCATTTTGTTTTCACTTGACATTCCATTTTAACCCCTTACTCAAAGAAAATTACAAGATTTGCTTCCCAGTACCATTGTTCTCTCAACTCTGAAGTAAGCAAATCCTTCACAAACACTGTCAAGATCACTTTCAAGATTTTTCAAAAAATCGTACTTCGGAGAAACGTGCATATAAACGGCCGGGGCGGTTAAGGGGTTAATGATTTGAAAATACATTAAAATAATAATTAAAAACTCAAACACAATGTTGTAAAGTAAATATTTCTCTTTTAAAATAAATAATAACCCATGTCAATTTGTTTTATTTCTGCCAAAAATTTTAAAAGTAAACACTTATGATTTATTACTCAACCCAATATACATATATCTTACTTTGTAAATACTTCAAAACTTAAGTATCTTTAAAGTAAAATAACTGAATTACATCTAAAAGAAAATTATGGTAATACTTCTTGGGATGGTGGTAACTAACTGTTGAAGTTATATACATGTTTTTTGCTTTCGTTTTTTACTTTTATAGTGGCACCTTTACAGAAGGGTATGGTATAGGTGAAGAGAAGTTTTTTATTTTTGGGCATTATTAATAGAATTTTAAGACTTTTTTATAACATTTATGAATTAAAGTTTTACTGTAACATGCTGAAATGGCGGAGTCAATAGTGACGTTTTTCGTTTCTTTAAAAACTTTACCATTTAAAGAAAAAATTGTCCTTCCAATGGTAAAATTTGAAATTTTTTTCTTCTTGATTTTTGAAGTACTGGAGTAACACAATAAAAGATAAACAGAATAAAAGAACTTTAAAATGCCATGTTGCATATTTATAACAGATTATGTACTGTGTTATAAATACAAGCATAAATTTCATAGAATTTAGCTGCAGTAATTAGTGTGCCTGATATATTATTCAGCAAACCTAAGATATATTTAGCAGAATAAAAGTTTTAACAGTATACAAAATTTCATTAAATTTAGTAGAAATAATAGGATTAAAAATAAACTGCACCTAGAACTTTTAAAAAAAAAAAAGGGGGGGGGGGATATTGTGGAGGAAAGTATTAAAACCATGGGCATCGTCACAATGGGGCAAGGGGGGGCACTTGCCCCCCCCCCCCCTTGGAAAATTCTAATAAGCATTTTTTTTCTTCAATTTTAAAACTATGCCATCAGAATTTTATAAAAAAAAAAAAAAAAAAAAAAATTAGGTGTGCCCCCCCTTGAAGTTTTTTCTGGCGACGCCACTGATTAAAACCATTAACATATCTAAAAGATCTGTTTAGCGTTATAAAAATAAGAATGCATGATTACGATATATATCTTAAATTAAAAATGAGAATAATACAAATGTAAATATATGCACTCTGCTTATAAAGTATACATTTTTATGAGTATTAACATAAACGTAAGCGATTTTAAAGTAATATAAAATACGCAGCACACAGAACTGTTAATGTTAAAATATGCATGTAAATGAGCTTGACAAATTCAATCGCTTTAATAACGAAATAATATCAACTAATAACAGGGGATCAGAAGCATTAAAAATAAAGTATGAATAAAACAATCTCTAAAAAGCATTTATAGCAAAACAAGACCTCATGGAACATGTAAGATTAATGAAGTATTTAAGATATTAAATTAAAAATGTAAGTGTGCTTAACAATAAACAATATTGATCTTTAAAAAAATGACTCACTTTGTGAAATGCTACGTATCCAGTTAAAATGGAAGCAGGAGTATGTCATGTTTTATTTTCTGTACGTCGCAAATTTATATATATTTAGGTAAGGCTGTAGCCATAGCCGGTAAGGAGGGAACAATCCCTCCCAAAATAAATTGCAGATTAGTCGAAAGTTTTTGAGCTATGCTTCATTTATAACACGCAACATTATATACTAGAGTTTGATACTCCTGGAAAAAATGTCCGGCTTATATTCTTTGCTACAAATTTAAATATAAACCATTAATCCACTGACTAGGCCTAACGTATCCCATGTTCACATTAGAAGCAAAAAAAATAATTTTGATTAAAAGACGAATTTTCCTGTAAAAACAATAAATAAATATGTCTCTTACATTACAATATCATCATAAATGCTATTAGCTAAAATTATGTTAATTTTTGATAATGTTTCACTTTTATTTCTTAGTTGACGCCAAAATAGCCAAATTGGCGATTGAGCATATTGTTTCCCAGTAAATGTATTTCTATCTAGGGGGACCATACACTAAGAGATATGTACTTTTTAACTTCTGGAAGGGAACAATTTCGTTTCAACCAATCCGAGAACTAGAATCAAAGTGACGTAGGAGTATGTGGCAGGATTTAGACACATTTGATTATCTTCACGAGTACACCTGACAACCTCAGATACCATGTAATGATGGGGTTACTACTGTTGGCGAATTCAGCGCCAAAAGTAGTATTAAGTGATCTAATTTTTAATTTCTGCGCTAGCAAGAGCGCATTGTAAAAGGACATACAATGGGTAACGAATACTCTGAAAAAGCTGGACGTAGCTTCATATTTATACATCTAGACAGCGCCCTCTAGGGAACGTTCTCATTTGAGGCATTTCTGTTGCCATAAAAATTTAACAACTTATTTAAAAATCATGGAGTAATAAAAATAATTTCAAAATAAATGCTTAATTTTATTTTAAACGAGTTTCGGCTGTATTCACTAACAGCCTTATTCACCAAATTTTTAACACTCATGTTAAACTGTCAATATGCTAGGTTATCTCAAAATCGGTATTCACCACGCAAAATCAGCGATTTAACACTCGAGTTAGGGGTGCTATTACGAACTAAGACTGCTATAGAGCTGTGCAAGGTGACGTCACAAACAGTTATTTTTTGTAACTGTTAACTGTTGTAGGACAACCGACCTACAATTCCCAGTCTATTTATATAGCGTTTTTATATGTTTTTCCTGTTATCTTTAATTTTAATGCTCAAATTTTGTCATTGTGAAATTTGTGAGAGTACTGGAAATAGGGATTGAAACGTATCTTCAGAATTGTTGCTGTTCCTACTCGATGTACTCCAAAATTTCGAAATAAAAAAGCCAAAATGGATTGTTGCTTTGACAGCAACAGGAACATGTAGCAATACAGTTAAAAGTATCCCAAGAAACTTTATATGCTTTTATTAACTAGTAATTTCAAAACTGAAAGAAACTATATATCGTTAAAGTCCTTATTCGTTGTTCTATTATAAGTTATTGTTTATATTAATATTTAAAACCTTCATCCAATTATCTTGTGCTAGCGACTGTAAACATTGATTGATATAATTATAGAACATTTTGTGTTATTTCAGTTTTTGAAATTTCATATAATCCAAAGACTTATTAGTGTTTGTGTGAATCTGCTATTGTATATTTGCAAACAAAAAATTTCGTCACTTACTGTCTGCAAGGTGAGAAATATAAATATCACAGTTATGAATTTTTATATGGATCATAAGTTTTGTGTTTGTAGTAATTACTGTAACTTCATATGGCACTGTTATTTGTAATATGATAAATTTTGATTAATAAAATTATATTTTACATTTCTTGCCTTTTAAATTGTTAAATAAATAAATAGTAATCTAGGAGTATTTCATTCCCACATGCCTTGAATCAAGCTTCTATTTACAAAACTTTACTTTTAAAATATAACTTTTTTTTTTTTTCTTTTTTCAGAGATTAGTTTTGCTGTTTTTTTCATGCAATACCTATTGCTTTATATTGCATATCATAATAGAAAAAAAATGTACATGATGTGTGTCATAGAGAAATAAAATTATAAGGGACAAAAAGAAAAACTAACATTTCTCATGCAAACGCTGACACTTTGTGTTTTCATATTTCAATTGTCTTGATCAAATAAGTTTTCTCTCTCTCTTTTTTTTAAATATATATATATATATGTAATAATAAACTTTTCTGAGAAATGTTAAATTTTATTTTATAATTCAAATTTATAAAAAACTGAAATGTATGTACAATTGAATATATAAATTAAATATCAGAAAGAGTAGAATGACTGGAAAAAAGGTGATAATATGATAAATTTTGATTAATAAAATTATATTTTACATTTCTTGCCTTTTAAATTGTTAAATAAATAAATAGTAATCTAGGAGTATTTCATTCCCACATGCCTTGAATCAAGCTTCTATTTACAAAACTTTACTTTTAAAATATAACTTTTTTTTTTTTTTTTTTTTACTTCTTTTTTCAGAGATTAGTTTTGCTGTTTTTTTCATGCAATACCTATTGCTTTATATTGCATATCATAATAGAAAAAAAATGTACATGATGTGTGTCATAGAGAAATAAAATTATAAGGGACAAAAAGAAAAACTAACATTTCTCATGCAAACACTGAAACTTTGTGTTTTCATATTTCAATTGTCTTGATCAAATAAGTTTTCTCTCTCTCTTTTTTTTAAATATATATATATGTAATAATAAACTTTTCTGAGAAATGTTAAATTTTATTTTATAATTCAAATTTATAAAAAACTGAAATGTATGTACAATTGAATATATAAATTAAATATCAGAAAGAGTAGAATGACTGGAAAAAAGGTGATTTTTTTTGTTGAGCTTAGCATTTGTTTACATATTACTCTTAATGTGTGCAAAAGGTTATAACAACTAAGATAATTTTTTCTCCTCATTTACTACTAAGCGTAAATAATTCAGCCGTTGCTATTCGGACTGTCGGTGCGATTAGTGTGGGGGCTATTCGAACTGCTTCCTTGTTGTGCTGATCATAATAATGATTTTGCTTGTTTGATATTGAATTTTCTCTGTAATATACTAATTATTCTGCTTGTTTCAACTGCAAATTCAATCTTTTAACATTTTGAAAGTGTATAATGCGATTGATCTACAATCCATGTTTACTTCAACATTGCTGTTAGAAAACATTCTAAAATAAGTATAAAAGTCATTTTCAGAAAAATCGTTCATATATTTGTATAGAAAATTGGGTTTGGTTTGCATCGAATTATATTGGAATAGTTTAATTGTTAAAAAAAAAAAAAAAAGGAAAAGAAATAAAAACAAAAACAAACAAATAACATCTATGTAGTAGAATATGCAGATTTATTTATACATATTCATAAACAAACATATTGCGAAGATTTTTTCAAAGATTGAAAATACTCATTTACTAAGATAAGTTTTCATGCTGCATTTTTTATTTTTATTCAATTTTCGAAATCTTCATTATTTTCATTTTTGCTTTATAAAAATTATTTTGAGTTATTGCCCTTTTATGAAGAATTTTAGCATCATTTTGAGCACAAAATTTCTGTGAAAATAATTAATCTCTACCCCACTCCCACACTCAAAGTAAAAAAGATAATTTTTCATGCACAGGGACAAGATACAATATATTATTTCTAAATTTTACTCTTTTATCAGTGTTAACTTATTCTCCTTGGTAAAGATGGTCCGAATAGCCTGTACACTAGTCACACCGACGGTCCGATTAGCCACTTCAAAATAATTTGTTGTAGGAAATCACTGTTTTACAAGACAGATTTTCATTTTTTCTTTAAAGCAAAGTTAATTTTTCTTCATGTAATGATATTACAGTCATCCCTTTTTGCATGAAGTTAAATTATGTGCCTGTTTTACAATTAAAAGATTTTTCATAGGAGAGAAAAATTTAAAGCGAAAACAAGTATACTTATATTGTGTATCAATTCATAACACACTAAGTCTTTTTTTTTTTTTTTCTTTTTAAATGACTTTTTCCCTTATGCTGTGACCATCAGTCACCAGGTGCTGTGTTCAAATTACAATTCAGGATAATCATAGCATTTTGGAATAATTAAAAAAAAAAAAAGTGTGAATATGCTGTTTTAAGTTAGTTATTTTTATACTTGCACTATATATCCACATGAAAATAAATAATTGCCAAATTCTACATTAATGTAAATAATATGGTTAATTTATTCTTCATAATATTTGTCTAATAATATTTATATTAATTACTTATAATTACACAAGTAGCATAACATTGTACATCTTTTAGGTTCATGCACATCATGGTAAAAAAGAGATCTAGTTTTTTTTTTTTTTTTTTTTTTTTCCCATGTACACTAAATGTACATACATGCATATTAGTGATTACTAAAATGTGGAATTTTGTGCATTTTTTAGATTAATGTAGGGGTTATCAGTGATGGTTTATTTCTTTATTATTATTTATTGTTGAAATAATAAATTTTACATATTATTAATAGTTAACATTAATAAACTATTAGAGCTGTACGTAGTACTCATTATATACTCGGCCAGTTTGCCGAGTACTTAGTACTCGGCCAAATATGGAGTAAGTATTCGGCCAATACCGAGTAGTTGTAAGAATTTCATTATTTTATGTATTATTGAAAGAAATGTATTCATAAGAGTTGTTTATTAATAACTAAACTAAAAATATGAAAATATAAACATAGTCATTAAACTTTTGCTGCAAACAGCTTTCTGCAATTAAAACGAGCAAGCAGATTGCCACCAAACTCTGTATAGAGACGATTCAAGATATGAACTTATCCATTTTAGTTACAAGAATTTGAGTATAACCAACTTGTATGCGTGTAATGTACAATTTTGTTTTTATAAAAACTTATTGTATCTATAAAACAGACAAAAATAAAATATTTTAGAAAAAAGAACCCTTATATAATACTAATAGAGTAAATAAAACTTTAGTTACATATTTGTTCAAATAAAAGTAAGACACTTTTAAAACTGTAAGAAAAGATTGGTTTTTAATTTAAAAAATAATAATTATGAAAAAGGTAAATACAGTAAAATGTTATTTAAATATATTTTAATAACCAAAAATGTTATTTTTCAAATTATGGCACAAAACCATCTATCTTTTTTACTCTTCTAGAATTTGAAGATTAATGAAATCTATCATGTTTGAAATGATATCATAAAATATTTATTTTAATGTTCTCATTTCATGTGAACTTCATGCATCTTAAATTAAGCCTGAATGTATGGGAACTTTTACATTCTCTAAGAATTATCTGAGATTGATTCGCATCTGAGAGAGACTATATAATAAAGAATGAAGTTATCAGTTATTATGGTTTTAATAATCCACTAAGCTGGAAGTATCAAATATAACAATGAACCTAATTGTGTATATACACTACAAAAATTCTGAAATGTTTCATGAAAACATGCTGTTTGCCATTTAACTTAATTTCGTGTTCAAAAAGCCTTTTTTAAATTTCAAGATGTGCAAAATTCTTCATGTCAATTATTCTTTCTTACAACTACTCGGTACTCGGCCAAAGTGCTACTCGGTGCAGTACTATAAACCAGGGGTGCAGAAAATGTTCAAACCTCGGAAATTTCCCCCAAACACAGTATACACTTCCCTCAATAATGCAAAAATCTACTTTGCTATACAAAATCATTTGTGCTATGTAATAAATCTTTAAGAGAATAAGTATACAGTGTAACATAAAAATATCGCTGTTAGTGTATAAGCACTTCAAAGTAGCAAATTGTTATTTTTGATTTACATTTTTATTTTCTCTTAAAAAAAATATTCAAAATTTCCCCAGTCAGTTTAAATTTCCCCCGAACCTTGTTCGGGCGTTCGGACATATTCTGCACCCCTGCTATAAACTATTAAAAGTATAGAGTAGAGTCAACCCGACTAATAAATTTTATTCAACGCGAAAACTGACCCAAACCCGCACTAAGAATAAGAACCCGATTGGATTGGATCTGGGAATAGGGCTGATTGACTGCTGTAGGTCCTGTATCCTAGCCAGTATTTACACAAGTTTCGGAGAAAATTACGAAAAACTCCAAACAGCTAGGTCGATGAGTGCGACCTAGGATCGAATCCGGTACCTCATGTCTTACAGCTTTGAGCGCAGAACTGCTCGGCCGCCCCTAAAACCTGAATCTAATTAAAAATTAATAATTCATCTAAAAATCATGGAAAACATTTTTAATTTATAAAATAAATTTGTCATACTGCTGCGTGTGTATGTGGTAAATCTTATTAAAAAGATTTAAAAATGCAACTACTAATACTAAATTAAAAAATTTGGAAGATGGATTAATAATAATTTTTACCTATTTATGTGTGTTGTGAACTTCAAATGTACAAAAAAGGGTTTCAAGCTTAGTATTACTTACAATTCGAATAAAGTTGCCGCTTTGACTGCAGTACTCATGCCTACTTTGTACGTCTGATGAATGGTGGTGTGCTCTTTCGACCCAAAACAATTGTTGCAAGTTTATTGCATTTTCTGGTGTTTATTCAAAGTTTTGTATGTAATAATTTAAAACGTCAGTTCTGTGGTGCTTTCTTATTAATTTCAAGCATAGTGTTTGTAGTTTTATTGTTTAATTCTAATCACACACAGAATAATATTAAAATAATACAATATTACATTTGCCAACAAGCGTCCACTAAACTCAGTGGCATGGCGTAGGGGGGAGAAGGGGGTGCCTGCCTCGGGTGGGAAATTTTAAAATCAGTCGAGTTTTTATCGGCTCAAATTTTTTATTTATAAAATTTTTAATCTGTTTTCTTTTTCTTTTCTCCAAAATTTTCAGCTTGCTCGTGTTAACCAGAAAAAAAAAAAAAGTGTATGTGTGTGTGTGTGGGGGGGGGGGACTAAAACAATTCACTGAGACAAAAAATTGTAACGAAACATCGATGGCTGTACAATTAATCTATTGAAGACATCTTTCCTTTCTTTTTTCTCGGTATTATTTAGGGAGGAAAATAATCAATAAGCAGTTCTCCTATCTTCATTCCCCATCCACACTGTAAAAAATATGTCCTATTTGTTTCCAGAAATTCTCTGTAATTTGAGAAAATATGCGTAATTTATGAAAAAATTACATTGTTGGAACGTATTTTTTGTAATTACAGAAAATTTCTGGCAGAAAATAGGACATATTTTTTACAGTGCACCCTACCCCATATACACGTGATGCAATCATAGAGAGCAATATATATTTTAATATATATATATATTAATTTTTAATGCATCTTCGTCTTCCTGGTTGCGTATTTACAGAACATACATTGTTTCGGAACCCCCTTGGTGATCTTTTCTTTTGGGAAGGATAAAATTGTGCCATGGTGTCTTGTGAATGGCAACACAGTTGACCTCAAAGCATAGAAGATGGGCGTGTTCAATTAAAAGACGTTGATTTGCCAGACAGATGCATTATTGTTAAAACAGATGATTCTTCAGAAATTTAAAGAAATTAAAAAAAAAAAGTTTTTATTCATACACTTAGACAAATTGGTTACTTATTATTTAAAAAAATGGATTTATTACTATATCTTCTATAAAAATGGATTTATTACTGTATATATAAGAAGAAAGTGTAAGATTCAGAAAAAAATTTGATTTCTGGTTTTCGATGAATTTACATGTTTTGAGATTTCCTTGCATTTCAATTAACTACTTATTTTTTATAAAAGTGGATTTACTACTAGATTCTGCATATATAAGAAAAAAGTAGAAGATACGGAAAAAATTTCAATTTCCGGTTTTAGCTGAATTTACACGTTTTGAGATTTCCTTGCGTTTCAATTAACTGAAATTAGCTACTTAGAATAATAAATCTATTTTCTTTTTTTAATATCTTCTGCCTATATAAGAAGAAAGTATAAGATTAAAAAATGATTTCCGGTTTTCGATGAATTTACACGTTTTGAAATTTCCTTACATTTCAATTAACTACTTATTTTTATAAAAGGGGATTTATTACTAGATTCTGCATACAAAGATAAGGGAAAAAAATTCAATTTCCGGTTTTTGCTGAATTTACACGTTGTAAGATTTCCTTGCATTTCAATTAACTGAAATTGACTACTTATTTAAAAAAAATGGATTTATTATTCTATCTTCTGCATTTATAAGAAAGTATAAAAAAAAAAAAAAAAAAAAATGATTTTCGGTTTTTGATGAACTTACACGTTTTGAGATTTCCTTGCATTTGAATTAACTGAAATTGACTACCTATTTAAAAAAAAAAAATGGTTTTATTATTATTCTATCTTCTGCCTATATAAGAAGAAAGTATAAGAAAAATTTAGATTTCTGGTTTTCAATGAAGTTACACGTTTTGAGATTTCCTGAACTCAATTTCACCATATTTAGAAAATGCCTGTCTTTTTGAGTTCGAACACTGTACTTCATAAACCAATGGACTTAATTTAACCGAACTTGATATTTGGTTGGACCTTGGTTTGAATTGGTTCCGATTAGCTTTTGGGCTATATCATCTAAAAGGGAGAGCTTCCACGTTGCAATATCCTCTTATTTCAGAAAAGGCTCAGCATCTACAATGTACCAAACTTATAGTTATATATTAAATAAATCTCTGCTGATTCGGTTTGAGTGCATATCGGCCAACAAGTGGCACTGTTAAATTGCAATTTAATCCCATTTTAGGGACGACAATAAGCTTCTATAGTGTATAAATGTACGAAACTTGCTGTAAGAGATGGTTATTAGGTAAATTAATTTGTATGGTTTTACACAATATGTCAAATTTAGTGCATTTATACGCTATATAAGCTGAAATATATATATATATTTAAGTAAGGAGATCATAATTAACAGTGCCACCTTTTAGGTGATATGTCCCAAAAGCTAATCAGCATCAATTTAAGACAAGATTTTTACTAAATATCAAGTTTGGTTAAATTCCGTCCACAGGTTTGTGCGATACAGCATCTACAAAATTTTGGTAACAGACACACAGGCATTTTTTCAAATGATCAGAACATCTTCAGGACATCTGAAGACATATAAATCAACTGAAAATCGAAGGTTGAAAATTTTCACGAATCCGGTATTTTCTACATTAAAAATTATATAATTTAAACAAGACATTACTATAATTAAATAAAAACCTTTCAAACTTGCCTCATTATTGGGTCGTAAATTTTTTGTCTGGTGCCCAGGTGAAAAATTTACCGCCCAATAATGAGGCAAGTTTGAAAGGTTTTTATTTTATTTAATTCCAGTATTTTTTTTTAAAGTGTGGAAGAAAGTAATGAAAAATGTAGAAATAGTTTTGGCGTGACATCAAGTCATGGTACATTAATTTTCAACCTTTAGATCCATACTGAAAAAAAAAAAAAAAAAAAGAGTTTAGAAAATTCCATTCCAAAATCAAATCAAATCTGTACAAAAAAAAAATTTTTCTTCGCTATGTTTTTTACGGGAGATATTATTGACATGGCGAGGTTTGGACGTAAACTCGTGTCAGTATTAGACATGTGTCTATATAAACTAGATATGTGTCGGAACTCTGCATTTATATTGATATATATTCGCCAGAAAAAAAAGGTACGTACGTATTCATATCTGGATCCGTATAAGCAAGAAAAAAATATCCGTACCTTTTTTTTCCCCAACAAATCTGATACGTATCTTTTGTAGAAATTGTATGAAAATTGGGAAGTATAAATCTTTATTGACTATTGTTAATAAAAGAAATACAGTATAACCTCGCTTTTACGTTCTAGGAATTGAAAAGATTCCAGAATTTACATTTTTATTAGTAAAGACTTTTTTTTTAGCTTACATTCTTTGTCATAAACCTTCTACCAAATCCGGATGGAAAAAGGGAAAATAAACTAGAAATATCATTCTTATCATTACAAAATCGGTACCAAATGTAAGGGGCAATTTCAAAAATTAAATGCTTTTTGTTACATTCAAATTTCTTTTTATTCAAGACAAGACTTCTAAATTAAATCAGACATTTGCATCACAGCATGAATACAATCATCAGAAGCGAGTGTCAGATGTAATTTAGCCTTTCATGAGATCTTCAGATCAGCAATCATTGGTAGTTGAATGATATTTCACCACCAACTTTTCAATAACGTTTTCATTCTACAAGGAAAAATCACGACATGAAGAATTCAGGTCAGGAGGAAATTGGGTTGAATTTTAGTATACTATGAAATTGAAAATAACAACATATTAAAACAGTAGCGTGTACTAGCCAAGCAATCTTGAGGGAAAAAAAAATTAAGTTTCAGTAATTCCTTAAATGAAAGTTACTTCAAGAAAATCTCAATGCTCCAGTGACATATTTTGTAGTACAATAAGTAGCTGCAATGACGCTTATAATAGGTAACATCGCCCTGGTTCAATGCTTGCAAAGTTTTTTTCATTTATTTATTGATCTGAACATTGTATTTTTACTTTTTTTTTAAAGAATAAAATCAAAGTTTAAAACTTTAATAAATAAGTATTAAATTTTTATGAATTGAAAACATCTAGGTTTTATAGTTATATTTTTTATTTATAATATTTATAATTTTCTTCAACTTAAACCATAAGCTTTAGCTTTGTTTTAATTATAAAAGAAAGTAAAGTAAAAGGCTTTTCTTTTTACTTGATTGTAAAAGTTTTTTCTTTCTTTCTTTTTTTTTAAGTAATTTATTCATTTAAGCATTTTATTTTATTTTTACTTATTTTATAATTAAAAGAAAGCTAAAATTTATTTCTTAACACATTCACGACCGCTGACATGAATTCATGTCATTTTAACTTCTATAGCTAGTTGACACTGACGTAAATTCACGTCTTTTCAGATTCCATTCCTGGTTACTGCTGACACGAATTCACGTCATTTAAAGAATTTCTATGGAAACAATACTTTAGTATTATTTCGATGGTATTATTAGAGTATTAATTCTTCAATACCATTATAGGTTCGTTCTAATATTCCATGACTAATTGTAATTTTCATTTCAACCTTCAGATAATTACAAGAGTAACATTTCAAAACATTATATCTAACTTTTATCCATGTTTAAACAACAAAAGTTTGTGGCAACTAGCTTGAGTTTACATCAATATTTCCTGACATTCAGTTTTACAAAAAGGAAAAGTATGCCGATTGCGAAAGTGTTAAGTTATAAAATATTAGAAATATTATAAATAGAAAAATCTAACACTAAAACCTAGATTTTTCTTTTATTCACAAAAGAAAATTATTTAGGGGTGATTGTGATTCAAAGGTAAAAACCCTGAAAATTAGAGCCTCAAATTAGAAAAAACCAAAAATATCAAATAATACTCAAACTATTTAGGCCAGAACCCCTCAATCCTTTTACATTTCCTTCACATATCAGCTGGATAACAAATGAACAACCAATGAAAGCAAAAAATTACTTTATAGGAAATATGAAAATACAGATGGGTTAGAGTAAAAACCCGGAACACAAACACCCCTGTTATTATTTTTTAATAAAATTTAAAATTTTGGGTTTAATTATTCAAAAGATAAAATTTTACAATCATCCATCCTTAGTAGCATATCCAGAGGGAGTTGCAGCCCCTCCCGAAATTTTGTAGAAAGATTTAAAAAATAAAGATTAAGAGATTTCTATGCGCTATGAAGCATTATCGAACTTAACTCAGCCCTCCCTGAAACAAAATCCTGGATACGCCACTGTCCATCCTTACAATAATTCAACTCTCCTTGCTCTATTCCATAAAAAATATTTTAAATTGCCTTGAAACTGATATATTATTCAAGTACACTATGGCATATTTTCCACTGAAAATGATATAAATATTATGACTGGTTTGTACATGGACACTTATTTATTACTCATATTGTACCTCGGCAAGATAAGTGACACAATTAGAAAAATAGCAATTTTAAGTTTATTTAATTGATAAATGTGTAGAAAGTACCCAAATGTGCACAAAAAGCAACAGATTTCTATACCGTAATTTATACACCTGAGAGGTAATTGGGTTAGTTTTGTTGTAAGCTAATTAATGCTTTATATCGTACTCTTTAAGTAATACAATGAATATAATTAGCTAGGTATATTAAAAACACTTTAAACACACGTAAAATTAAATTTTATTTAAATGATGTTTAAAAAATTTATCCGAAGCTTTTCGCTTTAATAGTAAAGCACCATCAGGGATTTTTTATTATTTGTTTCTAATTAAAAAACAAATAATAAAAAATCCCTGATGATGCTTTACTATTAAAGCGAAAAGCTTCGGATAAATTTGTTTAACATCATTTAAATAAAATTTAATTTTACGTGCGTTTAAAGTGTTTTTAATATAATTAACAAATGACACATGTTCAATTTAACTTCTTTTTTTAGAGATTATTTATAATATAATTAGCACTAGGTTAAAATGGTCCCACAAAATATTCAGATACATTAAGGTAAGTTAAATTCATATGTTAACCTTTCTGGCATCAGTAATTTTTGAACAAACCTATTTAATTATTCCTAAAATTTAATACTATACACAATATAACTATAAAAATTCTATATTAAATACTACACACATACTTTATTAATTTCATTTTTGTGAAAACCTATATGCATTTAAAAATTTAGTCACATCACATCATTCTTTTATTTTGACTATAGATGAATAAAAGAAGGCAGCTTTAATGCTGAAAGGGTTAATATAACATATTATGCAGTATAAAGATAATAATAAAAGCTTTAAAGAAATACTATCATAGACTGTAACAAATTTGAGCCCCCGTGTAGAAAAAAAATAGTGCTATTATTTATAGATTTTTAATTGGAAACATGCAAACCTGAATCATATATCAATTTCAAAGCATTCTAAAACATTCATGGAAAGGAACACAGACACACACTGATGAATTGAAATCATAAGTATGTTTTTGAAATTGGAATCCATTTGGAAATTGGCTTGAGTGCTATATTTTTCTCTAGATAATGAATTGTAAGTGAAAAAAAAAGTAAAGAAATGATAATTTATTTTAAAATAAATAACAAAACAATGAATTATACATCTGAACATATTTGAACTCTTCAAAATGTGTTTTATGAAATGTAATCTAATTTCATGTAAATTACCATTGTTACTTCAAAATAGAACTTTTAACATGTTGTCTTTTATTTATTTCAATCAATAAATTACTTGTTTTGTATAATTTAAAGAAAAATAATACATTAGTCATATAGGTTGATAAAATGGATAACTTATAAAAACATATTTTATTTGATAACTTATACAAGATTTTGTTTAATGGAATGTATTACAACTATGTTAAAATAAATATTATTTCACTCTATGCTTTCAAACGTTGTTTAATATAAATTACCGAGTAGTTAGCAAATATTAAATGTTTTGTTTACAATTATATTTTGAAACGGAAAAGCGATTTATAAGTATGCATCATAAAAATAAACGCAATCCACTGTATTAGTTATAAAGCCTGTGTCTTTCCAACAACCACACATTCATTTTATGTACAAAAACTTAATGAATCCAACGGCAAACAAACAATGTGTATGCTTACAAGCTTTTATAGGCATGGTAATATTTACGTATTATGTTCAGACATTTTGAACACAAGATAATTGCAGTTGCACCCATAAACTGCATCTGGGAATGTTTTTAGCATTTGTAGAAACTCCTTTTAGATTAATTTTACGGATTTATGCAATTAATTATAGAAATTTTTTCTTTATAACTTTTTAATACGTGAGAATCCCCGTTGTGCAATAGTAAACACAGCCATCGGTTGTCCTACAGTTACGGTTGCTAGGTGGGTTGCTATGCTAAAATCACGTGGTATGCACAGCTCTATATAGTAGTCTTACTACGAACCCAACGAAATGTTTCGATGATCAAATGTGACGTCACTTTGACGTAATGTTTCGATGCGAATTTGAATTTTCGATCACTTCGTACTCTGAGCCAAACGCATCGCGGAAACATGTTTGTTTTTATTTTTAATGTGAATGTGAATGGGTAAAATAAGTTTTTTTTTCTCTATATGTACATTGAAGTAAATTTTATTGTTATGTTGGGCTTCGCACCACGGAGTAATATGCACAGTTATTTATTTATTTTTAAATAAAAATATCATAAAACATCACTGACGGATTGCAGTGTTTATAATTTGAATAATCTCTGAACTTTATATTGGTAATATTTTTCAGAAATGTTAATTATCAAAAATTAACTAATAAAAAAAAAAAGATCGTTTTTTTTAAAAAAAATTTTAGAATATGCTGTGATTTGCCTATTATCAAAACATGTAAAGTTTTCTTAGTTTAAATAGCTAAATAACAATGAGGCATTAAATTTTAACTTTTAGAGATAATAAAATTCTTTTATTGGTAAAAATACTGGTTTTTCACTTTTAGGTATATACATAAATTTTTCTAAATTGTTTTGATATTAACTGGATGAAAAAACTCTCTTGTAACAGAATATCACAAATGTCACCATTTGGGCATCTAGTTTTCTTATTTATTTATCAGTGGCGGCTCGTGCCAGCTTTCCCAGGTGGGGCCCGGACCATTGCACGACATGTGAAATATATTCATAATTCAAATGCAAAAAGTATAAGTTATTTAAATGGGGAATTTATTATTATTATTATTATTTTAAATATTCGGGGTGTTCTATGTATATTATTATTATTATTATTATAATTCATTGTGAATATTATAAAATTTTACAATGTTACAATGCCAAAATTTTTAAACTGAAATTCTTCTACATGCATTTTTTTTTTTACTTTTGTGCACAATAACTCTAAATCTTTTAAGTATAAACGAAAACATTATATATTTAATATAATATGTTTCTTGTACGTGTGTTTTTAAAAGCACAACGAAAATATAAGAAATTAAATTAAAATTAGAAATTTCATAAACGGTATTTTTAAAACGTACACACAGTTTTAAAATGTCGAATTTTTAATTTAAAGTGTTTGTGATTTTACTTTTTTGTGTATAAAATTTAAAATCTTTAGGTGATTTTGTAATTTGTATCAAAATTAAAAATTTAGCCTGTACAGAAAATTTAGTTTAAAATTTTATATTTCTTCAACAATACAAAATTTTATAACTGTCGCAATAAAAAATAATCTGGTGTGTCACTCACAGGACTTTCTCTTACACTGAAATTTAATACTATAAATACAAGTTGCAGATTAAGAGGTAAGATAACAAGTACTGTTATGTAAAACTTTGTTAAACAAATCAAATTAGGCTTCGGAAGAGTTTTATATGATAATTAGTTATGTGTGAGGAAGCGGTAGCCCCCCTCAACCCCCCGTTTCATTAATGCACCTACAGTTATATAGAATTTAATTCGGTTATTAAAAAATAATTTTGTTTTAAAAAAATAACTTATTAAAATTATTATTAAAAAAAAAAATATCTTTTATGATAAAGCAGACGATTTCCATATTAGAGAAGTAGTATAACACTAAATAAAAAAAAAAAAAAAAAAGTTGAATTTATTCTGAATAATACATTTTTTGGGGGGGGGGGTTAAAAATTAAAGATATCGATAACTTTATTTTAAATTATCGCAGATCGATGGTTCAATCATTCGTTTTAAAGGTATTGGCGAGCTCTTTTGAAAGATACCCATCATAAAAATTTACTCCCTTCGAGGGGGGACTTCCCCCCCCAGGGCGGGGCTCCTGCATACACAATTTTTTTTCCCAGTTAACTATCTCTATTACAAAAATATATATTCGTTTCATTTGGTTTAGTGCAGTCTATAGATGTTAAACTCTACATACTTGCAATTTCCCCCATAGACGTAATGTATTTGAATACTTTTGAGTGTCCCTGTACATGAACCATTTGCTTCATCTCAACGAAAAGCTTACTGTAGTATCCCTATATGATACACATTTAGCATACTGAGTTTGGAATTTCTACTACTATTTGTTCTTGAGATATGCTGATAACAGACACACAGACATCCATCCACACAGACAAACACACAGACCATTCGCTAAAAACATGATTTTCGTATTCAGGGGACCCCAGAACATGTAAATATAACAAAAACTCACGTTCGAAAATTTGACACTAGAACAATATTTTTTCAACCTAATTGGTAAAAGAAAGTAATTAATGTCTGACATTTTATTTCTTTGCAGTTTTTTGCATAATGTCGAGTTAAAAATACGCAAATAAAGATACTTTAAAAATCCATCGCTATACTTAAAAAAAAAAAAAATGATAATGTGTATGTATATATATTTAAAAAGGATTGATATATCCCTTAATAATAATAATTATTTGGAAATTTGGATATATATTTTTTAAATAATCAATATTGATTAATGTAAATGCGATTAATATTATTAAAAATGCTTTAATCAAATAGTATTTGACTGAGAAAACAATAATTATAAAAAATATTACACTAAATCGCATGATTTTTTTTATATGTATATAATAAAAAGGTTTACAAATTTAGGTAGCCAAAACTGTTCAAGTATTTAAATCTGATTATTATTTGTACAAAATTAAATATTCTGCTCACCTTTTTTTTTTTTTGTCGAGCAAACCTTCCAATTACTTTCTCATTAAATTCTGGAACTGTGAAAAGTCTTTGTGGATTGCGAGAACCGCAAGTGCATTTAAACTTTCCTGTCCCATAGAATTTCTCAAAAATGTTTTAATCCTTTTGTCAATAAATTTTCATCAGAGTTCCTTTCTATCACTGTTAATTTTTGAACAATCATAGATTTATTTGGAAAGAAAGACACATCGCAAAAGTCTCCTCTTTTTCACTATCAGTAGAAAAATAAATAAATAAAAAGTACTGTGAAATTCGCCAAATTCTTTCCACGATCCCTATGGTTAATGCATTATAAAGGAGGCAGTTATTTTTCATTAAACTGCGTTACATGGGCCAATTCGCCAAGTGCCCCTAACACTTTAAAAGTATGGGAATATTAACATTGATAAAGCGCTACTTCGCCAAACGTGTTAACCCGCTGTTTCATGCGCAAAGCAATAAATACTATACTAATTAATGAGCGAGATCGGGCACAAATCAAAGTGCCCAAACCGCTGAATTCCGAGTAGGAACTAGCTGTAAAGGCAAGCAAGCTTATGTCCGAGAAGAATAAGGGGAAATTGGATGCGCGCTTTTAACTTGAGAGATACATTTTTACAAGTGTTAGAATTAAAAAAATAAAAAGAAAGAAAGATATATTACTTGATTTTTAATAGAGAGAAAAATTCAAGCGGGGCCAGGCCCTGGTGCCCTCAATGATGAACCACCACTGTTATTTATAAATGTATATTGTAAATAAGAGACAAAATGAGATAAAACATATAATATCAAAAACATTATTTATAATGTTAAGGTAGGTAAAAATGTTTCACTTATAAGAAAAAATGTATATATATATCTTTTTAAACTTTGTGACATCTATGATGTCTTATGATAGTCTGTACTTTCAATCGGTCAGCATCAGCAAAGTTATCTTAGAAGCAAGGCTATTTTACCATGTCTTTATTAACTTCGATTCTTGTTTGTATGTTTGCTTGTTTGTTTGTCAGGTACAAATCTTGCAATCGATTTTTAAACTTCCCGACTAGCTAGATATTTGAAACTTTCAGGACAGCTCACAACACTGTGACAATACATTTTTTTTATACTTTTAGTCAACTGTTTCAGGTCCCGCTGCCTTCGGCAGCATTTATATGATTCGACAAAAAATTTAGTTAACTAACTTCCCGACTAGCTAGACATTTGAACCTTTCAGAATAGTTCAGAACACGGTGAAAATGCATTTTTTTAATACCTTTAGCCAACTGTTTCGGGTTCCTGCTGCCTTCGGCAGAGTTACCAGTACAAAGCATGTAATCGATTTTTCACTAACTTCCCGAGTAGCTAGACATTTGAAACTTTTAGGATAGCTCAGAACACAGTGACAATAAATTTTTTTTATACTTTTAGTCAACTGTTTCAGGTCCCTACTGCCTTCGACAGCGTTTATATGATTCAACAGAAATTTTATTTAACTAACTTCCCGACTGTAGGGAAGTTAGTTAACTAACCGACCTGACATTTGAAACTTTCAGAATAGTTCAGAACACGGTGAAAATGCATTTTTTAGTACCTTTAGCCAACTGTATCGGGTTCCTGCTGCCTTCGGCAGCGTTATCTTTACAAAGCTTGCAATCGATTTTTTACTAACTTTACGACTAGCCAGAAATTTGAAACTTTCAGGATAGCTCAGAATACGGTGACAATACATTTTTTAATACTTTTAGTCAACTGTTTCAGGTCCCTACTGCCTTCGGCAGCGTTTATATGATTCAGCAGAAAATTTATTTAACTAACTTCCCGACTAGCTAAACATTTGAAACTTGCAGAATAGTTCAGAGTACGGTGAAAATGCATTTAAAAAAATAATTTTAGCCAACTAGTTCGGGTTCCTGCTGCCTTCGGCAGCGTTACCAGTACAAAGCTTGCAATCGATTTTTCCTTAACTTCCCGACTAGCTAGACATTTGAAACTTCCAGAATAGTTCAGAACACGGTGAAAATGCATTTTTTAAATATTTTTAACCAACGGCTCCGGGTTCCTGCTGCCTTCGACAGCGTTACCAGTACAAAGCACACAATCGATTTATCACTAACTTCCTGAGTAGCTAGACATTTGAAACTTTCAGGATAGCTCAGAACACAGTGACAATACATTTTTTTTATACTATTAGTCAACTGTATCCGGTCCCTACTGCCTTCGACAGCGTTTATATGATTCAACAGAAATTTTATTTAACTAACTTCCCGACTGTAGCTAGAAGACATTTGAAACTTTCAGAATAGTTCAGAACACGGTGAAAACGTATTTTTTAAATATTTTTAACAATCTGCTTCGGAACCCTGCTGCCTTCGGCAGCGTTACCAGTACAAAGTTTGCAATTGATTTTTCACTAACTTCCCGACTTGCTAGATATTTTAAACTTTCTGGATAGCTTAAAACACGGTGAAAATACATGTTTTTTAATATTTTTAGTCAACTGTTTCAGGTCCCTACTTACTGTATTTAGAAGTGTTTATGTGATTCAATAGAAAATTTATTTAACCAACTTCTCGACTAGCTAGACATTTGAAACTTTCCGAATAGTTCAGAATACGGTGAAAATGCGTTTTTAAAATATTTTTTAACCAATTGCTTCGGGACCTTGCTAACTTCCCGGCTAGATAGCCATTTGGAACTTTTATAATAGCTCAAAACACGATAGCAATCAATTTTTTTAATACTTTTATCCAATTGCTCCGGGTTCCCGCTGCGTTTATATGGTAGCGTTTATATGATTCAACAAAAATTTTAAAAATATGATATATAAAAATTCTTCCTATCTTGTAATTATTATATAATTTACTTCAGTGTTTAAAATGCATTTAAAAATATTTTAATGATACATAGTTCTTAAATATGCAATTTAGATTTTTCATTTTAATGAAATGTGTGTGTGTGTGTATATATATATATATATTATGGGAAGTTTTAAGTGATGCGGCATGCGTGTTTTGTGCTCTCAAGTTCAAAACTGGGGCCATTATGGCATGTCTGTGTTTCTTGAAAAACTATAATCTAATTGAACAATATTATTCGAAGAAAGTTCTACAAACAATTTCCAAAGATTTATTGTTAGCAAAAGTGAATCAGCCTGGTGAGGTATCTTCTGTGTGCCGTCTACAATTCTGAATATTTAAAAATTGTATTGTAAAATTTAGTGGAATAAAAAATAATTTCATCACATATTCATCAGAAATTGTCATAATTTTTCCTCAGAAGTTGTTAAATCATGTGATGTGCAGTGTCTACATACATGTAAGTAATTAATATTTTTAAATATTTTGTGTGTTCCATTGATATTTAAGTATGTATATATGTTTAAGCTTGTAAAGTAATTTTTAGTAATTAATATATGTGAATGTGTTACACTTAATGCAATAATGAATGCATTTTCGAAAAAAGTTCTTTTTATACTTTGATACTTTTTATACTATTTACATTAGAAGCTAAAATTTTAAAGTTTTCAAAATCCGGAATATGATCACTATTGAGAGAAGGGATTACGAGTTTTGATTTTAAATCTCCTGTTTTATATGAACGTTTATGCTCCTGTAATCCAATTTCACCTGTTCTGCCAGTTATATCGGTGAAACTGGCAGAACAGGTGAAATTAGATTAAAGGAACATAAACGCTCATATAAAACAGGAGATTTAAGATCAAAACTCGTAATCCATTCTCTCAATAGTGATCATATTCCGGATTTTGAAAACTTTAAAATTTTAGCTTCTAATGTAAATATCTATGAATCTCGTATTTTTCTAGAGGGTGCTTTTACCAAAATGCAACATTCTGTCTTGAACGAGGCTAACGCTATTCCTCCTGAATATTTAATCTTGCTATAATGTATTATGTATTTTTGTAAATGTTGTTTGTGCTTGTATGTTTGACACGTAAGAGGGCTAGTGTTCTAGCCGAAACGTCTGTCTTGTTTTTTAATGCTTTTAAGTAAATGTATTTTTAAAATTTTAGAAATTTTTGTATTTTTTATCTCATTTTAAATGTTACATTGGTTATATTATTAATTGCTGCAGTACAAAATTTTGTATATTTTTAAGTTTTATGCATTTTAAGATATGGGTATCCAGTGATGTTTATTATTTGATTTTCATGTATGTGAAGTGTACAGACGTGCATATTACTGATTGCTTCAACAAAAAATTGTATTTATTTTTTAGATTCTTGTCTTTTAAGATAGGGGTATCTATAATGATGCTTATTTATTTTTATTTTTTTATTTGTTTGTTATCATGTAAGCGAAGTGTAGTCATAAGTACGTATTACTGACTACTAAACTGCAAAGTTTTAAAAACTTTGAGTTTCATGCATTTTGAAATAGGGATATCCAGTTTTTTTTTTTTTTTTTTTTTTTTTTTTTTTTTTTTAATTTTTCATCTGTGCAAAGCGTACAGGCGTGCATATTACTGATATTGCGAATTGGAATTTTGAGTATTTATATTGTGTGATTGTATGTTCTAAGTTTTATTAACTGACTGCTGAACTAGAAAATGTTTTACATGTTTAAGTTTCATGCATTTTGAGATATGAGTATCCACTGTTTTTTTTCCCCTTTCTATGCGAAGCATACAGACATACATATTACTAATTCCTGCGATTGGGATTTTGAGCATTTATGTAGTGTGATTGTGTGTTCTAAGTTTTATTTTTTATTTGTGATTGGTTATGATTTCATGATTATTTAGTAGTAATGTTTCCTGAACTAACAAAGCATAAAAAAAAAATTGAAAAAAACAGCCAAATAATAAAAAATAAATCCAGCAGTTCATAATTTTGAGATGTAAACATTACGAATTTAGAGGAATTCATAAGTAGGAAGATGGAAATCGCGACAGTAAAAAAGAAAACAGTAGATAAGTCTGATGCTAGGTTAGCGAACGCTAGAGAAACATTTTGCTCACTCTAGGAAGAAAAATATTTAGTGGGGGAATACACTGTTATATAACTCAGACATAATAGTTCTACTTTTCTTGGAGACGGGTGGAAAGTTGTGTTCTCTAGTTAAAATAACTAAAGGTTTAACACGTGACAATGCATTTTTTAAATATTTTAAGCCAATTGTTTCGGATCCCAGCTACTTTCGGCAGCGTTTATATAATTCAACAAGAAAATTTATTTTTAACTTACTTCCAGACTAGCTAGACATTTGAAACTTTCAGAATGGTTCAGAACATGGTGACAATGCATTTTTTAAAATACTTTGAGCCATATGTTTCAGGTCCGCGCTGCCTTTGGCAGCCTCTATTATATTTTTCAACGATCATGTAACTTCCCGACAAGCTAAACATATGAAATTTTTAGAATAGCTCAGAACACAGTGACAATGCATTTTTTTAATACTTTTAGCTAACTGTTTCGGATCCCAGCTGCCTTCGGCAGTGTTTATTATAATTTTCAGAGTCATGTAACTTCCCGACGAGCTGGACATTCGAAACTTTCAGAATAGCTAAGAACATGGTGACAATGCATTTTTTAAATACTTATAGGCAACTGTTTGGGTCCCCGCTACCTTTGGCAGCATTTATATGATTCAACAACAAAATTTATTTTTAACTTACTTCCCGATTAGCTAGACATTTGAAACTTTCAGAATACGGTAACAATGCAATTTTTTTTAATACTTTTAGCCATCTGTTTTGGGAGGAAGCGTCAATGATATTTTTCAACAATAATGTAACTTTCCAACTAGCTAAAAACATATGAAACTTTTAGAATAGCTCAGAACACAGTGACAATGCATTTTTGTAACACGTTCACGCCGGTGTGACCCACCAGTTGGTCACAGCTACAGTCGGCAGCAAAAGTATCCGAGCACTAGCAATAATCCCTGTCTAAAAAAAAATACACTTTATACTGCTTTGTTGAATAAATCCTTGTCAAGTCATGTTCTTAGTCAGTCTAAGAACATGATTCGGCAAGGATTTATTGAACAAAACAGTTTTAAGTGTACTTTTTTGACATAGGAATTATTGGCTAGTGCTCGTATACTTTTGAGTAAACTACGCAAATAAAATGCGCTGGCGTGAACGCGTTAAATACTTTTAGCCATCTGTTTCGTCTTCCCGCTACCTTTAACAGCGTCTGTTATATTTTTCAACAATAATGTAACATCCCGACTAGTTAAACATATGAAACTTTTAGAATAGCTCAGAACACGGTGACAATGCATTTTTAAAAATACTTTTAGCCAACTGTTTCGGGTTCCCACTGCCTTCGGCAGCGTTTATTATATGCTTCAACAACCATGCAACTTCCTAACCAGCTAGACATTTGAAACTTTTAGAATAGCTCAGAACACGGTGACAATGCATTTTTAAAAATACTTTTAGCCAACTCTTTCGGGTCTCCACTGCCTTCGGCAGTGTTTGTTATATGTTTCAACAATCATGTAACTTTCCAACTAGCTAGACATTTGAAACTTTCAGAATAAATCGGAACACAATGACAATACATTTTTAAAATACTTTTGGCCAATTGTTTTGGGTCCCTGCTGGCTTCGGTGGCATTTATATAATTCAACAGAAAATTTAAAAACATGATGCATTAAAAAGTACTTTTTATCTTGTAATTAATTTATTTAGTCAATGTTTCTGAAGTGAGCATACATTAAAATATTGATTGTGACAGTACAGATTTTCATAAATAACAGATCAACGGTTTTCAGTGACATTTTCTTCCTCCTCTGTTTTGATGTTTGGAATGTGAGCATAAACCGAAATACTGACCACTTTAATCTAGAGATTTTTATGGCAAAAAAAAAAAAAAAAAAAAAAAAAAAAAAAAACTTTAAATTTTTTCTTTTAAATATATCTGTACTGATAAGTATAAAGGATTTAAGTCCATATTCTTGATTTTTCAGGAGACGAAAAATAAAGTTAAACTAACTAAAAACTAATCGGAAGAATCTATTAGGAAAAAGGGATTATGTTGATTTATATATATCCCTTTATACCATTCAGTGATTGTCAACCTTCATTTAATAAAGGGAAAAAATTGAATTAAATATTTTATACCAAAGATTAATGCTAAATTTCTGACTTTAATCTTTTTTTACGAATGGATTTTATCAAAGACTAAATGACATAGATTTAAATCCTTTATACCAATCGATCGAAAATTTTTTTCTGAGTCTGACTATGTACTTAACTTAAAATCGACATTTTTGGACTTAAATCCTTTATACTTATCAGTACAGATATACAGTGCGTTGCATGAATATAAACGCACCTTTTCCAATAACCAGAAATAGAATTTTTTAAATTTTAAAAGTAGGAATATGATTTACAGTTATTGCGTATTACTAACAACTGAATAAGGTGCTTTGAGCACGTATGTTTAGGCTCATGCAAGCTTATGTAAATGAGTGTTTAAGCATTTTCTTGTTTTTCACTGTTTTTCGTTTGTTGCGCGAAATTAAACGCACTCTGTATTTTGCGTTTAAAATTTATCAGAGCCACCGGGATTAAATTAAAACACTGATAGTCATGTTGCTAAAGTTCTCTAAAAACAGTTTTAATGCTTCAGTGTAAAATTTACGGAGTTTGTTCAGGATGGCAAGAGGGGAAACTTTGACAGTAGATAAAAATCGACTTTATGCGTGGTAAAGGTTTTAGCAATCGTGAAATTGGGCGCCGAATCGGAAAGAAGTGAGAGTGTTGTGCGAAATTATATAAAGAAAGTAGAAAATTATGGTAAAAAGGCGTAGACGAAGCGAACAGGAAAGCTTACCAGTTACGACAAACGTCGAATATGCAACGTTGCAATGAATAAGAATATTTCCTGTGCGAAGATAAGGGCTCAATACAAGCTGGGTGTTCATCGGAAAACCATATGGAGAACTATCAAAGCTGCAACATTCATTAAATTTAAGAAAATGAAGGCGAAACCACCCCTCACTCAAAAGCACAAAGATATGCGGTTGGAAGTGGCAAGAAAATGGATTTTAAATCGACTGAAATCGGAAAAATTCATCTTCTCAGGTGAAAAAAAGCTTAATCTCTATGGCCGGATGGATTTCATAGCTACTGGCACGATTTGCGAACCGAAGAAATGTACTGTTCAAAACGTTAATCTGGAGGTGGGTCTGTCATGGTGTGGGCAGCCATAGGTTTTAAAGGGACTTTCGAATTAGAGTTCGTGGATAACACTATGAACGCTGTAGATTATGTCCAGATGCTCACAAGGAACCTCCGCCGTCAAGCTGTCCAGAAAGCTGGAACAAATTATACTTTTCAGCAAGATTGTGCATCTGTACATACAGCACATATTTTGAAAAAATGGTTCCGTGACAGTAAAATTAAAGTTCTGGATGGGCCCTCAAAAAGCCTCGATTTAAATATAATGTACAACGTATGGGGAATTCAGGTTCGCCATGTTTACGTAAACGGAAGACAGTTTAACACGAAACATGAACTAAAATCAGCTATTCTATTAGCTTGGAAGACAATCAGCTTGGATGACCTCATGCCACTATATAAGTCAATGACAAGGCGTTTACTGGCTGTTCTATTAGCCCATGGTGGCTTTACAAAGTATTAGATACAGTATTTGTTACTCAGTTATTTAGTTTTTACATGTGCGTTTAAATTCATGCAACATGTATTTTTGACACAAATTCAATAAAATTATTTTCTAAAAAGTCCTATTGGCCTTTCATTATTTTGACTCGTATTTTCATTTCTTGCATCATACATATACAGTTTGCATCAAGTGTCACCTATTCATATTTTTTTATTACACTTCTATACCATTCTAATTCTTAAAACTAAGGTGTGTTTATATTCATGCAACGCACTGTATTTTAGTACTTTTCTTTATTAGACTGAATCTAACATTTTTTGGTGCAATCCATGTTAGCTCATTGGTGTGATTTACATTTGGAAATTAAATTATGCCTACGAGATGGCATAGATCACGCTGCAAAAGTCGCTAAGCTGTGCCAAGGGGCACCATTAACTGCGATTTCACCCAGCTTTAGCATAAGATTTTTTTTGGCAACTTTTAAATTTATTTTGCCATTTTGGCCATGAATTAAAATATTTATTGCAGTTGTGTAAGTAAAGTCCTTGGCAAGAATTTCCGAATTATTTCGGTGCTAAATTTCATATTTTGCTCAGGGAATTCTATACTAAATCTGTTCCATTTCTTTCATGTAATTTTTCTCTAATTTGATTTCAAGAAAGTAAACAATTTTTTAATTTGGATATAAATAATAAATATTAAATATACAAAAATAGCTTTAATAAAAGTGCTTCGCCTCTTACTTTAAATAAAGAATATTGCTATATTTCACCTTTTCTTTGACATGAAAACAAAAGATATATTTTTTTATTTAAGTGTAAGTTGCACATAAAGTTTCTGAGTTCTTTTTTGTGCTTAAGGATCATTTAAAAATTGATCATAATTTTTTAATTAGCATTATGCATCAAAAATATTTAATTTTTTTTTATTAAAACAAAAAAATAAAGTTTTATTTTTTTGAAAATGCAATCTATATGCACAGTGGAGCAGCGTGAAACCGACATTTGTCCATCTGTGTCTCTGTTTACATTCTTAATGTCTATAGACATTTATTCTTATATTTACTAAATGTAAGATATTTTTTCCCAGCGATCGATGGATAAAATTTACAACTCCTTTTTGAATAAGTGAAAATCACACCTTTTTTTTCCCCCCTCTGACAATCAGCAAATTTTTATTTCATTTGTAATTGACAAGTAAATTTTGAGATTTTCTTCACAGAACATACAGACGAATTTTGCAATACGTCAAATTGACTGACTGTTTTGTAATTTATTTCTGGCAATCAACTGATAATTTTTGATACCTAAAAGAATTTTCGTGTGGCACCATTGGATTATGGCTTTCAGTGCAAATTAGTTATCCGAAGAACTTGAAGTCTCCATCTTTTCTCAGGACACTTTTAGAGAATTTTTTTTTTTTTTTTTTTTGCTACCACTATTTTTATACAATAAGCTCTTATGGTGAAAATTTCTGTGTAAAAATAAATATAGCCCAAATGGCAAAATTTTTTTATCTTTGAAATAGACATTAAAAAAGGAAGGTGACTTTGTTGCAGTTAGTAACCTGATGAGCATGACTTCGTTGGGGGCTACACAATTTCCCCTGATTCTTTCACTAGTTTTTTTATTAATAAGTTTGCACAATTAATACAGTAAAAAAATATACAAATATACTAGTGAGAGCATCAGAGTAAAAAGGGCTGTAGCTACCCTGCGAGGCCATGACAGAAATATATAATACATAATAAAACGGGTATTTGTGTAAGGGGAATTTAAATTCAAAAAGGATTTAATGTCCTTATGATCATAATACATAACATGAAAATAAACCACAAGATTAGTACTTCATTGAAAATAAAATAGTTTTGCTTTACATGTTTAAATCTTTGAACAAAAATAACATTGACTGTTACCAAAATTTATAATGAAATTTCTCTATACTTTCCTTTTAACACTCACATAGAAATTATTTGCATAAAAACTTTTTAAAAGGGAAAAATTATTCAACACCTTCTGCATCTACAAAAATCTGCATTTGTAATATGTCAGCATAAATTTTAAAGTGTTTCACTACACTATGTATTAAAAAGCTATCTTATCCAAAAGTTTCATAAATATTTAAAGTAATTAAATTAAAAATATTCCAAAATACATTTGTAAATATGAGTCGGGCTGACTCCCAAAATGACAAGTGAAATACGAACCTGGATAGCAGTAAAGTGATCAGTAATATGTGAAAATTTTAAAATTATGTACTAATGAGCAAAATATTTACTGAAAAGTATTTTGTTCATTAGTACATAAAAGTACATTTTTAAATAAGTATTTACTGAAACTTGTGAACGAAAATAACTTAATTTTGCATAGAGACGAAGAGCAATTTTCCTGTTTCAATGAAAGAAAATGAGTATACAGTAGGCAACAAAATTATTGAATCACATTTTCCCATTTTCTTTTTCTTTTTTTTTTTTTAGTTTTATCGCTAATTTTTATCATCGTCTTACTTTTTAATAAACAGCATAAAGACTCGACATATATTTATTTAACAAAACAGAATTCGGTGTACATCTTTTAAATACGAATTATTGCTAGCCCTTCAATAATTTTACTGCTGACTTTAATGTCACATCTTTAGGTTTAGAGGCGTTTATAATTTAAACTAACATTTTTTAAAAACAAAGGCTATTTCGATATGTTTATAAAATGAATCATGCGAAATACAATAGTAAATAAAATTGAACTCTCTTTTGTTTATTTATTTCATGAATACTTAGATTTCTTCTTTAATTATGGTTTGGTTTGGTTTGATGAGTACTGAGATTTATTGCTTGCCTCGAGGGCCGCTTATATCTCGAAAAATCCACCCCACAAGGGTTTAGAAGTTTTTATTATACAAGTACACAATATTTTTGAAGACATAAGACAACACAAACATCCATGCCCGCACCAGGATTCGAACCTGGGACCATAAGATTCGGAAGGCAGGGTCCTACCGACCGAACCACCTGGCCGGCTTAATTATGTAACTTCATGGATATCTTGTTTATCAACAAATATTCTTATGAACTGGATTACAGTTAACTGTTTAAAGAGATCTCCCAAAATATTTCTCAATTTTTTTTGGCTGTAAAAAGAAGAAAAAATCAAATTAAGTTCCGCCTCATCCTGGACGTCATGTCCGTTTGGGTGGAGCTTATTCCTTTTCGTTAACGAACTCTCTTTTCGATCGATGACTTTAGAGTACCGCTTATGCGATTTATCAAAAAACTCCAGTCGTAACGAAAGAGTTTCGACCTACGTCATCTTTCGACGATCGAAACGTTTCGGTATTAAATAAGCATGTTACAGTTACAGCGAAAACACTCTTGTTTAACTTTTTTAATGCAGCGAAACCAATCAGCGAAACTCTTACAGATAACTCTGTGGTGAACTAATCCACGGATGGTGAATACGAAAACTTTCTATCCCAGGGTTAAGGGAGTGTTAACTCTAACACAAGTGTTACGTGAACCATGGGTTAACACTGATTTGGTGAATAAGGCCGCAAGATTTTAACTCCTGGTTCAACACGAAAAATTGAAAAGCGTATAAAGGCAAGGCTGAGACTACTATATAGTAGTCTTAGGAAAGGCAATGTGCAACTTTTCAGCAAATTTTGACACATTGTTTCTACCGTCACCCTGCCTTTAGACGCGTTTCAAATTTTTGCACTAAACCGGGATTTGAAGTTAATTGTGAATGCGGCCATTTATAGTTTTGAATTTAAAAAATTCATACATGATGGTATAGAAATTTTTTAAAGAACCGGCTTATTTTTTTAATACATACAGAAAGAAGTATTTTTTTTTTTAATCATTTTGAATTTAAATTTTCAGTTTCATTATCTGCCATTATTTTTCCTGCATGGAGTGAAAAATTTCCATTACAATTTCATTTATATTAAAATATATTTGAATAATAAATATTTTCCAAAACCATAATTTAGTTATATATTAAGATTTTATCTCTATGAAGGTGATTGTTATTGTTATAAATAAATAAATGAATATATAAAAAGGAACAGTCTGAAAAATGATGCATGCACACCGTTCTTTTTACTATATTTTGTTGATATATTATTTTAAAGATCTAAGTCCAATTACGAAGCCGGCCTGGTGGCTCGGACGGTAAGGCGCTGCCTTCTGGGTCTCCAGGTTCCGAGTTCGAATTTCGGTGCGGGCATGGATGTTGTGCTGTCCTATGTCTACGATTGGTTGGTTGGGTTTTTATGAATTATGAATTAAAAAAATTAAATGTTATTAATTCCCATTAAGAATGGAAAGTATATCTCAAGAACACAACAAAATAATATTAATGAATAATGACAGAAACTTACTGTTAGTGTTAGTACCGCATTAATTATAATTAATTATTTTCTTCGTTTTCGGAATAAACATCGAAGATGCTCGAATTAGCTGGAAAGGGAAACGAAAAGGAAATCTTTGCAGGAATTAAAGTTGAAGTTAATTTAAAGATCGGAGGCTAAATAATTAACAAAAGTTTTAAAAATATTCATAATTTCAAAATTCCCAATTTTGTCTGAAATTCCCAGGGAAAAAACCGGGTGTTTTGAAAGCCTTGCATCTCTACCCAGAGGTATAATTTTTGATGGGAACATGGAGGACATTGTGACCACGACAGATTTTACGTGCACCAGCCACCATTAGTGTACACGACGGTCTTTGGCCGGCTCGAGTGCCGAACCCGCAATCTTCCAATTACGAGGCCGGCGCTGTACCGACTGGGCTACCGCGGCCCCCTGTGTCTACGGAATATTGTATGTGTTCATGTTTCTGTGAATTACTGTAAAAATATTGATCAATCGAGACAAAAGTCATTGTAACTATAGGTCTCAAATAAATGTCTGCTAATCGCAAATGTCAAATTATGAAATATAAAGCATCTATATCAATGAAATATGACTTTTGTCTGGAAATGCATAAAAATCCAATACGTTTCAGACATCGAGGAAGATAGAAAGAACTTCAGAATAATATTCTCGATAAGGAAAGCGCAGTTGACACGTCACGGTCAGGGCAAAACATTGGTATTTCCACCAATACAGATTGTCCTTTTGCCACTCGTGAGTGGGAAAGATTGATTGGGAGTGTTTGTTTGTAAACATGCCCTTTCCTTATATGAGTGTATATCATTAATTTTAATTTTCGATAACGAAACACTAGTGCGACGTAAAACCAAAGCAACATTCAAGAAATTGTTGAATGTTGTAAGGAATCTTAAATTCAATTCATTTTTTTTATTTTAAGAGATAATATAATGGAAAATTTTTTTTTTTTCTTTTTCTAAAAATGTATGATTTAAAAGCTGTTCAATGTTTGGGAGTAAGGTCTATTGACTGTGATAGGAATTTTGGCCTGAGAGAAAATGCTCTTCGTGAGAGGTCTTTAGCGGGGATCCTAGCCCGTATTTATGCAAGTTTCAGGGAAAACACGGAAAACTCAGAACGGTTAGGCCGACGAACACGACTTGAGTTCGAATACGGTACTTCACGTCTAACACCTTTCAGAGCAGAACTCTCCTGACACTGGTAGGCCTGTGATTTAAAAGGAAGGAACGAGCATTATATAACAGAAAACGCGGAAAACATATCCTTTTAGATTTTTATTTTTCTTCATTTTTGAAATTCAGTATTAAAAGCATAAATTAAATTACGATCTCTCTGAAGTAATACTTATGCATAACGTGAGGTATTTATTTATTCAGTAAATAAGCTATCAATCACTTGTTGTTTTATGAGCAAGAAATAAACTCACTGATTACTTACATTTTTTATCCCAGCATACGTAAATAAAAACACGAATTGGTGTCTATTTATAGATATTCAAATAAACTAAAATAAATAAATAAATAAATAAATAAATCTTACACTTCTAGAGATAATCTATATTTCTGCGTTTTCTCTAGGACTTCACGATTGATTTCAAGATTCCGCTCTGGTAACTGGTAGACGGGGAGTGTCAAATTCGATCCCGAGTCGCGCTCTACCTATTATGAGTTTTCCTTGATTTTTTTCGAAACTCGCGTATATTCAAATTAGGATTCCTTAACTATCACAACCGTAACTCATTTAACTTAATTTCGTTTATTGTATTTCTAGAGGGACTTTGTGAATGGGAGAGGGGAACAGGGGGAAAATGTATTTTAATGAACGGATAAAATTTACTGCTAGAGGATTTAAATTCATTTTAGAGGTTAAATAATTTTTAACCAACAATCCCTCATCTACAGGGCCCAAGCGTCTTACACTGTAAAGAAAAAAAAAATGTACTTCTGGAAATAGTCTACTTTTGTGTGTTTCTCTATGGATTTATGAGTGGCCACGCGGTTCTGGTCTCGAAGCTAGTATTCGGGAAGTGCCGGTTCGAATACAGGTCGCGCTTGTTTAGTAGTCCGTTTGGAGTTTTCCATGGTTATCTTCGAAACTCGCCTACAAATTAGGATCCCTTGGCAAACTCAACTATAACTAATTCTGCTTTGATTTATTATTATTATTATTATTATTATTATTATTATTATATTTGTAAAGGGAATGTGTGTGTTTTCGATGGGAAGGGGGAGACAGGGAGGAAAAATAAATACATTTTAATAAATGGAAAAAATTTACTACAGGGTTTATACTTATTTTTGAAGTTAAGATATTTTTATCCCTCATGTACTGGGCTCAAGATCCTCTTATATTGTAAAAAAAAAAAAAAAAAAGTATATATATATATATATATATTTCTGGAGATATATATTTGTGTGGAGTCTATATTTCTGTGTTTTCTGTAGGATTTTATGAGTGGCTGCAGGGTTTTCTTTCGAAGCTAGTAGCCGGGAACTACCGGGTTCGATCAGATATAGTGCTCCCTAGCAATTCTGAGTTTTCCGTAAATTTCTTCCAAACTCGCATAAATACAGGTTAGGACTTCCAGGGCCGTAGCGACCGCCCCTCGTACCCCCCGGTCGGGGGGGGGGGGCTCTCGAAAGTAGGGGGCGTCACAATTCGATTATTAAAGATTGAAGCAAATAGTAAAATTTATTGTATTTTTGAAGAAAAAAAATATATATGTTAATTTTAGAAAGTCTTTATTTATCAACCTTAATTAATTTTAGAAAATTTAGAGTGGAAGGATGATTTTTATGCCAACTATGTGAAAAATACCAGAGCCGGGAATCGAACCCGGGCTTTCCGCTTAACGCGCGGATGCTCTACTAATGAGCTGCCCTGGGTGATAACTAGCTAGGAAGCTGGCTATCACCCAGGTATATTATGTGAGAAAGCTATATTATGTGAGATGTATTATGCCAGCTATATTATGTGGGAAATGCCTAGCTGGTTATCACCCAGGGTAGTTCAGTGGTAGAGCATCCGCGTGTTAATCGGAAGGCCCGGGTTCGATTCCCGGCTCTCGTATTTTTCACATGGTTGGTATAAAAATCATCCTTCCACTCCAAATTTTCTAAAATATATATATGTTAGTTCAAATTTTCTTCAAATATTTTTTTCAAGTTTTTAAAAAGCACCAAATCTTTTTCCTTGTACGGCAGAGAAAGTATTTTTTGGGTTGAATTTTTGAAACTGAGATTTTTATATTTACACATTTAGAGCCCAACTGATTCCGAAAAGACTGTTAGCGTTTGGTCTCTGTGTCTGTCTGTGTATCTGTTATCACCATAACTCAAGAACTATAAGTAGGGAGTTCAAACCCAGAATTATAAATCTGTTCATATGGAAACGCTACTTGAAATTTTCGGTTAAATTTAAACTACTAATTTGTCTACAGGAGCATTAAAGATAATTCAAACGTTATCCGTGCATTAAATTAAAACACATAATGTATAGAGAAAAATACTCAAACACTTTATTATAATTTTCTGTTTTGCTTGTTTAAGACTTCGCTTACTTTAATTTTTTTATACAACTGTTTGTTACCCAATGTTCGGAAGTCGCGTGGAGTCACTCCATATATATATATATATATATATTGGGGGGGGGGGGGAGGGGTAACCATTTCTAATAAGTTTTTTTCAAGTAACTATTGAGATTTCATATTTATTGTAATGATTCTAAAGCTCCCCATTAATAATTTAATGGGAAAAATTACGTATGCCTTAATTAACCATACTTGCCAACATCCTAATTAATATTCCGTAGTGTTATTAGTACCGTCCTTTCTTTCACATCAGTAAATTTTTAGAGTTATATTCTTCAAATGCATTTACGATTAAATAAGAAGAAAAATACTTTAAAAAGATACTGGTGTGAAAAACAAGGCGGGGCTAAAAATACTATGGAATATTAATTAGTGTGTTGGCAAGTATAATTAACTCTGAGAAGTGCAGTCTACGGCTAAGAACACAATAAGTCTTGATTAATCCGTTCAAAGCACCTTTATTTCGTTCAAGTCATGATCGGTGAAGGAAACAGAGACTTTATGAAGAGTGTCCGTAAACTGCTGTTTATTTGACAGGAATGAGCCATAAGAATTTTCGGCAGCTAAACTTCGTGCAAAAACTGCTCCATTTGTTTGTGCCGTGCTTTCGTTTTTTGTTTCAAAAATCCTTGATTCTAATTGGTTTCTAGTCACTCATAGAAGTAAGTCCAGACTTTTATTTTGTGTAATTTCCGATAGCAGTTAAAGTAAGATTGCATTTACGATTGCAAAATTATCTTAAAGTTTCTCCTTTTTTTGATTCTTTGCGTTAAGTTTGTCAAGCAGTGAAATAACGTTTACAAGGAAAATTCGTAAATTTTCGAAATAATTATTAGTAATCTATAATTTTGAATTGTGTTTTCTTAAATTAAATTTATTAATTTTATATCATTTCAACTATGGACAAAACCTAATGACGGATGACAATAGCTAAGCTATCTAGACTAGATGTTTTATTCGAATATCTTAACAAATACTTCCTTGATAATCTTGAAACTTCAGGAGTAAGAAGAACATGTTGTACCACATATATTTCAGTGAATATTTTTGTCTCTAAGGATAAAAGGGGACGAGTCACAAATTAACCAAAAATAAACAATCTTTAGGTTTGGGATCACCCTGCTAAAAATAATGTTTGAAATTAGTTGTAGTTATAGTATATGATTATGAGCCTTCTTTTAACAATAGATATAAATTTATATGAGAATTGCACTTATATTAACGGAGATTTAAAGGTCCTTTTAATAATGGCAACAGTTTTTCATTCATTTTTTGTTTATAACGTGCAACGTTTTAAAACAAAAGACGTTTTAAAACAATAACTTTTAAAAATTTGACACATTATATTAGACACAGCATATTACAATCAAAATATAAATATATCAAATATCTGATGAAATATAAGCATTTATATTAAATGAAATATAAGATTTATGTTAAATGATTTTTGGCTGCGCATGTGAAAGTGCTAGCTTATTTTCTTTGTCTTTTAACATAATTTATTAGCCAAATGTATAGACAAAACAAATATCTTTTAAACCCCAAAAATATATTGTCGACAGAAAAGTTTATTTTCATGTACTTTCAAAAAGGTGCAAAACGCTAATGGGATTTACCCATATTTTTATTTTGAATCGATGAACAGTCGTGGATATAAATGAAGTCACACTATGATTTTCTCAAAAAATAGAAAACATTTAAAAACTATTATATAACCAATTATGTTTTAGTAAAAATAATCATTAGAATATGACAACTACAAATATCAAATTAATAAACTTATTGAAAACCTTAGAAAGAGACGACGAATAGAACTTTGCAATACATCCATTAGATCAGAAAAATTATCTGCCGACCCTACCTATAAATCATATAAAATTTTTGATGAGAACTTGGTTGCCGTGGAATGTTTCAAACCACACATTTTAATGAATCGACCAATTTATGTTGGGTTCACAGTTTTAGAGTTGTCAAAAGTATTAATGTTTGATTTTTGTTATAATCAAATAAAGAAGCTGTACCAAGATCAAGCAACCTTACTTTTTACAGATACCGATTCATTAACTTATAAAAACTCCAGATATTTATCGAGATATGCAAATTCACAGTCACTTATTCGATTTCTCGGACTATCCGAAAAATCCTCCTTTATATTCAGAAAAAATTAAAAAGGCTGTCGGGAAGTTTAAAGACGAATTAAATGGTGTTACCGCTTTGGAGTTTATAGGACTTAAAGCAAAGATGTATAGGTTGCTCACTGAAAAGGAAGAAAAAAAAAGAGCAAAAGGGGTGTCTAAATATATTGTCAGAAACAAGATATCCCACCAAGATTATAAAAACTGTTTAATAAAACAACAAGCCTCAATAAATAAACAATGTAAGATTTTTCAAGAAAACCACCATTTTCACACGGTTTATCAAAATAAAATATCCTTGTCACCATTTGATGACAAAAGATTTTTGCTAGAGGACGGGATAACCACTTATGCTTATGGTCATTATCGAATAAAACAATAGTTTAAGTTCTCTTGAATAGTTTAAAAAAGAGTGCAAAAATTAAGATCGAAGAGCAAAATGCAGGAAGTCTAGCATTAAAAAAAAAAAAAAGGGGCGTCGCATTTTTTTTATAAATGCGACGAATGGTGGTGGGACCCATCAAAAATAAATAAATAAAAAGTATTAATATGACAACACAAATGGTCTAACACTGATGAAGTCAGAAGGCAGTAGGTTCTTGGTTCAATTCTAAGAGGTGAGTATATTTTAAAATTTTATATATATATATATATATATATATATATATATATATATATATAACACAGAAAACGTCTGGTTTAATTCCAAGATAGAATAAAGTTGAAATCACTTCTTTTAATTAAGAAATTCTATTTTTAGAATTTCACAGAAAAAAAAGAAACTCTTTAGCAGAGTTCCAAAGATTAAATAAAAAAGGAATTTAATATATGTTCACATAGGGGAAAAAAACTGTTTGAACATATAACAGTAGAATATATATATATATATATATATATATATATATCACAATTATTTTCATCTCATAATCTATCATGAAAACAGACTGGATGTAACCACTCATAAGATAACATACCCGAGAAGATACAACACAGAAAAGATACATTTATCGCAATATTTAAATTTTCTATTCTAGAATTTTTCTGAGTTTAATCCATAAAATTTTTCTAACTATTTCAAATTCTTTTTAATTTATCACTATCATAAAAGATAATGACTTCCCTTCTTATCATCTATGGTGAGGGACCATCGCGAAAGATAACGTCTTCCCATCTTATCATGTCCGGCGGAGTGAGATATGAACATCGTGTACGATAAGAGAGTTTCCACCTCAGTCCACCTCTCCGTCTCCATTCGCCGCAAAACTCCCACTTCTCCCCTACTGATATTTCAATTGAAGTATATTGTAACAATTTTATTACAAATTATTAACACTATTATATAACATTTAAGGATTTAAATAACAACGATTTGTTTCACTCGAAATAAAAGATTAAAGAAAATGGAAATTTTATATTTTCTATTATCAAATTCAACAGCACTGTTATCTTTCTACATTTGTAATTTGTCAATTTCAAAAAGTATGAGGCGTCCATATGTGAAGTGACCATATTTCAGAGAACAAAACCCGAGATGCAAAGTTAAAATATTGTCCCGTGCGCTTATTTCATTCCTTTCTTAATGGTCAAAGACAGAGAATGCATGAAAATGTGAAATTTCAAAATATGTGTAAAGACATATTTTTATAATCCCAATTTACAGTTTACTGTTGTTGGTGGAGAGAACAAAAAAAAGCAGATTGTGTTTGAAAATTGGAAAATACTAGAACAAATTTTGAATTTACATTCATGCTTTCCTATATTTTTTCCTGCATATTCATCTCTAAATTGTATAAATAAAGATAAAAACTTAATTTTGAGTTTTTAAGGCTGTTTCCAAAAGAAAAAAAAAAAAAAAAAAAAAAGCTTGATCAATAACAACGCGAAACATTCTAGTATATTTTGGAAATTTTTTCGACAGACGTGATTAAAACTTCTTGTAATTATTTTGGAAAATGGTACTTTATTGACTACAATATGTTAAAAATGTATAATTCCATAATAATATTAATTGAATTTCAATGCATTTAAGAAAAAGAAAATTCATATAAAAGTAAAATAAAATAGATAACCTACCACTTCATTCTGTTTTTTTTTTTTAGGCGAAAAATTTGTATAAATAGAAAAGATGTGAAATTTCATCACATTAGTGACAAAAGAGGTATAAAATCAGTCGTTTCTTTGATTTTGTTCTATTCCCTCTCCCTCTCCTACCTACTATCTAAATGAAATAATCCATCTTAATAGATATAGAGCTTAGGATAGAAGCACACTAGTTTAGTATAGAAGAAATAAAGAAATTTTGTCAGTCTAGTTCACTCATTAGTCACTTATGATCGGTCAAAAAGTCAAATCAGGGTGTAGGTGAGCCATTTATGGCTTTTATTTTGACAATGAATTTCGAAATTCATTGTGGCAGTCACGTATACTGGGCTTACAATTCATTCAGTTTTCTAATGAATTCAACAACAGCATGATGGATAGCACTTTCTGTATGCAGAAAAATAAACGAAGTGTGTGTGTGTGTGTGTGTGGTGGGGGAGGGGGGACAATATATTAAACATATGAAAAATGTTTCAATTTCATAACTTTTATTTTATATATTTTTTATTTGGTAGGACTATAATATACAGTAGATGTTGGATGTTTTATTAAAAAAATAAATAAATAAATAAAAAAAGAATGAGTTGTTAAACGCTCAAAATGCTCCCCTTGTGCACGACCCTGTTGTTGATAAATTATTTTAAAGATCTAAGTCTATTAAGAAATATAAAACATTTATACTAATACTAAAATATGACTTTTGACTGGCAAAACACAGAATAATAATAGTCATAAATGAGATATCTTTACATTTCAGACATCAATGAAAGCAGAAATAATTTCAGAATAACTTTCCCTCTGTGTTATTTTTGTTTATTCATTTATTTTATCTAGATATCATGAAAAAATGGCTTTAAGAAATAGAATGCCCTTATAGTCTTTTTCATCAACAGAGGCCATTCAAGGTCACCCGCTTTCCCCTTTTCCCCTCTAGGTTGATTGGTTATAAGAGATACAAACTTTTCACTCTTTTTCTGCTCATCATTTCCACCTGCTTTTCCCCAACTCTACCCCAAATATTTCCTCCCTAAAGCTGCGTTCAAACCCTAGCAACGATGCAGAGCGACAAAGTCATAAATTATCCACTGTCCGAAAGTGACCCTTGAAATTTTGTACATGTTTACAATGAAGGACATTACTTTTGCTCTTTTGCAAAAGAGATCCAAGTTCCCCGTGTAATTATCGCAGTAAGAGGTTTGTCAGAGGATAAAACTTCTCTTCAAGCTTCGCGACGACTCAAATCACACATCAAAGGGATTTGAATAGAGGCTGCCCTTGTCGTCTTGTAATCACTAGCATTTGAACACAGCTTAAGTGCAGTGTAATTTAAAAAAAGATTAATGATCTTGATGATCTTGATGAATCCTTAATGATCTTGACCCGACTATTTTAAGGAAACAGAGTATAATAGGGTTTTATATTTTAGCCAGCTTAAAATTATATCTATAGCTATAGACGATTACATTTTTGGATCTGAGCAACAGTTGTTGAGATTGAGCGGTTTTTATAGTGCGATCTTCGACCACATTTCTTGTGACCATGAAAGCCTCTGCGCATGTGCTGAATCATTGAGTCCATTGTTAACCCTTTGATGCATGATAATTATTTTGGTAGAGTGAAAATAAATGGTAAGGGAACGCGGAATAACACGATGTTTACCAAATCCATAGAGATCTAAATGTATTACTAGAGTGGACATCACGTGATCAAACCTGTGTTAATGCATAGTAAGCGCTGGGGCCGAACAGGAGCCACTTTAAGCGGATCAGATTATGAGGCTATTGCTGTGCATATGAATACACGTTGGTAGATTATATTGTACATTTATGGATTTCTGCACACTTTAAATATAGATGTTTTAATATTTTGCTTCAATATAAATGAATAGTAAATTATTCAAAATTTAGGTTTATTTGAAATGGATTATAATTAGTAATAAAGAGATATAGCCTGTAACAAAAGTATCCGAACACTAGCAAAAATTCCTATATAAAAAAAGTAGAGTTAATACTGTTTTGTTAAATAAATCCTTGTCGAATCCTGTTCTTAGACTAAGAACACGATTCGACAAGGATTTATTTAACAAAACAGTATTAACTCTACTTTTTTTTATATAGGAATTTTTGCTAGTGTTCGGATACTTTTGTTACATTTGTACTCACTTTAGTCTCACAGCACAGGATAATATTTTATTCTTGGTTAATAAAGATTTAATAAATATGTATTTTGGTACAAATACAAATGAATATAAAATTCATTTAAAGCACGAGAACTTCAAATAACATATTTAAAAAAGAGAGTCTGGGCGAGATATTGAATCTTATTTTTAAATTTGGTTTCCTTTAGCTAGCTTTAAATATTTAAATTTATTATTTTTAAGAGTAAAATAAACGAATATAAAATGTAAAAAGCTATTTTGTTTTTATTCAACCTAAGTATAATAAAATTAAATCCATATAATGTAGCACGTCTTTTTTTTTTTTTTTTTTTTTTTTTTTTTGCGTGTGTGTGTGTGTTTAAATGCAAAATTAATTTAGATTTTGTTTTCATGTCTTTATTTATTTATTTATTTTTAATTTTGACTAATTAAATTAAAAAATAGCAGTTAAAAATACGCTAAAAAACTGATTATTGGATTCGGGTAATCTCAAAACATGTAACTATAGCAAAAATCTAGTTTCAAAAATTTGGCTCATAAATAATACTTTCTGTACCTCATGTAGATAAGAGAAATTAAAGAGGTATGTTTTTAAATTTATAAATAAATAGATTTCAAGCTTTTTGTCCCACACACTGAGTGAGAGATTTCTGTTTGGAGTTTGGGGAAGAAGAGCAATTTAAATATTTATTTTTTTTTATTGGTTGAGTAATTCAAGTGACTGCTTATTTACTGTTATTAAAAATTGCACATAATTAATTATGCATTTTTCTTCTTTCAGTTGAAGAATTTAATTTAATTTACATTTTTTTCTTTTTTTTTGTGACGATAGGAAATGGAATTGTCAGGGAGAAATTTAAATCGTTATTTATTTACCAAACTAGGGGGCTCTGCCCCCTGCTCGCTCCGCTCACTACCCCCGAAGGAGGCTTCGCCTCCCCCCCGACTCACTTTACTTATTAACACATGCAGAGCTCTGTCCGCCTATTCGCTGCTTTCTTTCACTGAAAAGGAATATTAATAGTGCACATTACAAGACAAAAACAAAAAATTATTATGGAAATCCTTATATTCAATGCCAAATTGAAATATATAATATTTATATTTTTTTAAATACAAAGAAATTCATAATATCTAGACCATTTTGCATTACAGCTTTAGTATATGACCCTTTTTATTTCTTTTTACAACCTTAGATCCGTACTACGGTACCCCAGTCGGTAGAGTGCCGTGCTCTTAATTGGAAGATTGCGGGTTCGGTTCTCGAGCCGGCCAAAGACCGTCGTGTACCTGTACATTAATGGTGGCTGGTGCATATAAAATATGTCGTGGCCTCAATATCCTCCGTGTTGCCATCAAAATTATACCGCCATCCCCTTCGTGTAGGACCAAAACTGTGGAGGCATGTCTCCGGAACATCCGTAGGGGTGCGTCTCAGACCTTCGCCAATTATCCATAGCGCAGTAATGGAGCGACGTCAAACACAACCTACCTAATTATCTACCTACCTACAACCACGGATCATATTTTAATTTTCCAGTATAAGAAAATTAATTTTTTAAAAGTAGAGAAAAAAAGTTGATATTTATTTTCTTTCTTTTTTACATCCATGGTTTCGGGCCGCGGTACTTTAGTCAGTAAAGCACCGAGCACGTAATTGGAAGATTGCCGATTCGATACTTGAGTCGGCCAAAACTGTCGTGTACACTAATAGTGGCTGGTGCACATAAAATCTGTCGTGACCGCAAAGTTCTCCATGTTCCCATCTACACTATACCTCTGGAGATCACCAAAGCGGGGGGGGGGGGGGGATCACCTCCATGAAGGATCAAAATTGTGATGGCATGTCTCCGGAACATCTTTAGGGGTGCGTCCCAGACCGTCGCTAATTACCCATAGCGCAGTATTGGTGCGACATTAAATCCAACCTACCTACCTACCTACGTACAACCAGGGATCATATTTTAATTTTCCTGTGTAAAATGACTTCATGACAGAAGAACGCCAATGGGAGAAAGTTTTTTTTAAATTGGCAAATAGAGTACCTTCATAAACTTGTCGTTTTTAGTTAATAACTTCTGTAATTAAAATTATAGAAAATTCTAAGCAGCTGAAATGTCTTCCTTGGAGTATTCGAAACACATTGATACCTCTCATGATGTGAAGGACCCTGCCCTCCGTTAGAAGATTCTGTCGTAGACAAAAAAATTTGACGCCAGTGACAGTAACTTTTTTTTAATATATAGAGATAAATAACTTAGATAATTATTTATTTATAAAATATATTTTTGAAAAATAGACTAATTTTATTTTATTTATTTTATTTTATTATTATTACTTGTTTATTTATTTATTTATTTATTTATTTATTTCTACAAGATCGAAAAAAGATTTCGCCAAGGTTCGAACTTGATGCGATCTTTGGGTTAACGTCCCAATCCCAAACTGCCCCGAGTCCCCTGCTGAAATGGGCTTCAAACCAAATGTAGAATTAATTTCAATTTAATTCTTTTGTTTTAAGTAATTACGTGTAAGAGGCCCCTGAAGAGGTATCTGTCCCAGGCCTCGGTTAGGTTATGTCGAGTCTTATGAACGAGCTATGCCGTCTTTTATCTAATCTGCACAATAAGCTCCTACGAAAAATTGGAAATTATCGGATATCTAATGCATAAATAGTCGAGAAGCTTTTATGCCATTAATTATCAATAAATTTTATTTATTTATAATTATTAGAATTTGATAAATGTGGATAGTTGTTTCGTTTAAATAAAATCTTAAAGATTACACAGGTCTACAAAATAATATTGGCAAAATTTTATTTGATAATTTTAGTTAATACATATGTTTTTTGGTGTGCTAAACCGAAAGTAAAACCAGTTTTGCTCTATCGCGTATAAAATTTTGTTAATACGAGGTGTCTACCGACAGAATTTCTTCATTTCCAGTAGTTTCTAGTATGTTTCTAAAATTAATTACAATTATTCATGGAAACATACTGTAAAAGTTACCAAACAATTATATTGATGGAAGAGTCGTGGAAGAAATTGTGTCAGTAGATCTCCACTTCAGATGTTATGTTACTAATTTTGCAATTTAATAAGTCATATTAAAGCACTAATTTTGCCAAACGTAATAAACGGTAAAATAACTTACCGACTTGATACAGTATGATATCGCTTTGAGATGGAGTGGGTTATAGTTGTTCTTTCATCAATTTGTTTCAAAATCTAAATAAATTAAAAGAAAGTATTAGAAATAATAAATAATAATATTAAAACTATTTTAAAGTAAACAATAAAATAATTTCTAAGTAGACAATGATTCATCCAATTACAAGCTTTTTCCCAAACTGCTTGATTTTAAAATTAAATAACTCGGAAACTAACATCCATAGAAAAATAGAACAATTTTCGCATAAATTTTGAGAGCGGTAAAAATCTTACACGAAAATTTCAAAACTAACGTCAAATGTTTTCACCAGGTGATACTGTAAATGTAACACCATTACAATGTTCTTATAAAAACTGTTATGAAACGCGGAGCAACCATCCCTAATAGAAGTTTTATCCACAATACATCCTGAGGATGTCTGTGGAATATCTTGATATCCCAAGGATGATATCCTGGGGAGAATATATGCTGTTATGGCAGTCTCTGGAAACCTCCATTGTTGAAATAGGAAATTTATTTAGCGTATTGAAGGAAGTGGATGAAGCTGTGGTAACTTGTATTCCTTATCACAAACTATGAAGAAATCCATTCCATACCGAGGTCTTGATGGAAGCGAATACAAAATTTGTTCTTTAAGACAAGCGAATGGATTTTTGATAAACCTGTTTACCAGAATTTATGTGAGTTGGTACGGTATAAAAGCTTCCGATCTTTCATCTTCTCGGTACTATCATGTATCTACCATGGAACAGCGAGTTTTTCTAACCCTCGAATATCCCTGTTTAAGTGCAAACAAACAACAGCATGATGTAATTTTCCTTCCTTATTTAAAGTTTAAAAAATTCCTGATGGGAAAACTATTTGTTACAAAATTTCAATAAGGAAAGGACATGTTTACAAACAAACGATCCGTCAGTCAATCTTTGCCACTCACGAGTGGTAAAAGGACAACCTATATTGGTGGAAATACCAACGTTTTGCCCTGCGCAAACAAACAAGTTTGTTTATGCGTGACGTTACCTGCGCTTTCCTTATAGAAAGGTAGCATTGCGAACGGGTTAGGGAGAAATGTTGGCCGCAGCCGTAGCCTATTGCGTCAGTATCTGAATTTTTCAGCATAATACAGCCGAATTTTTAAACTCCAATTAAAATTATAAAAGGCTTTAATGCGAAAACAGTTCGTCTTTTTATTATCAAATTTCAACAGGTAGCCTAGCTGATGAGTTAGTGGAAAATGTTGGCTGTAGTTAATCTGCAAATGACGTGACAGTTTTTGCAGATATTCAACAAAATCCGAGAAAATCCGACGAGATTACGACGGAATCCGAATTTAATGCTTCCAGTAAGAGCACGATACTGAGTAGTACACTACATATCTTTTCACTCAAAACCAAATGTCACCAACCAGTACTAATTCGTGTTGTGTAAAAAAACAAAACTCATGAATAATATGCTAATAAAAATTGATGATGGATTTGATATTGGCTGATGTGGTTCACAGATGAGACAAATTTTCATCTGGATGGTTTTATGAAGCAGTGATACTCTTGATTATCAGGTATGAAAACCTGCATCTGCGTAAGCCCCGGCTACTACTTTCCCTAAAAAAGTAAATATTTTGGGTGCAATAATCAACAAAAGAGTGCTGGAAATATTTTCTTGCGAAATCGAACATTTTACATTAGTGAATGGAATGTTACATTCTGGTAACTATTTATTATCTCCCTAGAAGTGCAGAAGGATCTGCAAGGCATTTTAAGGTTTATACAATGTGAGGTCCGACCACACCATATTTTAATAATTTTCGTCTTTCTAGAATAATACTTTGGAAAAAATTATTACTTTAAAGTATTCCCAATGTACTATAGCATACATGTATGGATTAGCATTATCTTTTACTTATTCACCCGATCTTAATATGGGCCGCGGTAGCCCAGTCGGTAGAGCGCCGGCCTCGTAATTGGAAGATTGCGGGTTCGGTACTCGAGCCGGCCAAAGACCGTCGTGTACACTAATGGTGGCTGGTGCACGTAAAATCTGTCGTGGCCGCAATGTTCTCCATGTTCCCATCAAAAATTATACCTCTGGGGGGTCACCGAAGCGGGAGAGCCATCCCTTCCGTGGAGGATCAAAATTGTGATGGCACGTCTCCGGACCACCTCTAAAGGTGTGTCCCAGACCGTCGCCAATTGACCATCTGCGCAGCATTAGTGCGACGTTAAACCCAACCATCCAACCATCCATCCCGATCTTAACACATGAGTCTACTTTTTGTGATGCACTTTGAAGGACACTTTTTATCGGATCAGTACTGCAACACTAAATGAGCTTCAGAAATTCACCCGTGAGACTTATATGTGAATTTTCCTTGACACATAACAAAGAAAATTCCATTCTTTGTTTGCTCCATATTTACACCACAAAAAGTGCACATTTGTAATCAATTATGATGTGATTTCAACGATTGCTTGCAAAGGGAATCAAATAGTCTGTTTGTGATATTCATACAGGAAGTAATGCGTATATTGACATGTGTCGACAATATTTATGACTAATTAAAAAATATATACAGTCGGCTGCAAAATTATTCGAGCACTAGCAATAATCCTTGCCAAAAAAAAGTACACTTAATACAGCTTTGTTAAATAAATCCTTGTCGAGTCATTGTCTTAATCAGTCTAAGAACATGATTCGACAAGGATTTACTTAGCAAAACAGTCTTAAGTGTACTTTTTAAATATAGGAATTATTGGCTAGTGCTCGAATAATTTTGCAGCCGACTGTATATTAGATTTTTTATTAGATAACGGACTTAAAATACTCGTACCACTGGTTTAATTTTTTTATCGATCTGCATTTTCAAGTTATTTAATTTTATAATTTCTTTTGTGAATCCTCCTATATGTTCTTCCTTTAAACGACTTTAAGGGGTACATACAAATGAAACACTTCCAGTTGCAAAGCCGTTTGCATTTTTGCCAAATGTATGACTGCAGTAGGCAGCAAAAGTATTCGAGCACTAGCAAACATTCCTATATGAAAAAAGCACACTTAACACTGTTTTGTTAAATAAATCCTTGTCAAATCATGTTCTTAGACTGACTAAGACAAGGAATCGACAAGGATTTATTTAACAAAACTGCATTAAGTGTACTTTTTTTACATAGGAATTTTTGCTAGTGCTCGGATACTTTTGCTGCGGACTGTATTTCCAAAAAACTTGCAAAATTTACGTCATCGAAATTGCAAGCGTTCCGTTTGTATGTAACCCTTACATTTAAAGATTATTTCATTTGTGTCCCGATTCATTATTGCTTATTTTTACCAGAAAGAAATTTTTTCGTTTAAGTCTGTTTGACAGTGATATCCAGGCTCATGTAAACCTACAAGAAAATAATCCCCATTTTTATTCATTACATACAGTCGGTAAAAGAACAGGATTCGACAAGGATTTATTTAACAAAACCGTATGAAGTGTACTTTTTTTACCTAGGAATTTTCGCTAGTGTTCGGACACTTTTGTTACCGACTGTAACACACTGGGCGCATTCGAAAGTATTTCTCGGTCACTTCCCGAGTTAGGAAATGACGTCACGCGAAAGTTCGGGAAATTAGAACTACCATATAGGAGCCTTACGAAAAATGACCGAGATATAACTACTTCCGTACACTTCTCATCTTCCCGGGAAACAAATTTATAAACAAACATGGTTCCTATATGGTAGTTCTAATTTCCCGAACTTCCCGCGTGACGTCATTTCCCAACTCGGGAAGTGACCGGGAAATACTTTCGAATGCGCCCATAATTTTAATTTCGATTTCAGATTTAAAAAGCTAACAACCGTTAAAGTTCCAAATATGTTTTTTTTTTTTTTTTTTTTTTTTTTTCAAATTTATTTTGAAGTTGTAAAATACAAAATTTCACTTTAGGGAACTACCCCATTTTAGAGCTACAAGGTAAAATATTAAAAGTTTAAAAAATTAATTTCTTAAAAACTAAGGATAATTTAACGGTCATAAATTTGTGACGAATTGTGGCACCCTTGTGATGAATTGGTGCCTTCGTCATTCATAACTGAACCTGCTGTACGTAGAGCCCCTAAATAAAATAATAGGCCGGCGCATCACCGCCATCTTTTTGCCTCCGAAGAGGACAGCATTCCCTCTTGGCGTCCTTATCGCTTCCCTAATGATTTTAAGAAATCTTGATCTGAAGCTAATCCGCTCAAGATAAGAGCAATAAGCAATAATAACATTCCTAAAAACAAATTTTTTTCACGGTACATTCTCAGGATGTCATTTTATTCTGACGATATCCTATGGATGTACTGGGGTAAGATGTGTTGTTAGGGCGGTTTCTGTTTCTTTCACAAAATGTCGCCAAAACTTAAATACACAGTAATAGAAGGTCTGTGAACACTTTATGTTCACTTCTTGAATGATTATAGCAGTTTATCGCTAAGCAAACTTCCATATCATAGTTTACTTAGCTAAAATCATGAAATATAATAAAACAAGTTACTTTAAAGTAACGTAAGACGATAAAAAAAATGTTTGTCGTTTGTTTATCAGAGAAACGCGCTGGGTACACGTGGCAACCCTAAGGCAACAAAATGCCTGATGCGCCAGCTCGTATATATAGGAGCCTTAGCTGTACGTATAAGAAAATAAACACTGAAACTTTAATGTTCAACTTATCAAATATTTAATTAAATCTCTTCAAAGTGGGGAGAATGAGGCTACTTCTTAATCGTATAACAGAATATAACTGATATGTAACTTCAATACAAATATTATAAATAACTTTATATTACTCCTATACTTCCAGAAACATAGCAAAATAACATTGTGAAGGTTTACTATATTTCTTTATACAGCCGGCAGCAAAAGCCTCCGAGCACTAGCCAATAATTCCGATATCAAAAAAGTGTACTTAAAATTGTTTTGCCAAATTAATCCTTGTCGAATCATGTTCTTGGGGTTACATACAAACGGAACGCTTGCAATTTCGATGACGTAAATTTTGCAAGTTTTTTGCAAATACAGTCGGCAGCAAAAGTATCCGAGCACTAGCAAAAATTCCTACGTAAAAAATTGTACACTTAATGCAGTTTTGTTAAATAAATCTTTGTCGAATCCTGTTCTTAGTCAGTGTAAGAACAGGATTCGATAAGGATTTATTTAACAAAACCGTATGAAGTGTACTTTTTTTACATGGGAATTTTTGCTAGTGTTCGGATACTTTTGTTACCGACTGTATTTGAGTTTTAGCGACATTTTGTCTACGAAACAGAAACAGCCCTAATAACACATCTTATTTCCAATGCATCTACAGGATATCCTGATAATGTAATGAGAAAAAAAAAATGTCTTGTTAGGAATATTATTGTTGCTTATTGCTTTTATTGACCGATCGTAGCTTTAGATTAAGATTTCTTAAAATCACAAGAAAGCGATAAGGACGCCAAACGGAAATGCTGTCCTCGTCTGAGGCAAAAAAATGGCGGCGATGTGCCGGCCTATATATTTTATTTAAGGGGCTCTAACAAAGAGGTTAGAAGAATATAGAGATGGTGTCAACCTTAAAACCGGGTATGCAATGTGAAGCCGATTATCGCTCGGAATTAAATGCCCAAATCTAGCCCAAACTCGTGGGCGTGGCCAAAGAGCGTAGTGATTTTCTAGGAAGGAGGCATTTAACTATGTATGGAAGATTGGGCTACTCTTTACGGCATACACTACACGTGCAGAAGTTTGGGCTACATTTGAACCGGTTTTTAGGGTTGCACTAGTCTTCACACGGAAGACGTTCATTTCATCTCTATATTCTTCTAACCTCTTTGGACTCTTAATTATTTCTCATCTTTTGGTACCTTTGGTACCTTCCACGTATTTCTGCGTTCAGCGACTCGGGAGGAGAAAGAAGGACATGCAATCGGCTTATAATAGTATGGTAGCTAAAATCTATCTCGAGTAAATGAGCGTTATAATATCAAAGAATAAAAGTTATACAGCATTGAAATTGGTTTATTCTTTTGGAAGTTACACAGTACATAGACAGACACTCACCCACCACAGACAGACAAAGGCTTCAAACTTATAAAAATCCTCTTTTTTGATTGGGGGTTATATAAAACTATTTTGGGGTTGTAATAACTATTTTCATTATTTTTATTTTTTTACTTCTATTATCCAACTACCGTAGGTGAAGGAAATATTTTTACGGTGAAAAATGACAAAACTTTATATATACGACAAGACCAGTGTACAGATTAGTATGAGTTTGCTAATAGTTGATAAAAACTGGAAAAACCGACCATATTTTCATTTAAATCCATAACCAAAAACGGACCTAACGATTTTCTTTAAATTAGCTAAACAATTGAATCCAGATTTGGTAAGCCAATTTTAGGTCTTGTCAGTAAGTGTCTTAAAAAACGGCTCTAAGAAGTTTCCTTAAACTCGATATATATTATCTCCCCTTTTTATATTCTTTCGTATGTATTAGTTAATTTTCAGCATAGAAATGATTTTGCGAGATTTGGTGAAAATGGGAAATGGTTCGGAAAGTCAGAATCTCAAAAACAGCTCTAAGGATTTTCTTCAAATTTGCAATATAAACCCCTCTAGACGTTCTTTCGTACACATTAGTTTGTTAGAACAAGAAAATTGATATGCATTCTGATCAGGAGGGTCAATTTTAGACCTCGGAAATGGATGACTCAAAAAAAAAAAAAAAAAAAAAAAGAAAGAAAGAAAGAAAGAAAGAAAAGGTTGTACATGTTTTCTTTTTTTTTTTTTTTTTTTTTTTTTTTCTTTTTAACATAGCTATATAAGGTTTCTTTTAGATGACTTTACGACGTAATGTATTAATTGGTTACAGCAGGAAAATAGATAGGTGTCTGGTTAGTTGGGTCAATTTTATGTTTTATGACGACATTATCTCTAAAAAATGGGTAGTAGTGTGTGATGGAAGAAGTGCGGATGTTGCACAACAGATGCAGTCAATAAAATCAAAACTTTGGGAAGAAAAATTTATATATAGTGTAACCACGTTTCCTAAAACTAGCAGTAAGGAGGAGTTCAAAGTCTTGGAGGGGTGCCAAATTAACCGACAGATTGGGATTTGGTAAACATCTAGTCATTCGGTGTCCTTTGTTGCATATTTTCTCTCAACGACAAGGGATCATTCCTATTTTAACATTGGACACGTTCAGTCCGTACTTGTGCAGAAAGTCCCATGGTCGCAAGAAATGTGGTTAAAGAATAATTAGATGTCATTTTTTAAAAAACTTTACTGTACAGTATTAAGTTTAATCTGATATTGATACAACTGGAATTAAACATTTAAAAAAAATGTTAATATAGCTTAAACATCTAAAATATAAAACTTTTATAAAAAAAAAAGGAAAATAACCTTTAAAGCTGAAGTTGCATTAACAAACGACTTATTATATAAAGATGCTTTTACAACGATTCTTCGAGTTAATCCTCATAACTGGATCGAATCGTAAAATGAGGGTAAATCAAACATGAACAATAACTTTCATTTTTAAATTTGTTGGTACAAAGATACAAATATGAAAGTTATATACTATTTTTTGACATAATTTCCTGATTTGTTATGCATTTCTTCCAATGGATTAGAAGTACTTTGATGCCATCTTCATAAAAAGAGCGAGGACATCTTTCCAGACAATTACGCGTGAAACCCTCAACAGCAAAATCATTGTCGAATCACTTACCTCCCACTGCCTTCAGTGTCCTAAACAAAACATTTGATAGTCACATGGTCATAGGTAAGACAACTTTTCAGTTGGCTGTATAGTGTGTAAAGAGGGACATTGTTGTGAAGCAGAATCACAGTTTTGATCGAGTATCGGACTGGATTTTCCATTAAATATGCAAGAGTTGTCTCATCCAATCCAATGGCTAGTAGTAGCAGACAGTATTAACTATACGACGTTCATGGAGAAATCGATGCGCATAACTTTTATTCAATTTCGAAACACCTTCTCGAGAACTTTTCTAGATGAGAGGCGAGTTTTTGCCTTTCAGCTTGAACTTTTTGTGCAATTCGTTCACATAAGTTCTTTTCAGACTAGTCTCTAGAAACTGTGCTTCAAGTCTTCGAATGATTTCGGCTGGCCTGAAGCTTTTACATAAGAGAAATTTTATAATAATGCGTTCAGCAATATGAATGATTATATATATGGCGTGAACCTCTTTCCCATTCATTGTGACTCCAAATGAGGCGCAGAAACAAATGAACTTACTTCAGTGTACAGTGCTGGAAAAAACTTTAAGACCACATGTGAAATCGCAAAAAATGTAATTTTACTAAAAAAAAGAAACATCAAATGGTATAAACAGAATAAAAAAATAATAAATCTTCACATATTTTTATAAAAGAATGATTATAATTGTGCATTATAAGCAAGTGATTTTTTTTTCACAACGTAAAAGGGTGTAAAATACTTTAAGACCACAATGTTAAACATTAATTAAAAATATTGTATCCTAATTTTTAGTACTTAGCGTGTTTTCCTTTCACACGAATTACTTCTAAAAGTCGATTTTGGATGGATTTTGCTAGATTTTTGCATGTTAGCATTGATATTTTATCCAATGCTCTTGAAATAGCAGATTTGGGCTCAGAAACAGAATAGTATTCTTTACCATTTTCATATATCTTGCGTGAAACGATACCCCATATGTTTTCCATGGGGTTCAAGTCTGGACTTTTGGCCCGAAATTCCATAAAACTTACATTATTTTCAGTTAGCCAAGAAATAGTTGAAGCAGATTTGTGCACAGACGCATTATCTTGTAACAAAACCAAATTTTGATCCTTAAGCTCATCTCTTAATTAAACAAAATTGTTAGCCAGTATATCTTGTTAGTCAAAAGAACTCATGTTAACTTTAGTGAATATAATATTAGTCTTACCTCGAGCACAGAAATCTGCCCAAATCATGACAGATCCCCCTCCATGCATTCGCTGTGAGAAATACGTAGGATCCTGTCTTAAATCATGCCAATAGTTTCGTAAACCATCAGGTCCATCTAGGTTAAATTTCTTTTGATCTGTGAACACTATTTTTCGCCAAAAGTTGGGTTTTAAAACATTAGATGCTGTGAATTTCAATCTTGCTTCAATATGCCATTTCTCAAGCTTAGGTGTGCTTTTTAATTTTGAATATTTGATGTTTTCCGCACGATTCAAGACATTTCTACCAGTTCTAGCTGTTACTTCAAGCTTTAGAGCCGATTTTACTGCTGAAAAATATGCATTTCCTTTACCAGCCATTCTTATAACACTTCTTTTCATCCTGGCTGATGTTTTGAAAGCCTTCCTCCTCAATTTTTTGACCCATATCTCAGTGGATCAGCTAAAAATTGATGAACTACAGTTTTAGACCTCTCGATTTTGATAGCGATTTGCCTTTCCCTCATTCCATTTTCTCGAAATGCCAAGATTTTTCATTTTTCAATGTCACTCACAACGAAACATTCAAAAGGTGTCGTCTTAAAAAAATATTGAAAAAAAAATATATATATGGGATTCTACTCTTCATAAACACCAGAAAGCGGAAACATTATCGGCTGAAATGAATTACAGCGACCACAAAAAATTATCAAAATTAAGCATTTTTGGCGATTTAGCGCTGTTAGGTGATAAGTTCGCTAGCACCGAGATTGCGGTGTATGAACAGAACCGTGCTTCTCTGCCAAGTACTCAAAATCAGTCGCCTAACAGTGTAAAATCGCCAAATATGCTTAATTTTGATAATTTTTTGTGGTCGCTGTAATTCATTTCAGCCGATAATTTTCACACTTTGTGGTGTTTTATGAAGAGTAGAATGGATGACTACACATATATTATGACTACACATATGACGTCACATATATTTTTTTCAATATTTTTTGAAGACGACACCATTTGAATGTTTCCTTGTCAGTAATTTTGCTCTACCCATGATCTCAGTTGCTTCAACACTCAGCTAAATGATTAAAAAAAAAAAAAATGCTTGTTTTCATTCTAACAATTTTCCCGCACAAAACTGTGCAAATGTGACGTCATCTCATTATGCAAACAATCACTTTTAAAACTGGTTTTAAAGTTTTTTTCCATTTGATTACATTACACATTTTTACTTTATATCGAAAATAAATGTATTTTAAATTCTAAATTCATAATATTTTTTTATTTCTTACAATTTACATATTAAATATAAAGGTAACTTACAAAGATATTTTCCTTTTTGAATGCAAACGAAAAAATTCGATGATGGTCTTAAAGTTTTTTCCACCACTGTAGTAGTCACCACTTACCACTTCCAGCAGAGCGCAACACTACCTGACACATTAGCGGTTATATGAAAGAAATTCCGGCTCATATTTGATTCAGCCTCGCATTCTAAATATTAAATGTCAGATATATTAATTTGTTAAAAAGTATACTGTTATGTACTTACTCTCATTTCTTCGAGAGCTGAATTCCATTCTGGGCTACTTTCTATATTATCAATTATTTTGCCTTTAATGTTCTCGATATTATTGTCAATAATACCCTAAAACGAGAAAAATAATGTAATCATTATTTCCAAGTAGGTGATATTTCTTTTAAGATTTATTTATTTATTTATTTATTTTAAGGGTGGTGGTGGTAATTTATTGAAAATTTTACTTTTTTAAATATTCAATTCGGGTATTTTCACACACTATAAAAATTGTACTTCTAACAAGGAAACTCTTTTCCTTGCTAATCGCCTATTTTCTCGCAAAAAATTACTTGCATAAAATTTAGTCAAAAATAGTATTTTCCTGTAATATTAATTAAGTCATAATAGAAACGATGTACAGGCCTCGCAGCGTTCCTAAAATTTTACCCTCATTTTATTATATTGCCACCACTACATTATATCAATACATTTTTATATAATGTAAAAAGGTATTGATTTAGCATTAAAACATTGAAGAAAAATTTCTTATTGTCGGCAGTGGTGACAGTATAATAAAATGGAGGTAAAATTTTAGGAACGCTGCGAGACCTAGGTGTAAAAAATCAATAAAAATGAGTCCATGTCTGCAATATCTTCTAAAACGGGCCCTGTTTACAGATTCCAATACTGCAATTTTAATGTATGATTGCTAAGAAGATTATCAAAAATGCGAGATGCATTATAGAACAGATTTTTGCAAAAGTTAAATTATATTCATACTTAAATAAAATATACTGCAAGAAGTGTAAGCGACTGTAAAGTAATTATACATTTGCACGTACGTGCTTCCCATATTTCCATTTTATTTTTTTTTCCGTCTGTGTTCAATTTTATTTTTTTCCGTTAATGAAAGATTCTAAGACGATTTCATTTTTTTTATCATCCACAAATTAATGTGCAATATATACAAATGCCGTGTGAAGTTATGTAATGTAAATCTAAAACTTTATATGCTGTCTTTTACATCTATGCAATACTGAAAAGTTACAAATAACAAGTAGTGTTCGTGCTAGAATTAAGGCCAAATGACTACACGAAGGTCCTAGGACTGAGATGAAGTGTCCTCCGCGAAGGTCCATTTAAGGGGGTCTAAGCCCGTATTTATTCAAGTTTCGGAGAAAAAAATGGAAAACTCCAAACGGCTAGGCCGACGAGCGGAATGTGGGATCGAACCCGACACCTCTCCTCTAACAGTTGTGACAGCAGAACCTTTCGGCCACAAGTAGGGCAATAAAATAAATGAAAATACTATTAGAAATAACATAAAGATATTGCGTCATTTTTGCTGAATAAAAACTTCTAGATTTTAAAAACTACTTCGAATATTTAAATTCCTTGTCATCAATGAACGAGGTTAAAGTAATTTGGCTATGACTTTTTCGTATTTGTCGTTCAAAATGTAAAAATTACCTTTCTTTGCGGTTTTTATGTTGCAATTAATCAGCTAAAATTCTTACCACTGCCTTAAGTACAATATACTAACGTCTGTAGTTTTTTTTTTTTTTTTTTTTTCAAGAAAATCGGCGATTAGAACATCAAAGATTTTCCTTGTAGTTTAAATCAATCTATAAGGCCCCCGATCAATTTAAAATATAATCAATCTAAAGTAACCCGACAAAAATTGGCATGTTCTCTCAATAGTCAATAAATTATTTTTATGAGGAAATCTTGGAAATTACTTCAATTTTAACTAATAATAAAGCTTTTTAATCGCTAATGAGAACTGAGAACAAAGAATATTGCACCCTCTCAGTAGTTTTGCCCCGCAATAAGATATATACCGGTGGACAAAACCTATGGACGAATGACAATAGTTAAGCTATCTAGAGTTTTTTCGAATATCTAAACAAATACTTCATGGATTTTCTTGAAACTTTAGGGATAAAAAGAACATGTTATACCACATATATTCCAAGGAAAGTTTTTCCCCGAAGGCTAAAAGGGGATTAGTTACAAATTTACGAAAAATATATAATCTTTGAGATCACCTTGTAAAAAATGATGCTCGAAAGGAGTTATAGCTATAGAATACGATTATGAGCCTTCTTTTAACTATAGATAGGAATTTATATGAGAATTGCACTTATATTAACAAAGATATAAAAGTTTCTCTAATAACGTCGATAATTTTTTGTACGTTTTTTGTTTATAATATGCAGGGTTTTAAAAAACAAAGCAATGTCACTGAGAAAACTTGACGTACTACTTTAGATACAACAAACTGAAATCAGAATAAAAAATATATCAAATATTTGATGAAATATGAGCATTTTTACTGAATAATTTTCAACTGCGCATGCGCAAGCGCTAGCAAATGTATTTTTGCATAATGTGTTAGCTAAATGTATAGGCTAACTCTTAAAATAATCCCCAAGCAAATATCGTTAAAATTCGAAAGATATTGAAAAGTGGATTTTCAAGTACTTTAAAAAAAGTGGAAAACGCTAAAGAGTTTTACCCATATATTCTTTTGAATCGACGAAATAGTCATGGATGTACAGAGGCGGATTTAGATTGCGCCCCAAGCCCGTTTCGATATGGCATTCTCCTCCCCAGTGGCGGACTGAGAGGGTCGTCAACTTGCCCAATGGCAAGTGGACCCTCAGAAATCAGATAATATGGTCTCCACAACAATAATATCATTTCAAAAATTTTCAGGTTCCAAAAAGGTCAAAATACTTTGCAAAATGTTTAAAAACGCACAAAAACAGTGAAAACATATTAAAAATTCCCAATTTCAACGGCCAGGAGGAAAAGGTTTGAATTCTCAAACGACGCCTCTTATCCCTTTGATGTTCCTTGTTAGCATGTGTAAGAAGAAAGAGAGAAAGGGAAATGTTTAAAATAGTATTCATTATTCAATTACTACGTTACACCTGTAATATATTTTTGCAATGGATTATACATCTTTCCTGCCTTAAGTGTGCTGTTGTAGTAAAAGTAGTTTTACAGAAGGTTGACCAAATTTTTAAATGCAAAAATGGGGACAAATGTCGAAATGTCCCCACTTTTTGTATCAAAAGTGGGGACACCATGCATTTAATAGAATAATTCAAATTCTAAATTAAAATAATATAAGTATACACTTCAAGTATACATGCAGTACATAAGAATATGTTTCTGGATAGTTTTTATGATAGGTTAGCAGAATAGCTTCAATTTTGCAAATCCTAATAATTACACATTATTATATTTGTTCTTAACACTAGCTTAAATAGACACTTTCTTCAAAATCACAGAATAATAACTATTTTAGATTTCAAAAGTTCACTTCAATAGACTATAATTCTTAAAAAAATACAGATTAAATAGCAATTAAATCGCATGAATACAGTCGGCAGCAAAAGTATCCGAGCACTAGCAATAATTCCTGTCTGAAAAACTTACACTTAATATTGCTTTGTTAAATAAATCCTTGTCGAGTCATGTTCTTAGTCAGTCTAAGAACATGATTCGACAAGGATTTATTTAACAAAACAGTTTTAAGTGTATTTTTTTGATATCGGAATTATTGGCTAATGCTCGGATACTTTTTTTTGCTGACTGTATAAGAAATTTATTTACATGACGGAGCTCAATTGTAAATTTTCAAAGTCATTTTTTGACGTAAATAGATAAAAGTTTAATCATGATAGTATAAGAAATTTATTTGGATGACAGATCTCAACTGTAAATTTTCAAAGTCATTTGTGAGTCATTTGTGCAAAGTCATTTGTGAAAAACACTCGTATTCTTTTAATTCCCGCATACAAATGCATTTAACTTTATTTATAACACAGCATTTTTTACCTACCTTTATCTTGATTTTGTTTCGAAGTAATATTTGAAAATTTTGACAAAGAAATAGAACTAACTGATTTTCTGTTGCTTTTGGGTACGCAAGTGGCTTGAAATATAGCATTTTCCACCACTGGATATGGTGAAGAGTGATGAGCTGATTCTACAAAATCATTGGAATTATCTTTTTAAAAAGGTGGGACAAATGGGAACAAAATCTTAAAAATGGGTTCTCAGGTCCCAAGGGGACAAATTGTTTTATTGGGACAAGAAAAAAGAGTAGATGGTATAGGTGGACTCTGCTCAATTCTCCATCATATATATGTTCTCATAAATTTCTAGTGCATGACATATTATAATCATGTTAAGAGAAATGAATTTGACCAAACGCTTGACAGAGTGACAGAATGAAAACCCGCCTAATAGGCTATCCACCATTCACTTCGATATATTTATCTTATTTTAATCTCTTAATTTATTTTATTAGGGTCAATTTCGTAATTTAGTTTTCATGCTACTATTTCCAATGCAACAATCCTTAAAATGCATATTTATATGGAATATCGCCCAATTTTTTTACTATGTTGATAAAATCTTAAATTATGAATAACTTACAAAATTTTCCTATTAGAATATTTGTAGTCAATAAAGTATCATAAATGTTATTTTGAAGTTGTCTGATATATTTATGATCCTCAAAATGGACGTTTATGCACAATTTTCCCTGATTCTGCCTGGGCCGCGATAGCCCAGTCGGTAGATCTCCGGCCTCGTAATTGGAAGACTGCGGGTTCGGTACTCGAGCCCGCCAAAGACCGTCGTGTAGACTAATGGTGGCTGGTGCACGTAAAATCTGTCGTGGCCGCAAAATCTTCCACGTTCCCATCAAAAATTATACCTCTGCGGGTCACCGAAGAGGGAGATCCATCCCTTCCGTGGAGGATCAAAATTGTGATGGCAAGTCTCCGGACAACATCTAGGGGTGTGTCCCAGACCGTCGCCAATTGCCCATCTGCGCAGCACTAGTGCGACGTAAAACCCAACCATCCATCCCCTATTCTGCCATGTTAAGTAAATCGTAAATTCCAAATAACTTATGAAATTTTTAAATTAAAATATTCACAGTCAGGGATGTTTATACCAGTATCATAAATGATATTTTTTAAGTGTTCTGACATCTTTACGATGAAAATATCCCTCAAAACCGACGTTCATGCGAAATTTTGCCGTATTCTGTCATGTTAAAAAAATCGTAAATTTCGATTAACGTCTGAAGTTTTTTAATTAGAATGTTGCAAATGAATAAGGTTCTTGCCCAGTGTCATAAGTAATATTTTAAGACTGGTCCGACCTTTCTGCAATTATTTGTTCGTGAGACACCGTATATACAGACTAACAAACTAACGCACTAACGGACTAACAGACACCCTACAGACGGACGCCATACCCATTTTGATATTTTCGGATTCCTCACACCTGAAAACGTGTAAAAAAGTAAAAAAACCGAGGTCGAAAAATTTCACGATTACCTAAATTCCCCTTACCTATATTATAATGATGGAGAACTAAAATGGGGACTGTCCCCAAAAATCTGGGAAGTTTGTTTATCCTAATTTACAGTCAAATTGGAAACAAAGGGACAGTCCATTCACTTTCATAAAAGCCTTTTTAAAGTTTCTTATTATCGTATTTTAATTATTAAGAAATGAAATTGTCATTTATCCATATAAGTATTAATAAAACTTTTAGTTCCCCATCATACTATAGGTATGGGGAACGCAGGTAAACGAGAAAATTTTCGACGTCGTTTTTTTTTTTTTTTTTTTTTTTTTTTAACTTTTTTACACGTTTTCAGGCATGATGAATCCGAAAATATAAAAATGGGTATGGTGTCCGTCTTTAGGGTGTTTGTTAGTCCGTTAGTGTTTTAGTTTGTTAGTCTGTATATACGGTGTCTTACGAGTAAATAATCGCATAAAGGTCGGACCAGTTTTAGAATATTATTTATGACACTGGCAAGAACCTTATTCATTTGCAACATTCTAATTAAAAAACTTCAGAAGTTAATCGAAATTTACGATTTACTTAACATGGCAGAATACGGCAAAATTTCGCATGAACGTCGGTTTTGGGGGATATTTTCATCATAAAGATGTCAGAACACTTTTAAAATATCATTTATGATACTGGTATAAACATCCCTGACTGTGAATTTTTTAATTTAAAAATTTCATAAGTTATTTGGGATTTACGATTTACTTAACATGGCAGAATAGGGGAAAATTGAGCATAAGCGTCCATTTAGAGGATGATAAATATATTAGACAACTTCAAAATCTTGATACTTGTTTGAATATCATTGACTACAAATATTCTAATAGGAAAATTTCGTAAGTTATTTGAAATTTAAGATTTTATTAACATAGCAAAATTGGGTGGTATTCCATATAAATATGTATTTTGGGGACTGTTGCATTGGAAATAATAGCATGAAAACTAAACTACGAAATTGACCTAAATAAAAATAATTAATAGATTAGAATAAAATAAATATATCAAATTGAATGGTGAATAGCCTACTAGGTAGGGATTTCATTCTATTACAGTGTCAAACGTTTGATGAAATCCATTTCTCTTGACATGAATATAATATATCTTGCACTAGAAATGTATGAGAACATATATATGATGGAGAGCTGAGCAGAGTCCACCTATGCCAACTAGTTTTCAATATATTTGAAGAAAAAGAGATACTAATTTAAAATAGAAACTTCTCGAAAGTAAAGCACCTCGTAAGAAAATTAAATTATCTAATTACACGCACATACACAAAGAAATGAAGAAGAAGACTTCTGTTTTCTAGGAACATTGTGATGTTTAACCCCTCCCTTCTTGGTCCCCTGAAAATGACGGGGTAAGATCTCGAGCCCGAGATGTTTCCGGGCTGGAGTGTTCAAAAGTATTGCACTTAATATTTAAAAACAAACCGTTTATGATACCCGGAAATTTTTTTACTTCTTATTTTACACTTTAGAGGGAAGTAGCAGACTATTTAAAATGTAACTGGAGATAGTAGGTTTATTTTAAAGTGTCAGCACTATCCAATTTTAAATATTTGTAATACTTATTTTATTATAATCTTCGCTCAATTCGGCTTTTGAATGTACGTAGTTTTGTGCTCTGTGGCAAAATATTTTTTTTTTTTTTTTAATATTGTGTTCATTATGTAGTCAGAATCACAAAGTGATTCGGATTCTAATTTTAGTATAAATGCATCAGAGTGTGATTCGGAAATAAGTGATATTTATGAAAAGTTCGGATAGGGAATCTGAGAACAGTATATTATACGTATAGTGTTGTATTAAACGTAAAATTCTTTTCACAGAATTCTGTTTCAATGTTTAAAACACATATCTTTTATTTTTTTTTTCCTACTTACTGGAAAAGCAATATTCAGTCCTAATAACCCTGATTGTTGGTTTTTTTTTTTTTTTTTTTTTTTTTTTTGCAAAATTAAATTTTCTTAATTTGAAGCTAAAAATTATTCCAAAAATTAAAAATGAATACATATATTGTTCATACACTTTATTTATACAATTTTCTAGAATAATAATAATAATAATAATAAAAAATCGGCACTTTTTTTACCGTTTTCTTCAAAATTACGAGATCGTTAAGGGGTTAAAGATGTATAATCTTTTTATTTATTTTATTCATTTATTCATTTAAAAAATGAATAGATTTTTTTTAATATATTACGGGTTTGTTTTATTTTTTAAAATGTTTATATGTGTGTATATGTATAACACACACACACACACACACACACACACACATATATATATATATACGCGTGTGTATAATACGTTTGTATAATATATATGTGTGTACAATATATGTGTGTATAATATATATATTACAAATTAAAATAATTTGGAAGGTTAAAAAACCAAAAATTAATAAAATAAATAATATAAAAACGAATTTTTCATATATACAGAGTGCAAAACAAAGTCGCAAGGAGGTTTTTATGTCCGCAACCACTGAGGTAACAGTCATATTTCCAATTACAAGATGTTTAAAAAAAAATGTAGGCATTTATGATACGGCATGTTTAAATTAAAAAAAACATCAATTTATTTATTTTATTTATTTATTTATTTATTCATTTACAAAGACTAACTCTTTTTACAGTCAATAGATCCCTATAATGATATTTAGACTTTCATCCTAACAAATGTAACACAAAAAGTTTCTCTTCTGTGCGTCCAAAATTGACCGAGATATTTAGTTTCAAAGTTTTTTTTTTTTTTTTTTTTTTTTTTTTTCCATTTTCTCGGGCTAAGAATTTTTTAACCGGCCTCATAATAAAGACTAAATTATTAAACGTGTTTTATGTAAAAACATTCCTTTATCTCAAGAGAGTAATTCGTCATAGCAATAGATTTACTGATCACTGTTCATCCATTTAACTTGAATTTTGAATAACATAGTTTTACGCAATTTTATTTTCTAGGCATTTTGTGTATGAAAAAAGAAATATGAGTTTATGTTCTCTTCCTCACGTCGAACTTAAGTAAGTTGCCAGATGTTAAAGGAAATAGGCATTCGTCGTTGAACAGTACTGTCTCCTATCCAAAATGTTCTAATTTATGCACTTTTTGGCGCATTCAAACAGGCTGCAGCTACGGGAGAGTTTTTCTTAGGCGCTTTTAAATCAGCTTTTGATGGAATATTCAGCGAACGAATTCTACTGTAACTAGCAATGAAATAAGTTGTTTCTTACAATTCACTTGCAAATGTAGAAAAATGATTAAACTTAATTTTTTTTTTTTTTTTATAGAAACAGCAGCGTTAACTCACATCCAAATTCATTCAAAGTCTATCGTCTACAAATTTGTAAACCACATAAAATTGCAGATTGAAAGAAGTAAGCATGTGACACTAAAAAAAAAAAAAAAAAAAAAAAAAAAAAAAAATTCTTATTAAAAACATTTTTTTTAGTAGATCTTTGTCTTACCTCAAATTTAAGCACTTTTCCAAAATTCTGGAAATATTTGCTATAAATAATGTCCGAATCACCCTTTTTTTCTGTGACCCAGCCACTATCGTTCATGATTCTTAAAGCCATGTCTCTATTTTGCTTTGCAAGAGTTTCCCAATTTTCCTTTACCTAAAACAAAAAATAAAAAAATTGTATTATAGTAGATACTTTTCAATTATACCGATTATTTCAAATGTGACATTAAAATAATCGTAAGTTTAGGGATTGAAAATTGCTAACTTCATTAACTTCATTAACTTTTTTATTTGTTTTAAATTTCTATCGAAAAAAAAAAAAAAAACCCTACAATGATGCGTGGTGAAGATATAGCAAAGCGAAATCTTATTACATAGAAAATTTATGATTAGAATCATAGCCTCACTAACTAGATGCCTTCCGCGTGGCTCGGAAACTTGGCAACAGTTCAAGTAGTAGACAGCGCCACCTGGTACAAATTACGGGACTTTTTTATTCAACAGTCACCAAAAAGTTTTAAAAGTGGGATTTGATATACATAAAAAACTAATAGAATCGAAGAAACGTCGTTTATATATATCGTATATCACTTCTTAAAATTATTGGTGGCTGTTGAATAGAAAAGTCGCGCAATTTGTACCATGTGGCGCTGTCTACCGCTTGAACTGTTGGCAAGTTTCCGTGCCACGCGGAAGTCATCTAGTATAGGAGGCTATGTTAGAATGCATAAAAAGTGCATTTATATTTCTAGATAACCCTTAAAATCGGCTTTTTATATAATAATCAAAAGCTCGTAGAAATATAAAAATTTGTGCTTAAGTTAATTATCAGGTAAAGTTTTCTATAGATGTCCCATTCCAAATTTTAACCCTAGACGTAAAAAAAAAAAAAAAAAAAAAAAAAAAAAACTAGTGTAATAAGTTTGGAGCTTTTGTCTGTTTGTGTGCTTGTGTGTATGCTTATATGCTTGTACACAAAGGGACAAAGAAAAAAAAAAAAGCGTCTCACTGCAGAAAAAAGGACTTATACCTTTTGTGTTTGTAATAACTTAAAAACTAATAATTGAAACATAAATAACACTGTTATGTATGTATAATACGGAAGTCATAACCTATGCACATTATTGACTTAACCCTTTAGTAGTCGCTAGTTGGTCGATTTGCCACCCATCCCTTCAGTGTTGCCAGATTTTTTTATTCAATAGCCACCAAATATTTTTAGAAGTGGCATTTGATATACATAAAAGGCGAATAGAATCGAAGAAACGTCAATTATATATATCATATATCACTTCTTAAAATTATTGGTGACAGTTGAATAAAAAAGTGCGCAATCTGTACCAGGTGGCACTGTCTAGTGTGACTACTAACGGGTTAATAATTCGCTTTATTACACTCTATGAAGTATTTAATAAAAATCTACATAACATTTTCTTTTTAAACGTAATATAATAAACATAGACTTTGTATTCTATCATGATTTATTATATGAAATAAATACGTTATATTTTAATGTATGGAATAAAAGTATTTATTTATTAGAGCTTAATAATTACTCAATAAAAATATGTATTCTACATTGGATAATTCCACATTTATATGAATATACTGCTTTAATGCACAATGGCATAGTATTTTACAGTTTTTTAACATGAAACTCAGAAATTTCACTGTGCCAAATATCATAAATATTTTTTTTTTCTAGTTCTTTCACATTTATAGGCTACAAATTTCAAATCCCCACCCTCTTTTATAGACTAAACATTTTCGGGAAGATTGAGATTAGAACTATTTTCAGGTCTAGTAACGAAGAAATTCTACGATATTCTCTGCGGGATTTAACTTTAAGTAAATAAGCTATGATAACTTACAAAATTATCGGTGCTCAGGAGAATGGATAGGTAATTTTAACAACTTTAATCAAATAAACGTACCACAGACGTCATGTAACAAGGTGCATTATCCTCTCGAAATGCTGATTGTGGAAAAGTCTGAAATATCTCCAAAATAGTCGGTCAAGCATCAATTTTTTAATGGCTGAGTTTTATTTCGGGTTAATTGATCCCTTGAACATGAAAACTTGCCCGACTTATTGAAAAAATATGTACTTTCGTATCATAATGTACGGAGAATGTGTCACTGTTTTAAAAGTGCGACTTTCATTAAGCCGGTCACATTTTCCTCACCAGACCTGCTTGTTTTCGTCAGCTCGAAATAAGTTAAATTTGACTCATCAGAGAGAAACACTTCAGCCCAATAATTAACTGATCCTTTTTTAATTTCTTTTACCCTTTAAAGTCTTGTTTTCCTAATTCTTTTCGTTAAGAATGGAATTTTCAGATTTTTTGGCACTTAAACTCTCTTTGTATAATCGTTGTTGCACTGAATTTAAAGAAATTATGTTACTAAACACTTTTTCTGAATCCCTTCTATGTTGTAAATATAATGAAAACAGATTTTTTAAGCACTGGCTTTTTAACTGGCGGTCATCTTGGCTGGATGAGCAACGTGGCCGCCTAGAAACAAATTTCAAGTTTAAACAGCCAAAAAATTTTTATATCTTGCTAAAAACCAGCTCGCCAATATTTCGATAACATTTGATCTTTTTGACATCCCGAATATTAAAATATTTCTTGATTTTCACTCTTCTGGTATTGTTAATTGCCTTATTCTTGCCATTTCTGAAATACTTTCGAAAATTGCAATTTTCCGAAAAATTGTATCGTGTTTTTAATACTTGGTTCAATCTTAAATTGCACATGGAACACAACGTAATAAAATCTGTTCAAAAATTTACTTTTAAAACAATAAAACTGGAGATAGCAGAAAAAGAAATGGAAAATATCCGAGTGCGTTTTTTTTTTTTTTTTTTTTTTTTAAATCCCTTACAAGGAAGGTCTCCTTAAAGCACGTATTCAGAATATTGTGAAAAAAATTACTGAGATACTACTTACATACATAATGCAAGATCAGTCAGATTTATCGGCGGAATCCCACAAAAAAGTCTACAAAAAAATTAAATACTTTCGAATACTTGGCGCAAAAAGACAAAAAGTGCATGTGATTTGTCGAGCAACATTCTTTTCCTCCAAATGCAAGTAATTTTAATGCGTTTAAGAATTTCTTGCAAAACAAATCTTTCTGAATAGCGTTATAGTAAGTATAGTTTGAAAATAATTGATGAAAGAGTTGCCCGTTTCTTGTACAAGCTTGTATAGTATATGTATGTGGTGTTTTATGAAAAGTATTTCATTTAAGCTTTGAAAAAAAAAATGTATATATATATATATATATATATATATATATTGCGAGTTGCAAATATTTAAATTGCAGGTCAAATACACGTTTATGTTATACATATCTTTAGTTTTTTAATCGGTAATTGAAAAATCTTCTGTATTTTGCAAGTTGTAAATATTCATTTTTATTTTTATTTAGCATTTAAATTGAGTTTACAATTTGAAAAAATAAATTATTTTTTATTTTATTGTATATGACTTTGGAAATTAATTCGTAAAATGTCGTTTGAATGCTTTATAAACGACTAGAAGGCTTTTCCCGCTTCGCTAGTCACTATATTTAAATGAATTAAAAAAATAATCAATATTTTTTATACCGTTCTACAAATTAAAACTAAAAAGAAAATAAATTGAAATTACTTAAACGCTTCGGGCCATCGCTGCCTTCGGCAGAGACTTCTTCACCGCAACGTCTTGGTATTGGATAATTTAATTTAATTTAATTTATAGAAATGTCAATAATATAGTAAAAACTGCATTAGTAATTTTCTTTTTGATAATAAACAGAACGAAAAACGCATAATATTTTACATGGAGATATTTTGTATAATTAGACCAATTTAACAAAATGATTTTCCTTTTTTTCCCAACTCGCATTACAAAAAATATTTTAACTAGAATTGTAAAAAATTGTGCAAAAATATTGAAATAGCTTGGATCTTTTGGTGGAATTTGAAATTTGGCACTGAAGTAGCTTGGACGTTTCTCGCCAAAATGTTTACTTACGCATTTGTGATACCCATATCAACTCATCACCGAAATGACAACAAAATTATAAATAATTATAAGATTAATAAAAAAAAAAAAAAAAAAAAAAAAATTATGTACCATGTTTTTAAAATTTCTGTTGAATCTTATAGCTATAGAACTACATTAGCACTTTATCAATGTGTAGAAAATTTTTAAAGTGATAATGACGTCAATTTTTGTGAGATGCATAATTATTTTTTTTACAGTTTTTTAATGTTCACGTTTAATTAAATGTATATATTTTTATGTCGAAAGAAAATGAATTTTTTTTTTCTTGTATTTATTTATTTATTATTATTATTATTATTATTATTGCAACAATTAAATTATACCTAATATTTATTTTCATATTTTAATTAATTAAAAGAAAACATTTCAACGTAATAGTATCTTTAAATCTAATAACGTGATGTATATATATACTGACCAAACGTCCCCATTTTCTGGGGACAAATGGGGACTTCCTTTATTTTTAAGGCATTTTTCTAGGTTTAAAAATTTTTGGAAAGTAAATTATTAATCAATAATACTTTATTTTTAGTCCTTATTTATTAGGAATCAAAAAATACATCCATTATATAATTGTAGCAGTTTTTAACGCTTCTCTATTATAAAGGTACTTTGATCTGGTCAGCCTATGTATATAGTGTTCTCGCAAAAAATGAACAGTTTTTTGAGCTCTTTTAAAAAAGTATAACATCTCTGTACAATATCTTTTTAAAAAATTCGTCAGTTTTTACTAAAAAGAAATGGTCGACTTTCATCACCAAAGTAGTTAAATCTAGACCAATCAAAAATAGGAGTGTACACCCGGATGCGTACCGCCGACAAACTCTTTGCTTTATTTATTTAGATATATGAAGGGGGGGAGGGGGAATCGCATTCAAAAATGTTACAGAAGAAATTAAATTGAAAAACTGCATTGTTGAAATATTAACAAAATATGAGTGTGTAAGTTATGAAAAATTTGAAAGCATTTTTGATGATTTACATCCTCGTCGAATGAAATATCACAAAATTCCGATGAAAATGAGTACTATCTAATTACTTCTTAATGCAATATAAATAAATGTGCGTACTGTTTTACATTAAGCTATAATATTTAAAGCTCAAGTAAAACTCAAGCTCAGTTTAAGTATTTCACTTTACACTAAAGGTTGTATAATTGGATCATCAGATTTACTTATAAATATATATATGAGAAAATTGTAGCTATAAAAGTATATTTACTAAAAGTAACCTTTATTAAACTAGTTTAGTACGAAGATGATGGAAAACGTATTTTTGTAATGAGTATTTATAAAAAAAAAAAAAAAAAAAAAAAAAAAAAAAGTTTTGCATCATCTTTTATTGTGTCGCCAACGAGCAATAAATAGCCAAGAATCGCACTTTTTCAATATTTTTTTACGAACAATATATAGTGATTCTGCCGGATTTTTTTTTTTTTTTTTTTATAAACATACATAACCTCATGAGGAGAGTGTTCTGTAGTTTTTTCAAAAATTTTCGCGTATGTGCCTATGGAGACCTTCCTTGTTATGTGTCTTTTGGTATTGTAGCTCCTAAATGGGTGAACCAATTTTTAATGTGGTTTTCTTTGGATCGCTGGTTTAGGTATCGGTCTACGTTAAAATTGTCATTTTTGAAGAAAAATTCGAATTTCTGTTTATTGTTCTGTTTTATAGAGGAATCTTTTAGGTTTCCAAAACACCTTTACTTTTGTTTGTACAATAATTAGAACTGCAGTTATAGCCAATTAAGTTACTTAAACCAAAATTACTTAATTATGCCTTACAAATTTATTTAATTAATTACTTAATTATTAATCAAAATTACTTAATTATACAAAATTTATTATAAAGCCAATCAAAATTACTTAATTATGAAATTAGTGAAGAAATGAGATATAAATGTGGAGAATTTTAAATGTAGAAAATGAATAGAATATACTGTTTGTTTAAAGCAAAATCTTTAAATGCATTTTCTGAAAAACTACATTTTTAATTATTTGTGTATACGATAAATTTGATTACTTTAAATGTTTTGAAGATAATTTGATAAAAATTTTCTACAGTATTTTATGCATTTCTTTTTATGCTTTGAACTAAAAGTTAAGCCCTATGTATAAATTTGATGATTATACAGGCTTATGTGTAAAATAATGAAATTTTTTAAAGAAAAATTATGTATTTTTCTGTATGATTTGATATATTTCAGTTAATTTAAGGAATACCAGAAGCATTTTAGTTCATTGCACAGGCAAATGTCATAGTAATAATCAGTAAAAAGGAATTTAAAATATTTTGTGTTAAATTGAATTTAGAGCATCTGGCGTAAATGTAAAATTTTGCTTAATTTCTATACAAATTAGCGCAATTTTTAAAATTTGATGGAATATTTGGGAGAATTATATAGGATAAATGCACCAGTGATTGATACTTTTAGAGCAATCTCGGATGTTGTTAATGTTCTAGCCATTAAAAAATATTTTTAGAAATCTTAAGTTAGTACATATGGTATGAAAGCCATTCAGAACCACATATATGTTAAAAATATATACATTTGATTTTTTTTTTTTTTTGTGAATTTTTTTTTGACACCCACTCAATGTTCCAGTAATTGACATTGCCAGTTTTTCATTTTATCAGTAATTGACACCCTGTGTTCCAGTGTTTGACACTGCTAGTTATTCATTTTACCAGTTATTAGCACCCTATGCTCCAGTGTTTGACATAAAATGTTAAAATTCTTATATGTAAAATATATGATTTTATTATTTTTCTTATTTATTATTTCTGGATATATATCAATTACTGGAGCATGCCAACCACTGGAGCACCTACCCTATGTTTTCAAAATTTTAAGTCGCATTTTAACAAAAAAATGTGTATATTTAAACCATTTTCTGTCTTTTTGCAAAAAAGTGTTCTGAACGTAGACAGATACCTTAATTGAGATGGTTCTTAGATATGGTTAATGAAAATCTGTTTATACATAAATACTTCAATTAATTAAAATGTGATTTTTTTTCTTTGAAACTGCAGTTTAGTTTGTTTTTACATTTTATAATTTATTGGCAATCTCTCGACTGTTATGAGACGATAAATCACGTTGTTTTTGCACTGTAGCATAAAATAACTTTTTTTTAAATTGAGAATTTTAAATCAATTTTAACAAAAACTGAAAATTCGCTATAAATAGTGAGTATGAATTAACAGTTATCTCTCAATTCGGTTTAAAATTACAGATTTTTTTTAGAAAAATAATATTTAACTAAATTCAAGGTCGGCTTTAGGCGCAGTTTGCATCGACATTTTATAATTTGTCAGCTGGTGATATTCCAACTGATCTCATATGATAGGCCACGAGGCTTCCAGGTTGGAGTATAAAATAGCATTTTTTAAAATTATTTATTATTATTATTATTATTATTAATCGTGAATTTGCAATTGGTTTTAACTAAAGTTAAAAATTTGCTATAAATAATTATTATCACAGTTCAAAAATCTCTTAATTCGGTTGAAAATTAGAAATTTTTTAGAAAAATAATATTTAATTAAACTCAAGGTGGACTTTGATTTTATCGAGATAGTTCTTAGTTATATTTTACATTTGGTATTATTCTCTTTATGTGTCGTTTTTGTTATTATCTTTATCATCATTATTATTATTAGCAGTAGTATTGGCTAGCTTTACACTAGAATAATAAAAGATCAACGTTTATAATAAGTTTATTTTAATAAAAATGTACCACCAAAGAATTTTTTCAAGATTACGTAAACGTAAACATTAATTGATTTGTACATTTATTTATTTATTTATTGAAAGTAATAGCGATTACCGAAGCTTCTCCATAATTAGAACCAGTGTCCTTTAATTTTTGCTAACAATACGTTTTTAACAACTGAAAATGATATGCTACAAAAAGAATTTTTAAATTTGTCACGTAAAATTCATTTATAAAATGGAATTAGTTTAGAAAGTGATTCGAAAATTAATTAAAAAAGTGATTTACTATAAAGTAAAAAATTTCAGTGTTCTATTAAACAGATTCTATATAGGTAACCGTCAAGCTGATTGCTTATAAAGATATATTTTATTACATTTGAAAATATATTGCAAATACAAATTATAGTGCTTAATTAATAAAATGCTAATATTAAAAAAAAAAAAAAAAAAAAAAAAAAAACCTAGTATGATGTGGCCGCCACAAGACTTTCTTCTATATAATTCTACACAAAATTCATGCAATACAATTATTTATTAAATTATTTTCCATTATAAATCAGAATTATATCACTAAATGCCGAAAGAAAGTCAATTTTTTTTTGCCAAAAAAAAAAAAAAAAAAAAAAAAAAAAATACGATTCTCCCCTCTCTTCCCCCAAAACAAAAAATATATAAATAAATAAACAAGTTTTTTTTTTTTTTTTTTTTTTTCGTTAAAAAATGAAAAAAGTCGATAACTTTGTTTTAAATTATCACAGATCTATGGTTCAACCATTCGTTTTAAAGGAATTGTCAAGATATTTCGAAAGATACCCATATTGAAAATTTACACACCCCGTGGGGTTCTTTCCCCCATATGGAGGAAGCGATGCTTCCGCATGCACAAAATTTTTTTCTAGTTTACTACTACTATTATTAATTATTCACATTAATTTTAAAATCACACATTAAAAATAACTCTCATTATGCACATTTATACGAAATTTTGTGCTATACTGCCATGTTTAAAATTTAGAAAAAATGGGATTATAGCGCCACCTGTTGAGCGGATGACCCCCAAATCTAATGAGCACCAGTTTATGTCAGGGTCCAATTAAATATCAAGTTTAGCGCTACACATTTATATGCAAAAAAATCTTACTTTTTTTGTAGTCCTATGTCCAGCAAAACTCATTAACCAGTGATGAAGAGAATCGTCAGTGGTTAACAGAGAAACGTAATCGTAAACCTTCAAAAGCAGCATCTTTATTTGTTTACGTTTATAATACCTTAAAAATCCCACATTCCGTGTTTGGCCTTTTATCGGCTTTTTTTGTTGTTGATAATCTTTGTTATCTGAATTTTAATGAGGTAACATCTATAGTATCCAGTCAGGAGGCGCGTCACGCATCATTGATCAGATGGCCCATCCTCTCAATTCCTTTCAACAAATGCGAATCATTTAAATTAAATTTCGAAATCAAAATTATTTTGAAGTTCTTGTTTATGAAAGCGTTGAAATTCGGTAGTTTTAAAATACGTAGGATTTATTAATTTTTAAATATTTATCTACTAAATGATTATTTTCTTTTCTTTAATGCGTACTTCATCTCAACCTCAAATTTAGGCCTTTTTACGTGAAGATGAGATATTTTTCGCATCTAGATAGACATTTTAGATTTTCAGAGGGCATTTTTTTTTTTTTTTTTAATCCGGTCTATTAATAAATAGATTATTCAAAATTAGTCGGTTGGATTTTATGATTGACCAAGGGAATTTTATTCCTGAGTTAACCTTGAATTATGTATTGCTTTTAATAATAATAATAATAATAATACTAACATAATTTAAATATTACTATATACGCGATAATATTTTATTCTTTTTACGAATGTATGCAAAAAACAAGTAAAATATTAGATTATCAGAAAATTGCCCCGAAAAATTTTTTTACGGATTTTTGTATTCTAGTAAAATGGAATATTTTGTAATCCAATAATTGTAGTATGAAGTATTTGTTTAAAAACTAGCCGTCTTCAGCGACCAGTTGGTTCGCGACCCATGAAAATTCTGAAAGTAGCAAACTCTCGTTGAATGGCGCTTGCAGTGTCTTTAGTCGGATGTATTGTTTAAACAAACAGTTAAAACCGTGAAAGTCACTTAAAGGATGTTCGCGACCATTGAAGATCCGATAAAGGCAAACTCACGCTTGCAAATGGCTGCAGAAAATTTTTACCTGGGCAGACACTACAGATTGTTCGTGTCTCATGAAAAATCAGACCGTGCAATGTCCGCTTGCTGGCACTCTCACTTCAATATGTTACATTAAACACTGGACTTACTACCTATAAAAAAAAAATAATAATAATAATAATGTTCGTAAAACTAAATTTATTATTATCGCTAAAGCTTCTGTTCTATATTTCATTAAAAAATAAATAAATCCCCCCCCCCCAAAAGAAAGCATGTTTTCTTTGTCCTTTCCTTCTTATTTATTTTTTTAAATTATGACATTAATTATACGAAGTGATTCTCCCGTCCATTTTCCACATGCAAATCCATTTTCCAATGTCATTTTCCACAGATTTTAGAAAACATACTTCAAAATAAAAAAAATCTACCTCGCTTACCTAATTGAAATAAAAAGTATTATAATTTATTTATTATCAGTAAAAATAAATTATTTATTACCGCTGAAGGACCATTTCTATATATAGTTTAAACGAATGCAAACAAGTACAATATTTTTTAATACGATGCCAAGTTTACAAAATCTTTGTTATTATTAGTTTTTCGTGTGTAATTTACCCTTACCATTTAACCATGAGGTCATTTTCCTCAGATTTGGTAAAAATTTGTTCATTTTCTACGTATAAATATACAGTCGGCAGCAAAATTATTGAAGCCCACATCCACACTTTTCCCATATATATATATTTAATTTGATTGCTAATTTTTATCACCAACTTACTTTTTAGCACTTTCCAACAAGGCTGAAAATTGTTAAAGACTTCGGTTTGTCTGTCCGCGTAACTCCCGTAAACATTTATGGAATTTCTTGAAACTGATATACGTTATTGAAGTTCACTATTGGATGTTTCCTATTGAAAACAGAGTGAGTACCTCTACTGGTTTGTGTACAGGGCATTGTGTTATATGGGGGGTATTTCTATAAACCATATTTTAATACCTTTACTGTACACATATCTTAATGAAATTGAAACATGTTGTTCAAGTTCACTATCGGATGTTTCTTATGTAAAATGGAGTAAATACCAGCACTGGTTTGTGTACAGGGACACTCGAAAGTATTCCAAAGCATTGCGTTCTATGAGAGGTATTTCTATAAACAAAATTTTAATAATTTCACTTTGTACAAAGCTTAAGGAAATTGAAATATATTATTCATATGCTTTCTATATAATGTAGTATGATTAGCATTAGATTTACAAGGACACACAAAAGTATTCAGTTATTTTAGAGATATTAATAAAAATTTGCTGGAATGGCACTTTCGTTTACATTAAGCGTTTTTAACCCTTTCTAACAATTTTTAAGTGTGAATATGATTTCAATTTGTGTATCTGTCTGTCTCTTCGTCTGTCCATCCGTCTGTCTGTCTGTCCGCGCTCTTACTCGCGTAAATATTTATGGAATTTCTTGAAATTGATATATGTTATTTAAGTTCACTACCGGATGTTCCCTATCGAAAATGGAGTGAATACTTCTGCTGGTTTGTGTACAGGGACACCCGAAAGTTTTGTGTTTTATGAGAGGTATTTCTATAAACCATATTTTAATACCGTTACTGTACACAAATCGTAATGAAGTTGAAATATGTTATTCATGTTCACTATCGGAAGTTTCTTATGTAAAATGGAGTAAATAACAGCACTAGTTGTGAACAGGAACACTCGAAAATATTCCAAAACATTGCGTTTTATGAGAGTTATTTCTTAAAACAAATTTTAATAAATTTATTTTGCACAAAGCTTAATGAAATGGAAATATGTTATTAATATGCACAAAAGAATGCTTTCTATACAATATAGTATAATTAGCAATTAATTTACAGGGCCACACAAAAATATTCAGTTGCATTAAGAGCTATTAATAAAAAATTGCTGGAATTGTACTTTCGTTTAGATTAAGCTTTTTTAATACTTTCTAACAATTTTTAAATGTGAACATGATTTCAATTTGTGTATCTGTAGTCCAGGCAACGAAGGCCGAAATTTGACGAATAGAGGAAAAAAATCGTGTAGTTTTGAAATTTTACATAATCATAGCCGAGAGGGTCCTGAACAACATACTAAAAGTCCCCGCCCGTGGGGGGTGAGCAGGGGGCAGGAGGGCATTTAAGGGGGGCACTTTTCAGTTTTTATTAAATATCTGAAAAACTATCGCATTTAGAGAAAAACTGTCAATTACAAAATTAATCTACGTAAAATTTCCTACAAAAATGTATATTACATTTTGTTTGTACGATCATTAGTTTAGAAGATATAGGGAGATGAATTAAGACATTTTCTTGAAAAATTCTTTTTTGCAGTAGTAAAATCAACTAAAGTGTGCAATTAAAAGGGTTCTTGTCAAATATTTTCTAATGTAAAAAATAAATATATACATAGGGAATATGCAAGGATAATACAGCATGTTTTGTAAGTTTTAAATAATTTTAAGGCTAGTAGGCGTAAGTGGTGGTTTGAGTAAAAATCCAGATAACGAAGACCCAAAATCGATCAACATTAAAAAATATAGTGTAGCTTTGAAATTGAGAACAGTTATAAGGTTAAGTTTCCTGAACAACAAACTAAAAGTCCCCGACCCTATTCTGTGTTTTTTATTTAATTTTTTATGTTATTTGCAATAGTAATAAAAACTATATTTCGTAATTAAAAAGGTTCAGGTTAAATATTTTTTACTCATACAAATAAATATTTGTATATAAATATTTGTATGTGTGTGTGTGCGCAATGCACCAAGTTTAAAGAGTGAAAGTCAAAATATACAAATCGAAAAAATTCCACTTTTCTGTAACTAATGTGTAAAATGCAATACTTATATTTCAAATGTAAAAGTTAAACGAAGGGTAATGGAGCGGTTTCGATAAGGATACCCCTTCGCTTTGTAATGAGTGTGCTCTATGAATTGTGAGAACGTTTGTTACATATTCTTATTTCATTTCTCTTACGTTTAGTGTGTATTTAATGTTTCTTCTGAATTTTTTGCGATTACTTAGTGTATCGATATGGCAAAAAAATGTTTAATATGTGAAAATGATATAGTGAATGATGTATGCAACATAAATGAGAAAGGAATAGAGAGATTAGTAAAAGCGAGCATTTCAAGAAAAGATGGAAAAGATGAAATTTTTAGAGGTAAAAAAATGATTGTTCTGCATTCTTCTTGTAGAAAACATTACACAAGACCTCAGACAATCGCAAGAGACTTGAAACTATCTGAATCACGACAACAATCATCCACAGTATCATTTTCTACTCCTTGCTTACGCTCGCCTCAAACTTCGTTTGATTTTAGAACTAAATGTTTATTATGTGCTGAAACTATAAATAAGGCCTTTTATGTTACGGAAAATAAAAAACCTCTTTACAAGCGTCGTCAAGTTTATCCAGTACGATTAATTTTGTAATTGACAGTTTTTCTCTAAATGCGATAGTTTTTAAGATATTTAATAAAAACTGAAAATTGCCCCCCTTAAATGCCCCCCCTGCCCCCCGCTCTCCCCCCACGGGCGGGGACTTTTAGTATGTTGTTCAGGACCCCCTCGGCTATGAGTATGCAAAATTTCAAAACTACACGATTTTTTTCTTCTATTTTTCCTATTTTGACTGGACTACTGACTGTCTGATTGTCTCTATTTGAATTTCTCCCGCCCCTAGCGTCCGTAAGTGTTTTCAGAATTAAAAAAAAAGTTATATTTTAGTCAAGTTTACTATGGAATTTTCCCTATTTAAAATGACATTAATTGGTCCTGTACAACTAGTTTATGTACAGGGACAACCAAAAAAATGCCAATACATTGCGTTTTAGGACAGACATTTAAAAAAAATACATTTAAATAACTTTCTACTGTAAAACTCATAAAGAAATTTACATGTTTGTTAACTTTCTAACACAATGTTTTGTATACAATATGATATGATTAACTTTCAGATTTACAGGGCTACACTAAAATATTCAGATACATTAAGAGCTGCAATTATAATCTAAAGGCTGCATTTTCTTTTGCGTTGAGCCTTTTTAACACTTTCTAACAATATCTAAGGGCGATTTTGAATTCAATTTGTCTATCTGTATAGTTTTCAGTGCTTGTGTCTGTCTGTGTGATACCGTAAAGAATATTGAAAGTTATATGATACAACATGTACGTACAGTTGGAAAGTGTTAATAATCAATGCGTACTGCATGATTTTTTGTTCTTGTTTATAAATTACATAGGACTAAGATCATGACTCGACACATATTTACTTAATAAAACAGTATTAGGTGCGCATCTTTTAAGTAGGAATTATTCCTGATGCTTCAATAATTTTTTTGCTGACTGTACAATGTGGGACAAAAAAAAAAAAACAAAAAAAAGAAAAGAAAAGAATAAAAATTAAAATAAATAAATAAAAAATGCCACACTTGGATATTTTCTTTATTTCTTACTGCAATTTTATGATTTAAAAAGCAAATAGTTTTACTACCAGGTTCACCACTTAAAATTTAGGATTGAACCAAGTATTCAAAACAAAAAAACAGTTGTAACGAAAGTTGTAATTTTTAATGCTAGCTAATCATTAGTGAGTTTTTTTTTCTTTTTAATCAAGATATAATTTTTTGTGGGGGCTGTTTAGTCTAGAAACTTGGTTTTAAACGACCACGTTGCTCATCCAAGCGAAATGGCTGCAAGTTAAAAAGCACATGTTTAAAAAATCGATTTGTATCATGTTCAGAACTTAGAAAAAATTAAAAAAGGAAGGTGCTTAGCAAAATAATTTCTTCAAATACAGTGCAGCAACCAGCAAAAACTAAACAAAGCAAGTTAAAAACAAGAAGATCTGAAATAAATAAATAAATAAAATAAAATAAAATAGCCATTATTAAGGAAAATAATAATAATAATAATAACAAGATTTTATTTGACCAAAAAAAAAAAAAAAAAAAAAAAAAAAAAAAATCCTATTGCATGCAAAAACGTGATGATAAACTTACGCTCAGTGATGAAGAAGTTTCAACTCCAATTCTTGTAGTTTAGCCACAGTCATTTGTGCAGCGTGTGGTGTAGCGTCGTCATGCAATAAAATAGGAGTCGATTTGTTGACCAATCTAGGCTGTTTTTCTTAAAGTTTTTGCGTTGTTTCGTCTAGTTGGTTGCAGTATACTTCTTCTATGATTGGTGAACCTGGTTTCATGAAATCGTAATGATCACAACTGCTCTAGACCATCAACTTCTTTTGGCGAATATTACGCTTTGGAGTGTGTTTTGGTGATTTATCTTTGTCTAACCTCTGTACAATTAGCATATTAAATCCATTTCTCCTTCCAAGTGACAATTCGATTAAAAAATAGATAAGATTTGTGACAAGAAGGCAAAAACAAGCAAGCTTCCAAATGCTTTTGTTTCTGTTTTTCATCCAGTTCATGTGAAATCCACTTATGCAACTTCTTCACCTAAATGAGTTAATATTGCTTTTTTACGATAACCTTTAGTTCATCATTATTGACCTTTGATTGTGGGCGACTGTGGGATTCAATTGTGAATTCAAAGTAACCTGTATGAAATTTGGGGGACAAATTTGATACTATCGGCTGTGTAATAACAAAATAGAGTCAAATACACTATTAATGTTTTACACGATCTGCGATGCCGTAATTCCACGTAAGAACTCATATTTCTTAATAGTGCAAATTTCTTAAAATTTCATCTTCAACAATATTAATTTAAAAAATAGTTTTAAAAACTTTTTAGAGCTTACAATGATTTCTTTAAATTGGTGAAATGTGTATTTTTCCAACAAAAGAAGCAGAATGGTGAAATATTAAGCCAATGTCAAATGATAAGATGTTAATGGTAACAATATTATTAACTACAAATTTCATTCTTGACAACCTGATACTAGAGCCACTGCCACAATATAGTTTCTAGATGTCAGTCACAGAATTTTTTCTCAGTGAATAAAATATATTGTTAAATGTATTGTTTCTGTAAAATATAGGTTAAACCTCAATGAATAAAGGAAAAGAAAATTAATGCGAAATAATATATTTCGTGAAAAACATGACATTTTTATACATTTTATGGATAGAAAACAACAGTATTTTTAGTTTGATTCATGTTCGGTATATGCGAAAGTTACAGTACTATAAATGAAAGTTCTTTCTTAAAGTTGTAAAATATGAAAACTAGTATGTTTTGGTCACCGCAAGATTTTCTTCTATATAATCTTATACAGATTCACGCAGTACAAATTATTTATCAAATTATTATTTATTAAAATTATTTTTCATGATGAATACAGACGAATTTTTTCGCAGAAAAGTAAAGTAAATTTTGTGCTAACATCAGAAGAAATGCGATTTATTATTATTATTATTAAAAGGAAAAAAAATCGATAACTTTGTTTTAAATTATCACAGATCTGTGGTTCAACCATCCATTTTGAAGATATTGACGAGTTCTTTCGAAAGATATGCATATTGAAAATTTACACCCCCTGGGGAAGGAGCGATGCTCCTACACTTTTTTTTTTTCATAGTTTACTATTTCTACCATTATATTAATAATTCATATTCAATTTACAACCATGCGTTAAAAATAACTCTCATTACGTACATTTATGCGAAATTTTGTGCTATACTGCTACGTTAAAAATTTAAGAAAAAATGAGATCATAGAACCACCTGTTGAGCGATTGATCCCCAAATGTAATCAGCACTAGGGGTCCAACAAAATACCAAGATTGGTTAAATTTCGCTCATTAGTTTGTGATATACAGCGTCCACAAAATTTGTGATACACATACAGAGAGAAACACAGACACACATGTTCTAAAAACAGTCAAATTTTGTTCAGAACATCTCAAAATGTGTAAATCCATCGAAAACTGGAGTTTAAAAATTTTCACGAATCTAATATTTTCTTATATATATAGATGAAAAGAATGAAGGATGTTTTAAAAGTATTAAAGTATATTATTTGCTGTGTTAAAAAGAGATGGTTGATTACCTAAATACGTGGGAATAACTGAATAAGAAAAAAATATCTGTTGTAATTTTGCATTTTGGTATGATATAATTTACAGAACTATTCTCATAGTTTCGAGCACCATAAATATTATTTAATATAATGAAACAGCAATATAAAGAAAGGGCATGTTTACAAACAAACGCTCCGTCAATCAATCTTTGCCACTCTCGAGTGGCAAAAGATCAACCTGTATTGGTGGAAATGCCAATGTTATGCCACTTTACCCATAACTTGACTGCGAGTGACGTCACGTGCCCTTTCCTTATACGAGTATCGTATTTCTGGAACGGAAAATAGATGGCAGTTTTCCATGTGTTTATTTTTTGCATACACGGGAGAAAAAGAAATAACAAAATTTATAGATCCGAAGAAGAAACCACACGCAAAATCTCATCCATAAACAAAGAAATCAGTTCACCGGCCTATAAGAAGTTTCATCAGCATATTTCGTTAGTTCTGGTTTTCAATCAATTGATATCATACCATTTCACATTTTTCCTTCGAAAGAGAAAATGGATCAATACTTGCCACTTATCTTGTCGCAATGGAAGGAAGAGTATCTACGATTATTGTAATATTGATAACATATGACACGTCTTAGGTCTTAACATGGATATCAGGAAAACCTTAAATTCCAGTTAAGGCAAATAACGACTCTGATAACTAAATCTAAATATGCAAGAACTTAGAAATTTCCCATCCTTCCTTGTAAAGATTTTAATGAATTTAAAAGTTAAAATATTTAACTTTTTAAAAAGTTTAAAATTAAAAGTTGTATGTGTATCTATGTGTGTTCGTGGTTCTGTATTTATTTTGAAGGCTACTTAATAAACTTTTTAAAATGAATTCTTTTATATTTTTAAATGAAGGAAATGTTTTGATACAACCAAGAAATCAGTTTCTTCTTTTCTTTTCTTTTTCTCCTACTCTTAAAATTTTATTTATTTATTGATTGATAAAAAATCTTTATCAAAAAGTTTTTCATAAAGGGATCAATTATTTTGTGAGATAATTCCAATTCTATAAAAATCTTAAGTTTTCATAGATTAATAGAACATCATTATGAGGATTCAACAGAGTTTTCTAAAAAAAAAGTATTCGATTTAAAAAGTTAGATTACATATTTATGTATACACTGTTAAAAGTAATAGTTATAGTAATAACATGATTCGACAAGGATTTATTTAACAAAACAGTATTAAGTGTACTTTTTTTTACATAGGAATTTTTGCTAGTGTTCGGACACTTTGGTTACCGACTGTATATATCACAATGGTTGTAAAATAATCATGATAAACAGGCGTCATAAATTTATGGGCATTTTTCAAACTTTTTAAATATGACTGAGTATTATTAATGAAACTTTGATTTTTATTGAAATAAATTCTTTTCTCTAAAAATGGTCGACTGTGCTTATATAGGGTATATTGTGCATTTATTCTTAAATTATGCCCGAGAATTTGTTATAGTTGTGTCAAAACTTTCTGTCCATACTTTTTACTCCTTTAGGATTTGACTTTTATAGGATTAAAATTGTGATGGCATGTCTCCGGACCACCTCTAGGGGGTGAGTCCTAGACCGTCGCCAATTGCCCATTGCACAGCACTAGTGCGACGTAAAACTCAATAAACCAATCAACCAACCATACTTTTTACAATTTGATACACAATTGTATAAACAATGAACTATCTGTTGGTAATTTGATAGTTTCTAAAAATTTAATATACTTTATTTTCCTTCTCAGACATCAAGTTAGGAGAAAATTATCAGAAAAAAAAGAAGCCGGCAGAATTATCCTTTCAGATACTTGAGCTTCACATTTTTTCTCACTATTTGTTATTTATTATTTATTACAAAATAAAGTTTGATAAGTAAAAAAAAAAAAATAAATAAAATCCTCAACTTGATAATTAAATGCATATAGGTATAATTGATGGGAATATTTTATTAACGTTAATAGACTTAACCATTAAAATAATAAATTTCAAAAAAATTTTCATTTTAAAAATGAAAAGAAAAGAGAAAGGATTACAAAACGAGCGTGTGTAAACAACTCTTGAAATAATATGATAGATAAACAATCGAGGGTTGTTAGGTTCATTATTATGAAATGAACGAAAACAGCAAACTTTGTGTACTTAGCTTTATTCTCTGATATCGAAACTGATCCTAAGTGCAAATGCACTCGCTTAGTATAAACATTTGTTAGGGACATAAGCACTCTTATCAAGTGACAGACATGGTTTAGTTAGGAAAATAAAATTTACTTCTCTGACATCATTTGACACTGATAAACATTGATTCATTTATTTCAAAACTCTTTTATTAAAGTTTATTTGGAAATAACGGATAAATAATGGGAATTTTTTTTTCTTGAATTGCTTCGAAGATTGTTTTCAATGTACTTGAACGTATAAATATTTATACGTCCATTTTGAAGTAATTTATCAACTACACTTTTTTCCCCTAAAAGTTAAGCAATAATTCGTTTTTTTGTTTTCTTCTTTAGTACGTAACTTTTAAACAGATGAACATATAAACATACCATTTCGAGTACATTTTAGTTGAAAAAGGATTAATTGAATTTTATGTAACTTACACATCGGAAATAATTTCTAAACTGATATTAACTTTTTGTACATAATTAAAAAAAAAAAAAAAAAAAAAAAAAAAAAAAACGAGTTAATATTAGTTTAAATTAACCCTGATGTGGAAGTTATGTAAAATGTATTTAATTTTTTGAAGACGAACATGTTATCTAAAATTTATGTTCATATGTTCATTTGTTTAAAAAATATACGCAAAAAAAAAAAAAAAAAAAAAAAAAAAAAACGATTGTGGATGACATTTTGTAAATCAGTGCAGTTAACACATAAATCACCATATTATCTAAATACCATTAACAGACAACTCTTTGACTTTTTTTTTTTTTATAAAATTGTTGATTATAATGGAGCCACAAAGTGATTTGATTACACCGGCTTGAGAAATTGAAGTTTTTTGAAAATTACAAGGGTTTTACTTCGCTGATTTTTATGTTATTTGGTATGCTGATTTCGAAATTGACCTCCATTTTTTCCCATCACGTTAGGATTTTTTGAAAAATCGGTTTCGATATTTTTTCTCTCGAACAATTTTGCATGTACTATCTGGCAACAGCCGTTTTCATCCATTTAAATCTATGTAAAATAGTCGATTCTTGGTGAAGTAAATTAATTTATCAGCAATCGATTTATTTTTTATAGGTTTAAATGTGTGCAAAAAACTATTAGCACTGATCGCATGAGACGCCTCTGGTCGAGAGAAAAACAAAGCTCCTTTGACTTTAAACTTTTTACATCAAATTATGGTGCAGTTGCTAAAAGAAAATCCCCAACATACTATTTCATTTGTTTTTATTAACCCGTTAGCACCCAGTGTCCTCATTTAAGGACAGCTAATAAAATTGCACGTATATTTTTTGAGGTTTCTTGGAATGATTTCTGCTTTTTAGTGACAGTTTATAGCGTCACTCTAAATGATCCCTCAAAGTTTTATGTGCTTACTATTATTAATTATTATTTCATAATTTGGATAGTCATTTTATGATTTTTCATTCGTCGCACATATATTTGCTTTTTGCGCAGGTATACTAACTTAAATCAAGTTGAATAACAATATATATTATAATACTTTACTTTCGAGATCTTTGTCAACATATAATAGAAAATTAATCTGTTATCTCAAAGTTTTTCTATCTCGAAGTTTTCTCGCTAGAACACTAAATGTCAATAAATGAGGATAGGCTTTAAATTTAAAACTATCAGAAGAATTGTTTAAGTTAATATATTTTACTGTCAGTTGTCTATACTAATTTAGAAGAGAAATAATCAGCTAATAATATTTTGCAAAATTAATTCGAGTGTTAACAGGTTAAGGTAACTTACAGTCGGTAACAAAAATGTCCGAACACTAGCAAAAATTCTTATGTAAAAAAAGTACACTTCATACGGTTTTGTTAAATAAATCCTTATCGAATCATGTGCTTACACTGAATAAGAACAGGATTCGACAAGGATTTACTTAACAAAACCGTATGAAGTGTACTTTTTTACATAGGAATTTCTGCTAGTATTCGGACACTTTTGTTACCGACTGTACTTAAAATAGACAATTTACCAAGAGGAGCAAATATTATGTATGCGTTAAAAATCGAAGTAAAATTGAATTTTTCAAGAAAACGTGACGTGATAGAAATTTTTTGTTATATTTTTTTAAATCAGAACTAAAAAATACATAAAATTCAGCTATCAATTCACTAATATTTTTTTTCACCGCAGTCCTGTGTGGTTATGGTAAACTCAAAAAGTTTCAAAATTAAATAATATATAATAAGAATGTTACAAAATGTAATGTAAATCATTCTTTATAACAGCTGTGCATACTTTCCTTAAAACGAATTGAACTTTTATTTGAGTAAGAAAATTACTTCTAAAAATGTTTTTTTTTTCTTTTTTTTACAACTTACTTTAGGCATTAACAATTTATAATGCGACACTGCTTTCCTATATTTGTATTTTTTTTTATTTGATTATTTAATATCGTGTAAAAATATTGAAAATTTTTTCCAAAAATATTAATAGTTTTTCGTATCTTTTGTTGTTTTCTTATTATTATGTACTAAAATCATACATAATTTTAAAATATGAAACTGAAGAAATAAAAAATGTTGCTGAGTGTAAAATATGAAATCCAAGTACTTTTTAGAAAAATTAAAAAGAAAAAATACTTAAAGAAAAGATTTTGAAAAAATAAAGTTATGAGAATTAGCTCTACAGTTACCATATGGAAACATTTTATACCTATTCAGAAAATAATGTATTTTAGTTTTAATAGTATTTATAAACGAGAGTTTATAGTGATGATATTCGTTTTTGTTCGGTTTTTAAGAGTTTTTTTTTTTTTTTTTTTTAAGGTCATTTAAAAAATATTTGAAATATTTGAATCAAATTTCCAAAACAGTTTTTTTTTTTTAAATACTTACAACCTTTAATAGAAAAAATAAATAAATAAATAAAAAGGAAAATTTCAAGAGATTAAAGTAAATTTCTATTTTTCCCTTTAAAATTTTGTCCCCAATATTTTTGAATGCGAAATGGTGCCCAACGTGATAAAGCCATCTTGTTACTCTTCCAAAGTAAAAAAAAAAAAATTGTATGTCAGATTTCCTATTACCTTTACTTGCTTCAACCTTTTCTTACTTCACATTTGATATAAAATCATTTTCCATATCCAATTTTCTCGGTATCTGTAAAACAGAAACACAGAAATGTATATATTTGTATAATTAAAAAAAAAAAAAAAAAAAAAAAAAAAAAAGGGACAAGAAAAGAAAAGAAAGGAAATGTTCAGGGGCGTAGCTTGAAGGGGGGGGGGGGTCTCATAAAAAATTCCTTTTTGTTGGCACCTATGGCATGTCCCGTTTTAGACACTTACAATAGTCTGTTCGCTTACCGTACAAAAAACTCTTGAAAATTCTGCTCGTATTCGGTCAGGCACCTACAACAGCATGTTCGCTTACGATGCAACGACCCTTGAAATTTCCGATTTTAGCAAATGCACGCTCTGTGGCGACTGCGACACCCTTCTCCTATTTCAGACACCCACAACTGACTCGTAAGTATGCGCAATCGATTTCTCACCTCCAAAAACTTAAAATTACGATTTTTCAAGACCTTAGCTCGAATAAAAAGATTTCAGCAAGAAAAAGGAATTTAAATAAAATTATCTGGTAATTAATTTATTTGTCTAAAATTATTATTCGTTTAATTCCATTGGATCATAAAAAAAATGGTCTTTCAGAGAGCTTGTCTTTAAATAGCAGTGATGAAAAGCAGTTTATTTTATGCTATGGCTATTGTATACAGACGAAATTAAATGAGGTTTGATTTGGTTATAACGATTTCACACTAACAAATTTTGATTCTAAGTGATCCTTTAAGCAAATTTTTTATTTTAGTTTCATCGCTAACAGGTTTTGAAATATTTATAAGTCTGTAGAATTCAACTAGTGTTTCTTGATATGAAATAGCGCGTGGAAGCTGATTTAACGTCGCATTAATAGGTACATATTGGGCAATTGGCGACGGTTTGGGATTAACGCTCCAGTGGCGGTTCGAAGACAAGCCGTCAGAATTTTTATCTTCGGTATCCCCTGGAAGTATTATTTGAACGGAACATGGAGGACATTGCAGCCACGACAGATTTTATGTGCCCCAAAGATAGATGTACATGATGGTCTTTGGCTGGCTCGATTCATATATATTCATATCGTGAGTAGTTGAAAAGAGGAATGGGGAATCTCAGGGAGGGATATGGGAAATAATAGTATAGTTTATTGATGGAAGAAAATTTGTCATTGAGCCTGTAACTAAATATTATCGATTAGAAATATTCTGTTTATGAAAGGTGTTTTTTCAAAAAGGTTGCACTTTAATCACTAAATTGGATTAAATTTGACATGAGTAATTAGAAAACTAAACTTATTAGTAGCAGATGAATGGATGCCGTAAAAAGTATGTGCTAGTAAGCATTAAGTAAGCGTTTAAATAATACACTGCATAAAAAAAGTAGACGGACACTTACTTGTAATACTTTAAAGCCGTTTATTTCTTTAATTAGAGATATGAGGTTCTAATATAATTATACACTCCTTCTCATAATTATAAGGACACTCGTTTTTCTATATTAACTAAACACTGAACACTATTATTTAAACAAATATATTTTTAATTAATTTGAATTTAATTAATAGACTATATTTAAAAAAAATTTATCGTTTTTCTATCTTAAAAAACATTAAATATGGTAAAAAGATGATTTTTCAGGTGTTCACAATTATAAGGACAGCTCGAATTTTAGTAATTTTTTACTGTTATTCTTTAAATTAATATTTTATGGGGTCTCTTTTTAAGGTTAAACAGTCAGACATTCTCTCTGGTATATATATCTTTATATATATATTTTTTTTTCGTGCATGTGTATGTCACTGAACTCCTCCTAAACGGCTGGACCGAGTTTAATGAAATTTTTTGTGTGTCTTCAGGTGGATTCGAGAATGGTTTAGATTTACAATTCAGTCCAAATTTTCGAATAGTTTTCTAATTATTAATTAAAATATGAAAATAATAACCTCCTAATACCTTATAAATAGCCATTAAAGTATTAGCTATAATTTAATTGTTGCCAAAAAAAATTACGAGTTTCTTTCGACATAAAAATAAATAAACGTGATTAAATAAATAATTTAATTAAACGTGAGCTTCAAAAAATTGTAAAAAATTAAATTATGTATCTTACAAAAATTGACGTCACTATCGGTTTAAAGATTTCATACGCATTGATAAAGTGCTAATGTACTTAGTTCTATGAATCAACAGAAAATTTAAAAACATGGTTTATAAAAAGTTTTTTTTTTCTTATAATTATTTATATTATTAACTTCTCGTGACGTAGTTTAATTTTACATATTGAATTTATTATCTTTATATATATATTTCTTTTGTGCGTGTGTATGTCATTGAACTCCTCCTAAACGGCTGGACCGAGTTTAATGAAATTTTTTGTGTGTCTTCAGGTGGATTCGAGAATGGTTTATATTTACAATTCAGTCCAATTTAAATTGTTTATTTAATTAATTTATCACTTATAAATTGTTGTTGATTTTGGAATGTTTCACATTGGATCCGGCAGACTGCGCTACGATCGTAGTATCGAATATTTAATAATACGCAAGCAAAGTGACGACGTCACTGGCCGTCCGTGGATGCAAGATTACTAAAAATCGAGGAAAATTATTTCCCGATTTTAATCCCCATATTTGGGTATAGATATATGTATTAGTTATCATGAGCATGCGTTAGATTGAGTTGTTTTTGCTGTAAAATTGATAAAATTTGAATTTTTAATCTCAAAACTCTGTCATCCTTGGCGGATAAAAAAATATCGCCATATCATCTGGCGAACATATTTAGTTTCTTTCAAAAATAATGGTTATTTCAACAACTTATATTAAGAGAGTAATGAATAAAATGAAACAATTTCGAACAATACATATTACGAAAATATACATCTGGCATGTATATTTTCGTATTACGTTTTTGATCGCCAAATACAAAAAACGCCAAGAAAGACAGAGTTTTGAAATTTAAAATTAAAATTTTGTCAATTTGAGAGCAAAATAACTCAATCTAACACATGCATACGATAACTAATACATATCTATACCCAAATACGGGGATTAAAATCGAGAAATAATTTTCCTCGATTTTTAATAATTTTTTATAAAAAATCCAATGGGCGATTAACATAGGAAATCTTTTTCTTGGATCCACTCATGGTCAGTGACGTCACACTTCGCTTGCGTATATTCTGTTGTAATTCCAATTTATCTCGACAGTTGGTGCTGCGATCAAATTCAGGAAAACATTTTGTAACTTCGTGTTATTATTGTTATACAAAAAATTGTGTCATAATTGAAATATTACATCAAGATGTAATTAGTGTTTGAAGAGTTTTGAAGTGTGCATAAAAAACTATACATTTTGCAAATTTAGTGCGGAATTGGAGTGAGTATTTTATATAATTTTCTATCAAATTTACACGCGCGTTGATTAAAAACTACCCTAACCTACAAATTTATTTGTGTAGCTAATTTATTATATTATATTTATTTATTTTTTGAATGGAACACCTTTAGTATCGGATCCCTTTGGCAAAATTTGAAATTTGCCACAGAAGTAGCTCGAACGCTTCTCGCTAAGATCTTTAGTTCCACAATTGAGATAGCCATTTCAATTCATCGCAAAAATGGCTTAAAATATTTAAAGTCACCAAAGGGGTCCAATACTTTTGTGCGTGTGTATGTCACTGATATTTTATTTATTTATTTTTTGTATGGAAAATTTGGCACCGAGGTAGCTCGGACGCTTCTCGCCAAGATCTTTAGTTCCACAATTGAGACAGCCATTTCAATTCATCGCAAAAATGGCTTAAAATATTTAAAGTCACCAATGGGGTCCCATACTTTTGTGCGTGTGTATGTCACTGATATTTTATTTATTTATTTTTTGTATGGAACACCTTTAGTATCGGATCCCTTTGGCAAAATTTGAAATTTGACACCGAAGTAGCTCGAACGCTTCTAGCCAAGATCTTTAGTTCCACAATTGAGATAGCCATTTCAATTCACCGCAAAAATGGCTTAAAATATTTAAACTCACCAAAGAGGTCCCATACTTTTGTGCGTGTGCATGTCACTGAACTCCTCCTAAACGGCTGGACCGATTTTAATGATTTTTTTTTTTTTTTTTTTTTTTTTTTTTGTGTGTCTTCAGGTGGATTCGAGAATGGTTTAGATTTACAATTCAGTCCAATTTAAATTGTTTATTTAATTGTTAATTATGTCTTTTACGTTATAATCGGAATTCACAGTCACCGTTCACAGCGCTCCATACCTGTTTCATGGTTTGGCGCAGAATGTCCTATTCTGGATCTTGCGCCATAAAAAACCAACCAACCAACTTATATACCACATCCTTACACACTTAAAATAAGTCAGTTATTTTTTTCTAGCAAAATATTCTCTAGAAATAATTTATATGACAAAACAACGTTTGTCGGGTCAGCTAGTATATATATATATATATACATTTTCTTTTAATAGTCAGTTTCAATACCATTTCATACAGCATAGATGATATTCTGAATACATTTAAACTATTTAAAATTGCTTTTCACTTGCATGCATTTTTCAAATATGATAAGTTAAGTTTTTTTCAACTTTTAGGCCACGGGAAAGGCAATAATACAGACGTTTTTTCTTCAAACTATTTCCTATTGCTCTAGAAGTGGAGCAAAAATGTAAGTCTTGTTGAAAAAAATATTATTACCTCCCAAAATCTAACAAAAATCTGATAATTCCACGTTTAAAATTTGCGGATATTCTCTTGATGTTCATAATAATAGAAAAAATTACTAAATTCATTCTGCCTTCAGTAGAAGCAGCTCCCCAGAGCACCATAGATCCACCTTTAAAATGCCCAATTCATATCTGCCTTTAAAAAATCTGCTTTGTCTTTCGCTATCTTCAGATCGTGCCAGTAACTGTTAAAACCATTTGGTTAATCAAGAATAAAATGTTTTTCATCCGAAAACAACATTTTACCATTTAATATTGTCTTTATTCAACTTTAACACAGACGTTCTTTCCCCATTAAATGCTGATTGATTATTACAGGTTTTTTATTCATTTTAACATATTATTAAATATTTTAAACATGCATAAATGTGGACCCTAACCTTTCGTTAAAAATTACGAGCAAATTCAGCAGCAGTCATTATGAGTAGAACAGTTAGAGGAATTATGAGTCTTCGATCTCTGTAAAACAACTCTGATTTTGCCTCAGATCTCTCTTCTATCGAACCAGCAGTTCAACGTTTGATCACATTTCCTTCAGCAATTTTAGACCTTCGAATTCCATTAGAAATTCGGCGGATTGAAATTATCCTTCCACTTAAAAAACACATTTATCATACTTCACTACTTGAACGTTCTTTTTTTCGAGGAATTATCAGTAATGTCCGTCCAAGAAAAATTGAAGGCTTATATATGAATTAATCTAGTCCAGTAGTTAACATATCCGCATGTCAACTGTAATTTATCCGCTAGTAAGTTAAATAAAACGAAAAAATCTGGATTGTCCCTATAATTATGAACATCTAAAAACGTGGAGAAAAAAAGATTTTGCATTATTTTTTATTAATTTTGTTTCATATTAAAAAAATTATAGCAGTTTTGGTTTTTAGAATACTAGATGTATTAAGTGCACTTAGTACAATCTTGTTCACATTATTTTTACATTAGTTATTTCAAAATATAATGTGTCTTTATAAATATGAGAAGGAGTGTATTCTTGAGACATCATATATTATTATTTTTTGGATATAGATTCAATCCTTTTGAGTTATGTAGTGGAAAAATTCAGAAAACAAAAATGGGACATATTTGCACTGTAATTTTTCTTTAAAAAAGTAGACGGACACATCTTGTATCTCTAAAATAAAGCGTTTTTCTTAAGGGGTTCGTCTCCCATTTGCTTTAATAAGTTCGTATACTCTGTTAGGCATCGAATCAATGAGATTCTAAATCTTTTTTTGACAGAAAATTTCCCAAATGTTTGTATGAGATTCTTTGAGCTGGTGAATTGATTCATACCGGCGTCCACCCTCATAAATTTTATGAACAAGTATAGCCCAAATGTTTTCTACAGGATTCATATCCGGACTCTTGGCTGGCCAGGGTAAAACATTGAAGTTGTTCTCATGAAACCATTTTTTAACGTTGTTAGCGGTGTGTTGGCGCTCCACCTTGTTGGAAAATCCAGTTTTCTCCTCCAAGATCACACGCAAATGGCAAAAGCTCACTGCATAGTGTTTCAATATAATCTTTGTGAGTCTGCTTCTTACTTAGGAACACTAAATTTGTCCTTCCACCATAGCCAATAGCCACACCATAGCCACACCATCACGCCACTACCACCAACTTGACGAGTAGAGTACACTTCGTCTTCTTTCTCCAAACTGTGCCAATAATATTGATATCCATCTGGGCCGTCTAAATTAAATTTTTTCTCATCTGAAAAAAAACTACAGATATCCATTCTGTAGTCCAAGACATATGGTTTTGAGCCCACTGTAGGCGTTCTGTCACGTGGTGATCCTTCCAGCATGGATGATGTTTTCTCTTCTTATATTGAAAGAGCTCTGAGTGCTTAATATAGTTATAAATTGTCTGAGAAGTTACGTTAGTAATTCCCGTGCTTATTCAAACTCTGGTAATTGATGCTCCCGTTTTTTTCAGCTCAGCAAAAAATTTTCTTTGGTCTCTAAGCGAAAGTTTCTTTGGCCGGCCACTCTTTTTATTTACGCCATGGGCTTCAGGAGCACGTAGAAAGTCGCTGGTGCTACTTTTGCTTATTAGAAGTAGCCTACTAATTTCTCTGACTCCTTTATCAACATGTTTCAGTGCTATAATCTGTCCTTTCTGGTAATCAGTTAGAGGAATTCCTCGTGGCATGGCGCATTCATCTCCAAGAAATTTAACTACGTAAAACCATCTTGTCAAGCATGTTAGCAATTGGCAAAATGCTAAATGTACATGTACATGCAAAACTGGTATTCCGCAAAAAACACCCACTTAGATAATTGCAGTTTTTGACCAGTGTACGTCTACTTTAAACAAAAAAACAAAACAAAACAAAAAAAAAAATATTGTGCAAATGTATATCTTTTCTCTTTTCTGCATTTTCCTACATTAAAATTATAAATAATTGAATATTTTTATTTGTCTGTCAAAAATATGAAGATTGATAAGTATAAACATGTTAAAGAATTTTAATTGACATTTCCTATTAAACAAGGACGGGGTTTTAAAAAATTGTAAAGAAGTGTCCGTCTACTTTTTTTATGCAGTGTAAATGTGAAAATTCAAAATTTCAATGTAAAAAACTTTCTTGGTAATTGCTATTATAACCTTCAAAAAGACAAAAAAACTTATTAGCAATTTTATTTACATGACGAAGCATATCTCTATGAACTTCTCTATCTTATTTGCCTCTCAATCCGACATAGGGAAAAATATATCTAGAAATAAGCTAAATCACCAGTCATTGAATTGCATTTTAAAAAGTTGCACATGCTGATAATTTTCTTCAGTAATAATTTTAAATACAAAAGAATGCGTGTAAAAAAGGAAAAACAGTATTAAAAAAAAAGAAAAAAGAAAAAAGAAAAGAAAAAGAAAGAAAGAAAAAGGAAGAAACCGAAGCTTATTTTTTGTTTCTAAGTAAGGTATAAATTTCTGTGCAAAAAAGACTTAATTTAGATCAACGGGACTTTTTTTTAGTTTGTTCTTCCACATAAATGCATGCAATAATTGTGTCGCATTCCTTAGCAATGGCTACTACATTCATTTCTTATAATATTTTTTACACGATTTGTCTAAATTTTATTAAAAAAAATTTTTTTTAACTTGATGCGAGATGGGGAAAAAGAAAAACGTCTTTTAATTGGTTTAAATATACAAAAAAGAATAATAAATAAATATATATATTTTTTTGCTTAAGAATGAACAAAACTAATTTCGCCGACAGCCGTGGCCCATATTATTCTATGGGAAAATTTGTTTTTATAATTATTCATTACCTAATGTATCTTTTTAAATTCCGTTTTCACATTCGTAAAAATTCACAATGGACAAATTAGTACTCATTTTCCAAAAATTGATAAATTTTTAGTATTTCATTTTGCGTCAAAACAAAAAAAAAAAAAAAAAAAAAAAAAAAAGAAAGAAAGAAAAGAAAGAAAGAAAGAAAGAAACAGAAAAATAAATGCACTTATTGAAATTCAGATTTTTGAAGTTGGAAATACATTAAATAATAATAATAATAATAATCATTTTTTGAACAAAAATTTAACGATTGTAAATTTTCTGAGTGGGAAAACAGAATTTAAAAAATGCATTAGGTAATGAATAATCATGAAATCAAACTTTCCCATAGAATAACATGGGTCACGACTGTCGGTGAAATTAGGTATTGTCCCCTCTAAAAATATGAAGTTGCTTTCCTTAGCAACAGTTACTACTTTCATTTCTTAAAATTTATTTTGAAAGTTATATGTTTTAACTCAGTTATAATGTAATAGCTTTCAAACTTGTTGGCAAAGGGGAAAAAATCTTTTTCAATTGTTCTACTTTGTTTCAAACCAATACTATTGTTAAACGTTGCCGCTTTGACTGCAGCACTCGTGCCTAATTTGTTCGCCTGACGAAGGGTCGTGTGTTCTTCCGACATAAAACAATTGTTGCAAGTTTATTGCATTTTATGGTGCTTATTCGACGTTTTGTAATTATTACTTAAAACGCCATTTCTGTGGTGCTTTCTTATTATCAATACTCTTGTTTCCCAAGAAAGATACTTTTATTTAGCCTCGTACGAGAATATATATATATATATATATATATATATATATATATATATATATTTCTGCAAAGCACATTAACCATATTTTTCGAACGATACTACTTGTAAGCCATTCATTTTATTGAAAGTAGGCTAAAAACGTACGAGAAATTTTATGTCTGCGTATTACTCTGAAAAAATTTAGAATACTTCAAAGATGTAAGAAAAAAAAAAAAAAAAAAAAAAAGAAGAATTAAAGTTTTTTTTTTTTTTTTTTTTCCCGGCAGATTTGAGGAATATGCCCCGAAGGGGGGTGGGGGGTGGGGTGGCACGTATTAACTGACGAGAAGGCCTGCGCCCTCGCTTCCCCAGATGGCAACACCCCTGAAAGTATGCGAGTGTCATTTTTACATGAGGCGCCAAACGTCAGGTCTCCCCCCCCCCCCTAATTAAATTTTCCCGGTACGCTCCTGGAATGTTGGTTAACACGTTAAGAGTCATGCAGATTCTTAAGGAAATCCCCGTCAGGGAACGCGCGTTGTGTTTACCGTGTTTCAATAAAATCCTTTAAAATTCCTTAATGACATAATCCTGCAATAAATAAAAATTAAGTAAATTTTAGATAAATTTTCAGTAATTATTTAAAACAATGAATTTTTTTTTTAAATTTTATATTATATTTTACACCGTCAGCCACCGGTGGTTGAGGCGGCCTAAACGGAAAGATTAGTGTCAGCTATGGCTGACATGGCACTCAACATGTTAATGTGCTTAAAAAAAAAAAAAAAAAAAAAAAAAAAATCTGTGAATTTAAATATTTTTGCGTAACTTTGTAACATTAATGTTATTTTGAACGGAAGTGGCACAATTTAAAATTTACAGCTGTTAAATCTCTTCAATTTTTTTTAATTATTTAGTACTGAGAAATTAAAAACTTAATAGAAAACTTTTTTTTTAACATGTTAAAGAAACTGTACACGTAAAGCTTAATCGAAACTAAGTATCACTGTTAAAAGACACTTCTCAAAAATAATCAGAATCTTCTCATATAATAGCTCCGAGCAGGAACTTCACATTTTTAAGATTTTTTTTTTTTTTTTCCGATTAAAATATCTTCCTTATTTTAACAAAAAATGAGTAGAATTTTTTAAAATCATTTTTGAGAAAATGCAAGTTGTGAAATGAGATGGTAATATTGTAACTTATCGTAAAACTTAACTATTCGTAATTATATGACTTTCATGAAATTAAATTATTAGTAATTATACTTATTTTTACTAATATTCCCATTTTTCAAAAACCAACGGCTCCCGCATTACGTACGTATCTCTTCGTTTTTGAGAAAAATCTTCTCAAAAAATATGAGTAGGCTCATTTTCTCTTTTTTAAGTAGTTCATTTTTAACAGTGCAGTAGTGTATAACATTTAATATACTAATGACTAATTTCTAAACTTTAAATTTTAAATTATATTATAAATTGTTTAAAAGGGAATGAAAAACAATGTTTTTTTTTTTTTTTTTTTTTTGTCAAAGAAACTGTTTGCTGAACTTAATGTTACGAAAGTTTAAGTGGTACGAATGTTTATGTGGTTATTACTTTAACTGAAAGCAACAAACCTTTGAATAATCTCTTATTATATACTCACTATTTCTTCCTTTTAATTACTTATCTAAATATATATATATACACTACTGGCCATTAAAATTGCTACACCAAGAAGGAATAATAATAACGGAATGAAATTTGTTGGACACATACATTATAGTAGGAAGAACAATTGATTAAAATTTCAGGAAATTTGGAGTAATATATACTGAGAAAACAGTACATAAAGCAGTAACATCTGTGAGCAATAACAGCACTTCTCTGCGTAGGCATAGAATCAAACAGCGATTGGATGACATGTACGGGTAGAGCACTTCATGAAGTGCTTCTTGTGGCATCGTGTTAAAACTTCATGAAGTGCTCTACCTAAGACTCCTATAATACGAGCTGGCTCACAGCTGATCATTGTTGCCCAGCGGGAATATAGCTTGGCGACGTTTAGTTGCAGACGCATTACTCAGCGTCTTTATCGTCTAAAATGGCGAGTTTGCCTAAACAGAAGAGCGAATTATTGTTTGTACATGATAAGTTTGGCGGTAATATTTGGCGAAATTTCCTTATAACCCTAGTAAAAAGTAGCCATCACTGCTGCTGTTAAATTAATTAATTTTAAATATTTATACACGTTGAAAAGTAGTGTAGGTTGTAAAATACAACATTTAGATAATCAAACAGCAATAAAAACAAATAATTGATACAAAAAATGCAAGAAAACATATCATAATTTCACTTCATATTTGTGATTGAAAGCTAAGCGTACAATTTTCTTTTGGACAATTAATAGCCCATTTCTTCCGCCTTTCTTCATCTGTTGGAAATCTAAATGTTCTAAAAGCGGTTCTGGTATGATATGAACAATTTTCGGCTGCAAAACCTCCGTTTTATGTGATTTGATAACACTTGAAATTCGGACCGTGTGGGCAACAATCGCTGAGTGGGAAACAAAATGCCTGATGAGCCAGCCTGTATTGAAGGAGCTCTAGCTCTACCCGTACATGTCATCCAATCGCTGTTCGATTCAATGCCTAGGCAGATATGTGCTGTTATTGCTCACAGAGGTCGCTGCTTTATGTACTGTTTTATCAGTACATATTACTCCAAATTTTCTGAAATTTTAATCAATTGTTCTTCCTACCATAATGTATGTGTCCAACAAATTTCATTCCGTTATTATTATTCCTTCTTGGTGTAGCAATTTTAATGGCCAGTAGTATATATATATATATATATATATATATGAACGGATAAAAAGAATCAAGATAAAAATAATAACTCTTAAATTTAAGAACATCTTAGAGGGAATTCTAGTCTAGACGTCATGATGTTGGAATCAGATTTGAGAATAACTTTAAAAATAAATATTACGAAATCGTCAAGTTTAGAAGCAAAACATTGCAGAATACTTAATCCCAGGTATCCGGGCTGACCAGAGATAAAACGTAGGCAGGAACTAGTTCAGCTAATTATCCAATGAGATTTCATACGAAGAGTTTGGGTTCGCGCCGAAATGAGCGGTATTTAAGCTAGAACCAAAGCGTATCTAACGTATCTAGAAGCGTATGTAGATACGCTTTGGCTAGAACTCACGAGAACTCGTAGCTTTTTCCGATACTCAGACTTGCCTAACAGACTTGCGTTAAACCTTTCTACATTATGTGAAGCTTCCAAATGGGAATCGCGAACCTTTAGGATTCACGGCAATGACGGCGGATGATCGCCGACCATCGGCATTGTATCCGGGACTAGCCGCTCAGGATGTCCAAATACTCGGCCCATGACTGCACCTTGAACTTAATAAAGGATAATTAGTTAACTGGTGGACTCCTTCATTCCTTATATATAGAAGAAATACGTGTATATATATATATATATATATATATCCTACTTTTATGGTTATTCTCAAGCTACATTAATTACTTATCTGGTAAATATATTATGACAGGATCTTATTTCTAATGGACGTTAATCAACTTCGAAATTCTTTTTATGTAATTTGTATCTGGGCTCATGTATTTTATTGATATTTCTTACTAGTACTATGCCCTTGATAACGTTAGGAAACCGGCATGCTTTCATTCATATTCATTTATCTAGATTTATATGATTTTTAATCAGATATAATAGCTTTGTGATTGATCATACATTATCGTTTATTTTGGTAAATCTATAATTTTTCATATTTGTAATCTTATATATATATATAAATATATATAATTAAAATATTTTAATAACTTTTTATTATATATATATATATATAGGGCGTTTCAAAACCCAACGAAACTTCTAGGGGAGGTAGGTCACATCATAAGGATTGACAATTGCATAGGGACTCATGGCCGTAAATGTCATTTTAAACCTTTAATTACTTCAGGGGCAAGATAATTTTGTTCATTTAAAATCAAAAGCCACCAGAGGATAATTAGTTAACTGATGAACTCCTTCATTCCTAATATATATATATATATATATATATATATATATATACGTATATATACACACACACACACACACATATATATATATTTCTTAACTTATAGAAAATATTGCCTACTTTTATGGTTATTCTCAAGGTACATTAACTACTTATCTGGTAAATATATTATTACATGATCTTATTTCTAATGGACATTATTGAACTTGGAAATTCTTTTTGTATAATTTGTATCTGGGCTCATGTATTTTATTGATATTTCTTACTAGGACTATACCCTTGATAACGTTAGTAAACCGGCATGCTTTCATTCATTTCCATTTATCTTGATTTATATGATTTTTAATCCGATATATAGTAGCTTTGTGATTAATCATACATTATCGTTTATTTTGGTAAATCTATAAATTTTCATATTTGTAATATTATATACCGTAAAATTCCTATTATAACACCCCCTAAAATTTTAGGAAAAACTTCAAATAATAAAAGCCAAGAGAACGGAAGGTTTTGGGGAAAGGGAAACATCTAAAAATTACAGAGAAAGGTATATTTGTGTGGGGGTTTACTATCGGAATTTTACGGTATATATATATAATTAAAATATTTTAATAACTTTTTATTATATATATATAGGGTGTTTCAAAACCCAACAAAACTTTCAGGGGATATAGGTCACATCATAAGGATTGACAATTGCATTGGAACTCATGGCCGTAAATGTCATTTTAAACCTTTAACTACTTCAGGGCCAAGATTATTTTGTTCATTTAAAATCAAAAGCCACTAGAGGATAATTAGTTAACTGATGAAATCCTTCATTCCTCATATATATATAAACTTATAGAAAATATTGCCTACTTTTATGATTATTCTCAAGCTACCTTAACTACTTATCTGGTAAATATATTATTACATAATCTTATTTATAATGGACATCATTGAACTTGGAAATTCTTTTTGTGTAATTTGTATCTGGGCTCATGTATTTTATTGATATTTCTTACTAGGACTATGCCCTTGAAGTTATGTAATCGTAGACATTCAGACATAATGTGTAATGGAAATAAAGATTTGAAACAGGAAATAAGTAATTACGAAAGAAATGATCAATCTAAATTGGCGTTATCGAATCATAATTTAGAAGCGAATGTTTATTTGCAGACGTTAATAGTAGCAATTTCCAACAGAGATGATAGTAAATCATCATATATTCGGTTAATTATTGACTCCGGATCTCATAATAGTTACATCAGTAAGTTTGCAGCTGATAAATTAAAATTAAAAAGAATGAATAAAGAAACAATCAGACATGGTCTTTTTGGGGGCATGGAAATGTCAGCTGAACATAATCGTTATGAATTTACGATCGGGAGTTTAGATAATAAGTTTAAGTGTAAAATACAAGCACTAGATCAAGAAAAAATATGCACAGGCGTGAATTTATATCGCGATGATAAATTAGTAAAACTCTTAGAAAAGGAAGGTGTATATTTATCAGATGTCCCTAGAAATAATAAATCTTGTTTATACCAGAAAAATCCAGACGAAGTACATATACTTTTGGGAGCTGATATGTCCGCTAAACTGTTCACAAATGACATAAAATATTTTCCAAAATTGGGATTGACTACATTTAGAACTAAATTGGGTTGGACCATTTTGGGCAAGACAGAGGGTCACAAGAGTGAGCAGGACAATTCTTTGGCGGGTCTATCGTTGTCATTACACGTGTCAAACGTCAGTTTATCAGATTTATAGCGCCTTGACACTCTAGGAATTACTAATGAAGATAATAAATCGAAACAGGATTTAGAACAAGAAACCAAGAATTATTTTCTAGAAACTGTTAAACGAGATAAAAGCGGTCGATATGAAGTCAATTTACCATGGACAGTTGACCATTCGATTTTATCAGATAATTACTCGTTGGCAGAAAAGTGCCTGTACAAGACGGAAAATAAATTAATCAAATCTGATAGGAAAAAGGAATATGGGGAAATTTTTTATTTCTGGGAAAACAATCAGATTATAGAAGAGGTATTGGACCAGAAAAGGGACAAGGTACATTATTTAGCACACATACCTGTGGTTAAAGAATCTAGTGAAACCACTAAAATTCGTCCAGTATTCAATGCCTCAGCACACACTAGAAACAGTCCCTCCCTTAATGATTGTACCTAGCATCTTAAATAAATTTCGTAAATACAAAATAGGAATTTCGTCCGATATAGAGAAAGCATTCCTGCAAATTAAAATAACAGAGAAAGATCGCGACTTTTTGAGATTTTTTTGGTTTAATAGCGAAAATAAATTAAAAATTTATAGACATTGTCGCGTGGTTTTTGGCCTAACTTCAAGCCCATTTTTGCTTATGGCAACATTAAGTCACCTTTTAGAAAATGTTCCCGAACAATGGCGAGAGACAGCTAGGCTCTTAAGAGATTCCTTCTATTTAGATAATTCCCTCCTCAGCCTGAATTCAATTCAAGAAACAGAAAAATTCATATCAGAATCTCAGGGAATTTTAGCTTCGGCACATTTCAACTTGAGATGTTGGCGATCGAATTGAACCCAGGCTATGATCGACAAAACTGAAGATGAACCGAGGTTTGCTCCCGTGTTAGGATTACTCTGGGGTTTGAAAAATGACAGTTTAGTTTGTAAAATTGAAGAACCCCTAAAGATAAGTGAACCCCTTACAAAAAGAAAACTTTTATCAGTTACCCAAAGAATTTTTGATCCTGTGGGATTCACAGCACCTGTTAGTTTAGTACCCAGACTAATCCTTCAAGAAACGTGGATTCAGAAGGTGAAGTGGGACGATGAGCTCCCTGAAACTTTAAAACAACAATCTTCTAATTGGTTGAAAAGAATAAATTTTTTATCCCAAATTAAAATACCTCGGTGGCTTAACATTTTCCCAGAGAAAGAAAAGAAAACATCATTACATGTTTTTTCTGATGCAAGCAAGCGAGCATATGCCACTTGCGTATTCATAAGAGTAGAGACCTCAGAAGGAATCAAGATCCAGTTAATCAATGCTAAAAGTAGAGTTGCACCTATTAAGGAATTGACCATACCCCGCCTTGAACTGTTATCTTGTCTTATTGGCGCTAGGTTGGCCAAAAATGTGCAAAACGATTTAAATTTACATGTAAATACCATATTTTGGTCAGACTCAACCACTGCTTTAGGTTGGATTAGAAGAAAACAAGAATGGGGTACATTTGTACACAATAGAGTATTAGAAATCCGAAATCTGACCGAAGTTTGCAATTGGAGACATGTACCCGGAAATCTGAATCCCGCGGACCTCCCGTCTAGAGGATGTTCCTTTGAACAACTACAGAAATCGAGATGGTGGGAGGGTCCGAGTTGGCTTTATTTACATGAAAATGAATGGCCTCAAATAGAAGAAGACCCAAACGAAGAAATCATAAACAGCGAAAAAAGGAAGACAATCCTAAATCTTTTAGATAAAAAAGAAGATAATTTCAATCGATTTTATCAGTATTTTTCCTCTTACAAGAAAACAGTTAGAACCATTGCCTGGATATATAGATTTTATCATAATTCGAAGACTGCTGAGAAAATGTCCGAATTAGATATTTCAGTTGAAGAACTTTCAAAAGCAGAAAATGTACTTCTACGATTAGTACAACAAGAATCTTTTTCAGAGAGAACAGATCCAAAATTAAGAAATTTAAGGCCTGTCGAAGATAAAGCTGGTCTCTTAAGAGTAAAGACCAATATAATTCAAAGAAACGACAGTGAAAACTTCAGATATCCTGTAATCTTACCTTACAAGCATCCCGTCGTCCAAAGATTGGTATTCGAGAAGCATTTAGAAAATCAGCACGCTGGAGTCAGCACTCTAATGACACTACTTAGAGAAAATTTCTGGATAATGAAGTCTAGAAAATCCATTAGAAATTCAATAAGAAAATGCGTGATTTGCAGAAAACTTCAGACTTCCAAAATAGATGTTGAACCTGGAGTACCACCCGAAGACAGAGTACGAGAAGCAGCCATCTTTGAAGTGGTAGGCGTAGATCTAGCCGGTCCTCTTTATCTTTCTGATGGATCAAAAGCGTGGATAGCCTTATTTACTTGCGCTGTCTACCGAGCCATGCATCTTGAAGCCATTACGTCTCTGTCTACAGAAAGTTTTATCCAGTCTCTGAGAAGGTTCATAGCAAGGAGAGGTAGACCCTACATCATCTATTCAGACAACGGGAAGAACTTCCTAAGAACCAGCAATGCTCTCTCGAGTGTAGATTGGGAAACCATCTGCAAGGTAGCTTCCACCCAGAAGATCAGATGGAAATTCAACCCTCCTGCAGCACCGTGGTGGGGAGGTTGGTGGGAGAGGCTTGTTGGAATGGTTAAAGGAATCCTGAAAAGAAACTTAGGTCGTGCATCTTTGAATTACGAAGAACTTTCCACCATACTATGTGACTGTGAACAAGTGATTAATTCACGGCCTATAACCTATGTTTCCGAAGATAACACAGATCCTTTACCTTTAACCCCAATGATGTTCCTAAGAGAACTACCAACATCAGGAGTACCTGACCTAGATGCTTTGGATTCTAAAGATCTTAACCGCAGAGCCAGATATAGGCAAACAATCAGAGAAAACCTAAGAAACAGATTCAGAGCTGAATATTTAGGACAATTACGCCAACATGCATCTAAGACCAAAAGATTCAACCAATTGAAAGTCGGCGATATTGTCCTATTAGAAGATTTCAACAGGAAACGTGTTCACTGGCCTTTGGCAAGAGTGATCGAGATTTACCCAGGCAAAGATAATGTCATACGCCTAGCTAAAGTGAAGACCGAAAATGGATTTTTTCTGCGTCCATTGCAAAGATTGTTTCCTTTAGAAATTGACAGTAGCGAACTTAAGAATCACCCCACTTTACATAAATATGTTCAAGAAAATTTAAGTCCTTCGACTTCCGAAAACAAGAACCTCTCACAGAAACTGATACTCAACCCCAGAGAAAAGGAACCTATGAAAGACCCTCCAGAACCCATGATCCCACTGTGCTGGAGTGAAGGTTACAAACATTCCAAGAGGTCAGGGGTCGTGTGACCAGACAGAACGGAGCCATGAGAAGCCGTCTGAGCGACAGATGCTTTGTGTGAAAAAATTTTATATTTCTATGGAAGCGGTGACATCAATAGTTTCCGATTTCACGCATGGCCTTTTGTTGCTACCGACCTTTCTCCGAGTTTCGGGTAGACCAAGATTGGACGAAAATGATGTCACGGGTAGAGTGATATCACGATCAGCGAATCAGTGCTTTGTGTGGGGTATTCCCCTCCCCCTCCGAAGGTGTGCTTGGAAGGAAGAGACTCAAAAAAAATAGAGAGACTTGGTGCTAAAAATGTGTAGCATGTTTTTGAAGTATGCTCGGAGGCGAGCATTTTGTAATAATTTTTAATTTATTTGAATTTCAATTTTTTTGTTAAGTTTTGAATAAAAATAGCAAAAATCATCCCTGGACTCATGCTTGCGTATTCCGTTTTTCGAAGGTGTACTCCCAGAAATCACCACAGCTTTAATTAAAAATATAAATTTGTGGCAGCGGTGGGATGTTGTTTTTAGAAGAAAAAAAACATCGAACTCTGTCTTCTATGTGTTTGTGGTGAAAAAGTATAAAAGAACGTTTGCTGTGAGCCCGGTGACAACTGGAATCCCTGAGATTTACTGGAGATTATTGATGCCTGTGACAATAGCGTGGAAAGGATTAAAAGGACTTCGCTTCTTCTCTGTGCTGCTGAATTCCCTGGAGATGTCAATCAAGGAGGTTTTTCAGGTATGTTTTCTTTCATTTTCAGATATGCAAAGTGTCAGAGATTGAGTTGTGGGATGATAGTTTTTGTTTATTTATTTATTTTTGTTTTGTAACAATGCATGTAGTTACGAAGCTTTAAGAGTAAGAATTTAGTTTTTATGTGTAAAATTTTAAGCACGGATATCTCTAAGTCAAGTTAATAGTTAAGGCGGTTGAAAAGAGTAATTTCATGACTTAACGGGGCGTTTACTTGAGAGATAAATTTATCGTTAAAGTTCTGTTTATTGTAACGGGGAGCTTGGTAACTTTAAATTGTTGTTTAAAAGTTTTGATAAGATTATAATTCTAAATTTTTTTTAAAAGCAACGTAAGGATTGTGGATACTGTAACTGTTTACATAGGAGTATACTGGAAATTAGTTGATTTGCCTACTGGTAAAAATTCTAGGATTTTTTTTTTCTTCTCTAGTTGTTTATTTTAACTAAATATAGGTACTGTTTATTGTATCTGGGTAAATATTGTAGTTAATGTTTAGAGAAAAGGTGCTTAAAGAATTTCGTAGGTGATAATCAAAGTGTTACTTTTGTCTATATTTTCATGGTATTTGATTTGTTTATTGTTTTTATTATATGTGCATTTTTTTTCAGTAATTAGTGAAATTGTATTTTGTAATTATGGCATTTCTCATTAAGTATACTAAAAATATATTGTTAGAGTTAGCGGATGAATTTGGTGTTTCGGGGCTAACAGATAAAAGCAAAAAACTAGAAATCAAGGAAGCCATTGAAAAGGCGGCTAATTATGATGAAGGGGTTGCGAAGGCGCTAATAGAAGGGATTTTGGAACAAAAAGAAAAAGAAAAAGAAGAGCGCGAATGGGAATTACGAAAAGAAAAAGAAGAGCGCGAATGGGCGTTGCAAAAAGAAGAGGCCGAACGAAATTTTGAACTCGAGAAACTCAGAATCCAGAGCGCTGCAGAAACTAGTAGCGTAGTAGCGTCCGGGAGTTTAGTTCAAGAGACGGTTTTGAAGAAAATTAAATTAAAAGACATAGCTCCGAAATTTGACCCAAAACAAATTGATATTTCTCTTTTTTTTACGATATTTGAAAGATTAGCACGTAAAGAAAATGTTAGCGAACAGGACTGGATGTCGCAACTTATCCCTTTTTTGCCGTGCGACGTCGTACAAAAAATTATGAAATTAGCCGAGTCAGAGGCTGATAACTTTCAACATGTAAAAAAAGTGTTGATGAATAGATTCAGATTGAGTGCGCGTGCGCTAAGAACGAAATTTGAATCGCACAACAAAAAAAGTGAAGAATTATGGGTTGATTTAGTTCACGATTTGAGAGGGTACCTAGATAACTGGCTTGAGATTTTAGAAATTAAAAATTTAGAGTCATTAAAGGAATTGATGCTCACGGAGCAGTTAAAGAAAAGGGTACCATGCGAAATCAAACAACATTTTGTAGATGTGTGGGAAGAAATCAACAAAGCTTCGGATTTGGCGGAGAAGTGCGACAAGTATGACGCGGTTAGAAAGGAGAATGGGAAAAGAGAATATAAGCCGTTTCAGCGTTTTACGAAGGGTAGAAATTCATTTGGGAAAGACGGTCAGAAATTCGGGTCAGGTAAGCATGACGGTGGGAGTAATCCGAAAGCTGAGTCAGCTAAGGGCGACAAAAAAGACTCAGGAAAATTAAAAGGGGATAAAATCGAATCTAAAGATCGTGATTTTGATAGAAATAGTAAAATTGTGTGCTATTTGTGCTCGGAAAGGGGCCATATTCGACCTAACTGCCCACAAAACCCTAATCGCAGAAGAAATCCGATCAATAACTTAAGTGCGGGCGAAATTTTAGGTGTTGGTTTTGAGCCTTATATAGGTAAATTAGAAATAAATGGACAAGAGCGCGAATTCTTGAGAGATAGTGGCTCAAACATTGACGTGTGCGAAAGGAATATGATTTCTGTTGAGGATTTACTGCCGGAACAGGTATGGATTAAGCAACCGTTTGACGAAACGTGTAGGTGTTTACCTTTGGCGAAAATCGTTTTAAAAGGAGAATTCGGAGAGGTCATTACAAAAGCGGCTGTAAAACCGGCTAATTTGAGTCAGGGAATATATCTTCTAGGCAATAAAACCGCAGAGTTAATTGAGTCCAATAAAAAAATTGTTTATCCAATTAATGCGATAACGCGAAGTCAGAAACGTGAGCAAGAAAGGATTAAGAGTGCGCAGTCCGAAATAAATAATGAAAAGCCAACTCAGAGAAAAATTCAGAATTTTGAGGAGGAACCGGGTTTGATAAGCGAGTCGTTAGAGGAGACTAGTGCAGAAAATAAAGTTGTTCTTCCTGTGTTAAAAGAAACAGACAGGTGTCCATTAATCGGGGTTTCAGCTGAAGAGTTTCAAAAAGAGCAAACTGCGTGTGACACGTTGAAAAATTGTTGGGAAAAAGCTAGGAATGAAGCGGGAAAGGAATTTAAGATAAAAAATGAGCGGTTAATTCGAATATCGGATTCTAAGCGTAACCAAAACAGGATGCAGTTGTGCGTACCAAAGAAATTTAGGGCAGCGATTCTAAACCTGTGTCATGATTCTGTGTCAGGGCATTTAGGCTCGCGTAAAACTAAGCAGAGGGTGTTGACTAATTTCTTTTGGCCAAATTGCTATCAGGAAATCGAAGAGTATGTCAAAACTTGTGAAATTTGTCAAAAAGTAGGACAAAAAGGGGATAAGAAGAAAGCTCCGTTGAGATTAGTACCGATTATTTCTGAACCGTTCAGACGTCTGTCGATTGACGCTATAGGTCCGCTTGTAACGAGTAACAAAAATAATCGTTTTGCGATAACGGCTGTCTGCGTCGCTTCAAAATTCCCGGATGCTATTCCTGTGGAAAACCTAACTTCGAGGTCAGTGATCAATGCATTGATGCAAATTTTCGCGAAGACCGGATTTCCTAGAGAGTTAGTCTGCGATCAAGGTGCTTATTTCACGAGTGACTTATCGACAGCGTTTTTTGAGAAGTATGATATCAAAATCAATCATTCTTCGGTCTGTCATCCGCAATCTAATCAGGTGGAAAGAATGCATTCCACTCTTAAGAGAATTCTCAAAGCATTATGTCTCGAAACGAAAAGCGATTGGGAAGAAAATCTGCCTATGGCTCTTTTCGCGTTGAGGACGGTGCCGCATGAGAGCACGGGATTTTCTCCTTCAGAGCTTATTTTTGGGAAGAATTTGAGGATGCCTCATACCATTGTTTACGAAAATTGGATGCAGGAAGAGGAAATTAATCAAAATGTAGTAGAGTATATTTTGGATTTAAATGAGCGCTTAAAAAGATGTCAAGATTTGGCAGGGGAGCGCATGACAGAATGTCAACAAAAAAGAAAATTATGGTACGACCAAAATGCAGTGTCCCGAAAATTTAAGGTGGGAGACTCGGTGTTGGTTTTGGCTACTGCAAAACCACATAAAATGGCAGTACAGTGGCTAGGTCCAGGTGTAGTTACGGGGGTAATATCCGATACGAACTATACGGTAGATCTTCCGGGAAGGAGATGTAAGGACACGATTTTCCACGTGAATTTAATGAAAACCTATCATAAACGCCCAGAGCATGTCAACTTAATTTTGGAAGACGAAGAGGGTGGCGAGGAAATTGAGGAGGATGCATTTATCCCGTATCCGATTTCGGACCCTAATCATTTCGACTTGACAGACTTAATTAAGGGGAGTAATTTGGGTAATAAGGTTTCGGAAGGGAATTTGGCAACTTTACAAAATGTCCTAGTAAAGCATAAAACGGTGTTTTCTAACGACCCTGGTACGACCCATAAGGTAGAGATGGATATCATTTTGACAGATGATAAGCCGATTCGTGCAAAACCCTATCGCATGTCTCCGCGGCAGTTAGAAATTATGCGGAAGGAGATTTCCAGGCTGTGAGAGTTAGGGGTGATTGAGGTGGGTCAGTCAGATTACGCATCGCCTATGATTCTTGTAGAGAGTCCGGGGAAAGACCCTAGGCCGTGTGTCGATTATAGGGCCCTCAATGCCAAAACCCAAGTGCAATTTTTCCCGTTACCGAATATTGAGGAGGTAGTTGAGGAAGTGAGCACTGCAAAATATATCTCAGTAATGGATCTGACGAAGGGGTATTTCCAAATCCCGTTAACGAAACGTGCACAAAGGTATGCGGCGTTTGTAACCCCTTTCGGTGAGTTTATTCCAAAAAAAATGATGTTTGGCTTAGTGAATGCTCCATTTTATTTTTGTAAATTAATTAGTGAGGTGCTAGAGGATTTAGTGAGTTTTGTGAGACCATATGTGGATGATCTGGCTGTGTTTTCATCCAGTTGGGAGCTCCATATCCGGCATCTGGACATTGTGTTACAACGTTTGGAGGAGGCAAATCTAAAAGTGAAACCGGCAAAGTGTTTATTCGCCCAGGACCATGTAAATTTTTAGGGCACGAAGTGGGGTCAGGGAAGAGGTCGCCGAGTGACGCGAAAATCCAAACTATCCAAGAATTTCCCATTCCAAAGACAAAGACGCATGTAAGGTCATTTTTAAGTCTGACCGGATTTTACCATAAATATATAAAGGATTATGCGACAAAAGCTGCGCCTTTGACGGATTTGTTAAAAGGGAAAAATAAGAGGGAAAAAATTGAGTGGAGTCAGGAATGTGATCAGGCATTTAAGGTACTAAAATTAGATCTGACTAAGGGACCGGTACTCTATGCTGCGGATTTTTCAAAAGACTTCATTGTTCAGACTGATGCAAGTCTTGTAGGGGCGGGTGTGGTCCTAGCTCAAAATTTCGGGAATAACGAGGAACACCCAATTGTTTATTTGAGCAAAAAATTCTCCAAGGCGGAGCGTAATTATAGTACAAATTGAACGCGAATTAGCGGCAGTCATTTTTGGGGTGAAAAAACTAAATCATTATTTAGATGGACAAAAATTCGTTCTTCAAACCGATCATAACCCTTTAGTTTATCTTTAAAAAATGATGGGCACAAATTCACGTTTGACGAGATGGGCCTTATGTTTACAACAATACAACTTCACAGTCGAGCATAAGAGCAGAAAAAAGCATTTGAATGCAGATGCGTTAAGTCGCATGCACGAAGAATTAAAAAAAAAAAAAAAAAAAAAAAAAAAAATGCCTTGGTTTTAGGTAGTGTTTTTGGACTGTTTGTAAATATTTATTTTTTTTTCTTTCATTTGTATTCCAAAAAAAAAAAAAAAGGCTTGAATGTATTGATTATGAATTATTTTTCTTTCTTTTTCATGAAATTTTATTGTGTAATTGTGAAATTTCAGTGTTTGACTTGTAATATTTTGTTAGGGGTAGAACCTTTGATTGTCATCACGAAATTGCATGTGAATGTTTAATTGTTTTTTTTTATATAATGTGAAATGAGACCTTGGGATCTAGTAATTATGCAAGGTGTAAGACTAGAAAATTTATTTTTAAGGTGTTTTTAGTTCTATAAAAGTTCAGGGGGTTGTTTCGAAAAATTTTTTTGGGGGGGATAGCTCAACTCTCTGATGTTGCATGTTTGATAATGGGAGGAGGCACCTGAGTCTTCTGGAGCCCATTTTACATCCTGAAGGCCGTAAAATGGTCTTTTAGGAGGGAGGAAGCTGTGCTGGAGTGAAGGTTACAAACATTCCAAGAGGTCAGGGGTCGTGTGACCAGACAGAACGGAGCCATGAGAAGCCGTCTGAGCGACAGATGCTTTGTGTGAAAAAATTTTATATTTCTATGGAAGCGGTGACATCAATAGTTTCCGATTTCACGCATGGCCTTTTGTTGCTACCGACCTTTCTCCGAGTTTCGGGTAGACCAAGATTGGACGAAAATGATGTCACGGGTAGAGTGATATCACGATCAGCGAATCAGTGCTTCGTGTGGGGTATTTCCCTCCCCCTCCGAAGGTGTGCTCGGAAGGAAGAGACTCAAAAAAAAAATAGAGAGACTTGGTGCTAAAAATGTGTACCATGTTTTTGAAGTATGCTCGGAGGCGAGCATTTTGTAATAATTTTTAATTTATTTGAATTTCAATTTTTTTGTTAAGTTTTGAATAAAAATAGCAAAAATCATCCCTGGACTCATGCTTGCGTATTCCGTTTTTCGAAGGTGTACTCCCAGAAATCACCACACCACTTCCTGTGGTCTCCCGAACTGGCCGTGTGGTGAAACCCCCTCAACGACTTCAACTTGGATTGTTGAGTTCCTCCGATTAGTCGCAACTCAAGGTGGGAGGATGTCGGGAATTCCCGCTCATTCTTCTGCTTTGAGAACAAAATGACTTTCCAGACAGACGGGCGCCTCTTTTAGGAGAAAGGTGCTTTTTTGGAATCAGAAGCAGAACAGAAAGGAACTTGAATGGAGATGGGGCTACGTTAAGAGCGTTGTGTTTACAGACGCCCTCCCCGGTCCTAAAACAGAACAGAACTTTAAGAATTAAATTAATATTTAAGAACTAATGACAATCTAAGAACGTTAATATTAAGATTTAATTTAATATTTAATTGTAAATACTGTAGATAGTTTTTGTTTATGTTTTCATTTTACATGTATGCTAACAAAGCATTAAAATTATGTTTTCTCATCTAAGAAGTGCTACGTTCATCGAGTTTAGTTTCTTTAATGGATCAATAATTGCCCCATCCACATCCGGACTTTTGGATTAGAAGTTTTCAGGTGAGACCCATCCATATTTTATTATTTAAGAAGTGAATATTATTTAAAAGAATAAATATTTTATTAGAAAATTTAAGTAGTAACTGTAAGAAAAGAGTTAAGATTTGAAATATGCTGTATCGGGTCAGTAAGAAGAATAAGTTTTAGATCAGAAATCTGGTACAGCCATAGTGATTGATCATACATTATCATTTATTTTGGTAAATCTATAAATTTTCATATTTGTAATATTATATATATATATATATAATTAAAATATTTTAATAGCTTATTATTATTATATATATAGGGAGTTTCAAAACCCAACAAAACTTTTAAGGGAAGTAGGTCACATCATAAGGATTGAAAATTGCATAGGGACTCATGGGCGTAAATGTCATTTTAAACCTTTAATTACTTCAGGGGCAAGATAATTTTGTTCATTTAAAATCAAAAGCCACCAGAGGATAATTAGTTAACTGATGAACTCCTTCATTCCTCATATATATATATATATATATATATATATATATTTCTTAACTTATAGAAAATATTGCCTACATTTATGATTACTCTCAAGCTACATTAACTACTTATCTGGTAAATATATTATTACATAATCTTATTTTTAATGGACATTATTGAACTTGGAAATTCTTTTTGTGTAATTTGTATCCGGGCTCATGTATTTTATTGATATTTCTTACTAGGACTATGCTCTTGATAACGTTAGGAAACCGGCATGCTTTCATTCATTTCCATTTATCTTGATTTATATAATTTTTAATCCGAGGTATAGTAGCTTTGAGATTGATCATACATTATCGTTTATTTTGGTAATTCTATAAATTTTCATATTTTTAATAATATATATGTATATATAATTAAAATATTTTAATAACGTTTTATTATATATATATATATATATATATATATATACGATGTTTCAAAACCCGAGGTAGGTCACATCATAAGGATAGACAATTGCATAGGAACTCATGGCCGTAAATGTCATTTTAAACCTTTAACTACTTCAGGGCGAAGATTATTTTGTTCATTTAAAATCAAAAGCCACCAGAGGATAATTAGTTAACTGATGAACTCCTTCATTCCTCATATATATATATATATATAAATTTCTTATCTTATAGAAAATATTGCCTACTTTTATGATTATTCTCAAGCTACATTAACTACTTATCTGGTAAATATATTATTACATGATCTTATTTCTAATGAACATTATTGAACTTGGAAATTCTTTTTGTATAATTTGTTACTGGGCTCATGTATTTTATTGATATTTCTTACTAGGACTATGCCCTTGATAACATTAGGAAATCGGCATGCTTTCATTCATATCCATTTATCTTGATTTATATGATTTTTAATCAGATATAGAGTAGCTTTGTGATTGATCATACGTTATCGTTTATTTTGGTAAATCTATAAATTTTCATATTTGTAATATTATATATATATATATATATATATATATAATTAAAATATTTTAATAACTTTTTATTATATTTATATAGGGTGTTTCAAAACCCAACAAAACTTTTAAGGGAAGTAGGTCACATCATAAGGATTGAAAATTGCTTAGGGACTCATGGCCGAAAATGTCATTTTAAACCTTTAATTACTTCAGGGGCAAGATAATTTTGTTCATTTAAAATGAAAAGCCACCAGAGGATAATTAGTTAACTGATGAACTCCTTCATTCCTCATATATATATATATATATATTTCTTAACTTATAGAAAATATTGCCTACTTTTATGATTATTCTCAAGCTACATTAACTACTTATCTGGTAAATACATTATTACATGATCTTATTTCTGATGGACATTATTGAACTTGGAAATACTTTTTGTGTAATTTGTATCTGGGCTCATGTATTTTATTGATATTTCTTACTAGGACTATGCTCTTGATAACGTTAGGAAACCGGCATGCTTTCATTCATTTCCATTTATCTTGATTTATATAATTTTTAATCCGAGATATAGTAGCTTTGTGATTGATCATACATTATCGTTTATTTTGGTAAATCTATAAATTTTCATATTTGTAATATTATATATATATATATATAATTAAAATATTTTAATAGCCTTTTATTATATATATATATATATATATATATATATATATATATATATATATATATATATATATGGTGTTTCAAAACCCAACGAAACTTTTAGGGGAGGTAGGTCACATCATTAGGATTGACAATTGCATAGGAACTCATGGCCGTAAATGTCATTTTAAACCTTTAATTTCTTAAGGGGCAAGATAATTTTGTTCATTTAAAATCAAAAGCCACCAGAAGATAATTAGTTAACTAATGAACTCCTTCATTCCTCATATATATATATATATATATATATATATATTTCTTAACTTATAGAAAATATTGCCTACTTTTATGATTATTCTCAAGCTACATTAACTACTTATCTGGTAAATATATTATTTCATGATCTTATTTCTAATGGACATTATTGAACTTGGAAATTCTTTTTGTGTAATTTGTATGTGGGAGTAGGGTACGGATGAGAGTTCTAGGCCATGTGGGGGGGTGCACAAGCCGTGCGGGTGTCACACCACCCCCTGAGGGCCTAGATGATTTGGTATCGTCCTTGACACCCCCCCTCTGACAGTATCGTAAAAGATGAGGAGGGTATTAATGAGGAAATTTAATTAAAAAAATTAATTAGTGATTTTTGTAAAAGGTGACGATGGTTTTAAAGAAATGATTGCGGTAGAATGAAAAAAGCATGATATTGTTTGTGAGTCATTAGGAAATTAATTAGGAAATTAATTAAGAAATTAAGAAATTGGGAAATAAATAAGGAATCGATAAAATATATGAATTTAAGAATGTTGATGTGAATATACTATGAAAGAAATAGAGAGATCTGACTGGGGTTCGAACCCGGCACCTTGCAGTAAAAATATTTCCATAAGACAGTAGTTTGCGAACGTTAAACCACTGACCTATAGAAATATGACCTGATGACTCTATTTTAGATATAAATATGGATTTTTTGATTGAATATCATTTAGTGTTCGTCATGTTACCGTCCCGAGAGGAAGGGATTTTCGTGTTCTGCATTTATTTTGTGATGTGCGTCGTCTTTTCGATTCTTTATATTTTTTCTGAAGGTGGAAAGTTTAACGTTGATTTTATTTTAAATTTAAACGATACGGGAAATTTATCCTTTTCAATGTAATGCCTTCACATGCGTGCTGCCATGGACGAAACTTATCGAGATCCGAAAGCGGTTGCAAGTTTTGGAGGAGTAGATGCCTTACACCGTGCAGTCCGCGGCAAGTTATCAAAGAAAAATATTCGAGAATGGTTACAAGGAATAGATGCATATTCACTTCACAAACCGATTCGAAAAAAATTCCCCACGAACCGTGTCATAGTATCCAGAATTGATCAACAGTGGCAAGCAGATTTAGCCGATCTGACGTCTCTTCAAAAGTTTAACGATGGATTTCGCTACATTTTAACTTGTATTGACATCCTCTCAAAACGAGCGTGGGCGGTTCCTCTGAAATCTAAAAAAGGTGAAGAGATTGTGAAAGCTTTTAAAAAAAATTTCTCTGAACGAAAACCCATCTGTTTGAATACGGATGCAGGAAGGGAATTTTTGAATAACAAGTTTCAAAAATTTCTCAAAGAGGAAGGCGTGAAAATTTTCAGAACTTTTAACAACACGAAAGCGTCCGTAGTAGAACGATTTAACCGTACTTTAAAAACTAAAATGTGGAAATATTTTACCAGTCGTCGTACTTACCGCTACATAGACGTGTTAGATCAATTACTTTATAGTTATAACCATACTTATCATTCGAGTATTAAAAGAGCGCCCGCCGAAGTAACTCCGGAAAATGAAAGCGACGTGTGGTTTACTCTGTACGGGGATATGGGGGATGAAAAGAGAAAGTCTTGTGTGTTCAAACCGGGGGACACGGTTCGCGTATCCAAACAAAAATTAACTTTTGAAAAAGGATACGAAACTAATTGGACGGAAGAACTATTCGTCGTGATCGAGTGCGTACCACGGGAACCACCCGTCTACCGAATCAAGGATTTGATGAACGAACCTATTTCAGGGACATTTAACGCACAAGAACTTCAAAAAGTTCAACCTAAAGAGAACTTCTCTATCGAAAAAATCTTAAAAAAGCGAATGAGAAAAGGGCAGTTAGAGTATAAAGTGAAATATAAAGGTTATCCTTCTAAATTCGACCAATGGATACTGGCTTCTAATTTATTTCATTTATAAATTGAACCGGCATGTCTTTTGAGAATCATTCGTCAACATGTCTTTCTACGTGACGCTACCTTCGGACAGTTCTTTGAAATTTTACCCTGAAAATAAAATTTCACATTTTATTACGAGATTACCTTCCCCTCTTGATCTGAAAGGTGAGTGGGAGGTCGGACTTGTGGAATTGATTTATCCACATATACGGAGTAATATATTTGACGGAGGAAATGAATACGAATATGATGCAGGTATTGGGGCGATGAAAAGAACTAAAATCCCCTTCGGATTTTTTGAAAGCCCTTCAGACATTATAAAATGGATGAACTATCAAGACTTCAACGGTTTAATTCAGATAACCTACAACAAACATACTAGAAAAGTGAAAATTGGATTAAAACCAACAGCTAGAATAAAGTTATTACCAGGACTCGCCGAAACTTTAGGTTTTTATCCGACCGATTTGGTTAACAATGAGGACCCTATACGCGATAGTCCTTTTAAATACTTTGAAGGGGATAAAGAAGCTGACCCGAATTTTGATTTAAAATTACTTTACATATATTCGGATATAGCAGAACCTCAGATCGTTGGTCATATAGTATCCCCTTTGCTTAGAGTAATTACTGTGAAAGGTAAAGATGGTGATATGATTCACGAAATGTTTGACAGACCACATTATGTCCCTCTTTCAAGGAAAAACTTTCAAACAATTGAAACTGTTATAAGGACACACACAGGACGATTGGTGTCATTCGAGCGTGGCCAGTTGATCGTGAAACTTCATTTTAGACAAAAGTACCTCTCATAATGTTTGTTCCTTAGAAGTGTTGCGCGAAATCTTTTGAAGATTATTACATTCACCAGTCAGGTAGTGGTTTGAACTACTACCAAGATTCTACATTACAAAAAGGATATGGATTAAGTGGACTGTTTCGATCTCTTTTTCGAGCTGCAGTACCCCTTTTTAAATCAGGTGCGAAAGCTGTTGATAAACAATTGTTTCATACGGGTGTAGATGTGTTGAACGACCTGTCACGAGGTGAAGATATAAAAAATGTTGCTAAGCGTCGGTTGAAAGAAGCTGGAAAAAATTTTAACTGACAAAGCTGCTACAAAAATGAAAACAATGATTGGTGCAGGACAACGCTATAAAAAGAGAAAGCGATCTAACAAAACCATCATTCGTCCCAAAGTGAAGAGAGCGAAGACACACGATATTTTTGCTTAATCATGTCGGGTCTCATTCATAAAGATTCCCCTGCCTGTGTCAAATCTGAACTGGACTTGTTTTTGATACCACCTACACAGACGGCTATTGAAAAAGGACATTTCGTCGAATTTCATCCTCTGGCGAATATTCGCGATGGGGGACCTGTGGAATTTAACATCACGGGTAATGGTGAAGAATACATAGATTTATCCTCCTCGTACATGTACCTAAAAGTGAAAATTGTGAATGCTGACGGAACTGCTCTGGCTGATAAAGAACCTGTTGCACCTGTTAATTTATTTTTTCATGCATTGTTTTCCCAAATCGACGTGAGTCTGAACGAAAGATTAATATCCTCTTCGAGTAACACTTATCCATACCGTGCCTACATTGAAACTCTGTTGAATTTCGGTGAAGATGCTAAAAAAAGTTTACTAACCTGTGAATGTTTTTACAAAGATGAAAATTTAACTGTATCCGATCCCACACAAGCTACTCCCCAAAACCCTGGATTGTTAAAAAGACATGAACTCACCAAGACGAGTAAAATTTTAGATATGATCGGACCTTTACACTGTGACATTTTTCAACAGAATCGACTTTTACTGAATATGGTGGATTTGAAAATTAAAATAATTCGAAGCACTCCCCAGTTTTGTTTAATGGCAAAGCAAGTGGCTGGGCAGGAAAAGAAATATAACGTCGTGTTAGAACATGCCTCGCTGTTTATTCGCAAAGTGAAAGTGAACCCCGGAGTTTTATTAGGACATGCTAAAGCTTTAGAAAAAAATTCTGCAAAATACCCCATCGATCGAGTTTTATGCAAGACTTATACAATACCTGCTGGAAGTATGTCTTTTATGCAAGATAATGTTCTTTTGGGTGCTATGCCAAAACGTGTCATAATTGGATTGTTAGATAATGCCGCTATGAGTGGTAAATATGAATTAAACCCTTTTTACTTTCATCACTACAATGTTAATTTTTTAAGTGTGTATATGGACGGTCAACCTGTTCCTAGCAAACCTTTGGAATTGAATTTCCAGGATAAAAACTATATAAGAGCTTATCATCGATTATTCTCTGGTTTCAATCGTGATGCTGGAAATTATATTTCACGAGAAGATTTCGTGAATGGTCATACTTTGTATGCTTTCGATCTAAGTCCTGATTTGTGTGACGGTCCCCATCTCAACTTACGACAAAGAGGAAATTTTAGAATTGAGATTAAATTCTCCACGGCTTTACAATCCACCATTTCTGTGTTTGTGTATGCAGAATTTGAAAACATTATTGAAATTACCAAGTCCCGACACGTTTTATGTGACTTTGCCAATTAATGAAAATGGATTCTCTGCAAATCAAGAATATTTTATCCAGTGATACAATTAAGAAAAAATATTTTTTAGATGTTTTTCCAAGTGATCATCTACCCGAGGTGGTCGTGCGTTATCCAGCTTGCCTCGTATGTAACACAGATGACTCGTCTGAACCCGGAACCCACTGGTTAGCCTTTTTCATGCAATCTGATGATGAAGTGGAATTCTTTGATTCGTATGGAAACGACCCTAGTTATTTTAAAGGACCTATCTTGAACTTTGCATCCTGATTTTCGCATGTGAACTATAATCCTCTGATGCTTCAGAGTGCTATAACTGCCGTTTGTGGCCAATTTTGTGTTTATTATTTATATTGCAGATGTAGGGGAAAAACCCTGAAAGAATTTTTGTCTATGTTTGTAACCAAGAATATCTGTAACGACCATCGAGTCTATAATTTTGTTGCCAAAAGATTTCGTGTGTATGCTAATTTTTATCAATAAACACTTATTTAAACTGTGTACATTTTGTGTCTGTGTTCATTTATCATGGAGTTTCTACGTCTACAACATCCTTGCACTATGATTCTTGCCGGTCCTACAGGATGTGGCAAGTCTTTTTTTATGAGAGATTTGTTACATTTTAAAGAACAAATGTTTCATCCTACCATTGAGAAAGTGGTTTGGTTTTATGGTATTTATCAAACTTTATACGATAAAATACCCGATGTTACTTTTGTAGAAGGTTTCCCATCGAATTATAAAGATTATTTGAATGGTAATACTTTGTTTGTGATAGATGATTTAATGACCGAATGCAGTAACGATAAACATTTGACTTCGTTATTCACGAAAGGTAGTCACCATTTAAATCTAAGTGTTGTTTTTTTAACCCAAAATTTTTTTCAAAAAGGAAGTGAAATTAGAACAGTGTCTTTAAATGCTCAGTACATTTTCCTGTTTAAAAATCTTCGTGACATGAGTCAAATTATGCATTTGGGTAGGCAGTTGTATCCCAAAAAATCAAAATTTTTTCAAGAAGTGTACGAAGATGCTGCAAAGAAACCCTTTTCATACTTGTTTATCGATTTGAAAAATGAAACGAATGAAGATATGAGATTGCGAACTCAAATTCTACCCAATCAAATTCAGTTTTTATACAAGTATAAATAAAGTATTAGTGTATGTGAAGAGTCAGTTGCTAACATGACTTTGTCAAGACAACAGCTTAGCGATTTGGAATTGATTCGCTCTTGCCCCAAGACATTACGTAAGCATTTTCTTAAAAAATTACCTAGTCGTACTGTTAAAGCTATCTGCGAGTGTACGTTGAATGTTTTAAAAGGAAACGTGCCTCTTTCTACTACTCAGAAGCGATCGTTGGCGAAATATAAATCGACTCTTAGAAAAATTGGAACAAAAAAGGATCCTTATTCACTAAAAAGAAACTGATTGTTCAACAAGGTGGATTTTTAAACGTTTTAATTTCCGCTGCCATATCAGCCATCAGCACACTCTTCCATGGAATTCGCTAAAAAATTTGCTTTGGTGCCTGAAGAGGCATTGAACAAACACACACCTTCTCAAAAACAGTTAAGTGAATTGGATAAAGCTTTGCTAAAAATATTAAACAGTTCCTCACCCGATTATGAAAAAGTGCAACGCTATTATGAATTATTGCAAAGAAAAATGAATTTACAAGAAAACAATCTACCGTGGATTCAACATTCTGATGAAGAAGTTGAGCAACAGCCCGCAAAACCCGAACAAGATTCTGTGAAACAAGATTCTGCGAAACAAGAACCCTCACCAACACAAGAGACTGTGAATCCTGAACATATCAAACAAGAAATTGACTATCACCAACTTCCTTTAACTTTAGTACCTACCAGAATGAAAAAACAAGCTTTGAAATTACTCGAATTTCTTAAGACAAGTCCTCACAAACTAGAGTGGAATGAAAAAGGAATAGTGTCTTTTAAAAATTAAAAAATACAGAACTCTAACATTGCGGACTTTTTTCATTTAATTTTTTCTTCAAACAAAAAAGTACCTATTAATGCACAGGGTGAATTGTTACAAGTTCTTAAAGAAATGCACGTACCTCCAAGTTTCATTAAAAATAAAAATTTGTTATCACGTCCTATGTCAACACCTAAATTTCGAAAACAATCCCATGTAAACCCATTTTGGATTAGTCTTAAATAAAAATTATTTTTTATATTATTTTCTGTCTCCTCATTCTTTCATTAAAATATGTACACACGTGCAAGTTTGGACAAGACCCGGGAGGGATCAGGTGGAGGGGAAGAAGACATTCCTTGAATAGCTTTAGGGTATGTGGTAACGATTGGTTTCCCACGGTTGACCTCACAGGTTGGTTGGGAGGCGCCAGGTGCAGGTAGATGACATTCCTTTAACAGCCTTAAGGTGTGTGGCAACTATTGATTTACCACGGTCGACGTCACAGGTTGGTCATTGGTTATTTTTTATCAATTGTGAGCGTGGGTTTGACGTCACGCGTTGAGGGGGCTAGCATTCATTCTGCCTCCTGTTCCCGCTTTTGCAAGTTGTATTTTTTTCATCGTGCTAAACTTTGTTTCAAAATGAGTATCCACTTTTATGAAAATGGTCTTAATGTTAGTTATTATCCTAACTTTATCGAGAAGGAAAAAGCTGATGCCTATTTTAACAAGTTGAAAACTTTACCGTTTTACACTCCCACCTTCAACATTTGGGGAAAAGATGTTATGCCGAAACGACGAGTGTTAGCATTTGGCGATGACGGTCTGGTCTATGCATTCAGCGGTACTCAAATTGCTTCCCAACCTTGGACTCCAATCATGATGGAACTGAAAAAATATCGTCGAAAAGCATGTTGGATGTGCCTACAACTATGTTTTATTAAATTTGTATGCCAATGGACAAAGTTACATTTCCCAACATAAAGATAACGAATTCAGTCTGGATGATACTTTCCCTATCGCAGTGCTCAGTTTTGGTGCACAAAGGAAAATTGAATTTAAAAAGCCAAACACGCCTTCTACAGTTATTGAATTAGACAATGGTTCTTTATACACTATGGCTAAACCTACGAATGAACTTTTCACTCACGGTATTGCTGTAGATCCTTCGATAAAGAATGCAAGAATAAGTCTAACTTTTCGTCATATTATTAGCGTTTCCCGACCTTTGAAAAGACCTAGATTGGACTTAGAACAATCGTCTCCTGATAATGGTGGACAGTCTTCCAGTGAAAAAAACGAACAATCCTCTCATAACGATAACCTGTTACCTACAAAATGTATTGACGAACTATCTTGTGTTAAAAATGAACTCTCTAACGGCAATGAACTGTCTTGGGAAATTCCAAATAATGACTTGTTGGATAATTTTTTTCAACATTTGCAGAAATCAAATCCTATTCTAGGAGAATGGGATTTAAATTGGTGTACACTCTTGCAAATCATTTTGGAAAATGAGAAAAATTTAAGAGTACACATTCGTAATTTTACAGAAAATAGTGCTGGTGATCGCTTTCCTACAAAATCGGGTGTTATATTATCACCGATGACGTGGTTGGATTTCCAAAAAAATATATCATCATTTCGATTCAATTCTGTGAAAGGTAGTTTTTTATCAAACAATCAACTGTTAATGGCATTTGTGAATGAAGATATGTGCCTCATACAACAAATGTTTTACACAAAGAATGCAGGTTTTTATCTAAAACCGAATGGTATAAAATTGGTCAAAGACCAAATCAACAGATTGGTCGAATTGAAAAGTAAAATTTCTTACTGTTTAATGGAATCTGTTCTCGTGAAACAAATTCCAACTTTGATTTCAAACAAGGTTGTTGAATGTGAAAATCATATGAATTTCGATGAAGCACAAAACCATTATTTGGTATCTATCTTTAACGAGGTTCAAACAAATATTAATACATTTTTCGAATGTAACGGGTGTGAATTGTATATAGATTGTCAATCAGATCATGAATGTATAATACTTATGTATAATACTTATATCAAATGTATAATACTTATAACAAATTTATCAGATCTCAAGAAACTGTTTTGTTACATTTGAACACTTTTAAAATTGTTCAACACATTATTTCAAAACAATGTTTATGTCATTATAATGTATCTTTCTTCGATAACTTGACAATGCAATTTTTCGAAACTTATTTTGAGAAATATTTTTCAAATAATGTGTAAATGAATTGAATAAATCACTTTTTTGTTTCAATATAAAATCTGTCTCTGTTTTATTTCAAATTTATTATTTTTGAATGAATGTATGTTTTTATTTTCTAGGTGAAAAAAGAATTAAAAACTTACTTAAGAATTAAAAATTATTTGTAAGAAAAAAACTTATTTTAGGAAGAAAAAATTATTTGTAAGAAAAAAACTTACTTAAGAAATAAAAATTATCTTAGAAAGAAAAAAAAAACTTACTTAAGAAATAAAAATTATCTGTAAGAAAAAAAAGTAATTTATTTGAAAAACAATTAAAAATTATTTGTAAGAAAAAATAATTAAGAATGTATTAATTTATGAAAAATAATTCATTTTTAATAAATGGGAATTAATAATTGTTCAATGAGAAATCTTTTTCTGTAAAGTGAAAGATTTTCAAAAGTATTTCTACTCTTCGCTGAAAAAATCTTAGCCGTATCAAATTTTGCAGTTTTGATCGAAGTCACGTCTTCAGAAAAAACTGACCATTCGTAAAAATTTTATGATGCTGGGGACAACATTCCAACTACTGCACCCTCTTACACTCTCTGCTGAGAGGATGTATGAGGGGATCATCCCCATCCCCCCCTGACCTACGGAAGTGGGTGAGATATGAAACCTCTTTCACCCCTCCCCATCCATCTGAGAGGAGATGCAGATGATTCTTCATTCAGTAATCTGAATTCTAACTGCAAACATCTCTCTCTTTCTCTCTGACTTTGCGTTTTTTCATCTTAAATTATTTGCGATGAAGTTTAAATTTGATGAAAATTTGCCAGCAATTTCCAACGTAAGTAATTAAAACAATAATTAATATTTCAAAATGTTTAGATTATTTTGAAAAAAATGTTTAAAAAAATACAAAAAATCTTTTTCTCTCTTTTTTCAGTTCGGAGTTAGTCAAGAAATCATTATGGGAGAAGTATTAGAATCAAATTTTATTGACTCGACATCACCGGTCAATTTTTCAGATAGTGATATGGAGGTAAATATAATTTCTTTAAAAAACTTGTAGAATGTTTCAAAATATATTTTACACTTAAAATATTCGTTTTTTCAGATTGAATCAACCGTTCAGTCTACCATTCATCCACCCCCTGGCTTCGAAGGCGTAGATCCTGTGCGTCGTTCGAACCCGGTGCCTGCTAACCGCCTGCTCCCTCGAAAACCAGTAAGGAAAATGTATTTTTTCTCTTTCAAAGACAATTTCAACATACGATTTGAACTTAAATATTTTTCTCCTTTTACAGATTTTTAATCAGGTACCTTCAGCCAACTGCGAGCCTGGAACATCACGCATGAGTGTCCCACCTGCAGAGGCAACACTACACTGTGCAGTTTGTGGAGATGCCTATTACAATTCAAGGGAACTTAGAGTTCATTTGAGAACGCACATGGTACGTATTATTTCACTTTTTCTGTTTAACTGTTTGAAAAATATACAATGTTTTAAAAAAATATGTTTTCTTTCTTTTTTTTTTTTTTTTTTGCAGAATGTTGTGCAGACTGGAGGTGGAATAACTACCGAACATTGCGTTAAGGCGGTATCCGTACCTGCATCTCAAATGCCGAGATCTGGTGATAATTCAACTAAGGTATGTTTGTTTCAAAAATTTTTTAGTGTTTAAGTTGGGTTTTCAGAATACATTTCTGTTAAAAAATAAATTATCTTTAAAAATTAAATTCTCTCTTTAAAGTAATTTAAAAAACTTGTTTTGACAAAATAATTAAAAGCTTCTCTTAAAATAAATTTTCACTTAGAATAAATTTAAAAAGTTAGAATTAAATTTCTCTTAAAAAATAAATTTCTCTTAAAAAATAAATTATCATTAAAAGCTTCACTTAGAATAAAATTAAAAAGTTAGAATAAAATCCTCTTTTGAAAAAACTTGTTTAGGCAAAATAATTAAAAATTGTTTTCTTTTCTTTTTTGTTTTTTTTATAGGATCCAAACCAGGCATCTTCTAGAGGTGAGAGTAGCTGCATTGGTGTCCCACCCGTGCCTATCGAGTCATCTTCTGATGAAGAGACTGTTGATGATGAGATGCATGATGATGAGAGGATGGATCTGCCTGATGAGACAGCTGTTGCTCCAAAATCAAAGGTAAAAACTTCTCGTGGCTTTGAGAGTTTCCCTTTTTTCATGACTCGAGGTGGAACAAAGGCGTGAGCTGAATTTCAGACACAAACCGCCCCTCAGTCGCCGCGTTCAATTGCAAACTCTCTCTTTCCTATCCTGAAGAAAAAAAAGTTAGGTTTTCAAAAATTTAAAACTAATTTTCCTCTAAGTTAGAAAAATAAATTCTCTCTAAAAGTAGGTTAGAAAAAAATCTTGTTAGGAGAAAAAAAAAACTAATTTCTCTCTAAGTTAGAAAAATAAATTCTCTCTAAAAGTAGGTTAGAAAAAAAAATATAATTTCAAAAAATTTAAAACTAATTTCTCTCTAAGTTAAAAAAAATAAATTCTCTCTAAAAGTAGGTTAGAAAAAAAAAATTATCGAAGATAAAACCACCTTTAAAAACTTGTTAAGTTTAAAAATAAGAGTTAGTGGAAAAAAATCTTGTTAGGAGAAAAATTGTTAGTATAAAATCTTTAAAAACTTGTTCAGTTTAAAAATAAGAGTTAGTGAGAAAAAAAATCTTGATAGAAAAAAATTGTTTGTATAAAATATTTTAAAAAATTGTTAGGGTTTAAGCACATCTAAAATAGGGTTTTTGTCTATTTCAGACTTGCCCTGTATGCAAGAAGATATTCACCCATACTGGGACTTACAATCGACATGTGAGAGGTCATACCAATGAGAAGGCATTCGAATGCGAAGTTTGTAGTAAAGGTTTCAAGCTCAAACAACATCTTTTGAGACATAAAAAAACGCACGAAAATGAAAAATTTCATTCCTGCGAAGTATGTGATAAAAAATTCTCACGTATGGAGCACCTTATTAGACATCTCAGAATCCATCAACAAGAACAAACTTTCTCATGTGATGAATGCGGTGAAAATTTCAACAGAAAGGATGTCTTGAGAAGACATATGTATATTCATGAAAAACCCCTCTCACACCCCTGTACTAAATGTGAAATGAAATTTACCTCCAAGTTTAATTTGCTTCATCATCAAAGAACTGTTCATTCATCAAAAAAACTTCAATCAAGGAAAAAAAATATTGTTATGAAAACTAATAAACCGAATAAACAAGCACTCAATGTGTTTTCAACCTTTTATTTCCACCCTGATGAGAATTCAGAAAACTATCTTGATATTTTTGCTGAAAGTACACATAATGATATTTGTCAGACTCTACTACATGAAATTAATGAGAAGAAAGGAATTAAATGGTTCGGCGTTCTAAAGGCGGAATTTGAAAAAATTATTGAAGGGGATGTTGTCATCACTGATAGTTTTTATTTTTCAAATTCATGTGTAATAGAATTAAATGAAGAACAATTAAGTGTTCATGTTCATGAAATGTTTGGAAAAATTAAGAAAAAAATTGAGGATTTCACTCATTTAGGTTCTGGGTGGATATTTAAGAGAGTTATACACTTGGAAATAAAATCTGCAAAATTCATTCCTCTTCGAGGTGCAAAATATATACCCATCCCTGCAAAATTAAAATCAAGAAAAGCTATTATTAATATTCAAAATCTTGATGACGAGAAATGTTTAGTATGGTCACTTTTAGCTCATAAATTAAACTTTAATCAACATGCAGAAAGGGTTAATAAATACCATCCTTATGAAAATGAAATAATTTTAAATGATGTGACTTGTCCAGTTCCTCATACTCAAATTTCAAAAATAGAGCTATACAATAATCTAAGAATAAATGTTTTCATATACGATGAAGATAATGAAATCTGCCCTCTTTATATTTCAAACCGTGAAGATGAGAACGTTATAAATTTACTATTATTGGAAGATTTAGAGGGTAACCAACATTATGCATACATAAAGAATTTTTCTCGCTTATTCAGTCATTTATCAAATCATAATGGAGCATCGTTTTATTGCTTCCGCTGTCTACACAGATTTACAAGAGAAGATCTTTTAAAAGATCATCAAAATTATTGTAAAAAACACCCTATTCAAGCTATTAAAATGCCTAATGAAACTAACAAAATTTTATCATTCACTTCAATACACATGCTGCATCCTAAATCCTATGTCATATATGCTGATTTCGAAAGGTCTAATATAAGTCCCCTCTCCACTACAAATCCTAATGATAATAACTCATATACATTAAAAATAGCACAACACATTCCATGTGGATACGCTTATTTAATAGTTGGTCCAGATGGAAATTCTTACAAACCTATCAAAATATTCAGAGGTGAAAATGCAGTGCAACATTTTATAGAATCAATCATTCGAGAAAAAGAAATAATCGCCGAAAAATTAAAGTATATTACACCCATGCAGTTAACATCAGATGAAGAAAAATCTTTTCAAGAAGCTACGAATTGTTGTATTTGCGGGAATACTTTATTAAATAAACGAGTAAGCGATCACGATCATCTCAGTGGAAAATTTAGAGGTGCTGCTCATGTAGGGTGTAATATAAATTTCAAACAACCAAAAAGTATCCCCGTCATTTTTCACAATCTTAAAAACTACGACGCTCATCATATAATGACAGAACTTGGTAAAGTACAAAATCATCGAATTGAAGTTATTCCAAATACGATGGAGAAATATATTTCCTTCCAACTTATAAAAAACACTTGCCCTGTTAAATTAATATTCTTAGACTCATTTCAGTTTTTACCTTCCTCTTTAGAAAAACTAGTTCAAAATTTACAACAAGATGATTTTAAACTTTTAAGACAATTTTTTTTTTATATAAGTTTATTAATAAGAAAGGGTGTTTATCCTTATTCTTATATATCTAATTTTAGTGTATTTGAAGAAAAGCAACTCCCTCCTCCAACAGCATTTCATAATGATTTAACAGATGAAGCTATTTCAATAGAAGATTATAATCACGCTCAAAAAATTTGGAATTTTTTTAAAATGAATAATTTAGGTGACTACCATAATTTATATGTTAAAACAGATGTGTTATTATTGGCAGATGTTTTTGAAAGTTTTCGCAAGCTCTCTCAACGATATTATCAATTAGATCCTACTCATTGTTTCACTGCGCCTGGATTATCATGGCAAGCTTGCTTAAAAATGACAAGTATTCAATTAGAGCTGTTAACTGATATGAACATGCTCCTATTCATAGAAAAGGGTGTGAGAGGGGGTATCTCTCAAATATCACAGAGATATGCAAAATCAAATATTCCCGAGACTGCTGAGTATGATTCATCTTATCCATCTCAGTACATTATGTACTGGGATAGTAACAATTTGTATGGATGGGCTGCTTCCGAACCCCTACCCTATGGTAGCTTCGAGTGGATAGACCCACAGCACTTCAATTCCGAAACCATACTAAATTTACAAGCAGATGTACCAATCGGATTTATTTTCGAGGTGGATTTAGACTACCCTCAACATTTACATGATTTACACAATGAATACCCGTTAGCACCTGAGCATCTTACAATTCGAGAATCTATGCTATCGCAGTATGCTAAAGAGACTTTAAACAATAGAATGTTCACCCCATCTACAAAATTAATCCTCAATCTACTGTCAAAGAAAAACTATGTAGTTCATTATAGAATTTTACAGTTCTATTTACGACAAGGTCTCATCTTAAACAAAGTACATAAAGTTCTTCAATTTAATCAAGCACCCTGGTTGGCACCCTACATTTACTTTAACACTGAAAAACGCAAGCAGTCTAAGTCCACCTTCAAAAAAATTTCTTCAAGTTACTCAATAATGCCGTCTTCGGGAAAACAATAGAAAATCTTCGAAAACGAAGAAAAATTGATTTATGTAACACATCTATAAGAGCAGAGAAAATCATCGCCTCCCCTTACTACAAAAATTTCAGGATATTCGATGAAAATTTAGCAGCAGTGGAGAGGGTGAAGAGTACCATATTGATGAATCGCCCCGTGTATGTTGGTTTCACCATCCTTGAACTTTCCAAACTTCTAATGTACGACTTCCACTACAATTTCACCAAGAAAACATATCAAGATAAAGCCAAGTTACTATTCACAGACACAGACTCACCTACATATCACATCACAACTCCAGACATCTATCAAGACATCAAACATCACCTGCATCTTTTCGACACTTCAGAATATCCCACAGACCATCCACTACATTCTCAACAAAACAAAAAAGTTGTTGGAAAGTTCAAGGATGAACTAAATGGAAAATTCATCTATGAATTCGTAGGATTGAAATCATAGATGTACAGCATAAAGTCTGAAGATGGGGAAAAAAAGACAGCAAAGGGTGTATCATCAATAGCAGTAAAAAAAAAAATCAAGCATGAAAATTACATAGAATGCTTAAAAAACATATCAAGAAATCTAACAGAACATAAAAGAATTGCACAGGAGAATCATAGACTATTTACTATACAAGTTAATAAAATTTCATTATCGTCATTTGATGATAAAAGATATTTATTAGAAGATGGAATACACTCTTTAGCGTACAGACATTATCAGATAACATAGAAATGAAAAATTGTGAAAATGAAAAAAAAAAAAAAAATGTAAAATGAAAAAAATACAGAAAAATTAAAAAAATTGTAAAAAAAAAAAAAAAAAAGATCTGAAAATTGGAATAATGAAAATTAGAAGAAATGATGGCTGAAGATCATAAAAAATTGGGGCGTCGCACAAATGCGGCGGGTGGATGGTGGGACCCCTTCTTAAATAAAATAAAATAAATAAAAAAATAAGAAATCCTCTCTTGAGGATTTCATAGAAAAAGGAACTCTTCAAATGAGTTTCCAAAAATATATGTTTGCACGGTTTAAAAAAGAACTGTGCAGACATATAATAGAAAAAATCACATACACTCACACACATTCATACCTAAAATAGAGCTATCAGGTCATATTTCTATAGGTCAGTGGTTTAACGTTCGAAAACTACTGTTTTAGGGAAATATTTTTGCTGCAAGGTGCCGGGTTCGAACCCCAGTCAGATCTCTCTATTTCTTTCATAGTATATTCACATCAACATTCTTAAATTCATATATTTTATCGATTCCTTATTTATTTCCCAATTTTTTAATTTCTTAATTAATTTCTTAATTAATTTCCTAATGACTCACAAACAATATCATGCTTCTTTCATTCTACCGCAATCATCTCTTTAAAACCATCGTCACCTTTTACAAAAATCACTAATTAATTTTTCAAATTAAATTTCCTCATTAATACCCTCCTCATCTTTTACGATACTGTCAGAGGGGGGGTGTCGAGGACGATACCAACTCATCTAGGCCCTCAGGGGGTGGTGTGACACCCGCACGGCTTGCCGGTGCACCCCCCCCCTACCTGGCCTAGAACTCTCATCCGTACCCTACTACTTCTGGGCTCATGTATTTTATTGATATTTCTTACTAAGACTATGCTCTTGATAACGTTAGGAAACCGGCATGCTTTCATTCATTTCCATTTATCTTGATTTATATAATTTTTAATCCGAGATATAGTAGCTTTGTGATTGATCATACATTATCGTTTATTTTGGTAATTCTATAAATTTTAATATTTGTAATATTATATATATATGTATAATTAAAATATTTTAATAAATTTTTATTATATATATATATATATATAGGGTGTTTCAAAACCCAACGAAACTTTTAGGGGAGGTAGGTCACATCATAAGGATTGACAATTGCATAGGGACTCATGGCCGTAAATGTCATTTTAATCCTTTAATTACTTCAGGGGCAAGATAGTTTTGTTTATTTAAAATCAAAGGCCACCAGAGGATAATTAGTTAACTGATGAACTCCTTCATTCCTCATATATATATATATATATTTCTTAACTTATAGAAAATATTGCCTAATTTTATGATTATTCTCAAGCTACATTAACTACTTATCTGGTAAATATATTATTACATAATCTTATTTATAATGGACATTATTGAACTTGGAAATTTTTTTTGTGTAATTTGTATGTGGGCTCATGTATTTTATTGATATTTCTTACTATGACTATGCCCTCTATAACGTTAGGAAACTGGCATGCCTTCATTCATTTTCATTTATCTTGATTTATATAACTTTTAATCAGATATATAGTAGCTTTGTGATTGATCATAATTAATCGTTTATTTTGTTAATTCTATAAATTTTCATATTTGTATTATTATATCTATATATAATTAAAATATTTTAATAACTATTTAATACATATTTATTTTACATAATAGGGGTTTTAAAACCCAACGAAACTTTTAGGGGAGGCAGGTCACATCATAAGGATTGAAAATTTAAAATCAAAAGCCACCAGAATTTACGAATTATTTTAGAAGTGAAGAAATAAATGATGTTTTTCTAAAAGTTATAAAAATAAAATTTTATAAAAAGTTTTCTCGGGCAAGTTTTTCTTTTAGGAACTACACCGTCTCTGAAAGTGAGTGGAGTATCCAGAGTGGGGGGGAGGCTGTTTGGGCTACAGCTCATCCCGAAATTTTGGTGAAAGTTTTAAAAAATAAAGGTGACTTATTTTGGTAATTAATATATATATATATGTATATATTTTTTTTTTTTCCAAGATACTCTTTATATAGATTTCTTTTTGATATAGATTATTGATATAGATGTTTCTTTTTCCTTTTTCTGTCAATATATCATAAACTAATCTTTTGTCGTTTATACATCAATAGATAGTTAGCACGTGGTTAGTTGAAACACTGTCGTTAGGTTGAACGGCACATTCTTTGTCCCCTTATTTAGCATTTTATTAGTTAGCTGTAATTAGCCCACTATAAAAATATCCCTATCCTATAAGACCAATAGAAATTGATGCATTAAATTTGCATATAATGACTTATTGCTAACCTTTGCGTAACTAACTTCAAAGAGAATGTGTAGTTTTTACTGCATACATTAAATAAAATAACATCAAGGATGTTATTTTTTCCTGCGAAAGTATAAAAATAGCAGACAACATATAACAAAATTTAATTGCCAACGTAAAATGCGTATATGGGCTATATAGCTGAGTTGTCTATGCAGTTAAAAAAGAAGTTAGTGACATTTGAACCAGATGGTATAATCTTCATGAAGTAGTAATTCTTGCGAAATAGGGCCGCGGTAGCCCAGTCGGTAGAGCGCCGATCTCGTAATTGGAAGGTTGTGGGTTCGGTACTCGAGCCAGCCAAAGACCGTCGTGTACACTAATGGTGGCTGGTGCACGTAAAATCTGTCGTGGCCGCAATGTCCTCCATGTTCCCATCAAAAATTATACCTCTGAGGGTCACCGAAGCGGTAGAGCCATCCCTTCCGTGTAGAATCAAAATTGTGATGGCATGTCTCCGGAGCACCTCTAGGGGTGTGTCCCAGACCGTCGGCAGTTGCCCATCTGCGCAGCACTAGTGCGACGTAAAACCCAACCACTCATCCATCTTGCCAAATAACCTTATTTTGAAAGTATAGTAACTAGTAGCCACAGCCACATACTAAGGAATCAACTAGACCCGACAAAACGACTATCTGGTATGGGGAGAAACAGAAATTGAAGTAACTGTAAGGTGCTTAGAGCACAGTATGCTCGTCCTAATATGGCTGCTCAGTTACAGTTGAGACTTCACTTTTAGAACCGTCTTCCGGGTCTAAAGCTGACCAGATCAGAGTACCTTTATAACAGAGAAGCGTTAAAAATCGCTACAATTATCCAATTACAGATACATTTTTTTCCTTCTTAATAAAGAAGGACTAAAAATAAAATATTATTGATTAATAATTTACTTTCTACAATTTTTTAAAACTTAGATTGATTGATTTTTTTTTTTTTTTTTTTTTTTTTTTGTCGCACTAGTGCTGCGCAATGGGCAATTTTTAAAACTTTGAAAAGTGCTTTCAAAATCAAAAATGGCATGTGCAGTCTATGGTTACACCAACAGACCATTTAAGAAGGTTCCGGGAATTACGTTTCACAAGTAAGTTTCAGTAAATATACTTGATTAACAAAAAATTTCCATATTTTTTTAGCGTTAAGAGATGTGGTATTGCGTAACCACGTTTCCTAAAATTACACTACGGAAGAGTCCAAAAGCTTGGAGGGATGCCAAATTTACCGACAGCTTGGGATTTAGAAAACATACAGTAATTCGGCGCGTTCTTATTGCTTATTTTATTTTAATCAGACGACTATGTCCCCTATTTTAACACTGGACTCATCGAGTCAACACTTGCGCAGAGGCTTCCATGGTCTCAAGAAATGTGGTCGAAGAATAGTCATTTTCCAGACAAGCGTTGTAGATTACTCATTACTTCATTGAATAGAATATGTTACATATATGATGATCTATTATCATTCCGTTAGTGTTCAACTACCTTAGCTTTATAACATATCTGAAATATATACATTATTTCTTTTAGCATAAAATATAGTTGAGCACTAAAAGTCATTTTTTAGTTAAAAATGAAAAAAAAAAAAATCTATTATTTTGCTTCAAATTATCCCAGATCTATGTTTCATTCATTCATTTTACAGGTATTGACGAGTTCTTTTAAAATATAACCATATTCAAAAATTTACCCCGGGAGTACACTTCCTCCGAAAGGGGGGGGGGGGCGATGCCCTAAATATAAAATTTACTTTCTTGGTTAGTTATTTTTAATATATATATAATGGATTATTAAACGTAGTAAAAGCCAAGCAACAGATACAAGATGACTGAAACCACATAGATCAATAAGAATGAATATTTTTCAAGTAGGAGAAGCTCAGAAATGTGAAAAAAATTCGTCATGGGAGACCTTTTTCACCCTTGAGCGCCAATGTACGATTTCGATCACTAGCGGCTATAACAGCAAATCACTAGCGGGCTCCCTATCCTACATGAAAATAACTGAAGTGAAATTTAAAGTGAAATAATCAATTAAGTACAAAATAACAGAGAATCTAACAAAAAACAATCATAATAAGCAAACAATACTCAGAGAATGATACATTAGGAGTCATTAAAAAAAATAATAAATAATAATTCAGGGGTTTAGTTGTTCATGGAGTAAAACAAGCAAAGTTCAAGGTTTATTGGTTCACAGCTGATAAAGAGTAATGAAACTATACAGCAACATGGATATTTACTGATTGATTACTATGCGTATAAGACTATGATTAGATTTTTAAGAATAGTTGACAACTCAACAATAAAGAAATTGAATATTTAAAGGAAAAAGGAAGAATGCAAATTAATTCAAAGTAAATGCAACATGCCTTCTGATTTTGTTTTTTTAATTTATAATCTCCCACTCCCACCCAACCATCCAGCCAAACAACACCACCCATCCTCCGTAATCAAACATCTGCCAATATATATATATTATTTCACATTGTAAAATTAAAAAATAATTCTCATTTTGCACATTTATTCAAAATTTGTCCTATTCTGAAATATTAAAAATTATAGGAAAATGGGTAGACAATGCCACCATGTTGAGCAAACTGTTTCTCAAATGTAATCAACAGCAGTTTAAGTCAATGTCTAACTGAATATCAAGTTTTGTTTTAATTTTGTCCACTGGTTTATGAGATACAGCATCCACAAAATTTCTGGCACACAGACAGACATTTATCTTCTAAAAATGGTCCAGTCATGATCGGGACATCTCGAAAAGTCTCGATCTCCATCGAAAACTGGAGATCGAAACAATACTTTCTTATGTAGGGTAGGTTGGGGTAATTGTAAACATGGGGTTATTCTAAACACACCCCTTATTATTATTTTTTTTGTTAGTTCAAATTTCAAAATGCAGATGCCAGCACATCTTCATACCTTCAAGGACCAATATATGTTCATTGTTAATAAATCACTTTTGTTGTGTAGCACCATTTTGTTTCGGTCTGCAAAAAAAGTGAAATACAGAATTGCAAGGATTGATTAAAAATACTCTAAATCATACGAAAAGGTGAAATAATAATTCATTTTCTTTAAAAATAGTTTTAAACATTTTAATTTAGTTTATTATAATGATTTTTCTTTGAAATTCATAACTAAATTTTAGTTATTGTTTGTTTACAATTACCCCAGAAAAATCTCGCATTGGTGTAATTGTAAACATCAATGCCTCAATAACACAACTTAGTATGAATGTATATTATGTTTTTATTTTAATACTAAATTGTATTATAATTTTAATATGAATGTTATATTTCATTCCATTTCATAATTTTCCTTAGTAATTACGCCTAATCTATTCTACACTGTAAAAAAAAAAAAAATTCAGTATTTTACAACAAAAGGTGCTGGTACCGAGGCTGCCAACACAGTTGCTGTAAAATTTACAAGCTGCTGTTTTTTATGGTGCTGTAAAATCACTTTGCTGTGAATTTTACAAGATGCTGTTTTTAGTAGTGCTGTAAAATTAACTGCATTTTTCTGTGAATTTTACAAGATGCTGTTTTAAAAAGTGTTGTAAAATTTACAGCAAAGTGTAGTTAATTTTAAAAGTATTTAAAAAACTAATAATAGTTTAGCAGCCAAATCCTCATTAAATTCATTAAGATTTTTGCAGACCATGTTCTTTCTGTTATGCAGGAACAGGAAGGTGACACAATACATTTTGTTTGATATTCATGTGGAAAATGACAAACTTTTCCTTACAGGCGGGATTTTCGCAACCCCAAGCAAAAATGAGTTTAAGAATATGGAGTTGGTATTATCGTTGTCTCAAACATTTCTTCCCCTAAAGCATGGGGTACTGCACCCCATGCGATACGCAAAGAAATAGAAATAATTTTCCGAATTCTTGTAATGGCAACGATGCGGCCAGGCTCGATAAACAATGCTGCAGTATGCTTTTAAGCAGAGGAGCCAGAAAAGAACAGCACTGCCTTCAAACCCTCCAGCACCAAGAGCTGTCAAAAAAGCCGGGGAACCCCGGCGAAAGTACTGCGGCCATGTTGTGGGGTTCTTTACTCGCTGATTGAAAATTTTTATAAAAATTTTATGTATATATTTATATATTTTAAGAAACATTATTTAAACACACACACACATATATATATATATTGTACAGCGAATACATCTGAACAATTTCATTCTTTTATATTACTTAGTCTGTGGCCCTTCATGTCCCACTCAACAGCGAGAGTGGCCCACCAGCTAAAAAGGTTGTGCAGCCTTAATATACAGTATCCACTGCTTATTAAAATCACATTCGTCCTAAGCCAAAGTGATTTTATTAAGCGGCTGATTTTTATATCCGGTGAACGTTCCTGCACTCAAGAAAAAAGTATTATGTACTTCCCTGAATTTGGAAAGAAATTTCAGAAGTTAGCGAATAATGGAACTAAAACTAATAAACAATGTGGACTAATTTTTGATAGATAATTAATTGTTCCTTCGATATAAAAAAAATTAAATGTATTCCATGTCCCTATGCTCTTTCTTTTGAGGGAAATCATTTTACTAAAAATTCATGCTTTTCTTATAAATTTAAAATCTTTCCATTTAAACCTACTGATTTATAGTTATTTCAAAATAAGAATTAGAAATTGTCTTTTAATAATTAAAAATGAAAAAAATATACCTATCACTTGCAAATAAAATCAAGTTTGTAACCTATTACTGTGCTTTAAAGAATACGTTCCTTGAAATTGTTACGGAGATAAGTTATGAAGCGTGTTTAATTTGTAACTATGCATCATGTGTAAAATCTTTGACAAGTAGAGGTAATGTTGTGCTTTCTTAAAAAAAAAAAAAAAAAAAAAAAAAAAAAAAAAAATCACAATGTAAATATTTTTTTTTTTTTTTTTTAATGTGCAGAAATGATATTTTTGCTGCTGAGATTTTTTTTAGTTTATTAACCAGCAATGCTGATTTTATTAAGCGGCAGTTTTAAATATAGTTTGTATTGATTTGATTCTGGTCCTGGCAATTTGATCAGAATAAGTGGCTGATTTTATTAACCAGTGAATTTATTAAGTGGTGGTTACTGTATGTGTATGTAATATATAAAATTACATCAAGATATCTAACTTACAAAACAAAAACATTAAAATAAATATCTGTATATACTGTAGAGCAGGTTAAACTTATTTATCCCTTGCATGATTATATAGGTGAAAATAAAATGAGAAAGTAGAATATAAAAATATTGGGTATTCCATAAAGATCTACAGTTTTTCAAAGTGAAGCGGGTTTCATCTAGTTATTTTGCTACTGCTGATAGGGGTGACTGAAACATTCTGGCTTCTCTGCCTCAGGGTCTTTACTTCAGAAGTAAAAGTTGTGTAAGAATTTATCACCCTTACTCAGAAACAAAGTTGGATTTAAAAAAAAAACGGGAGTACAGAAACACTTTTTTTTTCGGAATTATTATAAATTGTTAATAATGTCTAATTTTACAGGTCATTGGCAGGGCCTGACTATCGCATGGTCACCTGGGGCTCATGCCCTGGGCACGAAATTTCTGAGGATCACAAAATTTTACTGATTGTTAAAATATATGGTCTAAATCTTTTTTTATTTATTTATTTTTCCTGTTTTCTAACTCAATTATGTTTCACTTACATAAATAAAATTTTAAAATAAAATCGGTCTCTAGGCTGACTGAGAGTAATTTTATTTTTCTTTAGAGCCCAAAACAGAAGCAAATTAATTTTTTAATTAAATAACATTTTTTGGTCTGCTTTTTTGCTTGCTAAAAATTGAGTTATGTTAATAGTAGTTTTTTTTTTTTTTTTTCTTTTACATCAGAGGGGGCTGTGGAGGGAGAAGTCTGGCTCTTCTAAGCGGGCATGAAAATTATAATGTGCCCTGGGGAAAAAAATTTGTTAGTTGGGCCCTGGTCATTGGTAAATTTTAAGTTTCCTTGCATTGAATTACCGTATATTTCCGTGTATAAGCCGAGAATTTTTTGAAATTTTTCGGAAGCTGAATTAGGGGGGGTCGGCTTATACACGGATCCACATTTCTAGCAAAAAACGTATGTTAGAAACAATGATTGAATACATATATTTTAAGCTTAAAAACAATATATAAAGTAAAATAGTGATATTAAACCTTATTTTTAAATAATTATCACCTATAAACTCTTAAATTAGCAATTTTAAATTTATTTCTAGAGCAGCTCGATGTAGTTGCGTGTTTATTTCTTTTTTTTTCCCATGATGAAGCCAAAGGTCACATTTACGGCCATTTTTGTTTTTCTGTTTTGATAATAGATGGCAGCACCAAACAATTTTATCTACTACCATGAATGATTTCAATTTTTTTTTTTTTTTTTTTGTTTAAGCTTATTTTAATACAGGATTTTTGTGAGATTTTCTAGTTATTTATTTTATGTTTCAGCATATAAGATTTCTAGCAATAATAAAAAGAAACATTTCCAAATCGAAATGCATACAAGCTAATTCCTATATTTTATTTATAATTTCTGTTTTGCTTTTCTGGTAGATGGCTGTACCAATCAATTTTTACTTGAGCGATTCAGAAAAATTTAAATAACGAGTGATTTTGAAAATTATCGGAAATTATGAAAAAACAAAATTTCTACTGAAAATTTAATTGCTGCATTAGATAATAAAATTAAAAGTTTGAAACAAAGCAACTTTATCACTGAACATGAGTTAATGTCATTGCAATTGCACAGAAACCTAAATTTAAACAAAAAACATTACTAGAAATGTTTAAAGATTTTTATTACAAAAATATGAATTTATATTGTTTTTTAATAACTTAATATATTTTAAAAGTAAATTATTTGTGTAAATAGACTGTATGATATTATTAAACTAAATATAACAATATTTTACTCAAACTTAACTTAAAATATACTCTCTAAGGTAAGTAATAAGACATTTTATTTGTTTAAGCATGGCGATTTCTTTGCTGATTTGAGTTCAAAATATGCCTGCGCTCCATGTAACAAAACAAAAATGCTTTTTATTTACATTTAGATTAACCTGAAAGTTTTATAGATTGGCAATATTTTCACCGTTTTTGCGATAAACTTGAACTTTAAAAGAGTATTTTTTCAATTCGGCTTATAAACGGGTTTGCAATTTTGGGCAAATTTCTGAAGGGAAAAACGTACTCTCGGCTTATATATGGATCGGCTTATATTCGGAAATATACGGTACTTGAATATGTCAATACCTTTTTCACTGTCGATCGCTGATTTAGGCTATAATTTTGTATTTTAGATATATGTATAAGCAAGTTTCATCAATTAACAGAATAATAACCGTCTATTCTAGTGCTCTGCAGTGGGAAAAATATAGCACATTTAAGGAATTCAAGGCAATTAAACTCAAAATTTACCAATGAGCTGTAAAATTAGATGTTATTAGCAATATATAATAATTCAGAAAAAAAAAGGAATTAAGTATATTTCTGTTCTCACTTTTTTTAAAAAAGAAATCTCACATAATTTCTGAGTAAGGGTGAAAAATTCTCAACCAACTTATTTTTGATGAGAACCCTGAAGCAGAAAAGCCAGAATGTTCATATCTACATCAATGAAAGTCACACTATTTAATGTTTATGAAATTCTAATTTTAATTTCTTATATTTTGGCTGTGCTTTTAAAAGCAAACGTACAAGAAACATATTAAATATATAATGTTTTCATTTATACATAAAAGATTTAGAGTTGTTATGCACAAAAGAAAAAAAAAATTGCATGTAGAAGAATTTCAGTTTAAAATTTTTGATATTGTAACATTGTAAAATTTTATAATATTCACAATGAACTATAATAATAATATAAATAAAACACCACGAATATTAAAAAAAAAAAAATAAATAAATAAATTCCCCATTACATAACTTATTCTCTTTGTGTTTGAATTATGAATATATTTCACATGTCGTGCAATGGACCGGGCCCCACCTTGGAAAGTTTGCACGAGCCGCCACTGAATGTTCCTATAAATAGTGATTATGAGTTCTTCAGTTCAAAAATATCTAAAATCAGTTGAAAATTAAGAGATTTTATACAGTTTTTTTTTTTTTTTTTTTTTTTTTTGCATTGGTAAATTAAAATTTGTGATCTAGATTTTCAACTTCCATATAAATATTTTTTCCCACCTTTTAGGCTAGGGTATAAAAAACCTTTTTAAAAAAGTTGTGATTATAAATTCACAGTCCAGAAGTAGCTAAATTTGGATGAAAAATTAGAAATTTTAAAGAAAAACAATATTTAATTAAATTAAAAGGCCAGCTCTGCATTGATGTTTTATAATTTAGAGCTAGCTTTCTTCCAATTGAAATTTTAGATTTTGTAGAAAGATAATATTTAATTAAATTCAAGATTGGGGAATTTAATAAAGCTAGCTTTACACTTGTCTTCACTGTTTATTTGCTCAAAAATATGCACAGAAGAAAGAAAAAAAATTGTTGCTTAAATTTTAGAGGCCAAGGTGTTTACCAATACTAGAGAAACTTCTATAATCTTTAACGCAATTGCAATGGCATATATGACCTGTGGTTCACATCAAGTTTAAAATATAGCATATTCTGAGACAAGGGTTCTGGGTTATTTGTTTACATCTGAAGATGTTTTTGTACTTGCCAACAGGCTAATGATAAAAATTTTACCATATGGCAAGGTAAATATTTATTTATGCTCAGAACGAAATATTTTAATGCAGATGATTGACTTCATATTACTTAAAAAAAAAAAAAAAAATTATTGATTGACATTGTTTAGATAATTTTTTACTATATTATTTTAAGAGTTTCCAAGTTACAACATTTCCTCTAAATAAATAAAAGTTAAGAAAAAAAAAATAGTTAAGCATTAAAACTAAAAATACAAAATATAGAAGCTATGCAACATAAAATTAAATTTCTTTCTTATTGTTATGTTTTAAAATTTCCATGGATTTCATAATTCTCCTTAAAATACTCAACTTTACCCTCAGTCCATATATGGAATTAAGAGAGATTCTGAATTCTACAATATGTGTGTATTCAAGCGAAGTTGAACACATTGTTTTACAAAATATGAAAATAAAAATTAGCAAAATACTAAAAATTGTTATGCTTATATTTCTATACACCAACATTAAAAAAAAAAAAAAAAAAAAGAACAAGCAGAGATGTACAAAGGAAGAGTAAAATATCCCACTACAGTTACACATTGTGCTAAGGCATAGGCTCTGCAGTGTGCACATAGTGACAGTCTAGGATCCATTGCTAGACATGGGTAGGAAACATGCCAGCCAAATTTTCATTCACTGTGGAGGCGATGTCTCCTCGTTACATTAACCCTGTACAAACAAACACATCAAAGAATAGCTAGGCTTCCATATAATTCCAAACAACAGTAGTCCCAATGAAAAAAAAATATATATATCACTGAGTACCATTACCTCACTGAGCATGAATCTCAAAATGCATGAAATCTGAATTTGTAGCAATCAGTATCCGACAACAAAAAGGAATTAAAAAAAAAAAAAAAAAGAAATTTAACTTGCATCTTCATTTTGCAAACCTTGCTTTTAAAAATGCAGAAAAATAAAGAAATTCCCTAATTCAACAGTAACCAATCAAGATTTTTTTTTTTTTAATGCTTGTAAGTTTTTAAAACCCAAAATGAGAACAATTCATGATCTTTTCAATAATTTTTATCATAAAAAGAAAACTTTTTTTTGTTTCACATTAATTCCAAAAAGATATGTAAAAAATTACTAGAAAAACAAACAATCTATCATTAAAAGCAAAAGGTTGAATCCCAAACCATCACCAATCGTTCATCACATAGCTGTAGTTCAACATAAAACCTACTCAGCCTCATTAAGAACAAATTTATTCACTTGGGAAAGCAAATGACCATAGAAACTCAAATAAGCCTATGAAAAAATCTCAGTAACTGTGATGCATCCTCATAAACCAATAGGACATGTAAAAGTATAGTTGCAAGAATTGGCAACTTTCACTTAGGAAATTTTGTCAAATATATTCAGAACATCTGTTTTAAGAATCAACCCAAAATACTATACATAAAAAATACGCCAAGATGAATATGTTACAATAAGGATAATTGGTAGCTAGGCAAGTCTTCATTTCGAAGGATATTTTTATGGTGTTGGTGTACGGATTAACCCATTAACGCCCAGCGTCCTCATTTGAGGACAGCTAATAAAATAGTTCGTATATATTTTGTAGTTTCTTGGAATGATTTCTGCTTTTTAATGACAGTTTATAGCATCAATCTAAATCATCCCTCAAAGTTTTATGTGCCTGCTATTAATTATAATTACATAATTTGGAAAATTATTTTATGATTTTTCATTCATCTCATGTAAATTTGTCTTTTTGAGCAGATATACCAACTTAAGTCCAATTGAATAATAATATATAATATAATACTTTACTTTTGAGGTCTTTGTCAACATATAATAGAAAATTTATCTGTTATCTCAAAGTTTTTTCGCTAGAACATTAAACGTCCTCAAATGAGGATAGGCTTTAAATTTAAAACTACCGGAAGAATTGTTTAATTTAATATATTTTACTGTCAGTTGTCTATATTAATTTAGAATTGAAATATTCATCAAAACATATTTTGCAAATTTAATTCAAGTGTTAACGGGTTAAGGTCAACTGTCTACATGAGAGACTTAGGACTTAGGTCTGTGTAGGATGTATACGCATTTATGACAAAGAAAAGTAAGAAGATTCTAAGGACTTTTTAAGGACTTCCGACATTTTAAGGACTATGTAGAATCCTAATTTATACATTATAAATATTTGGGGGAACAGAGTACTGTTAATTAACACTATGATCTAACACAATACAAAATAAAATTTCATAAGTTCAAATATAAATTAAAAAATCTGGAGTGACTTTACTCGACTATTCGAACATTAATTTATTAATACACCTGTTGATTACTCAAAGTAAGAGAAGTTGTTAAATAAATAAAAGAGAAAACTATTATAAGATGTTTGATTATTTTTCTCCATTTAATATAACACTATTAAACTTCAAACAATTTGAGTCCATAGATTATTATGATAAAGAATTTTGTAAAAATCTGTAAGTGCAGGATTGTAACCTCTGAACAGCAACTGCTTTTAGATATTTGATATCAGAGTTGAAGGATTCAGGATCAGAAAAAATGTTGAAAGCACAAATCTGGCAACAAGATGAATATTTTAAAGATTCTTCATTTAAAACATCACAAATTCATTAGATATTGCTGCACAAGTTTTAACAAATCTGTGGAAAAAAATAGTAAGACAGGTGAATCTGATAAAATGCCAAAAATGGTTTATTATGGCTGATCAAAAATTAATAATAAAAAAATAGTTCTCTCTTTTTTCCCCAATTGTTATGACAAGGTCTATGATATCATTAGTAGAGATAGGCACTCAGCTCTAAGTTGGATAGCTGTGATTGTGATAATTACAGAACAGAAATAGTTCTCCAAAATAGCAGATTGTATTTCTTAGTGACAGATTGAATGTGCACCACTAAAAGTAAACAGGGAGAGAGTGGCTGGCTATAAGAGGCTGATCATCTGCCTGTTGTCTAGAATGGAAAGGGGGGGGGGGGGAGTTTATCAATTCTTTGCCATTTAAAGAGGGGGAAAATAAACACTTGCAAGATTTTCAGGATACACGAGATTTTTGGTTAGTTAAATCTCAGCGAGCAGAGCTTTTATTGAAGTTTAAAACATTAATTACAAATAAAACAAGTAGTAAATCACATTCAAAATATTTAAATAGCTTAAAGCTTAGTTGAAAAAATACAGATGTGTTTATTTTATTTAGAGAAATTGAAGTATAAAGTTGAATTTTTATACAAACTATGTGAAAAATGTCATGCTTGCTGAAGTTCAGATTATTGATAGAAGAGGTACAAATATTGGCAGAGACGTAGCCCAGTCCTTGCTGATTTTTTTTTTTTTTTTAAATATATATTCTTTCTGTTTCATTTTCTCAAATTTTATTCAAATTGCATGTTTTTTCATTTTAACTATCTGCATGTCTGTTACTATACTATTTATTTTTCATTATTTCACATTATATCACATGATTCAATATGGTTTATATATAATTGTGACTTTAATATAAAAGTACTGTTCTCGATTTTTTTTTTTTTTTTTTTTTTTTAACTGCAATGTTTTGAATGAGAAATATTCTCTCAATGTGGTAATATCTTTTCCTAAGTGAAACTTTTTCTTTCAATAATACAACATGCGATATTTAAAAATTCATCAAATCTGAAAGTTCATTTCAGAAAAATTTTGAGTGGAAGGCTGATTTTTATACCAACTATGTGAAAAATACCAGAGCCGGGAATCGAACCCGGGCCTTCCGCTTTATATGCAGATGCTCAAACCATTGAGCTACTTTCGCTGATTACCAGCTAGACATTTCTCACATAACATTCATTGGCAAAGTCACTGAGTCTGTAAACACAGCTATATCAAGTGACAGTCCAGGTTCGATTCCTGGCTCTGGTATTTTTCACATAGTTGGTATAAAAATCAGCCTTCCACTCCAAAATTTTCTGAAATCAACATGCGATATTTTAATAGTTGACTTTTAAAAGTAACTGCTTATGGAGACATACCTCCTTTGGTTCATCATTTTTAATCTGTTGTTATTATTGGAATCAAATGGTAATATAATAGAAATAATTAAATTTATTAAGTCTAACTTTATTAAAAGTTTTAACAATTAAGTTCATGTATAAGAGCTGTCTGTGGTCCGATAAACACCTACACTGAAGTGCTTGGTTAAAGCACTACTACAAAAGCAGTCGGGTCCTAAATTCAACATAGTGCAGTTAGGAAAGACACAGCCGAAGGCAGCAACAACCTGAAGCCAAGTTTTAAGCAATTTCGATTGATTTTCTTTCTTTTTAAGTTCTTGTTTATAAAGTGATATAAAAAATAGTGATTAAAGTTCTTTCAAAATTCATTTAAATATAGTGATCAGCAAAGTGATAGCAAGCAAAGCCTCCTTCAATAAGTTAAAATAAATATCATTTAGATTTTTAGATATATGATTTTAAGTTAGATGCAACAAAATTAGAGTATAAAATTACATTTATGATTTTGAGAAATTGGAAATTTATGCACTTAAATTATAAAAACCACATTGGCTTGAGGAGTAGTGATCTTCCCCAGTGCTTCAGAGCATGCCCAGATTCAAATATCGTGCAATGCCACCAATTTTCACATTTTTTGATTAGTCATCAAACAAATACAAGAACTTATTTTTTTCTACAATTTTTTAGTGTATGCCTTTTGTTCAACTAATGAAAATTTCACAAATATGTTTCCTTTTTAATGTAGTACATCTTTTCAGTAACGGATAAAAAGCAGACGATTTTTATGTTTTCTTGACTTTGTTGGTAAGCAGTTATGTGTTTCAGATTTATTATCATTCCTAATGTAAATCAGTTTTAAAAATCGATACCACCGTATTGTTTTCTGTTTTTATTTTATTTTTTAAAAGGAGTTTTAAATACTATAACTATTACTTTTAAGTACTTTTTAAGGACTCTCAAACAAGTATAAAAAGTGAGGATTTTTTAAGGTCTTTATAAAATTTTTAAGGACTTTTTAAAAACCTGTATGCACCATGTAACTTTCTAAGGGACTTTAATCCATATTCATGTGAATTTCAGAGAAAACTATGGAAAACTCTGAATGGCTAGGCCAACAAGTTTAACTTGATAAAAACCAGGCACTTCTTGTCTACCAATTTTTAGACAAGAGCCTCTTAGCCATTAGGGAATGAATATTTCGAAATCAATAATTATTGATAGTGTATTCATATTGCTACGCATACACACAATGATAAAAACAACATGCAAAAAAGGCAAATTATTATAAAGTAAAAGTAGGATTCAGAAATCACATCTTTACATCAGATCAAATCTTCTGTTTTTTGCCTCTTTGGCCAGGCTACTTATGCTACTCTATACAGAATTAAGTAGAATAAACATTTATAATATATGTGATAATAATTTTGATGTAATTTTTACATTTTTTTATGAAAAGAAATTTTTAAAAATAAAATACTTTAAATCAAAGTTTTTTTTTAATTAAAGGCAATCTAATAATTAGAATTTCATAAAATTTAAAAACAGGAATGACCAACATTCTGAATTTAGGTGATTAAAGTTAGAAAATTCTTTAATAATAATAATAAAAAAAAAGAATCTTAAAGTTTACTAAAATACAATGCTGGCAAATATTTAAGAGTAAAATTTCATTTCTTTATTATTTACAATATAAGGCACAACTGCTTTTGCTTGTTGTCTTTAGCATTATTTATATAAAGATTAAAGTATCAAGTACTCAATATTTACAAAATCCATAAGAGTATTATTACAGGAGCATTCAGAGAATAGAAAGAAATAAGCAAAATATTTAACGTAATTTTCATTGAAGGACAGTTTGGAAATAATTACATTACTTATTTTTAAATACTTTAAGTTTAACAGTTTCAAAAACAACAGAGTACGTTTATGTGGAGAATCCTCAGATTAATTCAGACCTTAATTTTTATAATGACCATAACTGGAAAAATTTATTAACTTTGTCTTTCAAATCTAAGTTTAATTTTATTGGTTGAATGGAGATAGACAATCACTATTAGCAATGGTAGACTATACTTATGGTATTCAAAGGAGCTGTTAGGATGTACAGCATTTACCTATTAGAATGAAAAATAAAGAAATTTTTAATTATAGTCACAGTATTTATTAAGTTATTAAACTATTTTGCTTTTAATCAAAGGAGTATATGATAACTTATGAAAAGTTCTTTCTAAATACATAAATTTTTATAGAGACTTACGATAGTTTTGACTTTTTAACAATTAAGTAATACATAATTTCTTTATGTATTACTTAATTAAATGCCTTTATTTATTTTTTCTTAGATTTTTTAGAATCTAAATTTTGTCAAAATTTGTTCCACTATTTATTTGTATTTTTATTTTTTTTAAAGCCTATGTTAATATTTAATTCACGTATATTTTGTTAATAAATAAATAAATGCATTCATATGTGGTATGAATATTTTGTATGTTTCATTTATTTTAGACTTTATTTATTTTACATTGTTAAATTAAAAAAGGAAAAAATCTGTGTCATTAGATTTGTAACATAACAGAAAATGCAGGATAATTTTTTTTTTTTTTTGAAAATTTGATACATTTAAATGTTAACGGTTTTTAGACAATTTTATTTAAGTTATAGTATGTTTTCATTATGTTGCATAGGTGTAGTTTTGTGTAATAATAATAATGGACAGACAACTCTGACTATTCCAAAATAAACTGTGAAGCAGCTACATATCATCTCTCTAAAATATATGTGTTTGTAAATTGAAATATTAATAATGAAGAGGAATAGAAAACAAAAAAGGTATAGTACGATACCATTTAAATGATACTTTGCATTGAAAAAAAAATATATTTCATATTCATAAAAAAATAAATAAATAAATAAATAAAATCTGTGCCAGTATTAGGAAAAAGTGATAACTTATTTCAGTTTTAAAACTATTTTTATTTCAAATATTTAATTAACAATGAGTATGTAATACCTGTGCCGGAAATGAAGGATGTATTACAAAACTGAATTCTGTAATAAATTTCGAGAATTTCCCATCCTGTCATGATTATAATAGAAGAAAAGAATAAATAAAAGGAAAATTTCAATGGTACATTTTTTAAAAATATTCAATTTCTAGAATTTTAAGACAGAAATGTTGTCAAATGTATATGGAGAATAAAAGCTGCTTATTTTTTTTTCTTTTGTAAATTTTTAATTAAATATTTTTATTGAATAAATTTTATACTTCAAGTTATTGCTAAATTTAGCTGTCCTTGCTAAATTTTAAGCAGACTAGGGACTTAATTTTCATTGCAACAATTTCTTTAAATTTCATTGATATTTTAATAATGGAATTTTTACAAGCACTACATGAAAGTGTTTATCCTTTTAAGCAAAATATTTAGTTAAAAAAAAAAAAAAAAAAAAAAAAAAAAAAAGGACTTGTATCCTGCTATAAACACAATTTTCAAACTGAATGCTTTATTATTTTTACTCAGATTTCTTTACAAAAGTAATTAGATATGCTTCATTTCAACAATGAAGAGAATCTAATATGTAAAAAGAGCAAGTCTTTAAATCAATTAATATTAAATTAATATTTTACAAAAACTTAACTTTTAAGTTGAATCTTGATGTGACAGATTTAATCATCTAAATGCAAGAAATTACGCTAATATAAGTACAAAATTCAAACGCATTTACAAATACTGATAAATTTTGATAAAATAAGACACTTCTCATGGACAAGAGTTTGTAAGATACAAATTTAAAGAAAGAAGAGAAGGCTTTAACCACAGGGCTTCAAAACTTTATTTAACAATCTAAAAAAGTTTATTATTCAAAAACTTCTTTTGAGTTTAGAAATTTCAGATTAAGCTTTTGTCTAGTAAAATTAATAATATAAAATAATTGACTGGCTGATTCTCTACATATATATGTTCTACTTATTACTTTCATATTATATGTAAATGTGTTAATTGCACTTGTACAGAATAATCAATATACATGTATGTTATAAAAACAGAAAACTTTCAAAAGCGAAAGGATAAAAGAAAAATAAGTCAGTGAGAAAATAAATATTTTAGAATACACACTTGAATCAATATATACATGATTGTCTTGGATTATTTTTAATTAAAAAAAAAAAAAAATCCTTTAAAGATGAAACAATATTAACTAACTTTTATGTTCATAAATATTTTGTGATTTGTTTGCAGGAATATTTACTATCACATCCTAAATAATATAAATTAAAAATAATGAATAAATTTTAATTATTCTTAAAATAAAATAGTTTGAAATTAAATTAAATTAAATCATTAACAATTAATATATCCAAGATTGATGTACAGTTAGATGAATTATATACTCAAATTCTTGTACTATTTATCAAATATATGAATTTATATATACTTTATGAGATAGTACAAGAATGTTAACTTTATAAATAAAATTTGAAATTGTTTTTTATAATTAACAATCTATTTAACATGCTTTATAATTCTACCTTCTACGGTGCTTTATAAAAATTTTCTGTCTTCAACTATAATTTACCAGAGTATTCTATATCAACCATGTATTTAAATACTTTCGACTTTTAAGCAATATTTTAGATCAATATTGATTAATTTGGGGGATACAAAGGATTTACCATTGTTAAAAAAAAAAAAAAAATTCTTTGAAGCATCTGCATCATAACAAGTTGGATATTTCTTCTTAAAAAAATTAAAAAGAACATGACAGGGATTATAAAGTTTATTCTCTTTTCATAATTAAACTTTCATATATCTCAGATCAAAAATAAATAATTTGAAAATAACATTCTGAAAAACTTTGTACTACAATAGAAAAACAAAATATTTTCTAGAGGACAGGCAAGTGCATAATTATCATAAGCTATTAACTGTATTTAAATATATATATATTTATATACACATATATATAAAACAAGTCTTTAATGTACAACTGACATTTAAATAACATTTTTCTGTACAATGAGTTTATGTACATAATACAACATAATGTGACTAAATTTACAGAAATGATGGTGATAAATAATGATTTCGGAGAGGGAAAATACTCTATAATGAAAAAAAAAAAGTATCTTCATATTAAGAAAATGTATAATAAATACAAAAATAAGGCCTCAACAATAGCCAAAGTTCATCTAATAAAGTCACCTAATAATTTTTCATTTTAAAATAAATTAAAATGTCGTTTAAGAAAAAAAAAATTTTTAAACACATTTTCAGTTCTCCAAAAAAAAAAAAAAAAAAAAAAAAAAAAAAAAAGAGCACATTTACAAATATAAACATAAAGCACCAGGTCAATAAAATTTTAATCAATATGTATGTATATAAATGCATTAGAATCTAAAAACAAAATAAATATTTTCAAGATGCCATTTTTTTCTTTTTAATATTAAGTATATTCAAGTTTATATATTTTCAATAGAAATGTTGATTTAGTACTTTAAGAAAAATAATCAAGAATTTTCATAAGCTATGTTTCCCTCTTTACCAAGTGCTGAAAATAATTTTAACGATTTTACAGTATCTACACACTTCCAGTCAAATGAAATTAAAATTAAATTAAATTAACTTTAATTTTATTTTTAATGGAAAAAAAAAAACAAAAAACAATGAGAATGATTGGATGCAGCAATCACAGCTGAAAATGTCTCACTAAATGATGCTGGCAGGCAATTTGTCGAACACTTCAGTAGACTTCTTAGATAAACTACCTCGTCTACGGGGAAGTGTAGATGTGGGAACAGGAATCAAATCTGGACAACCATTATGGACAAGTAAATCATGTACATCTTGAAATCCTCCATTTTTAGCATATGTAACAGCAGTTCTACCATCAGAATCTACAGCCTTTACATTTGCATTATACTAAAACAAAATAATTGAAGATATATTATTTTAAATAATAAAAATCAATTAAAATAAGTTAAGCTAGCTGTTATATTTTCATCTATAAAAATCTAATTTACATTACAAATTTCATTTTTGTAAATAAATGATATTAAATAATTTTTCTAATCTTAAATAACAGAAAATTATAATACCACATAATTGAAAGATGATACATTGAGTGTTTTAATTTATTTGATCAAAGGAAACTAAACAAACTTTTAAACTATACCATATTATATATATGAATTTATCTTTCTTATTGGTCTTTGTGGTTTAGGTGATCTTGTATCTGTTGCTTGGCTTTTCTATGCTTAATGATACATTATTATATATATATATTTTATGTCTAATGATCCCAGATATTCAAATTTCACAGCTATTTTTATGCTACACGCTTTATAACAGGAAGTATATTAAAAAATATAATAAACTTTTTATGCTAACACAGTATACAAAAAATTCAAATTAGAAAAATGAAGTCTTATCTTTAAAAAGTCAATTATAAAAAACTACATATGTGTAAAAGTAATATTCACTGAGTAATACAAAGTGAAAAAAATATTTCCACTGTATTTCCATTGTAATTTCTTTTAATGTGCAGAGATTCCAGCATATTAGATAAAAATTGATATTTCTATTTTATGTACTCCAAATTTTATTAACTGTTTACTTATTAATTTTTATTGTAGAAACTTTGAAAGTGAATAATAATTAGTATTTAATTTAAATGAAATTAATGATTAAAAAAATAAATAAATAAATAAAATGAGTGAAGAACAATATCATGTTAATACTTTTATTGTTAATATTATACTTGGTTTACATTTAAATGTGTTTAGGAAACTAGGTATTTATTCATATATTTTTCAAGTTTTCATAGTTTTATCAATGGAAATTTAATTTTTATGTAATTCTTACTAGTATTACATTCCTACAGTTAAAATAAAATATGGTTAAAATCGTTATCATTATTGCTATAATAATGATTTAAAAATAGTGCTTGAAGATCTAAGAACCTTGCAAATTAACTGTTACCCATCCCATCTTTTAACCGAGTGTTTCCAGTGTTTTCCTCTTTTGGTTTGTTCTATTTCCTCATTCAAAGACAATATTTAAGTACCGATGAGTAGCCCTGTTGGCTGAAGAGGGTTGTTTATCAGGCAGGGGGTTTATTTCATTTATTTTATTTGCTCTCTTATATACATTATGTAATTCTTTATATTACAGTATTTATTATATAAATTGATGTATTTTTATACTTTTTTTTTAGAACTTTTTACATTACATATGTCTGATTTCTATTCAGTTAATGGTGGTTTACTGTTTGGTGAGAAGTTGGGGGGCTAAGGATAGTTATTAGCTGATTGTTACTGTCCTTTCAGAAACTTCTTTTTCATCCCTACACTGACACTGAGGGGCCTCCCTAATGAAGACCTCTGTGTTTTTTGGGGGTTTAGCTCATTTCCTTCATTAGTTAATTTATTCTTATATTTAAGTTTTGCATTTCATTTTGCAGCAATTTTGCACATTGGTTTGTAATTCCCCTGTTGGTTTTTCTAATTTTTTAACTTCTATTTTAAATTTATATTATATATAGATATTCGTTTCAATAGTTTCCTATATATATATAAATTACAGAGCTAATAAAAATATATAGTATAAAAATAACGCGATAATGTCAATAGTTTAAAAGATAGTACTCCATTTAAAAAAAAAATACACACATCCAATATAAGTTTGAGGAATAAATTATCAATCTCTGAATATATTAGCCTTGTGCTAAGATATTTTTAGTAAAACTTACTTAATTTTAGCAACTATCATTCAGTTATGAAATGCTATTAAGCATAAATAAAAGTTAAACCATTTCTATATATGAGGTATGCCTAAGAAGTAAGTTTTGTTTTGCGAATGGAAAGACCATAAATGTTCATCCAAAATTTGTTTATTCTTAATTTGCTTTAAAATGACACCAGCAGTATGAGGCCGAGCACTGTTGTGAAGCAAGATAATTCTTCAATTAAACATTCCTCTGTTTTGAATTGCATGTCAAAGTTTTTTCACAGTCTCATAATACAGAGCAGCATTAGAAGTTTTGTCTCTAGGAAAAATTCTAGAAGCAAAATCCCTTCCATATTCCTAAATATAGTTATGTGATTTTTTGGATTGACTTTGAAGTTTTGTCTTTCATGTGTCTTCATTCCATCAACTTCTGATTTGATTTTGGGGTTATGTGAAACAATGAAATTTAGTTTAATCTGGTTACTATATGGCCTAAAGTATTTTTGTTACCCAATGGAGACACAATTTATTATAACTTAAGTGGTGGGGAACAATTTTGCGCAAAACTGCTCTTAAAATTTCAGGAAATGTAACGCAAAAGCATTGACAGTGTAAGTGTCAGCTCCTTTATGTTTATATGTGCTCCTTTATGTAACAGAAATAAGAACACTTTGCATGAGGGTGGAAGTCAGGATTTTTTTGCCATATTCGCACATTTATATATATAACATAAGAACTGAAAAGTATATATAGCAAGGGAAAAGAAGCATACATATAAAACATAAATAACACAACAAATGAAGATTAATCCAAAATAAAAATATAAAAGAATTATTTTGAAACACTTTCCCTCTGCAATATCATTTCAAGGGCAAATTATTTCAAGAGAGAAATATAACATGTTTCTGAAATTAGCAATGAATTAAAAGTATCCTTATAAATGCACAGGTTTGCCAACACTTAAAATGATTCAATACACAGAATAATTATAATAAAATCATTTTTAATTATTATTCATTATAATTTTATTTTAACTATAAAAATGGAACATTAAACAGTTTTTTAAATATTTATTAAATGGGAAAGGGAAAGGACACCAAAAATTATATGAGTGAGAGATATTCAACAACAGTGGCGGCTTGTGCACATTTTCATAGGGGGGCCCAATCCATCGTATGATGCGTAATTTAACATTAACCCCTTCCGCTCCAGGCTAGCTGTAGTGTGAAACCGTGAAATACCAGATTATAATTTTGAAATAATGCAATACATAACGAAGTAACAATGGAAAGCTGGATGTAGGAAATCAAAGTCCCTTTTCAGTTCAGGTAGTTGCTCAGGACGTGCATTGGCAAAAGGATCTGACATAAATTTCCCGTCACCTGCTGTAAGTGGTTCATCATCACTATCATCGCTGTCTTCACTTGTTGTAAAGTCATCATTGGAATCTTCAAGTTCGTCATAATCGGGGATATATTCACTATCCGAATCACTAGAATCAGACATTATTCACAGTTTCAAACACTGGCAAAACACACAAAATCGAGGAGCGAAAATTACACACAACCGCAGCCGCGAGATATCACAAAACAACTGGCGTAGCCAAAACTAATAGGTCACCGAGACTACTAATGCCATCTAGTTGTCAGTAATGAAAATACAATTTCAAAATACCATATGACAAATAAAATAACTATGATACCACTACAATGTTGGGCTTATTGTATCGTATACTTTCTTTGGACGTATGCACGTACATCCATGGTATTAATGGCCAATAACACTAGATGTACGCACGTACGTCCCTGGAGTGGAAGGGGTTAATACGATTCACTATTCAAACATGAAAACAAACATTATTAAAGTGGGATGTAAAATGAAATTTCACATTTATTTTTTATTTATTTATTTTTATTATTATTTTTTTTACGATGGCGAATCCTATTCAACATCTATGGAAAAAAATTACATAAAATTATCTCAAAAATTAAAGTTTTATAACTACAATTGCAAAATTCTGCAATGTTCTGATGAATGGAATATCAAAATTTAAATATCTGGAAGTTGGTAAATGGAAATTGCCAAGTTCGATAACAAGTCGCTTTTGTCGACATATGCATTTGGAATTTTCCATGGTTTTCTCCAAAACTCACCTAAATAAGGGCTATGTAACACTTAGAAAGACTCTCTACAGAGACTACACCACTCAGATCTAGGGCCCTCTTTTAGTCAACTGTCTTCAACCCTAACACTACACACAATTAAAATTTAAATTCAAATGTCTCAGCATGTAATATTATTTAGCTTATGCTAATTATATCCCTAAGTCTTTTAATTATAAAATTTCAAGAGTTATACTCATGTTTCTTATCTTAAAAGATAAATAAAATAAACCTTAACTAATCTGTAAGAAGTCATGATTAATGTAATGTGGATACATATTTAAAAACAAACAAACAAACAAAAAAAAAAACATGTTTCTTACTTTAAGAGCTTAATTTTAGATAATTTAAATTAACTTTCAATAAATAAAGAAATAAGATGGCCTATCATTAAAAAAAAGAAAAAAAGGAACATTGCGAATGTTTCTATTAAATCGTATTTAAAAGAAAAATCATTTAATAATAATAATAAATCACAATTTTATGCAGATATTTAATCCATAAGTCCATTAATTATTTATCTAAAAATTTTGCAATTTATTTGCATGAAAGTTTTATAGTACACTATTCTAAAAAATTCTTTTCATTTTTTCCCCCATTTAAATTCAAAATACTTTAGCTAAAGAGGTCTTAAATTCTTATATGAGCTTTTATCTCAAAGGCTAATCTAGAAAATATTTTTGACTATTACCAGATTTCTTTTTTAAACACTAAAATTTTAAACCGTCATATATAACTCTAAAAAATGCACCAAAAAATCAATGAGGAAAAAAAAAAGTAATGCAGAAGTCGCTAAATTTTATCTGCGAATTGTATGGCTAACATATTTTAAAGGAGACATTTTTTTTCCCTATAGTTTTGTTCCAAAGGGCCAGTGATTGTGGGCACATCAACGACAAAATTTCAGCGTGCTAACACTGATAAAGCAGTTCGCCGCCAAATCTGTTAACCTGCTGTTCTAGTAGAATAAATTGTACAAATAAGCACACCAATTTTGGGCCAATTGTAAACGGCCCCATTCTCTTAGATAATGAAGGGAAGTAGCAGTCGGTCAGTCATTAGTGATTTGTGACAGCTGAAAAAAATAGTTTCACAAATAAATGATAATGAAAGAAGATTAAAAAAAAGTTAGATAGCTGTTGTTATTTTGTACATATGCTTTTGAACAGTTATAAAAAACAAAAGAATTATTATTATTTTAATCGAGAAAAAATTTAGGTGGGGCCGTGCCCCGTTGGCCCTTAATGTAGAACCGCCACTGTTCAACAATACTACTTCTTTTTAGACTCTAGAAATTAATAAAGTAAGATTAAAAAGGCATTGACATTTATGTTCTGGATGGAGAAAGATTGAAAAGCACAAGAATCTCATGAGGCATTTGATTACTGATCATTAGCAAGGAGAGAAAGTAAAAAAAAAAAAAAAAAAATAGACACACACACACACAAGTGAGAGATATTGAACAATTCTATCTCTTTAAAAGTTCTAGAATCTAAAGTAAGTTTTAAAAGAGCATTGACATTATGTTGCAGATGGATAAAGATTGAAAACTACAAAAAATCCACAAGGCATTTGATTGCTGATCAGGAGGGGGAGGGACAGAGAAAATTATATAAGTGAGAGATGTTGAACAATTCCACCTCTTTATAGGTTTTGAAATCTTATAAAGCAAGTTTAAAATGAACATTGACACTTATACTGTGTACAGAGAAAGGTTGGAAACCTAAAAAATTCTGCTATGCACTTGAAATTAGGGAGAAAAACTCAATTAAAAAAAAAAGGCATTATGAAGCTGAAAAATCAGAACACTAGGCAGCTATTTAATATGTAACAAACACTTTTGCCAGTTTCTTAGTAATTTTATGGGATATTCTGAATTACAATATGACATTACTTTGATGATATTACTACTAAATATTTATTATTTCTTCCCAGAAAAGATTTAGAAACATGTGGAGCAAAAACAAAACCTTTTATATATGGCAACAACTAATGACTTCACAAACACATAATATATAGGATATCATAACTTATAATAATAAGCAATATATTGCAATGTTAGATTCAATTCATTTAAAATAAGGCTAGGCACTTTCTGGCCCCAACCCCTTCATACATTCTAACATGTGGGTAAATATTTTTTAAATTAGAATTTTTAATTATAAAGTGTTATGGCAGAAACAAGAAAAATAGAAGAGGAAGTAGTCACACACTCAGTAAGGAAATGCTAACAGGTATTGATCAATCAGATAATGTGAAACATCAGCAAATAAGGAAGCTAGAAATACCTAAAAGTAAAAATAGAAGTAAAAGAAATTAAGAGGGGGGGGGGGGGTCGAGAACAAAAATTAAGGAGGAATAACAAATTTTCTTTATTTTTTTTTTTTTTATTTAATAAACTGCATTTTTTCTTCAAAATAACAGATAACATGGATGAGTTGGATATGAAACATAAAACATGGCACATGAAACATAATAGATATGTAGGGTCATCTTTGTGTATTAATTATTACTAAGAAGTAACCAAAATACCGAGAAATTCATTCTGCATATCAATCAATGCTTCTGTACATAATTATTACTAAGAAATATCTAAAAGATCTAGAAATTTATTCCACATATCAATTGATTCTTGTGTACATAATGTATAAAAATTATGTCCGTAAAGTGTTTGATTGCTATTGATTTGTTTTATTTCAGGAAACATATTATCACTAAGAAGTAAACAAGATATCTGGAAAAATATATTCTGCATATTAGTTGAACCGTATATGTACAGTTTTGAAAATTACAGATAAAAATTTGTTTGGCTACAGGAAGCCATAGATTAACAACAATCCACATCTATTCAATAAATAGCTATAATTTACAATATCATGTACACAAAGATAAATTAATATGCAGAAAAAAATTTATTCAAATAGTGCTGCTATTTTCTAGTAATAAAACTTTATAACTCTTTGTTGGATGATGGTTATATTGATTCTTTCGAATTATGGCTTCCTGATACGAAACAAATCAACTTTTAATAGCTGTAATTGAAAAATTATGTATCGAAATATCAATAATACAGAATAAATTTTATCAAGATACGAGTTATTTCTTAGCAATAACTAAAACTTTATGATATCCTATGTGTCTATTTTATTTTTCATATATTTTGCTCAAGTATTTCCATTATCTGTTATTTTAAAGAAAAGAAAAAATTATCAAAATTTAAATGAGAAAATTAAAGTTACGGAAGAAAATTAAGGTCTTTCTTTTTTGTTTATAATGTTACCCCCTTTTATTTCTAAGTAATTCCTGTCTTTCTATTTGTTTGTGTTTCACATTAACTAATGTGACAATACCTGTACTTGCTTTCTATCCTAGCTGACTATGTGGCTGCATCTTCATCCGCTCTCTCTTAGTTATTATTTCTGCTTTATAGGTGTCATATGGTCTTCTACCTGAATAATGTAAGTCTTGAACTTCGGAAATGCACTGTATTGTTAATAATTATATGAAATGTCATGAAGCTTTTGGATAAAATAGCATAATATTTTATCTCTTACTGGGTTAATTTTCTCCAAATATTTGTAGGAGTCATAGAAGATTTCAAAAGCTTTTTGAAATAATTAATGAAAATAATGCCATTAAGACAGCCTTCAGTTTAAATTAAATGAAAATATGAATAAATATCATATGCTCTTCCCTCAGTAAAATAGAGAAAAGTCTAACCCATATTAATAGTTGACAGATTGGTAGATTGCCCAAAGCTGCTGCTAAGTGAAGAGCTGTTCTTTGATCACGTGGGCTAACAGTTGCATTGACATGGTCAGGTGATGAAGTATGCGCCAATACTAATGCAACTGCTTTGATATCACTTTTACAGACTACATCAATGAGTTGCTGAAAAAAGAGAAATAAAAGAAATATTTATTATATACAATTTTAAATTATTTTTTATTTATTAGAATTAGAATGTGTCAAATTTATCTATAATTATATTAAGATTATCAATAGAATCACATATTTACTTGGCCTATTGGAGTACTGGAAGATATTGGAGCCAAAAACTCTTTGAATTCATATTTAGCTCGTATCCATCTCTCTTTTTCTTCCCTATATGAAAAGAAAAGTTTAAAATAGGCAAATTTTTATATAGCTTCAGGTTTAATCCCCAAGCGATTATAATTTACTAGCTATAAAAGGATTTTCCTATACAGCTGCCATATACAATTAAACCTTGGTATAATGAACCCAGGATATAGTGAACTGTCAAATATTGTAAATGCTTTCAGCAGTTCTTACTGAACACCTATTTAACCAATGCTTATAGCAAATTAATAGAAAAAGAAAGTTTGTTTATAGTGAACTGAAATATCCTGATTTTTTTTTTTTTTTTTTTCAAAAGTGAACTTATACATATGAAACTTATGAAAGACAGTATTCCTTGAATCAGGGCATTATTTGCAACCTTAGTTCTCATTATAGAAAGCTATAATACATATATTATTTTAGAAATTAATAAAAGTAACTAGCGTCATTGAGAAGAAGTTTGCTACAGTCAGAATTTTTTTAAGGGTCGGGAACCAGTAGTTAGCTTCCTTATATATATATTGCCAGAAGAAAGTGAAATAGCATATAAAAATAAAAGTAAGCATATATACCAATTAAATTTCTTCTGTTTTATTTAAGGATTAATAATTTATCAGTAAATGCATTATTATTGTAGTGAATGTTTCAAGCAAAATCACCATTAAAGTTTATGAAATTATTAATGTTTGAATAAATTTGCACATTGTTGACCTCCGTTAATAATGAACTTTTAGGTCTAAAGTTTACTATAACAGGGTTAAATTGTATATATGTTCTGTATCATAGATATACTATAAATGAATAATTTATATTTGAGTTTCACTGCAATAAACTTTACAAGATCTACAAAATTAATTTCATATTTAAAAAACATACTGCCTGAAAAAAAACTTATTTATTCATTTTTTTTTTTTTTTTTTTTTTAAATCTTACATAGCTTCCAACATTTCAGTTTTTAAAATAGGGTTCATTGCTACTATTTTTTAAATAAAAATTTTGCATTAATTTTTAATAATTAAATACAATAAAAATTACTTTAAAATAATAATACAAATTAAAAAATATAGGAAACTATATGAAGCATTTTAAACTTTAAATTAATTACAGATAAAAACCTTTAACTTTGCCTCATACATGGCTGGAATATTTGTTGCAGGGCACCCCCTGCTCTCATGGGCAGCAACTACTGCGTTGGAGTCTTCTTTTGCAGTCCAAGTTCGATGTTGTTAACATTGACGTGTAGCTTTTACCAGAAGGTGGTGCTACATTCTGGCCAGACCCATTGCTTCATTGTCGTTGCATGCATTAGGGGCAGTAATTATCTCTATGGTCTCCCGAAACATGGCGTATTTATGATTCTCATAATTAGCGAGTTTTTTTTAACATTATTGAAATCAATTTTAATTTCCTGTTCATTAAAAACTTTAGTGAGGGCATTGGTGATTTTACCAATTTTTATGTTTGTTAATTCTAGTTTTTTTTTTTTTTTTTGACATAAGGGAAGGTGGTGTACCTTGGACCTATGCCATTTCTAGCTCTTTCTTTAGATATATAAACAACATAACATGCAGTTAAAATATTTACTGTTAGGGGGTCTCACAAGGAAGGTCTCCATAGGCGCATATGCAAAAAATTTTGAAAAAATTTCAGAATACTCTTCTAACAAAGTTATGTATGTTTATAAAAAAAATTCTGGCAGAATCACTATATATCATCCATAAAAAAAATATTAAAAATGTCCGATTCTTGGCTATTTATCGCTTGTTGGCGACACAATAAAACTGATGCAAAACAGTTTTTTCATAAATGCTCATTATAGAAAAACGTTTTAAATACTCTTCATACTAAATTAGTTCAAGAAAGTTTACTTTAAATAAATATACTTTTATAATTACAAGTTTGTCACAATATTTTAACGATCAAATTACATAACTTTTAGTTTAATGTGAAATTCCTAAATTAAGCTTAAGTTTCATTTGAGCTTTATATATTATGGCTTAAAGTAAAACAGTACCCGCATTTATTTATACTGCATTATAAATTAAAAAGAACGTACTTTATTAATATGTATGATTAGTTACACTTTAGAAATGAAACAATGGTAAATGACAATCACTTATCAATGTGCTATTTTGTGTTTTCGAAGAATACCAATTTCACAACCAGTAATTTAAATGAAAATTGAAATTGATGAATATTATTTCAAACTTAAATTTTAAATTTCAGTATAGATTACATGTCAATATTGAAAAATTACAGCTTTTTTTTTTTTTTTTTTAATTATTATAATAATTTACTTTTTATTACACTGATTAGATAAAATTTACCAAATAACTTTTTTAACCCTTCATACTAAATTAATTTAAGTAAGTTTAATTTAAAAAAATACATTTGTATAACAGCAATTTTTGAACCGTGCACTTTTTGTTAATTTATTCAAACATGAAACGAAATTTTAATGGAAAATTGTAATGAATTGAAATTTTGAAGATCTTAATGAATTTAAATAATAATCATAGATTAGAAGAGGGAGTAAAATAGAGCTTTGGATTATCAAAAATGCACAAAAACAAATTTATTTGTATGAGCATACCTTTGATATTCAAAGATGCTTCAATAGTATTTCTTTTCTAATATATCTACGATTAGTTACATTTTCTGTTTGTTTCTCCCAATGATACATGTACTTTTTTTTTTTTTTTAACATATTCAAACTTCGTTTGGGCACTTTTTAAACTGCGACATGAATTTCCAGAATTTAAATTATGCCAGTAGCTTACAGCCTTCTTCCTATAGTCCCATGATACATATATATATTTCATGTTTCATATCTTTAAGAGACAATTCGGTAGTATACTCATTTTCATTAGAATTTTGCTATATTTCATTAGACGAAGGATATGCATCATCAGGAATGCCTTAAAATTTTTATAACATGCAAACTCATATTTTTTTAATAGTTCCACAATGTGTTTTTCAAATTTAATTTCTTCTTCTATAACATTTGAAAGTGCAATATTTTCCCCCCCATGTATTATTTATACAGTATCCAAACTATATTGTATGTGTTAACTATCAAAGCCATTGTCTTTAATAAAAAAAATATAATAATAATTTAATATTCTAAATTGTAAAATTTGTTTTAAACATTAACTAAAAATAAAAACAAATAATTGCAACTTGCAAAATACAGAAGATGTGTCAATTATCAAATAAAAAACAAAAGATATGTATAACTTAAACGTCTATTTGACTGCAATTTAAATGTTTGCAACTCGCAATGGGGAAAAAAGTAAAAAAAGATTTTTCAAAGCTAAAATGAAATACTTTTAATAAAAGAATGAGAAACAAGCAACTCTTTCGTCGATTAATTTCAAACTACACTTAATATAACACCATTCAGAAAGATTTGTTTTGCAAAGAATTCTTAAACATATTAAAATTACTTGCATTTGACGGGAAAGAAAGTTGCTCGGCAAATCACATGCACTTTCTGTCTTTTGGCACCAAATATTCTATACTATATTATTTTTTTACAGACAATCTATTGGGATTTCGCCTATAAATTTGACTGATCTTGTATTACCTATGTAAATAGTATCTCTGTAATTATTTTTCACAATATTCTGAGTATGCGCTTTAAGGAGACCTTCCTTGTCAGTGAAGTAATCTATGTTTGCTTGGAAGCTCAACTTTTTGAAGAGTTCTTAAAAAAGTAAATTTTTCTCAAAAACTTCTATGTATTTCTATACCCATACATGCATTGTTTATTCTGAAATGAATGTTATGCATCATGAAGTAGCTTTCTAGCAATAACCACATATGCTTGTAATCAAGTTAAGCCCAACCTGAATATTATGATTGGCAATTTCATTTTTAGTAACAGAGGAGTGTACCTTGGACTTAGTCATATTGTGTGGTGGATCAGAAATGCAGCTCCAACAAATTTGGAATTGACCTATCCAATTACAATCTTGATTATAAATAAGTGTGAGGATTTTTACCAATAATCACAGTATGACTTAATGTAGACCTTTTTAAGCTAATATTTGATATTTTCCACTTTTTAGACTAAGACTTAATAACAATACAATTGTAACAGAATAATGTTTTGAATTGAAAAAAATTGTTTATTTGAATTCATATGTGTGTAACTGATTAAAAAATAGATTTTTATATTTAAAGTTGAGATTTTCTGTACCTTTTAATAAATGGTCCAAGGTACACTACCAATGGTGTACCTTGGACATAATTGCACTTTTTTTTAAATTAAAAAAAATATAATTCATATAATTTTAATAAAATTTTGGAATAAATATGTGTTGTATATAACACCCTACAGTATTTAAAAAAGCTATTTGTATTTCGTTTTGGCAAATAATTACAAAATTAAAATTGGAAAAGTCAAAATAGGTGTGAGGTACTTCACCTTCCCCTACCAATATAACATTTAGTTTTTCATTTTGATCCATAAAAGGTAATTTATAAATTCCTGCTGTTTCTAGAGGGGGAAGTAGGTCTTTATCATTTCTGATGAGTTGGAAAATATTATGGTTTGGCTTGATTGGGATATTAATATTATATTTATTTGCGGCATTTAAAATGATGAACAGGAAATTAAAATTGACTTCAATAACATATAAAAACTTGCTAATTATGAGAATCATAAATATGTCATGTTTTGGGAGACTATAGAGATAATTATTCTTTAACCACATTTCTTGCGACCATGGAAGCCTCTGCGCAAGTGCGGATTGAACGAGTCCAGTGTTAAAATAGGGGTGACTGAGAGAAAACAAGCGATAAGGGAACACTGAATAACTGGATGTTTGCCAAATAACTATCTCTCGGCCAATTTTGCATACCTCTAAACTTTTGGGCTCAGCCTCACTGCTAGGCGTAGGAAATGTGGTCGCACTATACTGCCTCTAATACCTGCAACAACAATGGTGCAGTGGATCTGAAAGAATGCAGCACTACCTTCTGGTGAAAGCTACACGTCAAGATCAACAACATCAAACTTGGACTGAGAAAGAAGACTCCAACATAGTAGTTGCCGCCGCCGAGAGCAAATATTCCGGCAATGTATGAGGTAAGTTAAAGGTTTTTATATGTAATTAGTTTAATGGTAAACAAAGTCTGTCAGAAAATTTGGCAGCAATGATTTTAAATAATCAAATTTTAGATGCTATAGCTGTAATTTTTGAAAACAGCTGTGATTCACTAATTATTAAAAAGTAAAGCCAAGAATTCAATTGAGAAATATTTTTTATAACAACATATATCATTTTCAAAAAAAAGTCTGTATTTATGAAATAGTTTGGATATGAAGTTCATTTAAATAAAAATTTATAAAAATGTATTGTTTCTATTTATATCTTCTTAATATACATAAAAGGTAATTGAACAATTAATTTCATGTCTTTTTTATGTTTACAGCACTTTTACAGAATTTTTGTAAATATATATATATAAATATATACATACAGTCAAATCTCGTTAACGAGAATTACTTTTAACATGAACTGTTTCCACAATCCCTGTTAAAATGAAGATTAGTTTCTGAGTTACTGATCGCATGAATTACTGATAACAAACAATTTTTTTATTCTCATTGAGATTCACATTAACGAGGTTCAACTGTATATACACTGGTGAACAATTGCTAAGGATGGATGGCAATCAATTAGTTATTGTCATTCGTCCTTAACAATTGTCCACCAGTGTATATAAAGTAAATATTTTACATAAAATAAATAATGAAAATGAAAAGAAAAAAAAAGTTTCATATACTATATGGAATTTTATAATTAATTATTCTGAAATAAAATATCAATTCATAAAGTAAGTGCTTCACATAGAGTTGCATGCTGTAAAAGAGTTGAACCAATCTTGTCATCTTCACTGTCTAGGCATTTCTCCATTTTTATTTATTAAAATCAATTATATTATATCTGTTTCCATCATTTCATAAATGGTAAAAGCATAAATGTCAATATTCAAAATGTCTTCAAGCAAAATACCATTGAAAATTAATGCTCATCTGAAAGATGTTCCATATTGCTTTTAACAAGGTATTAAATCGACATAAAGGTCATTATATTTTCATTAGGTTTCATGTTATTCTCGATTACCTTTGCTTTAAGCCAACTTTTTTTATAGTCATCATGGGCATTGTCTTCCATGATCCAGAAAATAAACATCTTTTACATTTACTTCTATAGTTTTTTTTTTTTTTTTTATCATAAGAATTTATTTTATAAACATAAATTTTAAATATTTTTAATAGACTTTCTAATGTCTTAATTAAAAGGATAAAACACTTCTTAGCAGTTAACTGGAAACTATTCCAAATTTAGGAGTTTTATTGAAACCATGTAGTCGTTAATAAATCTCTGAGGCAAACTTCATTAATATAGATTACATAATCCACACCTTAATATCAACTTTATATTCACAAGGTAAAGATTTTTTAGGTCATCTAATTAGTAATATTTTTCCTATTATAATTTCTATTTTCAGCACCTTTTTAGTGTGTGCACATATATATTCATCAATGACTATTACTTTTTAATGTCAATATTTTGTTAAGTTCTAACTACAAAAATATTTCAGAATTCTTATCACCAAACATACTTTTTGAATGATAAATTTGTGTGAATTTTGATACTTATCTCTCCATTTATTAGTAGTCTACACTGGAATAAAACTTGTTTCTCAAAATGTTTTTTGCCATGATCACATGCCAGTGTTTGAACACATTCTACCATCACAGAGTGGTTTAAAAAGTTATAACCCCTTATAATTTAATATAGTTTTTTTTTTTTTTTTTTTTTAAATCAATGGTCCCTTGATGATACCTCATATGTCTTTTGATGAGGCACATTTCTCAATGATAATTCTTGAAACTAAATGGAAGTTAAATATATATCTATAAAATGAGCTTGGTGAAATCCTTTTCGTTAAGAACCAAAATTAGCTTTTGCAACTGTTTTGCAGTTTTTTTCTTTATTTTTTAAAATTAAGTTAATTAAATTGCTGACAGATTTCTCACAACATCTATTGAATTTTATCATTATTCTTTAACCACATTTCTTGCGACCATGGAAGCCTCTGCGCAAGTGCAGATTGAACGAGTCCAGTGTTAAAATAGGGGTGACTGAGAGAAAACAAGCAATAAGGGAACACCGAATAACTAGATGTTTGCCAAATAACTATCTCTCAGCCAATTTTGCATCCCTCGAAACTTTTGGACTCGGCCTCACTGCTAGTCATAGGAAACGTGGTCGCACTATATTTATTTGTTTCTCATCCAAATAAAGCTGCTTTTGTTTAACTAAAGTCCGAGTTAAAGGCTGGTAAAAGTAGATAGAAAATTTTTGAAAACTTTAATAAAAGAGAGATGTCAAAAATTTGAATATATGAAGTAAAAACACATTATAATCTTGTTTCATGGCAACAAGACAAACAAAAGATTTAAGAAAGAAAATTCCTATGTAAAATAAAATTGGTTAGTAATACTTTGAATGTTATAATAATATATATTTTAAAATTCAAAATACTTTTTTGCTGTAATGAAAATTTTATTCAAGATGTGCATATGTTACAGTAAAATAGAATTTGCAGAGGAAACATTGCAAATTTCATGATAAACAACATATATCACACTTCATTTTGATATTATTCAACATTACCATGCAAGTTCTTATTTACATATTATTATTATTTGGTACTTAATTTATTACATTTTGAATAAAAACTGAAAGACTGATCTCTTTAGCTTTATGCTTCCATTCTTCACCAACATACCTCAATGTATTAGAATTTTCACTTGAATAAATTATTTATTAACTATACAAGATTATAATAAGTGATAAAGATTGCCTCAATCATCTAATTATAGATGTTAAAAAATAGACTATGATTGTTCACCAAGTATAAAATACACTAGATGAAATTCCTTTTTAACTGAAATGTAATAAGCTTAAATAAAACATTTACCTGCTTGAGTTAGGAGTAGGTTTAGCTCTTCCTCGAGTATTGCCTTCCCAAATGCTATTTGCAACAGTATTTCCAAGGGAAAGCATCACACTGACATGCTCTGGCCTAGAGGAAAAAATAAGTTAAAAATCTATGTAACTAGAACTGGAAAAATATTTTAGTTTAAAATCAGTAATTGATCAGGATTTTTGATTTAGCTTATTAATTTAGTCTTTATGATTTTAATGTTTTTATATTATATTGAACATATAAAAATTTCTCAAAAACTATTTAAATTTAAAAAAACAACATTTTTAATTCTATAAAAACTTTTAAAATGCTCTCTAGTAACACTTTTTCTTTAATTTTTGCTTCGTGATTTTACATTTAGAGTTCTAACAATATTCTAAAAATGAAACTTGAGTTTTACTTCAAGGATTCATCATTTAATATACACATTTTTTTAAAAGCTAAATTTTAATGCAAATTTTCAGAAATTTTTTCCCCTTAAAAATTGAAGAGGAAAATGTGCTTTAATTTTATCAGTAAATTCTTTTACACTTCAATAGTCTTACATGATTATCTATTTCGTTTTTCAATGCATAAATTTCTCCTTTTTCTGTGGCTTGTGTTGAAGTTGTTTCTTGGAAGTTACAGAAAAAGCAAAAAAAAAAAAGCAAAAGATAATGGAAAGCTAAGAGCATAAATGCAAGCATATTTCATAATCTAAAACATATAGGCTAAGAAGAAAAAAATAATAATAAAATAGAAGTGCTCATTGACAATGTTGTGGTTCCTATCATTATCTCAAATATAACAAGTGGACTTTTGAAGAAAGGAAAAGAGGGCAGCTGTTTGTTTCAATCATAAGAATTAGGTAAAAAAAAAAAAAAAAGGTTCCAAATTGAAAGCTTTATTATTATTTTTTTCTATGATTATTTTTCATACTATATTCAGATTTATAAACATTACATAATATATATATATACTACATTCGATTTACAAACATAGGCTAGATTCATAGAAGAAAATAAAAATGTCAATGAAAAGTTTAAGACCTTCGATTTTCAGATTAGTAAAATCAAGTGTGAGAACAGAGCAGAATTAGAGTTTTAAAGGAAGGAGATTACAAACATTTAGAGAGGAACAATTTTAAGATAAAAGGAAAAAAACTTTACTTCCAATCATAATTTCTTCATTTATTAATTAATTTTTCTAACTTATATATGTGAAAAATAAATAAATAAAATACTTGCTTGAAAGAAAAAAAAAAAAAAAAAAAAAAAAACGATAAAATAGTTGCAGCGATATGTTGGGAACTACTTTCTTTTTGCAGACATTTATGAGCAAATAAAACATCTGATGAATTACTAAAATTTATATTCACAAAAGTTCTAAATGTCTGTAGGTAAAAAAATAAATAAAAAATAAACTTTATTATTATTATTATTATTATTATTATTATTTTGCCTATTAAATAAATATGCTAAATCAAAAATATTAAATGATAAAAAACAACTTTATTAAGTATACTGGATTTTGAAACATAGCTGAACCTAATTCTCTCTTTTAAAAATTCACAATTTAAATAAAAATGTAATAAGTTACACAACTTACAGCCACTCATCCAAATCTAAAGACCTAACTCTAGATATATGAGACCCCAGGTTTCTATGAATACCAGAACATTCAATACACATAAGGGCTCCAATATTCAGACTAGCCCAGTCAGGATCTAAAAATTAAAAAATAAGTTTTAGAACATAAAATTCTGTTTAGCATATAAATTTCAATTTAAATACTAAGTATATATTTAATTTGTTTGAATGGTTATGATGTAAAACATATTTAAGTTCATGAAAATAGCTTCTTTTAAAGAAATAAAAACATACAAGAATATAATTTAGCAAATATTAATTCTAAATGATTATGGCATTTATATTCTGCTCTGATCTTCAGTTTAATAACACATAAATAGAATTTAGAGTGACTTGACTTTCTGAAATAATTAACAGTTATCTCTTTCCAACCGAAAGTGTATGATTGTATGGGTTAGATATCCACAACATCCACTCACATTTTTGCAGCTGAAACAGTCGTATGTAATAAAATCAGGAGAAAAAAAAAAAACGATCAAGCTAATCAGCAGAAAGTGTAAAGTACAATTTTCAATCAACAAATGTTGGTTATAGTCCATATTATTCTTTCAGTTTGCAAAAACAGAAGAATGTAATGCTTTAAAAATAAAAAAGTTCCCAGCCGGTAAGGGTTATATAAATAAATTTAAATCAGAAAATAAGTAAATGAGCAAGAAAGAAAATAATAATAAAGTATATTTTGCCCAAGTTTATATGTTTGTATAACGGAATATGAAGTATTTGAATTCTTTTGAATATCTTTATAAATAGTAAATCATGCAATTTCTAGTAGTGACCACGTTGGAGCAAAATTCTAAAACATATCAGTTTCATTCTCTTTTAAATAACTTAATACACTTTAGATAATCAGCATCTATAGGATATAATATACGTAAACTCTTCCATGCCTATTCACAAAATAATAATAAGCAATATGCACATTTTTTCATAAGTATCATAAGCACAAAATGCACTATAGTTTTCTCTGTCTTGAATAATTAACATGTTAGGCAATGTATTGGTTAATACACATGAATGCAACACATTAAATAGTATGTGTATTAACCAATAAAACTGGAAAAGTAGCTATCTTTAACAAAGAAGATTATATTAATAAAATGAAAAATACAATTAATGAAACAGGAAAAAAACAATTAAAAAACTGATACAAAGATAAAATTAATAGAGAGAACTAAAAAATGTATAGGAGAAGGTAAATGACCAAATAACAAATCACCCAATATTAAATAACACGCTTCTAACATACCTCAAATGTTTGGCCACTAAAAAGATAACACACAAAAATTTCATCCAATTGTAAACAAAAGACAGGACCCTACTTATCCATTAGAAATCTATATAAAAAATACATATTGCGATAACTTCCCACTTCTGAAAACAGTTTATAATCTACCGGAGATTTCGTACGTAAAATAAGGGAAATACAAATTAATGAAAATAATACTATGGTTAATTTTAATGTGTTAAATATTTTTCCTAAATAGACATCAATGAAATAAAAGAAATAATAAATAGCAAAATAAAAGAACATTATGATGATAGTGAAAATATTTGCAACTTTAACAGCTACCAATAATCTTATTCTTACAGATAATTACTTTTGTTTAAACAATAGATTTTATAAACAAAATAAGGAGGTCCAAATGGGATCCCCAACATTGGGAATTATCACAGAATTAAAACTTAGGCTAACTGAAAAAGTTTTTGAAGACCTTAAAGAAGAAATTAAATGCTGATTTAGGTATGTCAATGACATTTTCACCATTGTCAACAAAAAATGCGAAATCCAAGAAATACTAAACAAATTAAACAGAATAAGTAATAACATTCAATTTACACATAAAATAAAATATAGCAAAAAAATTAATTATCTAGAAATTAAAATAATTAGAACTGAACTGAATAAAATTGAAACTACCATATATCAAAAACCAAATAATAGAGAGATAAAATTTTAAATGCAACCCCCCCCCCCCTTAAATATAAACTGAATTTAAGTATATATAAATAGAGCTATCATTGTTTGTTTTAGTGAACCTTTATTTAAAAATGAATTAAATAAAACAGCAGATATTGTAGTGCAGTCAGGATACAAAAAAAAAAAAAAAATTAGTCTACAAATTATATAAAATTAGAATTAAAAAATTAAACCCCAATGAAAGTGCCCCAAAACCAAAACAGAAATTTACCTATCTATCCCCTATAATAAAAGTGCACTGAATAAACAAAAAAAAAAAAAAAAAAAAAAAAAAAAAAAATGAATCTTAAAAATTCAAAATTAATATTCCAATTAAACCTAATTGCAACATTTTTCAACACATCCACAGTGATAAAAACCTAATTAACCCAGTTGAAATTGCAGGAATTTATGAAATTAATTATAAACCAAAAAATAATGAAATAGGTTATTACATTGGTATGATGAAATGCAAAATCAATAACTGTATTAAAGAACATAAAGCAGATACTAAGTTTAATAAAACTACTAGAGCCCCAATAAAATAAATGAATAAAAGAAAATAGATTTTGAAAATGTTAAAAAATTAACTAATTAGGAAAATTATATACAGTTGAGGATCTATAATCCGCATACCCATAACTCGCAATTGTCTATAATCCACACTCACTTTGCAAATGTAAACAAAAGATTTTGCAGTAACGAAAATCCGATATTTTGGATGTATATGAGAAAATATGTTAATTCACATACTAAAATGAAAAAAAAAATGAGTGTAAAATTTAATTTAGATATACATAATTAATTTTCAAATGAAAAAAAATAATTATACTTTTATTGCCTTTATACTTTTTTAGCGAATCCGAACGTCGTCTGAATAATATTCAATTAGTGATCAAACAAAACACATGCAAGTACAGTTTTCTAACTCCTGCCAGTAACAGCACTGTGTATTGGTTGAACAAAAAAAAATGACATCATATGGGTTGGTGGAATTGTGTATTTTCACAGATGCTTAAGGACTGTTAGTGTAAATGTTCTTTTAGGGTGGTATTTCAAAAATACACAAAATTATTTAAGGAAAAATTTATACCAGCATTTGTTTTGAAGATAAAATCTACAATTCAGTCATTAAAAACTGCACATTGCAAGTATCTGGCTGCATACTGTTAATCACAGTCCAGAAGTAGGAGTACAGTTTTTAATGAATTACTCATTTAAGGGTTTCAATTATATATTGCTTCTACTTCATTAAATAAATTTTATTGTTTTATATATTAGTATTACCTTTATTACATTGTATAAAAACAAACAATTATAATTCTAGCTTCATTAAATAAAGTTTACAGTTTTATGTACCTTATACTAATTCATATAGCAAGGAAATGGCATCAATGATCTATAATTTGCAAAAATCCATAATCCGCACAAGTTCTAGAACCAAGGTGTGCGGATTAAAGATCTTCAACTGTATATGCAGTTAACAGAGACAATTGAAATGCTGAAGTACCAACATGGTTGCAACAATAATGAATCAATAGGGGGAATAAACTAGAAATAGCGCTGCCTGCTCAAGTCTGAAGGAAATGAGGGAAAATCTGTTTTGACTGTTGAAGGCATCAAAGGATGCGTAGTTTGAATATGCTTGGGATCCCAGACAAAAAGCTTTCTACTTAACTTTAATTAAGCCTTTTTAATTTAACTAGTTTAATGTAAATAATTGAAGTTTTAAGATAGTTGATGTTTTAAATGATGAATATTTTGGTATCATGTCCCAAAAGGCACATGAGTGTGTCGATCCATGTGCATACAAAAAAAAAAAAAAAAAAAAAAAAAAAATTGCTGGAAAACTAATAAGCCATAATAATAATACATGATCACAGCAACCAATGATTTTGGCAATGAAAACTAAAATGTCACCTATATATTTGCAATAAAAATAGTGGAAGATCATTACAGACAGATGCAGGAGCAGGTATATCTATGATTTCTATCAGAAAAATATAGCTGCAATCTGATTTTCAATTATTTGCTACCAGTGGTACTAAAATTAAAGCCTACAGTAGTAAAATTTTAAAATTGAATCTTGGACTGAGACAAATCCTTTTTCAGTCATTCATTGTAGCTGTGCCAAAAGAAATTATTGGTATATATTTTCTCCAGAGGTATGGTTTATTAGTAGACATTACAAGACAGCACTTACTAGATCTGTATACTTCATTTTCATCACTTGCCACAACAGTACAACAACCATCAACGTCATTGACTACACAGACTTTAATAATTTCGATTCAGAAACTTCTTTTCTTTTGGTTCAATTTAAAGATATAGCCAAAGAAAATTTTATTAAAATGATTCAAAAACATTATGTAATTCACCAAATAATTACAAACAGTACTCTAGTTTTTGCCAAAGTGTGAAGACTGTCAATTAAAAAATTAAAATTTGCTAAAACTGGATTCAAATATATGACAGAACAAAGGGATCTGTAGACCATCTAAAAGTTATTGGTTCAACCCCCTTCATTTGATAAAAAAGAAGTATGGCATTTGGAGACCCTATGGTGATTACAAGCCACTAAATTGCATAGAAGCCACCAATTATCCAATCCCACATCTACAAGATTTTTTGCAGCAATTAGAAAGCTGAACCATATTTACCACTCTAGAATTAGAGGCAGCCTATCATCAAATTAGTTCCCATCCATCTGACATAGAAAAAATAGCAATATGGAAACCTCCCGACTCTTTGATTTCCTCACATGATGTTTGGATTAAGGAATGCTGTGCAATCTTTTTCGCAATTCATGTATACTATTTTAAAAGGTTTAGACTACTGTTTTGTCTACATTGATGACATTTTAGTGGTTCTAAAATGTGAAAAGGAACATTTGGAATAGCTAGAAGAAAATTTCAAATGCTTGTCAAACTTTGGTTCAGTAATAAAATTTTCTAAATGCAATCTTAGTCAGAGTTGAATTTTTTAGGACAATTTGTTTCTGACAAAGATACAATCTGGCAATGGAAGCAGTTTCTCTTAGCAATCAAAAATTGATCGAACAATACTAGATTACATTTTTAAATATACTTTTATACAACTTGTTTATATTATGCTAAAAACTTATAGTACAAATATAATTTATTATTTTCATCTGTAAATATATTATTTTCTTATAATGGATTTTTTACAGCTAAACAACACAATTCCATACCATTATTAGCTTTCTTTAAAAATTTGCAGGATAACTGGTCAGATATCTTATTTCAAATTATGTTCAAAGACATTAAACAATAATTGTTGAATTCACCTTTTGTTTTACACACTTCCAATTATTTACAACACTATTGTTTTTGACCATAACAAATCTCTCAGATATAAAATTCAATATTTAATACATAAAATTTTATTTATCATATTTTAAAATACATGACAATTTTTTAAATAATTATTTTACTAAAGAATAAATTTTGAACTATACTCAAATTAATGCAAATTTATAGTTATTAATCATAAATAGCAGAACAGCATTTACATAAATGATAATACCATGATAGGGTGAATAAGACAAATATCAAACATTCATTTAAACTCATTAATATAATTAAAAATATTTTAACATTACTTTAATAATAACAAATATGGTATGAATCTCTAGTATAATACATAAAACAAATATTTACTTGGAGCATCACAATCAACACAATGACTATTTCCTGGTATAGTATTTTTGATGGCTTGTATTGAAGTTGGGTTCACAGCAGAAGTTATCCGACCAGCCTTTAAAACAGATCAAATGTTAAGAGATGCAAAAATATTCATTGTTTAAAAAAAATTACGAATATAAATTTAAAGTAATATAGTGCTTACTTTAGATTTACAGCTTTCATTTCCCTGCAAGCTAGTTAAAATTTGTTGTTCTATTGCTGATATCCATGCTTCACGATCCTAGAAAAATAAATATCTATATATATAAATAGCATACACAAACATTAAAATATACATTAACTTAAGTATCTTGACATATAATATAAAAATAAAAAAAATCCCATCCAACTCTTTCAGAAGAAATGAAAATTAATAAATCAAACTATCTTTGATTTGCATTTGATATTTTATAACTTGATACAAAAATTGATCAGCTGATCATTATCTGAATATTTACCAGTGCTTTTGTTTTTCACTATAATTATCTATTATAATCTTGTTTCAATGATTTATTGAAGTGTGACATAAGCCTTTTCTTTTCTTTCTTTTTAAATATCAGTTTACAGGGTAAAATTTTCAGTTTCTTCTCGACAACTTTTCCAAGTACCTCTCTTTACATTCAACATTAGCTTCATCTGTGTCAAAGCATTTCTCTAAATTTGAATTAGTTTAAAGCAAACTATGTTATCTTTAAATAGGCTGTTAAAGGTCATCATTTACAATTAAGTCAATACTTTCCTAAAAGTCTATGTTAAATTTTTCATTTCATGTATTCTTTGTTACCACTTCATTTAAAGGATAAAAGAAGCTTCTTCTCATTTAGTGTTAACTAGAACAATACTTTAATAACAATTTTTATACAATAAAAAGTTCTTTTCATCCAAAATGTTTTTGGGTTTACAAATAAATTGGATTCAATAGTTAATACAGTTGTCTTCTTAATCATTGTAAAAGAAGATTGTAGATAGCTGAAATAATATATTTTATGTACAATTTTGGTTAGTCAGTCTACAGTAATTTTTTGTACAGTAAAGCTAATTAGATTGGGACCTATGGCTTAAAGTGGATTTCAAACCACTACAAACATCCATACCTAAATCAATATTCTAATCTGGCATTTAGCAACTGAAGGGCCAAACATTCAGCCACCAAATGCTTTTATTCTATGCACAATGTTAGTGACAAATATCTATAAGAAATTAAAATTCAATTTTAATTTCTTATCAGCAACTTTATTGAAAATTACAATATTTAAATTGCAACTTAAAATTAAATAAAAAATTAAGCAAGTCCCACAAAAAATCTGAATATTTATTTTTTTATTTTTATTTTTTCCCAAACCCTACTTTCTGCTGCAATTCACACTTATGATGATCCAAACATTACTTATTTTAAAATGTCTAGTAACTTCAAAAGCTTACTTCAGAAGTAATTTAGCAATGATCAAGACAATCTCTCTTAGCCACATAATTCAAATTTTTGCTATTAGATACAATTACTTTGTTATTAGTTTGTTATTAGATGTTAGAGATGTTGTGAAGCTGTAATATTCTTTAGATCTTAAAGGGCTGAAGTTTATTTACCACAGATATGAAGAATTTTCTGACCAAGTTCAGCAAGCAGATTTGACCTATTATATATACAAATTCTATGGTAAACAGTTGTTTTATACACCAAGTTTTATATCAGTTTGAGAAAAATAAAGTACTTATAAAATTTTTAATTTCTGCTTTTAAATTAAGTTATAATATCGTCTCCTCCTCCTTCTCCCTCAGAATTTTAATTCCTGTTATGTTAACAGGCAGTGCCTCAACAATTGTTTGGTTTTAATGTGTTTATATGCATGAAATTAATAATTTGAGTTGAAAATGAATTATAAAAAAACAGTAAATGCTGCCAGCAAATTTTTAACAGCACAAGCTTTTCAGAGTGATTAATGTCTGACCTCAAAATTAAAGCACATTCCTTCAAGGTGTTTTGAAATTACACATATATATAAACTGCTATTATGCTTTGCGGGAATATATAGCATATAAATAACATTCTCACTCATATAAACTTAATTCCCTACCCCAATTTCTTTAACAGAAACATTAAAAATAATAATAATTTTTATTAAATACTTTCCACATTTATAGAATATTTTTTAAAAATATTGAATATTGATTCAATAAAATCTGAGTCTGGAAGTTATAAAATTTTAGATCATAACTGAATTGAGAATACTGAATGAACTTTTGTAATACTTGCAGATACTTATTAAGTGTAAGTATAAATTTACAGCCTTCATTTCTTTTTTGGTATCAAAAATTAAATAGTATATTCAAATGGGGACGCTATCTTGTAAATTTATTAATTTTAAAATAATAATAATTTCAAATTAAAAGATTCATTTTTCTTCTTTATGTGGTAAGAAAATCAAATGCATGGTGTAGCCATACCAGGTGCTCATTAAAATGGAAAATATAAAGAAGTGATTGAAAACAAACAAAAACTTACAATATTCATGACCAAATGGAAAATTTACATTTCTGTTTTTATCTTATTTTTCCTTGCAATATCACCAACAAAGACTGAAGCAAACTGCACAAAAACGTGTATGACATATTAGGACATGAATACACATATTTATATATACATTTATAAACACACATATATATACAAAACTTAAGCGCTCTAAAATACTTAAACTACTGAAGAGTAATTTTCTATTACATTTTTATAATTTTGTGGCCTGGTTGTTTTAAGAAATACAGTCTAATTTTGACTGCAAACCAAAACTTGGTTAAAATATATTAAATGATTATTTTGTGAAACATTTGCAAAATGATTTAACATTTTGGAGATTGACTGCAAAATATTTTGTAACCAGATTCCAAAATCAAGAATTTTCTTAATTTGAAGTGAAATAATTGCATATTTTAGAAATCAGCTTTAGAACAAAGCACAAATTTTGTTGATTAATGATGAAATGATCTGCTACTTCAGAAATCAGCAATGAAAAAATAAATAAATAAATAAATAAATAAATACAATTTCAGCAATCAGCTGCTGTGAGACAAATTTTATGAAACAGCAAAGAAATTATCCTTCATTTTCACAATCAGCTACAAAAACATAGCATATTTTGATAGTGAGGCACCAAAAAAGTAAAAATTTTGTTGATTTAAGGAAAAATAATCATATAATTGCCTAAATAAGGAATTGATAGAGGTGAAAAAGAAATTAAGTGTTTCAGATATTAGCTCTAAAGAAATTTATATTTTAATGAACAGTGGTGCAATAATTTTTCCTTTTAGCCACGGATTAGGATACAGGATGACAAACTAGATAGGGCGGTCAGCGTGGGGAACGGAGCTTTATTTTCCGCATTAATTCAGCCGAACAGAGTAAGCGATCCGATCGCCGCCTGGTGTAGTATCTTCGAAACTCATCGGAAGAAAGGGAAAGCCCGCCCCTTCGGCTTCAGTCATCCAACGAAGGAACAGCCAGAAATGTAAAAACGCGCTGATTGGTGTATTTTCGAGATTGGTCGCCCTCTATCTGTAAGATGAAAATTACTACCTTTCCGTAACATTAGTAATACATCCTTCTCTTTTAATCCGTGCTTTTAGCAAACATTCTTAAACTTATTTCAATAAGGTTGTTTAATTCAATTAAAAGAGTCAGACATTTGAGAAATTGGCTTCAAAAGAAAAATACATAGTTTATGTTCATTTATAAAGAAGAAGCTTCATGATTGATGATTTTTTATTTTTTATTCTTTCATATCTATGTTAATACGTTACTAACAATTTTTTTTTTCTTTTTTTCAAAAGTCTAAAAGTGAATTATGTACATTCATTTAAGTTTTGTTTTTTAGAAATGCGCAAATATTTTGAGGAAGGTAATTAATGTAATATAATTTAACCGTTTAGTGAACCATTATAAATATATATTGCTTTGCACACATGCAAAGCAACATATATTTATACTTACCAACATTGACAAGGAACTATCATTAGTATCACTTCACTAATACCGCAACTTTTATAGTCATTGTTTTGAGCCATGTAAAAAAAAAAAAAAAAAAAAAAACATTCCATATGATTTAAGTATCATAATCAAAGCATATATTAACCCCAATATAAAGTTAAAAACATAAAAGTGTTTTCAAATCACTCTGTAATATGGTATTAATAAAAATAAATCAGAAGTAATCCAAAGTATCACAAGAGTTCAGAAATATTGAAATAACTCAGAATCTGCATTAAATTATCAAATTACCTTTAAAGTTGCATATAAGACAAAATGAACTATCAAGTGTAAAAAAAAAAAAAAAAGCATATATATATATATATATATATATAAATATATATATATATATATATAAAAGAACTTTTCAATGTATTGCATAATTTTGGCAACTCACTGCACCATTTTAAAATTATGGGACTTTTGTTAGGAAACACTGTTAGAAATGACCGTAATCACGTTTGCACTGACTACCTTCGATTTAAAAGTAAGAAAAACTGTATCTAATCATTAAATGTAGTAATTCAGTTTGTTTATGCTCCTATGTATATTTACATTCTATTATCTGTGTTCAAATGTAAAGTGAATGTGCAGATTTGTAGATGTACAATCACTAAATATTTGTTATTCTGCTGTTTCTCTGAGATCGTAATCAGTGTAATAAATTATTCAATGAAACTCCTTATGACACACAAACAGTTGAATTACAAATTATTTACAGATCGATGTTTGTTTTTGCTTTAATATCTCAAATTACTACTCAAAAATAGAAATGGCATAAAAAACTACTTAATTTGCCAAAACACATGAAAAGCAACCCAAAGCCATTTTCTTATAACACAAAAAAGAACAAGATCAAAATACTCAACTGATGTCATTTGCAACTCAATTTTCTACAATACATCAAAACAATAATTGTTTTAAATTTTCATTCTATACAAATGAACTTCGACTAAAATGCTTTGACTATACAGGGTGGCTGAAAAGTTCGGGCAATTGTATTTGTACTGTTTTTTGTCATTGCCATTGTGGTTTGAACAATTGTGGTTCTCTTTGAACAATTTTAATGAACTCCTCATATAATTTCAACCCAGGAAATGTTTAATTTATTTGTTTTATTCCCAATCTGTTTACATTATGAGATGAGAAAATGAGACTGTTGTCTAACTTCACAAGATGGGAATGATGACGGCTGACATTGTTCAAATGACTGGTTTTAAGCAGAGGATCGTCTACAAGATCGTAAAATGCTTCAAAGAGACAGGTGGGACTACAGACCGTCCTCGGAGTGGTCGAACAACCACAGCCATCCCTCCGAAAACATACACAAGGTGTGATGCCAGATTCGTCGAAATCCAGAGCTGTCGATGTGTAAAATGGCCACAGAGCTCAAAATCAGCAGAGAATGTGTTCAAAACATCGTCAAGAGAAAGTTGGGACTTTTTAGTTACAAGATTGCCCACGTCCACTTCCTTAATGATGCTATGAAAGAGAAGCAGCTGAAGAAATGCCACAAAATGCTTTGGCTGGTCAATGCTGGTCACTTGAAAAAGGTGCTCTTCATGGATGAGAAGATTTTCCCCGTTCAGCCATTACATAATCACCAGAATCGACATCAGATACTCAAAAAAGGTCAGCAGAAGACTGTGGCAGCAGAAACCATGTGCCAGAGCCATTTTTTGGCCTCTGTGATGGTGTGGGGAAGAATCTGTACCACTGAAAAGACGCTACTTATCTTTATCCAAAGAAATGTCAAAATCAATACCGCCAGATACCAGTAACTGATCATTTGCAACATACTCGAACCGTGGGCAACTCAGCACTTCGTCCCCAGATGGATTTACATTTCAGCAAGACTGGGCTCCGGGCCATTCTGCCAAACCCAGAATTGCCATCTGCGAAGAGCTGTTTCTGGGCTTTTGGGGTAAGGACATTTGGACGACAAATTCGCCAAATATCAATCCAATAGACTATTCAGTATGGTCCATCCTAGAGCAAAAAGTTTCAGCTGCACAATACACTAATGTAGAAGTGCTCAAAACAGCTTTGACACGTGCTTGGGATGAAATTACGGTGGAACACTGTACGACCATCATCAGCAACTTTCCAAAGAGACTGCACAAGTGTATTGAGGCTCCTGAAAGTAATTTTGAGTATTTGTTGTAAAAGTTTTTTTTCTAATTTATTGTTATTGAATGAATAAAAGTTATTTGTTCAGCAGTGTAGATTCATTTGTTAATGCAGTAATTTTACGCTGGTGAAATATTTAAAAATATTGCCTGAAAATTATTAAATATTAAAAAGAAATTTTAAATATTGAAATATTTAAAAACATTGCCCGAACTTTTCAGCCACCCTGTATAGTTAGCTTTCAACATAAAAAAGTACCATTAATAAAAAAGTACCATCTTTCACATATGTGAAATAAAATAAATATTTACTACAAATATCTATATTATATATTTCATGTTTCAGAATAATGTTTGGTTCATTTTCCAACAAGTTTGATAAAATTTTGTTTAAACTTATTATTGGTACCAAATAATATTTACACACGCACCCCCCTCCCCCCCATATATATATATTTATAAATTTCTAAATACTTCTTATATTTTTACAGAAAAGCACACAAATATTCTAAATAGTATGTGAAATAGTATGAAGCAATTGCATTAAGAAAAACTAAATTCAAGTAAAAAATCATTGAAATTTGAATTTTAAGAAAGAAAGAAGAAATTTTTATTTATTTATTTTTTTTTTTTTGGGGGGGGGGGATTTTCACAAATTCCAGATTTTCCAGTAGAACTCTACCAAAAATGATACATAGAAGTTGAATGCCATGCATGTTCTGGAGTATATTTCCAAAAACCCATTTTAGGTGTTTTGTTACTTTTGATTTTCGGAGGCAGTGGATTCATATATGTGGGGGCAAATTCGAGAGCCCCCTTTTTTTTTTGAGTAAATTAGTCCTGGCTAATCTATGAGAGCTGCATTTACGAATTCTGGCGTGTAGTTTGGTTATTTGTATTAAACACCAACTGTGACAGGCTTTTGTGAAATTTCCACCTATGGGGGAGGGGGCAAAAACATTTTTCCAAGTATAGCTTTGTTCGAAATTACCTCAGGACATTCTTTTTTGTATGTGAGTATGATATATGTACCCTACACACATAAAGAATGCACTATACTGACTTTGCAAAATATCTCCCCTTTTTGTGTTTGGGGGCAAAAAAAAGACATTTCCAATTGTAACACTCATCTAAATTATCTCAGATAGGCAACTTTTTGGTGTCTGGGTTGGTTATGTGCACCTAATACACTCTGTAAAAGGATTTTATGAAATTCTCCCCTCCTTCCCTCTTTGGCAGAAAGAGACAAAAAAACAAAAAAAATACGTATACAAGCATAACTCTGTTCGAAATTATCTCAGGAAGTGGACTTTTTTGTGTGTACCCAAGACATATTAAAGTGATTTTGAGGAAAATCTTCTACTTCCCTTTTGTGAGCAAGGGAAGAAGGCAAAAAACACACATCCAAGCATAATTCTGTTCCAAATTATCACATGACAGCAATTTTTGGTATGTGGGTTAATAATGTGCACTCGGCATGCACAATAATGACATTTTGAGAATTTTCTCACCCTTCCCCCATTGGAAGGAGTAAAAATAAATGTTTCCAATTGTAACTTTGTTCTAAATTATCTCAGGCAGATGATATTTTGATGTGGGGGTTGGTTACATGTACCCAACACACATTATAAAGGGATTTTGTGAAATTTCCACCTTCCCACTTTAGGAATAGGAGGTGAGGGGGAGCAACACACACATTTCAAAGCATAGGTCATGTGAGGTGCTGCCGCAGGCCACGGGAACCTAAATCAAGGTTTTAGCTGATTTCAATGATTTTTTTTATTTCTGAGATTTTTAATTAATAAGTGATATGGAATTTTAAGAATTCATTTAAATATAGTAACCAGACAAAGCCTACTAATTTTATATATATTTGACAGCCTTATACTGACTAATAGGTTTTTGACAAAAAAAAAAAATCCATGATTATTTAACTTAGTACGTAACTCTTTCTTCTTTCTAAAAAATTAATGAATTTCTTAAATTCATCGAATAATACAAATCAGCCACATACTGCAGGCAAGACATACACTCTTGTATGTTAATAGTTACAGCACATCTTTTGCACTACAATTGTTTTAGGTATAAAAAGTGAACCTTTATTTTATATCTATCAATATTATTAAAATAAAAAAAAAAAGGGGGGGGGGGGGAATAATGTAATTGAAATACCAATTTCACAGAATGAATGTACTAAATATGATATCCCAGATTATAAACGAATAACAACATTGTTGCAACATAACATCACACTTGATTATATATTCAGGTAAAAAATTCAACAACTTACATCTGAACTAGATGCTTCAAAATGCCATTGTTTATTGTCCAATGAAACAATTATGAATTCATGATCATCGGAATCTAAAGAATATAAAATAAAATTGCATTATCAGGAAACAAATTTAAAACTATAAATTTACCAGTTACTAAAGGAATAAAGCTCTACATAATAGAACACTGCAAAAACCTTACATAGCTTTAATGTAATTTCTAGTAAATAGATTTGTTTTATATCAGAGTTCTCAATTAACAGACAAAAACATGTTTCTAGTGGGTACAAAGATATTATATATTTAAAAAATAAATTTTTGAAGAAGATTTTATGTTTCACAGATTATTTATAACTAAACAGTGCAAATATCACCATGCAAAATAAATTAAAAATTGTAAAGTATAAAACCATGAACCTACCTAAATTTCTTTCATTATAAAAAAAAAATAAATAAATAAATAAATAAATAAAAGCCCTTTAATATTAAAAATAGAGCTAGATTAACTGAAAAATGCCTCTAATTAAGTATGAAATTATGACGTCTACACACAAACATATATATATCTACATATAGATTTTTTAAAAAAGTGCACATTTTTAAATATAAACTTTGAATAAGCCAGAATATAGATAATATATACCAATCAAGTTAAATATTTGAATTTAGCAACATAGAACTACACAATTTTAGTGAACACTACAGCACAGCACAGTTCTTAGTAACCTTTAGAGCATTTTTAATTTAATAGATAAGTAAAATAAAAAGCAAGAAAAATGTGTAATTGTTAAAGCTTAAAGCATGAGATATATATGCAGAAAGAACCTAACCATCCATAGCTTCCATGTTTCTAAGCCCTGTGCTTTTCATTCGCCTATGTCTTTTTTTCACAATCGGTGTGTCAAGCCTACTAAGTAGAGGATTCGTACTTGGAACTGCAGGTATTAGCTGGGTTTCACTCCCATTTAGAACACCTGATATACACAGAGATAAAATGATTTTTATCAGTTAATTAAAAAATAAGTACTCAAAACATAATTTCAACCAAGGAGTACAAGGAAGGATAAGGGAAATGGGAATGAGGAATAGAATATTGCCAAAAAATTGTCCAGATATAAGTATTACAGAATCCACAACAAAAACAGAAATTAACTATGCAAAATATGAAAGAAAAGCATAAAATGTATTCAAGAAAAGGAAAATAAATAACAGATCCCAAAAGAAAAAAAAATAATAGGATGAGAAAAAAAATAAGATTTTTTAAACTATAGATTAACAGGACAAGAATAAAACATGGCTCAAATTTATTATTAAGCAAATTTTGTTTAGTCATTCTTGAGAATTTTTTGAAATCCAGTAACCTTGAAGCTTACTTTTTGGATATGAACAGTTGATTAATATATACTATATCTGTACCATTCAGGGTTGATTTCCTGTAAATGACTAAGCTTTCCAAAGTAATTGCTCTTGAAAATTAAAATTATATCTAAAGCAGGGCGTGAAATTTCCGCTCGCCATTGACGAGTGGAATTTTTACTGTGGCGAGTAAAAATTTGGTTTAGTTATAAATAGAATTCTTACACAATACGGTGGTGACAGAAAACATTCTTTTTATAATCTTATAACCTGATATTTAACCTCTTCTTTTTAGATTCTCAGAGAGTTGAGGCTGTGTGTGCGTTGCTCAAGATCGCCTCAGCCTGGGAAAGGCAAAAATGCTTAGTACATCCATAAAAGTTTTGATCTCTTTGGCAGTTTCATTTCTCCCACTGTTATTTCTCCAAGCAGAGTGAGAATAAATGAGCAGAGAGCCTCTTTGCACATCGCCCACTATCCGAGAGAAGAAATATGTGAAAGTTTGCCTATGCGATATCGTCACATGAAAATGAGCCCTACTCCTTTTAAAGATATTGCTCATGTTTATTTTGTTGAATAAAGATTAAAAGAAAACAGCTCATACTTTCATTTTTTTTACTGAAACACCAATGATCTGCGCTTGTAATGATTTGTAAGCAATGATTTTATCGAAAAAGTTATTCCAAAATAACTATTTCAAATGAAAACAATGAACAAGTTATACACATCGACATTCCTGATATAAAAAGTTTAGTAAATAAATAAATAAATAAGGAAGCTTAATTTTTCATAATAAAAAAAATTTCAAAGGATATTGTTTGACAAAGAATTTTTTTTTTTCCTTTAATGACTTTTTGCATTTATGTTATTAGATATTTTAATATTTTTCAAATCTCAAATACATTATAATAATTTTTAATTATAGATGATTCTGAAACATGAAAATATACGACACATTGTTAATATACATAATCTTAGACATTTGTAAAATCCTTTCAAATAATTAGGAAAAAAAAAAAAAAAAACTCAAAATGCATAAAAAAGAAAAAAATGACAACCCTATTTTGTGGTGAGTAAAATTTTTTTTTCGGTGAGTGTAATATGAATTGAAATTTTGGGCACTGATCTAAACACTTGTTGATGCTTAACTTTATCACCATAAAAAAATAAAGCAAATATGATGAAATAAATAAAGACACTCTCAAATCTCTTGTTAATTCAAATTTTCACTTAATTTGAACTAAACCTGAGCTCCTGAAATTTTCAATGGCAAAATAACATTAAATATTTCCATTATTAATTTAAACTCATGATAATTTCATTTTCTTCCTTTTTTGTATATTTTCTTATAAATTTCAGAGTAGAGGTGCAGAGAGGGGTGGTCTATGATGCCTCGGGTGCTGCTCGCAGGAGTACAAAATGGACCCCAATTTAATTCTTTATATTATATCATGTCCTGGGTATCAGATAAGCCTGCTACTTCACTGTTTTAGATCTTCAAAATAATGATTTCCATTTCATAAAAAAAATTTCACTCATATTTAATCTCATGCAGTCTAAAGTTTGCTTTCTTAGTGTGTCTTCTGTCCATCAATATGACATTTACTCCCCTTTTAACCTACTTGTTCTTAATAAGTTTTCAAACATTTCACTCTATTTTAAAATCTTTTGTCAGAAAATAATTTTTTATTTCATTTCCAACAGCTGCTTTAAACATGTAGGTAGATTTCACACTTCAGGAGACCCAGTAATATTCCAGAATTCCACAGGAGTAAATTATGCAATGGAGGAAAACAAAAGACCATAAAAAAAAAAAAAAAAAAAAATACTACTTTATTTTTCTGATAAGTCCTGATGTGATTTTATGTTCACACAGTGTCTTATCAATTGATAATAATTCATAAATATCTGGATGCTTAACAAAAGAGGACATTGCTGTAACAATTCACGAGAAATAGAGGGAGGATGATTCTATGTTTTAAGTGTATTTCTTACCAACAGAAAAATTCTTACATTTAATAAAATTTTAAAATACAGTTGTTTATGTTTCAATATTAAATCACATTTTAACATAACAGCAAAAGTAACTTAAATTCTTGTGCAATTTCTCTTTAAATTTGTTTATCCTCATACTTTTGATAACTAGAATTCCAGATAATTCCAGCCACGGTTAAGGAATTCAAATTTCTAATTAAACTACTTATAACTACTCTAAGCATAGATATTTTTGGCAGTCTCATTTCTTTTCTTTCTTTTTTTTGATAAAATAGTCATGCACAATATGATATATTTCATAACAGTTACTTTTTTTTTTTTTTTTTAATTTAAAATATTATTAATAAATGAAAATGAATTCCTTTTCTAAACGCTTGCTTCAGAAAGCAGACCACTACTCTCTTTGCTTTTTTCTTAGTACTCAAATGGATATTTAATACAAATAGAGTACGAAGCCGAAAATCTGGACAATTTCGGCGGCGTTAATCATCATCATCAACAGTGATTAAATTTTTTTTTTTTTTTTTTTTAAGTATAGATATATTTAAATAAAAAACTGAGAAAGTACTTTATTTCTTAGTAATCTTCAAAACCGACTTTTGCAAATTCTGAAAGAGGAGGGAGAAGATTATATAAAAATAGTAACAATTCTTAAATATTTATCTAATTGAGAACTAAATTCTATATTCTATTTCAATTATGCTCAAACTTTTAGTTGAAAACCTGAAGTACTTACAATAGAAAAAAAAATAAATAAGAAAAACATACCACTTTTAAAACATTTCGTGATTTTTTTTTTTCTTCTTTTAAACTTGTATTGATTTTTGTATGCAAATATTTCAATAAATCTGTTTTGTTTTTCAAGTTTAATTTTCAATTTATTTATTAAAGTTGATAAAAAAAATATATTACAGAATACATTTAAAAATCATAATATATTATTTTTTACTTGAATTTGCATTTTATCCAAATACTTAAATTAAAATATTATATTTTTTAGGCATGACCAAAAATCCGGAATCGCCGCGGTCCTGACAATTCCGTATTTTTGGCTTTGTATTGTATAGTATATCTACAGCTGGTCTTGTGACATTATTATTAAATGTGAAAACATGGTTTAAACTATTTAAAACAATTTAAAAAAGGTAAAATACATTAAAACTTTAAAAACATTAAAACCCGTTTAAAAGATTACCTCGCTAGCGCTTTCGGCTGCATCACGCAGCCTTCTTCTGGCGTTTTCGCTCCTGTGAACCATCGTACACACGGCCATGTATTCTTCTCTCTTCCTCTCTCTCCAGAATACTGCGCCATCTCGTGTCGATCTCTGATTGGTCGGTGTTGCATGAACCCTCATTAGCTAAAATTTCGACAGTTTCCCGTTTTGTGGCATAGAAATAATTATTGTAGTTTGCTAGTTTGGCATAGAAATAATTATTGTAGTTTGCTAGTTTCCATACAAATATACCATATAATATACCAGTTTTCATATAATATACCAATAAAACCAAACCAAAATATTTTCCAAAGAATTAGGAACGATAAAGATAAAATAGACTTTTCTGAAACTGCAGGTATATATAAAATAAACTTTAACAAAGATGACCAAAAAACCGGTTGCTACATTGGAATGACAAAGCGGAAAATAAAAACGCGAATCAAAGAACACCAAAATGATATAAAATATAACCATACAACCACAGCTTTAACTAAAATAAACCAAACAGAAAAAGTAGAAATAGATTTTAAAAATTATAAAAAACTAGCAAACTACAATAATTATTTCTATGCCACAAAACGGGAAACTGTCGAAATTTTAGCTAATGAGGGTTCATGCAACACCGACCAATCAGAGATCGACACGAGATGTCGCAGTATTCTGGAGAGAGAGGAAGAGAGAAGAATACATGGCCGTGTGTACGATGGTTCACAGGAGCGAAAATGCCAGAAGAAGGCTGCGTGATGTAGCTGAAAGCGCTAGCGAGGTAATCTTTTAAACGGGTTTTAATGTTTTTAAAGTTTTAATGGTTTAAACTGTTAAAAAATAAATTATATATAGTATGTAAGGTAAATTTATTTTTACTGTGTTATCTTTAATATGCACAAAAAGACAAATTTAAAAATTTACATGTTTTTTGAAGTAAATCTTAATTATTTAATTAAAAAAAAAAATCAACTACATGTATCTTATAATAATAATAATTTATTTTTTCATTCTTTTTAAGCGAAAGTGGAGCAGGGGCTTATTATCACAAGAGCTTTAAATGTTTTTGATTTGGATAAATGTTAAGACTCATGACGCAGTTCCAATATGGAAGTATAAAAAGTTAGGTTAAGGGCTCTGTCCAGATTTTATTTACAAAGATATATTTTTGTGTTAGAAAAAAATAATTTTGCTAAATTATTTAACAATTTTGTTAAGAGTTAATCTTATACAATAAAATGCTGTTTTTAATTTTTTAAAGTGCCACTAATTGATGCTGTCATTTTCCCTAAATAAAATTAACATTCATTTATTTATATAAGCTTATTGAGAAACCATATAGAATATTTTTGTGGTCATTTGCAAGAAGATATGATAATTCCACTGTTAATTATCAAAATTAGCATTTAATCACAATTAATTGCTGAAATAAGCAATTATTTTGTTAAAAATTTATAAATTTCATGTTTTAATATTAATTTGAAGCTGTGTTAGGTAATTTAATATGTAGCTAATTTTATTAACTTTTTTCTTAGTGGCATATAACCAACAAAATACAATGACATCATAAAAAAAATCCAAAGGATCTCATTCGCGGGACATTCTCTGGAAAACAAATATTGTCCTATCATCAGTAACAGGATTTTCACTGTATGTCAGATTGTCACACCTGTAGACATCCTATGTATATTTTTTTTATGACACTTATTGAACAGGAGGAATGTAGATATTATCTGGATGCTTGCAAAGATCCTTTAACCTTCCACAGGATAGCATATTCAAGATAATTTGACATCCTGTGGATATCAAAGTTATCGAAGTATGAGTACTATGGATTTTTAAAGCTATTACTATGTTGTCTCAGGACTGACAAAAGGACAAATTTTAAAACTTAGTGAATTTGTGTTTATATAAGCAAATATAAACAACTAAGTGATACATTTATTGATTGTACAAAACAAAATATTTACAAGATAAAAAGAACTTTTTATATACCATGTTTTTAAATTTTCTGTTCAATCATATAAACCTAATTACCTTCTTTATTTACCATCCATGTATTAATAAATACTATGATCAAATGTGCAATAGAGAGAGCAATTATAAGAAATTTTCAAAAATTTATTAATTATGAATTCAATTCTGCTTAAAGATGGCTAAAATTATTAAAAGAATGCATTGTCATCATGTTCTGAGCTATTCTAAAAGTTTCAAATGTCTAGCTAGTCAAGAAGTTAAAAATCAATCACAAGATTTGTACTGAACAAACAAACAAGAAAGCGAGTTAATAAAAACATGGTAAAAAAGAAAACACTTGACATTTTAAATCTCATTTTAGTGGGAGATTATTAAATAACTTTATATAGCTTAAAAAAAAGACAAAAAACATGCAGTTATCTTAGTAGCCAAGATAGATTATGCATAACATTTCTGATCAAATAATTCAGATTTTTTGATGAATACTTTTGGATGTTCCAATCAGGAAATTCACAGACTTTATGGTGTAGAAGTATGATTAGATAACCTGTATTCTGAATATATACATATGTATAATGAAGCTAGCTCTCATAAGATATGACAACTACAAGATCTCAAGAAGTTCATAATAGGATGTCTGCAGGACAGATGTTGTAGAATGTGTGATGCATTGCTTTTACTTTGGGTACAAAATCATACTTTTAGTGATTAAATGATATATATTCATCCATAAAAAAATGAAAGAGGAATACTTTTCAAACAACAATTTCTTATTGCATTTTTAAAAATAGTTTTTAAGAGATGTATATCATTGATGTAACCTAAAAATAAGTTGTTGCTAAATTTATATGAAAATATATTTTGTTATAAAATGCACTGAAAAACTGGTGTTGAATGATGAACATTGTAAGCAAATACAGTGAAATACTTTTTACACGAAAATGCTTAACATGAAAAATCAGTTAACACGAAAGAGTATAGCGGTCCAGACAGTATGTCATTTAATACATTTTTTTTTTTGTTCTTTTAATACAAAAAAAAAAAAAAAAAAAAAGTTTAACACAAAAAAAATTCGCTTTCGATCTTCAGTGGCATGTTTGCTACAGCAGAGATGCCACCATTTTAATTTATTCTGAAGCTTTTTTAGAGCCGCCAATATTTTCATACCACTTTTTTCTTAAGAGTAAATTTTTCTTATTCTATCATAGTTATATATTGAAGGAAAATAGTCTATAAATAGAGTGGTGCAGATTGAAGGTGGGGCTAAAAATGCTCCGGAATAAATTAAAACGTTGGTAACTATGCTACTATATGTTGCCATCAATGATCATGTGTTTTACAGTACCAACAATGGAATTTTTGAAATCGTTCATCATTAAAATGATTCCACTTACGTAAATTTTGATGAGGAATATGACAACTGATTCAACGATGCAGTTTTTGTCCCTTCTGCTTCAGAAATGAATAAAATAATGAATATCCACAGTTATTTAGATGTACATTCAAATTCAGAGATGAATAAAACAATGTATGATCTCAATAAGTTTTTGAACAATATGGTGATTACTTGATTTTTGATAATAACTTGATAACTTGATTTTTATTCTAATGGATACAAGTTAGTAGTAGTTTTACAAGAAATAGAAATAATAATTGAGGACATGGAAAACATTGGCCAGTTTTGTACTTTTTTTATGAATCTTTTTACACTAAATTCTTTTAACACGAAAAAATATTTCGGTCCCCTCAGTTTCGTGTTAAACATTTTTCGTTGTACTATATATTCCAAAATTAATAGCAATTATTATTTTTAATTTATAGTGTCTGCTTTCTTATTCATCATCAGGAAAGCATTTTATTTACCTTCTAATTTTAATAGGTTTTAATACTTATATTAAATATGTGCAAATACAGTTATAAATTAAGTTTCTTTTTGCCACAATGCCCATAAAATGAAAGAAAGAATAGACTTAGAAAACAAATTACAGCAACTGCAAATAAAATTTCAAATTAAAAGGATGAAAGTAATTTAAAGCCTCTTAATTGAAAATTATTTGTCCAAAAATTTTTTCAATGCTTAATACATATCAAAGAAAAAAATGGAGGGAAAAGCAGCACAAATACCGAATATATATATATATATATAAAGAACTTTATAATACCAGAAAAAATATTTTAAAATAAAATGAAAAAAGACTTAGAAAGTGCAATATTGAAAATAAATAAAAGAACCAAAAGATAAGACAATAAGAAGTCAAAAGAGTATGCCTGGTTATATTTTAAATTTTGAATTTAACATTATTAATATGTTTATAATTCAAGATAAGGGAGTAATATCTGTCATTAAAAATATATTTATAATGAACAATGTTCCAATTTCTTTCTTTCCAAAATGAACCTATATAAAGTGGGTGATCAAATTATTAGAATTTTTTTTTATTTTGACATTTTTTCGATTATTAAAAAAAAAACACTAGACGAAATGGCCTGAAACTTCATACATGCAAAGAACATTTAAAAACTCTTGTTTTCCACTATCGATTTAGTCCAGAGTGCAATTAGGGGACCAACCACAAACTGAAGAGCAAAAATACTTTGGATCACCATGTATCACAAAAAGCTACAAATGGCTTGAAACTTTAATACATTGTTGCACATACTATGTACAATATTTGTATGTTTTGGTGTGGGGATTGTGCAATCATTTAGGGAGAATTTTTTTTTCCAAAAATTACTAGTTTTTTGCTTATAACTAGAACGGATTTTCATAAAATTTTATAAAACTTGCTGAAAAATTGACAAAACATTAAAGAAACATTATTCTGAAACATAAAATTCACATGTGTAATATTCATTGAGATATGAACATTTTTAGTAAATATTATTTTACTGTGCATGCACGAAAGATAGAAATTTTTTTATTACATATGTTGAAAGCTAAATATAAATAGCAACTTTTGCCTTTTTCCTGAAAAAGACAAGCATTTTTAGAAGATATATAGTTATAAATTTAATAAGATTTCTTTTAATCTATCATGTTTTAAAACTTTTGACACAATAAAAATTTCCTGTAAAAATACAAATGGCACTTAAGATTGAAAACTATCCAGTTACAGCAAATTGAAACTAATAAAAACCAACAGTTTATAACATTGTAAACGTTTTTTCAAAATACCACATTTCTATTTTTAAGTAAATTTCATCTCAATTTAGATTTTAGAGATATTAGTCATTTTATTTATTTATTACAAATGACAGGCTTTAACAATCAAGTCATTAGTCTTCTGGCTTCCCAATATTTTTGAACAATACAATTAAAACTTTTAAGTGGAAAATAAGTGTCAATATGTAATCTGTCCATTAAGGATCCAAAGTTACACAGACAACTAACCAGAGAGTCCTTTAGTCCATTTTTAAAAAGTTGGGCATTGAGACAATTGTGTCCTGTTAAAAGACGGTGGCAACAGCAGAACTTCGTAGGAGGTCCGGAATAGACATTCCACTATTACAGAGATGTTCTCAGGCCTTTCCCCTGGCTAATACAGTCAAATCCAATTTAGATCTTTTCTCAAATTCCATTTTGATTAGAAGTTTAGCAGAATGAAATGTCAAAGGAAGATTTGATCTCTGGAAAACAGTAGTACCTTTCTTTGCAAGGTAATCAGCTCTTTCATTACCTTCCACTCCACAGTGGGAGGGCAACACCACAAAATCAGCAAGTGATTTTAAAAGAGTTAGTCATTATTTTAAATTGACCAATATTTATGCTATGTTTGGAGAAAATTAAACAATTAGGTAAATAGGCATATAGAAACTAGAAAGGGGGAAAGGAAGATCAGAACACAATTATATGGCTGAAGTTAAATATATACCTCTTTAAATAAATTAATTATATAAATCTCAAAAGAAAAAAAAAAAAAAGTTTTAAATCTGCTTTAATTTTTTTGGCAGCTAAATGTAGGTTAAATAAAGGAAGAAGTAATTAAAATAGATTGTTTTTCATTTTATAGTTTTAGAAAACAACATATATTCAATCTCATCACAAACATTAAAACTTATTCAAGATAAACATCAAAGTATACATATTCTAAAATAATTAAAGATAAATATTAAAAACTTTTTCACATGATAAAGTAAAATTTAGGATAGTCTTACAAATAAAATATTTGGATCTTACAAGGAGAGGTCACGACATGGAAAATTCAGATCAGGATGAAATTGCGCGATTGCAGTATACTATGAAGGTAACAACATATGAAAGCAGCAGTGCACATTCGCTGAACAATTTTAAGAAAAAAGCCTTTAAAGTTTCAGTAATTCTTGAGTACAAGTTATTTCACAAAAAAAAAAAAAAAAAAAAAAAAAAAAAAATCAATGCTCCAGTGGCATACTTGGTAGAGTAAACAGCTGTCACATGGAGAGCCCGGGTTCAATGTTACAGATGAACATTTCTCTCTCTCTAAGTATTTATTTAATCTAAACCCTTTATTTTATTGTTCTCTTATAATTCAATTCAAATTTTGAAAATTTTAATAAATAATAATTATTTAATTTTCTTGAACTTAAGGGAAAAAAAAATTGGTTTTACATTTTTCTATTTGTAATACCTATAATTTTCTATAACTTGAAAAATAAATTTTAGCTTTGTTTTAACTATAAAATACAGTAAAAATAAAGGGGACTTAAGTATACATATATATATATACTAGCAGACCCGGCCACGCGTTGCTGTGACTAAGTTATACGTTGAATTATACGGCTGTTAACTATTTAGTACAGTTAAATTATTATTTACGAACAAAGACGAAAACGTTGTAGCCGATGTAAAAACCCACAGGGTTGAGATTTGAAACTTAGGTCAAAATTTGGAAGCGATTGATAAAAATTTTCGTAGTGTTGATATTAAGCACAAATTAATTTTATTGTAGGGTCCTATAAATTTTAATGGAGAAGTGATATATATTATTTCTAATGCTACTTTGGATAAAATTGCTAAAATGACTAATATATAAATTAAATTCTATTAAAATTCTATTAAAATAAAAGTATAAAAGAAACAGACGATTTTAAAATCAATTTTTATGGAGGAGTGAAATATAATATATGCTATAATGGATAATTTTACTATTAAATGACCTCATCATTTTAAATATTTTAAAGAGGGCAACAGCTGTAGTTATAAAAGGGAAAACAATAAGGCTAAACCAGAAAAATAAGTAAATTTGATAAATATTTTAAAACTTTAAAATTGGAAATCTTATGAAATATTGGACATTTAAAGTAAATACATGTATCATTTTAAATACAAAAAGATTTTGGAAAAGTTTAGTGTATTTTAACGAAGTGATGAGAAGTTTTTGAGTATGTTAAAATTTTAATAGTAAATTCAAGTCAATAAAGATGGGAAACATTGAGGATTAAGATAAGAATAATTATAAGATTTAAAAAAAAAAAAAAAAAAAAACTTTTTATATACCATGCTTTTAAATTTTAATATACTAATAATAATATACAAATTAAAAGGAAAATGATAAATATTCTATCATAGTTTGAAGTCAAATTTGTTTTCAAATGTCTAAATAAAATATCTGATGCAAGATACTAATATTTTGCAGCGGAATAGATTTCATTTCTGTCATCCTTGGCGAAAAAAAAAGAATATCGCCAAATTATCTGGCGAAAATATTTAATTCCTTTCAAAAATCATGGTTATTTTAACAACTTATATTAAAAGAGAAATGAATAATATGAAACAATATTTCGTACAATACATATTACATGTCATACATACGTACAATGAATAATACATATTACATTTCGTACAATGCATACATCTGGCATGTATATTTTCGTGTTACGCTTTTGATCGCCAAATAATAATAATAATAATAAAAAAAGCCAAGGGCGACAGAGTTTAAAAATTTAAAATTAAAATTTTGTCAATTTGACAGCAAAATAATTCAATCTAACACCCGCGATAACTAATACATATCTATACCCAAATATAAGGATTAAAATCGGGAAATAAATTTCCTCGATTTTTAATAATTTCTTACAAAAAATCCAGTGGGCAATTAACATAGGAAATCTTTTTCTTGGCTGCACAGACGGTCAGTGAGTCACACTTCGCTTGCGTATAGAACTCATAGATATAGTATAGCATATATAGAATAGAGTGATCATTGGGGAGAAAAAAGTTATTCCTTTTCATTTGGGAAAAGACGACGTTTTTACCAAAATATGGCCGTCTTTCCCCGAGTGAATACACACGGGAATACATACTAATATTTTAGCAAATAAAATTTATGAATAATTTATTTGCTAAAGGGGAATGGAAGACTCCAGATACAGTTTCAAATTCATATTTCTTTCTTTCTTTTCTTTTTCTTTTTTTTTTTTTTTTTCAATACCACTTAATGGCTGTTTCCAAAGCTTTTATTTTTTATCTTTTTTCGGCATCAAAAATCTTTCTACGATAACATGGGGATGAGAGATCTATATATATTACTATATCTATGATAGAACAACATTAGCACTTTATCAATGTGTATAAAATCTTTAAATTGATTATGACGTCAATTTTCGTGAGATGCATAATTTAACTTTTTATAATTTTTTAACGTTCACGTTTGATTAAATGTATTTATTTTTATGTCGAAAGAAAATGAACTCGTATTTTTTTTTTTTTTTTTTTTTTTTGGCAACAATTAAATTAATGGAACTCACAGATATTTTGGAGCAACTTTAATAAAGGTCTATAATTAACAAATAATTGCAATAAAACAATATTGTGACAATAAATTGAGATAAAAACTATCCTATCTCTCAAGTTGGATCAAACTGCACACAGTGTGCAAAATTTCATCAAAATCAGTTCCTTAGTTTAGGAGTTTACCCCGGACAAACATCGTGACACGTAATTTATATATATATACAGATTAAATTATAAAGTTTTGATCAATGAAGCACAAATAAGTAAAAAACAGGATTAATTTCACTGTATTATCTTCATTATAATATGAATTCAATTTACACTTCAGTCTAAGTAACACGTGGCCGGCTATGCTAACACCAAAAATTTATAAAGTGGAAATAATTGAATTATACGAAATTTATTAATAGGTTAAAAAGTTGAAGATTCTTTGTGTAGATGGCAGCACCAAATATATTTCAGCTTTCATTTCAACCCAGTCGAAAGGTATCGACATCTGTTAGAATCATTTGGAGTTAACAGATAATTGTGACTGTCAAATAATAACAGACAAATAATTAGCAATAAATTAAAATTGCGACTATAATTTGAGATTTAAACTATCCTATCTCTCAAGTTGGATCGAACTGCACATGGTGTGCGAATTTTATTATAATCGGTTAAGTGGTTTAGGAGTCCATTGAGGACAAACATTGTGACACGAGATTTATATATATTAAGATTTATTTATTTATACAAACATTTTATTTTTATTTTATTAAAACAAAGCTAAAATTTATTTTTTAAGTTATAGAAAATTATAAATATTTAAAATAGAAAAATATAACTATATAACCTACAAATTCAATAAAAATTGTTCATTAAATTCTTAAAATTTTGGGTTTAATTATTCAAAATATTAAATTTGACAAGCATCTAATTATAATTGTTCAACTGTAGCTTTAATAGCAAAATAAAAAAAATAGATGAAATAATCAAATAAAAATAAATAAAATAAACATGCAAACAAAACCCTGAATAACGAATATAAAAATAAAGAAAAAAATAGGCAAAAAAGTTTAAATAATTAAAAAATAAACCAAAGTGTAAAACAATTAGCAAGTGTGCTTAGATTTTGGTTTGAGCTTCCCGATTTGATTTTAATATGTATAAATTACATAACTGCTCTTAGGTTGCTAATACCACCAAACTTCGTTAAGTGAACATGCTTAAATGTGCATTACTTTTAACATGAACTGTTTCCACAATCCCCATCAAATTGACGATTAGTTTAGTTATATGAAGATTAGTTACTGATAGCATGAAATACTGGTAACACAAACAGTTTTTTTCCTCCTTGAGATTTATGTTAATGAGGTTTGACTGTATTAGAGAGCAGTGGAATTTTATTTCATGTACAGAAGGATATAAAACAGGTAATTGTCGAAAGAAAACGTATGTTAATTAACATTTAAAGATATTTTATGTTGTATATTTCAAACATTTGTTTGCCTGTAATAATTTAACAGCATCGTAATCTTGTACTATAATTTTTCAAGAAGCTACATTGATTGGAGAAGTAATTATTTAATTTGTTTGGATAATAATTATATGCATCATTAAAATCATTATTTCTTAGCATTGTTTTAAATATACCCAAAATGAAATGTTTAGATAAATCATTTTAAAAAAGGTTCCTTTATTTTTACTTTATTTTATAGTTAAAACAAAGCTAAAATCTATTTTTTAAGTTACAAAATATTACAAATAGAAAAATTAAAAACCTACATATATTTATAATAATAATAATAATAATAATAATAATCCAAGAAAATTAAACAATTATTATTTATTAAAATTTTCAAATTTTGAATTGAATTATAACAGAAAGTAAAAATAAAATGTTTAGATTAAATAAATAATAATAAAAAAAAAAGTACCACACACAGCATCAAACCTAGGTCCTCCATGTGACAGCCACCTGCTCTACTGAGCACGCCACTGGATTGTTGATCCTTTTGTAAAATAACTCGTACTCTAGAATTACTGAAACTTTAAAGGTTTTTTTCTTAAAATTGTTTGGCTAGTATGCGCTACTGCTTTAATATGTTGTTATCTTCATAGCATACTATAATTCTGTGTAATTTTGTACTGATCAGAATTTTCCATGTCGTGACCTCTCTTTGTTAGTTTAATTTTTCCTTTTGAATAAATAAAAAATTATTAGCATAACAATAAACATACGCTAGTTAATTGACATTATAAGATATTTTTGAAGTAAATGATAATTACCTCCTGCAATAGATAAATTACTCAGATCAGAGGCCAGCTCATTAACCTGATGGGATGAGGCACTGGATGATGCTCCTTGCGTTCGGGAGCCCCTAGGTTTTTGTCCAGGAATTTTAACAGTAGTGTGCATCAAAGGGATTTCCTTACCATGAACATCATCCATATAATCCTATTAAATAACAATGTAGTATGATACAAAAATAAAAATTTCCACAATAATAAATAAAATGGGAATTACATACATGAAGGCTTGGATGATAGGTTAAACGACCATCACTTGTCAAAGTAACATATTTCTTTTTCCATTCTTTATTTAAGGCTTTACAACTTCTTTTATACAAATAACCCTGAATAAAATAAAAAAGGATAAAATTATAAGTCCCATTTTAAATAATTAAAAATTATTACATGTACTACACTTAATATACTGTATATAGCTTTTTTTAATATCTGAGAAAATGCTGTTTACTAATGTCCATGGAATCTGCAAACAGTTCTTATTTTAGAACAAAATAATAAAAATAAATGACCTTGAATTAATCTTTTATATTAAGACAATAAAAGAAACATACAAAATCTATGATATTCACTTATGCTAAGAAAGTAATAACAACATAAGCTAGAAGGGAAAAAAAAAAAAAAAGCTTTTTTTTTTCATCAGAGAAATTGATAAATTACATATTCATTTCATAGTACAAACATGCTTTTATTATGCTAGCTCATAAATTGAAAGTGTTAATATATATAATTTTAAACCTATGAAATATTATTCTCTCATATGCAACCATTACTACCTAAAAATACAAAAATATCTTAATTCTTACTCAAATTCTTTTTTTGCTTTATTTGACTTTTATCCTTAATCAGATCAAATGAAGTGCTTTTTTTGCATATTAAATTATTCTTGTTTTTGTATACAGCAAAAAAGTTTGTAACTCATATTTGAAATCTCCCCTCCCCCCCCCTCCCCCCCCACACACTCATTAAACAATTCAAAGTGTTTCATACAGAGGACACTAATATGTAAGTTCAAACAGTTCATATGTACTAAATTCTAAACTAATTATAAAACAATTTGCAGAATAGTTTTTCAGTGTGGAATTAGAAACTGAACAGATTAGGTAAGTATTAAAAAATTTTTATCGCTCCATTGGAATTCAGAAGGTCTATTTATTTCCTAAAAATATATTAACATTTAGTTACATTTTCCTAGAGATAATCTGAGATTTTTTTTTTTTTTTAATAATTAAAATTTTTAGATGCAAATTTTGCTATTTTTTAAAAGCAAATAGTATATGACTTAGACTAAAGTGTATTAATTTAAATTCTCTAAGAAATCAGGCTTATATACTTAGTTTTATATGATAAAAAAGTATAACAATGATGTTTAATAATATAAACATGGTAATTTTACCTGTCTTAATGGAATAACACGACCACTACCAACTTCGCCATTTTTGTTTTTCTTGTCATCTTCACCCTTTTTGAGAGGCTGAAAGAACACTTTATTCAATATTTTTGTTGAGTACAAAACAAAGGTAAAATAAATAAATAATTAAATAAAAATACATCTGTACATATATGAGTACAATAGTAAAGTATATTACTAATCCTGAATTAAAAGAAACTAAAACAGAACCCCATTTTAATGCAATTTCTTAATGCATATATTAAAATCTAAGCTATATAATCAAATTATACAATCAAATATAACAGCAAATATGAAGTCAGTGATCGATTTTCTTAATTTGAGGGATAAAATTATTATCATACTATATTCAAATCCATGGTATAATAAACTGCATTGTTTCATAGTTCTATTTTATATATATACAAAGAATGAAAAAAAAAAAAAAACATGAAATATCACTGCTTCTTTAAATATTTTTTTTCATGAGTAACTAATAAAGATGTTCCTCCAAAATATTAGAAAAAATAAATAAATAATAATATATATATATAGTTTTTAAAATTGTTTTATATTAAAACAGTGCTAATACTTAAAAGAGGCACTTAAAACCACTTAATAAACATCACAACGATATCAGAATTTTTAAAATGGTGGTTATTCATATGTAGTCTCAAATTTTGATGTAACTTACTAAAAACATAAAATTATTTTCTAGAAAGAGAAAAAAAAAAAAAAAAAAAAAAGATTTCTATTTTAAAGTACACCCTCCTAAGAGGGATAACAAAAAAATATTAATCACAGATCAATAAAATTTGTAAAATGTCATAAAAATGTTATTTTCTCTTTTTCTTCTACTTAATCCTCTTTTTTTTTTTTTTTTTTTTGAAGAACAAGAAAGTTACAAAAGACTACCATGATCCAATAAGATTTCTCTGTGATTTTAACGACAGCAAAGTGCACATTCATAAATAATATATACACTGCAACTAACTATCGAATAAGATATATAAGATCTTATTTAATAGATCAGATAATACATAACCATAATACATAACCATAGCCTCTTCTTTTCCAATTTAATTATATGCTATACACAATCAATAAAAGAATCACATTTTTTATTTCATTATGTAAATTATTTATATTACCTGAAACTAATTTTTAATCTTAAAAAAGTTCCCCATCATTACAAGTTGTTTTTTGTCTGCTAAGATTTCCACTATCTCTCGAATTATTGCATAACTGTTGGCAAAAATATGGTTTTGCTGAACTTTTTCAAAGTTTTTGAGTTTTTTAAATTTAAATATTAAACTTCATATTTATTTGCAGGGAATCTAGACTTTACTCCATTAAGTTAAAATGGCATTTGTCTATATTGATGTAATAGTAGTGGATGAATAAACTAAGGTAGAAAATAATATACACAATATTGGGATTTTTCAAATAAAAAATGTTCATAGACTTTCAAAGATTTTATATGAAATTCAAGTACTTTACAAAGACACCCTGGGAGAACCCTATTAATTTATGAAATTTTGCCAAGAGAAGAGCAGAAATAATAAAAACAACAAACGTGCATCTTTAATATAAAATTTTATAAAACTAGAATCGTAAGAAAAGGTGTTTCAAATTAGTACTATAAAAAACCCGTTAAAAATATGAGGGCATTCCAAAAGTAAGTTGCACCATTATTACTTTCTTTTTTTGAACGATAAGATTTTACACCAGGTGAAGCAAACAATAGCCATAAGAAACTAAATCTTTTGCTTGTTCAATGACAGAAGGAGCGCCAGCAGAAGAGGGATGACGCATGTGCAGAACGCAAAGAAAAAAAGAGTAGCAGCCGACTGGCGAGCCCAGTGTTATTCAAATACAAAATATGATAGACAGATGTATGCTGACAACGTGGTCGCCAATGGAAGTATGTGCTGTTATCTAGTAAGAATGAGCATGTGGGATTATTGTGCCCATAATCTATGAACGCTTTTGGACTCTGTATGTTGAAGAGGTCATGCCTCGCCAAATGGTTGGTCGCTGGTATTGCTTGTTCAGTGAAGGGCGACAAAGTATGGAGGATAGAGGTTGAAGTGGATGTCTCTCCCCATCCACTAATGAAAACAACACTGCTAGAGCACAGGATATGGTGTTAGTGGACAACTGTCTTGGAAAGTCACTTTCAAACACTGGTGAGGTGGAGCAGACTGTACAACAATTTCTTGCATCACAGAGCATGGAGTTTTGTCAGAGTGGTTTCTTCAAACTGATTGCACTCTGTGAACAAATGTTTCAATGTTGGTGGCAACAATATCAAAAAATAGTGTAAAGTGCATAGTTCATGCTGTCATGATGCAATTATTTTTGGCAATAAAATTTCTGTGTGAAAAAAAATGATGAAACTTACTTTTGGAACGTCCCTCATATGTTATCAACATTACACATTTCTTAAACAGTTAACATAAATTCAACTTACGGGGAAAAGATTAGACCTTCTTCGAGTTTTACGAGATGTAGTAGGGGTAGAACAAGGTGTAGGTAAATCTTTACCATCTTTGGGAATACTTATTGTATTCGGTGTCAAACCTTCAACACCAAGGGTAGCCTTTTCCTTGTTTTCTCTCACAGATAAAGTACTACCATCAATCCTTGATTCCTATGAAGAAGGAAGAAAGAAGCAAACCATAAATAAATTAACAATGAAATAAAGGAAATCGTAATAGAATAATAAATAAAAAGAACCAATGATAAAGATATACCTTTGAACCATTATTAGCAGCTATGTGACTGAGATGACTAGGAGATGCAGTAACCACTGCATGTGTACTTCCAGTGGTTGTGTTTGGGTGGTAACCATTGTTAGTATTTGTCACAACCGTAGATGAATTTGAAACATAACTGTTGCAGCGATTTGGATGGCTGGGAGTGCTTGGCCTTGAGCTAATGCCAGCCATTTTCTGTTGAACTATCTTTTGACAGGCTGAAATAAAGAGTGAAAGATAAAGTTGGTGACATTAGAAAAAAAGAAAAAAAAAAAAAAAAAAAAAAAAAAAAAATACCAATATCATCTCAGTATAAAAGTTATAATTACTGAAAATACTATGAACATGAAAATTCACATACATAAAAAAAAATTATAATGAAGATTATAAAAATTTTAGCTGAAAAAGTAACATACCATCTTGAAAGACTCTTTCAACATTGAGTCCATATGTAGCACAAGTTTCATAATAGGAACACCTTTTAAGATCACTAGCTAATTTTCTAGCTCGAGAATCATCAATCACTCGAGGATTACTTTCACTAATGGCATCTGAAAATAAAGCATCATTTAACCAATACAGAAAGAAAAATAATTATGAATATATATTAATATGTATACAGGGGTTGGCTACACGAGAGTTGTAGCATATATAATGTGTTTGAGCTCCATAGACTTATAAAGGCTGTCACAGTCAGTTATTTATTTATTTTTTTAAGGCAAATGGCAGAGCCCAAAATATACCAAGCTTGCATATTTATGGGAGACTACAACAAAATCTTTAAAATCTTTAATAGTTATTTATGATTACAAAGGATATTTTTTTTTTTTTTTTAATGAGATTAGAGAATGTAAGTTAACATTTCAATAAATAATTATATTTGTAGGTAGAAAGTTTTAAGATATTAAGAAACTAAATAAATAAATATAAATATAGAAATAATATTTGTAGCATTAAAAATATATTAATAAAAGTAATTAATGAAAACAATTTAAATTATCTCTTCTTTCAAGATATTGGAATTATACAAAATACAAGAAATTCTTTTTCTGTATTTTAACTAAAATATTAGTACAGCAGATAAATTAACTGGTAATTTGATAAATTAACCATTAAAACTTGCACCCCCAGCTTATGTTTAATTTTCATAAGCTCAACTTATATATACAATTGAACCTCATTAACATGAATTACTTTTAACATGAACTACTGATAACTTGAACAAATTTTTTATCCCCTTGAGATTCATGTTAACGAGGTTCAACTGTATGTATGTATGTGTATATAAATATATATATATATATATATATATATATATATATATATGAAATTTTATATAATAGAATACACATGAGCTCATTAATATTACTTATTGAGTCTATCATTGCATCATTTAAAAAAAAAAAAAAAAAAAAAAAAGAAAAAGAAAAAGAAAAAAGAAAGTCATACTGAATTTAAATACATATGAAGAACTAATTTTAAATATTGAAATAACTTTTTTTTTTTTTTTTAAATTGTGTAATTCCAAATGTATTTATTCAGAAATTACATAAAAAATTTCAGTATGATATATTTAGAACAATTAAAACAGATTAAAAAATTCAGTATGATATATTTAGAACAATTAAAATAGATTAAAGCATTCAGTATAACTTTGAAAACATAGCCAACATAATTTTTTTTGTAAAGATACACTTTGAATTGACTACAAGGAGTAATGAATTTGCTTCTATCAGTACAATACAATCTGCAACTTTTATTGAGTATCAAATATCAACTGTAATATCAGAGCCCATTCAAACCCCTCCCTATAATTTTTCACATAGTTTTTACCACTCATTTAAAAATGAATAAAAAAGAAGCCTTAAATATTCCTACTATTCCATCCAAAAATGTATATTCAAGGGGAGAAAAATTACATTTGTAAATTTTTTCTTTTGTTTATTTAGCTTTCAGAACTAAATCTTCATGAAATACTACATTCAAACCTCGTTAACATGAATCTCAAGGGGAATAAAAAATTTGTTCATGTTATCAGTAGTTCCTGCTATCAATTATTCAGAAACTAAACTTCACCTTGATGGGGATTGTGGAAACAGTTCATGTTAAAAGTAATTCACATTAAGCATGTTCACGTTAACGAGGTTCGACTGTAGTTTCAAAGGCATCTTTGTATATTTTAAATTGTTCAACTTACATGAAATAAATTTCAAATAAAATCAAAAAAGCAAATATTCAATAAGTTAGAGCTTGTTTCCAGAAAAAAGAAAAAAAAAAGTAATAATTTTAATCTTCCAACAATGACAGACCCGTGCACACTATTTTCAAAAGGGGAAAGGGGGTTAAGGGATCAGAATTTTCATAATTTTAGATTACCTTTTAAGAAAATAATTATTTATAATTACTGACTAATGCTAATTGTGCATAAGTTTTAAATAAATATTAGATTAATTAATAAATAACACAAAATTAATCTTTATTTGTAAGACTTGTATATCATCAAAACATCTATAGCATATAACTTCTTTACTCATCGTCATCATGAAGAGAAAAAGCACATATACTGTTCAAATGTAATAAGAAAAAATCAGCCCCTATTATCATGCATTAATTTATATAAATTACTAAAATATATAGGGCTAAGTATTCAAACACACACGCACACACATATATATATATATATATTATTTTTCTTCAGTAAATGACAAAGTTTGTGATCTTTCTCACGAAAATCCTTAAAATAAAATAAAACTAACTTTAGTGCTGACTCTAACATAATTTGGCAGGGGGCTCCACCCTGCAGCCCTTTTAAAAATATTTTAGCCCCCTGTGGCCCTTTTTCAACCTATTTTAGTGCCTGGTGGCCCTTTTAAAAACCAAGTGGCCTTTTCAAACATTTTAAATGTTCAGAAGCCTTTGGATATCTTCTAGCAATACTTTTACAGCATTCCAGGAACAACAAATGCATATAACCCACATATATACCCATAAAATTAGTAATTTACTTTTTCACATACAAAAATCACAATATAGATGAGAGTAAATTATGCAAATAATGCCCTTTTTATTGAATTCCCCCTGGCAGCCCTATTATTCTAGAGTCAGCACTATAACTTGCCACTAAAAAATAAAAACTAATTATACCAATAATGAATAATGGCCATCACCAAATGTTGAGAAATGAATTCACATATTATATAGAAATAGATCAAAATGTACAGTTGGTCACTTTATATTACAGAGTTTCCCTCAGACAGTTTCAGGAGGGCGTTGCACCCTGCCTTCCCTTGGGTTGGAAAAATAGTCCCCTTCTTGTCCTTAATAAAAAAAGAAAATATCCCCTTAATGTCCCTTAACTGGAAAAAAAAAATTGCACCCTTATTGCCTCTTTGTATTAGAAGCACAAATTTAGGAGAAAACAACCTACAAACTGAAGAATAATGATATACTGAAGATATATATGCATATATATAAGTAAAACTATTGTGTATGATCTTTAACACTTATTTATTTATTAGTAACAAGCAAAAGTAAAGAAAGCTAAAATTAAAAAGTATTTATTATACTATGCATACTTATAATAGAATTTTTAAATATGTGTGCATTTTAAATGTTAATTATGGCCTTAAGAATACCAAACTGTCTCTAAAAATATAAAAAGTGCATTTTTTTTACTAGCAGCATCCTGCCCTTTTTTAAACCCAGGGGAAACTATAAATTTACTTTTTTTTTTTTTGATATTCTGTACATATGCAAAAAAGTTTCTTGAAAAATTAACTGAAATTAAAAAAGTCATAAGCTAGTAAAGTGGGGGAGGGAGGGGGGATGAATGTTCTGGTTGGCACGATTGCAGCCCTTTTGGTCATCTGAAACTAAATAAAAAAAAGATTTTTAATTAGTAAAAATGTCGTTATAGCCGCCCACACAGTGTAGTGGTTAGCAGCAGCGCCGACTTTGAAAAATTTCTGGGGGGGCTCGAACCAAGGCCGTAGCCAGGATTATTTTTTGAGGGTGGGGGGCATCACATTTCTAATACAAGGTCATCAAATATGGTGTAATAATGTACACATGCTTACCCAAGGAAAAGAACATATGCACACACAAACAACGGCCTGATTAACACAGGGGCACGTGCCAGGGGCTCTGAGTAGCAAAGGGCCCCAAAACTGGACCTGAAAATGCCATCATAATCTTTGCCATTTAGTTTATGTAAATCGAATTTATATGGCAGTAACTTTTGTAAAAATAGTTATATTACTTTGCATCGATGTTTCTGAAAACTTTTGCTCCTCATGCACAAACCATAAGTGTAGCACAGTAAAGGGAATCATCTTCCTCTGAACTCACCCCGCGCCCCATACAGAGACTTTCAGCCTCTCTTGTTTTTCTTTCTTTTTTTCTTAGTCGATTTATGTCCATTTTCAATTGCAACAACCTTACTTTACAGCTATGATTTTGGTAAAAAACTAAATAAGAAATAGAGGAAAGAATTTCTTGTTTAATAGAGAATCAGTATTCAAAATTTCTGGGGGGGCTGATCCCTTACAGAAAATTTTCTGGGGGGGCTCGAGCCCTCAAGCCCCCACATAGTCGGCGCCACTGGTGGTTAGCGTCCCTGACTCCTACACGGCGGTTGGGCCTGGGTTTGAATCTCGGAGAAGACATGAATGTGTTGCCCCTATTACGGGTAGCGATGACTGCCCATTCGGTGCCCCTTCACAAATGGTCATCAATTCGGCAATCCCTGTTCATGTTGATCAGTTGTTCCCGGATCATGTTGAGAAGTAGCACAATACTTGCTTTTGCCTCCAAGGCAGTAGCATGTGCTTGCACCTGATGAAGAAAGGCTACGTCCTTTCGAAACCGGTTGTGCTGATTTAAAATTTATGGTGTGTGAAGAAGATTTAATATCTTTCTACAATACTTTGTCTCTGAAAATTTGGTTCATTAAAGATGACATCCCCCCCCACAAAAAAGAAAAAAAAAAAAAAAAACAGGAAAGCTAAATAAACCAGAAAAAATAATTTTTTTGGTGTGTTTAGCTTTTCTATTTTTCCAGAATTTACTACCTAAATCATTTTGTGTTTTCTGGCTTGTAATACTTTTTGTTGTAAAACCTCTCTTTATCCATATGCACTAATTCTATCTAATCTAATTTATACTGAAGAACTTGTCAGTTACTCAATCTGTTGCTTCTTGGGGTACCTTGCTGTTAATATTATATTATTTTGCAATGATATTTTAAATTATATATATAATTAATCATTCATTTTAACATTTTTAACTGTATTAACCAAATCAACACTACACATATTAGCAATATCTGTCTGCAATTTGAGTGTTACTATCTTGCTAATTTAAAATTTGTTGGCCGTAAGTGCTAGCTTTTACATATCGTGTGCATAAAAATGCACAATAAATATGGTCCATTTTTATTTCTTTTAGGATTTAAATTATTCCAACATGAATGTTAGCATTGATTTATGGGTGATGAAGGATGGAACATCATAAGATTAATGTGATATTTGATTGCAGGCTATTACAAAAGGAAAAGGAGAGAAGAAGACCCTCCCCCCTTTGACTTAAAAGAAAAATATTTAAACCACAAAACTAAAATCTAAACAAAAGAAATATATATATATATACCCCAGAGGTAATAGACACCATGTCTATTTTGTAAGAAAAGTTAACACCATGTCTTTGTTGTGCCACTATGAAATGCATTTTTCATGAATAAAGAAAAAGGACATTGTTTTATTTTCCCACTGTCTTATCTCCTTTATAATTCACTGGACATTAGAGTTTAATACTTCTATATAAATCCAAAAATGCACATAAAGGACATGGTGTCCTTTACCTCTGGGGTACAGATATATTAAAACACAAAGTTGTTGCTTTAAGACCAAACTGAGAGCAATTGAACATGCACAAAAGTCTGAGCTGATCCGAAACAACCACATTTCTCTTGGTAAACATTGTTGAATATGAACTATTGATGAAACAACTCCACAGGAAATGAGAAAAAGAAGATTAAGGTTGATTGGGGTTAATGTCGCACTAGAACTGTACAGTGGACTATTGGTGATGGTTTGGAATTCATTTCTAGAAAGGGTACAGAGACATGCCATTGCAATTTGGATCCTCGACAGAGGGGGATAGCGATAAAGAAAACAGGCTGAGGTTGAGTCGGTTTAATGTCACAATCAGGGCCATTTTATCTCATAGGCAATTCGAGCATTGCCAAAGCCCCCCAAAATCTATATACTTATTTATTTACTAATATTTTGACTTTTATATAACTTAAGAAATTTTTTAAACAAGATTTCAGTCATCTGTGTTATTTAAAAATGACATGAAATTAAAGCAATTCTAAAATAGTCATTCATTCTAAATAATATTACTATTGTTTCTTTCCTGGTTTATTTTAGAAGTTTAATGAAATGATAAGAATATTATGATACAAAGTATTAAAAAAAAGTGCAGAATACTCACATTTTGAAGATTTTATTGATAAAAAATCTACTTTTTGAAAATATCTAGATTAATGTAATAACCAAATATTATTAATGTCAATACTATTTATGCATTTAAAAACACAATGTATAAATGTTGTGTTGAGTGCTTATCAACATTAATTTATTTTCAGAATAAGAAATGCAATATTTTTGTTGTATGAGTAGAAATGCACTTTTTATGGGTCCAATGCATGAGTTCAATTTTAGTGTTTAATTATATAGCAGAATATTAAGATATGGGTGGGAAGAGTGCTCCAAAATTTCTTATATCCTGGGGCCCCATGTTATCATGATCAGAGTCTGACCACAATAGGAGTTCCCTCGTGAGAAATTGGCAATGGCCTTTGATTCATCTCTGGCAGTGGTTTGGAGACATGACATCACAATTTTGATCCTTCAAGGGGGAAATCAACAAATTGAAGAACGGTTGAGGTTTAGATTAAGTGGGTTTAAGGTTCAATAAAGCTACGCAATGGGCAATTGGTGACTGTTTGGGATTAACTATTTGTATGGTCCAGAGAAATGACATTACAATTTTGGTCCTCCACTGAGGGGGTTAAGAAAAATAAATGTGTAAGTTTTTATTTTTCATTTTTAATGATTTACAAATTGTTACATCAAAGGTGTTTTTTAATGATTATATCTTCATTTAGATAAATTATCTTTCGTACATTTTAACAGTGACCTTATCATTTTGGTATGTCACTTTTAAGGGGACTTGGTATTACCTTTGACTTCGCATCAGGTTTCATGTAAAAGTTTATACTTCCATTTAATATTTTAAAATCAAACTATATTAGTTTTATTCAACAAAATATATATTCAGGAAACAGTTATTATGGTTTTTGCTATATTTTTTACAGATATGAACTCTTATAATTGTGTTTTCTCAGTTTGCATTTTTTCATGAATTCATGACATTCAAAATGCTTAACTTTTTCAAATCATTAATAAAAGCATTGATATTATTTTTAGATGTTTAATAGAGCCTAATTAAAAGAATTAGGGATAAATTTTGAAATTTATTGATTAGTTTGAGAAAAAATTAAAAAGTGTATATCTATGTAAAAATTGGTAAATAAAACATGATTCCAGTTATGTTTTTATTTGTAATATTTTTTCTTTTAAAGATATTGCAAAATCTATCCCTAATTCTTTTAAGTAGGTTCTATTAAACATCTAAAACAAAGTCTTTTTTTCTTAAATATCTGTAGAAGTTTTAGTATTTTGAAGATCATAAATGCATGAAAAATTGCAAACTGAGAAACGGCAATTTAAAGATCTCAAATCTGTAAAAAAATTATCAAAAACATAAGAGTTGTTGCCTGAATATATGATTTACTGAACAAATTTAATATAGTTCAATTTATAAATATTAATTGAAAATATAAAACCTTCCATAATAGGTTTTATATTTTCAGGTTATGTAAAATAATATATTAGAGATACCATATAATCGGATATAAAATAATATATTTTATATAAAACCGTCAATAGTGCCAAATCAAAAGGTGCCAAGTAAACTTTTAAGTAGTTTATAAATTTGATTTCTCATTTTATTTTCCAGAAGTTAAAATCAATATAAATCTTTTTCAACTTTCTCATGGGGTTTAATTTTCGTTAAAAACTTGTGCGAAGTGCAATCATATGCTTTGAATTTTGTAGTCTGAGGATTTTCTAGGTTAAAAAAAAAAAAAAGTAAACTGTGAACAAAAAAAGTTTTCTTTTACAACTCAGGAAAGGTTAAAGTTGAGATTGAGTGAGATTAACGGGCAGTTTCGGATTCAGCTCCAAGGGTAATCTAAAGACATCCCATCAAAATTTTGATCCTCCGTGGATGAGGATCAACAACTTTGATAACCCCCCAAAGCATTATTAGTTTTCAGAACATGGTAGAAATTGCAGCAATGACTGATTTTATGTGTGTGGCAGCTACCTTTAATGTACATGAATCTTTTTTTGAACTCCGATTACACATTCAATGCTCTGCTAATCGGGCTACCATCTCCCACTCGAGAAATGTGCAGTTAGGAAAGTAAAGATTTGCACCAAATAATTGTAATTTAAATTTAAGATAGACGTGCCTACTAGGAAATAATTTTTTTTAGGACTTATGCATTAAATGTTTCAAAATTTTTTCATTATTATTTCAGAAAAAATCTGGCTGTGGATGTGTTTAACAACAACAAAAAAAAAATCTAAGATACTGCCTGTAAAACACAAAACTGACTTTGACATTTAGTCTTCTATTATTCTGATATAAAAATTATCTGCACTCAGTATGAAAATCGCCCCAACACTAATTTTTGCAAATTCTTATATAAAATGACCTCCTGAATCCGAATATGATGCCCGTTTTGCCCTATCACCCACCGTTTTTTGAAGACGCCCCGCCCCCTCCTATTTTTATCACTTTTCTGTAATTTTATAGCTATAAATTTGATTTGTAGTTGAGGAAAGGATTATTTTAACCGTTAAATATCTTCTGAAGGGCTACAGAAGTGAAAAATTCTAAAACATGAACATTTGCAGCAAGGTGAAAATTTAGGAGGAGGGGGGGGGGGATTTGCCATTGAAATTATGAATTAGATTTATTATGTTTTATTAATCAATTATTATTATTATTTGTTATACATTATATTTTTTCTGTTTTTATGTGGCGTTAAAATAATTCTTTACATTCTCCAAACCAAATTCATGGCCATAAAATTACAGAACCGTGATAAAAGTTTAACGGCCCTCTTCACTTACCGTCGCCGGAGGCCCGAGGCAATGTTATTCTATGGGGAAATTTTCTTTACAAATAACTTATTAACCAATACATATTTTTTAATTTTGTTTTCACATTCAGAAAATTCCCAACTGTTAAATTGACGGACCTTTTTTAAAAATGTATTTTTTTAATTTTTAATATTTTATTCTGAAATTGCAAAATGAAAAAATGTCACATATTGAAAATTCGTATTTTGCAGCTTCAAAATAAAATTAAAAAATATTTTTTTTGAAAAGGTCCGTCAATTTAACAGCTGGGAATTTTCAGAATGTGAAAACAGAATTTAAAAATATGTATTAGTTAATAAGTTATTTGTAAAGAAAATTTTCCCATAGAATAACATTAGCTTCGGCTTCTGGCGACGGCGAGTGAAGAGGGCCCTTAAGGAGGGGGTGGCGTCTCGCGAAAACGCTGGGTGATTGGGCAAAATGGGGGCCATATTCGGATTCAGCAGGTCATTTTACATAAGAACCAGCAAGAATGGTATCAGGGCTCGATTTTTTTTTTCTTTATTTTTTTCAGAGCAGTGTAATTTGCACTGCGAAAGTTTGTATAAAAAAAAAAAAAACATAGAAGAAAGCTGTGATGGCCACAATAAACTAATTAATTCAATTTGTCCGATTTATGTTCTTGCAGGCCTATGACTCATGCTCACTTGGCTTGAAATTTTGCTCAGAAATTTTCTTTTAATTAATTTATTTATTTAGCAAGCATAATTATGTTGTATATGAAATTTGTTTTTATTTTTGACTAAACATTAGCATTCAATGCTGAATATGTAAACCTTAAAAATTACGTCTTTTAATGTGTAAACACAATATATGATAATTATTATAGATTTTTACATGTACAATAGCTTTAAATTTTTGTTATAACTTTTGATCCCATTCTAAAAATTTCTGGTTATATAGCTTTTAGTATATATTACAACAACAACAACAAAAAAAAAAAAAAAAAAAAAAAAAAAAGAGAAAGAAAACGAAAATTCAAAGAAATAAAATTTTTCAAGAGTATATATTCTCATTTATATCATCAGGTAGAATAATTCCTGAAAGTTTTGTTGAAATCTGAAGTGGTCAGATTGTGTGACTAGTTGATTTGGCATGGAATGACCTAAATTGGTTAGTAATCAATGAGAGGAAGTTGATATTTTTAAATTACTGGAAAACAATAGCTATTCAGATAAAATAAGTTTTAAAAATTTTCAAGTAAAAAAAAAAAAAAAAAAAAAAAAAAAAAAAAATCCTTTAAAAAGTGAATTCTATTAAAAGACAATGGATTTTTTCTTTTTTTTTTTTTCTTTGCTTTCTTCTATATATAGAGAAAGTATTGGATTCGTGAAAATTTTCGAACTCCAGTTTTCGATGGATTTACACGTTTTGGGATGTCCTAAACATGATTCGACTGTTTATAGAAAATGTTTGTGTGTGTGCCACAAATTTTGTGGACGCTGTATCTCACGAACCAATGAACGAAAATTTAACCAAACTTCGTATTTAGTTGGACCCTGACATAAACTGGTGCTGATTAGATTTTGGGATCAATCGCTCAACAAGTTACGCTGTGATCTCATTTTTCCTAAATTTTAATAATCATGGCTATATGGACAAAATTTCGTATAAATGTACACAATGAGAGTTATTTTTAACGTGTGTGTGAATGTAAAAATAATATGAATTATTGATAATAGTAGTAGTAAATTAGGAAAAAAAGTTTGTGCATGTGGGAGCATCGCTTCAGACCCTAGAGGGAAGTACCCCCCCCCCCCCCCCCAGGGGGGTATAAATTTTCAATATGGGTAACTTTCGAAAGATCTCGTCAATACTTTTAAAACAAATGGTTAAACCATAGATCTGTGATAATTCAAAACAAAGTTAACGATTTTTTTTTTTCATTTTTTGGTGGAAAAGTAAAAAAAAAAAAAAAAAAAAAATTAAAAATTAAAGATAAAATCTAATATGATGTGGCCACCACAAGACTTTCTTCTATATAATTTTACACAAAATTCACACAATACAAATTATTTATCAAATTATTTTCCATTACAGATGCAGACGATTTTTAACTGACAGAATTATATCACTACATGACGAAAAAAAGTCAATTTTTTATCAATATCAAAAGAAATACAATTTTTTTTTTCTTTTGTTAAAAGTGAAAAAATTGATAACTTTGTTTTAAATTATCACAGACCAACGGTTCAACCATACGTTTTAAAGGTATTGACGAGATCTTTCAAAAGATACCCATATTGAAAATTTACACCCTCGGGGGGGGGGGGGGGGGGGGGGGCGATGCTTCCACATGTACAAACTTTTTTTTCCTAGTTTACTAGTACTATTATCAATAATTTATATTAATTTTACAATCGCACGTTAAAAATAACTCTCGTTATGTACATTAATGCGAAATTTTGTCCTAATACTGCCTTGTTAAAAATTTAGAAAAAATGGGATCACAGCGCCACCTGTTAAGCCATTAATCCCCAAATCTAATCAGCATCAGTTTATGTCAGGGTCCAAGTAAATACCAAGTTCGGTTAAATTTCGTGCATTGGTTCGTGAGATACACCGTCCACGAAATTTGTGATACGCACACACAGACTGACAGACTTTTTTAAAAACAGTAGAATCGTGTTCAGGACATCCCAAAACATGTAAATCCATCGAAAACTGGAGTTCGAAAATTTTCACGAATGCAATACTTTCTCATACACATAGAAGTAAAAATCGTATTTCTTCTGATATTGGCAAAAAATGTACTTTATTTCGGCATTTACAAGGGAAGTATGAATCAGTAAAATTGCTATTGAAACCAAACCAAGCTTAAATCAAAGAGCATGGTCGAAAGCATAAAGTAGAGTAAAAATTTGCTGCAACAACCCCCATAGGGGCGAGATATGACCCCCTAATAGTTTCAGTTATTCCTGTAAAACCAACAAAGCACGCATCGTAGTAAGAACGAATGGTGCAGTGGTAGCGTGCTTGACTTGTGATACGGAGTTCCTGAGATCGAGTTCCCCTAAGGGCGTTTTGTATTTTAATATCTTATTTCAACCGAAATATTTTTTACATTTTTAATTAAATTATTATTTTAAGAGAAAATATTAATTAAAAAAAGGATTTTTTTTTTTTTTTTTCAGCGCGAATAATTTAATATATTTTTTAAATTTTAACCAATTTATTTATTTATTAATTAAATTAAAAGAAAATAATAATTTAATGGGGAATACTTTTATATTACATTTATATAAAATTTAATTAATGATCTGTTTTATGTAATTTTTCAATTACTATTTTTTTTAATCGACGTCATTAATAGGAAGAGTTAATCGTCTGCTCCCAATTGTATTATTTTTCATGCAATTTCTTGCATAAAAAAATCCTGAATGAACAACAGCTGTTGCTTTCCTATTCGACGTCGCATTTAACTTTTATTTCAAATATTTCATTAAACAACTGTCAAATTTGGTGGTGTCGAAAGAACTGACTATAAAATTGAACACAGTGACAAATTTTCTCAAAATGATTTTACTAATTTATAAGTTTACATCTCAAAAAATTCAAAGTCTGGTTAAATATGAATTCTACAAATCTAGTAATCTCGACGAAAAGCCAAATATTTAACAAAATGTTCGTGATAAACAATAATTGACGGTGAACAAAATTTTAATTCAAATAATTGGGATCAATCTTCTTATATTTCTTGTTCTCATTGTGAAAAATTCTTATGGTTTCATGATTTTTCTACTTTTAATCATAACTGTTATAAATTAGAAACTATATTCGTAGCTTTAAACATAATTTTCTTTTTCATAAATAAAGATAAAAATATATATTTCTTAAATTCATGGTCAACACTTTATTAACATTATTAAAAAAAAAAAAAAAAAAAAAACTTAATCTAATAAATGTTGTTTTAAAAACGTAAAAAATTAATTGAAATAAAAAAATTAAAATACAAAACGCCTTTGCGGGGCCTCGATATCAGGACTCCATTTCACAAGTCAGGCAAGCTACCACTGCACCACCCGTTCTTACAAGGACGCGTGTTTTGTTGATTTTTATATAAATAACTAAAACTATTAGGTGGTCATATCTCGCCCCCATGGGTGTTGTTGAAATAAATTTGCACTCTGCCCTATGTTTTCGACCATGTACTTTAATTTAAGCTTGGTTTGGTTTCAATAGCAATTTTACTGATTCATACTTCCCTTTGTTACTGATATAATTCTGTCAGATAAAAAAAAAGTCTGCATTTATAATAGAAAATAATGTAATAAATAATCTGTATTGCATGAATTTTGTGTAAAATTATATAGAAAGTCTTGTGGCGGCCACATCATACTAGTTTTTAATTGTTAAAGTAAATGCAAATAGAAAGTTAATTTTAAAACTATCAACTATTACGTTGTACATTCACACGATATATCTTTAAATACGTATTTAATCTGGTTACTGAATCAAGGCAGCCACTTAAAAAAAGAAAAATCTGAAGGTTCACTCGATTGACAAAGTGTTAAGAGGATGATAGATAGATGGTATAATTATTATTATTATTATTATTTTTTTTGTAAATTATTAAGTCACGAAAATCTGCATACATATGCATTGGAATATAACAATATTAAGTACATCGAAATTTCTAGAACATTATATAAATAAAAAAAAAAAGTAATAAATTTCAAAATTTTAATTTTTTGAAAATTTTTAAAATGAGAAAACTGCTAACTAATTTTTAACCTTTTCCTTCGATTTTACATTATTATAGTTTAACAGTAGATTCTAAATATATTTGGGTAATTTTTTGTGAATTCATTGATATATGCTTGTAAAAATCAATTTCTTATTTTGCATGAATTTCCTTTTCTTTCACTGTCTTTCCAACATCTTTCTCACGGGATATGTTATTTAATACCTTATTTGTTTAAAAAAAAAAAATTCTCTTTACCCTACACATTTTCATGTGTTATTACTTTCTTCTATATCTGTATGTAAATATATATATATATAAGAAGAAAGTACTGGATTCGTGAGAATTTTCGAACTTCAGTTTTCGATGGATTTACACGTTTTGGGATGTCCTACACAATTTGACTGCTTTTAGAAAATATCTGTGCGTATCACAAATTTTGTAGACACTGTATCTCACGAACCAATAAACGAAATTAAACCAAACTTGGTATTTTGTTGGACCCTGACCTAAACCGGTGCTGATTAAATTTGAGGATCAATCGCTCAACAGGTAGCGCTGTAATCCCATTTTTTCTAAATTTTTAACATGGCAGTACAGTACAAAATTTCGTATAAATGTACATAATGAGAGTTATTTTTAACGAGTGATTATAAAATTAAAATTAATCATTGATATTAGTAGTAGTAAGTTAGGAAATAAAGTTTGTGTATGTAGGGGCACCGCCCTCCCCCGGGTGTGGGTGTGTAAATTTTCAATATGGGTATCTTTCGAAAGATCTCGTCAATACTTTAAAACGAATGGTTGAACCATAGACCTGTAATAATTTAAAACAAAATTATCCACTTTTTTCATTTTTAATGAAAAAAAAGTCATTTCTTCTGATGTTGGCACAAAATTGACTTTCTTTCAGCATTTAGGGTTATAATTCTGTGAGATAAAAATCGTCTGTACTCATGGTAAATAATTTTAATTAATAATTAGTTCCGCATGAATTTGTGTAAAATTATATAGAAGAAAGTCTTGGTGGTGGCCGCAACATACTATAGTTTATCATTTCATCCTGTGCAATGCTTGAAAAGGTTTTCATAATATTTTCATTCTTAACCCTTTCAGGACCATAAGATTTCCAAGACTAAATATGCCAATACAACACAATATTTTAGCTATTGTGGGTGTAAAGTAAGAGATTATCACCAGAAAAACATAGCAGGGTGTATAGGTTTCCTATAATTTCATGGGAAATATTTTCCCTATGGACCATAAAAGTAAATAAATGAAGAGTTAGGTTGATTATATCGGTATTTTATTTATTGCTTTGTAATACAAATTTATTGCTTTGTAATATAAAAATTATCAGAAAAGTAAAATAAATAGCTAGTTATGGTATTCTACGAAACAATTTCGTTTACTTGTGAAGCACAAGCGGACATTGCACATAACACATTTATTATGTGTCCTATTTTCTATACTTTTTTTTTATTCGTTCAGAAACACATTTGCCGCCTTGGGCATACGTTTTATTTTGACATTCAGTAAAAAAAAATATCGATTCAATAATAATTGAACAATCGATAACGATTTTTGTAGAAAGGAAAAATATTTCTCTTGGGCGTGAAAGGGTTAATAATTACGCTGCTATAGCGCGGGGTTTTTTGGAACGTCCTATTTTATTTTTAAATGCAATATTTTGTATACTATATTTTAGATGCCCTTATTTGGCTATTCCTAACTTTAATAAAATTAAATTTACAAATACATAACTCGATTTGTTGCTATTGCGCAACGATCTTGTATTATTGTTTGTAAAAATCAATTTCTGATTCGCATGAATTTTCTTTCTAACAAGATTTTACTGTATGTTATTTAATGCCATACGGATTTAAAAAGTTTTCTTTTCCCGCATTTTTTCATGCGTTATTTATCTTTTCATCCTGTGCAATGCTTGAAGAGCTTTTCATTATATATATGCTTGTATGATGAAATTTATAGCAAATTTTTAGCATTTAAACATAAAACTATTTTTAAAAAATTAACTTATCAACGAATCCATATATTAATACCCAAATATGTTCAGAATGTTACACGATAAATTATTATAATGTAAATCGAAAAAGGAAAAAATAAAATAATAACAGGGAACATTTAAAAAAATTTAAATTTTAATACATTTAACAGTATTATATTGCAATGCATATTTTTTCAAACTTTTATAAGACAGTAATTTATATATATATATATATATATATAAAAAAAATACATTTATAACCTAACGTCCACCATCTCGTTTTCGTAATAATTCTCCGCCCCCCACCCCTTAACCGGAAATGTTGATATCCCGTCTGGGGCGAGCAACGTCGTATTAATAATTCGGACACCCTTACACCAAAACAAACAGTGGGCAGGATCTGAGATATTTTTGTTTATAGAATGCGATGTAGAATTTTCTTGGTAACTTTTAACTAATTTGCGAAAGTAAAATTTGTTTCTATCAAAGTTTGTTTTAATGATAAATCAAAAGTTACTTTTTTTTTTTTTTTTTTTTTTTTTTAACTCTTTAGTAGCTCCGCTTGGCCAAAGAAGGTAAAACAAATTAATACTAACAAATTAATACGAAAATAAATTGTAAAATATGCAGCATCGTTTATCCATATACTACTACTATATAGTAACTTAAGTGTATTTCGACATATGTTCTTTTATATAATTTATCTGATGTGATATTTATCATCTTAATCTTAAAACTACTAACAAAATAACTTTAATACCATATTTATAAAGCGTGCAGCCAATGATACATTTTCAAAACTTTGCTTTTGTGTTTGTTTTTACTTTAAATTTTATAAATTTTTAAGAGAAATCAAAGTAAGAAGTTAATGCATTTTAGTTTTCTACATAAAATTGTTTAGATTTATAATCCAAACTGACTTCAATGGGAAGACTAAGTTTACTACAGAAAATTCCACAATTATGACACAGTAGATTCATTGTCAACGAGTTATAATAATCAATGATTAACAAGATCAATAAATATTCAAATTTGCACGCATTTTCTTGCGCTTACACAAAATAAACACTGCTAATCATGCACATCTACATACTTAACGTAATATATATTATACACTTAATAAAATCCGACATCTTAATGGAGAAAACTGCCCTTTTAAATTACATATATCTTAAATGAAAGAATCGCATTTCTCATCAAATTATGAAATTTAAACTTCATTTCAGGTAAAGAAAATTGGAAATGCAATTATTTATATATTATTTATATATGTTATTTATATATTATATACTAAAAATAATGGAGAGAATTCGACACTATATCTTTTTAATTAAAAGACACTGGATATATGAAACTAGAATTCAATTATTTTAAAGCAAAATTTGGAGGGCGGAATACTAAAAAATGAGTGAATTTAATAATAATAAACACAAAATAGTTTATTCGTAAAATTAAAAACAAATAAATTCACATTTTACATTACAAAAGAAATAATAGATGGCAGTGAAAATTCCAATTAAAATTATAATAAAACATAATAATAATAAGCAATCACTAAAACGAAACTAACCAGGCTAGTACATCACATTCCAATACAATGTACCGGCAATTGTAGTTACGCATTAGTCATATCTCGTGATATAGATAAGGATGATCAATAATTTCATTTTTATTTATCTTGTTTCGAACACGAATTTCACCTATAAACAACACAGCAGCTGATTTCAAATTCAATAACTGCACCGCAAAGGTCAAAAGTTACAGCTAGTCACAACAGAGGATGACGTAAAACCATTCTTTTAACGCCAAAAAACAAAGAAAAAAGAATATATATATATAAATCAAGCGCACAAAAATATGTCTAATCAAAATCAGCAGGTAAACAGAACCTTTCTTCTACCACGTAAAAATGGACGCATTGCAAGACAATTTAACATAATTTTACAGATATTAAAGAATAAAAAAACATAAGTTTTAAATAATTCATATATTTTTAGACTTCAAGAAACAGATGCTTTTAAAATAATCTTTTAGAAAGAAAATAACACATTTATTGAACTAAATCTTAATTTCTTATTATCTAAAGTTCACATTTTATCATAATGAAGCATAAGTTGAATCGAAAACCGAATCAAACAGAAACGAAATCAAAACCCAGCTGAGTAAAGAGGCTTACCCCATGTCGCAGACCCCTCAGCGAAATATGTCGACCATGTCTACCGTGCTTGAAAAATCGATCGATACAGCGCCCTCTTTCTTCAATCGCTCGTTTGGCGCCTGGACACCTGAAGAAAATACCCCCAGAAACAGTGGCGTGCAAGAAAATACCCCGGTACTTCGTAAGCGCCAGACAGCACTAGACTTCCGATAGCTTTAAACTAATTAGAACCTTTCAGTTGATCTCCGCGATAAATTTACTATTTCTCGAACGACTGAAAAAACTTTTCCGTTATTGGAACGAATCTGTATAATTGTGAATACTGTACAAAAAGTGAGAAAACAAATAAAAAATGAAGTATTTCCCAAAATAAAATGATCATTTCTATAGGATTCATTAAAAAGTAGAATTTATCATCATCATAAGAACAGTTCGATCAAAATCGAATATCAGTCTATTTTTCCGTTAAGGCCCAAATCGGAAATGTATATTTATTTTCAACTTTTAAGCTATAAATACTTATAAAATATACATGTATAATTTAAACCAGTCGAACAAATCTGAGTATAATGTATGGAAAAGGTCTATACTATTCTATACTATTATTAACTTAAGAAGGAATATCTGTATTAAAAAAAAAAAAAAAGATCAATATATGTTTGCATATACACTAAGGGGGAAAAAATAAATAAAAAAGCTGCACTTGGATATTTTCCATTTCTCTCTCTGCAATCGCCAATTTTATTGTTTTAAAAGTAAATTTTTGAACAGATTTTATTAGGTTGTGTTCCACGTACAATTTAGGACTGAGGCTAAGTATTAAAAACAGATGCAATTGTTCGGAAAATTGTAATTTTAGAAAGTATTTAAAAAATGACAAGAATAAGGCAATTAACGATACCAGAAAAAATATTAATTTTAGAGTGAAAATCAAAAAATATTTTAATACGCGGGATGTCAAAATGATTAAATATTAACGAAATATTGGTCAGCTGGTTTTTAGCAATATATAAAATTTTTTGGCTATTTAAACTGAAAATTTGTCTCTAGGCGGCCACGTTGCTCATCCAATCTAGATGACCGCACGTTAAAAAGCCTGCGATTAAAAAATCAGTTTTTATTACATTTAGAAGATATAAGGGATTCAGAAAATGTGTTTAGTAACATAATTTCTTTAAATTCAATGCAACAACGATTAAACAAAGAGAGTTTAAGTGCCAGAAAATCTGAAAATTCCATTCTTAACGAAAAGAATTAAGAAAACAAGACTTCAGAGGGTAAAAAATTTTAAAAAATGATCAGTTAATTATTGGGCTAAAGTGTTTCTCTCTGATGAGTCAAATTTAACTTATTTCGAGCTGACGAAAACAAGCAGGTCATGATGAAAATGTGACCGACTTGAAGAAAATCGCACTTTTAAAACAGTGACACATTCTCCGTATATTATGATACGAAAGTGCATAATTTTTCAATAAGTCGGGCAAATTTTCATGTTCAAGGGATCAATTAACCCGAAATAAAACTCAGCCATTAAAAAATTGATGCATGACCGACTATTTTGGAGATATTTCAGACTTTTCCACAATCACCATTTCAAGATGATAATGCACCTTGTTACATGGCGCCTGAGGTACGTTTATTTGATTCAAGTTGTTAAAATTACCCATTCTCATAAGCATCTATAATTTTGTAAGTTATCATAAATTTTTTTACTTAAAGTTAAATCCCCCAATGAATATCGTAGAATTTCTTCTTTATTAGATTTGAAAATAGTCCTAATCTCAATCCGCTCGAAAATGTTTAGTCTATAAAAGAGGGTGGGGATTCGAAATTTGTAGCCTACAACTTTGCAAGAACTAAAAAAAATTATTTATGATATTTGGCACAGTGAAATTTCTGAGTTTCACGTTAAAAAACTGTAAAATACTATGTCATTGCACATTAAAGCAGTAACTCCATGTAAAGGTGGAATTATCTAATGCAGAATACATATTTTTATTAAGTAATTGTTTAGATCTAACAAATAAATAGTTTTATTTCATACATTGAAATATAACGTGTTTATTTCATATAATAAATCATAATAGAATACAAAGTATATGTTTATTATATTACGTTTAAAAAGAAAATTTTATGTAGATTTTTATTAAATACTTCGTAGAGTGTAATAAAGCTGATTATTAAATCAAAAATGTATATAGCTATCATGTTATGACTTCCGTATTATACAAGCATAATAGTTTTATTTGTTTCAGTCATTAGTTTTTAAGTTATTACAAACACAAAAGGTATAAACCAATATTTCTGCAGTGCAGCTTTTTTTTTTGGTCCCTTAGTGTATTTACAAAATACTCAGAAATACTGTATATTCATACCTGGGCATTTAAGCAAAGTTAAAGTACGCTTTAAAAGCAAAAATCATTATTCCCCTTCAACGATTTTTATTTTTTATAATCTACACCAGTGACATTTAATGAATGATTATGAAAAAAGTTCAATAATAAGATCAATCTATGCCACGTTCTGATAATATTCAGATTATAAGAGTGTTTATAATACCTCAAAACATTGGAGGGGGGGGGGGTGTTACAGTACATATATATGAATTCAAATTAGTACGAGTAACACTGCAGCTGTTAAATGGAGGAATAAAAACCTAGCTATTTTTAATTTACAAAAATTATTGTTTCAGTAAATATAAAAAAAAAGATATATATATATATTTAATCATATTATGCGGCAAATGATGAAAATTTTTAACGTTTCTACTATTTTAACCCTTTTAGGGGCGGTGGTTGCATAGTGCAACCACAAAGTTTATTTCAAAATTTCAAAAACTGCCCCCGGAAATTTTTTATAAAATTTTTCTTTTATAACTTAGACGAATAACTTCATTTATTTCTTGTATTTTAATATTGTTGGTGATTTCTGGTGGCTGTTGATTTTAAATGAAGAAAATTTGCTTGCCCCTGAAAGGGTTAATGCAGTGACTTCTAGATAAGCAAAGAGAAGAGTTACTTTCAAAGAGCATATATAAACACAGATGAACGGATAAGAGAAGGCTTTGTATTTAGATTATTAAACATACACACGTTAGAAAAGTCATTTCAACCATTTAATGTATTAAAAATTTATAATCTACCACATTATTTAAATTAAAAGAAAGAAACTTTAACCTATGCATAATAAATGTGCAGCGATAAGACTGCAACATCAAACTTAATATATATATATATATAATACCGGGTGATCCAAAAGTCACAGGAAAAAAAAAAAAAAAGTATTGACCATAGTACTATGCGGCTTTCACTGAAATGCACAGAAATACATGAATTTTTTTTTAAGTAACAAACGATTTATTGCCAAATTATTTAGTTTAAGTTTTTCCAGTCAGGTATCGTTTTAATTGTAAAATTGCACAGTTACAGTGGCGCAGTAGATTCAACAAAACACAACTAGGATTATAAATGTTCAATTTGACTGCCGTAATTCATGAGAATATCAGTCAGACGTTGCGCATTGGGAATTCTCATAAACTAACAATGCTTTATCTCTTAACAATGTCATGTTTTTACTTCCATTACCCTACTACCGTAGGTAATGGAAGTATTGTATTCGGTCTGAAAATTTGATATAGGGTTTTCATCTGATTTACACGTTTTAAGGTCCCCTGAGTCCAAAAAAGTGGTTTTTGGCAATTGGTCAGTGTGTATGTATGTATGTATGTGTGTGTGTGTGTGTGTGTGTGTGTGTATGTGGAGAATCTTCTGGCTATTATAGCTCAGAAACTAATAAAGATAGAGCTACGAAACTTTAGAATTGAAATACGTCTGGTGTACAGATGAAATTTTGGTGAAAATTGAAAAACCGGAAGTGGGACCGTAAGTGCGTATCTCAAAAACGGCTCTAACGATTTTCTTCAAACTTGCTATATGAACACTCTATTAGATGTCCTTTCGAATGATATAGTTGGCTAGTTCAGGAAAATTGATAGGTGTCCTGTATAAATAGCTCAATTTCAGGTCTTACAGGTGCGATCCTTTAAAAACAGTTTTATGGATTTTTTTCAAACTCGCCATATTAACATCTTTTAAATATCCTTCTGTATGTAATTATTGTTTTTCCGGTCAATAATTGAAAATACTAAGTTTTGGTAAAAGTTGGTATCTCAAAAACGGCTCTAACGATTTTCTTGAAAATTGTCTTATTAATCCATTCTAAATACCCTTTCTCATAACTCACAATGTAAACTCTTTTTTATATGTATTTATACGTGTATCAGACTTCTCTTACTGGAAAATTCCAGAAAATGCATATAATATGTGTAATAGTGGGTAATGGAAGTCGTGTGGTTGTTTCACGCCAGATTTTTTCTTTTAAAATGTCAGAAGATACAGAGAGAGAATACAGTGCCATTTTTCGGTGAAAAATGTAATTAATACTTTTTCTTATATATATATATATGTGTGTGTGTGTACGTGTGTGTAGTTTTTATTGTGACAAATTAATCATCCGTTTATTTTCCGTTATAATTCTTATTGTTATAAAAATATAAAAATTCCCACGTTTTTCTGCGCATTTCAGTGAAAAACGCATATTGCAATAATATATTTTTTATTTGGCTTTTGGATCATTCGATTTATTTTGCATATTATAGTAAAACGGAAGCTATAATTGCAACATATTATACTTTACCATATAATTTTAATTTGAAGCTATAATTATTTTTTGTATTTGCATAACAGTAAGCCATTTATTCTTTTAGGAAAAGGCCGTCCATAGTAATTCGGCCTTCTAAAGAGAAGTGTTCATAAAAATCAACATTTTGCAATTTATTTAAATGATTTTTCAGCCAGTATCTCAAAATTTCAAAAGTTTCTAAAAACATTTGCGACACACACACACAGAGAGAGAGAGGGGGAGGGGGGGGAAGAAAAAATAAATAAACTAGGGAAGGGAGATGACTAGATTCATTAATCTAAGTTTCATTATCATGATTCATGATCATTCACAGCCGAAATCGATTTTAAAAGTATTAAAAGCTTTAAACAGATTTTAAAGGCATGTCGTAATGAGAAAATCTCGGCAACTTTTTCTAAGGTGTGTTATATTGTTGAGAATAAGGCAAATTGACAACGCAAAGGTCTGGGTGGTGTACCCTCTGTGAGGGGTTTTGCTAGCAAAAATTGTCCTATTTGCTGCCAGAAATTCTCTGTAATTTGAGAAAATACGTTCTGACAACGTAATTTTTTCGTAAATTACGCGTAATTTTTTAAATTACAGAGAATTTCTTGCAGCAAATAGAACATATTTTTTACAGTGTAGCCCGTATTCACCCAAGTTTCTGAGAAAACCACAGAAAACTCCGAACGGTTAGGCTGACAAGCGAGACCTGATTTCGACGTCGGATCTCCCGTCTACCAGCTTTGAGAGCAGAACCTCTTGGCACTAGTGGGGCTTTTTTCTAAGGATCTAATATTTTTTCTCACAAACGAAGAAAGAGGTGACACCCCCCCCCCCCTCCCCAAAGGAAAAAAACAGTGAACATAGAAACATTTTCTTTCCTATTGCTGAGACATGGGATAAGCTATGTGAGCATCGTGAGTCGGCGAATAGATTGGAGTTTTTATTATTATTATTATTCTGTTTTCACATTTAGAAAATTCATAATCGATAATTAATAATTTTCCAAAATGTGATTTTTTTTTTTTTTTTAATTTTTAGAATTTCATTTTGCGGCTAAAATATAAGAAAAATGCACTCCGTGAAAATTCACATTTTTAAACTCAATATAGCTATTTATATCTGTACCCAGGAGGTAAAGGATACTGTGTCACAAATATGAATTTTTTTCAGGAATGATGTTATAATGAAATTAATTCATGACATTTATCATGAATAAAGAAAACAGATGTTTTTTAATGTTCTACTGTCCTATCTCCTTTACAGTAACTGGGCATAATGCTTAATGCCTCTATATAAAGCAAAAATGGCACACCAAGAACACAGTGCTAACTCTTTTCCCAAAATGGACATGGTGTCCTTCACCAACGGAATTAAAAAAAAAAAAAAAAAAAAAACTTTAGGTAAAGAGTAATTGTGGTAACAAAGTTTTCCATAGAATAATACGGGCCTTGGCTGTCAGCGGGATTTGGTACTGTACCCAGGATGGTGACTATGTACATGTAGAAAAGTCTTAAGACACCAAATAAATTTAAGTTTCTACCTAAAATATTTTTCAGTAATAGTAATTAAATATTTACGATACTCATACGTATTCAAAACAAATTATATGTCAATTCACAAGAACTATTATTCAAGATCAATTGCAACTTTGCGGAATATAATTATAATAGTATGAACATCAATTCTAATAAGTAATTGATTTAAAATTGATACCATTAAATATATCGACAAATTCATGCATCTTTATAATCCGATCGTTGTATGTATATATATGCTTTTTTAAGTTCTGAAAATATTCTTAGCAAGAAATAATAAGGTCGTTCTCACCTTATGGAAACGATTTTAGCAGTTGAGTTTTATGTATAAATGCCGTATTTTTTGCGTCGACTTGCTTCTATCTGATGGCCATGGTTCTTGACAATAGCTCTAGATCGAAATTTCCCATGAAAGTAAACTTCTTAGTACTGCCATGCCAATTTTATCCCATTCCTCTTGTACCGTTTATCAAAGTCAGTTCATTGTTTTTGGATTCTTTTTCCCAAAGCTCGTTTTAATAAACCAAAAGCCCAAATGTCCATTTTGCAAGTATTTCATTAAATGACATACATTTTATTCCTGTTTCTGACTTTTTTTTCTTTGCTAAATAAGCGACAGTTGATTTAGATGTGTGACTGGAGGCTTTGTCAATATGTAGCTTAACTTTATCAGTGTCGAAAACGTAATGTGTATGTTTGTCTGTTGGTCCTTTAGACAACGATCTTTTTGTATTCGCCCCCCAAGGGAGGGGAAAGGGCGTTCAAAACGTGCGGGTCTACTAATATATAATAAATAGCACCTAGCTGTTTCGGTAACATTTAGCTTATCGTCATCAGTGCATAAAAAATAGAAGGGAAGTGTTCCTATATATAAATAAGGAATATGATTCTAAACAACCAATAGAATTAAGGCAGAATGTGGGGGGATTAGCCAATAGGAAATTGAGAAACGATAGTCGTGAAAATTTTTAGGAAGTGTGGATTGGATGTAAAATTTTTAATAATCAGACAAAGGGGGTAAAGCGAAATCACAATTAACAATATTTTTAATATTCTTATAAATGCAAAAAAAAAAAAAAAAAAAAAAAACTTCAAAGAAATCGAGTTCGAGTGTCGATTTGAGTCTGCAAATTATTTTAGCTGTATCAAATTCTAAGTTTTTTCTCCCTCTATTTTAAGTATCGCTGGAAGAAAACCCATAATTTTAAATTTGATACAGCTAAAATAATTTGCAGGTCCAAATCGACATTCGAACTCTATTTCTTTGAAGCCTTTTACATTTATAAGAATTTTAAAAATATTGTTAATTGTGATTTCGCTGTATCCCCTTTGTCTGACTATTGGAAAATTTACTCCCAATCCATACTTTCTTCTACATTTTTTCACGACTACCGTTTCTCAATTTCCTATTGGCTAATCCCCTCATGCCACCTAATTCTATTGGTTGATTAGAACCCGATTCCTTTCTTATATAAAGGATCATTTCCTTATGCAATGACGACGGTACGCTAAATGCTACCGAAACAGCTGCCTGATATTCCATCATTCTCTTTGACGTTCGAAACGTTGAAGAGTTCTCCTGCCTTTAGTTACTTAGCACCAAGTCTCATTTCAATATAGAAATATTGTAATCAGAAATTTAAACTAGAATATTAAAAAAAAAAAAAAAAAAACATAATACAAATGTAATTTTCGTTAATTAAAAATAACGTATCGCATTTTTTCTGCGTATAATCCGCAGGTCTAATAAATCAGTTTTACACCAGAAATTTTAACCCTTAAATGGCGAGTGTTGTCTTTCGGCAACATACCCAATTTTGTCTTCTAAAGTATTATTAGAACAATATTGAAGCTCAAATGCCTCATGTTTGCTGATTGGCAACAAACTGCTTTTTAGCTGTAAACCGTAGTTAAAAGAAAGTATGATTTTTTAAAGTATTTTTCCCGTGATTTATTTAAGAGAGGAAAGAAGTAAAACATTTTTAAATTCATTTTAAAATAATCAGGCATTTAAGGGTTAATTAACAGACAAAGCTAAATTTCTAAGAGATATTGCTTTTACGAAGACTGATTTTCCCTATTAATTACAATTTTTTTGGCATACAACTGACTTATATGCAGGAAAATATTTTTTTTTTTTTTTTTTTTGATAAAAGAAAAGTAATCTTGAAGTCCGACGGTACTTGAAAATACCATCTCATTTAATTGACATACTATAGCAATGTAATATTCACAATTTTTATTGCTTATATCTTGAAGTCCTCAAGCAATCCGGGAAGGAAAAAAAAAACAAAAAAAAAAAAAAAAAAAAAAACAATTTGAAATAGATTTTTTAGGTAATGCAATAAATAAAGGATTAAACACATACATTATTTTCTCAAAATCGTATAGATTTAATATAAGGGGAAAAAAAAAAAAGATTGCACTGAAAATTATAACTTGTATTTGTATAATTTTATAATACATATTTTAAATATCATGCATTGGCTCGATAACCTGTTTCTCATAAAAATTATAATCATCATCAATATATGTAGACGAAGTTTAAAAAAAAAAGTCACTGTTTCGCTGACTTATGCCCAGTTTTTAAGTCCTAGATAAATTTTATTTAGTAAAAAATAATATATCGTATAATTTCATTTGCATTAAAAATTACCACAAAAGTTAGGAAAGCTTATTAGATATTTTTAACAATATCCATTGAATATAGGAAACAACCAGCTTATTAATTTTAAAATCGAATTACAGAATAATAATATCCATTGCCGCACAGGTATAGTATTGCAATTAATTCAAAATATTAGCATTATAAAGAAATGGCAATACTTTTGTTTTTACATGTGATATATAAATCAAGTTCCGTACTTGTTTTTAATTTAAAAGTGATCATCTCCCCCCCCCCCATCCCTATAATAGTAATTATGGGGTATGTATATATTTAAGCACCCACGCAAACAGTTATCACGTATACTATCAAAACTATCTTAATTTCTTTATAAATAAATTATTTTTATTAAATACATTTATGTTCATGCTATAATAAACAAGTTAATGCATACTATTTTAACTAGAGATCAAGCACAACTAAGGATTTTGAAGATAAGGATCGATTAAATTGATATGCAAACCACATCTATTAGTAAGAATGCCAGTCAGCATTCTCTCTAGATTTCCAATTATATTCCTGAGATCATTCAAGTCGAAATTAGAACAGAATTATACGTGGCAGCGATACATAAAAATTAAGTAAAATAAATACATTTAAACTCTTCAAAATCAACAGCACAAAAGAGAAAGGGATACAAAAAAAAAAAAAAAAAAAAGCGTGAAAGCATTTTAATCCATGCGCAATCACGCACGCTTACTGCTTAAAGAAAACGTTAATATCGATGTTTATCCTATTTTCAATAAAGCTATTCAGGCTCTCAAGAATTTCGGTCGTTTTCCCCCCAAACATTAATGTGAATTGGAGTTGATTCTAACAAATAAGGCCTCCTTTAGCTCACGATGTTAAATGGATTTCATAAAAATACAGAGGAATCTGCACGTCATCTAGTAAAAAGTAGCTGCAGAATCCCAGCAGATAATCCGAAAAAATAAAAAGATAAATATCACGTTCTGATCGGCAAGATTACTGTGATAAAAGTATGCGCGCCATACCACGAACGGCGCACTACCCATTCCTTAACGCTTTAAATCCTTTTCAAGACACATGTAAAAGAAACTGCTGACCGACCATTTTTAAGTATCTTGAATCTTAGCAAGCTTAAGATGCAAAATAGAATTCACACAATGCATAAATTATGCTTATTTAATAAAACACCCACGTACTACTGTAATTGCGAGAAGGAGAGGAAAAGGGAAATGATATCATACACCGTAAAATACTCATGACTCATAAATAAATTTTAATGTTGGTTAATCACTTAATTTCATCAAAACGGTAAATGTAGTCACTCGAACTTCACTTTAATTTTATTGATTTTGTTCTAGCAAGTGAGAAAGAAAACAAATTCTCTCGAACACATACACACGAGGTATACACATGATTACATACCTGCCAACATTCTAATTAATATCCACCTTCTTTTTCACACGTTTTTAAAATATTTCTTTTTCTTATTTAATCGTAATTACATTTGGAGAAAATTACTCAAAAAATAAAGTGGTGTGGAAAAAACTGCGGTACTAACAATTTTACGGAATATTAATTTGAATGTTGGCAGGTATATGATTATATAGTGTTAACCTTATATATATATAAATATATATATATATATATATTAAAAAGCTACATTAACTTTCACTTTTTAAAAATACTTTGTTGACATTTTTTCAACCAACAAACTTCAAAAGATGAAGAAAGATTCCCCTTTTTTATCGCTCTTGACAAAATCACGGAGTGAGATTTCACTCTTTACTTATCGTGCGCCTGACATTTCCGGGTTGAATCGTTCAAAAATGACGTAGTATAAAAAAATTAAATATAATTCATATCCCATATCTGTTTTATTATTATTATTATTATTATTATTCATTATTTTACATAGCAGATGACAAAACCTGCTCAATCAATATATAATAGGAGATGGGTAATTTCAAACTAGATATTACCACAATATAATATTTTGCAAGAGAGAAGCCCCCCCCCCTCCCCTTCCCCCCCAACAATAACGCTGTTGTTCAGGGGTTAATCCTAAATATATATGGTTTCCGCTAAATAAAAAAAAGAAAAGAAAAAATATATCCTTTCTGAATCTACAGCATAGAATTTGATTTTATGATTGCAAATTTTTTTTTTTTTTTTTTTTTTTTTTTTTTTTGAGATGGGAAGAAAAACAAACGTCATTTTAGCAAGGCCTCTTTCTTTTTTAAAATACAATTTTTAAAACTGTTTTTGTTTCACTAATTTAAATGAGAACAATAATTGGAATAATTCCAACATAAAATAAATAAATAAAAATAAATAAATAAATGAATAGAATTTGTTTAGAAAAATCTTAAGGAGAGAAATTATAATCTATTCGAACTTTCGCTGTCATTTTAAAATTAATTGAAAGAAATGTATTTTAACTAAACATTTTTTAACAGCCAAAATCTCCCCTTTGTCCGCGAGCCGATTTGACGAACCCTCATTCATTTCTCCTTTTTGTTGTAAATTTTTTCAGGTACATCTCAATTAAAAAAAAAAAAAAAAAAAGATAGAAATAATGAACGTACGAATGGATAGATTATTTTCACATTATTTTTCTGTGAATGATGTAAAGATAAAATTTATGAGACATATAACTGAAGAATTCCCCCCCCCCCCCATTGAAATATGTCAGTTTCCTTTCTTTTAATACTTTTTTTTTTTTTGGGGGGGGGGGGGGAGAAGTAATGTCATATTTAGGATCGACGAAAATTATTTAGTAGTAAACGTATAACTTTTTGATTTGATATATGGAATTTTTAATTCGGTTGGATATATAAATTGCGACTTGTGCAGGCTTTAATTTTAACTAAATCAGTTTCTGAAACAAATACTCAAGAAAAAGGCTTATCGTACATTTTGTGAGCGAGAAATAGGCAATATCTGCAGGACATTTAGCAACCCCTTAATTGAATACCGCCTTTTCTTTCTTTTCTTTTAAATAGAAAATTAGTTATTGTTTGCTGTAATTTTCACCAATTTCCGAAGAAAACCACTGAAAACGATTACTGAAATTTCTCTCTTTTCAACAAACTACTACCACTGTCGTTTAAAAATTTATTGTGTCTTTTCCGCTTTCTTGCCTATATCGTAAAAACTGTTTCACATAAAACAGGAAATTTGGCAGTTTTGTACAAAAATATGTGATAAACACGATGAAACAAACCATTTGTATGCCAAAGCATTATTTTAGGTGAGATATTTAATGTTAAAACAGCGCAAAAAACATTTCAGTTATAAAAGTTTTATAGACTCAAAAACTTTCACGGAAACCTTATCAGATTTTGCTAAGGACATACATAAGCTAAATGTGGTGTGCAGTCTGAATAATTTTTTGAATTTAATAAATTTTTATATTTGTTTGTTACTTCATTTTAACATAAAAGAAACATTTTCTTACGCGTGAATTATTTGAGAAAAAAAAAAAAAAAAAAAAAAAAAAAAACTCGTATCATTAAAAATTTCTTATAAAACTGACATCGTAATAGTTTTAAAATTTTGATTTATTTATTATTTAAATATCAATTTCAATCAATCAAATGATCTTACATGTTTTATTTTTCTCGATTTTATCGTCCGCAGACTAATGTGAATGCATATTTAGTTTATTTAAAATTAACCGTGTTTCTAATCGATATAATGAAACTTAAATAATTAAATGTCATTTACATTTCATTAACGGCTGCATATAGCGGTATTTGCCTATGGTTTTGAATTGCTGAAAATAGTCGCCAATCGAAATACATTTATTTAAAAGTTTGAATTGTTTATTTATTTTTTAATTCATTTAAATATTGTAGCCAGCGAAGCGCTCAAAGCCTGCTAGGTGAGCTGCCGCGGGAGTTGGTGTGCAAAGCGAGCAGGGGGCAGACACCCCTAGTTCTATTAAAAAACAACGGTATTTACTTAAGGGACTGCTATTAAATGTCTTGTATCTGTAATGCTTATAAAAGCAACATTTGTATACCTTTCTATTTATTTATTTATGATAAGTCCCTCGAAAATTAAGTTTGAGTAAATCGTCAAGTTAAAAATTTTATACTGAGAACAGATTTAAAAAATCTGGAGTGACTCCACTCGACTTTCCGAACATTGAGTAATTAACAGTTTTGTAGATAAAGTAAAGAAAGAGTAGTTGTTAAACAAACAAAAGAGAGAAAACCATAATAGAGTGTTTGAGTATTTTTCTCCATCTATTACACGTTGTTTTATTTAACGCTACTGAACTTTGAGCCCATAGATCATAATGACAAAGAAATTTTCGTTGTGTCCCTGTAAAAACCTATAAATGTTAGATTCACCAAAATGCTTATAGTTAGTGCAACAGTGATTTATAATACTCATATAAATTTTCAGCTGAATTCAATAAGGCGTTTAGATGCTATCGTACTTTTAAAAATTTAGTCCCATAGGCCATAATGATAAAGAATTTTTCTTTGTGTCCCTGTAAAAAAACTGTAAGTGCTAGATTCACCAAAATCTATACAGTTAGTTCAACTGTGATCTATAACATGTGTACAATTTTTTTGCTCGGATTAATAAGGCGTTTAGACACTATCACATTTTTAAAAATTTGGCCCCATAGGCATAATGATAAAGAATTTTTCTTTGTGTCCCTGTAAAAAAACTATAAGTGCTAGATTCTCCAAAATCTATACAGATTGAGTATTTGTGATCTATAATATGTGTATAAAATTTTTGCTCAATTGAATAAGGCGTTTAGATGCTATCGCACTTTTAAGATTTTGCTCCCATAGGCCATAATGATAAAGAATTTTTCTTTGTGTCCCTGTAAAAAAACTATAAGTGCTAGATTCACCAAAATCTATAGGGTTCGTACTATGGTGACTTACAATATGCGTACCAACTTTCAGGTTAATCGAACGAAGCGTTTAGACGCTAGCGTGTTCACCCACAGACATACACACATACATACATACATCATCGTAAAAATAGTGAAAACGGACTCAGGGGACCTCAAAACGTATAGAAACATCAAAATCTCGAATTCGGATTTTTGACATGATTACAATACTTTCCTCACTATAGTGTTCGGAAAGTAAAAAGACAATCGTAACCTGAATGTCTTGAAAGTAACGCCATGAACTATTAAACAATGAATTATCATTTACTTCAAATAATATTTAAGCACGATTTTGAATTGTCAAAAATCAACTTTTACTTGAAACAGTTACCCAGAGTTTATTTTGTTTATTTATTTAATTATATTTTTTTAGACATTATTTTTATGAGCTGGGAATTGCATCTAATTTAATAGTCATGTTTTAACAGATAGAAGTAAGCAGTCTCAGTAACAGTACCCAATTTAGATAAAATATTTTTAAATTTAAGATCAAAACTATTTATGCCCATAAATATGTTTAAAAACGGAATAACCAAGCAATTCGATAAAAAGTACAATAAACAGCATCTTTAATTCAGAAAAAAAAAAAAAAAAAAAAAAAAAAAAAAAAAGATATATATATACTGAATGACGTTGATACAGGCGGAAAGAAACTTTTTAAAATTAAAAGGAATTTTTTGTAACCTGATGGTCACAGCAAAGCGTCCTAACCTGTTTTGATTGAAAATGGGTCTTCCAAAAGAGAATGTATTCGATAGACCGTGAAAGGAGGACAGGGCGTATAGGATTTGCTCATAAAAAAACAACAAACATTGTCCACAGTAAAGTATTCCACCCAGCTTTTGTGCACAATTGGAAAATAAAATTTTATTTAATTTATTGTAGCTCATAATTAATTTTGTTTTATTTCTAACTGTTAAAATATTTTGTGTCGTGAGAGTTTAAATGTAGCTTTTACTCTGTTACCTTCCTTCAGTATAAACGTTGAGTAGCAACGAACCTACGTATGCTGCATATCAGTCAGATTCAACCTTTCTCCGTTCCCATATAATCCTATGGGATTCTTGTTGCTTCATATTATAAGGATATGTCATACAAAAAAATGAAGTTTTTAGAATTTTGTTTTTTGAATTCCACCCTTTCACCATATCCCCTTTTATCTTAGTAAAAAATTATTATTAAATATTTCTTTTCGAAATTGATAATTATAGCCTTAAGTTCACTAGAGATAAAATATTTAAATTTATTAAAGAGAGGAAAAAAAAAAAAAAAAAATGCTCACGAAGACAAAAAGGGACCTATTCAAAGAATGGAATTTAAAAAGACAGGATTCAGAAAATTTCGTTTCTGAATGAGATATCCATATAATACGAAGCAACAAATATCCCATAGTTACATGGGAAGGAAAAAAAGGTGAAGTTGACTGATGTACAGCCTTAACACTTAACGGACGTGAATTTGTGTTTTTCCAATATGACTTCCCACGGACAATGTAGATTTAAAGTTTTTCAATTCTGAGGGGCAAAGTAAAGAGAGATTTGTTAGCTTTGTTACGTCAATTTTGCCACGTTCCATTTCACAAGAGTGGATGTTTTTTCATAAACTACCACACTCGCAAAAATACTAGACGTGTTAAAAAAAAAAAAAAAAACCTTAAATGCCCATATGTACATGGCTATTTAATTCTCTTAAAAAATTTCCGGAAACCGTAAAAAAAATATATATATATATATATATATATATATATATATATACATATATAACCCATCCGTAAAATGTTATGATTTCTTGAGTTGTGAACGAAAAAATTGAAAATTGAGATTCTACTGCATGCAGTTATCTCAACAATTGAACTAAATTTTCATTATTTGCATCAAAACCAAAAACAAATGTAGTACAAACAAAAATATTTTTTTTTTTTGGTCTAAATAGGGTTCATATTTGAGGTTTCCTTTCTTTCATTTTCATTTAAAAGTTTTAACGAACACTTTTTTTTTTTCCATGCGATAATTACTATCTATTTTTGTCCCCTATCAGCCATATTTGTATTGTTAATTATATTGAACGTTTCACATCCTAATTTCATTTTATTTATTTAATGCTGAACATTTCTTTTTCTTTTTGTGTAAGAAAAAATATCCATTCCTTAATATATACACTATCTGCTAAAAGTCCCACCATACTAATCTTGGGAACACGTTGGAATTTTTGAAAATTGTACAAAAAAAAAAAAAAAAAAAAAAAAAACACGGGAAAACCTGGTTTGATTAAAAAAAGGGGGAAAAGGTTGCTGGGGGTATAGGAAACACCTAAGTAGAGCAAACTTTGAAATTTCAAATGTGAATAGTTTTACAAGACAAACACTTTTTGTTTTAATGTTTTGTCCCGTATCATGTATTTTTAGGAGATTATAACTGGTTAAAATTGTTGTTAAAAGTCCCACCCTCCCTCTGCATTTTGAGAAGCTTTCGGATTCTGAAAACTGCAAAAAACTTGCTCAATAATAAACTGGAGACGTACTTCGTTTTGTTAAAAAAAAGTATGGGCTGGGGAAGGGCAAGAAGGATCTTTCCAGGGATCCATCTTTGATATTTCAAATGGGCCAGCTATTGTTAGATCGCTGAAAAGCCTTCTAAAAACTTTATAAAACAGAAGGGTCTTAGGATGCTTTAAAATGAGTTATGACTGATTAAAGTTTTAAAATATAATTCAGGAATTATTTTTTTTTAATTTAATTTTATTACATTTAATGATGTAAACCGTTCCTCCTTTAGGTGCTCTCCTATGACCCTATACCCGCAATTTTTTCTTTACCAAACGAAGCCCCCCCCCCCCACCTCCCTTCCGCATATTAAAGTGTTTGAAATACAGAGAGCGGGATGGGACTTTTAGCAAAATCAATAATCAGTCATAACTTTCTAAAAAAGCATAGCAGAACAAAAAATTTTCTAAAGAAATGTTTGTCTTGAGAAACTCTTCCCATTTGAAATTAAAAAATTTCGCCTCCTATGCCCCAAGCTCGATTTTTTAAAAAAATCAAACGAGGTTCCTCTCAAATTTATTGAATAAATTTTTTATAGTTTTCAGAAATTTAGGTTCTCAAGATACAAATGGTAGGGTGGGACTTTTGGCGGACCCTGTATACATATAAAAGCATGAATTAAGGACATACCATTTATTACGTCCTTTATATTTTAAGATAAATTAATCATCAATTAGTCTCATAACGTTAAGACATGCTGCCTTACACAACAGATTATGCAATAATTCACTCTCACGATGAAAAAAAGAAACCCTATAAATTTTATAGAAAGAAAGAATTGCGTATTTACCTGCAAGGAAATGAACAAACAGTTATGGCCACGCGCCAAAATATGGCAACCAATCACATAATGATGTAACAACTGTATTACTGGGAATAATATGGTTTCTAGAACTTGCAATAGACGTATTAGGTGAAAGCCAATTTTAGCGATACTGTCAACGAAAAAGAAAGAAAAAAGGTGTTCAAGGGTGAAGTTTCAAAAGAGAGAAAGAGAGAGAGAGAAAAAAAACTAACTTGCGTTATGTGTCAGTAAAATACGTACGAAAGATGCAAAGTATGCACAGCAGTGTTGCCAGATAGCGCAACTTTTTTATTCAACAGTCGCCAATAATTTTCAGAAGTGATTTTTAATGTACGTAATCGACGATTAATCGTCTATTATGTATATCAAACATCAATTCTCAAAATTATTGGTGACTATTAAATAAAAAAGTCGTGCAATCTGGCAACACTGATCCACAGTACTGCGTGAACGGGGAATATATATATATAAAAGACAAATCTATCAAACAACGAGTCACCGTGTTACAATAATCTTTATTGATTGCATGATATACTAAATGAATTATCAATTAATTTAAGATAATAAATGTTAAGTTTAAAACGAGAAATTTACAAATATAGAGCGGTATCATTATGCTAGAGCTTTTTCTTTACAGGCATAAACGTGTGCTGAATTAAAAAAAAAAAAAAAAAAAAAAAGGAATTAAAACATTTAAATTTCTCATAAAAAGAAAGGATTCGGAATTCGGACTACGGTTTTACAGAAAAAGGTACATAAACACGCAAATGCGAATTAATTAACATCCTACTAGCTAGAAATAAAATTAGGCCTCGGGCCCAAAATTGTTTTGTGAGTAAATAACGGAATTAAACACGGCTTTAACATCAGTCGTTTTTCGTTATGAGCGTTGAAAAAAATATTTTTTAGTACAAAGGACATTAATTACATTTTAATTTACAGGAACTCTAAACATTTTTTTCAGTAGTACATTTTTGGCGAAATATTTCATGCAGAAGCTTTAATACCAAAAAATAATAAAATAATTCTTGGGTACACTAAAACTTTGTTTCTTAAATTCTCTAAAACTGATCAGTAATCACAAACAGGTGGTTACCAGAACATAACAGTTTATGCAGTCAAAGAATTATGGGAAACGCATTAGCATAATTGCTAATTCTATATTTTTAAAATAGCAAGACTCATAACCAAAGTGTACTAAAGTAACCAGTTTCTTTTTTTTTTTTTTTTATCATTTATGTTTTTTAGAATGATGGAAAGGGGGCGCACTAATGCATATTTGATTCGCGATGTAAAAATTAAATAATAATTCGCAATAGAAATGCCACGCGCAAAAGTGCATACACCGCAAAAGAGTGCGATTTATACAAAAAAAAAAAAAAATGTTATTAATCAGCTTCAGATGCTTTGAAAATTTATTCACGAGATATCTGTCTATAGCTTCTTCTTCTTCTTTTTTTTTTTTTTTGAAACACAAAAGATGAAGAAAATTAAATGTTGGTCATATATTTTAGGCCAAAAAGGGGTTTGGGGTATCGCTGTATGTTTTTTTTTTTTTTTTCTCCATTAAAGCTCACTAGACCAAAACCCGCGGCTTAAAGTGGATTTCGAAACCATCCCCTAACTACACAAAAGGTTTCAGAAACATAACAGTCATATAACATGGAAACATTGTAAATATTACAGAAACGTTCAGTTAGCTTCCCGATTACTTTCATAAACGTAGAAATGTCCACGATCGTAACAAAAAAAATCAGATACGTAACAGAAACGTTTCAATCACATAAAAGAGAGAACGTAGAGAAGGGCGAATGTTTCAGAAAGGTATCAGAGAGCACATTAAAATGTGTTACCTTTTTGAAAATTTGTAAGCATTTTGCAACATAACTGAAACATTCTGTGCTGCATGGGTCATGAACATACATGCCTGACTCGGGATTCGAACCCGGCATATGGCAACCAAAGGCTGTCACATGGGCTTCGGCCAAAAAGGCGTTTCTACTTTATTTTCGAATATTTTCGTTTTCTTTCCTACTTTTAAGTATACGGTACTTAAATACATATATATTATTATTATTATTTTAAAGCTCATTTGTGCTTTTTTATACATTTAGACAACCACTGTTTCCATGCATCAATACTTTTTTTGCCATAAAGTAAATTTTAATTTTGAGTGTGAACTTTAATATTTGTTATGAGCCAAATATTCAGGTCGTTCACACTTTATGGAAACAATTTTATAATTTATTTTTCTTTTTTGCAGTTTGAGATAAAAATTTGGCAACTTTAGAGTAATCGTCTGCTACTTTTATCTTTTGATTGGAATGTAAATGATATATTTTGAAAATGGCTCAAAAAATCGATAGATGGCTCGAAGGTTACGTAATTACACTTTCCGAGGAGAAATATTCGTCTCACCAAATTACAAAGCGGTGTAAAAAATCGCTGTTATTGCATTTCTAAAAAAGGTATTTATAATACACTACATTTGAAAGGAAAAAGGCGTCCAAGTAAAAATAAAAACATGACCGCGAAACTTCATCGTAAGACTGCTCGAACGCATGTAAATATTAAGAAAGCAAAGTCTCTGATCCTAAAAGAAAATCCAGTGACTCAAAGATCCATTGCAATGAAACTAGGAATGTCTTCTGGCACTATAAGTGAAATCATTCATAAATATTTGAAGTTAAAAAAGATGTTTAAACCTAAAGTTCATCTGCTTTTGCCAAAGCATATTGCTGAAAGAAAAACAATTTGTTGAACATCATATGAAAAACACCTAGCTGCTGAAAAACGGAAATTTGTAGTAACACTCGATGAGCATTGGGCATATTTAAGTGACTGTAATAATAATAATAATAAAAGATAAATTTTCTATTACTCAGCTGACGGGATGAATGATCGTACCAAATGGCTCTGTCAAAGTACAGAAAAGTTCCCAAAGAGATTCATGATAGTTGTAGGATTTTTTTTACAGCTGAAAATTAAAAATCACGTATTTCCGAGATAGGATTTAGGTGTGAGACTTTTGGCGGACCCTGCATATATATATATATATATAACTATCTTTCTGATAAAAAAAATTCTTGTTTGTCAGTTTGTTAGCTATTTTTCCCCGACGTGTAGAAGAAGATATAGCCATTAAATAATCAATTTCATTAACCCCTAATTCTGATATACAACTACATATGTCCAAATAAATCATTGCGTAAAAAAAAAAAAAAAAAAAAAAAAAAAAAAAAATTTGAAGATTTTCGCTTATTTTTTTTTTTTGGTATGTGTGTGGTTGTGTGATCCACATTGCATTAAGAAATATGAATACTTAAACATTGCATTTTGTAAACGAAACGAATAATTTGGATCTTCATTTGCTTTTTTTTTTTTTTTTTTTTTTTAAATACTGTGATTTAAATTTAGTTTTAGGCTGGTATTTTGCCGCTCTAGGAGACTGTCTAATCTAGAAACCACCCTGATTCAGCCAACCACGACGTAAACTGCTTTTTTTAGCTATTAGGTATCTTAATAATTCAACAGTTAAGCATACAGATGAGTGAAAAGTTCCAACAAGATACGGTAGATAAAAGGTCAGTGACACTTTGTTACAGCTTATACAGCATTTAATTATTAAAGATAGAAATAAATACAACTCAAATTCAAAATAGAATACTTTTCATTTTTCGGGAAAAAGTTTAATCTAACAAAAAATAAGTACAAAATAGATATTTAAATGAACGTGTAACTTTTCTTAGGCTTTAAAGTATACATAGCATTTGGTATACACTTAATTCAAATTAATCTTAAACTGAATAATCAAAAAGTTTATAACGATGATAGTTTACATAGTCCAAAAAATTAGAATATTAAAAAAAAAAAAAAAAAAAAAAAATCGAACAAAACAATATCAATACTTTGTCATGTCACCTTTTGCTAGAATCGCAACTCTGATCCTTTCAGGCATTTATTCAACCAGCTGTTTACATTTATCGCTACTGATACTGTTCCATGCACTCTTCAATGCAGCAATGAGTTCAATTTTGTTGGTGGGAACTAGGTCCTGAACCCCCCCCCCCCCTTTTTTTTTTTTTTTTTTATTTTTAAGACGATGCCACAAATTTTCGATCAGATTGAAATCGTTATTTGGCCAGTTTAATTCCGAAATTCCTCTTTCTGTTAGCCATTTACGAGTCAATTTCAAAGTGTGGCGCGAAGCGCAATCTTGCTGAAAGATAAATGTGTCTTTGCATAAACCCTTAGAGGTAGGTATCATGTAGTATTTTAGTATATTTTGATACACTGCGGTATTTACACGTCGTTTTAAGTTACATAATTGTCTCGTTCCAACAGCACTCATACATCACCATACATAACGGATGTTGCAAATTTGACAGTGTCTTACACAAGATTTCTTAAAGGCTTCATGTTTTAAACGCCAAATCCGAACACCACCTTCGTCAACAGATATTTGAAATAAAGATTCATCACTGAATAAAACACTTGTTGCCTCCAGATGAGCTTTTTTTTGCACCAGGAGAATCGTGCACATCTCTGCTTCATGTTCATCTTTGGTTTTGCTTTGGGGATCCACGATTGAAACTCCAATTTATGCAATCGCCTAAGTGTAGTTGACTTTGACAGGAGAACTCCAGACAACTCCTTTGACATGAGAACTTCTTACATCAACATATATTGATGTAAGAAGTTTTAAAGCGATAATTTTACAATTTGTTTTAATTTGCGTTCATCTTCTGAAGTTGTTACAAGCTTTCTAATTACATTTCATTCGGTTACTTTTTAGTTGGCCAGTTCTTCAATATTCTTTTAAAATCTTTGAAACCGTAGATTGTGAAACATTCATTTGATCTGAGAGAAATTGTTGTTTTTTTCCAGCTTTAAACAATAATACAATACATCATTTCGTTGTTTCAGAAATATCACGTTGACGACCTATTTTTAGCAAAAGATTTTTCGAGCACCAAGCTTTATACATGTCGCAACCTATCGGTTAACAGATATGCAAATATTTTCTTTGTTCAAATTCATATTGAATGAATTCATTCATTATTTCAAATTCATATTGAATGAATTGATTAATCTAATTTTTTGACCCATATAAAAAATCAACATAATTTTTAAATGTGTTAACGATCCTTAAATTAATAAAATAATATTTGTATAGCTGTTGAAAATTGTTTTGCCAATTTCTGAATAACAGGCGTCACTCTTTCAATTTGCATACATTTATTTTTTACACGACGCATTGCCAAGTTTTGTTTAGAAAGTTCTATTATTCTGTTATTTTGAATTTGGGTTGTATAACTAGGACTAGGCTAAGTGCAATAGTTGTAGACACTGTACTAGTAGTGGATACTTTTAAATTTAAACTCCGAAAATAAGTTTTCCTATTCTTGCATCCGCTCGAACAGAATTCGGGGTTGTTGTTAAACTCCTCTATTATTATCTTAAAATACAAAAATTTCAAGCCATCGGCTTCATAATAAGAATTAGTTTAACTGGGTAAAAAAAAAAAAAAAAAAAAAAAAAAGAATTTCTTATCATTTTGCTGTGTTTTCTTGTAATTTTGATTTTTTTTTTTTTTTTTTTTTTGTCTCTGCTTATTATTAATATTAAATGATTTCTCGTATCCTTTGCTGGTTATAGTTACTGTAACTATAGCCAATGTACATTAGTGGCAGTTACTTCAAATATATATAATGCATTTGCCTTGTTATAAAATAAAAGTGCGCGATAAGATTTTTATTTATTTATTATTATTATTTTTTTAACCTTCAGAAATAAGATCATTTTATATAAATCTGCAATTTGTATCAATATATACACATATTCACATGAACGTCGTAGATTACAATACCTGATTTTTTTTTATTTTTTTTTATTGCACAACAAATATTTTTTTATTATTATAATTTCATATACGATTACTGAAATTAAAAGGACATGCAGGTTAATTAATTGAAATCACTTGAAATACACTTGTTATAATTTTAATTTATTATTATTATTTTTTAAATCCTTAGATTTCTAGGGTTATATTAGGGTGAGAGATAATAAAGTTAATACTTTAACGACTACTTTCCTGTATACGTCTGGAAAAAAAAAAAAAAAAAAAAAAAAAGGAAACAAACTAAGTTGGCAAAATAACTTTATCTGACAAATAGTTGTTTACATTTTTCAACAAAAAAGTCTAAAAAAATAAGCGGACATTACAGAAACAAGAACGAAAAAAATCATGCGATACGTATTGCTAACAGCATTAGAGGTCTGCACGGGCCGGAATTTTGAGGCCCGGGCCCGGTATGAAATTGAAAAATTCTACCCGGGCCCGACCCGGCCCGATTGAAAAATATGAAAAAAAAAAATGCATGCCTTTCTATGAAAAAGATTTTTAATACGTGTTTTGCAGAGGTTTTATATAGCGAAGCAATAGAATCTTCTTTAACAAAACTGCTGAACTTTTACAAGATAATTATATATAAACAAATGTTCATTATTACAGACGTACAGAAGGCACAAAGACAGACAGAAAATCAAATCGAAAATATTAGCACTCATCAAACAATATAGGACGGTATTTAAAATAGTTATTACTACTGAAAATGCACGTTCAACCACTGCCTCTTATGTACCGTAATGTATACGAATCTTTCATGTGATACGGCAAACAAAATTTTAATTGTAATCCAACCATATTCTATAGAAAAGAGGTTTTTGTACAGGCAAAAAATGATGCTATTTTCATCCAGTGGAGAAAAGAAAAAGGAGTTTAGAGAAAAAGTTACAGCGGCAGGATTTTTATAGCCTTCATACCACCTAAACTCTACAGCCATAGGGCACAAAGCCTTATACACAGTAACGTATCTAATTTCTTTTGTTTGAACATGCGTGCAAACTAGTAGTGACATGCATACTAGTTTGAATAGGAAACCATTTAATATTACTTGAAATAAAATATAGTAATTTCGAGACATGCTAAAAATATTTTTCGGAAAATCAGATCGCGAACAGACAGACTGATAAGCAATTAAACTGAAAGTAGTGTAAAAAGGGTGATTCACCAACAGGGTGGAGGGACGGAGGGACGATGAGGGTCAGGGTGGAGGCGCGCCACCACCCTGCACCCACCGTCCCTCCACCCTGTTGGTGAACACACCCTTTTTACACTACTTAGTCATCATCTTGGACGAGGGGGTGATGCCACCCGAAGAATAGAAACTGTGTTGCCACCGGAAGGCTAGAAACTTTGACTATCATCTTGGACGAGGGGGGTGTTGCCACCGGAAGAATAGAAACTGTGTGTTGCCACCGGAAGACTAGAAACTTTGACTATCATCTTGGATGAGTGCTGCCATCTATCGGGGAGAATGGGAATTTTGAGGAGTTAGATTTATTTTCCTAAATTTCGGGACTTAGTTTTTTTTTTCACAATTTTGGGGACTTCAATTTTTTCGAATTTTTGCGGGAAGTGAGATGACGTCACGATCTTTTGGGACTTAGCCTGAAAAAAGAATCATACAAAATTTACAATTTGAGAAATAAGTGAAAGACAAAGGTTGATGAGTACTATATAATTAAAAACAGGGTATAGACTTTAAAATTTAGGTGTTGCCACCGGAAGAATAGAAACTTTTGGAGAGTTGTCATTTGAGGATTATAAATTGATTACAGAATTAAATAGAAATTTTCCTATGTATTTCAGGGAATTTGACAAAATGAAACAAAGGTTGATGAGTACTATATAATTAAAAACAGGGTATAGACATTAAAATTTAGGCGTTGCCATTGGAAGAGTATAAATAATTTCCGGTGGGACTTAACATTTTTGACTGAATGAAGTTAATTAACATCAGTAACAATTTATGAGTATTTTAGAAACTTAGCATTTTTAGAGATTAAAAATATATTGCGTTAAGATAATAAATAAGGAATTACAATAGGAGTTCATACTTTTAGTGATGTCATTGTAAATTGTTATTAGGAAATTTTTACAGAATTAAATAGAAATTCTCGTATTTTGTGGATTAACACATAGTTTTAAAAGCAAAACAAATAATAAATAATTTAACATTCATTAAAAATTCTAACTTTATTTTAACACTAAATAAGTTTCACTTTTTAAATTTATTTAGACTATCTTAGAAATAATATTATTACATTCGTTAAAAATTGAACACACATGCACTTTAAAAAATTACTATCATATAAATTAAACTAAATATAATAAAAATTATGTAAATTAAACTTTATATTCTCACTAAATAAGTTTAACAATTCTTTAAACTCTATCTTACATTCGTTAAAAATTTAACAGAAGTTTTTAATCAGTTAATAAATTATGTATACAGTTATGTTATATAAACTAAATATAATAAAAATTATATAAAACACATACTGTTATTTCAACTCTATCTTAGAAATAATATTATTACATTCGTTAAAAATTGAACACACATGCACTTTAAAAAATTACTATCATATAAATGAAACTAAATATAATAAAAATTATGTAAATTAAACTTTATATTCTCACTAAATAAGTTTAACAATTCTTTAAACTCTATCTTACATTCGTTAAAAATTTAACAGAAGTTTTTAATAAGTTAAGAAATTATGTATACAGTTATGTTATATAAACTAAATATAATAAAAATTATATAAAACACATACTGTTATTTAAGCTCTAACTTTGAAATACTATTTTTACATTGTTTAAAAATTGATCACACATACACTTTAAAAAATTACTATCATATAAATGAAACTAAATATAATAAAAATTATATAAAACACATACTGTTATTTATGCTATAACTAAACAAATACGATAAACAAAAGTTTCAAAATCAGTAAATGATGATATATATGTTATAAATTAAACTAAATACAATAAATTTTATATACAATAAAGTTGTATACTAAACTAAATATAATAAAAATTATATAAATTAAACTTTACATTCTCACTAAATAAGTTTCACATTTATTTAAACTCTAACTTACATTCGTTAAAAATTAAGCACATGCACTTTAAAAAATTACTATCATATAATTTAAAAAAAAAATTACTATCATATAATAATATTAATCTAAAAAATTGCTTACAAAGACATGCAGTAAAATTATAAATAAAGAAAAAAAATTACTATCATATAATAATATTAATCTAAAAAGAAAAATGCTTACATAGTTTTAAATCAACAATTAAATTTTATATACAGTAAAATTATAAATTAAAAAAAATTACCATTATATAATAATATTAATTAAAAAAATGCATACAAAGATATACAGTAAAGTTATTAAAAAAATAAAAAATAAAAATAAATAAAAATAAATAAAAAATAAAAAAGGACTAACATATAATAATATTAATTTAAAAAATGCATACAATGTTTAAAATCAACAATTAAATTTTATATACATTATAATTAACTAAACTTTATGTTGTTACTATTAAATAAATTTATCCTAACACGAAAATTTTACATAAATTTTATAAGCAAAAAGTTATAAGTACATGAGTATGTTATTTAAATTAAACATTATATTGATACTACACAAATATTATTTGACATTTATTCGAGTTTAACGCAGTAATATAATTTATACTATCTTAGTTGATTTAAATTAAACAGGTAAATACTTTTAGATTTTAAATAATATAAAAAATTAAGTTTATTATAAAATTATTTTGAAGTTTTATAATTACATAAAAAACAAACAAATTATTTTTTACAAAAAAATTGATATAAACATTAGTTAAAAAAGAATTAGTTATATTAAAAAAACTATCAGTTACTAAAAGTTAATTTGTATTAAACATTTCTAAAAAAATTGCATAAAAATTCAACGTATCATTTTAAATGAAAATAAACAGTTTCCTTAAAAACATATAATACGGGAATATTCCATGAGTCATAGTTATCACCTGCAACGGAAAACCCATACACTTGATGAACCATGTGTAATATACGCTGAGGAATTGTGCCTAATAGTAATCCACACTATCTCATATAAAGATTAAGTTAAAATCATTAATAAAATACAGCGAATAATTAGGAAAATGGAATAATTTTTTCACAAAGCATATCATACAATGAGTTTAAACGATTATTACCTACCTATCACTTAAACGGTATTTAAATAAATAAATACATATAAAAGTAAGATATAGTAACGCAATAAAAATTCTTTAGCGAAAAATTTTTATATATGTTTTTGCAAAATTTAGTTTTACTCAGATAATTTCTGAACATACACAAGTAAAATGAAACCTTTTGTAGGTTTTATTTAAGCAGTAAATATTCGTTTGGGAAAGTAGTTTGATATGTTATGCAAAATTTAGTTTTAATTAAACAAAAAAAGTTTATAGTGTAACAATTAAAAAAAAAGTTTGCACTATAACAATAAAAAAAAAAATCCTCATAAGTAAATACTAATAAAAATATTTCTTAAATTGATTTATCTCTCTTCATTAAATTAATAAAAATTGTCTTATGTAATGTTTGTAAAGTAATAAAAGTTACGTTTTAATAAAATTTCTATTATAAACAAATAAATTTACTAGAGTATACATATTAAGATATTACGTATAGAGTAGAGATACTTATCAAGTTTATTAAATTATCAAATAGTAATAATAAATTATTAAATAGTAATAATAAATTATGGAACTTACTTAAAATTGAAGAAATTTCCCTCCAGCGAAATGCAACCTTCATTCCCACGCAAATACGACGAACTGTTTATCGCTACACGTTGACTCACGTACAGATAAGAAGAGTGATGAATCATACCTATTTTAGAAGACGTTAGAGTTCTGTGTTTTCAGAATAATATAAAATAGTTTATAAGGATCATTTATTTAAATCCATTGAGAGGTGAACTTTGCAATTAACCTGTAAAAATTATGGTAAGAAAATAATTAAGCTAATGTGTTCAAAACAGGATTATTTTACGATAAGTCGCGCTTTTTATATTTAATAAACAAAGATTTAATAAAATGTAACTGTAATTTTTAATGAAAGGTTTTAAAATCACTTAATAGGATAAAATTAAAAACAGAAATCTTATTGTTTTAGTAATTATTTTCTCTAGTTATAAAACTAAGTAATAAACTATCTATAAATAATCAGATAGCAAGAGAGATTTTTGTATAATATCTATATATTATTTTAATATATGCATTACATCGCAGGGTAAAATTTTCAACTTATTTATACGGATTGAAATAATAAAAATTACTCATTTACATAACTGCTAAATTTTATAAGTTGGATATATGATTTAAAAATAAAATACTAAACAATAATCCTTATCAGAGAATATGGGTGACACTATCACAGAAAGAAATTATCCTTTACAATAAGATTTGTTCAGAATGTCTAAGTGAAAATAACTTACCGTGAATCATGCAGTTGTATTGAAATTCATTGTTTTTAGTTAATGAAACTTCTAATGAGACAATTATTCTTACTACCACATAAATGTAATTTTTTATATTATTCCTGTATAGATAAAATTTTAAATATTTCATTAAGTATTAAACTTTGCATTTAATCGATTAAATAAAGGTTTACTAAAATATAAGTGTAAATTTTAATGAAAGGTTTTGAAATCACTTTAACTTTATAAGAAAATACTAAAAAGAGGTTTTAAAATCACTTAATAGGATAAAACTAGAAATTAAAATTCTTATTGTTTTTAGCAATTATATTATCTAGGTATAAACTAAGTAATAAACTATCTATAAATAATCAGATAGCAAGAGAGATTTTTGTATAATAACTATATATTATTTTAATATATGCATTACATCGCAAGGTAAAATTTTCAATTTATTTATACGGAATGAACTATAAGTAATAGAAATTACTCATTTGCATAACCGCTAAATTTTATAAGTTGGATATATGATTTAAAAATAAAATACTAAACAATAATCCTTATGAGAGAATTTGGGTGACACTTTCACAGAAAGAAATTATCCTTTACAATAAGATTTGCTCAGAATGTCTAAGTGAAAATAACTTACCGTGAGGTCAGTGAGTCATGCAGTTGTATTGAAATTCATTGTTTTTAGTTAATGACTGATTAAACTTCTAATGAGACAATTATTTTTACTAGCACATAAATGTAAATTTTTATATTATTCCTGTATATATAAAATTTTAAATAGTTCATTAAATGTTAAACTTTGCATTTAATCGATTAAATAAATAAAGTTTTACTAAAATATAAGTGTAATTTTTAATGAAAAGGTTTGAAATCACTTTAACTTTATAAGAAAAAAACTAAAAAGAGGTTTTAAAATCACTTAATAGGATAAAATTAAAGACAGAAATCTTATTGTTTATGTAATTATTTTATCAAGTTATAATTCTAAGTAATAAACTATCTATAAATAATCGGAAATCAAGAGAGATTTTTTGTAGAATAACTATATATTATTTTAATATATGCATTACAATAAGATTTGCTCAGAATGTCTAAGTGAAAATAACTTACCGTGAGGTCAGTGTGTCATGCAGCTGTATTGAAATTCATTGTTTTTAGTTAATGACTGATTAAACTTCTAATGAGACAATTATTTTTACTAGCACATAAATGTAAATTTTTATATTATTCCTGTATATATAAAATTTTAAATAATTCATTAAGTGTTAAACATTGCATTTAATCGATTAAATAAATAAAGTTTTACTAAAATATAAGTGTAATTTTTTAATGAATGGTTTTGAAATCACTTTAACTTTATAAAAAAAAAAAAAAAAAAAAAAAAAAACTAAAAAGAGGTTTTAAAATTATTTAATAGGATAAAATTAAAAATCTTATTGTTTTTAGCAATTATTTTATCTAGTTATAAACTATATATTATTTTAATATACGCCTTATAGTTAAGCCAGTTTTAGAGAAAAACCAAGAAAAAATCCCAACGGGTAGGTTGATGAGTCGGAATATCCTATTATACTTAAAGAATCTAGGTACAGAAAAACCGAAATTCAATACGCGGAAAAACAGGCGTGATTTTCGACTAAAACTCCAAAGCAGTGGACGGTAAACATAACACACGGTAAAACAACCTACTCACACGACGGCCAAACTAAGAATGAAGGGAAACGTTGAGTTGTAACACCTTATCTACTAGAGATAAGGGGGAATTCCCGGAAAAGCTGAGTCACCCCTGTGGATCTTACAAGAAAGTTCGTGAAGGATGACTCATCGGTGACGAGTTTGAATCATTTGCATAACCGCTAAATTGTATAAGTGAGAATCTTTTAATGTGAGTATTATAGTAATGATAAATTTATTTCATAATCGATAACTCAATTGTACATAATCAGGTTCACACCTTATATAAAACAATACTACCCAGCAAAACTTATACTGGTGGGCTCGTTATGGCCTACTGCTGGCATCCTGCACTTGCCATCAGTTGCCGGTTGCCCCATATAACCCCAGCAGCGGGCCGTTTGTGGCTGCCAGCTGTGATGGAAGCCTAAAGAAAAATGGTCGGTGGCCCAGAAGTGGCATAAACACAGTTGGCCTTATGCAGGCTATTACCACACGGCCAACATCATGTTTTTCATCTTGTGGCCACAAATTATTAGGCCATAACCAATTTGTATGCATAGAGGGCGCTGTGATTCTTTTTCTGTTGATTTGAAATTCCCTCGCTGTCTGCCATTTCATACGAAGTTCTTGTTCGTTGTTGTTGTCTGCGGGTGCGAGATTGAAAATCTCGTAAAAAGAATATATGAGTAAGTAATTCAATTATTAATTTGTTTTTGTATTATTTTTTAAATACTATTTTTAATGTTTGATTCTAATGTTTGACTCTAAAGCTATTGTTGTAACAAAAGGATTTCTAGAAATATATAACAAATATCCAGTTGACCCGTTCTAGTAAATTATGATAGCCGCTAACTTTCTAGTATTTTATTATTGTTATTATTATTTATTATTATTATTTATTGATTTTTTAATTTTTGACCAAAAAACTAGTATGATGTGGCACCACAAAACTTTCTTCTATATTTTTTATTATGCAAATTCGCGTAGTGCAAATAATTTTTTAAAATCATTTTCCTGAATGCATGCAAACGATTTTCATTTTAGAACAGTGTTTCTCAATAATAATAATAATAAAAATAATAAAATCAATTTTGTGCCAACTTCTGAAAAAAATGCTTTCTTCTTCTTCTGCTTTTTTTTTATTTATTATTATTATTTTTTTTTAATAATTTATAACTTTGCTTTAATTTTCCACAAATTTAATTCAGTCATTTACTTGAAAGTTATTGATGAGTTTCTTTTGAAAAATACCAGCATTGAAAATTTATCCCCTCATGGGGAAGGGCGAGCGATTCTTCAACTTACACAAAAAAATTTTCCTAGTTTGTTGTTAGTTATTTAAATATTTATTTTTTAATTCATAATAAAAATTAAAAAAATAATTATCATTTATTTGAAATCATTTATGTAAAATTTCTTCTTATACTGTGTCATATTGAAAATTACGAAGAAGTAGAAATATAGAGCCATGTGTTGAGTGAATGATCCACAAATGTAATCGGAAACGATTTTAATCAAGTTTGGTTAAATAACAAATTTGGTTAAATTTCGTCCATTGGTTCGTAGATACAGCGTCCACAATTTTTTTTATACACACTTACAGAGGGAAACTTTCTAAAAATGGTCAAATCGTGTTCAGAAATCTCAAAACCCTCATTCACAGAAAATAATTTTCATAAATTATAATTTTCATATGTAATTTCTATAAACTATTATAAGAAACGAAAAAAAAAAAAGTGGTAGCCATAACAAACTGTTTTATTTTATTTATTTATTAATTATTATTTTTTAAATGCAAGTGAGAAAAATAATTTCACTTTTACGAAACTGAAATACTCCCCCCCTCAATTTCCCGTAACGTATAAGAATATTTTTGAGCATCACTATTAAATGAACCACAAATATTTATTTTATCATTTTTGATCGGAACCATTTCTTATTGCATCTATAAAATTTATGTTGATCTGTATTTTAGCGTTGTATAAACATTTTTACGTGCGCTGATAAGAAATGTCTCTTTGACTGTAATGTATCCAAATTATTTTATGAATTTTTATACTGAAACCATTTGGGTTACCTGTACAACTTTTTATGACAAGCGTCCTATAGTAAATCTTGAAAACCTGTATAACATATATGAGTTTTATGGAATTCTAAAAATATTTTTAAAATAGGTAATCGCGGATAAATTTATCAAATATTTACAGCTACAAAGACAAACGCACTCTCGTTTTTCTCTTTTACGTTATCTCTTTACTCAAGCGAACGATATATATATATATTTTTTCAGCTGAAGAATCTGCTTTCCAAACCTAATGAAAATTAATTGGCACAGGTCAAATGCTGAATATTCGCTTAAAGTTCAAATAACGTCATCTGTATAAAACTGCAAAATCATCTTTCGGTATCGCACGTGTCCGAAAATTTTTTACTCAAGGACTTTGAAGAAAGTTGGGGAGAGAGTAAAGATCCCATTGGACTATCAACAACGCGAAAAAGTTCTTTGTGGCGGCCTGGTTAAGAGTGACAGCTGTGATAATTAATTCTAAATAGCCGAACACATTCCTCAGTGATAATTTCTGTGGTTTCAAATAAACGACTTTGAAGATAAACACAGACAGAAAAAAAGGAAGCTGATTCATCTGCCTGATGTTTTAAGAAGAAGGGAAAAAAATTATCAACTGGGTACCATTTGATGTAGGGGAAAATAAAAATATTCAAGATTTTCTGGATACTTGAGAGTTATAATAAAAAAGCACCACAGAATTGGTGTTTAAAAGTAATAAGAGTAACCACCATAAAATGTAACAGCTCGCAACAATCGTTTCGGATGGAAAGAAAACATGATCCTTCATCAGGCAAACGAAAGTAGGCACGAGTGCGGCAAACAATGCGCAAGCGTTGCGTTTGCAGAATTTTATGGTGTTTATTCAAAGTATTGTACATGTTACTTGAGAGTATACTCCAATTTCTTAAGAAATCGCACCCTCGAGCGGCGTAAGCTAGTTATTAACTAAAAGGACGTTCGGAATGGAGATGTCCGTTTTTTTATTGCCGTAAATCAGAAAGTGACCTAAAATCCGGAAAAGTCCAAAATCCGGAAAGGCCACGGTCCGGACGATTCCGGATTTGAGATTTTGTACTGTAGTAACAAATAGAAAAATTTGTAAATAAACATAATCATTGCCCCCCCCCCCCAAAAAAAAAAAAAAAAAAAAAAAAAAGATGCATCAGTTCTTTTAGGTTGAAATAATAACACATCCCTTCGTGAGTTTAACAAAAAGCACGATTGCAGCAAATTACTTTTGCTGCACTCGTGCCCACTTTGTTTCGCCTGATGAAGGGTCTTCGTGCTATTTCAACCGGAAACAATTGCTGCAATTTTTTATTATTTATTTATTATTATTATTATTTTTTTTTTTAGTTTATGGTGTTTTTTACAATGCTCACTTTATAACAATTTTTGTTTCAATAATTTATAATTTTCACATGTAAAGTTACATTTATTTATATCAAATAGCGTAACAAAGTTAAACATATTGAAATTTGAACACTAAAAAAAAAAAAAAAAAAAAACATAATCTCCTTTATTCCAAAAAATGTAATATAGAGAAATATTTGCACTGAAAACAAAAAATTAAACTTTTATCATAAGGAAAATGGATCAACTGACTATTTGCTATATGCTGCACTAGAAATCCTGAATTTACAACCATAGTGTATGAATCAAATACTTCTAAATAGTATTTAAAAATGAATATGTACAAAATCAAATTAAATATTGGATGCATAGAAAAAACTGGCTGCTACTTCATCAGAAAAAAGAGAGAGGAAAACAAAAGAAAGAAAAAGAAAAAAAGCACGAATAAAATTAAAGGTATCACCAATAAAATATATTAGCTATAACTAAATCACTGCTGGCCTATTAACGGCCCTCTTCACTTACCTTCTCCGGAAGTCCGAGGCAATGTTATTCTATGGGAAATTTTCTTTACAAATAACTTATTAACTAATACATATTTTTAAATTCTGCTTTCACATTCAGAAAATTCCCAACTGTTAAATTGACGGACCTTTTTAAAATGTATTTTTTTAATTTTTAATATTTTATTTTGAATTTGCAAAATGAAAAATTTCACACATTGAAAATTCGTATTTTGCAGCTTCAAAATAAAATATAAAAAAATAAAAAAATATTTTTTTTAAAAAAGGTCCGTCAATTTAACAGTTGGGAATTTTCAGAATATGAAAACAGAATTTAAAAATATGTATTAGTTAATAAGTTATTTGTAAAGAAAATTTCCCATAGAATAACATTGACTTCGGCTTCCGGCGACGATGAGTGAAGCGGGCCTTTAATGGGAAATATAAAGGACCAATGAGGACTGCCGGCAGTAATATAATTTTTTATGCTTGCCACAACTGGCCCACTGCAGGCTTCCAGCAATAACATAAAAAAATTATGTTTGCCACCAGGTAGCCCAACACTGGCCCACTAACAATTTCCAACCTAATGTCGGTTACCAACAGTGGCCCATTACCTATTTTCATCATACTGCTAGCTGCCAGCAGCGATCCATTCACTGGCCCACTAACTTATTTTTAACTTAATGCAGGCTGCCAACAGTGGATCGATTGAATATGGCCTACTGACGGCCGGCGTAACATATTCCCTGCGGCAACGTTAACTTTTGCCACCGACGGGCCAGCTGCAGCCACTGCTGGCAACCAGCACTTGGCCTCATGCTGGCCGTCATCTGAGGTTTTGCTGGGTATATTTAAAAGTTTTACTATACAATAAACATTCACATATGGATATTCATAAGTTTAAGACCGATTAATTAAACAAGGATCCTGTAAGCGAAATGCATGAGAGTCTTTCTAAGGAATCCTAATCCGCATTTAAACGAGTTTTAGAGAAAACCAAGAAAAAACCCATTCGATTGAGTCGATGAGTTGGATTCAAACCCAAAACTTTCCCTCTTTAATCATAGAAACGTTCACTAATCACAAGGTTAATAAGTCATGCAGTTGTATTGAAACCTACTGATTACAAATATAAACTTATACCATTTAATATTTAAATGTTGGTTCTATAAGTGGATTGCTCTGTGTGCGAGTCTTTCTAACTTATAGTTAAGCGAGTTTTAGTGAAAACCAAGAAAAACTACAAACGGGTAGATTGATAAGTTGAATTCAAACCTAGCATTAAACATAGAATCGTTTGATCTAACAACATGTTTATGAACTTTATAAGAAAATGCTTAATAGGGTTTGCATGCGTTAGCAATATTAAACACTTAATTTCTTAACATACATTAAGGTTAGTGGATGAGTGTCAGGTAATTCATTTAAAACAAAAATATAATAAGGGTCGATTGAAACAAAGGATTTGTAGGTTATAATTATAGGATAAAACGTTATGTGCTTCGAAAACCCTTCATCAAGATTGGAACAACCGTTTCGAATGATACTCTTTCTTCATCAGGTAGACTTAAACTTTTATTTTCTCAGAATGAAACAAAACGATAGATGATTTACACTTATTGAAACCCCAACTTATAAATAATTCGACTTTCATTAAAAATGCAAGCCGCATATACACTTTGAAACAATCAATAAATTTTATATTATCACTATGCATTAAATAAGTTTCCCATTTAACATTCAAGATGAATTTATTTTTACATTTATTAAAAATTGAACACGTATTAATTTTTAAAATGACTATTTTTTAAAAAGTTTTAAAACAGCTAATAAATTTTATAAGCTTTTACAATTAAATAAATTTAGCATATTATGAAAGTTTTACATCACTCGATAAAATTTTACATAGGCAATAAAAGTTATACACATTATAAATATAAACTCATAAAATAAATTTCACACTTAACATTTAAACTTTAACCAAACAATCTTAAAGTAATTTTTTATCCCTTTATACATAATCATAAACCTTTTGTTTCTATTGTAAAGTGAAGTATGACTCATGCTTTAACTAAAATCTCTAATCAAAATTATAATAAAGTAAAGTTTAGGAAACACCTATATATTATAGGTAAATTAATGCAGTATAAATATTCATGTTTTTCAGTTAAGTATAAAAGCTATATAATTAATTTTACAGAGTACTTAATAAATAATGTATAATTAAGTTTAAGAATTTTTTTTCTTCTATAGTATGTATATATAAATTTTTAGTTAGAAAGTTTTTATTAAAATACAATAACCAAAGTTTTGTACGATATTAACTTACAATGCACTTAAAACTTTAAATATATAGAAACAATTGTACAGTTGGTTTTGTCTGAAGCATATATATAAATAATAAAATCTTATTCAGTTTAGTTTTTAAAACACCATAAAGATTTTAGACACACATATTTTTACACTGTTTTAATGAAACATCATCAATTTTATAAAATAATACACTCAGCATGACTCACCGAGTGGGCTATTACATAAAATTATTTCGCATACGTGTAATAACATGTTAGGCTTAACTAAATACTGAATTGTCATTATTTCAGAAAAAGTTGGGACTTACCTAAAAACACGTCCTACTCCCATGGGAGACTTGGAGGAAATGAATGATAAATTCATCTTGAATGTTAAATGGGAAACTTATTTAATGCATAGTGATAATATAAAATTTATTGATTGTTTCAAAGTGTATATGCGGCTTGCATTTTTAATGAAAGTCGAATTATTTATAAGTTGGGGTTTCAATAAGTGTAAATCATCTATTGTTTTGTTTCATTCTGAGAAAATAAAAGTTTAAGTCTACCTGATGAAGAGAGAGTATCATTCGAAACGGTTGTTCAAATCTTGATGAAGGGTTTTCGAAGCACATAATGTTTTATCCTATAATTATAACCTACAAACCCTTTGTTTCAATCGACCCTTATTATATTTTTGTTTTAAATGAATTACCTGACACTCATCCACTAACCTTAATGTATGTTAAAAAATTAAGTGTTTAAAATAGCTAACGCATGCAAACCCTATTAAGCATTTTCTTATAAAGTTCATAAACATGTTGTTAGATCAAACGATTCTATGTTTAATGCTAGGTTTGAATTCAACTTATCAATCTACCCGTTTGTAGTTTTTCTTGGTTTTCACTAAAACTCGCTTAACTATAAGTTAGAAAGACTCGCACACAGAGCAATCCACTTATAGAACCAACAGTTAAATATTAAATGGTATAAGTTTATATTTGTAATCAGTAAGTTTCAATACAACTGCATGACTTATTAACCTTGTGATTAGTGAACGTTTCTATGATTAAAGAGGGAAAGTTTTGGGTTTGAATCCAACTCATCGACTCAATCGAATGGGTTTTTTCTTGGTTTTCTCTAAAACTCGTTTAAACGCGGATTAGGATTCCTTAGAAAGACTCTCATGCATTTCGCTTACAGGATCCTTGTTTAAATAATCGGTCTTAAACTTATGAATATCCATATGTGAATGTTTATTGTATAGTAAAACTTTTAAATATAGTATTGTTTTATATAAGGTGTGAACCTGATTATGTACAATTGAGTTATCGATTATGAAATAAATTTATCATTACTATAATACTCACATTAAAAGATTCTCACTTATACAATTTAGCGGTTATGCAAATGATTCAAACTCGTCACCGATGAGTCATCCTTCACGAACTTTCTTGTAAGATCCACAGGGGTGACTCAGCTTTTCCGGGAATTCCCCCTTATCTCTAGTAGATAAGGTGTTACAACTCAACGTTTCCCTTCATTCTTAGTTTGGCCGTCGTGTGAGTAGGTTGTTTTACCGTGTGTTATGTTTACCGTCCACTGCTTTGGAGTTTTAGTCAAAAATCACGCCTGTTTTTCCGCGTATTGAATTTCGGTTTTTCCGTACCTAGATTCTTTAAGTATAATAGGATATTCCGACTCATCAACCTACCCGTTGGGATTTTTTCTTGGTTTTTCTCTAAAACTGACTTAACTATAAGGCGTATATTAAAATAATATATAGTTTATAACTAGATAAAATAATTGCTAAAAACAATAAGATTTTTAATTTTATCCTATTAAGTAATTTTAAAACCTCTTTTTAGTTTTTTTTTTTTTTTTTTTTTTTTTTTTATAAAGTTAAAGTGATTTCAAAACCATTCATTAAAAAATTACACTTATATTTTAGTAAAACTTTATTTATTTAATCGATTAAATGCAATGTTTAACACTTAATGAATTATTTAAAATTTTATATATACAGGAATAATATAAAAATTTACATTTATGTGCTAGTAAAAATAATTGTCTCATTAGAAGTTTAATCAGTCATTAACTAAAAACAATGAATTTCAATACAACTGCATGACACACTGACCTCACGGTAAGTTATTTTCACTTAGACATTCTGAGCAAATCTTATTGTAATGCATATATTAAAATAATATATAGTTATTCTACAAAAAATCTCTCTTGATTTCCGATTATTTATAGATAGTTTATTACTTAGAATTATAACTTGATAAAATAATTACATAAACAATAAGATTTCTGTCTTTAATTTTATCCTATTAAGTGATTTTAAAACCTCTTTTTAGTTTTTTTCTTATAAAGTTAAAGTGATTTCAAACCTTTTCATTAAAAATTACACTTATATTTTAGTAAAACTTTATTTATTTAATCGATTAAATGCAAAGTTTAACATTTAATGAACTATTTAAAATTTTATATATACAGGAATAATATAAAAATTTACATTTATGTGCTAGTAAAAATAATTGTCTCATTAGAAGTTTAATCAGTCATTAACTAAAAACAATGAATTTCAATACAACTGCATGACTCACTGACCTCACGGTAAGTTATTTTCACTTAGACATTCTGAGCAAATCTTATTGTAAAGGATAATTTCTTTCTGTGAAAGTGTCACCCAAATTCTCTCATAAGGATTATTGTTTAGTATTTTATTTTTAAATCATATATCCAACTTATAAAATTTAGCGGTTATGCAAATGAGTAATTTCTATTACTTATAGTTCATTCCGTATAAATAAGTTGAAAATTTTACCTTGCGATGTAATGCATATATTAAAATAATATATAGTTATTATACAAAAATCTCTCTTGCTATCTGATTATTTATAGATAGTTTATTACTTAGTTTATACCTAGATAATATAATTGCTAAAAACAATAAGAATTTTAATTTCTAGTTTTATCCTATTAAGTGATTTTAAAACCTCTTTTTAGTATTTTCTTATAAAGTTAAAGTGATTTCAAAACCTTTCATTAAAATTTACACTTATATTTTAGTAAACCTTTATTTAATCGATTAAATGCAAAGTTTAATACTTAATGAAATATTTAAAATTTTATCTATACAGGAATAATATAAAAAATTACATTTATGTGGTAGTAAGAATAATTGTCTCATTAGAAGTTTCATTAACTAAAAACAATGAATTTCAATACAACTGCATGATTCACGGTAAGTTATTTTCACTTAGACATTCTGAACAAATCTTATTGTAAAGGATAATTTCTTTCTGTGATAGTGTCACCCATATTCTCTGATAAGGATTATTGTTTAGTATTTTATTTTTAAATCATATATCCAACTTATAAAATTTAGCAGTTATGTAAATGAGTAATTTTTATTATTTCAATCCGTATAAATAAGTTGAAAATTTTACCCTGCGATGTAATGCATATATTAAAATAATATATAGATATTATACAAAAATCTCTCTTGCTATCTGATTATTTATAGATAGTTTATTACTTAGTTTTATAACTAGAGAAAATAATTACTAAAACAATAAGATTTCTGTTTTTAATTTTATCCTATTAAGTGATTTTAAAAGCTTTCATTAAAAATTACAGTTACATTTTATTAAATCTTTGTTTATTAAATATAAAAAGCGCGACTTATCGTAAAATAATCCTGTTTTGAACACATTAGCTTAATTATTTTCTTACCATAATTTTTACAGGTTAATTGCAAAGTTCACCTCTCAATGGATTTAAATAAATGATCCTTATAAACTATTTTATATTATTCTGAAAACACAGAACTCTAACGTCTTCTAAAATAGGTATGATTCATCACTCTTCTTATCTGTACGTGAGTCAACGTGTAGCGATAAACAGTTCGTCGTATTTGCGTGGGAATGAAGGTTGCATTTCGCTGGAGGGAAATTTCTTCAATTTTAAGTAAGTTCCATAATTTATTATTACTATTTAATAATTTATTATTACTATTTGATAATTTAATAAACTTGATAAGTATCTCTACTCTATACGTAATATCTTAATATGTATACTCTAGTAAATTTATTTGTTTATAATAGAAATTTTATTAAAACGTAACTTTTATTACTTTACAAACATTACATAAGACAATTTTTATTAATTTAATGAAGAGAGATAAATCAATTTAAGAAATATTTTTATTAGTATTTACTTATGAGGATTTTTTTTTTATTGTTATAGTGCAAACTTTTTTTTTAATTGTTACACTATAAACTTTTTTTGTTTAATTAAAACTAAATTTTGCATAACATATCAAACTACTTTCCCAAACGAATATTTACTGCTTAAATAAAACCTACAGAAGGTTTCATTTTACTTGTGTATGTTTAGAAATTATGTGAGTAAAACTAAATTTTGCAAAAACATATATAAAAATTTTTCGCTAAAGAATTTTTATTGCGTTACTATATCTTACTTTTATATGTATTTATTTATTTAAATACCGTTTAAGTGATAGGTAGGTAATAATCGTTTAAACTCATTGTATGATATGCTTTGTGAAAAAATTATTCCATTTTCCTAATTATTCGCTGTATTTTATTAATGATTTTAACTTAATCTTTATATGAGATAGTGTGGATTACTATTAGGCACAATTCCTCAGCGTATATTACACATGGTTCATCAAGTGTATGGGTTTTCCGTTGCAGGTGATAACTATGACTCATGGAATATTCCCGTATTATATGTTTTTAAGGAAACTGTTTATTTTCATTTAAAATGATACGTTGAATTTTTATGCAATTTTTTTAGAAATGTTTAATACAAATTAACTTTTAGTAACTGATAGTTTTTTTAATATAACTAATTCTTTTTTAACTAATGTTTATATCAATTTTTTTGTAAAAAATAATTTGTTTGTTTTTTATGTAATTATAAAACTTCAAAATAATTTTATAATAAACTTAATTTTTTATATTATTTAAAATCTAAAAGTATTTACCTGTTTAATTTAAATCAACTAAGATAGTATAAATTATATTACTGCGTTAAACTCGAATAAATGTCAAATAATATTTGTGTAGTATCAATATAATGTTTAATTTAAATAACATACTCATGTACTTATAACTTTTTGCTTATAAAATTTATGTAAAATTTTCGTGTTAGGATAAATTTATTTAATAGTAACAACATAAAGTTTAGTTAATTATAATGTATATAAAATTTAATTGTTGATTTTAAACATTGTATGCATTTTTTAAATTAATATTATTATATGTTAGTCCTTTTTTATTTTTTATTTATTTTTATTTATTTTTATTTTTTATTTTTTTAATAACTTTACTGTATATCTTTGTATGCATTTTTTTAATTAATATTATTATATAATAGTTTTTTTAAATTAATATTATTATATAATAGTAATTTTTTTTAATTTATAATTTTACTGTATATAAAATTTAATTGTTGATTTAAAACTATGTAAGCATTTTTCTTTTTAGATTAATATTATTATATGATAGTAATTTTTTTTCTTTATTTATAATTTAACTGCATGTCTTTGTAAGCAATTTTTTAGATTAATATTATTATATGATAGTAATTTTTTTTTTAATTATATGATAGTAATTTTTTAAAGTGCATGTGCTCAATTTTTAACGAATGTAAGTTAGAGTTTAAATAAATGTGAAACTTATTTAGTGAGAATGTAAAGTTTAATTTATATAATTTTTATTATATTTAGTTTAGTATACAACTTTATTGTATATAAAATTTATTGTATTTAGTTTAATTTATAACATATATATCATCATTTACTGATTTTGAAACTTTTGTTTATCGTATTTGTTTAGTTATAGCATAAATAACAGTATGTGTTTTATATAATTTTTATTATATTTAGTTTCATTTATATGATAGTAATTTTTTAAAGTGTATGTGTGATCAACTTTTAAACAATGTAAAAATAGTATTTCAAAGTTAGAGCTTAAATAACAGTATGTGTTTTATATAATTTTTATTATATTTAGTTTATATAACATAACTGTATACATAATTTCTTAACTGATTAAAAACTTCTGTTAAATTTTTAACGAATGTAAGATAGAGTTTAAAGAATTGTTAAACTTATTTAGTGAGAATATAAAGTTTAATTTACATAATTTTTATTATATTTAGTTTCATTTATATGATAGTAATTTTTTAAAGTGCATGTGTGTTCAATTTTTAACGAATGTAATAATATTATTTCTAAGATAGAGTTGAAATAACAGTATGTGTTTTATATAATTTTTATTATATTTAGTTTATATAACATAACTGTATACATAATTTATTAACTGATTAAAAACTTCTGTTAAATTTTTAACGAATGTAAGATAGAGTTTAAAGAATTGTTAAACTTATTTAGTGAGAATATAAAGTTTAATTTACATAATTTTTATTATATTTAGTTTAATTTATATGATAGTAATTTTTTAAAGTGCATGTGTGTTCAATTTTTAACGAATGTAATAATATTATTTCTAAGATAGTCTAAATAAATTTAAAAAGTGAAACTTATTTAGTGTTAAAATAAAGTTAGAATTTTTAATGAATGTTAAATTATTTATTATTTGTTTTGCTTTTAAAACTATGTGTTAATCCACAAAATACGAAAATTCCTATTTAATTCTGTAAAAATTTCCTAATAACAATTTACAATGACATCACTAACAGTATGAACTCCTATTGTAATTCCTTATTTATTATCTTAACGCAATATATTTTTAATCTCTAAATATGCTAAGTTTCTAAAATACTCATAAATTGTTACTGATGTTAATTAACTTCATTCAGTCAAAAATGTTAAGTCCCACCGGAAATTATTTATACTCTTCCAATGGCAACGCCTAAATTTTAATGTCTATACCCTGTTTTTAATTATATAGTACTCATCAACCTTTGTTTCATTTTGTCAAATTCCCTGAAATACATAGGAAAATTTCTATTTAATTCTGTAATCAATTTATAATCCTCAAATGACAACTCTCCAAAAGTTTCTATTCTTCCGGTGGCAACACCTAAATTTTAAAGTCTATACCCTGTTTTTAATTATATAGTACTCATCAACCTTTGTCTTTCACTTATTTCTCAAATTGTAAATTTTGTATGATTCTTTTTTCAGGCTAAGTCCCAAAAGATCGTGACGTCATCTCACTTCCCGCAAAAATTCGAAAAAATTTTGAAGTCCCCAAAATTGTGAAAAAAAAAAACTAAGTCCCGAAATTTAGGAAAATAAATCTAACTCCTCAAAATTCCCATTCTCCCCGATAGATGGCAGCACTCATCCAAGATGATAGTAAAAGTTTCTAGTCTTCCGGTGGCAACACACAGTTTCTATTCTTCCGGTGGCAACACCCCCCTCGTCCAAGATGATAGTCAAAGTTTCTAGTCTTTCGGTGGCAACACACAGTTTCTATTCTTCGGGTGGCACCACCCCCTCGTCCAAGATGATGACTAAGTAGTGTAAAAAGGGTGTGTTCACCAACAGGGTGGAGGGACGGTGGGTGTAGGGTGGTGGCGCGCCTCCCCTCATCGTCCCTCCGTCCCTCCACCCTGTTGGTGAATCACCCTTTTTACACTACTACTGAAGTTACAGACGTTTTTTAAGAAAATAAAATTTTATGTGATATACCAGCCTGTAAAATTATGTGAAATAAATGACTGAAGAAATATTTTATCGTTTCCCTTTTTCATTGATTAACGATGAAACCAGAAAAAGGTTCGGGCCGACACGGCCCGGAGAAAACTTCATTCAGGCCCGGCCCGAGTATACACAAAAAAATTGAGCCCGAGCCCGACCCGGCCCGAGCTTGCAAAAAAATTTTAAGCCCGGCCCGTGCAGACCTCAGCATATTCGTCGGACTTTTGATCATAATTCTCCCCCGCCCCCCTCCCCCGCCCGTCGGTACTATTTCTAAAACGCGATCTCGACCACCACAATGTAGTTATGTAAAAAATTATTTTTCACTCTTTTTATGACTGAGTTCTTCCCTTTGTAAAAAGTACGCAATTTACATTGAATTCTCTTAAAAAATATTCGTGAGAAGACATTAATTAAAAACTAACAAAATGTAATGAATAATTAAAAAATACTGCATGAATAACAATGTCACATAAACGAGAAAATAAAGAATATAAAAACGAATTTAAATTTAATGAACTAATTATGAGTTACTAACTACAGGAAACAAAGTATAATCTGCTTTAAAGAGAAAGAAAAGAAAAGGAATGGGTATTTTGGTATCTGGCTTAAGTTCGCGAGGATTATCTTGCACACTTTTATAGAGTTTTTATTAACAGTTTGGCAGGGAAAAAGATCATTATCTGCTCCTTTGTTAAAAAGAAAAGCCGTTCACGATTTACGAGATCACGTTTTGGGGAATATCCAGTTCTTGTAGACGTTTCACTAACTGTACTTTATATTTATCATGATTACAGATCAATTGCCATTATTGACCTCCATATTTAAATAGCTTTCAGAAACGATTATCTAACATGAAGCCATTTTGAGTGTATCAGGGGTGGAACTACACTAAAGGACAAAAAAAATAGCCGCACTTGGATATTTTCCTTTTTTCTTTCTGCAATCGCCCATTTTATCATTTAAAAAGCAAATTTTCGAACAGATTTTATTGCGTCGTCCTCCACGTACACTTTACGATTGAGCCTAGTGTGAAAAACAAAATGCAATTGTCGGGAAAATTGTAATTTTATCGAGTGTTTAAAAAATGACAAGGATAAGACAATTAACGATGCCACAAAAAGTATTAATTTTAGAATGAAAATCAAAAAAATACTTTAATACGTGAGATGGCAAAATAATTAAATGTTAACGAAATATTGGTTAGATTGTTTTTAGCAAGATTTAAAAAATTTTGACTGTTTAAACTGGAAATACAGCTTCAGGCGGCCATGTTTCTCATCCAAGCAAGATGATCAAAAGTTAAAAAGCAAAAGTTTTTAAAAAAAGTGTATAGCAAAATTCTTTCACCAAAAACAGTGCAGGAACAATTAAATAAAGCAGGTTAAAAATCAGAATATCTGCAAAAAAAAGCCTTTATTAAGGAAAAGAACTAAAAAAAAAAAAAAAAAGAAAGAAACAAGACTTCGGTTGACCAAAAATTTAACACAATTATCACTTAGTTATTGGGCTGAGCTGGTTTTCTCTGAAGATTCAAGTTTAATTTATTTCGAGCTGATGAAAATAGCTAATAGGACGACAAAAATGAGACCGACTTAATGAAAAATGCACTCTTAAAACAGTGACACATTCTCCGAACATTAACTCGAAATGTAACGCGGCCATTGTAAAAGTGACGCTTGACTGACTATTTTGAAGGTATCTCAGACTTTCCCGCAAACAGCACTTCAAGATAATATTGCACCTTGTTAAAGGGCGTTTATTTGATTCAAATGTTAAAATTACCTATCCATTCCCATGAGCACCTATAATTCTGTAAATAATCACATATTTTTTCCCTTTAAATTAAATTTCCCAAAGAATATCGTAGAATTTCTTCTTTACCAGACCTGGAAATAGTTCTAATCTCAATCCGCTCGAAAATGTTTAGTCTATAAAAAGGCGGGGGGAAGGTCACGGGGAAGGATTCGAAATTTGTAACCTACATCTCGGCAAGAACTAGAAAAAAATATTTATGATATTTGGCACAGTGAAATTTCTGAGATTTATTTTAAAAAACTGTATAATGCTATGCCATTACGCATTAACGTAGTAATTTCATATAAAAGTGGAATTGCCCAATGCAAAATACATATTTTTATTAAATAATTGTTTAGATCTAACAAATAAATAGTTTTATTTCATATATTAAAATATAACTTGTTTGTTTCATATAATAAATCGTATTAGAATACTAAGTACATGTTTTCTATATTACGATTTTTATGCAGATTTTTATTAATTACTTCGTAGAGTGAAATAAAGCTTATTACTAAATCGAAAATGAACATAGGTATCAATTCAACTCTTCGGTATTATGCAAACATGACCGTTTTATTTGTTTCAATCATTAGTTTTTAAGTTATTACAAATAAAAAAATCTGGTGTGTAACAGCCACACGACTTCCATTACCCAGTACTACACACATTATAAACATTTTACATAAATTTTTTATTTAAATAAGTAACAAAATTGCTCTATCCGTCAAATAAGTTATTTAAAATAATAATTAGAAAAATAATAATATATATATTAATCATTTTCCAGATATGTTACGAAATTCTGAGGAGATATTGTTAGAAAATAGTTTGCATTAATTTTATTATTTGAGTAAAAGTTTTTGGAAACTTTAATTTTGAAAATATTTTAAATTCTTTGTTCGAGAATACGAAATATGCTATCAGATGTGGTGAACGATATTTTAGATTACATAATTTATTTTGCAATTTCTGTACAGTTTTCTTTGAATAATATCGTTTTCTTAACATGCATTTACACTGAATTAAACCAAGTAATCGATTGCCTGAAATTGATCTATTTATACAGGACGCCTATCAATTTTCCTGAACTAACCAACTATATCATTCGAAAGGACATCTAATAGAGTGTTTATACCGGGTGATTCAAAATAGATGTTACAGCGATTATCTCGTAAACTAAGAACGATAGAAACAAACTTCCAATTACAAAATTGGTGCAAATTAAGAGTATATTTCAGATATGGCATTCATTTGTACAAGGGGCTGTATACACATTAAATACGAAATTTAATTTTTATACCGCCCTTCCTATCATATGACTTATATTTAGAAAAATATTCTCCTCGCTCTAACAATCAAAAAAAAAAAAAAAAAATCATCTCTCTAAGTCAAATTCTCGCTGAGTTATTGCAATTTGAAAATTCTAGCATTTTTCGCCAAGTCTTAAGGGGTTGTATCAAAAGTGAGAAATTGTAATTACTATTGCTTTTGTAATATGACACACGTTGATCAGCCTTTCGGGGGAAAAAAAAAAGAAATCATTCAGGGAAAGACGGCTATTTTAACCTGTAATGTCTCTCTTTCTCCTAGTGAATACACAAGAGAATACTCACTGATAATTTAACAAACAAAATTTATGAATAATTTATGTACTAAAAGGGAATTTTCAAATTCATTTTTTTTTTTCTTTTTCTATATACATTCTCTTACTCATATACAAGGTGTAGAGAAAGAAATGTTTTTGAGTCAAATTTCCGAAAATTAGTTTTTGTTATATTAGCACGTTTTCAGGTCCTCTGAATTCAAAAATCATGTGTTTAGCGGTTGGTCTCTCTCGCCTTCTGTAAGTGTGTCTGTGTAATATTAGAATATCTCAAGAACAAATAGTAGCAGAAAATCTAAATTCGATATTCTAAATCCGTATCATATTACGGTGCTACACTAAAGTATACGTTACGATCAGACAATTGTTTGTTTACAGGGTCATCTAAAAGAATTCAAATACATTACGTCTGTGAGCGAAATTTCTCATATGTACGGTGTGACATGTATAGACTGCCCTAAACAAAATGAAAAGAAAAAATTTTTTATACGCATAAAAGCATGTTTTATGTAGATTGTGGTATAGCAACCATTCATCATTCATTTACAGGGTTACCCAGACTATTTCGATATATTGGAGCTATACTTGGGAATTGCTGGAAGTGTATTTCATTTTGTGTTACCCATTTTACATATAACACTAAATTTACGTATACAAAGTCATGTGTATATAGTTTATAGACAATATACAGGGCTACCTAAAATTAAGGTAAAAATTTTTTTTATTATTATTAAATGTAATTGGTGTAAGCGTTTGCTGATTTTTTTTTTTTTTTTTTTTTTTTTTTTTCGAAGAACACTGCTGACACAGAACGAAAAATTAATTTCTCATACCCATACTGTAAACAAAGTAGCTTTTGGAGAGTGATTTTTTTTCTGTATAATATCACATTTTAAGGCCTCCTGAATACGAAAGTTAAATTTTTATTCGTTGATCTGTATATATATGAATTATCAGCCTAATTTAACAGCAAATAATCTGGTGTGCCACTCACATGACTTTCTCTTACCCTGAAATTTAATACCTTAAATACAGGTTGGAAATTAAGAGGTAACATAAAGAGTACTGTTATGTAAACCTATGTTAAAATAATTCACATTAGGCTTCCGAAGAGTTTTATATGATAATTAGTTCTGTGTGAGGGGGGAATCTCCTGAAATTATTCGACGCAGGCAATAATCAAACTTTAAAAAACTTGACTTTGTTAATAAGGAAGGCTCAAAACGTGTAAATACACAAAACACAAGCGTTGCATATTTATATTAAAAACATACATTATTTATCATATGTCTATGAGGAATTCATTTCCATTCCTGAGCAGCTTTCCTGGACATGGTAAAATATTATATTAAAGCACTTTCACTAGCAATAAAAAAGAATATTATAACTTAAATATTTGCAACCCTGTATATCTTTTGAAGAATATGTACAAACCACAAAGTGCACCTAAATATAAACCTATAGTAATAATATACGGAACAACCTAAAATGCACTTCCATTAATTTTCAGCTATTGTCGCATTATAATCTAATTATTTTGTGTAGCCCTGTAAATGAACTGAGAATAATTTCCCTGCCATATTCTACATGAGGCATTTTTTATGCATATAAAAAATATATATTCATTGCATTTGGTTTAGTGCAGTCTATAGGTGTTAAACTCTACTTACCTGCAATTTTCCCCATAGACGTAATGTATTTGAATATTCTTGAGTGTCCCTGTACACGAACCATTTGATTCATCTCAATGAAAAGCTTAGTGTAGCATCCCTATATGATACATATTTAAAATACCAAGTTTGGAATATCTGCTGCTATTTGTTCTTGAGATATGCTGATAACAGACAGACACACACACAGACCAACCGCTAAAAACACGATTTTCATATTTAGGGGACCTCAAAACGTGTAAATATAACAAAAACACACTTTCGAAAATTTGGCCCAAAAACAATACTTTCTCTACCTTATGGGTATGAGAAAGTAATAACTACAGGAAATGCGAATTTGATACTTTGGATTCCATATCTAGTTGCCACTTGAAAAGTTGATCAAGGTTTGCAAGTTTTAAGGAAATTGATAACAGACTTGATTTATGTTTTGATAAGTATAGGTACTATAATTAAACAGGGGTTGAGAAGGGCGGTAACCCCCTTGACATAGAATTATACATCTATACCATATTATATTCTATACAAAACATTATTTTAGAATATTAACAATACATATGAATTTCCTTATGATTTTTACAGTATAAAGTTATTTAAATGTAACTTATAAGAATATCTGTCCCAAAACGCATTTTTTGTGCGTTCCTGTACGTAAACCAATTGTACAGAATTAATTAATGCCATTTTAAATAGGGAATATCATATAGTAAAAATGAATAACATATGTCATTTCTCCAAAATATTTATAGACGCTGGGGACGGGCAGACGGACAGATAGACAGTCAGACAAAAAAAAAAAAAAAAAAAAAAAAATGCAAATTGAAATCTTATTCACAGTTAAAAATTGTTAGAAAATGTTTAATGTAAACGAAAATGCAATTCCAGCAAATGTTCAATAATAACCCTTAACGTAACTGAATATTTTTGTGTGCCCTGTAAATCTAATGCTAATCGTACTGTACAGTATTGAAAGCACCCTTTTGTGCATATGAATAACATATTTCAACTTCATTAAGATTTATACAAAGTAATTAAATTTTGGTTTATAGAAATATCTTTACATAGAACGCAATGCTTTGGAATACTTTCGGGTGTCCCTGTATACAAACCAGTGATGGTGTTTACTCCATTTTCTATAGAAAATATCCGATAGAAAACTATAATAACGTATTTCAATTTTATTAATATATGCATAAATTAAAGGTATTAAAATATGGTTTATAAAAATACCTCTCATAGAACACAATGCCTTGGAATACTTTCGGGTGTCCCTGTGCACAAGCTAGCGGAGGTATTCACTCCATTTTCTATAAGGAACATCCGATCGTGAACTCAAATAACATATATCAGTTTCAGGGATTTCTATGAATATTCACGGGAGTTAGAGCGCGGACACACAGAAAGACGGATGGACAGACAGACAAATCGAAGTCATTAACACTTTCCAATCTTGCTGGAATTGTTGAAGAGCCGAAGTCATTAAATTTTTCAACCATGATGGAAAGTGGTAAAAATAAAGCACGAAAATTTTACACGGTTTTGCTAGTCTTTTAATTTTTTCCCTCTCTTAACGTGTTTTAATTTGCAGGTGACCCCCCTAAGTTAAGTATTAATTTTTTTAACAATACGAAATAATGTAAATTTGCATTAAGTTCTTAAAACTGTTGATTTCACGCGTTTGAACGATTTTAGTTGCTGTTTTAAAATAAAGGATCTTTTTTTATTTTTTCTCATCTCATAGATAACCCCCTAAAGTGAGCTCGTTGGCGTTGAAAAATAGATGCCAAAATTGAAAAGAAAGTGGTGTAAGTCATCATTTTCAAATTGCAATAACTCAGCGAGATTTTGACTTAGAGAGATGATTTTTTTTTTATTTTGATTGTTACAGCGAGGAGAATATTTTTCTAAATATAAGTCACATGATAGGAGGGGCCGTATAAAAATTAAATTTCGTATTCAATATGGATACAGCCCCTTGTACAAAATAAATTCCATATCTGAAATCTACTCTTCATTTGCTCTAATTTTGTAATTGGAAGTTTGTTTCTATCTTTCTTAGTTTACGAGATAATCGCTGAAACATCTATTTTGAATCACCCGGTATAGCAAGTTTGAAGAAAATCGTTAGAGCCGTTTTTGAGATACGGACTTACGGTCCCACTTCCGGTTTCCGATGTCCCACTTCCGGTTAAACTCAATTATTGACAGGAAAACAATAATTACATACAAAAGCATGTTTAAAAGTGAGTTAAAATGGCGAGTTTGAAAAAAATCCGTACAACCGTTTTTAAAGAAACGCCTTTGCGAGGCCTGAAATTGAGCTATTTATACAGGACGCCTATCAATTTTCCTGAACTAACCAACTATATCATTCGAAAGGACATCTAATAGAGTGTTTATATAGCAAGTTTGAAGAAAATCGTTAGAGCCGTTTTTGAGATACGGACTTACTCATCGGTCCCACTTCCGGTTTCCGATGTCCCGCTTCCGGTTTTTCAATTTTCACCAAAATTTGGAAATTTCATCTGTACACCAGACGTATTTCAATTCTAAAGTTTCGTAGCTCTATCTTTATTAGTTTCTGAGCTATAATAGCCAGAAGATTCTCCACATATAAACATACATACATACACACTGACCAATTGCCAAAAAACACTTTTTTGGACTCAGGGGACCTTAAAACGTGTGAATCAGGTGAAAACCCGATATCGAATTTTCAGACCGAATACAATACTTCCATTACCCTACGGTAGTAGGGTAATGGAAGTAAAAAGTATAAGCCAATTTTTCTGCAGTGCGGCTTTTTTTTTTTTTTTTTTTTTTTTTTGTCCTTTAGTGTACATAACATACAAAAACCCTGAAAACTGCTACTTGCTTGCAAGATGAATAGCAAAGGGAAACTTATGAAATATCACATGGTTATTATTAAAAAAATTTATGTTTACCTATATTAAATACTTGAAGAGTTTTTAAAACATTACAAGGCGAATTAAATATTCAAAATGAGAATTTTCTATAAAAATAACATAATTTAACATGAAATTCAGACACAGTAAAATCAAAATGTTAAAAATCCCTGAATTGTGGGTCTGGGGTAGCCCTTGAAAATTTTGGTGTGTGTATTCCGTAATGAAAAATATAGGCACACAAAATCTAGCTTTTGAGTAATTTTATTTAATTATTATTATTATTACTATTATTGTGAACTGTTCTTAAGTTTAGAGACTGTTACAAAAGTCAATGCTCGATACCTCAATTATCTCTTTCATTACCCGACAGTACGGCTAAAGTTGCAAATTGCAGAATTTTTACACTTTTTTTTTTTATGACTCCTGGAAACTTAAAATGCACCAAAAATGGACACGCAAAAATCAATAGTGGAACTTTTCTGTTCTAGTAGCGAATACTTCTCGAAACTTTTGCAAAAAAGGCGAAATAAAAAGCCAACAGACTGAAAAAGTATATTTAATTAACGAAATGTATTTTCTGAAACATTAATTGTGGTAATAAAATGAAAAAATATATAAACTAACATCAAAAACTGAAAACAAATCGCCTCTGGAAAATTTAGCGATTTCAATTGGCCCATTTGAATTGTAGTGCTTCAATCAAATTGAGCCTTAAATCGTAGATACCATTTTAATCACACCTTTGTGCTTATAAATGCATATAGAGACAAGAAAATCTCGCCTGATATGCAAGCTATAGCTGGAGTCTTGAATCTCCTCTAACTTTTCGATCTATATTGTATTTCTAAAGCTTTTTTTTTTTTTTTTTTTTTTTTCGTTTCTTCTTCCACTTGCGATTCTTCTTCTCGTTGCTTTTAATCATGTTTTTTCTTTTGAATTTCAGCTCTTCATACTTTCAGTTTCTATTTTTCAATACTACCTTTTTCTTAATGGAACTTCTGCAACTCTTTCGAATTGATAATATTCGGAGCAACACGGTCTTTTGCTTATTTTAATGTGATCATGATTAGCTTAAACACATTAGAAGAGTCTAGGACTGATTATTCTGTCTGATCCTTTGTTTTAATAGTCTAATATTACAAATCTTGACTGCCTAACAGCGAACCCCGAGTAACTTTTTAAAATAGCTGTAAGCAAACCGCTAGCAGACAAAGCTGTACATTACTTGGGTAATGATGAAATATTGTGATACCAGCAGCGACCAACCCTTAAAACATTATATGCTACTACAAAATTAAAAATTTAACCCAATAAATGAATTATGTACACTTATTTTAGTCATATGAAAATAAAAGGTACAAAAAATTAGTTCAAAATAAACAAATGCGAAGCAAACACAATTTACCATACCTTATTTAAAACTACAAGATTTAAAGATAAGATTACAAAAAGATTGAATTTGACAATTAATTTTATCTCATTTTTGAATTGATCTCTTAAAATCTTTGTAGTTCAAGACATTAATTTTAGGGGTTGTAAAATCAATCTAGAAAGTGAGATGAAACCATGCATGACGTAGGAAGCTTATTTTTAGAATTTAAAAGTGTTCGCCACTGATACATTTAGTTTAATTATATAATTCTTTTTGAATTACGTAATTGTAATGGTACTCTGAATGCTTATAATATACACGTAATACAGAACATCTGTGTTCGGTAGCATTACAGTCATTTGCAAAAGTTTAAGACCAGTAGCCGATTTTCAGTATTTTAACACATTGCATCATTTGCGCAGATTATTCCGTTCTCTCATGTGCTGATTGCATCAGACGGATTCTACTGCTATAAATAAAGGTGGCCGGCACGTTTATCGCCAGTTGTTTATTGGATTTTTTCGCAGACAGTGCTGTTGTGTAATTATTGTAATGGATAAAAAAAACCTTCACTTACTGTTACAAAAAGGTCAGAAATATTGACCCTGCATAAAATTGGATTTTCTGAACGTCAAATAAGTTCGAGGGTAAATATGAACGACAGCTGTGTATCAAGCTGTTAGTAAATTTAAAATTTCAGGAAAGTTTGTGGACCTTAAGAGAAGCGGTCGCCCTAGAAAAACGAGTACATGTGATGATCATATGATAAGAAGGATGGTCGTACAAGATCCAAGAACCTCCTGCAATACGATTACACAGTCTCTGGCTGCAAAAGGCACCAACGTCAGTTTGAGTACTATTTCAAGACCAAAGATTTTGGTTCATCATCCCATAAACCTGCAAGGAAACCTTGACTTACTCCAAGTTTGAAAAAGAAACGACTGACTTTCGCCAGACAATATCAGAATTGGACAGTACAGCAGTGGAGTAGGGTCTTATTTTCAGATGAGTCAAGAGTGCAGTAATTTTCTGCATGTGTTCGCCTCCCAAGGGGAAAAAGATATGATGAGAGACATACGATTCAAACTGTGAAACATCCTCCAGGCCAAATGATATGGGGTGCAATGTCTGTGTCCTGCACTGTTAGTCTGTATTTTATGCCACCTAAAACCACTATGAACGGAAAGCGGTAAATTAATTTGTTACGTGAGAAGTTGAAGCTTCACATGCGTGTTCATAAATGTTCAATTTTCAGGCATGATGAGACGCCGTGTCACAGGGCGAAGATTGTCAAGAAATAGCTGAGGGCATAGAAAATGAGTGTGCTTGACTGGCCAGGTAACAGCCCAGATTTTAATCCAATACAGAATCTGTGGTGTATTATGAAAAATAAAGTCGCCGAAAAGCAACCATCCACTGCTACGGCACTTGTTGAAGCAATAAAGCATGTCTGGTGCACAAACATTTCTAAAGCTTACCGCAAGTCTCTTATTTATAGCCTGCCTAAGAGGAATGCACAAGTTATTAAAAACAAAGGAGATCCTACAAAATACTGACTTTAATTACAGTAAATAACCATGTACAGTCTATTTTGTTCTTTTATATATAAAATATGTATAATAATTTTGTGGAATTCCATTAAATCTGATTTTTTTATGGGTGGTCTTAAACTTTTGCAAATGACTGTATATAATCACAGAGAATCAATATCACTTACAAGGGAAGTATGAATGAGTAAAACTCCTATTGCAACCAAACCAAGCTTAAATTAAAGAGCATGGTCGAAAACATTGGGTAGAGTGCAAATTTGCAGCAGCAACCCTCCCGTGGGGCGAGATACGACCCTAGAAGTTTTAGCTGTTTCTATGAAAACCAACGAAACAGAAGTCAATAGCAAGCCAGCGTGGCGCAGTGCCAGAGTATTCAGCTTGAGTGACGATGGTGGTGAGTTCAAACCTCGACGGAGTACTTGCATCCCCCCCCCCCTTTAAATTATTAATGAAATAAAACAAAACATAAAATAAATGAATAACTAAAGAAAAAATAATTATTAAATTTAACTAAGGAATTAAAAATAAATAAATATACTCTATATAAAGGTGCTGTAAAGGAATATATAGGGTACAATTATCTCTTTATAAAGAAAAAAATCACGTTTAAATTTACGAATTTAGTTTCAACTTAATAATAACTATGATTAGAAGTAAGAAAACGATGAAAGCATAAGCATTTTTCGCAATGAGTGCAACGCACAAAAGAAAATTTATCCCCAACAATAAAACGAAGATCGTGAACATTTTGGAAATTGTTGAGTTTTCCTATGAGATAACCACCTTTGTAAAATGCATGTATAATAATTAGACTTTTAAATTTTGGAAATGTACACACATGCAAGGGTCAACAAAACAATAATTAAAAGTCCTTTCTTTTGTGTATAAATAATAGCCTAATTAAAAATAGATGATCAAGGTTTTAGTTGCATTGGTTTAAACATTAAGAAAAAATGTATAAAAAGTATTAAGGGAAAAAAAAAAAAAAAAAAAAAAAAACATTTTTCGTTACATTATTCATTTATTTAATTTATGAAATAAAAATCAAAATTATATTTCCATTTGAAATAAATTGTTTTAATAATTTAATAGAATATTTATTTTTATGTATAAATAATAACAAATTAAAAGCAGACGATCAACATTTGCTACTAGCGGCTTTGGCCTAAAATTTTAATAAAAAATTTTAAATTAAACTTTAGGAAAGAGAAAAAGTGCAATAAACAAAATTATTTTCCCATAAATTATTCATTTATTTAAATTATAAAGAAACATTAAAAATATTTTTTTAAGTTGAAATAAAATACTTTAATAACTTAATTAAATATTTCCGTATCTTTTTAAAAATTAAATTAAATACTTATATTCCCTTAAATTATTCATTTATTTTAATATTTTGTTTTGTTTCATTTATAATAATAATAATAATAAAAAATAATAATAAATAATAATAAGTGAGTACCCCGTCGGGATTTGAACTCACTAACTCAAGCTGAATACTTTGGCACTATTCCACGCTGTCATTGGTTTTGATAGCAACAGCTAAAGCTTCTAGGGTCGTTTCTCGCCCCATGGGTGGTTTGTTGTAGCAAATTTACACTCTGCCCTGTTTTCGACCATGCTCTTTAATTTAAGCTTGGTTTGGTTTCCATAAAAATTTTACTGATTCATACTTCCCTTGTTAGGGAACTACAAATTATTTAAAATTAACATAATCTGTTTTAAAACTATGTTGTGGCCATTACAAAACTTTCTTCTATGCCATTCTATATATAAGAGCCACCTGCTGATTAAACATGAAAAAATATTTAATCCTAGCTTCTCACAATAAAGATTTTGCATATGTAGTTTGATACAAATTTAATCAACAAATGCTGAGATAGAGCCATATGGAAAATTACAGAAGATCAGTAATAGCAGCATCACCTTCTACAGGTAGATATATTTAACACCCACCTACGCAGCTAAATTAAGTAAGTACTCTTTTCATAACGACCATCTCACATATCAAATTTGGAGTTTTTATACTATAGCCGCTGAGATATAGCCTTCACGCACACAAGAAAAATTGCAGCATAGAGGCGCCACCTGTCGGCCGATATGAAGCCACATTGAATCAGCATAGTGTTTCATAACGGCACTCTCGCATATTCAGTTTTGTAAAATTATACACAGACTTCATGCAAACGGAGAGATCATAGCATAACAGCACCATATGCAAGAAAAACTGATGATCAAATGTCAAAATTACCAACAAGAACCTAACTAGAGATAGCCATGAATAATTAAAAAAAAAATATATGAAAAAAAAATTAAAAATTCCACATTACTCACCTAATAATGATCCATAAATACCCGTATTTGCTAACATGGAACAAATTTAAATTAACAAATTGACAATAAATAGGAATGTCTATCCATACCTAATTCTTTAACATAAAAAAAGGAACAATGATAAATTTATTAAAAGTTGAAAAACGCTCAAATACAGAAGTATTATCTCGCCATAGAACATACAATTCTCCTGAGCGCAAACAAATTTCAAAATTTCGAAATTATAGTAGCTATATTAAGCCAAAACACATAATGTACGTCTGATCTTGCGATGTAATTTAAAAACATTTTAAAGATATAAAGAAGAAATAATGAAAAAGGAAAAGTAGTACAATATATATATGAAATTCTGTGCATTAGCTCTTGAGTTAGAGTTGTCAGAAAATGTTTGTCACACACACATGGATACACAGACGAACATTTTTTTTAAATGGCCGAATCGTGTTCAGGACGTTTCAAAACATGTAAATTCATCGAAAACCGGAAGTCAAAAATTTTAAAGAAGCTATGTATTTTTCTATGAATACAGAAAGTAAAAATTCTGAACATGAGTATTCTTTTTTTCGGAAGAAAATGTTGAATAAACAATAACTGAAATAGAAGAATAACAGTTAATTAGTTATAATCGCTTCCATTAGTTATGATTTACGGTGAAACGGGCTGATGTGGTAAATAACCAATATATTTCTAGAATATAAAGTTGAGATATTTTAGTGTTGTAAAATACAACACATTTTTTTTTTTTTTTTTAATAAAATGGGATCAAGCAAAAAATCTTGTGTGAAATTTGAATTTAATATATTTAATGATCCTACAGATAAAATGACACTACTGAAAAAATATTATTTTGGTATATTAATAGCAGCTAAACTCTCAAAATACTTTTCAATCTGCCATTAAAAATCAGAAAATAAGCCTAAGTACAATGAATTTATAATTTATTTATTTGTAGGCGTTTGGTGTTTGGGAATAAGACCGATTGACTGCTCTAGGGTCCCAGGCCTGAGGAGAAAATGCCTTCCGTGGAGATCTTTCTAAGGGGTCCTAGCCCGTATTTACGCAAGTGTCGGAGAAAACCACGGAAAACTCCGAACGGCTAGGCCCACGAGCGCGACACCTGGGATCGAACCCGGCACCTCACGTCTACCAGCTTTGAGTGCAGAACCACTCGGCCGCTTTTATTTATTTGTAATTTTTTATTTTCGTTCTTTTCTTCCAGAAACGTAATCACCAATAATTGATATCTGACTAAAAATAGACTTATATAATATTTATGATTTGTTATTTTTTAAGTAATCAAAAAATTATAAAGTTAATAAAACACACACAGCTTCTAGACTATTTTGCTTCAGCTTATCAATTTTGGTAAAAGAATTTATCTCAAACTTTGTGGTTTAAATTTACTAAAAGAAAACCGCACAGTGCAAAATCTTCCATATTGAACGAGATGCTTGTATCTTATCTTGTATATTTTCTTCTTCTTTCTTGCCGATAGCGATTTGTCAGACAGAAGCCGAAGATAACCACACTTCAAAGCATTCCTTCAGGGCTCACTCAGTAACGAAATGTACATTAAGATTTTTGTTTGGAAAAATGGGTAGTCGTATAGTAACAGAGAAAAGCGAGAAAAAAGCTTTCACAACAATGAACAAAGACGCTTAGGAAGCTTAAAAAAACAATGCCGCACTATGCTATCTAATTTGGTATCTTCAAAGAATAAGTACATTATTTATACAATAATAATATCAATATAATGAAAAAATGAAAAGAAAATTCACATGTATGGTAATTTTAAGCAATTTAAAACTATCCCAAATATTAAATTCTTTAGAACATACCAATACACATCGGAATTTATTTAAAATTAGCATTAAAAATTGCATATTTTTATAACTTTGAAAACTTTGTGTGTGTTTCATCAAAAATTTTAGGATTTAGCATTTTAATTCTACAAAGGCTTTTTATGGACAGGGTCCCACCAGTGTTCCAGAAATTTTACGCTCAAACCTGGTATACGGGAAATGCCGGGTTCGATCCCAGGTCGCACTCATCGATCTAGGCAATCGGAGGTTCCCGTGGTTTCTCCAAAACTTGTGTAAATATGGGCTACGACCCTCACAAAGACCCCCACAGAGAGCATTCGGCCTAGCACCCTAGTGTAATAAATCAGCATTTACCCACACAACTAGAACCACAATCTGCACAGAAGGTAAATTTCGTCGTATGGTCAAGAGACAAGAGTAGTACATATTCTGAAGGTATTATGGGAAACACAAAATAGACATTAACCGGAAACTGACAACTTTAAATGATTTTCATAGTTATAAAAATAAAGTGTTTTCTTTTGTTCAACTGCCGAATTATAAAAAATAAAAAGCCGTCTATTTTAGGGAATCTTCGGGATTTATTAATTCTTTTAATAAATTAAGATAAAAGTAATAAATTGAACCAATTTGGACACCTACATCGATTTTTATTTTTATTTTTTAGACATGGTTAAATTTATATAATATTAAAATAGAATTAATAATGTGGGTTAAGTTTTTAGTACAAAATAAGTAAATAAATACAAAAAGGAACCCCCCCCCCCCCCAAAAAAAAAAAAAAAAAAAAAAAAGATTGAAAGCGCGCGTCCAACGACATTTGGGATTAGCTCCTCCCTGAAATCAATTTTTTTGAGTTAAACATTTCTAACACTCAACATTATGTAGCACAGCTCGAACAAATAGTTTCAGATGTGCTTCAAAGGTAGGAAAGAAGACTAAGTGCATCAAACACGGAGAGTCCCTTGAAGGTGATAAATTAATTTTTTTTAAACAAAAGTCCTTTTTTGGGGGGATTGGGGGAGGGGGGTTATTTTCGTAAATAAATGAACATTCAATGAATGTTCCCAGTTCTTCGAAAAAGTAATGAGATCTTTTTCAATTTAATTTTAACAAAAATAGCCAACATATAAATCAAATCTGGTGAATTAAATATATTTTCATATTTATAATTGTAATTATCAGAGTTAATCAATAATATTTAAATTTATATATTAATTATTAGTGTTTTTTCCTAGTAAATTTACTTCGTAAAGCAAATTATTTGTAATATAACATTAATATTTTAATTACGATAGTATTTGCTAATAAAAATTATTATATTAACTATATACATTTCTTTTCTCATTTAGATGTAACATTTTAGTGAGTAAAGAAAATATAACAGGAGAAGCGATCAAAAACGACCGCGAACTTTTTATGTTAGTTTTACATTACTAATTCAATTTAACACACACGACACTTATAATTGTATTGTAAATATTTCTTACTAAAAAATAACTAACTATGCAACTAAATAAATAAATGCCTAAATACACCATAATTCGTCAACTGACTTTAGTTTGAGATAATGTACAACATATTTAAACAGTTTTGAGACAAAAACCCATCACAGAATGAGTTAACTCACATCCTAAACTTTCCTAAAGCGGTAAAAATCAAAAAGAAAATATTTTCTTATGGGAAAAAAATGGATGTAATCTATAATATTTATCTTTTTCTTCAAATTTATGATCGTAGTGACAGTTACTCTTGAACTTTGCACATAATTTTTTTTTCGGACCGATATACGCTAGAAATTATTTCTGCATTTTTACCAGTTTTAACTGAATGAATTGCAACAGAGTTTCCATGAAAAAGTATAATTGAAAACAAGATTAACGAATTAATCATAAAAAGAAATCGTTTTAAGAATTGAAAAGTTAATTCTTTATTTACTACTTTGCGAAATAAAAAAAAAATGTAATTCAACTGTGTGTGTATATATACTGCTTAGCCAAGGACTAAAGACAGGTCTTGTGATTCGGAGGTGGTGAGAAAACAAATCCATTCTATAAAATAAGGTAAGAGGGTAATGACAGGAGGGCTTTCATTATTGGTTTGATGAAAGTGTGACTTTTCTCACCCTTCCAATGCATCTTTCTTTCCCTCTGGAGAATCCATATATTTGGCAGCCTACTAAGCTCAGATTTTAGAATCTGGCCAAGTAGTATATATGTATATATATATATATATAATTTTTTAAAACGTAGTAATAGCCGAGAATATTTTAGACCACTGAAATCACATAGACCAATAAGAATAAAATTTCATCAAATTAAATTTATCTGTGAAGACATTTTGTTAATTATTGATACAATTAATTTTTACTTATTGATTATTGAAACAATTTTAATTTTACATATTGATTTCTTTATTTAATTTAGCTTCAAACTTACGTTAATCTTATTCCAAGATTAGATGCAATTTAAATAATGTAGCCCCTACGATGAATCGACATGAAAACGAAACAAGACAAGCAAACAAGCAGAGAGCTAATAACCAACCATGATAATTAAAAACATTTAGTATGACAAATTATTTTTGAATACAGAAAAACTCAGGACGGTGAAAAAAAAACTTTTCAATGGAGACCTTTTTCACTGTTGAGCACCTATGTACGATTTCGTTCGCTAGTGGCTATAACAGCAAATTTCCGGCGGGCTCTCGATCGTGCATTAAAATAATTTGATTAAGAGGAAGAAGGTGGAAAACTATATATATATATATATTACAGTTATTAAAGAGTAATATTTTAAAAATGTAATCAATAAAAATTATGCATATCACATCCTCATAGTAATTAACCCGGTAGCACTCGCTGGGGTGACTCAGTTACCCCAACAAAGACAATTCATTGGAATAGGTAGCCGGTTTCGAAAAATCGCCAACATGGCGCTTTTCTTATCGTGCCGAAAATTGCAACCCTCCACAGCATACGTAAGAGAGTGCGAGTTACGTCAAACCGAACGCTGAATACATGTGGATTAGACTAGAAAGGGTTTATTAGTGTCGCTCTAGAACTGCATAGTGAGCTATTGGAGACAATATTGATTTTAAGCCTAGGGTTTAAAATACGTATGGAAACAATTTATTATATATACACATACATGTTTTGATTATATATATATATATATAATTTAAACATTATATATAAAATTAAATACACATAATATTATATGTAAATAATATAACAATTTAACCCATCCCTTAAAGTTAATCAGTTAATCACAGACTATCGCTAATATCCCACTGCGCAGTTCTAGTTAGACTTTAAACTCACTCAACCTCATTCTTGATGGGGAAAAAAAAAAAAAAAAAAAAGAAAAGAAAAACTCCAAACGCCATTTTTTTTAAAATAACTTTTGGCGAAAAATGTTTAAAATCGATTATACACTAATCTCTATAAGTATATAGTGAGCGTCTTGAAATAACGAAAAAAAAAAAAATACTGAATATTTAAATTGTGTTATAATATATTACCTTAAGAGGTCATACCTTCCGTGGAGGATCAAAATTGTGATGGCATGTCTCTGGACCATCTTTAGGGGTACATCCAATTACCCATAGCGCAGTACTAGTGTGACGTTAAAAATCAATCAACTAACTATAGAGCGTCTCCAATTGCCCATTGCGTAGCATAACGCAACGTTAATCCCGCTCAGCGCGGCTCCCTTAATTTGTATTCATTAAAATATCATTAAATTAATTAGACCGGTAGCACTCGCATGGGATGATTGAGTCACCACAACTGCTAAAACTTTTTCGGGGTACATACAAATGAAACACTTCCAGTTGCAAAGCCGTTTGCAAGCGTTTCAAATGTATCACTGCAGTCGGCAGCAAAAGTATCCGAGCACTAGCAAAAATTCCTATATGAAAAAAGCACACTTAACACTGTTTTGTTAAATAAATCCTTGTCGAATCATGTTCTTAAACTGATTGAGAACAGGATTCGACAAGGATTTATTTAACAAATCTGCATTAAGTGTACTTTTTTTACATAGAAATTTTCGCTAGTGCTCTGTTACTTTCGCTGCTGACTGTATTTGCAAAAAAACTTGCAAAATTTACGTCATCGAAATTGCAAGCGTTCCGTTTGTATGTAACCCTAAGAGAAAGAGAGCGGACGTGCGTTTTATGTCACACTAGTTCTACGCTAAGACAATTGGCTACAGTCTAGGACACACCACTTAAGGGTGTATATTTTTTGTATAATTACAGGGTGGGTAGGCAGGCTGGGTTTAGCGTCGCACTAGTGCTGCACTATTGGACAATTGGCGACGTAGAAGGACTCACTCCTAAGGATGATCCAGAGACATACCATCATAATTTTTCGGAGTAGATGGCTCCCTTGCTTCGGTGACATCTTATATTTACCGATAAATGTATGTACATGGTTGAGATTATATAGGTTTTAGGTAGCACTAATGCTACACTATTGACAAATGGCAACTGTCTAGGATACGCCCCGAAACGTGGTCAGAAGACATCAGGGGCGGCTCGTGAGTGACGTTTTGGGAGGGCTGCAGGATAATGACTGAAAACAGTATGTTAACAACGAAAACGTTTTCTTTTAATTGGCTCTTGAAGTGTTAACATATTTACTTAGATTGTCGAAATAAGCGAATCAGCCAATTAGGTGAATAAAAGTTCCATTCTTTGTACTTTTTCTAGACGTTTCGATGAAGTATCCCCAATACGAGCCGCCACTGGAAGACATATCATCAAAATTTTGGTCCTTCATGGAGGGGAATGGAGCCTTCATGGTGAAGATAGATTAAATCGGAGAATCATTTTGAATGATAATCATAACAGAACTTCATCAAAAATATTTTCCAATGCACCTACAATATTAAAAATTTATCAAAAGCCATAACTCCGATACAACTTGAAACTTTATTAAGACTTGTAATTCTATTCATAGCATTTTTCTCAAAGCACCGATTCCATTTACTTCCCCAGGACCATCCTTATGGGTGAGTCCCAGACTATTTGCCAATTGCCCAAAGCGCAAACTAATGTGACGTAAAACCCAACCAACAAACCGTTTAATATTCCATTTAAATATCTTACTTTAAAAAGCAAAACTATTCGAGCTATGTAAACCTTCGTATACAAATTTCGTATGGCAGATCTTCATTTCAAATTACACTTTCATTATTGTTTGCACAAATATGAGGCTTTCGCTAAATCTGTTTGCTCCATGTATTGCTAACAATAATGTAATGATGGGGTCAATGACGAGAAAACGCTGACACAAACTGAGCAGAAGGAACAAAATGAGAGTTTACTATTTTTGGCGAATTAGCACACTTATGGCATCAGGCAGCTGCAACTGAATTCCAACAGTGCGAGGGTTAGCGCGCGCCTTCCACCGGGTTAATGAGGAATTAATAAGATGGTACTTTAGTGTACTACATGTACTATTGGTACACAGAGTTCGAAAAAAGATCAGAACCTATATTTATTTTTATTTATTTATTTTTTTCTTAATCATCTTTATATTTTTCAAAGATTGGGGGTAGATATAAATTGCAACCTAAGCAAAGATGGCGGAAAAATAGCAATCAGAAACAGCAACATAACGCTACAAAATTCTAATCTCGAACAAAAATGGCTTCATGTAGCGTAAACTGCCATCTAATGAGATTAAAGCGAAGTATACGTGTTTGATCCTTATAAGTTCGTTTGACATTCCTTTTATAAATTCGCTTTCAAACGCTTTTTAATCTAATGGTACTTTAAAGTGCTATCCGTAGATAAAGGTTTAAACAGTTTTTAAACAATTTACTGTTTGTAATAATTAAATTATGACTTTATTTTAGTGATTAACTTGTAAGCTATTAACTATGTAGATTTTGTTTATTAAATGATTGTGAAAGATTAAAAACAGACTGAAATTTGCATGCATAGTTTATATCAATTCTCCTGTAATGCAGCGATTTTCTTGAATGAAGAGGAAATTAAAATCTTTTGTCACCAAATGTGGCATTAAAAAAAGGGGTGGGGGTTGCAGACTACGTTAAAATAATAATTATTAAGGGAAAGAAAAAAATTATACTATAATGTAGGAATGCATGCGACACTCAAAAATGAAAAATACCTAAATTTGAAATTTCATTGTTAATTTAAAATTTTAATCCAATTTCATGCTTATTAGTTCAACTTGCATAATTTTTTTAATATTTAAGTAGGAAAAGATTTCTTGATAGTTTTATCTTGAAACGCCTAAAAATTATATTAACAAATTCATTTCAAGTTGTAAAAAGAAATAATAATAAATCACAATTAACAAAATTAGAATCGTATCATTATTCCCATCATCATAACTTATATATTGTTATTATGATTATTATTCATAAATGGTCACCTCGAAATCAGTTTATTTAAAATGTATTAGGCAAACTGTGTACATGTAGTTTCAAAGAGAATCCCTTCAAAGTAAAAGAGTGTGAGTAATTCCATTCTCAGATAAATAAAAATAAAGATTCAAGTAGAAAACATGGAGTTAAAAATAGCGCAAAATGAAATGTCTCATGTACATCTTAATTGAATAGCCAGACACAAATGCGGTTTAGATTGTTTCAACCTGAAGAACATATTACTACATCAATTATTATTTAATTATAAATAAAAGCGGTGTTTTTCTTTTTTTTTAATTTTCATACTTTGCACTTCCTTTCCCGACAAACTACCGGATAAGAATTCATCTTTATAAAAAAATAAATAAAAAAATTCTTCCACGTTATATCTATTGCAGTAAATGAAAAGTAAGAAATTACAATGTCGGTTGTAATGAATAAAGTGTCATTTCCATGACGTACGAACGTAACATTTTCAATGAGGCAATTATTTTACTTATAATCCAATTAAAAGCTACATATTGAAAATTCTTTTCTTGCTCATAATACTATATGTTCAGAAATCCTAAAAAAGTACTTTGCATATTAAATTAGGAATTAATTTCCAATTTTTTTTTTTTTACTAAAATACTGGTTTTTGACGAATGTAACATTGAGGCTGAAAAACTGGTACGTTCGTTGCAAACATTTATTTCGGCAAAAAGAATTAGTTGATTTTTACTGTTACGGGTTAACCCTAGAACACTAGTGGTACGTAAATTTTAGGTGCGGTCTTCATTTATTGGTACTTTTCTGCCATTTCCCTTCTACCGATTGCAACTGTTTTACCTTGAGTGCTTCGAAATAATTATTCAGTTAATGAAAAATTAGTAATATTGGGTAAAACAGCAAATAATTAAACATATTTAAAAACAACATTAATATAATATAAGCAAATAAAACGAATTTTACATGAGCACGTAAATTTTACGTATCTCTAGTGATAGCGGCATGTATGAACACGCTAGTGTTCTAGGGTTAATGCCAACTGTCTACATGAGGGGGGTAACGGGGGAGGATTGGTTCTAAGGGATCCTAGCCCGTATACACGCTAGTTTCAAAGAAAACCACAGAAAACTCCGAACGGCTAAGTTGACAAACGCAACCTGAGATCGAACCCAGCCACCCCTGTCTATAAGGGAAGCGGAATTAGAGTCCTACACGGGTCAGGTTTATCCGACCCGAACCTGAAAGATGGATTTTAAATCAACTCGAACCACACAATTTTTTTTTTCATTGAATCAAACCCGCAATAGAGAATTTTGATGATCCGAACTCGATTTCCTGATACCTAAACCTGACCGTAAATCAGATTTTCCGAAACCGGCCAGAAACATGAAAACTAAATGAAAATTAATAATTCATTTAAAAAATCATGCAAAAGTTTTACAGTTATTTAATAAATTTTCATTGTAACCCCGATGGTAAATCATTTAAAAAAGAATTTAAAATGTAATTACTAATACACGAAGTTGAAAATTTAAAAATCTGAACAATGGATTATTAATAATTTTATCATTTATATGTGTTGTGTACTTGAAGCGTACAAAAATGTGCTTCAAATTTAGTGTTTGTAGTCTATTGTTTAATGCTTATATTCTAAAATAAATAAATAAATAAAAAATAAAATAAATAAAAATAAATAAATAAATAAAATAAAAAATCCTTTATATTGATGACTTTTGTTCGACATTGATGTTTACTTTACTATAATAATTTAAGTACGCAATATATACAGTCGACAGCAAAGTTATTGAAGCACACATCCACACTTTTCACATATATATATTAGTTTGATCGCTAATTTTTATCATCAACTTACTTTTTTATAAACAGTATTGGACTAAGATTATGACTCGACAAATATTTACTTAATGAAATAGTATTAGGTGCGTATCTTCTAAGTAGGAATTATTACTAGTGCTTTAATAATTTTGCTGCCGACTGTATAGTATGTTTATATCGGTTATACAGTTATATCAAAGAAATTTCTACTTATTATTATTATTATTTTTGGAACGATGTTCTCAATTCGACACGACACGTTGAAAACTAAACCCGACCCACAAGAAAAATAAATCCGTCCACTCAACCCGAACTTGACTCGCAAAAGAAAAAATTTAGTGAATCCGATGCAGGACTCTAAGAAAAATCTCAAGGCTACTGGTGGGGCTCAAAAAGAATTAAAAATCATCGTTCACAATTTATTACTCATAGCACTTTTTATGATTTTTAAACCTATCATAATAAAGAAATGAACTTTCAATATGCAGATTATAATGTGATTATAAGTAAAGTTAATTTCTTTAACTTTAAATGTTATGTTCGTTACGATGGAAGGCTCTTTAAAATAGATTGTGGTATTTCGAAATTTAAAGTGAAATACTTCAGACTAATTACAGCGGTGGAATAATTTTACACCAAAAACTACATCGTCATATCAGAGTTGTTTTAAAGAAAAAAATTTCCTCTCATCCCCTCTCTTTCTTTTTACTTTCTCTCACCCACATATATGGTAGAGAAAGTATTGTTTTTGGATCAAATTTTCGAAATTAAGTATTTGTTATATTTACTCGTTTTGAGGTTCCCTGAATCCGAAAAACAGGTTTTCAGCGGGTTGGTCTGAGTGTATGTTATCAGCATATCTTAAGAACAAATAGTAGCAGGAAGTCCATTATTCATGTTGAATATCGTACAAAAATCATTCACCGTTCATTTACAGGGCTACACAAAATAACTAGAATATAGTGGGATAGTACTCGGAAATTGGTGGAAGTATATTTCAGATTGTGATGTGTGTTATTAATACAGGATTTTGTTTAAGCACACAATGTGGCGTGTACATAATTTTTAGAAGATATAGAGGGCTGGCAACAGTTAAGCGAAAACATTCTTTTTTGTTGAATGTAATTAGGGAGAGTATTTAAATAATAATATTTTACCATGTCCAAGAAAACTGCTCAGGAATTAAAATTAATTCCTCATACCAATATGGTAAATAAAGTATTTTTAATATAAATATTCAGCGCTTGTTTTTTATATATTTACACGTTTTGAGTTTTCCAAGTCAAGTTTTTAACGTTTGATCTTTGCCTATGTCTCTTATCAGAGTAACAAAAACAAATAATTCTAGGCAATTCAAATGTTGTACGAAGTTAATATAAGATTGTTTCTTGAAAAGATTGATTAAGATTGATAAGTTCAAGGAATGGTGCGCTAGAAAGTTACATTAATAATTTGGAATGAACTTTAAATTTAATCAAAAGCTTTGAATTCTATATAAATGTAGGCACAGTATTGAAATGGGGAGTTGAGGGGGACGGTAGCCCCCCTCACACAGAATTATTTCTCAGATAAAACTATTCCGAAGCCTAGTTTGAATTGTTTTTAACGTAGGTTTATATAACAGTACTCATTATCTTACACATAATCTCCAATCTGTCTTTATAGTACTGAATTTCAGGGTAAGAGAAAGTCGTGTGAGTGCCACACCAGATTATTTTAAATTGTTAAAACAATTTACAAATTTTGCTTTAAACAACACGAGAAAAATCAACCAATAAACAAAAAAATAAAAGCGTAATTCACACAAAATAAAATTACAGCGCAAAATCCCCCTTTAAGACTGTAAAGGTTAAATAATAATAATAAAAAAAAAATAATTTATGTAAACTATTTTTTAAACAATGTAGTAAAACGACAATACTCAAACAATGGTAGACAAATACTTTTAATATCTACGCGTGAATTGTTTTCGTAATTAAAAATAAATAAATAAATAAAGTTACTAGTAAAACGCTTAAAAGTATTAAAGAGCGTTTCAAATAATTTCGAAGAGCCTTATTCAATAACCACCCTCATTATAAGATTGCGTAACGAGAAAGAGACGAGTGGCTTGTACGGCAGTTAGAAACATTTCTGGCAATTAAAATAGTTAGCGGATTGTGCTTGACAATTGAAAATACAGTTCACGAAGCAAAAGATCTTTTCAAGAAGAATTTCTAAGAGGTTGAGAACAGTAATTATTGCACAGTCAAAATGACCTGAAACGATATTTTTTATAACAATAAAACTAAAGCAATAAAATATTAAATGAAATAAGGTTCGCAGGAAACGATTATCAAAAAAGACCATCGATATAACTCATCTCGAAATAAAATGTTATAATAATTTAATGAGTATATATATTTATGATACTTAGAAATATATATATATATATATATTTAAGTAGGTAATTTTAGCGTTTATTGTAGTAAATTTGCGAGAAGATTTAAACATTGTTGGATAAATCATTACACTTCGATTCTATTAATAAGTTATTAATTATGTTCCAACTTATGTATATATATAAATATTTAAATCTATATAAATAAAAAAAGGTGTCTGTGAATGTATACTGAATGTCTGTGTATGGATGTGTTTGTGTGTGCTCTGGAGCTCAGGCCACTGATCGCAGAGTTACAAAACATGGCAGAGAGGTAGCTTGCGCCTCAAAAATTTTTCAATTAACGAATTTTATTTTATTTTATTTTATTTTTGTTTTCAATTTTCTGTTTCATTTTCTTAAATTTTATTCAAACGATGTGTTCTTTAACTTCAGTCGTCTGTGTTCCTTAGCAACGGTTACTATCCTATTTACTATTCAATTATTTTTCATTCGTTTGCTCTCAATTACGTAATTAAATACAGCTTATATACCAACAGGATACTTGGTGCTAGGTCAATACACAGAAAAAAAAGTCTTTAACATCTTGTACGCCAAAGGGAAGAATGAAATCGTAGATAGCTGTTTCAGAAGCACTGAGCGTACCGTCATCAATGCATCTTTTCCTGTGTTTATAGTTTTCATATAATCGCGATTTTAATATGGAGGTAATGCTTGCTCCAGTTTTCTCAATCTCGTAATATCTTTTCCTAATTCGACGCGATCGTTAGGTTTTTTTAAATTAAATAAAATGTGATATTTTATTTTAATCGATGCCATTTGAAAACAACTATTTATGTGGAGTGCTGAAAATTCCTTTGAAAGGGAATTATTTTTCATAATTTAATTTATTGTTTCTATCTATATCGGAATCAAATGGTAATATAATAGAAAGAATTAAACTTTTTAAATTTAATTAAAATTTATAACAATGAATTTTATATATAGAATTAATAATTAATAATAAATTTATTTTATTTATAATATTATTATAACAGAGCAGGAGCTAGGAAAACCTTGTTATTAGATCTCGCTAATCATGGTGCCAAAACTAAAATGTTCCGTATATGTTGAAATACAGCAGCTATCTATAAAATAATAGTTTTTGAATAATGGCAGTACCACCTGTCATTCGATAAACACCCAAATTGCAGCAAACGAGTAAAACACTATCGCAGGTAGGACCCGAGTTACGGGGAAGAAGCTGCGGAAGAAGGCGGTGACCCGAATAGAGGTTTTTGAGCTATTCTGGCCTCGCAGCGTTCTTAAAATTTAACCTTTATTTTATTATTTTGTCACCAGTACCATCAATAAGAAATTTCTCTTCAATATTTTTTACTGTTTTATTGCTAAAATATTGCTTAAAAGTATTGTTTTAAAATTGTGGTGACAATATAATAAAATGAGTTTAAAATTTTAGAAACGATGCAAGACCTGCAATTTGAATGGAATTTTTCTTAGCTTTTATTTATAAAGTGACATAAAAAGAAAAAAAATAGTGATTAATTTTAATCATTTTATTTATTTATATTATTATTTTATTTATTTATTTTGAAAATTCTTTTATTATTATTGTTCTAAAAATTCATTAACTATAGTAACCACAGAAATTAAAGTTATATATTCTACTAAAATCATTAGACAAAAACAATATTAGAACAGATCTTCATTTCAAACTATTTAACATTCCAACATCAGGGAAAACTTTATTATTTTATTCTAATATTCAACATAAAAGTTTTGTAAGAATAAAAAGTTTAAAAGTAAACATAATTTTAATAATTCAATTTTCTTCTTTAAAAACTATTGCTTGTTTGTTACAAAGAATGCAATTATTATATTTTTCGGTTTAACAAAACGCATCTACGATAAATACTTTTTCCTGTTGTTAATACAGCGCCCTTCATTGCATGCTAAATAGCTACAGTAAAATCTATTGAAATTTACGACAAAAAATTATCCCAAGGGGGAAAATCTTATAGTCTCAGTGAAAATATGATTTTGGTAATTAATTATTTGTTTGAAAGTGAACTAACTGAACGCGGAAATAGAATTTTAATATATGTTTCAAAAGAAATAATTAGTTTTTAAAAAATAGTAATGTAAAAAAAATTCGGAATGACACAAGATAATTTTTTTAACAGAAATTTTTGCTTTAGTTTGATTGTTAATCATGCGAATTTTCTTAAAATATAATTAAATATATCGTACAAAGTAAGCATAACAGTATATGGGTTGTTCATTCTAAAAGTGAATTATCTCCTCGTAAATGGACTTTGAAATAAGGAACTTTTTGCAAATTTATGCGTAGGAAAAAAATTCAAGTGTGCCGATTCAGTAAGTGTTATCAATTTTCAGTGTTTAATACAAATCATAGTTATAAGAATTTATAAATTATAAGAAAAATAAATCTAAGTTACTTAAAAACTTCATTTTTATAATGAATATTTCGAAGTTTTAGTTTTCTGAAAAAAAAAAGTAATGCCGTTTATGGGATTTTAATGCAATTATTGGAGTTTCTTCACTTTTATAATGAAAGATGTGACTAAATGTGATACAATTAAGCAAAAATATACATATTTAAAAAATATGGAGTTACACCACTTTTACAATGAACCGTCCATATGTGCAAGTCACATTTATTTTTATTTGTTTTATTTATTTATTCCCAATTAAAAAACAAACCCTGCAGTATTTTTCCGAGTTCCGGCTGCCTGCAATGTTCTTTAAAAAAAAAATCATGTTTAGTTGCATGTCTGATAGACTGGTGAATGCGACAGCTATAGACGCAACAAGGTTCCATGTTCCATAAGCAACATCCACTTCTAATTATGGAAATTTAGGATGTTTAGACATAAATTTAAACTGTATTTTGTCCTTCAATAAGCCTAAAACTAATAAATAAATAAACTTTCTATTTTTATAAAATAATAATACTGGCGATTACTTTTACTTGTGATTTTAACAAGACTTTAAAAGCCTGCTTAAATACAAACATCTTATTATTATTATTAAACTTAAATATGCGGTGAGTAAATAAAAAGGTAAATAAATATTTCCTGGATACTTTTATAAATCTTTTCATTATTTATATTCTATTAAAAATTATAAAGCTTAACCTATTTTAACGTTCAGTATCTTTTTTAGAAAATCGGAAAAAAAAAAAAAATCTACTAATTTGATCACTCAGTGTAGTATTAAAGAAAGACATATGATATATTTTCAACAACTAAAATTTAATGTAAAATTTAATGAAAATTTTTGAAAAAATAAAAGTTAATTTATTTCTATAATTACATGTTTTATCAAGTTTTAGTGCTAATGATTTTTGAAGCACAGTTTAAATACTGCTCATACAAATGAATTAGAACCTTGCATACGCAACCCAGAAGCCCCCCCCCCCCCCCCCCAAAAAAAAAAAAAAAAAAAAAAAAAAAAAAAATCGAAGCGTGTTAAAACAGCATAAATTATCTCAAATAATAAAAAAAAGGAACACAACTCGTTCAAATATTTCTTCTCTTAAAGGCCAGATGTTACAAGAACTTTCTGATTCAAACATGATTTCAACAGATAAAAATACGAATACGTCATTCTTACAAATGGTGAACAACACACTTACTCAGAAAGGATGACTCTTATTAAAATACGTATTAATATCACCCAAAACATCATCAAAAGTAGAGGTTACGTTCTCTATTCATGTGCAATGTTTAATTAAATGGCAGAGGGAGCCATAAACAAACAAATTAAGAATTTAGTAAATTAAAATAATAATAATAAATCTTTGAAGCAGTTAGATTTTAGCAGTCATATCGAAGCATTAAAAAAAAAAAAAGCCTAAATTAGTATTTTTATGAAAAATAAGTAAATAAATAAAAATATTAACAAATACTAAAAATGGGTACATCCGAAGCAATGAAATATTTGCAGATTTGCATTTTTGAAGAAATAATTTCATATATAATGCTTTTAATAAAAATTCATGAAAATGACAAAATTAAGTTTGAGATACTTAATATTAAAATCTCATTAAAAAAATTAATGTGAAAAAAATAATTAAGAGAAAATTGGCAAAACATACTTAAAATATATATGTACATAAATTAAACGTTCAAAATTGCACACCAATCTCATACGTAAACTTTTTTATCGAATGACTACGTATACTCAGTTAAAACCTGGTCTCATATAAATATTCATACAGAGTCAAGTTATTTATTTCAATGCAAACATTCAATTTTCTAATGCATTTTTTAATTTTGAACTCTTTACACACAAATATTATTTTGCTAGTGTTTCATAGTATAAAGAGAAAGCCTCCTGTTCCTATATTAATTATCAAATCAATAGTATTTTTTTAGAAATTTAAGCATGTACTTTCTAAACTAGCTGCGACTACAAATAGTGTCAAAATCGCTTGTTACGACTAGTTATCTGTTTGAGGGATATGTGTCAAATGAAATATTTTTCCGGGTGCGAAATCTTGCTAAGGTATCTGACCTTATGTTTACATGAGTTTAGGAGAAAACAGCCCACGAACCGAAAAATAATGATACATAAAAGATAAATGATATCCATGTAATTAATACCATCATCGCACGGGCATTCGAGGTTCGTGCCATGGGCGCAAAAATTCTCAGGGACACAAAATTTTATTGATAGTTAAAAATATCGAGTTTAAATCTGCTAGTTTTTTCTCAGCCGTGCTTTAAGTATAAGAATAAAATTTTGAATAGAAATATGTTGTTTGGACGACAAGAAATTTTATTTATTTTTCAGGCTATGAGCAGAAAACGATTCATCTATCAGCCAAATACTTTTTTTAGTTGTTCTGTTTTGCCTCTTGAAAATTGGCAGGATGGAGACTGATTTAAAAAAACATTAGATTTTTTTGTCGATACACCGATAAAAGCAGTACATAATGTAAAGATAATGGACAAGATAAAATATTTAAATTCGAAATTATTATTGTAGGTAAAATTCTTGCTCTAAACATACATATATATATATATATTTGCATACATAGATTTTTGTTCATAATTAATAAAAAGAAAGCAATAAGAAATGCAAAAATTGGTATTGTTAAATCAGAGCAAGTTTACTCATCTAAACTAATTAAGGGAAAAAAAAAAACTTTTTTGTAACAAAATTAAAAAACTTTTTGTTAAAGTATTTGCACATGTGTATAAATACAAAAGAAATATAATATTTAAGCAAATTTCAGATAACTAATATTTATTTAATATGCATTTCATTAGCATCTATCACATGCTTGTAATCTTGCTGGCATTGATTTAATCAAATTTTCTGTAAGAGTAGGGTCAATGTTAGACCACTCCTCAATAAATGCTTGTTTAAGTTTAGATTTGCTAGAAATATTCCTTTTTCTTATTTTTAAATCCAAAGAATTCCACAAATTTTCTAAAGGATTTAAGTCTGGTGATTGTGGTGGAGTAGCAAGCCTTCTGGGCGCATTATAAAGCAACCACATTCGTGTTATACCGGCAATGTGCTTGGGATCATTGTCTTGCTCTAAATAGTACGAATTACTGATACCTAATTTTTTTGCACTTTGTGGCAAATTATCTCGCAACACTTCAACATAGATTCGAGCTGTCATATTCCCATCAATGAAACACAAATTCCTTTGCTAGCTACGCATCCCCAATCCATAACAGAGCCTCCTCTATATTTAATCGTAGGCAATACATTTTTATTAAGAAAAGTAGTGCCAGGTTTCCTTCAAACTAATCTCTTGCCATCTGATTTTAAAATATTGAACTTACTCTCGTCAGAGAATATGACGTTTTTCCAGAAATCAATTGGCTTATTGATATAATCCCTAGCGAATTCAAGTCTCTTCAGTCTATTTTTTCATTTATGAAAGGTTTTTTCCTTGGAGATCTTCCATAAATTTGTGCATTGTGTAGGACATTTCGAACACTTTGGGCACTAATTGGAACTCTAACTAGATGTTGAAGCAACATCATTGGCTAATGTAATCGCACTAACAAATGGATCTTTTGATGCTTCTCTTACGATTTTGCGCTTAATTTGCTGTGAAAGTTTCTTTGGACGTCCGGAACGCAACTTATTTGCGGTAGATCCTCTTTCTTCATGACGTTTTACAATATACCGAACAATAGAGAAGTAAACATTTACTTTTTTGCCTCTTTCTCGATAACTTAGGCCATTTTCACGAAGAGAAACTATTTTTTCTCGCACATTTCTTAGGTGCCATCACAATTTAAAATCGACAATCTACTGATAAATTATCCATAATACCTCGTTTTATAGTCTTACTTACGTATGTTATTTTACTGCAGGATGGATAGCAAATAATTTACATAAAAATGCAGAATTGTTAAAAGTTGAGTTGAGTGTGAAAATACTTTTATGACATAAGATATTTTAATTTTGTTACAAAAAAGATTTTTTATTTATATTATTGAATTTTTTTAAATTAATTTAGATGAGTAAACTTATAATGATTTAGCAATACCAATTTTTGTATTTCTTAATGCTTATTTTTATTAACTGCAAACAAAAATCTATGTGTGCAAATACTTTTTGTACCCACTGTATATATAACATAAATTTGTAGAAAATTTCTATGCATATTTTTCTCTAGAAGATAATTCTTGCAACTAAAAATTCAAAGTATTTAACGCATATCTATACAAGGATGTTTATTAACAAATCCGTTTCACTAGACGAACCATAATTAGCGGTTTAAAGAGTCGTAGTACAAATCTGTGGTAAAAACATATCCTGTGCTAATACATGTTGATAAGTGAATCAGAGCTAAATTAAATTATGAATGGAAAAAAAGAGAGGGTTTTGAAAATTATTTATTATATTTTCATGGTATAACCGCATATTTTACAATAATCTTTATACTAATACCGACAATGAAACATATAATATTGTATTTAAAAATCATTATCTATATCTCACATAAATGTAGCAATTTGCATTCATAGAAAATAAAGGAAAATGGAATTTCGATTACGTTTCAGCTGCAGAAATAGCTACTTTTATCGGAATTCTGTTTAAAATTAAACACTATCATTAAACATTTAAAGTTTTACTGAATATTTATTGGAATAAGATAGTTTTAAGAAATATGAATAGGCTTACGTTTGTCAAAACAGACATGCTCTTAGACACATTCTCGAATTTTGGTAGCGTGATGGTGGTATACAAGTTAAGACTGATTGACTACATAAAAGTCCTAGACTTATATAGAATGTTTTCGATAGGAGTCTTTCTAACGTGTCCTAGCCAATGCTCCAGTTTCGGCGAGAACCACGTAGACCAAACTAGGAAAATTACAGCAACCTGGGTTCGAACCAGGAACTTCGTTTCTACCAGCTTCGAGAGCAGAACTCCACGGGCATTAGTGAAGGTTTCGGATTTTTGCAATTATTTGAAAGGCTATTTCGAGAGAAAAGAAGAGTCTCACAATATGTATGTATGAAAATATAACAAAGGAAAGCAAACCCCTCCTTATCATTAAACTTTTTTCGTGATTAAAAGTCAAATCCCATGAAGAAATTTGGAGAATTACTTATTACTTAATACGCACACAGACACACACACATACACATATATATATATATGTGTGTGTGTGTGTGTGTGTGTGTGTGTGTGTTACCGTTAAAGGTCGAAATCCGTTAATGTGCAGATTACCTAGCTAATCTGCAGATTAACTAAAATGATCCGTTAAAGTGTGGAATCAAGAGTTTTCCACATTTTAACTAGGTAATCTGCAGATTAGCGGCTTCTGTGCCGTTAAAGTTCAAATGTTTGTTTCGAGCCTTAGTTTTTTTACATTCACTATGATGTCAAACAGTCATGTGATACAGATACGCAAATGACCTTCAAACACAAACCAAAACTTTCATCCTTTCCGCTCCGCTTCCGCTATGATAATTGGTAAACGCAAAACGTGGATGGAGCATCGAAGACATGATTATTATAGGTTTCTTATTATGACCAACACAAAACTTAAAGTAACAAGTAAGTTATAATTGTTTTAATTCTGATTTTATTTCTTCTCTTTTTTAATTCTGTCAATATAAGTTTGATAAGGGTTTGCATTGTATTTTATTATTGAAATCTAATTTTAATTAAACGCTCTATCTCCTGAAACTTCATTTTGAATTATGAATATTAAAATTTACAACACAGTAATTATTTCCTCCCGAAATAAAACTATTAAAACACAACTTTTTAAAACTAATTTATTTAAAAATTGATTTAAATTACTATTACTTACTGAAAAAAAAGTATTAATTTTTAACTCTGAAAAATATGATATTCAATATTATGGCTTTCTTTAATAAATACTTAATATGAAATTTTTATGCATTTTTTAGCATTTCATTACATTTTGTTGCTGTTGTTGTTTCTTTCAAGTTTCCTTTATATATTTTATATATCATGATTACATTTTTATTTTTATTTTGTTCGCTTTTTCAGATAATTTCGTTGTAGTTTATCTGTGTTAATAAAGTTTTTTTTTTTTTTTTTTTTTTTTTTTTTAATTGTAAAATTAATATACTTGCTAAACTTGTACAGATATATGTATGCTGCAAAATATAGTTTAATAAAGCATTGCAAAACAGTCATTTTAATTTGCATGCGTTCTAAAAAATATTAAAGCAGTTTTAATTATTTGAAGTACTTCTTAAATAATGCTTCTGAATTGTCTAATTTAATATTTCTTTATCGAATTAAAAATTGGTGCATAACTTTAAAAAAAAAAAAAAATAGTAATAGCAATGTAAGTTGTTAATAAAACTTTTTTTTTTTTATTTATTTATTTAAATGGTTAAATATTTTTATTTTGAAAAGAAATCGTTACTGTATTACAATTCTAACATTCATTTATAAAATATAATTTATTGAAAGCTCTTAAAGTTATTATATTTCATATTACAAATACATAACATCTTCAAACTTATATTGACAGAATAAAAAATGATGAAATAAATAAAAAAATTAAAACAAATATAACTTTAAAAGACTTAAAAATTAAAACACATACAGATTAAAATAAGTAAAGGAAGAAATAAAAGGAAAGAAAACTATTTTTTTCCCCGAATGAAAAAAACAAATACAACACAACGTGCTGTAAAATTACACCACCAGAGATTTTATTTTCACTTTAACGAGTGCCTAGTAGGTAATGTGCAGATTACCTAGGTAATTTGAGAAATGGAACAATTTTCCTCACTTTAACGGATCACCCTAGTTAATGTGCAGATTACCTAGCTAGTCTGCAGATTAACTGATTTCTGCACGTTATCGGTAACATATATATATAATTTTCACATTTCGGAGATTCCAAATCGTTAAATTTGTTCTTGTTTAATTTTTCTTCTTCTTTTTTTTTTTTTAATTGATCAAAAAATCAATGAAATTGACAAAGACTGATTTAATAAATTTTCCATACTTAACAATTAAAAAAAAAATGCGAAAAATGAATTAAGTGCATTTTTATTTCTTAGTTTTATAGCAAGAACACTGTAAGAAAATTCAGAAGCGTTACTCTTATACATCGGGTACGTTCCCGGTTTTAATAAGTTTGGGACAGGTTTATGAGAATAATGAGTTTTCCTCCATGAAACGTTCCTGATTTCAGGAACGTAGTATTATTTTGAATGGGCGTATATTTGATGGTTACTGGTATTTTCAAGGAACATTACTGGTAAATATTGGGCACATTAGCTGCCCAAAGTTTTCCAGGAAAGTGCCGGATATATTTTTTTTTTATTTATTTATTTATTTTTTTTTTTTTTTATAGTGTAATGTAAAAATTAATTTTCGGAATAAAAGAACAAATTTACCAATTGTGAATTTTTCGAATGTGAAAACAGAATTCGAAAACAATAATGATAATAGGTAATGAGAAATTCTTATAAAAAATTCCCTCACAGAATAACATGAGGTTTGGCTGTTGGCGACATTAGATATAGCGTCCCCTTAATAAAAAAACAAACAATATATATATATATACCATTTCAAACACGAGGGGTAGCAAAATTGAACTATGATGACTCGCAACAAAATACAAATGAAACATTTAGAATTATTTCAGATTAAAAACACTTCCTTAAAAGGAGAAAATGCCAGCTTTTATGCAAAATGACGCTGGGATAAGGAATAGCAAGTCACGAACATATCGTTTAACCTTGAACTTATTTGTATTAGAGGAAACATTTTACTTAAGCAGTTTAATAATAATGAAGGCAGACGAAACTATTAAAATAAAAAGACACTCTAATCAAATTTACGACCATTGTCAATGAAAAAAAAGCATAAGGTGCTATTATGTAACCAGAACAAATTTCGTTTTTGAAACGCATACGGGACTGTATGCGGCATGGCAAATTATTTTAATGCCTAACAAAGTTTTAAATTAAGTTACACAATTATAATTAAAAAAATGGAAAGTGAGAAAGAACAAAGAACACATTTCTTCTTTTCTTTCTTTTTTTTTTTTTTTTAGCTCATACTTTGGATAACAACATTAATAAATTATTATTTTGAACTCTTAGCTTAAAAACTTGCAATTTTCTTTTTTTAAATACTTTTTAAAAATGGAAAAAAAAAAAAAAAAAAAAAATGCAGCGACCATGGATAACTCTTTTCATACACGCAGTTATTTTTCGTATATCCTATTCATATACATCTTAAAATCAGCAATATTCAAGCTGAATTTTTTTACTCAGAAACACCAACGCTCATATTTCTGAGCTTTCATATTTTTACACCAGTTTTCGTTCTAAAAATGCGCAATCCTCATAAGATCTACAAAAAAAGTCTCTTTTAACGCAACTCAGATCAGCTTCCTAGACCCAGCTAGGATAAAGTTAGAAACGCTTTTCCAGAAATATTTGTTGTTTTGTCTGCAAGAACAGTAGGGTTTTTTGTAAAACTAAACGAAATACACGGAAAATTTCCGTCAGCATACCATCAACCTTCTACTTCTTTGAGTTATGATACTATTTTAGAATTCTACTTATTACAAAAACATTTTATCGGTATTTCAAAAGTACTAAGTGTTTAGTAGTTACACAGCTTTATTAAAAAAAAAAGAAAAAGAAAAGAAAAAAACTAAAATAATAAATGCTGAATTAATGGTAACATAATATTTTCAGTATGAAATATTAGCTCATACGTAAGTATTTTAAGGGATCCAAGTATGTTCACTCACATTAAATTTATTGATAAAATTTAGAGACATATGGAGAGTCAGAGTTGAACAAGGGACACTTAGTAAAGGAAAACTGAACGAATCAAATTCATTACCAATAAAATTAATTGAGAATGAAATAATTTATGCTTCAAAGAAATTTGATACATCTTATGCATTCCCTATATTAAAAGAACCAAAATTGCATAAAAAGAAAATTAAAATTTCTCAAATTATTTCACAGTTACGATTTTTTTAGTTTTCGTAACAAAAACTATAAGACAATAATTCAAATGTTCTTCCAGAGAAAATGATTAATCTAATTTTTCTTGTACCTTGAATATTATTTATACATTTAAAATTCTTTTCGAAATTAAAAAGTTAATAAATCTACAAATGCAACTATATCAGTATTATGTCGCTCAGCATTTCCTTTTTCTCTAAAGATTTCTAAATTTAATTTGCCTGGAATGTCTTCCCAAAAAACCTATAACTTTCCTATTGGCCACAAGAATTTTCTCTTAATTAAAGCACCTTTCAAAAGCAAATATTATACATATTCTAGTAATTAATCTTCAAAAGATTAAAAAAGTATTCAAAAGCCACGTACGCATACTAGAATAGCGGTAAGCAACATACTAGATTGAGATTCTTGAAGTTTTATTGATTAACGAGACAAAGTTTTTTATCTATATAACCAAAGGCAGGATGCTTTCAAACAGATCTTTCTAAAAGAAATCAAGCCCAATATTGATGCACGAAAACTCCAATTAATTTTAAATGGTCATTTTGATGAAGCTGAATGTTGATGCACGAAAATTCCAATTAATTTTAAACGGTCATTTTGGTGAGAAATATAGCCCTGAAATTTTTCTAGGCACAAATAAAAATAAATTATGTAAAGACATTTTTTTATATTGGCCTTATAGGTAAGGTCATATAATTTATGTGGTGTGCAGTTATTTTACAGGGGCATATGAAATTCAGATACATTGGATCTATTTTCTGTCATTCTTCAATGTGCATTTTAATCACTTTAAATTGTGGGGGATCAGTTCAAGAAAGTGCCAAGCTACAATTGGTAAAGCTTCAGTATAGGTCAACCATTATATGAAAAGGATCGATTGTTTTACGCGATCGCGCCAGCCGCTCGTGTATGTAATCATACTGGATTGGTATATCGTATTGGAGACAAAGAGATGTTTTTGATTTTTTGAAAGAATGTGGTTTTGCGATCATTTTCCGAATATCATTTTTCATGAGTTTTCAGATTCATGCATGAAAAAATAGCTGCGTCCAATGATTTTTTTTTATTTTTTTTAATCAAATTATTTTTTCTTTAAAAAAATTTTAGAGTTAAAATGGGGTATTTATTTAATATCTTAAAAACCAATTATTGGATTGGAAAATGATCACAAAACTACATTCTTTCAAAAAATCAAAAACAATCTCTTCCTCTTCAATAATACATATCAATCCAATACGGTAAAAACATACGAGCGGCTGGTTTCCGATATGAATAGGTTACCCCCCCCCCCCCCCCAAAAAAAAAAAAAAAAAAAAAAAAAAGTCGATACTTTCGAATTGTGTCACGAATCGTACTCTTCATAATGGATGCCCTATATTAAAGCTTAACCAAATGTGGCTTGACACTTTTTTGTCCCAACCCCCTCAATAAATTCACACAAAACGAAATTAACATAAGTTACAGATACTCACCGTAGCATATCTTCAACTCCAGATAACTAAATTTAAATCACTGTTAGTCTGTAACTAATCATTCGAGTCTTTCACTATGAATTAAAAACAAATATATTTTTCAGGGTTTAAAAAAACCGTGTTTTTTTTTTTTTTGAGGCCAGCCCAAGTTTAAATGTTTTATATATATATGTACATTAAACCTAGAATAACACTATTCAGTTGGTTGGTTGGTTGGGTTTAACGTCGCACTAGTACTGCGATATGGATTTGGCGACGGTCTAGGACGTACCCCAAAGGATGGTCCGAAGACATGCCATCACAATTTTTTATCCTCTTCGGAGGGGATGGCTCCCCCACTTCGATGATTTTTTTTTTTAAAGTGAAAAATTTATTAGGTTAAAAAAAAAAAAAAAAAAAAAAAAAAAAAAAAAAAAACGGATTTTTTAAGGTATGCGGGTGGGTCCAAAACCCTGATAGATTTATATTTATTTATTTTAAACAAATTAGTTTATCTTAAGAGAAGCTTTATGCTATTTCAATTAAAAAATAGAAAAATGGTAAAAATTAGAGTTCGGATTCTTGGCGAATGAAATGAACGCAATGGCAACACCACAAATTCACAAAACTGGAAGGGGGTGGAAAGTCTGTTTAGTTATCTAAGGTAAAAATGAAATAAAAATAATAAGTGTAATGGCACAGTTTTTTAAAAACAAAAGTACTTTGATACATTACTATTTCTGGTCAATAACTCGTCTAAAATAAATTTCAGCAATTGTATACTATTTCAAATTGGAGGGAACTAATGTATGTTATTGGTTTTACTGTGCTATGGAATGTGGAATTACACGTATCTTAAACGGACACACAAAAAGATACATATCTGAGATTACAGATGTGTTTAAAGATGATTATGGATATATATTACTATACCATAGATAAATACTTTGAAACGTATTGGGCCACTTCAACCTACTATATCAACACATATAATTATTTACTATACTAATTATTTTATTCTCATATGCACAATTAAAGAAAGCATAAGAGACATCTAAAAGTGTTTTAAATATGCGTACATATATAATTTTGTCTGAACTTAATGGTGTTCTGTTAAATACACATCTGTGTGTGTTTGTGTGCGCGCGCATTTGATGGGGGAACCACCTGATGATAAAAATAAAACATAGATAAATTTTGCACAATTATAATATTTATACTTTTAAATAATTGTAATCTGAAATGTGAAGAAACTTAATGTTTAAAAACTTACAAGGCATCATTTAAATAACAAGTGTTAGAAGCATATATTTTACTTTATTGCCTATATCTCTAAACTAATAATAATTCACCGAAAAATACAAAGCAATTTATGCTTCAATAATTAAATGATCACAATGTTTCTATTTACCTTCATAAACACGTATAACAAACAATAATTATTATTATTCTTTTTTAATAACATTTTCCACTATTTTCATGAGTAAAAATTGAAAACACTTCCCCCAAAACAACTCAGGTTTAAAGTTAATATATCAAAAAAAAAAAAAAAAAAAAGAATACTAAATTGAGTTTTTGCAAAGTTTCTTTCCATATGCTCTGATAGCCTACTTCTCCATGGAAACGTGATTTTTGGCGGAAAAGGTAATTTAAGAAACATCTCTTGCCATGAATGCAGGTACCGCAAATTTGTTTTTGACATTTTATGTTCTGAAGTAATTAACACCAAATTCACTCTGACCTAAAATAAGCACGATCTGAAGCGTTTTTTTTTTTTTTTTTTTTTTTTTTCTGTAACTTAGAATCTAAAATTTGTATTACAGAACTTGATAACAAGATAAGCGATTTTCTAACAGAAGCAGTATTTGCAAAAAGTAAAAGTATTTTTCGTACCTGTTCACCAACGTTGTAATACACTACCTTTCCATAAATTACCGAACTCTTTAGATTTCAGACGTTTTGTCAAATATTTAGAAAAATTTTTGACAACTATCCTGAAACTTTGGGCGTGTAAAGAAAATGATATACCTCACATAATTCAGTAAAAGTTTTATCCCGAAAGCAAAAAGGGAACTAGTAAAAAATTAAAGAAAAACAAAATGTTTTGGATCACCCTGTTAAAAGTAATGCTTTTGAAATTCATTCTGGTTGTAGCATGTGATTATGCGGCTTCATCCAATTATCTATATTTATATCTTTGCTTCTTTAACACTCATACCAGTTTAAATCATTTAACATTGATTCACATGATATTTTAAAACTAATGGCATCTTTTATATCAATGTTTAAAAGGGTCTAAAAAAAATAATATTATAGTTTTAAAAAATTAAAGAACACGCTTTTATAGAAATGTGAACTAAAAAGCACAAAATATCTATCTTAGTATTAAAATGCAGGGTAAGAGAAAATAGTGTGAGTGACACACCATAATATTTACATACATTTAAATCTTTAATTAAAATAATTTAGAATTAAACAAAAACCATTTTTAAAAAATCTGCCCTCACTGGGCTCGAACGCTAGACCTTTAGGCTCGTAGCGCGGAGCTATACCTCACAGCCACGGCGTTCACGTAGGGAAAGCATTTTTTTACAATATAGATTTTTTGTTTGCTCCCAGAGCGGTTACAAACATACATACAGGTGAAGCTAATAAAAGCGTGTTAAAAAAAAATCATAACCCTTTAATTTAATTACGTATAATCGATTAAATACAGTCCCATGCTGCTGCACTGCCTCTGTACCCACTAAATATAAAAATAAGTAAAAGGATGAGCGAAAGTATTAAAATTGTAACGAAATTATCAATTCTGTTAATGGTTAAAATATACTTAAAATATAAAAAAAAACTTTCTTGTTTCAGATGGTAATTTTTTAAGCTCTAAGTAACAAAAAAGATATTAAGATATGCGATTAGGCTATAATCTTTTTTCAGGTTGATTTCTTTAGAAATCGATTCATTGCAATCACTTCGTTTATCTATATACATATCTATACTTATTTATATACATTATTATATATATATTATCTATATCATATCTTATATATATTATTTATCTATCTACCTATATATATATATATATATAAATTGTCTTGTCCACTTGAAAATTTCAAATTCATATTGTAAAAAGTGTATTCCGAATTTGTTTGAATTTTGATGTATACATAGACCATATAAGGGTCTCAACCAAGTTTATTAATGAACTTTATCCGCCATTTTTAACAAAGTGGCACATATCTTAAACTAAGCAGTGCCACTTGAAATCAGGCTACCACTCGAAAATTTAAAATCACGATAACTTCCGAAATAATACTTTAAATCGAACCAAATGTGGACAGTGAACTTGTCTTATAAATATCTTGGATGAGTTTGTTAACCAAATTGCTCTTCCATTTGGTTTTCAAGTGGAGACCACTTGAAAATTTCAAATTCACACTGTAAAAAGCGTATTTAAGGCCGGATTTGCTTGAATTTTGATGTAAACGTAGACTATATAAAGGTCACAACCGAGTTTATTAAAGAACTTTATCCGCCATTTTTAACAAAGTGCGGATGTTATAAACTAAGTGAGACAACTTAAAATTAGGCTACCACTTGAAAATTTATAAACATAACTTTTTAAATTTTGATTCAATTCGAACCAAAGTTGGACAGTGATCTTATCATATAATTATCTTGGATGAGTTCACTGGGCAACTTGTTCCGACATCTTGTTTCCAAGTTGCGGCCACTTGAAATCACGTTGCCACTTGAAAATGTGCCATCACGATAACTTTTAAAATACTACACTGATTCAAACAAAAGTTGGGTAGTGAACTTATGGTTCAAATATCTTGGATAAGCTCGCTTGGTAACTTGACCTACAATTTTATTACCAAGTGGCGGCCACCTGATAACTTGTCATTATGATAACTTTTGTAACACTGAATCAATTCGCATCAAATTTGAGTAGAGGATTTATCATTCAAATACCTCAGATAAGTTCCATGGGCACTCCGCTTTTTTGTTTCTAAGTGGTGCACTTGAAATCACAGTGCCACTTGAAAATTTCTTATTACGATAATTTTTGAAATACTGAATTAATTTGAACTAAAGTTGGACAATGAACTTATCATACAAATATCTTGGATGATTTCGCTGGGCCAGTTGCTTCGCCCTTTTGTTTCCAAGTTACAACCACTTAGACTGCCACTTGAAAATTTGTCATAACCATAACATTTGAAACACTGCAATGATTCGAACCAAAGTTGGACAGTGAACTTATACTTCAAGTATCTTCGATGAGTTTGCTGGGCAACTTGCTCCGTTATATTGTTTCCAAGTAGCGGCTACTTGAAAATTTATCATCACGGTAACTCTTGAAATACTTAATCAATTCAAACCAAAGTTAAAAAATGGATTTATCATTCAAATATCTATGATTTCGTTGCCACTTGAACGTTGCCACTTGAGACTTTGTTTTCGCGACAACTTTTGAAATATTGAATTTATTCGAACCAAAGTTGGACAGAGGACTTATCTTAGAAATATCTCGGATTAGTTTACAGAGCAACTTGCTCCGCCATTTTGATCCAGGTGGCGGTCACTTAATTTTTCAACACGATGACTTTTGAGATTCTGAATTCATTCGAACTAAATTTGTATAGTAGACTTATCTCACAAATGCATTTGATATAGTTATTTGCCAACTTGGCCTGCCATCTTGTTTCCAAGTGCTGGCCACTTGAAAATTTTAAATTCACATGTAAAAGTATTTACGAACCGATTTGCTTAAAACTCCATAGGTACAGAGCCCACATCATTATTTCTACCAAGTCCATTAATAATCAAAATGGCGGCTACTTGATAAGGAGAAAGAAATCAACCTACCCTTCCGAATGAGGGACTTTTTTCCCCCTCCTTTTAGAATATAATATTTTTTCCCACCCTTAATTACCTACTCTTTTTATTTTATTTGTTTGAAACCATGAGTAAAATTTTATTTTATTTCTCTTAAGGGGACTTGGCACCACTGAAGGTTTCATATAAAAGCTTATATTTCCATTTAATATTTATAATTTATACTATATTAAGTTTGTTCAATAAAATATACATTCAGGCAACAATTCTTATGGTTTTTGATATATATATATTTTATAGATTTGAAATCATTAAATTGCGTTTTCTCAGTATGTATTTTTTCATGAATTCATGATCTTCAAAATGCTAATACTTCGACAGATATTTAAGAAAAGACTTTATATATATACGGTAACCGCCGCTTAATAAAATCACTGGTTAATAAAATCAGCCGCTTAATCTGATCAAATTGCCAGGGCCGGTATCAAATCAATACAAACCAATTTTAAAACCGCCTGTTAATAAACTCAAAAAAATCTCTTCAGCAGCAAAAATATTATTTATGCACAATAAACAAATTTTTATTTACACTGTGATTTTTTGTTTTTTAAATAAAATAGAAAATAAATACAGCAATCTTTCCGTTATCTCTCTTTGCGAAAATTTTACACTTACAATGTTGTAAGTTACAACATTAAATTTTTTCACAGCAATTAAGCACGCCCCATTGCTTGTCTTAGTGACAATTTCAAGGAATGCATTCTTCAAAGCGGGGATATAAGTTACAAATTTGATTTGATTCGCAAGCGCTTTTTTTTTTCTAATACTTTCTAGTTCTTATTCTGAAATAACTAAGAACAAGAAGCTTAAACGGAAAGGTTTTTAATTTAAAAGAAAAGCGTGAACTTTTAGCAAAGTATTAATGATTTTCATCAAAGGAAAGCGCATCGGAACTTGGGATGTGTTTAATTCACTTACTTTGAAGGAACAATCAAATAATTATCTGTTAAAAATTAATTATTATTTGGTACCTTTTGAAATTTCTTTTCAAATTCAGGTAAATACATACCTTTTTCTTGAGTGCGGGAACGTTCGCCGGATATAAAAATCAGTCGCTAAATAAAATCACTTTTGCTCAGAACGAATGTGATTTTAGTAAGCGGCGGGTACTGTGTATATATATTTGGACGTTTAATAGAAGCTACTTAAAAGAATTAGGGATAATATCTTTAAAAGAAAAAAATATTAAAAATTAAAATGTAACAAAAATCATTTATTTATTTATTTATTTTTTTTTTTTTCAAATGTTTTTATAGATATGCACTTTTTAAGTTTTTTTTTCAAAATCTAATTAATAAATTTCAAAATCCATCCCTAATTCTTTTAAGTAGGTTTCATTAAACAAAAAAAAAAAAAAAAAAAAAAAATCTTAAATATCTGCATATTTTAGCATGTTGAAGGTCATGAATTCGTGAAAAAATGTAAACTGACAAAACGCAATTTAAAGATTTCAAATCTGTAAAAAGATACATCAAAAACCATAAGAATTGTTGCCTGGGTATATATTTTATTGAATAAACCTAATATAGTTCAATTTATTAATATTAAATGGAAATTATAAGCTTTTATACGAAAACTACAGTGGTGCCAATTCAAAGGTGCCAAGTCACCTTAATACATTGTTTCAATTATGGCATCATTTTTTCGAATAAATTATCACATCTTTCAAAATTATTTTATGCATTTCATACCAGGGATCAGATTTTATCTCAATACATTGTAGCTATAAAGTTAAAGTTTCAAGCTGGGTGGCTCGTACTGGAATTGTGTTCGCTATAAAATTAATTCTTATTATGGAGATACTATAATAAGATATTGGTATTGAATAAAATATTTGTAATGAATACCTACATGGTTTGTTCCTACAAAAATATTATTAATATTTTTATAATTTAAGCAAAATGATTGATAGTGTGAATATTGTGGGATGATCTGTAATTTTATTTGGCTTTAGGCTTACAAAACTTCACCTAATATCTGCATACATTAATCAGTCCCCGCCATTGATAAAGTACTGTTACAATGTTTGTTTTCATTCTTAGATTTTGAAAATTTTTTAGAAGCTTTTTATTGAAACTGGATTTTTGTCATTGTGTCTTGGTGTCACGCTAAAAAACAAGGCAAGGCGCCTCCATTTTAATGTAAATGTAAACAATATTTTACGTCGCTCGCTAGCTTAGCTGGTAAGAGCGTCATGTTGATAACGCGATAGTCGTGGGTTCGATCCTTGAAGGGATGATGTGTTGTATTTTGCAGATACTTAATAGAAAAGGTGTCAATTCATTAAAAAAAAAAAAAATCTTTCATTGTCTACACAGTATCCTAAGAACTTTTAATTAGTTTTTTTAAGTTTTTTTTTTTTTTTTTTTGTTACTAAACGGGAAATAAAAATTTAATTAAAAATAAATAAATAAAAAAATAACAGTAGAAGCTTTTTATTGTGGAGTCCTAAAAAGCATAAAATAAAAATTTATTCTTGCAGACATGCTATAAAAAAAAAAAAAAAAAAAAAAAGTCTCAACAATAAGAAAATTTTAAGGGAAAATATTGGTATTTCACTTTTGCAAGAGATGAAAATTTTTAAATATTCAAAATATTTTTTAAATCATTCGAGACCAATATTCTTAGTCATTAGTTTTTGTATAAGTAATTTGTTAGATTTTTCTAGCATGTTCTATGACTTTTCTTGACTGTTCTTTGACTTTTGGTTAGAGCGTTGTGCTGATAACTCGATGGTCGTGGGTTCTATCCTTAAAGGGCTGATGTGTTGTATTTGCAGATAATTAATATAGTCCAGGCAACGAAGGCCAAAATTTGACGAATAGAGGAAAAAAATCGTGTAGTTTTGAAATTTTACATACTCATAGCCGAGAGGGTCCTGAACAACATACTAAAAGTCCCCGCCCGTGGGGGGTGAGCGGGGGGCAGGGGGGGCATTTAAGGGGGGCAGTTTTCAGTTTTTATTAAATATCTTGAAAACTATCGCATTTAGAGAACAAATGTCAATTACAAAATTAATCTACGTAAAATTTCCTACAAAAAAGTATATTACATTTTGTTTGTACGATCATTAGTTTAGAAGATATAGGGAGATGAAATAACACATTTTCTTGAAAAATTCTTTTTTGCAATAGTAAAATCAACTAAATTGTGCAATTAAAAGGGTACTTGTCAAATATTTTCTAATGTAAAAAACAAATATATACATAGGGAATATGCAAGGATAATACAGCATGTTTTATAAGTTTTAAATAATTTTAAGGCTAGTAGGCGCAAGTGGCAGTTTGAGTAAAAATATAGGAAAAATAGAAAAAAAAAATCGTGTAGTTTTGAAGTTTTGCACAATCATAGCCGAGAGGTTCTTGAACAACATACTAAAAGTCCCCGCCCGTGGGGGGTGAGCGGGGGCCAGGGGGGGCATTTAAGGGGGGCACTTTTCAGTTTTTATTAAATATCTTGAAAACTATCGCATTTAGAGAAAAAATGTCAAGCACAAAATTAATCGACGTAAAATTTCCTACAAAAATGTATGTTACATTTTGTTTGTACGATCAAAAGTTTAGAAGATATAGGGGGATGATATAACACATTTTCTTGAAAAATACTTTTTTGCAATAGTAAAATTAACTAAAGTGTGTAATTAAAAGGGTTCTGCTCAAATATTTTCTAATATACAAAATAAATATATACATAGGGAATATGTAAGGATAATACAGCATGTTTTGTACGTTTTAAATAATTTTAAGGCTAGTAGGCGTAAGTGGTGGTTTGAGTAAAAATCCAGATAACGAAGACCCAAAATCGATCAACATTAAAAAATATCGTGTAGCTTTGAAATTGAGCACAGTTATAAGGTTAAGTTTACTGAACAACATACTAAAAGTCCCCAACCCTATTCTGTGTTTTTTATTTAATTTTTTTATGTTATTTGCAATAGTAATAAAAACTATATTTTGTTATTAAAAAGGTTCAGGTTAAATATTTTTTACTCATACAAATAAATATTTGTATATAAATATTTGTATGTGTGTGTGCGCCCAATGCACCAAGTTTAAAGAGTGGAAGTCAAAATACCTTTCGGAGTACCTTTAGATGATGATGAACTTGAAACTGAATATATAATTACAGAAGATGAGTCCTATTAACCATAATTTAAAAAGTATGTATATGTTTAGCGGGAATTATTATATGTATATTACAGATAAATGTAAATTTTTTATACTTTAAATAGAGAGTAATCTAAATATTTATACTAAAATATTGTTAATTTTTTTAATGCATGCTTGCTATAAGTAATTTTAAAGAATTTTAATGTATCATAACATTCACATTTTATGTATTTTATATCTACTATCACTTACAGAGGATTTAAAGAAAATGCAACTTTTATAGTATGTTGTTCAAGACACTTAACCTTATAACTGTGCTCAGTATCAAAGCTATAAGATTTTTTTAAATGTTGATCGGTTTTGGGTCTTCGTTATCTGGATTTTTACCTAAACACCACGCGCCTAGCAACCTTAAAATTATTTAAAACGTACAAAACATGCTGTATTATCCTTACATATTCCCTATGCATATATTTGTTTTGTACATTAGAAAATATTTCATCAGAACCCTTTTAATTCCACAATTTAGTTGATTTTACTATTGCGAAAAAAAAAAAAAAAAAAGAATTTTTTAAGAAAATGTGTTATTTTGTTCCCCTATATCTTCTAAACTATTGATCATACAAACAAAATAGAATATACAATTTTTTTAGGAAATTTCACGTAGATTAATTTTACAATTGAGATTTTTTTTCCGTAAATGCGATAGTTTTCAAGATACTTAATAAAAACTGAAATGTGCCCCCTTTAAATGCCCCCCCCCCCCATGGTTAGGGACTTTTAGTATGTTATTCAGGGCACTTAACTTTATAACTGTGCTCAATTTCTAAGCTACACGATTTTTTTTTTTTTAATGTTGATCGGTTTTGGGTCTTCGTTATCTAGATTTTTACTCAACTTTTTTACTCACTTGCGCCTGCTAGCCTTAAAATTATTTAAAACTTACAAAACATACTGTATTATCCTTGCATATTCCCTATGTATATATTTGTTTTTTACATTAGAAAATATTTGACAAGAACCTTTTTAATTGCACACTTTAGTTGATTTTACTATTGCAAAAAAGAATTTTTCAAGAAAATGTGCTATTTCATCTCCCTATATCTTCTAAACTAATGATCGTACAAACAAAATGTAATATACTTTTTTGTAGAAAATTTTGCGTAGATTAATTTTGTAATTGACATTTGTTCTCTAAATGCGATAGTTTGTAAGATATGTAATAAAAACTGAAAATTGCCCCCTTAAATGCCCCCTTGCCCCCCGCTCACCCCCCACGGGCGGGAACTTTTAGTATGTTGTTCAAGACCCTCTCGGCTATGATTGTGCAAAACTTCAAAACTACACGATTTTTTTTTTTTCAATTTTTCCTATTTTGACTGGACTTATCCAGATTTTTACTCAAACCGCCACTTGCGCCTACTAGCCTTAAAATTATTTAAAACTTACAAAACATGCTGTATTATCCTTGCATATTCCCTATGTATATATTTGTTTTTAACATTAGAAAATATTTGACAAGAACCCTTTTAATTGCACACTTTAGTTGATTTTACTATTGCAAAAAAGAATTTTTCAAGAAAAATGTGTTATTTCATCTCCCTATATCTTCTAAACTAATGATCGTACAAACAAAATGTAATATACTTTTTTGTAGTAAATTTTACGTAGATTAATTTTGTAAGTGACATTGTTTCTCTAAATGCGATAGTTTTCAAGATATTTAATAAAAACTGAAATGTGCCCCCCTTAAATGCCCCCCGCTCACCCCCCACGGGCGGGGACTTTTAGTATATTGTTCAGGACCCCCTCGGCTATGAGTATGCAAAATTTCAAAACTACACGATTTTTTTCTTCTATTTTTCCTATTTTGACTGGACTAATATAGAAAAGCTGTCGGTGATAAAGGAAAATGTTTCAGTGTCTACACAGTACCATAGGGCTTTTGATTATTATTATTATTATTATTTGTAACTAAAAGGCACAAAATTAAAAGTTAAGTAGAATGAATTTTTAACAGTAGAAGCTTTTTACTGTGGAGCCTTAAAAAGCATAGAATAAAAATTCATTCTTGCAAAGACTTATTATTAGGCGAGACTTGTATTAGGGGATACTGCTTATATTAAGCGAGGCGTAGCAAACCCTCGACGATAGCCTCAGAGCCCCTAGCCCAGACCCTTCCCCAGCTTCAGTTACTTTTTCTTGTCTAATTTAGCCTTGCATTTCTTCTGGAGTTAGCCTTTTTTTTTTTTTTTTTTACACGAACTTGTGACTGTGAGATTTTTCGTTTTCATCCCATGCTATTTTCTATGGATTTTTGTTCCCCCCCCCCTCTCGTTTTTTACATTCTAAAGTATGGTGGACTATAAAGAAATGAAATTTTCAACACTGAAAAAATTTCAGAGAAAAATATAGATATTTCACTTTTGCAAGAGATGAAAATTTTTAAAAAACATACAAAATATTTTAAAAAGGTTTCGAGACCTTCTAACCAAATATATATATATGTATATTTTTAACTACATATGATTACAGACGAATATTGAAACTCAAAACATACAAAAATTCATTTTTTCCCCCTTTTTAATGTCATTCATACAGTGGCGTTTAATGGGTTAATTGAATACCACTTTTTACTTATTTATTAACAGAAAAATTAAGTAATCGTATAACATTACTGAATTTTTCTATTAAAAAAAAGTGGTATCTAATTAAGGGACGATTAAATGCAGTGACCACTAAATTTTAATTGTAATGGTTGCCTAATCGCTTAGAATATTAATCGTCTATTATGTATATAATATCTATTATGTATTATATCAAATGTTACTTCTCAAATTTATTGATGACTATTGAATAATAAAAATTTATTCTGGCAAAGACATGCGCTAACAAATGAAAATCTCAACACTAAGAAAATATAGAGAAAAATAATATTATAGTTTTAAAAAATTAAAGAACACGCTTTTATAGAAATGTGAACTAAGAAAGCACAAAATATCTATCTTAGTATTAAAATGCAGGGTAAGAGAAAATCGTGTGAGTGACACACCATAATATTTACATACATTTAAATCTTTAATTAAAATAACTTAGAATTAAACAAAAGCCATTTTTAAAAATCTCCCCTGACTGGCATCGAACGCTGGACCTTTAGGTTCGTAGCGCGGCGCCTTACCTCAACACCACATCGTTCACGTAGGGAAAGTATTTTTTTACAATATAAATTTTTTGTTTGCTCCCAGAGCAGTTACATACATACATACATACATACATACAAACATACATACAGGTGAAGCTAATAAAAAAAGCGTGTTAAAAAAGTCCCCAAGTCTGGCAACACTGGTTAAATGCCCTGCCCTGAATATGTATATAAATATATATATGAGCTAGAACTCCTCAGAAAAAACCCACGAAAAGCATTCTACTCAGACCTACGATCCTTGTGTAGTCAAACGGTCTTAATCCAAACACCAACACCAAATTTGAATAGAAACCACAACAGAATACAGCTGATATGAATTTATCCCGTCCGGTGATATTTTCAATATAACACAATGAATTTAGTATTACAGGGAAACACCCACACTGACACCATGCTATTTGAAATCGAAACCGTGACTAAACAAAAAAAATTTAATACTTTCAATTGTAATAATAACAATTGTTCACATGGCTTTTCAAATGTGCGTTTTTATTTATTTATTTATCAACCTATCTATATATATACATTTTTTTTTTTTTTTTTTTTTAATTTAACATTGACATTCATTTCCTCATCCTTTCACGGTATTTTGAATGACGAACCAAGCATGAAAGCAAATAGAAAGGAAAAGATTGTTATAATTATCATGCGTATCTTAATCCTCAAAAGAAAAAAAAAAGTAGCATGAAAAAAATTTACGTAAGTTTTACTGATCACTAATATAACTTATTCTTTATTCACTAGGTTAATTCAATTACAAATATATTTAGTTATAATAATTATGCGTAGAGTCAATTATTTTTTATAGAAAATAAGAAAAATAATCCAACTGACTGGTATATAAGTATGGGCTATACAGGGTGTTCCCAAAAGTCCCCCCCCCTTCCTAACTCGAAAATGAGTCGGTATTATGAAAAATGGCGAACCACGTGTTCATTGAATTCGAGAGAGACCTCTTTTGGTGTAAAAAGTTTGGGTCCGGGGGGAGAGCTAGAGGGCCGCTAGGGAGGGCAACTTCAAAATTTCAAATGGGAAAGTATGTCTTGTGATACGTCCCTGGAAACGCCTTTTCAAAGCAATGAGTTTGATATAAATAGTTTCACCCTACGATGATTATTAAAGGAGATACTTGAGTTTTTAGAATTTTGAAATGTGAATTTTATACTTATGTATCCCCTTTAATAATCATTGCAGTACAAAACTATTTATATAAAATTCATTGCCTTGAAGAGACGTTTCCAGGGATGCATCACAAGACATACTTCCCTATTTGAAATTTTAAAGTTGCCCTCCCTAGCGGCCCTACTACTACCCCCTTGCCCAGGCCCATAAACAGTTTTGTCCTGGAATGATTATTAAAGATGATGCATAAGTATAAAATTCACATTTCAAAAGTCTAAAAACTCATGCATCTCCCTTAATAATCATCGTAGGGCAAAACTATTTATATCAAATTCCTCGTTTTGAAGAGACGTTTACAGAGATGTATCATAAGACGTACCTTCCTATTTGAAATTTTAAAGTTGCCCTCCCTAGAGGCCCCCTTAGCCCAATTTTTTTTTTTTTTCACCAAAAGAGGTCCCTCTTGAGTTCATTGAACACATGTTTCGCCCTTTCTCACAATTTCGACTCATTTTTGAGTTAGGAGGGGGGTGTGGGACTTTTGGAACACCTTGTACATTTTTATAATGTGGATTATCGAGTTCTGTTACCATTACGTTATGCGGTGTCTCATTGGTTAAAATCTAAGCTGACAATCGCATTGTTCATGGGTCAAAACCATACCATACAGAAAAAGAAAAAAAAAAAGAAAGAAAGAAAGAGAGAAAATTTAGATTCCGATAAGGGCTCAGGTTGTCACTCTACGGTCAATTTTTGTACATCAATGCTCATTAATGGGGTCTACTGCTTAAATTGGATTCCAAACAACTACAAACATCCTTGGCCGAACCGGAAGTCGAATTCGGCCACCAGAAACTGGAGGCCAGAACGCTAACTATTCCGCGATTACAGATTAAGGTGCAATATAACAAGTACTTACATAAATGTATTTTAAAAACAGTTGAAAATAATTTTAGAAACAGTTTTATTTGACATATATCCTGTGTGAGAAGGGGTTACCATCCCCTTTAACTTCGTGATTGAACATACACTCCTGTTCAAAAGTTTAGCAAGATTTGCAAACGATCAGTTTTTTTTTTTTTTTTTCAATTAAAAAACTTATCTCTCAATGAAATGTTTTCAAACATTGGGTATTTAAAGAATTGGGTCTTCCTCATGTTTTTCAGCAAAAATTAGTTTAAGACAACATTTAGGGGGGCAACAACAAATTGAGCAAAATCAATAATGTTTGTCATCAACCTGTATCGTTAAGTGAACGAAATGAACTGAAAACTTTAGGATATGTTAATATAGACCGAGTTTAATTTCTGGATGAATTTGTGTGACAATAGCATATTAAATAACGGAGATATAAGCATTTATTTTAAACTCAAAAAAAAAAAAAAAAAAAAAAAAAACAGCATGTTTTTTTATTTATAATATACAGAGTTCTTAACGAAAATTATTCCCACATTCAGATAAGTCAGAAAAACACTTTTAAAACAATATACTGCAATCGGAATACAAATATCTCAAATACTTCATGAAATATGAACACTTTTATGCAAAATATTTTCACTGCGCATGTGCGAAAGATAAAAAAAATTTTATTGCATAGGTTGAAAGCTAGATATATTGGACAACTTTTGTCAAAAGTGCATTTGAATAGAGTAAAAATTAAGCAAATTATCCAAGAAGAACGAGCTAGATTTTAGATATTTTCCAAGAGTTGAAATTTCTTAAGGGGGTTTGACATTCTGCGTAATTAATTCAAAGATCCAATTATTTTAACTGCTTAGCAAAAGTTCTTTTTTGTGAAAAACCCCTTATCATCTCACAAATCTTAATAAATAAATAAACAATACAAGCTTATAAGGGATTTTTCCCAAAAATGTATATTTGGAGCAAGGCTGAAATAACTGGATCTTCAAATTAACAGGGTTCCCACTCAATTTGAAAAATAAAATTGACTTTTCCAGGTCTATTTTTAGAAAATTCCAGTCACAAAATTTGGTTCCCGACATAAAAAATAGCTCACGGTATAAAACAGAACATAGCTCATGACATAAAAGATAACATAGTAACGTAACTTGCGATATAAATTGAATGCTCAAAAAGCATTTTCCAGGTTTATATCATCATTTTCCAGGTTTTTGAGCAATATTTACAATTTTCCCTGACTTTTTCAGTAATTTCAAATTCCCTTACTTTTCCTGGTTTTCCCTGTTCTCCCTGACCTGTGGGAACCCTGAATTAATTACGTGGCATTTGAAAAACCCCTTAAGAAATTTCAACTCTAGGAAAATATCTAAAATCTAGCTCGTTCTTTTTCGGATAATTTGCTTAATTTTTACTCTATTCAAATGCACTATTGACAAAAGTTGCCCAATCTAGCTTTCAACCTATACAATAAATTTTTTTTTTATCTTTCGCACATGCACAGTGAAAATATTTTTCATAAAAATGCTCATATTTCATGAGATATTTAAGATATTTTTATTCCAATTGCAGTATATAGTTTCAAAAGTGTTTTTTCAATTTATCTGAAAGTGGAAATAATTTTCTTTTAAAACTCTGTATATTATAAATAAAAAACATGCTGATTTTTTTTTTCTTTGAGTTTTAAAATAAATGCTTATATCTCCGTTATTTAATATACTATCGTCACACAAATTCATCCACAAACTGTACTGGGTCTATATTAACATATTCTAAAGTTACAGTTCATTTCGTACACTTAACGATACAGGGTGATCACAAACATTCTTGATTTTGCTCAATTTGTTACCAAACCAATCTTCACTGAAAAACATGAATAAGACCCAATTCTTTAAATACCCAATGTTTGAAAACATTTCATCAAGAGATAAGTTTTTAAATTGAAAAAAAACTGATCGCTTTCAAATCTTGCTAAACTTTTGAGCAGAAGTGTGGTACCCACGTTCATTAAAAAATTAAATTTGCAATTAAATTTCAAATTATTCTGACAAACTGCACCCACAGAACCCCTTAAATCTTACCAATTTTGGTCAAACTTTTCAAGTAGTAATGCCATATGATCTTTAAAATATCCAATTTGAATTTCCTTCAATTATTTGTTTTTAAATGATGTTGATAACAGACATATATACAGATAAACTGCTATAAACTTCATTTTCGTATTAAGGAACCTCCAAACGTGTAATTATAGCAAATAAACAGCATTGAAATTTAGAATCCAAACTAGTACTTTATTTGGTATATGGGAATGAGAAAGCATTCCTAAGCAGTTTTCCTTGATTGGTGAGATTTAATAAAATACTTTCATAATTACATTCGGAAGAGAAGAATGTATTTTCTTAATTTTGGGTAGCGTTGTATATCGCCTATAAATTACATGTATACAAATACATAGTGTACTTCAATTTAGCACAGTATGAAAAAACACAGAATACAACTTGAATTGCTTTGTGTGGCCATGTAAACAAATGATGAATGATTTTCATACAATATCTTATACTAAAAATGATGTTCATTTCATTTTGTTCAGTGAAGTCTAACGGTGTTAAACTGTACTTACCAGAAATTTCACCTATGACGTAATGAATTTGAATTCTCCTGGATGTCCCTTGTGCATGAACCATTTATCTGATATCAAAAAAATTTCAAGAAACCTCCCCATATGATACAGATTTAGAAGACCCAGTTTGAACATCCTACTAATATTTGTTGTTGAGTTATGCAGATTAAAGATGCACACACAAACCAAACACTACAAATGTGATTTTCAAATTCAGGGGGCCTTAAAATGCATAATTTTAGCAAAAATTCAATTTTGAAAATTTGACCCCAAAACAATATTCTCTCTAACATTATATCATGAGCAAGAGAAAGTAAAAGTATAACACTGAAATCTAGATAACTAAATGTCAAATCTAAAAAACCAAACAAAAATCTAAAATCAAGAAATAAATCAAGAAATCAAGTCATTAAAAAGTAAATTCGATTTAGAAAAAACTTCCAGGTGGAGGTAAGTCTGATGAGAGAAGTAAAATGCACCATAAAACTAGTGTTTAAAAGTAATAAATAAAATTCTTTGTAAGCAAACACCATAAATTGCAAAAAGTACCTTTGATGCTGTACTCATGCCCTCCCCCCCCCCCCAACCTGATGTAGGGTAGTGCTATTAATTTGATCCAAAACAATTTTTGAGATATTTGTAATTGATGGTGTTTGCTTACAAAGTTTTTTATTTATTAACCCAGCTCATATTTATCATTTCACAACTGTCTCATACGTACATCTTCGCAACTGAAAATTAAATTAGAGAGAGAGAGAGAGAGAGAGAGAAAGATTAACAGCTGAAATTTTAAAATCCCTAAACTCCTAAAATGAAATCCATCTTCACTCAGGGGAGGAGGGGGGGGGGAGGGAAGGAAAGGAAAGGGAAAGATTCATAAAGTATTAAAAAAAAAAAAAAAAGAGATAAATTCTTTGATCATTTCTCTCTCTCTCTTTTTTTTTTTCTTTTTTTATTGGCAAAAACAATGTATAAAACAATCATTACAAGAAAAAGTAATTAAGAGACACCAGAGGAAACTGGCCAAATTAGTACAGGTTGTGGTTTCTAGGTAGTTTATAAAGCAGGCCTACTGACAGGAAAAGGATTTAGTAAGACTAAAGCAAAAGTTTTTAGATTATATGTTTTCAGGACAAATTGCACATTTTACCATTTCTTAAAGGACGATTTGTTTATTTTTCTGACAAATGACACTTAATAATTTTGAAATTTTTTCTTAACATTTTTACCTTCTTAAAAAATTTTCACTCCTTTGATGCAGTTTAATTTATTTTGCTACAAAAGTACACTATCCCGAAAAGTTTCCGAACAAATATATAAAATTAAGTTTTACAAGTGTAAATTGATATTTATTAATAACAAAACACAGCTTTAAACATTAAATACTTATATTCTAATATGTATACAATATCATTTGAAGCTTTATTTATAAATGTAACAGAGTTTTACTAAAATAGTTCATATTTTTTATTCATCAAAATATCTGCCTTTTGCTGTGATAACTGCTTGACATACTCGAGGCATTCTGTTGGTTAATTTTTCAAGTTGTTATGCTGTAATCTTCCAACACGTCTGAAGGCAATCAAATAAGTGATTAACATTCGTTGGTGCGTTTTTTTCTAATAGCTCTATCAAGTTTGTCCTATAAGAGCTCAATGGGATTGCAATCTGGTGATTGGGGGGGGGGGGGGGGTCATATATTTTGAAGTTCCTTTTTCTTTTGTTTTTGTTCTAAATAGTTTTTGCATAATTTAGATGTAAGTTTAGGATAATTATCCTGTTGTATTGCAAAATTCTGATCAATTGGTCTTTTTCCAGAGGTTATAGCATGTTTTATCAGAATCTGATGGTATGATTCTTTTGTCATTATTCCTTCTATTTTTACTAAATCAACAACTTTGTGATTACCAAAACATCCCCAAACCATTACAGATCCACCTCCATGTTTTACTGTGAGAACTGTGCATTGTTCGATTATCCATTCACCTTTTGTACGATGCACGTATTGCCTACGTTTGTGACTAAAAACCTCAAACTTGGACTTGTCTGTAAATAAAATTCTCTTCCATTCAATTGCACTCCATTTTATGTGTTTTTTAACCCATGCCAATCTTTTTTTTATTATTATTAATCGATCGTAAAAGTGGTTTTCGAACAGAAACACATCCTTTTAGCCCTGCTTCTTCTAAGCAAGAATGAACAATTTCGTAGCTGACAGGTTTTGAGCGCATTTTTATTTAACTCTTCTTGAATCTGCAGTGCTGTCTTTCTTCTATCACATTTACTAGTTACAATTATATAATGATCTTCAGCTTTAGTTGTTGCTTTTGGTCTTCCCCAACGTTTACGAGAACGATTTTGGCCAGTTCTGTTATATCGTAACACAGTGTCACTCACTGTAGATCTAAGAATTTTTAACTTTTTAGATATGTCCTGAATATTATGCCCCTCTTTTCGTAAAGTAACAATAGCTGATCATTTTCAAGATCAAGTTTTTTCTTTTTCAAGACATTGTGATGAAAACACTTTGATCACAAAAAATTTTATATTTAATCTCACTAAATAGTATATTATACTACAATTGATTATTAACAGTGAACTTAATACACGCAACTGAATTATGTATGTTTTATACTCCGTTCAAGATACTAGTTTGATACCAGAAGAAATAAAGTATAAATGTGTTACTAGTTTATGCCAAGGTATTCTCTTTTCCCACTGAAATGGTGACTTTGTTTTCCATAAAAGAAAATACCTGAGATTTTCTTCCTTTTACAAACATAGCACACTCTTTGGTATTTATGTGAATGTGTTAAGGTCAACCTCTTAACTAGCTCCCACAGAGTAGAACTACATAGTATCAGAATATAAGTATTTAATGTTTAAAGCTGTGTTTTGTTATTAAAATGTATTAAATATAAATTTACACTTTCAGAGCTGCCAACCTAATCCGGCAAATTGTTAGTACCACGCCTTTTTCTACACCAATTAATTTTTAAAGTATTTTTTTTCTTAATTCATCGTAGATAAATTTAGAGGGAGTTGCTCTAAAAATTAAATGGTATAGAAAAAGGGGCAGTACTAACAATTTGCCGGATTGGGTTGGCAGCTCTGCACTTGTAAAATTTAATTTTATATATTTGTCGAGAAACTTTTCGGGGGATATGAAGCAATGCCAATTGCTAAAATATAATTCTAAGATATTTTGATTTGCTTCAGCTAATATAATTATTTTTTGACATAAAATAAGCAATGTGACAGCAAAATTAATTAAACAGTGATAGGAGGATAATGTAGTTTAAAATGTAGTCATATATGATACTAATTGATCAATAAGTACAGAAAATGACCTGTAGAAAATTAAACGTCATACGGTAGTGGATAAAACTAGATTTTTAACTGAGTAATATACATGAGTATAACTCGTCCAGAGTTCAATGAGAACGTATGTACTTGACATGTTTTTACCTGTATGTTATTACAGCAACAAAATAGCTTGGACGAAAACAAAAATCTTTTATGACTGCTTTGAAATAAAGTTCATTTTGGCAGTAATGACTTTTAGATTGTATGCTGATAATACAGTTAAAGATCTTTATAACTCTGATCTATATAATGCAATGATCTATAAAAAGCCTAGTTTATCAATTGTAAACATTTAATTTTTCTTTTAAGAAACTTCTTAATTTTGCACATTTTGCATTGAAGAAATAACACAGGTCTACAAAAACGATGTTGAAAAAATTTGATTTTAGCTGATCTTCATGTTTTTGATATGCTAAAAACCGAAAATGCAGCCAATTTTTCTCTATGACGTATAGATTTTTGCCAATACAGGGTGTTTACCGACACAATTTCTTGCATATACCATTATTACAATAGGTTGGTTGGCTTGGTTTTGTGTTGCACAAGTGCTGTGGAATCATAACAATAGGTATCCATGATTAATTAATCATGGAATACTATAAAACTTACCATATAATTATATTGGTGGAAGAGTAATGAAAGAAATTGTATGGGTAGGCATCCTGTATTGACAAAAATCTATACATGATAGAGAAAAACTGGCTTCATTTTTTGTTTCAACTCATTAAAAAACATAAAGATCAGCTAAAATTATCAAATCAAAATTTTTGATGTAGACCTGTGTAAATACACTCTAAAAAAAACTAAGTTTGAGACACTATTTTATAGTTTTGTTCCTAATTAAAAAAATTTATTGAAAATAAATAAATAAATAAATTATATATATATATATATATATATATAATTAAAGTGGATTTAAAACTGCTAAACTTGTGCATTAAAAAAATGGGAGGAGGGGGGGGGGGTTGAATGTTGGAGTTTTTGTTTTTTAGAGCAATAAATGAAGAAATTAATATTTTTTTAACATAAAATTTAAATGAAGGATTTCCTTTATTTATTTAATTTTATGGAAAACAGCCACTCTAGAAGAGATTACAAATTGAGAAAATTAAATTCAGCATTTGAAAGTTTCCTTATGAACAAACTATTTTAAATTTATAAAACAGAAAATCGTATGACATAACAAAAAGTTTTGTCTATCATCAGAATTTAACAAAATGGTAGAAATAAATGAGTATTGATAAATGATTTGAAAAACAATTCTACATACAGCATTTAGATAATCATTTCTGTAAATTATAAATATCCTTAAATTACACACCTCTCTGTTATAAACACTTTTTTGTTTTAAAATTATTCTCAAGTTACTATTCTAGTTACTATTCAAGTTACTATTCAAGTAATCATTTATTCTAGGCATATTTGGCCATGTATAGTAGGATTGAGTTTTATGATATGTATAGTGATCTACATAATGCAAAATTCTATAATACACACTACTTCCAGTCCTAAGGTGTATGCTATAAAGATCTTCTACTATATAAACTTGTCTCAAAATGTACCAACATAACTTAACACATGAGAGCAAGTTTACTGGAGTATGATACTTGAATCTTTTGCAGCACCTAATATTTGATTTTGAAAAAAATAAAAACTTTCACTACTCTGCTCCAAAATACATACTTTCAAGAACAAGATATTAAGTATAAAGAAATACATGGTGGTGACATTCCAGAAACAAATCACCCGGTAAGTTGCTTGCATAATAATGATTAGGGATGAACAGCTCCATAAGCCACATTTCTAACCCAGTGGTTTATTTATTTATTTTTAGAAATATCTTAAATAATAAGATTTTGCCAAGGCCACAGCCAGAAAATTTTTTCAGAGAGGATTTGAATTTGTGTTAAAAATGAAGTGTAACTCATAAAACTTCGACAAATCTAAAATATTGACAGGCGGGATGGGGTTAAACCCCCCAAAACTCTTCCTTAACTATGGCCTTGGATTATGCAATTCCTCAATAAACGCTACAAAATCTTAACCCTTTAATATTCACTGCATGTTTTCATTTGAAAATTGCTAAACTATTTCAAAAAAGGCAATTAGGTACACAATCATAAATGTATGTTTAAAAAAATATAATTAATTTTTGAGAAATTTTTTGTTTAAAACACCTACACATTAACCTGATTAAATTAAATCAATAATTAATTTAATTCATAAATAACTTTGTAAGTAAACACTAAAAATTGAAGAAAAAAAAATTGTAATAGTCCTTTCAGGTCAAAATAATGGCACAGCCCTTCATCAAGTGGAAAAATTAGACGTAAGTGCATCATCAAAACAGTAAGGTGCATTCGTGCCTACTAAAAAATTTAAAGTGACTTCTGCATATGGCTTCCTCTGAAACAATGTTTGTTAAATTTTGGAATAGTGTTATTATACAAGTATTTTTTTCTTCAAGGTAATGTGATTTTCTCATGTATTTCTGGATTTTGATTATGGAAAAAATATTCAAAAATTTCCATCATGTTCAGTTTTGACAAAAAAATGAGATTTTTTGAGTTTGAAGCTCCACTTTTGCAACTTCCATCTAAATTATTTTCTGGTGTGAGTGAAAATAAAGTCATTAAAGAAATGTAGAGGAAATATCAGGGACAATGGAGTTTTAACATGTTACCAGATTATTGTTGGATGTTGCATAAAGAATCCCCCCCACACACACACCCTCAAGCCTTTAATCCATGGACCAGAGAAAAAGTTCTAAATGGAGCTTTGATGTAAGAAACACATTCAAACGATAACGGGTAAATAACAGACTATGTAAATGTATTTTATACATAAATAGTTTTGAATTTGCTATAGCTCTGTGTGAATTCTTCTGATTTTTATTCTTATTTTGTGAAAAACCCTTATGTGATAAATTCACCATTTTGTTAAACATTCTCTATTTATTATAACAATATATATACACAGTCGAGTCCCAACTATCCGAGTCATTGTGGACCAAGTCTAACTTAGATAACCAAAAAATTCGGTTAAAGTGGAAATTGCAAGTAAAATAAATCACGTAGGTTTAAATGTATATTTTAACAAATACAAAAGTTATACAGATACACCACATACAATTCACATTATTACAATAATTAAAGAGTTATTACTTAAAAAAGTCTTTAATTATTTTTCGTTTTACATTACTTTAGTGTTTTTCGGCAATAATGTTTTGCCATAACACAACTGTTGCGTCACTTCTTCTTCTTGTTCTATATATTCAATAACACTTTTGATAGCTTTTAGTCCACCTGAGTGTTTGTAAAAGAAAGTTCAGATTTTTTTTTTTTTTTTTAGTTTTAAAAATTTTAAATGTAACAAAAAAGTAAAAATAAATAAAATAAATATCAAAAATATTTGTTAGGTCGGCTAAAGCAAAAACTCAGATAATCGGGGTTTTACTGTATTAATATATCTCTATATATTAAAAAAAAAAAAAAAAAGATACTGCAGCCGCTGTACAATTTTTTTTTTTTTTTTTTTAGATGTTTGCAGAATAATACAAGGACCACACTTATCTTGGTTAGAAATTTCTATCACCTTAATTAACCAAGTTATTAATTAAAAACATTGTGTTAATAAAGGTACTCAAATTGCCAACTTGCAAACAGTTTCTCCAAAAATCATTGTTCCTTCATTGGAAAGTGTTCTGTGGGAAGAAGAAAAGAAGTTAGAAAATTTTGTGCATTTTTCAAAAGTGATCCCTCCGTAACAGACAGAGATATACAAAATACGTCTGTACCATTTAAAAGAATGTTTATTTTCAATTCTAACAGTGTATTAGTTTTTTTTAAATAAGGATTTTTTATATTTATTTATTTTTTAAAGATGTCCAAAATTTTGCTTTCTTATGATCATTTCCTTCTGAATTGCGCTGTATGAAAAAATAATTGTAAAATACTTTAACAAAAGGTACCTTTAAAAAGACCATTTAAACTTCATTCCAACTGCATAAAACTTTTAACAAAATACAGATTAGCACTTCATATTTTTAAAATTTATGAAACATCAAATTTTTCATTAAACATTTTATAACCCAAAAAATTTTCAAAATAAATCAATTACTTTTTAAAAAAATATATAGATTTCAATGAGAGTAACAAACCCTTAAAAAATTGAAATCTGATTGCAAAAATTTCATGAAATATGAATTTTTTTGTGAAACACGTGCAGATTTTCCGAAACTCTCATTTTCAGCTCTTTCTTTAGAAGCTTTTTTTTAAATTCCACTTCTGCGTAAACAAATAAAAATACAGGAAATACATCTGCAGCATTTGAAAGCACTTTTTTTTTTTTTTTTTCAAAATTCCAATGACGTAACTTTTTTGGAAAAATACAGATATTTAATATTTTTTAACATTAAAAAAAAAAAAAAAAAAAAAAACCTCCAAAATTTCTGATTTTTTTCGTTTCACATAGGTATCATCAGAAAGGTCATTTAAATTCTCTTTCTACCTGTATAAAACTTTTAGCAAAATATGGATTAGCAGGTCATATTTTTCAAATTTATGAAACATTGAATTTTTCACTAAACATTTTATAACTCAGAATGTTTTTGAGATAAACAAATTGTTTTTCCTCTATATTAAAAAAAATTGACACCAATGGTTTTTTTTTTTTTTTTTTTTTTGTCAAGCTATGAATAGGCAGGTACAGCCCCGCAGGGTTACAGTTAAGCAAGTCGGGAGGGGTGGAAAAGTCTCCCTCAGGGGCTGGTGAGCAGAGCAAATAGACGCCAGAGCCCCCTAGTATATCTACATTAAGCTTCTCCATTTATGGCATGCTGTTTTATTGGGTAGCTTTGAATATAATATTACTATTCTCAACTCTTAAAATGTGCACAACCCTTAGTCAGCCTTAAGCAATCTATATAATATTTCTCTCATGTGGACGAGTTATGATTAAATTTTGTCGATATGATATGATAGTGAGCATAAAGTGTTATTTGATTGATCAATCCAGACCCAAAGAAAAAAATTGGCTGCTTCAGACAAAGTGAGTATAAGTGATTTCGGTTGCAAAAATTTAATCTAATGCACATTTTCTTAAAGAGATAGTAAAAAAATTAACTTTTTGTGTTAAAACATATGCTCAAAATCACATATTTATAAGTATATTTGGAAAAATTTAAAGCCAGTAAACCCCAGTGGCTATTTGCAGGACAAATTGGTGGCACCATCTACTTTTTTTTTTTTAGATTTTCCATTCATTATAAATAAAATTAATATTATTTCTTTTTATTTATTTATTTATTTTGTAGTTAACTATGGAGTTTTTGTTATGTGTGGTGATATGGCAATTTAATTGTGTCAAATTTTAGGAAATAACTGATTTTTAATATAATAATAATTTAATTCTAAGAATTTGTAATTAAGTAGATGATTTCTTTTTTTTTTTTTTTATAATTGAAATTATAATGCAAATGTCAAAGATTTAAATCCCTTTTAATAATAATAATAAAAATCAATAAAAAAGACGGAGGGAAACTGAAAATTTTCAGTGATTTTATTTATGAGATTTTTCTGAAAATCATATTAGGTATGTAGGTACTATCACACAGATGTTCTGGCGGGAAAGGCTGGTTTCTTTTTGTTGTGCTTGTTGTTAATGTTTTTGGAATTAAAATAATAGATAAAGAATAAAATCATTAAACTTGCTTCCAACTTATTTTGTTCTGTACTTCTTTGTGTGACATAAAAGGAAAAATAGTGAAAGCAATTTATGAAAGATATGTTGTAACTTACATAACTAAAATGTGGTTTCTACTGTACAGTTGTCTATGATTTTACAAGTTTATGATGATGCCTGTAAGTGTGTATGTATGCATATATCTTGCACAACTCAAAAATAGTTAGATGCAGTATGTTACAAATTTGTATATGTAGATTTGCTATAACATCTAGTTGTGCACCTTTCTTTTGGTCACTGTACCACTTTTTATTTTAGAGATAGCCATGAAAACTCAAATTTTTTTTTTCATTATATGACCCCCCTGATTTGGAGATTTCAGTAGAACGTAATAATCGATATCATAATAATAATATTGTTAAAAAGGATAAAACTGCTTACCTTTATTAGATCTGTTGTTGAAACAAAAATACACGTAAAATCATGAGGAAAATAATAGCAATCTATTGGCTTGAACGAAGGTCAGCCTGGATGACTTGGCCGTACTTGCAACTAAATTTGGTAAATATAGTAGTTTAGGAATGCCAGGATCTGGAACCCCCTTATCAATTTAAAATGTCGTTTACTATTTTTTGCATAATGTATTGATTTCTAGTCACTCATCTTTGCTATTGAGTAGAAAAAGGGCCCTTGAGTAAATTTCATTGAAATCTAAGTTAAAAGTTTCTCAATGAGAGATTTTGCAATAAGCTGTTGATTACTATTTCTGAACAAGCAACATTCATACTCTGCTGTGTCGTTATTTTTGTGATGTAAGTAATAATTTTATTGGATTGCTCCAGGGATATTATCAAATAAAGTGCAATCATTGACTAGAACCTGCTTGTTTATTTACAAACTACTTACCACATGAAGATGCTAATTTTTTATAACAATATGTACCATTGAATGAATGTACAAGCTAGTCATATGGTATCTACATCAGGTTTTTTTTTTTTTTTTTTTTTTTTTTTTTTATGTATCACAGACTATCAGCATGAATATACACAGGGTATTTCTTTTATATTTACTATTTTAATGTAATGAAGTAAAATAATGTGTAACTCATTTCATATCTCTCTCTCTCTTTCTATATATATATAAATATATAGATAGACAGATTCTAAATGACTTAAAAAAAAAAAAAAAAAAAAACATGGCCTTCTTTTGATATATTATCCTAACAGCATTACATACATTGCATTGTTTCCGATATTGATTAAAATTTCATGCTGTTATTTTCTTTTAATCACATTTCAAAATAATTAAAAATACAATTTTATATTCAGCAAATTTTTATGCAAGCTTAGATACAGACATTCAAAAAGTTTTGCTCATTATCAAAGTTATTTTTTGTAAGATAATCATTACTTTCCTTTTTACTGCATTCTTCAGAAGTGAAATAATTCTTTTCTTCTTTATTTCTATCAAACTAAAACTTTTGAATTCTTGCCTAATATAAGGCATAAAAATAAACTTATATATTCCCTAGTTCAAGATATCTATTGAAATATTTCATAAGACATGGTGGTGCATTCCACAAATTGGTCATAAGTATTGATAAAGTTATTTTTCTATTTTAAGATGAAAATTTTATGTAATTATCGATATTATATTATATCAAGATTAAATAAATGTTACTACCATTTATAGAAAAGAAATAAATAAAACTTTAAATACCTTGCGTGCCAACAAGTATTAAAGGGACTTCACCAGGACTTCTATAATGAGACATTTTAGTGTAATAATTATAAATTGCATTAAAAGATGCCTCATTTTCTAAGCTGAACACATAAATCACAGCATCTACCCAACAGCTAAACTGTAAATAAGCAAAAAGAAAATTCTAAATTAAAAAATGAAATTAATTTACATACTTAATTATCATTACATTTTATGTCATAAATAAATCTAAGTTTGTTATTCTGACTCACCTGAATTTCTGGAGGCCCACCTTCATCTCTAATTAGAAGTAAATAACTCTGACCCTCTATTACAACTTCTTTTTTGAAACGTCCACCTATAAATCAATAGTTATTAGTGAAGATTTGCCAGTACTGAGGGTTTATTTTCATTTAAAAAAAAAAAGTCATCAAATTTAGATAATTTTTTAACTTAAGCCATTTGTTTGTTTGTTTCATTTCTTTTTTTTTTTTTTAATGTGCTTTCATCCTACATCTTTACAAACAACTAATTTAAGTTTGTTTTAGAAAACAGAAAAGCTAATTAGAAAATTAAAATATAACTTATTTTTTGTTTTGTTTTTCAAAGAATGGCTATAAGCATTTGATATAAACTGTACATCATTAGTGTTCACATCAACATAGAAATCAAAGCTGTAGCCAGAAAAAAATTTTGGAGAGGGTTCAAACTTTAGTACATAATGTTGAGTGTTAAAAATGATGTATGTCACATTCTTGCCAAATTTTTCATTTTCGGGGGTGGGGTGGGGGCTACAGTCTTGATAGCTACAAACCAAAAATTATTGCAAAAAACACAAAGATGGACATCAAATATTGGTATATAATATATATACCATAAAATCCCAAAAGTAACTCCCCCCCCCCACGGCTGACTAAAGTAAACGGCTTTTGAAGCTACGGAATCAAGAGACGTGACGTCACAATTTCCGTCGAAGCAGTGAAAAGAAAAAATGACCCTCTTTGCGCACAGAGGAGTCTAGAGGGAAATTTGAAAAACGACAAAACTGGACTTCAGCTTTGTTATTCTCTTCTCTCTTGACCGTTTGAAATAAAATATGCCGCGAGTGAACAGTAACGCTTGTGCGATGCGATTCAGTTTTATAAAATAATTTGATTTTATTGGCATATAAATGTTTATTTTTTGTGATGAATAAAGCTTATTAAGTATTATTTTTAATATTTGTCAAAATGCCCGATCATTGTGTACTTCCCTTTTGTAAAGGAAATTATGAAAAAGACAAGAAATACATCTCGGTACTATTTCAACAACGTTCCTTATTCACGAAAATAACAAATTTGCATTTCAAAACTCATGGACTCTGGTTTATAAACAACTTCTGTGGTAAATGTTCTGTGGTAAATAACTGTCCTTTGGAGATTGTGATTATGCATATTGTTAAAACTTCTGTTAACATATGTTTACTGAACTATGTAAAATCTGTAAATAACAAAGTCTTAGAATTAAAGACTATTAAGAATAGAAAACATGATTCAAGTGAAAAGAAAGAAAACAGAAAAATTAAAAAAATTAGGGGTTAGGTACTTAGTACCTATAAATGATTTTTAACTGTATTTTTTTAAAATCGCACTTTCGTATTTGATTATCTAATCGTATTTGTGCTGTTTTAAAATCGTATTGTAAAAATTGTCATGTCAATCTGCACGTTATCCTGTTTTATAATAATTAAGGTAAGTTTATTAAATAATCAAATATCAAATGAAAATTCCTTTTAAATTTAATAATTCGAGTTTTATTTCAAAACTTAATTCTTATTAAACATGTTTTGTTTCTGATTTTTTACTCTTACTTCTGATTTTTTGTATTAGTGATCGGGATTTATTACTGAAATTTGACTGTAATTGATCGTTGAAATATGTTTAAGGATTTCATTTTTTATTTTCCGTTTAAGGGAATGGTGGATTCTCTACCTCCCTCTCTCTCTTTATACATATACTTTTGTAAATTACTGTTTTATTTATTTATTTATTTGAAAAATTTTAAAATGCTTCCTACTCACTGATTTCCCCCCCCCCCTCCCAAATCACTATTTATAATTTTATAATTATTGTTCAAACTCATATTCAGAACGAATATCATTTTGTGGTTTCATTCATAAGTTACGTTTTATTTAATTATTTTAATAATTTTATTTTTGAATGCTGAAATTGACATTTTTTAGCATACATTTTTGCCTAAAGGCGTACCAGAATTTATCAAATTTTGAACTTTTTTTTATAAATAATAATAAAAAAAAAAGAAGACATTATAGAATATTAATGTTAAAATTAATTTTGAATTTTTGCGACAAACTTATTTGTTATAATTTTAACTAAAATATTTATTGGTATCAAAATTTGAGTTAAGTAAGCTGCTTATTTTGGCATATTTTAAATGCCATTTAATTGACTTTTGCAATTATGTATATCAGATTCTTATTTTCTTCAAAGATTATGTCTCTAATTTTTAACTTTAAAAAAAGTTTTTTTGAAAATTTTTCAATAATGACATAATATTGATAGATGCTATAATTCTTTCTTTTTTTTTTTTTTTTATAATTACTGTATAGAGTTATGAAAATTTGTATATAATGCATCGAAATATGATATTAAGTGCATCAAAATACTCCGATCACTATTTATATATATATATATGGTGTGTGTGTATATAAATTTCAATTTTAAAAAATGCTTCTTGTATTATTATTCAAATAGGCATTCTCACTATATTCGGATATTACTTAATGGATTCATTGATAAGTTACTTTTTATTTAATCATTTACTGTTTTTATTTTAAAATGCTGAAATTTCACGAAATTTTTAAAATTCAAATATAGAAATACATATATTTTTTAATTTACTATGCAGTTAGTCTACAAAGTAAGACCTTAAATTGTATTTACTATTTGATTGATTTTGCTGAATATTTAATTTATTCTATTAATACTACAAATTACCATATGTAAATAGACACCTTTACTAATATGCATTTTATAGATATTATATATATATATATATATATATATAATATAATAATGATGATCTATTAAGCATAGTAGAAGCATATATATATATATATATATAATAGAATATAGATAGAATACTTAGATAAAAATTATTTTTGTTTTTAGGCTATAAAATTATTTGTTATATTTTAATTAAAGCATTTTATGCCATAAACGTTGAATTAGATTATTTGCTTATTTAGATTGCAAATGTTAGTTAATTGTCCTTTACAATTTAGTGTGTAGGAATGTTCTTTTCTTTATGGATTATATATATCTTAATTTTGAACTTTAAAAAATTTTTAATAATAATGATAAAATATTGATAGTATATATATATACAGTCAACTCTCAAAAATCCGCAACCCTAAAATCCGCAATTCTCTAAAATCCGCATATCATTTGCAATGTAAACAAACATTGTCAAAATTGATTTGTTGATTAGTGGATTGCAAAAATTCAGTTGTATTAAGAGACAAATCAGTTTTTAACTGGTGCTGATGAATCACCAATCACTCAACATATTGCAGAGGAGGAAATGATAAGTGTAATTATACATAATTATTAAAAAATAAATGATAATAATTTAAATGAAGAAGAAGAAAGACAGTTTTCATGAAAGATTTTCTCTCATGAAGATAAATACTCAAATTTTCTCATAGCACAAACTTATGTGATTGACCAAGAATTGCTGACTTTTTTGCAGGTTATAGGAAAATAAATATGTATGAATATTCTTACTTAAACTAGTATTGATCAGACTTTTCAAAAATCTAGATAATTTGTAACTATAATGTGATATATAAAAATTGTTCTTTAAATTAAAATTTCATGAAATGTTTGTACATTTATTAGACACACTTTATTTCAGCATTGTACATATAACATATAAATTGTATCTTGAAGATTTGCTACTCAAATGAGGTTCTAATATGTAAATAAAAGAAATTACTCTAAAATCTGCAAAATTCAGAAATCCGCAAAACACTTCGTTTTAAGCTGTGCGGATTTTTGAGAGTGTACTGATATATATATATATATATATATAAACGAAAACTTTTAAAATGTTTCCTGCTAACATATTTTTATTAATTTATTTATTTATTTGCTTCATTTCTTATTATTAATTTTCAAATTCATATTCTTAACATATACGGATATTATTTTGTGGATTCATTCATAAGTTAATTTTTATCTCTATCAACTGATAATTTTATTTATTGATTTATTTTTTAATATCTTTGTTTTTTAATTCTGAAATTTCATAAAAATTTTTAGCATTTAAGCACAAAACTATTTTTAAAAACTAACTTTTCAATCAATCTACAAAGTAAGACCCAAAATTCTATTTACTATTTAAATGATGCTATTTAACATTATTCTATTTAAAGAAAATATGTTCAATTAACTACTATATGTAAATAGACACTTTTGTTATTATGCGCTTCAAAATTTATCAAATTTTGAACTTTTAAATAGATAGTAAAAAAGAAGAGATTTATAGAACATTTATGGTAAAATGAATTTTTTCCTTTTGGCGATGGAATATTTGTTAAAATTTTAACTTTTTCATGCGTATCGGAATATGCTTTTCTTTATAGATTATAAGTAAAATTTTGAGCTTTTAAAACTTTTATGGAAACTTTTATTATAATAATGATACATTGATAGATATATTTTATGATAATTAAGTTTAGGTCCTTTTTTGTTTATTTATTGTGTTAAAATGTGTTTTTAAGTCTCCTTAAAATTAAAATATTTACAGCTAACTTTTGGAAAATTTTTATTAGATTATTTGTTAGTTTATATTCCAAATAAAACATTTTTTTAATCTGAAAAGTGTTGTATTATTTTAGTGGTTTTTAATTTTTTATTTATTTATTTATTTATTTATTTTTTAATTTTTATTATTGTACTGTAAATATATATAGGCATATATAAATAAATAAATAAGTAAATCTTACTAATGAAACTATTATCAGAATTTCTGAAACGATATTATAAATTTCTTTTGCTTTGGTTCAGAATCTAAAAGAAAATTAATTTACTTATTTCCCATAATTTCAGATTAAAAAAAAAAAAAATCTCATATAATTTTAGCAATTATTTCAGCTTCAATGTTTTTCATTTTTAATGTATATAATATTTGTATTTAAGTGCATTATTATTACTGCATTAAATTACAAGACATATATATTTCTTCATATTTTGTACAAATCTTCGAATTGAAACGGAATAGTTTGATCTGATATTATAATAAAAATAACATTTTTAGATTATCGGCTATTTTTTTCTACGTTGTCTCTGCTTAGTTTAGCAGCGGGCATCGACGGAAAGAGTGACGTCACGAATAGCTTCAAAAGCCGTTTACTTTAGTCAGCCGTGCCCCCCCCCCCCCCCCACTTTTTGAAAAGCAAAACGGATAAATTTCAGGTGGGGGGGGGGGCGGTTATAATCAAGATTCTTAAAAAAAATTATCAAAAAAAGTGAAGAAAAGGGAGGGGAGGTTATATTTGATGGAGGGGGTACTATCGGGATTTTACGGTACTTACTTAAAAGGAAATATTAAAGGTTATCATTTCTTACATTAAAGGTAAAAAGAAACTACGTAATGGTTCCATTGATAACATGCATCCGACAGTTTATAAAAAATTAGTTAAATTAGATATAATATATAAATATTAAAACTTAATTCAATGCCAAACTTAACTTGCAATGGCGACGTACCATAAGTGTGTCCGAAGATTGGATGTAGCTTTGTTGGATGCAGAAAAAAAAGGGGGGGGGTTACTTTCGGGATTTTACAGTATATATATATATATATTTTTTTTTTTTTAATGAAGCATGTATATATTTTAATATTTATAAAATATTGGTTTAAAAATGCTTATTGAAATCCACATACTTAAAACAAGTTTCTTACTCTAATTTTTATTATTTGTTTAGAAATGAATCACTATTTTGAAGAAGGGAAAAGGTCCAAAATCAGACTTTTTGGTAAAACAGAAAAACATAATTTAGTAAAATCAGAAGAGGAAATTTGCTGCACATAGAGAATTTGAATTTTTTGAAGTTTTAATCATTTCTATGCATTGTTGGGGGAATTAAAAAAAAAAAAACTAGTATATTGTGGCCACCACGAGACTTTCTTCTACGTTTTCCTATACAAATTCACTCAGTAACAATAATTAAAAAAAAAAAAAAAAAAAAAAAAACTTTGACAAAATTTTGGGTAAAATGTGAAAATTATTCTAAGTTTGTCAAAACACAGAAACCGTGGGACTTTGACAAAATTAGGGGGAAAATGCAAAAATTAGTTAGTTTGTCAGAACACGGAAACCGTGGGAGTTTGATAAAATTAAGGGGAGAGAAAAAAAAAAAATTCTAATTTTTTTTTTCGTAAAAAGTAAAAAAAATCGATAACTTTGTTTTAAATTATCACAGATTTATAGTTCAACCATTCGTTTTAAAGGTACTGACGAGACCTTTTGAAAGATACCCATCTTGAAAATTTTTGCCCTATATCACACTGTTAAAAATTTAGAAAAAGCGGAATGGCAACGCAACCTGTAAGACGATTTTTACCAAAAGTTGATAGGCACTAATTTATGTCAAGGTGCAACTACATACCAATTTGTATGAAATTCTGTGCAGTAGTTCCAGAGATACAGTTGCCACAAAATTTTGTCACACACACACAGACAGACACAGAGACATTTTCTAAAAATGGTAAAATCATGTTCTACAGCTCTCAAAACGTGTAAATCCATCAAAAACCCGAAATCGAAAATTTTTACGAATCCAATACTTTCTTCTATTGAAGATGGAAGAAAGTAAAAAATGAGACTTATAAAAATGATTCATTTAAATATAGTGACCAGTGAAGCAGGCTAAGCTAACTAATATTATAACTTTTCTGGAACTATTATAAAGACATGCAATAAATCCATCAGTTAAAAGTATAAAAGAAAATATGACTGCAGTAGAAAAATAAATTGGCCATGGAGCTGGCTTATTTTCAGATAAACAGAATATACAATCTAAGAAACTCAACAGGGTTCATAATCAAATATGGGGAAAAAAATCCCTGAGTTTTCCCTGAGTTCCCAGACAATTTTCAAGAAAATATTAGCGACATATTACAAGAAACGCTCTTCTAGACAAGACAAAATACAGCTACTTCCCCTGTATGATGTCATATTACTGCCGATCATGATAGAAATTCAGGTAGAAATCATTATTTACATGCGTATTTTCACAATAATTCATTATTTAAATTTTGATACGAAGCTAAACATAACTTGAGAGACAAAAAAAAAATTGTTTTTCCAGGTTTTATAACTGATTTTCCCTGAGTTTTAATGAAAATTTTTATTTTCCCTGAGTTTTCCCTGACTTTTTTTAACAAATTCCAAATTCCCTGAGTATTCCCTGTTTTCCAGGTTTTCCCTGAGGAGTATGAACCCTGCTCAACAAGGAAGTATCTATAATAATAAAATGAAAGGTTTGTCTGTATGTATGTATGTCTGTTCTTCTATACATTCAGCCCCTATTGAATGTAGAAGTACAAAAATTGACATATGGATGCTCAGGAGCTTTCCCGACGGGATAGTAAAAACAGAATTTTAATTAGTTGTGGAGATATTTATTAAAACATCAGCCTATGTCAATTAATAAAAGAGTCAATTCTGAGTTTAAACAGTGTTAAATGCCTTAACCCGTTAGTAGTCGCTAGTTGGTCGATTTGCCGCCCATCTTTTAGTGTTGCCAGATTTTTTTATTCAATAGCCACCAAAAATTTTTAGAAGTAGCATTTGATTTGAATAAAACGCATATAAAATCGAAGAAACATCGGTCACATCACTTCTTAAAATTATTGGTGACAGTTAAATAAAAAGTGTGCAATTTTTAATAGGTGGCGCTGTCTATAGCGACTACTAACGGGTTAATAAATTCGAAATATCAGCCCAATCTTTAAAAATTTGGTATCAAATAAAAGGGGCAATTTTTCTGAATCCAGGGGTACAAACATCATTTCGACACAACAATTAGATTTTTTAAAATTAACTAAAGTATAAAATTTAGGTGGCAACACTTAATTTCAATGTAGACTTAATCCTTGACATTTGTTGCAGATGCAAAAGGAAATGTTTTCAGATTGTTAAGATCTCACGTGTCTTCTTTGAAATAGGATTAAAAATTGCAATTTTCAAACTTTTTTAATTTTCAGTTACGAATGCAGAAATTAATATACAGGTGTAACATCATAAGACCAGCCTCCAGTTCAAATTTCATCAACTTAAGTTAATAAACAAAAAAGTTACATTTTTATTGGGAATTTAAAATTTATTGTAACACATGTGACCAAATAATAATGTAAGATAAATTTTTCTTTTTTCTTTTGCTGTATTTGAAATTGAGGTATGCCATTCAGATTTCGTACAGACACATTTTCACGTTTGGTGAATGGAATGAAAATATTTTCGCAAGTGTTAAATTAATAGGAGGGAAGGGGCGAAAGGGAAAAAATGAAGAGATAGAGCGTCAAAAATTGGTATTACAGTGCGAAGTTGAAAATCCAGACTCCAAAAATCTGGAATTGCCAAAAATCCAGACAATTCCGGCTGTGGTAATCATCATCATCATCAACAACAGCGATTTTTTATTTTTAAGTATAAATATATCTAAATAAAGAACTGAAAAAGTAATTTATTTCTTATTAATCTTCAAAACCGGCATTTACAAAGTCTGAAAGAGGAGGGGGAAGAAAATTATAACAATAGTAACAATTCTTAAACATTTATCTAATTGAGAGCTAAATTCTAAATTCTATTTCAATTATGTCCAAACTTTTAATTGAAAAATTTAAAGAACTAAAAAAAAAAAAAAAATAATAATAAAAAATCACGGGAATGTTCTAAAAATGGTTGGTCTTTCTTATTTATTTTCTTTTATTGTAATTTGTACTAATTTTTGTATGCAAATATATCAATAAATCTGTTTTGTTATTCAAGTTTAATTTTTAATTTATTTTTATTTATTTATTGTTAAAGTTGATAAAAAGAATATCACAGAATATGTTTAAAAATCGTAATATATTATTTTTTTACTTGAATTTGCATATTATCCAAGTACTTAAACCAAAACATTATACTTTTTGGCATGACCAAAAATAAAAAAAATCAGAAAATCCAGAATCGCTGCGGTTCCGACGATTCCGGATTTTCGGCTTTGTACTGTATTAGGTTTTAGGGGGGGGGGGGGGGAATTAGGGCATCTAGACTGCACAGAACCTAACGGTCACTATGAAATAAAAAATTTAGGGCCTCCAGACCCAATACAACCTAATAGTAGGGGTGTAATGAATATTACCAGACCCTCCATGACGATCCTTCTAACTTTTACACTTACAGTCGGATTACTATGAAATAAAAAATGTAGGGCCTCTAGACCCCATAGAGCCTATCTTAGGGGTGTAACAGGTATTTTCAGGCTGCCCATGGCAATCTGACTAACTTTTAAACTTATGGCCGGATTGCTATAAAATAAAATTTAGGGCTTCTAGACCCCATAGATACTAATGGTTCAAGATTCCCCCCCCCCCCATCCTCCACATGGCGATCTGGCTAACTTATAAACATATTGCCGGATAGCTATGAAATTGAAAATTTAGGAACTCTAAATCCCATAGAGCCTAATCGTGAGGTTCTTACGAATATATCCCCCCCCCCCCAGTGGCAATCCAGCTATCTTTTAAACTTATGATAGGATCACTATGAAATAAAAAATTTAGGGCCTCTAGACCCCATAAAACCTAATGGTATGTGTGAGTGTAGGGGGGGGGGGGGGGGGGGGGCTTACGAATATTGCCAAACCCCGCATAGCGATCCAGCTAACTTTTAAATTTACAGTTGGATCGCTATGAAATAAAAAATTTAGGGCTTCTAGATCCCATAGAACCTAATGGTGGGAGTGTACTGAATATTGCCGGACCCCCATGGCAATCCACCTAACTTTGAAACTTACAGACGAATCGCTATGAAATAAAAAATTTAGGTCTTGTAGACCCCATAGAACCTAATGGTGGGGATGTGACGAGTATTGCCGGACCACCCATGGTGATCCAGCTAACTTTTAAACTTATGTAAATAAAAATTGAATGTCGCTATGAAAATAAAAATTTAGGGCCTCAAGGTCCCATAGAACCTAATGATGTAGGTCTTATAAATATTGCCAGACCCCGGATAATCCGGTTAACTTCTAAACTTATGGTCGGATTGCTGTGAAATTAAAAGTTTAGGGCCTCTATGTCCCATAGAATACCTGCTGATGCCAGTCTTATGAATATTGCCGGACGGATTTTTTTTTCTTTTTTCGGCATATGCTGATGAATTATTTTTTTTTTTAGCATGATTTACATATACAGCAAAACTCTGATCTATATTTCCCACATCCATCGTTTTCCCGCACTGATCATTTTATTTCTACGGTCCCTGCACAAATTGTATTCAAATAATGTTAACGAAACCCGCATGTATCGTGCTTCAAAAAGTTGTTTTCCCGCATTCATCGTTTTAAAATTTTTCTCCTCATCTTGTAAAAATTTTCTCCTGAAGGACAAGCAGTTCTATATGGCATGCAAACTGGAATTACTTCTTTCATCCTAAAATGACTCTTTTCCCTATTTATATGGAGGATCAAAATTGTGATGCAATGTCTATGGACCATCTATACATTTTGTAATTTCAACATGGCAAGAAGTAACCTCTTCAGTAATGCAGAAAATTGTTTTGTGAAATGTGGTTGCGTGCGAAAAAAATGAATACCAAACAGAAGAGATATCTGCAAGAAAATGATGATGATAATGCAGATGAAGAGTGGTTGCATGTAGCAGAGGGTGCCTCAGGTACAGAATTTAGTGATAATATTTGCATTGATCAAGACATTGCGACATGCGGTATCCTAAAGCATAGAAGAAATGTGTGATTTCAAAAAATGAAAATAATGGCAAAGAAAAAGGGGATAATTTTCCCACCGATTACGTAATTATAGCGTTTGAAAATACACAAACTTTTATATAAGCACACGAAATTACAGAAAAGGACTAGAAAAACGTAAATCTGGAAAAATTCCTGTATAATTTATAAAATGAATGCAAAACCCAATACAAATTACAGATTTTTAAAAATAAATTTTACTTAATGTTCTACAACATTGATTTATTTCTTTGACAGTTTAGAAAGTAACAAATTCGTTTTTATTAGTAGTGTACTGTGTGCATTGTGTGCCCTAATTTATAAACATTGTTTTCTTCCTGTTTTCACTTTAACTCACATTCGTCATTTTCCCGTTTTCATCCTTTTTTTTTTAGGCACCCCGTGAAAAATGATGGATCGAGGTTCTACTGTATAACAAAAAGTCTTTCATTCAATATACATACAAATTGAAAAGAAGTGAAGCTATGCACATTCGGTTTTAAAATGCAGCTTAAATGATGCAGTTGTGTACATTAGATTTTGAGATATAGCTTTTTCAAAAACAAGGGAAATTATAACATAGCAGCGCCACCTTTCGGCCACTATACACACAAATTTATACCTGAGTAAGGAAAATATGGTGTAGCTGTGCAGATTGGATTCTGAGATATAGTTTTTACAGAAACAAGGAAGATTAGAGCATAGCAGGGAAAAACACAGAAAACCCAGAATGTTTTCACAATATGTACTAAGAATTTTTAATGGTATTCAGACTGGAATTACGCAAGTTTCCGAGAAAACCATGGAAAAGTCAGACACAAATCTTTTCATAACAGTGTTTATATTACTTTTGTATCTCAGCTTCTAATTAATGTAATTTTATAAGTAATATATCATTTTAAAACTTATTTGAATTGGAATTGAAGAGTTGATGTCGCAAATTTCTGTTGCCAGATGGCACTTTAATATTTTTAAATTTCAATATCTTCAATTCTAATTATACAGGATAGATTAGATTTAGCCTTCAACGGGTTGGGGTTTTGCTATGATCATAGTTTTCAAGTATCGTTTTCACAGTGAACAAACAGATTGTTTCATATCATAAAACGTAAAGATTCAGCATAGTCACACCACAGAGCAAAAATTTTCAACCGTTAGAATTTTCAAAGATATTTGCACTATGAGCAAGCAAGGTACTGTAGGTTCTCACTGAGTGGGAATTTACTACGGTGAGATTTTTCAAGGATTGCAAACCAGCTGGTCACCGAAGGAGGCTAGTTTCTAATATAAAGAACAATAATAACCAAAGTTGATGCAATTCATTATTAATGTGAATAAGAAAACTTTAATTGCTGTCTAAGATAGTGTGACCAAATGTTGTTCAGCATGGAAACTGAGCACCAGATCTCACTTATGTACAGCAAATAGGGGAATTAGCATTGTCATGACATATAGAGATTTAAAACAATGTTTATTTTATCAAAGTATAATGAAACACAATTTTAAAACAACAAAGTATAAAACTTCCTAGATGACATCTCCAATAATTACTTTAAATTGATTTTTCTTTTTTTTAATAAATAAAAAAAAAAAAAAAAAGATTTTGCATTTTTAATCTTTCAAAAATCAAATAGATGCTAACTATTTTATTTATTGTTAAAGCGGAACATTTTAATGAATTTTAAACAATCATTTCAGTATAGAGATTTTCCCACTTCTTTTTTTAAGTAAAGATTTTTACAATAAACATTCACAAAATCCCATTCTATATTAGACTTGAGTTTTTATATTTCTTCTTTCATATTAGTAAATTTGTTTTTATTAAATCTTAAAATGCCATAGCTTTTAAAGACTTTTTTGATATCTAAATATCCATAATTTGTTAATATATAAATATATAGTTTTCTACACATTGCTCACTCAAAAGGGTGTGTGTTATTCATGTTGGAGTTAAGGTCAATGTCTATTCAAGGGATCTAAACATGGGGAGATGCCCCTCCCCCTCTCCCATAGGATGATCTCTTAAGATATCTCAACCCATACCCACGAGAGTTTCAGAGAAAACTTTAGAAAACCTTATTCAAATGGGAAAATAACAAAGTAGACAAAGCTAGCAACAAACAAATAACTCATTTTCATAATTTTGTTATTGTGAAAACAAAATTTTGTAACAGCATACATTCATTTTTACAGTTCACCAAAAATGCCTAAAAAGTAAGCAAGCAAGCTAACAGATTTTGTATTTCTTGTAAGTGTATTAAATATGAGCAATACTGACCTTCTGGTGACTCATCTTGCATATAAGAGCCAGTCAGATACCTATGTACCAATGCAGATTTTCCACTCGACAAGCTTCCGACAATACCCTACAAATAAATAAAATTTATGCTGAGGGCAGTTATAAATTTACAATATACAATGAATATCAACTATTTTACATAATAAGTTAACCTGAAATTTCATTTTTATATTTTATTTTGTAAATAATGATTTAATGAAAATAATGATTTTCGATACTACATCGGCATGACAAAAAGTAAAATCAATAATAGAATTAATGAACATAAAAACGATATTAAATACGACAAAATAACAACAGCCTTAAGAAAAGCTAATCAAGATCAAAATATAAATATTGATTTTCAAAATATTAAGAAACTGGCTAATTATAATAACTACAGATATGCTACCATGTGCAAAAGTATTGAAATCATGGCCAACGAGTTTACTTATAACGACCGACAAGCCAATGATCAATTAGATAATAGATGGCGTTCCATGCTGGAAGAAAAGAAGAAGAGGCAGAAACAAAACATGACAAGTGTTCCTTGTTGATGACCGGGCGCTTGGTCGAATGGACCCAAGGAGTGAAAAAGTAGGCATTTTAAAATTTAACTCTAATTACACTGCTGTTTGTAAAATATGCAACACCAAGAAGGAATGAGAATATCATAATGATACTTATTGGGCATATTCATTATAGTAAGAAGAATAATTGATTAAAATTTCAGAAAATTTGGAGTAACATGTACTGAGAAAACAGTACATAAAGCAGCAACCTCTGTGAGCAATAACAGCACTTATCTGTCTAAGCATTGAATCAAACTGCGATTGGATGACATGTATGGGTAAAGCACTTCATGAAGCTTCAACACGATGCCACAATTCATCGATCGTAGTTACTGGTGAGTGGTGGGGGGCCAGTTGCTTTTCAACGATTAAACAGTCATTTTCATTGGTGCGAGATCAAGAGAATGTGCTGACCAGAGCAACGGTTGAACACATTATGTATTAAGGAAGGTCCAGGCTATACTGACAATTTGCGGTCGTGCATTATCCTGTTTAAATGTGGCACTGCGGAGGCCTTGAATATAGAGAGGAGGTGCGGGCGTTAACTCACCAGAAATTTAATGACCGCATTTCAGAGTGCCGGGAATGCGAACAAGAAGTAATCGAGACGTGTATCCAATGGGACCCTATACCATCAATGCATGTGGTGGACAGTGTGACGATGTTGAATCCCAGCTGGCATTGTGCATTATTGACAATGCCGTTAAATACGGATAAGGCAATCTTGATGCTGTAAACAGGATTGTGATTGGTCTGAAAGCCCTCCCTGCGTCCAGGTTCATCATTAATCACACATTAAAGGCATCCATATCAGTGATGCAGTTTTGAGGGTAATCAAAATTTTGGTAGCTGCATACTGGATCACCACCTGGAGTGATGGTATGTGGTACCATTGGATATCAGGGTTCGCAAACTGGGCCCACCAACAAAACCCCACTGGGTTTTTGCAAATAAGTGGGTTTTTGTTAAAAATTATGTATAATTTACAAATCCCATCTATAAAGTATAGAAAACAACTTATTTTTATAATTAAAACTAGTTGGCATAAGTGGACTCTGCTCAGTTCCCCATCATATATATGTTCTCATAAATTTATAGTACAGGACATTCTCTTAACATGATTATCATGTAAAGAGAAATGAATCGGACCAAACACTTGATACAGTGACAGAATGAAATCCCCATCTAATAGGCTATCTGTTATAATGTTTTCTCGTTATTATAGAAGATGGCCATGAAAGTACAATCCCAGATTCGAATTATGACAACTTTTAGACAGAATTGAAAACACATTGAAGAAGTGACATCGAAATTTATTAAATTTTTCAAGTTATAGTCAATTATATCAGGATACAAGTTTATATCACAATTATCCAAAAACTATGGAAAGACTTTCAGGCATATGCTCTAATTAAAATACTGTGAGAGAGAGGTACTTTTTACGTCTTATCAAGTCAAGATATTATCGTAAAGTGTGTGGGGAGAGCAAACCGAACACACGACTTACCAAGCCAAATCAGGCAAGCTTGCAAATCACATGACTAAGCTGTCGCCAAAGAACCGCCAAGTGTGATTCTTTGTTCGTGAATTGAAATGCATGTAAACTTTTTAATTTTGAGACGCGGTTAGATACTATTAACCCTATCGTTGGCGCCCTTGTGTAGAGCCAAGAGGATGAGGTGATTTATGAATATTGTGAAACAGGAAATTGCTAATTACATCTATATGAGTCATTTAAAATCTATTGCGTCAGCTACTTTAGGAATAAATCTATTAGTGAATCTGAAACGAATTCTTTTTTTTTTTAAACATTGAGAACACATTTTTTATAAGAATATTAAGCTAATTTATATCTCAAAGGATAAGTTATTAATAAAGTATTACCCTTCCAATATAAATAAACACGAAATCTTTAATTTATGGGTTCTATTAATAATTCCAAAATGAATGAAGTTTTGATTTAAGAAAGTTTTATTTTAAAATGGTTTACGTAATTTAATCTGTATTACAATTAATTTTTTTTACGAATCAAAAAGTAAAATAGATTAGGATTCGCAAAACTAAGATGAAATAAAATTAATTTTGAAATGAAATTTACTCATGAAAAAGAAATAATTAAATTATTCAGATTTTAAAAGAAATAGATTAAAAAGTGAATGTATGTGTGGAAACCTCTCCACACTATCTACTGTTCACTTTGATATATTTATCTTATTCCAATCTATTAATGTATTTTATTAGGATCAATTTTGTTGTTTCGTTTTCATGCTACCATTCCCAATGCAACAACCTCAAAATGCATATTTATATGGGGTATTGTTCCATTTTGCTATGTTGATAAAATCTTAAATTACGAGTAACTTGTGAAATTTTCCTATTAGAATAATTGTTGTCAATTATGTTCAAACAAGTATCATAAATGTTATTTTGAAGTTGTCTGATATATTTATGATCCTCAAAATGGACATTTATGCTCAATTTTGCCCTATGCTGCCATTTTACGTAAATCGTAAATTCCAAATAATTTACGAATTTTTTAAATTGGAAAATTTATACTCTATGATATTCCTGCCAGTACCCTAAAAATAATATTTCAAAAGTGGCATGACATCTTTACGATGAAAATATCCCTCAAAATTGACATTTATGTGAAATTTTGCCCTATACTGCCATGCTAAGAAATTTGTAAATTTCCAATAACTTGTGAAAATTTCAAACTAGCATGTTTCTAGTTACTGATGTTCATTCTGACATCAAAACTCATATTTTAAAACTGGTCTCACATTTTTTCAGTAAAAATTTGTCCTATTCATCCATGTTAAGAAAAGCATAAATTTTTAATAACTTATGGAGTTTTTTAATTCGAATGTTGCAAATGAATAGGGTTGTTTTGCCAGTGTCGAAAGTAATATTTTAAAACTGATCTGACTTCTCTATGACAATTTGTTCTTGAGATATCGTGTACACAGACTAACAAGCTAACAACACACCATACAAATTTTGTCATTTTTCGGATCCCTCACATGTGAAAACATGTAAAAAAGTAAAAAAAACGAGGCAAAAAATTTTCACGATTACTTAAGTTCTCCATCTATAGCACAATGGGGAGCTAAAAAATTTAAATTATATGTATTGTACTTAAGAATTTAAATTCTTTTATTTTATCAGTATTGTCATTAAGATTATTTATTTTGAATAAACATACATTAAAATAAAATATAGCTTAATCTTACTAATTAACACTATTTTAATATTAGAATCAAACCAATTTCTATTTCTAAGATAAATATTAGATTAATTATTAATTAGTAGTTTAATATAATTATTAGGTGTATTACAACTAATATGCTAAATAACATATATCTAACATTGCAATGCAAATGTATTTAAACAAAAACCCACAAAAGCCCAGAAAAACCCACAAATGCCCAGAAACCCCCGCAAAAACCCAAGTGGGTTGGGTTTTTCTAGAAAAACCTGGGTTTTTGCCAACCCTGTTGGATACACGTCTCGATCACCTCTTGTTTTGATTCCCACCACTCTGAACACCAACCATTATATTTCTGACAAGTTAAGGCCCTTCGCTGTGCCCTAAATTCAAGGCCTACGAAACACAATACTTAAGCAGGACAATGCATGACAACAAGTTGTAAATATTGTCTGGATCATCCTTGATGCAGGATATGTTTGACTGTTGCTCTGGCCAGTGCGTTCTCCTGATTTTGCACCAATGAAAATGACTGTTTAATCGCTGAAAAGCGACTGGCCCCCACCATTCACCAGTAACTACGATCGATGAATTATGGCATCGTATGGAAACTTCATGAAGTGCTTTACCTGTACATCTCATCCAATCGCTGTTTGATTCAATGCCTAGGCAGATAAGTGGAGTTATCACTCACAGAGGTCACTGCTTTACGTACTGTTTTCTCAGTACATATTACTCCAAATTTCCTGAAATTTTAATCAATTGTTCTTCTTACTATAATATATGAGCCCAATAAATATCATTATGATATTCGCATTCCTTCATGGTGTTGCATTTTTTACAAACAGCAGTTTATTATATATTGAAGATAAAATAAAATTTAATTAATTTTAAAAATAAGGCTTTAGCATTTTGTATATAGTTTATTTGATAGAAAGTAGCACTTAATATATTTTATAATGATTAATAATGCGGCAAGTTTCTTTATGGGTTAATGATCTGTTAACCCCTTCCACTCCAGGGACGTACATGCATACGTCCTAGTGTTAATGGCCAATACCACGGATGTACGTGCATACGTCCAAAGAAAGTATACGATACAATAAGCCCAATGTTGTAGTGGTATCAGACAGAGTTATTTTATTTGTCATATGGTATTTTGAAATTGTATTTTCATTACTGACAACTCGATGGCGTTAGTAGTCTTGGTGACCTATTAGTTATGGCTACGCCAGTTGTTTCGTGATTTCTTGCGGCATCGGTTGTGTGTAATTTCGCTCCTCAATTTTGTGTGTTTTGCCAGTGATTGAAACTGTGAATAATGTCTGATTCTAGTGATTCGGATAGTGAATATATCCCCGATTATGACGAACTTGAAGATTCCAATGATGACTTTACAACAAGTGAAGACGGCAAAAGCGATGACAGTGATGATGAACCACTTACAGCAGTCATTGCTATTTATAATTAAAATACTTTGATATGTATTCATATTTACTACCTTCATTAATTAAATATATTTACTTCACAACAAAATGCACATTGTTACTTTGTTATGTATTGCATTATTTCAAAATTATAATCTGGTATTTCACATATTTACACTACAGCTAGCCTGGAGCGGAAGGGGTTAATGGGGCTTAAATAACCTTCATGCTTACTGATGGAAAGCTTTACAGAATGCAATTCAGAAAAATATACATACTATAAAACAAAGCGATTTTTGAAAAAAATTATTTATCTTTATTTACTCATTTATTTTAATATCTAAGCATAAATTAAAAAGAATTTTTATAGAATCTTAAGTGCAGCACTGTCTTTGAAATTTAAAAGTTAATTCAAATTTTAAAATGCAGATGGCTAAATTTTAATTTATTATTAAATAATATAAGTTATATCTTGTGGTACTCATATCATTTTAACATGATGTTCTAAAGCAGAACAGATTTAACCTTCCTCCTTGACTATACCTATAAATTTTCATATGGCATAAAATAAATTACATGTCTCTCTGCCATTTTTTACTTTTATGAGTGGGTCATTCAATGCCAAATCAACCAGTCACTAGGACTGGGCAATGTTGAAAGTTCTACATTCTGATATATAACCAGCTTTATATCACAGTTTAACAATATAGCAATATCAGAAAATTTACTAACATTTTAAGAATGTCTTTACTTTAATGCATATAACATTATATAGTATGTTTAAATTAAAAAAATAATAAGTAAATACTTTTACAAAAATGTTTTACTTTGATTTTAAAATATATATATATTCTATAAAATTTTTAAGTACACTTAAATAAATCTTTCTAGTAAAACTCAAAAATCAAAATAAGTCGTCACTTGACAGATTCACTTCCTACTTTAAATATCAATAACTATTTAAATGAAAAAATAAAATATTAATACATCATGTTTCTAAAACAGCGTAAAAAGTGTAAAATAATTTCTCTTAGCCCTATACAGATTTTCCTCAAAATTCGTGATAGTGAATTTTTATTACCTTACTACAAAAATACTATAAATATTTGAAACAAAAAACATGGGGTGATGAAATAGATAATAATAAGGAGTTTTGGGAGTATCTGTCATTGAAAACACTCACACAGCAGTTTATATTATTTGTAGAGCAAGAAAACTGTTAGCTATGAATGTAAACTATTCATGCATCAATCATCTGTAATGTATCACACATTTTTCATTTTAATCCTTTACATCTTAGTTTAAATAATATATTTCCCTCCCATTCAAACAATGAAGTCTTCATTATGCAATATCCAACTGAGTTCAAATTTAAAATTTCGTGTAGATCTGACTATAAGTTTCTAAAATACCTAGCACTGTTGATTAGAGGAAGGGTGGGGTGAGGGAAATGGTCAGATGCTTTCTATTAAATAATGTAGCTTCCATCATGCCAACACCCAATAAAGTCCAAATTTAAAATTTTGTAAAGTTTGGACAGTAACTTCCTATGAGAAGTCATCGAGGGGATTCAGACCCTCCGCTCTTCCAACAGTGCAGTCTTTGTCATACTAACGCAAACTAACCCCAAATTTAAAATTTCGTAAAGTTAGGACCATAACTTTCCGAGATAGAGCATTGTGGCGGGAAGGGGGGTCAGACATAGGGTCTCCCAACAATGCAGTCTTTGTTATACTGACATCCAACCAATTTCAAATTTCATAAAGTTCGGACCATAATTTTTTTAGATAAGGTAACGTAGACAGGTAAGACCCTCCCCCTTGCAATAATCGAGTCTTTGTCATACTAACACCCAATCAACTCCAAATTTAAAATTTCATAAAATCCAGAATAATTTTTCAATTCAAGATATGTCACCGTGGAGGGGTGGGGAGGGGGAGGTAGGCCCTCCCTCTTTTGACGATGCAGTCATTGTCATGCCAATACCCAACTAAGTCTAAATTCATAATTTCGTAAGGATCAGATCATAACCTTCAGTCAGAACATCAGCAATCACGATAAATTGATATCAATGCCTATATAAGTCACAGTTGGTTTCGATATGATAAATGGCATTAATGTTACCTCCATAACTAATGATATATGCATCAAAAACTGGCTAAACATAAATCGATTTAGCATTATAGATGTAAATTGATATAGGCAAGAATCAGTGTAAGCTTAAATCGATTTAGCGATATAGATGTAAAATCAATGCTAGCAACAATCGTCATAAGCTTAAATCAATTTAGAGAAATAGGTATTAAATCGATATTTCTTGATGAATTGATACATCGACCAGCCCTACCAGTCACCCAACCCGAACATTTCAGATTTCAATGAAATTTTCAGGAATCATCATTCTTCTTGATGATATAAATAAGAATATTTGTACTTTTGGAAATTTTTTATTTCACTGAATTTTAATTTTATTTTGAAAAATTAACATTTTTTAGCTTGCATGAACATTTTCAATTTCAAATTTTTCAACTTCTATAAAGGATAATAAAGTTTCTGACCCTTCATTTTAAAGCACGGTTGGCTGGGTTAGACCCAATGTGCTTAAAAAAAGAAAACATTTGAAAAAAAAAAAAAAAAAACCCACAATTTTGCCTACTTTTAAATATTTTCAACTTTATAAGACATTCTTCAATAAAATAAATTAAACAAAATATACTAAGCAACTGAAACTTTTAATTATTTAGTTACAAATCTGTCAATTTACATAAAGAATGGGTTCTATTTTGAGCAGGGTTGGGTTTTTGACATGACAAGGGTTTAAACCGTCAAAAACCTGTATTGTCAAAATTCAAAATCTATAAATGAGCTAGAATTTGGTTAGAAATAGCATTTAGTAAAATCTGCCATTTACAAATGAATATCTAAATATTATGTATTTATAAATTAACAAATCTTAAAACAATTGTAGATAATTTATAAAAATTTAGGTAAATTAACTGGTTTATAACCACAGAAATATATACAAAGTATGCATATAAATTTTCCAATCATGAATATATAAATTGCTTATTATTAAGAATTGGTCAAGAAATAACTCAAAATCTTTATATCAAGAATTGCTTTACTTTTAACATAAGTTATACTGCATAATTTATTTGAAGATCTGTAAATAGGAAGGTTAGGTTAGGTACATATTAATAAATCATCATATGTAAAAAATGACCAACCTTTTCTTGAAAAAAAAAAAAAAAAAAAAAAAAAAAAAATAGAACTGTTTCTATTCATGTTTTATTAAAAAAAAAAAAAAAAAAAAAAAAAAACCCAATTGAGATTTTTCTTAAAAAAACTCAGGTTTTTGCCAACTATATTTTAAAGTGAATTTTATATAAGTTTTAATTTGATTTACTATTTGATTATGTTGGGTAAATTCAAATTATTTTTAAAAATTTTTAAATTTAAAAAAATTGAAAGATAGTGTTTTTTTTTTTTTAATATATATACATGTGTGTGTGTGTTTTAGTGATACTAAAAGCTATATAACCTGAACTTTTTAGAGTCGGATCTCAATGGGATCAGGAGTAATAACAAAAAATTAAAGTTACTATACACTTTAAAATGTATAATAATTATCACAGATTGTGCTTATATAGTAAACCCCAGTGGCAGAAAGTTTTGTAGCTGTCTGCGACAGGCTTTTAAAATTTCATAATTTGTCTGCGAAAGTTGTGTGTAATCAGGGGTGAAAATGGCTTACACTAAAAAAGCCTGAAAGCTGATAGCGGCAATCTTGATTGGAGGGGGGGGGGGGGGGGGAGCTTAACAACAGTGTGATCTTGTGCAACAATACACGAATACAATTTTACTATAGAACAATATAGTATAAACAATTATAAAATAATAAGTTGAACTCAATCAATTAAATATTTTATAGCAATGTTTGACACAACACAATATAAATAATTATAAATAATAAAAGTATTGGTTTTAGTTTTGATACAGAAATTTTTTATAAGTGAATTTTGAAGTAGAGGAGAAGTTTTGGAGCAGCTTTAAATGAAATTAGCACTTTTCTATGTTTCCGTAGAATCTCGGTAACAGATGAAAAGAATGCATGCATAACGCTGTCTATCAAGGGAGATCTAAGCTCCCTAGGTCGCCGTTGTTAAGCACTGCTTTGTGTTTTCCTACCAAGGCACCTATAGGCAGGGCCCGCTTTACCATTAGGCGAACCTAAGCGGTTGCTTAGAGCTGCCGAAAAAGTAGGGCCGCCAAAAAATTTAAAACACTGCACAAAAACATTTAAAAAAAAAGAAGCGTAAATCATAAACTGATTTTTATCTTTCTCTTTTTTAAGGCATATATACATATTAAATTGTAAATTAAAAGTAGCACTCTTTGATGGTTTTAACATAGCATAAAAACACCATAAAGTGCTAAAATATTGACTTTTAATATACGCTTTGAATTGTATTGGGACAATGAATAAAGACCAGATCTTTTTACTTTCCGAACACTATAGTGAGGAAAGTATTGTAATCATGTCAAAAATCCGAATTCGAGATTTTGATGTTTCTATACGTTTTGAGGTCCCCTGAGTCCGTTTACACTATTTTTACGATGATGTATGTATGTGTGTGTGTATGTGTGTATGTATGTGTGTATGTCTGTGAGTGAACACGCTAGCGTCTAAACGCTTCGTTCGATTAACCTGAAAGTTGGTACGCATATTGTAAGTCACCATAGTACGAACCCTATAGATTTTGGTGAATCTAGCACTTATAGTTTTTTTACAGGGACACAAAGAAAAATTCTTTATCATTATGGCCTATGGGAGCAAAATCTTAAAAGTGCGATAGCATCTAAACGCCTTATTCAATTGAGCAAAAAATTTATACACATATTATAGGTCACAAATACTCAATCTGTATAGATTTTGGAGAATCTAGCACTTATAGTTTTTTTACAGGGACACAAAGAAAAATTCTTTATCATTATGCCTATGGGGCCAAATTTTTAAAAGTGTGATAGCGTCTAAACGCCTTATTAATCTGAGCAAAAAATTTGTACACATGTTATAGATCATAGTTGAACTAACTGTACAGATTTTGGTGAATCTAGCACTTACAGTTTTTTTACAGGGACACAAAGAAAAATTCTTTATCATTATGGCCTATGGGACTAAATTTTTAAAAGTACGATAGCATCTAAACGCCTTATTGAATTGAGCTGAAAATTTATATGAGTATTATAAATCACTGTTGCACTAACTATAAGCATTTTGGTGAATCTAGCATTTATAGGTTTTTACAGGGACACAACGAAAAATTCTTTATCATTATGATCTATGGGCTCAAAGTTCAGTAGCGTTAAATAAAACATCGTGTAATAGATGGAGAAAAATACTCAAACACTCTATTATGGTTTTCTCTCTTTTGTTTGTTTAATAACTCCTCTTTCTTTATTTTATCTACAAAACTGTTAATTACTCAATGTTCGGAAAGTCGAGTGGAGTCACTCCAGATTTTTTTAATTATGTGGAAAAGAGGAGGAGGGGGGGGGGGGAGTAATTTGAAATTGCAACATCATAATAAAATGGCGCCCTTCGATTACGATTTAATGATGATGATAATAAACACAGACAGATACATTTAAAAATCTTTCAGTGCTAAGGCAATCCTTTATTGGCGCCAGACGTAAAAAAGTGAAAAATAAATTATTATTATAAATGTTATTTTGAAATTGTCTGATATATTTATGATCCTCAAAATAGACGTTTATGCTCAATTTTGTCCTATTCTACCAAGTTAAGTAAATCGTAAATTACTAATAACTTACGATTTTTTTAAATTAGAAAATTCATAGTCTATGTTATTCATGCCAGTATTCTAAATAATATTTCAAATGTAGTCTGACATCTTTACGTTGAAAATACCCCTCGAGATGAAAGTTTATGCAAAATTTTGCCTTATTTTGCCATGTTAAGAAATTCGTGAATTTCCAACTAGCGAAATTTTCAAAGTAGCATGTTTATAGTTGATGATGTCCATTCCGGCATCAAAACTGATATTTTAAAACTGGTCGTATAATTTTACAGTAAAAATTTTCCATTTAATGCACGTTCAAGTGAAATTTTGACCTGTTCTCCCATGTTAAGAAAATCGTAAATTTCTAATAACTTACGAAGTTTTTCCATTCGAATGTTGCAAATGAATAGGGTTCTTGCCAGTGTCATAAATAATATTTCAAAACTTGTTTGACTTCTCTGCGATCATTTGTTCGTGAGATATCGTGTATACAGACAAACATACTAACACACTAACGTACTAATAAATTAACAGACACCATGCAAATTTTGTCATTTTCGTGTTCCTCACACCAGAAAACGTGTAAAAATTAAAAAAACCGAGGTCCAAAATTTTAACGGTTACCTAAGTTCACCATACCTATAGTATGATGGGGAAATAACAATATAAAACGCAAGAACTCGCAACAATTGTTTCAGGTCGAAAGAAGACCGACCCTTCGTCAGGCGAACAAATATGCACAAGTAATAATTACAAAACTTTGAATAAACACCATAAAATACAATAAACTCTGAACAATTGTTTCGGTTAGAAAGAACACATGACCCTTCGGCAGGTGAACAAAGTAGGCACGAGTGCTGCAAACAAAGCATGAGTGATGCGAGTTCTTCCACATAATGATGTTTATTAAAAGTTTTGTGCTTATTTCTTTTAAACGCCAGTTCTATGGTGCTTTTTATATAATACAGCTCTTATAAAACGGAAAAAACAAATCTATAGAAACAGCTCTTAGTTTGTTTCAGTAGGTTTGTTATTTCCATTTTCATATTATTTTCTCCTCAGAAAATATACACTAAGCGACAAGCTCTGCAGAAAAAATGACGGTTGATTCCTAGATTAGAGGGGCACTTTCTGCTTGGCGAACTTTCGTAGCGATAAACTGCGCTTCCTTGTACACATAACTTAAGAATTCTATTATGACGCAGTATGGAGAGATTTGATTGGTTCATTTGTTTTTTATTGATTTGAGTATATTTTACATTGCAGTAGAGCTACATTACGGGAAATTACGCGATATTTGATTGGTTCACTTGTTTTGAGCGTATTTTACGTTGCACTAGAGCTACATTACGGGAAATTAGGCGATATTTGATTGGATCACTTGTTTTGAGCGTATTTTACGTTGCACTAGAGCTACATTACGGGAAATTAGGCGATATTTGATTGGATCACTTGTTTTGAGCGTATTTTACGTTGCACTAGAGCTACATTACGGGAAATTAGGCGATATTTGATTGGATCACTTGTTTTGAGCGTATTTTACGTTGCACTAGAGCTACATTAACAGAAATTAGGCAATATTTGACTGGATCACTTGTTTGAGCGTATTTTACGTTGCACTAGAGCTACATTACAGGAAATTAGGCGATATTTGATTGGATCACTTGTTTTGAGCGTATTTTACGTTGCACTAGAGCTACATTACGGAAAATTAGGCGACATTTGATTGGTTCATTTGTTTTGAACATATTTTACATTGCACTAGAGCTACATTGCGGGAAATTAGTCGATATTTGATTGAATCATTTGTTTTGAACGTATTTTACGTTGCACTAGAGCTACATTACGGAAAATTAGGCGATATTTGATTGGATCATTTGTTTTGAACGTATTTTACATTGCACTAGAGCTACATTGCGGGAAATTAGGCGATATTTGATAGGATCATTTGTTTTGAACGTATTTTACGTTGCACTAGAGCTACATTGCGGGAAATTAGGCGATATTTGATAGGATCATTTGTTTTGAGCGTATTTCACGTTGCACTAGAGCTACATTATGGGAAATTTTGGTCTTAACATGCGTGATAGTGAATGCCGCGGAGCCGAGTTACGTGCGTTTTCAGGTTCATGCACAGCGAGGTAGGGGTGTCCAGTGATGTTTTTTTGGTTTTAACATGCGCGACAGTGACTGCCGCGGAGCCGAGTTACGTGCGTTTTCAGATTCATAGTTTTATACAGCCATGTTTCTTTGTTGGTTCATATATCTTAGGGGTATGTCCCAATTCATCCTCCGTCGTTACAGTGGCCGGATCCGTGAACTTTTAAAACAGAGATGCTTTAAATTGCTACAATTAACTATTATGCATGTATTTTTTTTTTTTTTCAAATTTAATTAATAAGCACTAAAAATAAAATTTAAATATAAAATAGTTAATTTCTATAATTTAAAAAAAAAATTATAATATTGCGAATAAAGTAAACGTTGTCTGTAGAAAATGGGGATATTTGGTTGCCGTAGTCATTGCCCACAACGTAGCACTAGTTCGACGTAAAACTCACTCACAGAATCACTTGTTGGTCAAGTTTATGAAAACTAGCTAATTTTCCCCTCCGCTGAAATGTAAGTGTTACTGAAAAATTCGAAACGATATGTGTCTGGAGAAATGAAAGCGTATCATTTGATAACTTGAAAATATGTTTTTTATTTTATTTGTATATTCTCATACTTTTTATACCGATGTGTTTCGATTCATTTGAATGCGGTTTTAGAATCCTCGAATGTTACGAATTAACTGAGCGCGAAGTGAAATATTTGATATGTGATTTACGTATTATGGAGTCAACAGAAATTTCAAAATGGAAATAAATAAATAAATTAATAAATAAATAAATAAAATTCATGTTGCATTTATTGTAAGTTTTCATGCTTTTTTAATTACTTTTAAAGTTATATTTTTATTCTGAATTTTCATTTATTTAATTACATTTATTGTGTTGTTGAAATCAATTTGCTCTTAAAACTTCGATGAGAAAACGTGTATTTTGTTAGGTATTTGCTTATTTATTAAAATATTGTATTTAAAAATTTAATTATTTATTTCATTTCGAACGTAAACAAATGTTTTGTAAGTTAAAAAGTTAATTAACCATCGCCATTTTATTAAAATTCTTCGATAATTTCATTTATTTTCGTTAAATAGTCGTCTGCATTAGTATTTATTTCATTTCGAACGTAAACAAACGTTTTTTCAGGTTGCCATTAGATAAATTCATTACCTTGGTTCGTTGGCGCACGGATAATATCGCCAAAATGTAAACAAACGCCAATGCCCCTCTATTCTCATAATCTGCCAAAATGACACATACCTTTTTTATTTGTAATAACATTAAAATTAATGTTTGAAACAAATAAAACTGTCTTGTTTGCATAATACCAAAGGTATAAGATGATACCTATGTAGTTTTTCGATTTAATAGTTTGCTTTATTGCACTCTACGAAGTAATTTTTAAAAATCTGCATAAAATTTTCTTTTTGAACATAATGTAATAACCACTTTGTATTCTATTATAATTTATTATATGAAATAAACAAGTTATATTTTAATATATGAAATAAAACTATTTATTTGTTAGATCTAAGCAATTTTTTATTAAAAATATGTATTCTGCATTGGGTTAATTCCGCTTTTATATGGAAATACTGCTTTAATGCACAATGGCATAGTTTTATACAGTGTTTTAATATAAATCTTAGAAATTTCAGTGTGCCAAATGTCGCAAATAATTTTTTCTAGTTCTGGCAGAGTTATAGGCTGCAAATTTCTAATCCTCTCCCCCGCCTTTTAATAGACGAAACATTTTCGAGCGGATCCCGATTAGGACTATTTCCATGTCTGGTAAAGAAGAAATCTTTTTTCACTTTAAGTTAAATCCTTTGTGGGATTTAACTTAAAGTGAAAAAAGATATGATTACTTACAGAATTATAGGTTCTCACGGGAATGGGTAGGAAATTTTGACAATTTGAAGTGAATAAACTATTACCACAGACTCCATGTAGTAAGGTGCATTATCATCTTGAAATACTGTTTGCAGAAATGTCCAAGATACCTCCAAAATAGTCGGTCAGGCACCATTTTTAGGAAGATTGTGTTTTATTTCGAGTTAATTGATCCCTTGAGCATAAAAATTTGCCCGACTGTTTGAAAAGTTATGCACCTCCGTGCCATAATGTGCGGAGAACGTGTAACTGTTTTAAAAGTGCAATTTTCATTAAGTCAGTCATATTTTCGTTGTCAGATCTGCTTGTTTTCTTTAGTTCAAAAGAAGTTAAACTTGACTCATCAAAGAGAACCAGTCCATCCTAATAATTAACTAATCCTTTTTTAATTTTTTTTAGCCATCTGAGGTCTTGCTTTCCTAATTCTCTTTACTAAGAATGGAAGTTTTTCAAATTTTCTGCCATTTAAACCTGCTTCGTTTAATAGTTGCTGTGCTGTAGTTAAAGACATTATGCTACTAGGCACTTTTCTGAATCTCTTTTATGTTCTAAATGTAATACAAACGGATTTTATAAGCAATGTCTTTTTAACTTACCGTCATCTCGCTTGGATGAGCTATATGGTCGCTTAAAACCAAATTTCCAGTTTAAACGGCTAAAAAAATTTATATCTTGCTAAAAATCCTTTTACCAATATTCCGTTAACATTTAATTATTTTGCCATCTCACGTATTAAAATATTTTTTGATTTTCCTTTAAAAATTAATACTTTTTGTGGCATCGTTAACTGCCATATTCTTACCATTTTTGAAATAATTTCTAAAATTACAATTTTCTTGGCAATTGCATTTTGTTTTTAACACTGGACTCAAAGTTAAAGTGTATGTGGAGGACAACATAATAAAATCTGTTCGAAAATTTGCTTTTTAAACGGTAAAATTGGCGGTTGTAGAAGGCAAAAAAGAAAATATCCAAGTGCGGCTTTTTTTTTTTTTTTTTTTTTTTTTTGTCGCTTCGTGTACATTCAAAAATTTCCCAATCGGACAAAATTTCACCCGAACTTCGTTTGTGCGTCCGAATATATACTGCACCTGCACCTCTGCGCTAAAACTTCTGCCAAACTGCCTGTGATGCAATGTCTTGTAGAGAATGTGGGTTTGTATATATGGAAATTTTCAGTCAATTTCCCTAACAGCACACTTATCCACAGTACATCTTCGGGATGTTTCTGGGATGTCTTTTCATCCTGAAGATATCACGAACAAATCCTGGGTAGAACATGTTCTGTTAGGGTTCCAAATCAATCGTTTAGCACTTACAGGTGGAAAATCTAAAGTTTGATTCAGTCTGTTTATTTTTTTTTTATTCATAAATACCAACCGAATTTTTACAAAAACTGTGAATGTTTTCTATTTATGTTCATTTTTATTTTTATTATAAGTTAAGTCTTCTTTATGTAATAACTCATAATTAAGACTTTTATCTAGTGTGATTTCTTTTTTATGGAGAGAGGGGGGGGGGATGAAGACTGAGGTCTCAGAAAATTTGCGTGTGGGTCACATGAAATATATAAGCTGCCCTCGCGTAGAGGGGGCCGCCAAATTTCTATTGCCTAGGGCCGCCAAAAGGGTAAAGCGGGCCCTGCCTATAGGAGGGCTCTAGAGTTCCTACCAGAGAGCGTCTAAGACGCCATACATCGGTAGTGCATTGTCGCGGGTGAAAAATGTCTGTAAATTGCGGACAATTTTTTTATGACTGCACACAAAGACTGTCCGAAAGTTGCAGGCAATTTTTTTTATTAGTGCAGACAAAGAGTGTCCAAAAGTTGCGGACTAATTTTTTTTTATTAGTGCAGTCAAAAACTGTCTCCAAGCCATTTTTCTGTGTCCGCGACTATGTCGCCGTGTTTCTGCCACTAGGTAGTAAAGAACCTAATTTTTCAAGTTTATACAGCATTGAATTCTAATCTTAGTCAAAAATAAAACAAATTTCATATGCAACATAATTGTGCTTGCTCATAAATAAATAATTTAAATAACTAAATATAAATTACAAATTTTAAATTATAAAACTTTCTGAGCAAAATCTGAAGTAGAGTGAGCATGAGTCACAGGCCTACAAGAACATTCAGACAAATTGAATAAATTATTATGTTGTGGCCCTTACAAAACTTTCTTCTATATTTTTCTACACAAATTCTCACAGTGATAATTATTTATTAAAATTATTTTTGATGATGAGTGCAGACAATTTTTATAACAGAAAAATATTATACTAGGGGGGGGGGGGGTGTAAAAAAACATTTTATACACTTACCAATCTCAAATCAGGAACAGATCGACTTAATGTCCATTCTTGACTATTTACAAAAGAATCTAAAAAAGAAAAAAAAACATATAAATGAACATATCTATTGTTTTATTAATCATTAAAAGACTATAACAGGGGTGTTTGCGTTCCGGATTTTTTATTTTGTTTCCCACCAGTAATTACAAATTGTATTTTTGGCTATATTTCATTGCTAAACATTACTAGAAAACAACTAATAATATCACTATTAAAAAATTAGCGGTGGGAAATAAAATAAAAAATTCGGAATGCAAACACCCCTGCTATAAATAACAAATTATACAGTTACACAGCATTAGAAATACATTAACTGACTACTTCAATCAACTGGATTTCATGTTAGGACGTAATGGCAAATAATATAAAATAACACTAACAGTTTGCAATATTATTATATACAGTATAGTTGTATGCAATGATAATAATAAAGTACATAAAGTATACAACAGTATCTGCTAACTCTAATTTTATCATATAATTTACCAAATAATTTATAATTACCTACATTTTTCACAGATCAGCAATAATTGAGTTTTTTTCGATATTGCGTTGTTAAAGATATTCAAAATTTATCACGAATTAGTAATTGTAGTTATTAGTAATTGTATTTATCAGATGTATTCCACATAGGATTATAAATATATATTATTGAAACAATTTAAAATCTGGCCATTTATAAATTATTCTTCACAGCTATGAAATAATTGGTTTAAAATAAAATTTATTGTTGTAAGTGGTGACTGAATAATAAAACAGATATCAGAGAAAACAAGTTTTAATTTCTTATCAGATGTAAAACAACTTTATTCAATTCAGACACTGGCAAAACTTTATATATATATACATAAAAAAAAACATAAATGCATATAATTATGTGCTGAAAAGTGAGATTATTTAATACACAAACCAAATCCTGTTACCAATTTAATTGCATTTACAAAAAATTACAATTAACTACCTTTAAAACATAATTAATTTATTCTGATTAAAAATAAATAAATAAATAAATAGTTTCCTATAATTTTACATTATTAGATACAGATAATTGTTTTTCCCTCATAAAGACATTAGCACAGGCTTTCATCTCAAATTAGAGTAAACTATAATCATTCTATACAATATGAAATTCTAATGGTTTATTACTATATCTTAGAAAGGCAAATGTCAAATAATAATATTGAAGGAAATATATTTTTTAATAATATATTAATTATTTAAATCAAAATTCATATACATGTATTGGGAAATATGCATTTCTTTGGAATAATGCATACATTTTGCCTATTTATCTGTTTGCAATAAACTATTGTAAAAATTTTTAATATTTAGAATGCATAATTAGCCAGGATTTTAACAGAAAATTACTGAATATATATGACTTATATTTTTTAAATAACAAATTAAAATTGTTTACAGCTAAATGTGAATTTAATGATGAACATAATTAAAGTTAATGACTGCATACTTAAGTTTACTTTCAATTATTATTTTATGATTAATATAATTAGCATTAGCAAATTAAAAAAAAAAAAAAAAAAAAAAAAGTGCAAAATGTGTGAAATTGTAAGAACAACATAAAAGAAAACTCATAAGTCCTTTTAGCACATTAACATTTCTATCTAAATTTTCATATCATGGTGTCAAACTTATTCAAATTATAATTCACTGTATATAACAACATTAATATCTTAAAAATGATTCCCGCTAACAAAACCTTCAACATGGAAAATAAAAATATTCAATGTAAGTGTAAGCTTGCAGTTGTTATAAATCTTGATAAGACTCCAATTTATTTATTTTGTATATATATTTCTATGCTAGCATGCAAATTTGATTTCCTTGTGAACGTATTCTGTTAAAGGATGTTTATACAAACATGTAGGTATTGATTATTATTTACAAACATGTAAGTACTGATTATAAACATCATTGAATGCTCCCAACACCCAATAACCCATTCAGTACTTTCTTATGCAGATTGGTGATAGCAAATACATGTCTATGATAAAATATTAGATTTTATTGGTATTGAATAATGTTTGAAAACGTTAAAAGTGGAATGTAAACAAATCTATGTGAGCTGTCAAACATGTATTGAGTCAACTAATGGTTTCAACAAGTGAGTTGTAACAACTAGCTATCTCAAATGTTTTATATAATATATAATTTATATTTAAGGGTCTTTTATTTTTTAATGCACCATACCTTCGATGCAGACAACGTGTTCACGTATTTGCTGAGCAAGTAAAGGATCAGGCATAAGCTCTAGGTGATCATATATAGCATAAATGCTGGGATGTACGCTTTCGAATCTTTGGATTTCTTGACGAATAGCTAATGAATTACTATAATATGGCTGTTGAACATGGCCACGATTATTCATTTTAGAACATTTTTTTGTCAGCTAAAAAGGCATATATCCTTTCTAGCTTTGCGGCGTACAAACATTTGACAGATCGTTTAGAGATGCTCCCAGTTATTTAGTTGATCACTAATGGCTATTAAATGAACAACACGCATGCGCTGAAATGACAGACGATGCACTAGTTGTTTTCATCCTCCTTCAATCGAAACGAAAACTAATCTCTCCTCTCTTCACTACATTTTTTTTTTTTTTAGATAAATTTTAAATTTCTGACATCAATATTTTATTTCAAAATTCACAAGTTAAGATTCAATAAATATTTCCCTCCTGTTAACGAATATAAAAAGCGTGAATTTTGAAAGAAAGGTAAATTTAAAAACTCCAGGGGAAAAAAAATCTCATACTTGGCAACTGGTTCTTGGGATTTTGCATGTTTTAAACACTGAGCTGAAGAACAACTGAAGGAAATGCTAGACCGGTTTTCGCATGCCGTTTTTTGAAGGTTTGTCTTCCAAGCGTTGCATGGCAAAAAGCATTTGATATACAGTCGGCTGCAAAATTATTCGAGCACTAACCAATAATTCCTATATTTAAAAAGTACACTTAAGACTGATTTGCTAAGTAAATCCTTGTCGAATCATGTTCTTAGACTGATTAAGAACATGACTCGACAAGGATTTATTTAACAAAGCTGTATTAAGTGTACTTTTTTTTGGCAAGGATTATTGCTAGTGCTCGAATAATTTTGCAGCCGACTGTATTTATATTTCAAAGTAAAATTGTGTAAAGCTTGTCTGTTCGAACAACCATATGCTAAACATGACATTACAACTTTAAATTTTAATTCTTTAAAGATTATAATAGTAATAGACGACCCGACAAATGCTGCTTGCCATGCAAAGCAGGCGAACGATTCCAGAAAAACTGGCACGCACGAACACTGTGTAAAAGTATTGGAAGCATTTGCTTCAGTTGTTCTTCAGCTCAGTGGTTTTAAATGGTTTGGTGGAAACCTGCTTTCAAGGAGGTTGAATGCCTGATTTAGTAGAAGTGGAATGTCGATTTGGCAAATGGATTGGTGGATTGGTGGAGATGTGATGTTCAGGAACGAAAAGGTATCCTATCAGGGGTCTACTGTCTACTCTAATATCTAGTCGATGTTAGAATGTCAGATGATTAGTTTCGAATTGAGCATAGGAGGGAAGGGTCACAGCCCACAGATAACCCGCACCGCGAACCGGGGCGATAGTAGCACCACTATGGTACAGCGCCTAGAATACATAGAATGGAAAGCGACCAGCAAATCAGTGCCTTAATTCCCTATACTAGCTATGGAGAAAAATTTCCGAAGTATCATTGCGGTTTTTGTGCCTTCTTTTGGCGATAATCGCTTTCTTGGCAACTGCTTCTTGGGATTTTGCATATTTATTTATTTTTTTTTTCTCTTACCACCAAAACTCCAAAGAAAAGCCAAACAGAAATGTTTTCAGTCAATAACAAGGATTAGATTACTTGCTTTTCATTTCACCTAGTGTGGTTTGTGGTTTGTAATTAATTTGTCCCAAAATCAAAATATAAAACAGCAATGGAGGAAACTTGCTTTGGAGGAAGTGGAATGTCGGTGGTTTGGCGAATGAATTAGGTTGTTATTCACCAATAACTTCAACTCCCGGTTGAACACAAAAATTTGAAAAACGCATAAAGGCGGGGTGCAAATTTTCAGAAAATTTTGATGCGTTGTTTCTGCCATCTAGCGGTATAGATATTTTCAGATTTTTTTTACGTGAAAATAACCAATCAAAGATTATATGAAATCCTTGAAGCTAGATGGCAGAAACAGCGTGCCAATTTTTTCTTGAAAACTGTATCCTGCCTTTAGACGCTTTTCAAGTTTTTGCGTTGAACCAGGAGTCGAAGTTAATGGTGAATACGGACATTAGTGGTATGGTGGGGATGTGATCTTCGGAAGCAAAAAAGTTACAAATCTGGGGTCTACTCAAATAATATCTCATCGATGTTAAAAATTAAGCTTCTCACCGGAGGTCAGTACGATCAAGTTTATTGCTTGAAACACTCCGTGTTGGTTAATTATATGCTTAGATCACAAAATATGAGCAAATGAAACTGGGTTTGTTGGTTGGGTTTTACGTAGCACTAGTGCTGCGCAATGGGTATTTGGAGACGGTCTGGGACATGCCAACACAATTTTGATCTTCCACGGAAGAGATGACTCTCTCGTTTAGGTGACCCCTAGAGGTATAATTTTGATAGGAACATGGAGGACACTGCGGCTACGACATATTTTACGTGCACCAGCCTCCATTAGTGTACATGCCAGTCTTTGGCCGGCTCGGGTACTGAACCTGCTACAGTCGGCTGCAAAATTATTCGAGCACTAGCCAATAATTCCTATATTTAAAAAGTACACTTAAGACTGATTTGCTAAGTAAATCCTTGTCGAATCATGTTCTTAGACTGATTAAGAACATGACTCGACAAGGATTTATTTAACAAAGCTGTAATAAGTGTACTTTTTTTGGCAAGGATTATTGCTAGTGCTCGAATAATTTTGCAGCCGACTGTATCTTCCAATTACGAGTCTGATGCTCTACCGACTGGGCTGCCACGGCCCGATTGAGCAAAAAATTCGAGCGCAGCGCCATCTGGGAAGCTTAATTTTTTTTAGCAGTATTTTAAGAATTCCATCATAAGCGCTTACCACACTGTATATTCTAGGCTCTGTAACTAGGGTCAACGTTATCGAATCAAATAATTTTGCAAAATATATTGATATTTTTAAAATATTACATGTGTTATGCAAAATAGTTGCAAAACTTGTACGTAAATTTTAATACTTATCACTTTTAAAGTTCCCTATCAGTACCTTTTATATACAGTCGGTAACAAAAGTGCCCGAACACTAGCAAAAATTCCTATGTAAAAAAAAAAAAAAAAAATACTTAATAGAGTTTTGTTAAATAAAGCCTTGTTGAATCCTGTTCTTAGTCAGTCTAAGAACATGATTCGATAAGGATTTATTTAACAAAACCGTATGAAGTGTACTTTTTTTACATAGGAATTTTTGCTAGTATTCGGACACTTTTGTTACCGACTGTACTTATGATTTTCTAACTGACGTTTTTTATATATTTTTAATTAAGTTTTCTTATAATAAAAAGGAATGCTCTCATACACATCACATTCTTTTCTGCAAATTCACTAGCTGATTTATTTTTTATTTTTATTTTTATTTTTTTATTCATTCAGTTATTTATCTTGAATCTCTAAAGAAACTCTCTTTTTTTAATTGCTCGGTTAGCATAATTTCTTTTAACGGCTCGCTGTCTTTCTGAACAATGGTTTCGCCAAAAGTACCATAGGATTACATCTAGGGAACGAGATAACCATTCTGTGGGAAAACATTGGCTGATTAACTGAATACAACAATACAGCCAAAGCTCTGTATGGTACGAAAAATATGTGGTCGCGTTCCACCTTGCATAAAAATTTAAGAATGATTGCAGTTTGCAGCATTTGCCGATATTTCTCTTTCTCACCAATATCGGTGCTGATAAGACCTGTAGGAGTGATATTCTAAAAAATGCATGGTTCTATTGGGAAATCGGCAGTAAATCTACCCCTCATATTTACTTTTTTAGACTAAAATAATACTTGATGGATAATATTATACTGATCAAATGCAAAAATTTGGCTGTTGTGAGTATTGGCTGACACATTGAAATAAATAATGGGCTTCATTGACCCAGAATATTTTCTAAGGCCAATTATTGTCGATTTCCATACAGGCAAGAAATTCTAGTGCAAAAGACAAGCACGTTCTAATGTGTCACTCTCATTTCTTGCACAGTCATCTTATGAGGATATATATGCAGAATTATCCGTAAGACTTTCCAGGCAGTTACATAAGGCGTATTTGTTTGGTAAAATATCGCACGGGCGCTTTACTCACTGCTAGAGTAAAGTCCTGCATCGGGTCAGGTTCGGTTGGTTTGTTGGTTGGTTGGGTTTAACGTCGCACTAGTACTGCGCTATGAGGAACTGGCGACGATCTGCGACGCATCCCTAAGGATGATCCGGACACATGCCATTATAATTTTGATTCTCCACGGAGGGATGTCTCCCGCGCTTCGGTGACCCCCAAAATATACAGGCGGCAGCAAAAGTATCCGAACACTATCAAAAATTCCTATATAAAAAAAGTAAACTTAATACTGTTTTGTTAAATAAATCCTTGTCGAATCATGTTCTTAGACTGACTAAGAACAGGATTCTACAAGGACTTATTTAACAAAACTGTATTAAGGGTACCTTTTTTAAATAGGAATTTTTGTTAGTGCTCGCGCTCGGATACTTTTGCTGCCGACTGTCATTTGGGTGGAAACATGGAGGACATTGCGGCAACGACGGATTTTTCGTGCACCAGCCACCATTAGTGTACTGTCGGCAGCAAAATTACTGAAGCACGCATCCACATTTTTCATATAAGGTAAAATTAGGAGAGATTGCTCTGTAGGAGAGATTGCGCACATAGGAGATCGGAAGGAAAGAGTAGAATAGGCGAGTTCAAATTTTAGGTGGTTGAGCAACATTAATAGGGAAGTGCCGACTTGAATTTGCATATTGATTGCTTTAAGAGTTTAAGATAAAACATGGTTATTTTGTCTCATTCTCAAAAATAAATGTCTGAATTTTCATAACCCTTTCTAAGAATTTCAATACAATGGTAGTAGTACAAAATATTTTGAAATTAAACAATTTCTCCCAACCTACTAACCTAGACTAACGGTACAAGCACCACGATTTCCTCTAAAGTTGAGTAATTATTTAATAAAACACCGTGCAATCTCTCCTACCAAAATGAGAGAGTTTGCGCTTTTGCTGTTTAGGAGAGATTGCGCATTTAAAATTCTATACTAACAGGGATTTTTTAGCTAATTGGTGATAATAAGACAATGATAATAAGTTTGTTCAAAGCCTGGGACTGTACCAAAACCTATCCCCAACAAGTGATTTGGCTAATTCAAACCATTCGAGACGGCGCACCACCTTTTTGGAGACTATTCACAGAATCTCATATTAAACGTTATTGAGGAGTGGCACAATCGACAAAAGCCTCTGATGGGATTTACCTGTAGAATGCTGTTGGCCTATGAGAAATGTATCGCAAAGTATTTAAATGTTATTGTATATCTATTTAGTTTTGCAATACTTTCAAGTATGATGCTCAAGTTTTCAGTTTTCAGTGCAGCTGTCCGCTGCTTAAACAGAAGAGATAAAAGTAAATGCAAGAAAAAAATATCAGTCTACTCAATCTTCTTTTTAAGGCAGGGGTCGTACTCTCCGCCCTTTTTCAGGACACTTTCAGAAATAAGGAATTTTCAAATATATTTCTACCACTATATTTCTACTATAATCTCTACCCTGTATAATCGTGGCACATTACTATAAATATATCAGAATAATTCTACATGAAATTAGTAGTGGCTGAAAAGGTGAAAATTTCTTATCTGTGGTGGTGTCCTGAAAAAAAGGCGGAGAGTATGACCCCTTGTTTTAAGTAATGTAATCGTCTAAGTTTCAATAATATAAAATAAATAAAATGAACATAAAGGATTTTAAAGCATAAAGGATTTTAAAACATAAAGTATTTCGAGGAAAAACTTTAATACATAGTAAATTGTGGCGGATTCTGCGCTCAAAAATGAGCGGGACTAGCCACATATCATTGTACGCACGGTGTACTAACTTTTTTTTTGGGGGGGGGGAATGCTTGTTCGAGACGGTTACGCCGTCTTGAGTAGGTTAACCTGTGGCAGGTGGTTGCACAATAAATTCACATATACAATAATAAGTGCAATGATTGTGGACAACGAGAGATTCGGTCGGCAAACAAGAAACCATCTTAGTTGAAGAGGTAATGTAGTAATTTTAAGTTAAACGTGTGAACTAGTAACTTAAAATTATTTTCTGGTCTTGTTCTTTATCTAGTTTTGTTCTTTTTTCTGTTTCTTTAATATTTTTTTCTTAAAATAAATTTTTGTAGTTCTTTTTAAATTTCTGATTTTTTAAATTATTTAATTGAAATATCCACTCCCAATGTGAAAATATTTGTTTACAAATACCTTACAATAATGTTATTTAAGTGAATTATTATTATTGGTAATGTAATTGTAGTTTTAATTACGCGCAATCTCTCCTACCCTATAAGGAGAGATTGCGCAAAATAGCACTCTTTGTTTTATTGCTACAGTTAATTTAAATTACAACAGAGCAACATAATAGCAATGGAAATACATAGAAGAAGGATCAATTCAAAGTTATGCACCAATAGTTTAGCAAAAAAATATTATTTGGATTTTTTATATCATTTTGTTGAATTGTGCGCAAACTCTCCTAGCTTTACCTTATTTCAGTTTTAATTTTATTGGGTATTATGCGGTCTTTGGTTGAGAATATGCCGGCCCGTTTTCTCGGTTGGAGAACTTATATGCTTAATATTTTTGCTGTATTACATGTCCCACAAAAATTTTCCTTTATACGAAATTTTCACACTTATACACGTGTATTTTCACATTTTTGGTTGCGAGTTCAAATAATTTTAGCTTGTAAGTACAGTTATTGGGCATAGGACAACTCCGCCGAAGCATAGGACAACTCCGCCGAAAAATTTATCAGCTGTTTCCCCCAGCAGGACAACTCCGCCGCATTCCTTTCTGTCGTTTTCCCTCGATAGGACAATTCCGCCGAATGAGGGGGGAAGACATTACCTTTGGCGAAATAAAAGTTGGCGAGAATGCTAAAACTTCAGGCATTCAACTTTTGTTAAAAATAAATACACAAAAGAATGGTAATAATCTATATATTTAATTCGCAAACATGAAATTTGTTGTACGTTTTTAACATATTAATTATGGGGGTAGAGAATTGAAAGTAGCAAAGTAGCATTGTTAGAAAGTTATGGTTAATGAGAATTTAAGGGAAAAGAAAATCTGTTATTGTAATGTCAAAGAGGCATTCAAAAATACCTTTATTTTTATGCACTTTTTCATTTTATACACGAAATCTTTTGTATTAAAAATTTTTATAGAAGAAAGTTGTTCAATTTGTCAATTTCTTAAAATTCAATAAAAAGCATAGGCACAGTAATTTGTATAGATGTAACTTCCCTATATTTTCAACTACAGATTTTTCATTTTATAAGGCAACAACCTTTAGAGTGTTAGAAATGCTTATTGACTAAACGAATGCAAAACCGTAATTTAATACTATTGAACATGGAGGCAAATTAAAGAAAAAAAAAAAAAAGATTTAATTTCTGATTTATTAGTTTTTATTATTATTATTATTTATTCATTTCTTTATGATGTAATTTTATTTATTTATTTATTTATTTATTTATTTATTTTTTTTTTTGTGATTTACGTCAGCTATAATTGGAAAATATTTATTTATTTATTTATTTTTTAAATATAAAACGTAATGCATTCTAATTAACTGAAACTTGATTACTTATTTTTGAAAAGTGTATTTATTACTATATGCTGATTCATTATGAATGCATATTGGATGAAAAACGACACTGCTATGTACTGCAATTTAACTCTATTTACGGAAAGACCATATCAGCTTTTATGCTATATACCGGCAACAAAGTTGCTATATAAAATAGATATCATGAAAGATAGTAGAGAAAATACTGTTTTGGGGTAAAATTTTTGAAATTGAGTTTTTGTTATATTTATACGTTGTGAAGTCCCCTGAATCCGAAAATCATGTTTTTGCGGTTGATCTATGTGCCTGTTATTAGCATATTCTAAGAACAAATAACAGCAGAAAGATCTAACTCGATGTACTAAATATGTATCATATAGGAAAGCTGCACTAAAGTTTTCGTTGAGATCAAGCAAATGATTCGTGTTAGTATTCCAATTAGATTCCAATTAGTATTTCTAGTATTAAATTGTACGGTAAGCCGTGTGAGTAACATACCAAACTATTATTAAACTGTTGACATATTATTTCGATACAGACAGTATTATTTGTTATTGAAATGATCAGAAGAAGAAAGTAAATGGATACAAATGTTCATAGGTATATGCATCGTTACGCAACTAATAATCAATGAAACTATAATAATCAATTTATAATTCTTATGGCTAAAAGTCGTTCATTTAAACGAGCTATTTGCGGACATTTCTGTTCCATAATAATCTGTCTTTCATCATCGACCCAGAATCTCCTTATATTATTAATACCATAATAAAATTCTATATACATTAATATGTGGGCTCGTTTTTTTTTTTTTTTTTTTTTTTTTGGGGGGGGGGAGTATTTTTCGTGGTAAAATTTTCTGTTTTTTTTTTTTTTTTTTTTTTTTTTTTTTCCAGTCCCCCAACAAATCAGCTATGTTGCTAAAAACTATCTTCTGAATGTTCCTCCAATATCAACTGGTATGTTGTAACCACCATGAAACTTTCTTCTACATTTTTTCCATACAAATTATTTAATAAAATTAATATTAAAACTATTTTCTACGATATATACAGATGGAGATGATTTTCATCGCACAGAATTATTACTGTTGTTATTTCTGTTATTTATAACTGTTGAATAAAAAATTTAAGAAATTAAATTAAAGAAAATAAGTAAAAAAATTTAATATAAGTTAAGTAATATATATTTGAATATTATGTTAAGTAAAGAAAATTTAATTTCTTATTTATCCTTTAATAATTTTGTAAATGTAATCGGAATAATTTAAAGTAAGATCTAAATTTTTCTTAAGTTAATTTTTACTTGAATTTTATTATATTCAAGTGCTACACGAAAATTAGAAATAAATTTATTAATAGCAGAATTTATTAATACGATTAAATGATTGTCAAATAAAAGAACGTATAATAATAATGAAAAATAAAATTAAATGCATGTTTATGAGTAAAAATTTTTACTCATAATTTGGTTAAAATCTATTTTACTTTTACTCATCTTTCCAAAGCGAGGGGGAAGGGCTCTTATATAATGCTCGATGTGGCTCCAAAGTGCAATGCGTCGCCAAAAATGGAAATACTGCTGCAGACCCCCCTCTTCTCGTCTCAGGAAAATGGCGCGGCGGAGTTGTCCTCTGTGGGAAAAGGGGGGTTAAAATTCTCGGCGGAATTGTCCTATGAGGGGAATAGGGGATTAAAATCTCGGCGGAATTGTCCTGTTCCGCAGTTATTTACTTGTATGCTTGTTTTGAATAGTTCCACGTAATACACATTTTCTTTTATTTTTCTCATTTTTACAAACATTCAAATATATTGCCTTTCATGTGAATCTGACTAATATGTTAGTTTTGAACAAAATGTTCAGGGTTTTTGTTTTAATATATACATACTAGACATTTATAAAATATCATGTATAATAACTTATGCAGAAGGTGAATTAAGTTATATATATTTATTAGGTACACATAAACATCAGTTTTTCTATTTGAATGTTTCTCTTGGTTGCAGTGTAAGTTATAAAATTTTTCGAATAATAACATAACACATCATTTTCCTTATCAGTTTTAATTTTTAAAGTAAATTTTAACACAAATATTTTAATAATTTTTTTTTTTTTCAATTTCCAAGAATTTAAGAAGTTTTGTTACACATTTTACATTTTTGTGTTGGATGATCTCACAGAAATCCAGACATGGCTGGTCATGAACTTTGACATCTGACTTAATTTTTCTTTTTACTCTTACGCATATTTTTATAATTATGTTGTAAAATAATAATTATAATAATAACAGGGAAACGAATTTTAATAAATTTTACTGACCTATGCTATTATACTTAAGAAATCAACACAATCATATTCCAGAAAAAAAAAAAAAAAAAAAAAAAATAAATAAATAAATAAATAAATAAATAATTAAAAATAAATAGGATTATTAAACATTTTTCATTCTATTTTCTGAATTTGTTATGTTATAAATAAGTATATATGTTCGTGCTATTTCTAATTCATGTCTGTAGACATAAAGAAACAGAAAATGACATTATGTTGCTTTCGGAAAAATTATAGACATTAATGATAAAGTTTTGCTAGCATATTTCTTTTTAAATGCGCATTAATATTTTTTATTTGAGCAAAGTTTTTGGCCAATTGATTATCAGCTGATTTGATTCATGATATTTTAGTATTTGAGACTTCAATAATAATTGAAGCTTTTAGAAATAAATAAGTTATAGCCATTGAAAATACATAAAAAAAAAAAAAAAAAAAAAAAAAAAAAAATCTTTGTTCCTTTTCCAATGTTATTATACATTGATTTTATTTTGTCGACGTTTTTTACGGACATTTTGCACTGATTATAATTTTGTTTGATTTTATGGTATACCATTAATATATATATATATATACATATATATATATATATATATATTTAAAAAAAAAAAAAAAGGAAACTCCTTGTTTTATGTATTACACTGATTTCTAGCGTTAATTATAACTTTCAAAGTTAAGTTGGTCTTGGAACATTCCGCAGTTTTAATTTAAATTTTTACATAATTTAAGTATTTTTATAGTGATAATAATAATATTATTTTAGAAAGAATGAGATTACATCTTCATCATTCTTTTGTAATGATGACCTATAAATACGGCTTTTGATCATATTTTTTGACACCTGTAATTGTGATTTCATGAGTAATTTTTTTGTTTAAATAAAGAAACAAAATATTTACATTAACACATACATTAAGTTATTCTCATTGTTTAAATTTTAATTGAGCTAATTTTGTAATTTTACAATTCCCTCAAAAAATTATTTGTTAAGGTCTTACAAATAATTTATTTGCTTTAATACAACTAATGTAAATACATTTAATAATAATGATAAAGCTAAAATAATTCTTTAAATAAATAAGTTAATTTTTATTTCATCATATATAGTTATATTAGGTTTTTAATATATTTTTCTGATACTATCCTTCATACAAATCTAAAATTTTAGGTAAAATTTTCACCGTACGAATGGGTTCTAGATGTAGCAATGTATTCGTGTGCTTGTTGTGCAGGAATTGGTCTTTAGCTTTTCTTGTGGCTGGTTTACTTCCTTTTTAATAAAAAAGAAACTATTTCTTGTGTGACAACATGTTTAATATTACCTACAATGTTCAATGAAATTTTCTTTTCTCAGTAGATATAAAATAATTTGACAGTTTATTAAGAAACAGATTATGTTTTCAACATGTGTTCTAAAACATTATTTTTTTTTTCTTTGTAAAACTAAATGCTTAACACTGAGATGGCATTAAATTTTTAAAATAAACATTCAAATTTAAAACATTTCCGACTGAAACAAACTGATAATTCGTCATATAAATATACTGAGAACTGGATTATAGTAATATTTACATAACAATTTTTAATAGAAAAATAAACTACTTTCAAATAAATTAAATTTCATCTTTGATATTCTTCTTAATTTTTGCTAGATTTGACACTTGTGCTCTTATATTCTACTCATTGGGTTAGAACCTTCATTGCAGATTGGTTGAAGGGGTGCATAATCTGATTGAAAATTTTCCCTTCAATAGTCTTCTTTTTACACACATACACAGCATGTTTGCATGTCTGTTCCAGAATGTTTGTTACAAGTCTCTTCTGCGTTTCACACTTTTTCTTAGTATGTCATATTGACTATGGATTCACAACCCATATGTTAAATGTAATCTGTGTACTACGGCACACATTTTTCTCTGTCTCAATTGTTTAGTAAAGTGGATGTACGCGTGTAGCATTGCTTAGTAAATAACTATTTTTCTCTATTCAAGTATGAAGATAAACAATAATTATTTTGATCAAAATTTTTTAAGTAAATTCCATTTCATCTATTTTGTTTTTGTTTACACATTCACATTTTATTTACAGATTCAGATTTATTTAAGTAAATTTTATATGGTTAAATAATGATGAGCAAATATCTCATTTTATTTTGGATTGCTTATGTCACTTTGTTAATTTTATATAAATATTTTGTATCACATAACATTACCTTTTATTTGTTGGATGTTCCAGACTACGGTAACTGGTTAGTACTTTTATTTATCGGTACTTCTGTGGTATAACATTTTGCTTATATTGTAATGTCATTATATTATAAATATGTTCTACTTGTACTGAATAAATGAGGGAGCCTTTTTTTCTTTTAAGGCGCTGGGGAGAAATATGTGAACAAGTTGTTCACATATTCTTTAAATACATCTAATTTAGTACAAAATTAATAAATATCCAATTTTAAATTAAAATAAATAACTTTCATTAAAGTAGTAAAATTTCAGTAATAAATTCACTGATCTCCTTTTTAAAATATTGCAAAATATGTATGAGGAATCTTAAAAATACTTAAATTTCTACTGTTCCCCGAAAAGAATAATTTTTATCGTTTGCAATTTAGAAAAGATTGTTTATATTTCAAAGCAATTATCAGAATAAATATATTTATATTTCTCCCTACATATATATATATATATATATATATATATATATATATATATAACGATTTCCGTTGCAATTTAATTTTGTTTCTTTAACTTGAAAAACGGTTATCTTTTATTATAGACCTTATATGGAAGACAGTTGCAGTTTAGATTTATATTTAATGATTTTTTTACAAAGTTAGTGTCACTGTGACAAATATAATTACTTTTTGTATCACACCTGCTAACGGTTTTTGTTGGCGACCAATGTTATGCCAGATTAAGGGTTGTAATATTTCAACCGTCATTTCAATTTTCAAATTCTCCCATAGAGTTAACATTAAGACAAAGAGAAATGTGTTTGGCGCTCTGGCGCTTATTATTTCTATTCCTATTATTTTTTAGCATTTTTTAGAAATTCTTTTTGCTCGCCCCCGATCATAATTCTATCTCGGGACTCGCTTCTGGTAACACTAAAAAAAACATCGTGAGAACCCTCTTCCTTGGCTATTCATATTTGTAATATGCATCTCTATGTTTTAACAACGACTTATATACATAGCATTTATTTAGTTGGTGATTGATTGACATAATTTACAGTTTATAATTTCTTAAATAAAACAAGTTGGATCTTTACTGTCATGGATGTCATTTTAAAGTTGCACTTTATTCTACAAACTGTGGTTGTTGCCTTCTATGTACTGCTTCGATCTCGGCACCTTACCTGAAAACAACGTTATAGAAGTTGTTGCAAGTAATAGAATAAATAATACTATTACTGCATTGCATTCATTAGAACGTATTATCGCAGTAATATACACTGTAAAAAAATAACTATTACCAGCTGCAAGAAACTCTCTATGATTGGAGAAAATAATTATTTTCTCCAATCACAGAGAGTTTCTTGCAGCTGGTAATAGTTATTTTTTCACAGTGTATTACTAACATTACCCTATTAAATAAATAACGCTATGAACTTTTTTATCTCTCTGAGCGAGGAATAGGAAGGAGGAATCTCTGGCAACAAGCCAACACAACATAGACACAACATAGATAATTAGATTATTTGTGATAGTGAAAGATACAGAAGGTAGTTCATGGAAACGATTTTATAATTTAATTTTCTCTTTTGAAGTTTGAGATAAAAATTTGGCAACTTTCAAATAATCGCCTGATACTTTTATTTTTTGATTGTAAAGTAAAAATAAAAAAAATATTTTGAAAATGGCTTTTAAAATTGACAGATGAAAGATGATTTGAAGGTTACGTAACTGCACTTTGCGAGGAGAAACATTCGTATCATCAAATTATAAAGCGGCGTAAAAATCGCGGTTATTGCATTTCTAAAAAAAGGCTTTTGTAATGCATTACATTTGAAAGGAAAAAACGTCTAAGTGAAAGTAAAAATGAAAACATGATCGCGAATCTTCATCCTAAGACTGTTCGAATGCAAGTAAATATCAAGAAAGAGAAATCTCTGATTCTAAAAGAATATCCGCCGACTCAAAGATCAATTGCATCGAATCTGGAAATGTCTTCTGACACTGTAAGTAAAATCACTCATAAAGATTTGAAGCTAAAAGAGTTGTTTAAACCTAAAGTTGATCTGCTTTTGCCAAAGCATATTGCTGAAAGAAAAACAAATTTAGAAAATTAGATGAAAATTACCTAGCTTGCTGAAAAATGGAAATTTGTAATAACACTCGATGAGGCATGGACATATTTAAGTGACTGTAATAAAATAAATCAATTTTCTGTTGCTCAGCGGAAGGAAATGACGGTACAAAATGGCTTCGTCAAAGTACAAAAAAGTTCCCAAAGGCATTCATGATCCACTGTAAAAAAAATAACTATTACCAGCTGCAAGATACTCTCTGCGATTGGAGAAAATAATTATTTTCTCCAATCACAGAGAGTTTCTTGCAGCTGGTAATAGTTATTTTTTTACAGTGTAGTTGCAGGATTTTGTTGTAACGGTATATTAACATTAAAAAAGTCTCATGTAAAGCCCAAATTAATTCCCTCTACTATCAGCAGAATATTTTAGAACCAATTTTTGAAGAAGAAATTCCACTCCCGATATGGGAAGGAAATTCATAAAGTTGCACAACACGAGTGTACATTGCATATACCAAAATGGTTAGAAAAGACATTAGTCATACATCAACTAAACAGTAATAGGTTATGAAAATAATAGTTTTTTAGAAGCTATTATCAAAGGTATATGTATAATGGAGTGAAGTAACCTATTACTGAAAAGTAACTGTTAGTGAACTCTGTATACCTTCTTGGGAGATTCCTTAACAGGCTTTCGTTCGGTTTTCTTTCAGTCATTTCTTTCTTTTTTTCTTTTAAGTAATGTCACAAGATTTTCTCCAGCGGAAATTTGCTCATCTGAAGCTATTATTGTGTAAAGAGGAATTTTGCATGCAGTTGGATGGACTTCCTTAGTCCTTTTTCAACTCATATTTTTAAAACTTTTCTCAAAGTACAATTTTATTCAGAATCAGGGTTTTCAGGTTTCTCGTGCTGGGATTTTCTTAGTTGTAATTTATGTACTCGAATGGTAACGTGTATCTACCAATTAACTGTGATATAGGGCGATCTTTATCTTTATTATAAAATTTCCTTTTTTAATAATAAAGATCGGAAAGAATATTAACTAGCTTTTTCCACCTTGCGGAATTTTTTCAACGTTTTTGTAGATTGGATAATTGTGAATAATATAATTGTGTAGCGTTAACTTGTGTTTTAAATTGTTAGATATTTTTTCTTTCAAACTAATTTAAATTAATTAAAAAGAATTAACATGGATTTATGCAAGCCTTTTTAAATACATTCAACAGATTTATTCACTATAATAACTTACCCAGTCGAAACTATACATGACGGAATATTTTTATGCTTTCTGCGACAAGCCTTGTTCGTGTAAACCTTTTCTGCAAGACAATATTGGCACATTTTATAATTTACACATAATATGTACATATAATAATAAAGATAGACAGTATTATTAATAGACTGTTGAAGAATTCTTAAATATAAGACATGAGTTGCTATTTTTTAATGAAATTTAAGAAATTTTTTATTTCTAGGAGCAAATCTGTTGAAGAATTCTTAAATATAAGACATAAGTGGCTATTTTTAATGAAATTTAGGAAAATCTTTATTTCTAGGAGCAAATCTTTCTGTAAGTGGCAATTTTTTTTCTGCGACAATGTCGCTGTGTCGCCTAAATTCTGCTACAGGGCGAAACATATATATATAAATAAATATATATTTATATTTATAAGCACAAAAGGAATAAAATCCGGATTTATTTTGAAGTTCTAGGTGTGTTTAAGATGCTATATGAGAAAAGCATTAGCATTATATTGTTAAGGTGTATATCCAGCAGTAGCATTGTTTGTGAAAAATGTCAATTAATTCTATATGAAATTGGAACCAAAGGAGCTATATGATTTGTTTATAAAACTAGTTTGAATATTCGAGTATATTTTGAAATAAAAATAATCCTAGAACTTTGTGGGGACTTAGATCTAAATAAAAGAATCAGTCTAAGAAAAAAGTAAACAGTTAATTTGAGTTATAGAAGTAACAGGAAAATAGCAAAGATTACGGAAAATAATTAAATTGAAAGTTATGTTTGGTTTTAATGAGAAGATCATAAGTGTCATTAAACAACTGCCAGAAAGAAAGACTTGTATTAACAGTTTCGCGATCGCATGTTTTTGTCTTTTTGGCATTATGGTCCACCTGTGGGCGTTATTATCTCAAGTTACAATGTTTCAGAACAAAATTTTCTATATTCAGATTCATATTACAAATGGATATACATTATAATTATACGCTTTCTAATCAAAATATTTATATCCATAGTATATTGGTTGTACAAATATGAATATTGTGTACATTTTTAAGAAATAAATGACGCATACAAATTGCAAAAGAAACGCCCACTGGCGGAGTTACAGATTTTCAAATGCCGTGAATCTACGTCAGTGGTCACGAAAGTGTTAATAATGTCTTTTATGAACAAAGTGCAAAAATGCAACTTGATTGAACTATGTCAAGAATGCGGGATACACCTGCCAAAAAAAGCAACGTCTTCGTTGATAATCAAAGTGATAAAAGAATGGGAAAACTATGACAAAGACTTTATAAATTAATTGACAAAGAATTTATTAAATTAATATTGTTGCTTACAACGCGTTCGTTGATAAATAGAGCTAGGGAAATCATTTATCAACAAGCAGTAAATTTAAATGGTCCTGAAAGGCATTCACAGACATATGATATTCCGAAGAACAGTTCAAAATGTGAACAATAAAAAATGCGCTGGAATGTTAAAAGTTTTAAGTATATAAAACTAGCTTTATAAAAAACTTCCGACTTTGAAGTTAGCTAAATATTATTTTCTGTTAAATCTGTAATTTACAGTTGGAAGATAGTTCGCGAATTATAAAATGACAAAGCATGATTCACCTTGAATTTAATTGATTATTATATTTTCTTTAAAATATCCAATTTTCAATCAAATTTAGCGATTTTTTGGACTGGGAACTCATAATCACTATTTTAAAGCATTTTTTTTTTTTTTCAAAACCAGTAAAAATTTAAATTATTAAAAAAAAAACTTTTTCATGCTTATATATATATATATATATATATATATATATAAAAGAGGACTTTTCATCTAATGGCGGTATTCACCATTAACTTTAACTCCCGGTTCAATACAAAAACTTGAAAAGCTTTTAAAGGCAGGGTGCAGCTTTCCAGAGAAATTTAGCACGCTGTTTCTGCCCTCTAGCGTCGAGGATTTCATATAATCTTTGATTGGTTATTTTCATCAAAAAACCTGAAAATAAATATACCGCTAGATGGCAGAAACAACGTGACGAAATTTGCTAAAAATTTGCACTCCGCCTTTATACGCTTTTCAAATTTTCGTGTTCAACCGGGAGTTGAAGTTATTGGTGAATAACAGCCTAACATAGATTGTGGAAGATCGACTGCTCGCAAATTTTAAAATATTAATACAAAGTGACCTGAAAAAGAGAGACAGAGAAAAAAAAAATCTCTATAAAGTCTCTAATTTTCAACCGCATTTAGAGATTTTTGGACTGTGAGCTCGTAACTACCATTTATAGCCAATTTTTAACTTTTATCAGAAGAAGCTTAAAATTCGCATTTTTTTTTTAAAGACGTTTTTATATTAAAAAAAAAAAAAAAAAAAAAAAAAAAAATAGTGACATCGTGTAACATTATTTGTAAGTTGGATGATTGATGATAGCTCGTAAATTTTTAACACGCTTTTATTAGCTTCACCTGCATGTATGTATGTTTGTATGTATGTTTGCATGTTTGTAACCGCTCTGGGAGCAAACAAAAAATCTATATTGTAAAAAAAAAGACTTACCCTACGTGAACATCGTGGCGTTGAGGTATAGTTCCGCGCTGTGAACCTAAAGGTCTAGCGTTCGATCCCAGTCAGGGGGGATTTTTTTAAAAATGGTTTTTGTTTAATTCTAAATTATTTTAATTAAAGATTTAAATGTATGTAAATATTATGGTGTGTCACCCACACGATTTTCTCTTACCCTGCATTTTAATACTAAGATAGATATTTTGTGTTTTTTAGTTCACATTTCTATAAAAGCGTGTTCTTTAATTTTTTTAAAACTATAATATTATTTTAAGATATTAATGCATTGAAAAAACACATTTTAATTCATAAAAAAAAGAAAAAAAAAAAAAACTTATCCTTATTAAACCAGCATTAAAAATAAAATAAAATAAAATAAGTCGGCTTATTCGTTTGGGAGCTGCAGTGCCACAACAGATAGACAAAGACTTCAAACTTCTCTCTCTGTTTTGGTCGAGGGTAAATAAATAAAAAACTTTGCGTGTGAACTTTAGTTAATAAATAAATAATAAATTTTGTAATTTTTCGATATCTGATGTTTATATACAAAGTTTTATTTTTATTTATTATAAATATTATATTATTGTTTATGCAAAAAAAAAAAAAGAAAAATCCTTATATTTTGTTGTTTGTTTATTACTGTATATCAAGTTTACGAAAGAATTTAAAATAGAGTATAAAAAGCACTTAGGAAATTTACTGTGTTATATGACTGAATGGCAGGAGTCTGTTTCCAGAAAGGGATATTCATTTATTGAAAAACCCTGTCAATGGCAACAATTTGGCTGGAAACGAAAATTTATGATTAGTGAATGCATTCAAGAAGGAATTCATGCGTGTAAGCATATTTTGTCTACTCATCGAAGAAAAAGTTCACTTTCGATGAAGAAATGCAAACGGAAGGGTGGATATCCCTAAAATGTTTGTTTATTTATTTATTACTTTCTTCTATATTCAATAGAAGAAAGTATTGGATTCATAAAAATTTTCGACCTCGGGTTTTTGATGGATTTACACGTTTTGAGAGCTGTAGAACACGATTTGACCATTTTTAAAAAATGTCTGTCTGTCTGTCTGTCTGTCTGTCTGTGTGTGTGTGTGTGAGACAAAATTTTGTGGCAACTGTATCTCAGGAACTACTGCACAGAATTTTATACAAATTGGTATGTAGCTGCGCCTTGACATAAATTAGTGCCTATCAACTTTTGGTAAAAATTGTCTTACAGGTTGCGTTGCCATCCCGCTTTTTCTAAATTTTTAACATGGTGATATAGGACAAAATTTTGTATAAATGTGCATAAAGAGAATTATTTTTTAGTAATCATTATGAAATTTACAAGTATTATTTAAAATAGAGATAGTCAGCTGGGAAAAAAATTTTGTGTGTGTAGGAGCCTTGTCAACCCCCTGGGGGGGGGGAAGTCCCCCTTCGAGGGGAGTAAATTTTCAAGATGGGTATCTTTCGAAAGGTCTCGTCAATACCTTTAAATCTGTGATAATTTAAAACAAAGTTATCGATTTTTTTTTTTTTTTTTTTTTTTTTTTTTTACGAAAAAAAACTTAAAAAAAAAAAAAAACGAAATTTAACCAAATTTGGTATTTAGTTGGCCCCTGACATGAATTGGTGCTCATTAGATTTGGGGATCAATCGCTCAATAGGAGGCGCTGTGATCGTATTTTTTCTAAATTTTTAACATGGCAGTATAGGACAAAATTTCGTATAAATGTACATGAGAGTTAGTCTTAACCTGTGATTGTAAAATTAATATGAATTATTGATAATAGTAGTAGTTAATTAGGAAAAAGTTTTGTGCATGTGGGGGCATCGTTTCCCCCCCTCCCCGGGGGGGGGTAAATTTTCAAGATGGGTATCTTTCGAAAGGTCTCATCAATAACTTTAAAACGAATGGTTGAACTATAAATATGTGATAATTTTCGATTCTTTTTTACTTTTAACGAAAAAAAACTTGGACAAAAAAATTTAATTTTTTTTTCTTTTAACTATTGTTACTGTGTGAATTTGTATAGGAAAATATAGAACAAAGTCTTGTGGTGGCCACAACATACTAGTTTTTATGTGGGTGGATATTCTAAAATATTTATTTATTTTCTTAATTTTTACATCTACGTAGAATAAAAATTAAAATCCAAAGAACAGGAATAAAGAAATTGCATTTCTTTTTGTTAAAAACAAATAAATGATAGTAATAATGATTATCAATATATTAAAAGGAGCAGAACGATCTTGTTTTTAGAGTTTAAATCTACCATAGAACTTACTAATTAGTTGAACAAAATTTTGTTATAATAGAACAGAAATAATTTAGCAAAAATTACAGAATATTTGTTAGTTAATCCGGAATTTTTTCGGAATTAATACACACACACACATATATATCAATTTAAGTGTACTTATTTATTTTTCAGTGCACATTTCATTCTTATATACATAATCAGATTTGTGGAAAAGCATAGCTTTATAACACTAAACAAAAAAAAAAAAAAAAAAAAAAATCAGCGTAACTTTCCACAGATTTATGTAGAAATTTTATAAATGCGTTCAAAACTGTACGCACAAAAAATAAAATAAAATAAAAAAATACATTCCTATGTGAATATACTGTAGACATACTTCTACAACTTGTACAGATGGAACTCTTAACTTTATTCATAACTGCTAAAATTTCCTTTATTTTTTTTTTCTTTAAACTATCCATAATCTAAAAAAGTAATCAAAAGAGCTTAGGCTTATACAGAATTTTATCTAATTATTTGTAAAATGTAATTTTTTTTTTTTATTTTTTTTTTATAAAGAATTAAAATATCTCAAAAGAGGTAAATAAAGACATATAATCGATATTACGGAAAATATCTATGCTTAAAATCTGAAAGGATTTGCCAAATATAATCCTCATAGACTTTCTTAATCCTCATCACATTTCAAGACCACCCGCTGTCTAATAACTTACTAAGTTTGATGAAAAGTAAAAGTAAAAAAAAAAAAAAAAAAAAAAAAAAAAGTAATGCTTTTATATCGGATTTAACGCCAAAGTAGTGGAAAGCAATATAGAAACGCAGTACTTCAAAGAAAATAGATTAAAAAAGCCTTAGAAAAACTTGAGAATTGGCGATTCTTTTTGCTCAAATCGCATTAAATCTGGAAAGACGAACATATTGATTTTCTTTTCAAATTGTTCATCATTTGTCGGCGGTTTGGATTTACAAGAGGCAACTCGTAATTTTTGATAATTAAGTTTTACAATTTATTTTTCTTCTGCTTTAAGTAATTCAATTTTCAAATTGTTTTAAATCAATTATATCAAAAGGTATAACTGTAATAAAATATTTCATTTTGTATCTGTCATATAGGAAGCATTTTTTTCAAAATAAAAAAATACCAATATTGTAAATGTTATTAATTATCTGATTTTTAATTCTTATTCTATGGTAAGATATGCCAAAAATTGGTCAGTTCATCTTTGTAAGAAAAGAAAGGAAAAAAAAAAAAGTTACTTTGAATATGGAACAACAAATATTATTACTATACTTCATAGTTTTTTTTTTTTAAATATAGGATTGATTTTTTATTTTATTCACATGCTCTTTCTATAAAAAAATATATTTTGATAAAGAAATTTAATTTCTGCGTATGTGAGTAAACATTTTTATGTTTAAAAAAAAAAAAAAATCATTTTTTTTTTTTTTTTTTTTTTTTTTTTTTTTTTCGTTACATAAAATTATTTTTGTTTTTTATTTTGTTCTGTTCACACGCTTTTTCTATAAAAAACATATTTTCATAAACAAATTTAATTATTGTCAACACAATAATATGTGAACAAATATTTCTTACTTCACATATTTTTATTTAATTTTTTAAATTTTTTAAATTTTATTTTATTTATTTATTTATTATTTTGATTGCTGTATAAGATAGATTTTTTTTGCTCTGTTCACATGTTCTTTCTATAAAAGGTATATTTTCATAAACGAATTTAACTACTGGCAATATTATTGTATGTGATGTCCGATAATGATATCGAAAATATCTTTTGTTTTATTTGAACCTTGACGATACGTGAACAGAAAACTAAAATGAGAAACAGCAACAACGAAAATTTTCACAGATATTTTGTAAATGATAGACTATCAGTTTAATGTGACTAATGGTTAAACATCCAAATTATCTGCCATGATAGGGAAATCACATGATAATGATAGAAAGGACATGAAGAATTTAAATCTCATATATTGTACTGGGTGTTCCATCTAAGATGTTACAAACTTCGAGGTGAGGTAGAGTACACCTAGACGACTTGGAATCATATAGAAATGCCGGGTCAGAAACGCTTTCTTGACGCAGTAAGAGCATTGAGAAGGCTACATCACGCAAAGCTGATCCGTGGCTTAGGTGTTACGAGAGAGTTGCCAGTGGATAAGACGGGCAGGATTCACGGCGTAAAGTTTCTCGAGAGAGAGTTTAAAAGAGATGATATGCAAATTTTTCGGTGGAGAGTTAAACTAGCGGCCAGAGGGACTCTAACGATAAGGAAGAGTCACGCTGAGATGAAGCTTCATTTCGCAAGTAGACGAAGACGCTGTAGGATGGCAGACTACACGAATTCAGAGAAAGCAGATATGCTTCTGGCTACCAGGCCGCAGACATTAAAGGTCGAGCCGCTCAGAGGTTGTACACGCAAAGGTGACCGTTGAGGCGATCTCCCTCCCGTAACATGTTTGCACGCCTACACCGACAATTATGTGACAGCGGTTCTTTAAATAAGGCCGCACTTAATCGTGATCGAGCGATATGTACGCCAGCCAACAAGGAAACTCTGCTATGTCTGGTAGAGACCACTCCCAGTAGAAGTACACGAGGTATCGCAAACGAAATTGAGATTTTACGCACAGCGTGTGGAGAAATCTGAATAGCAATGATATGCATCCATATCACTTACAGTGCATCCAGTTACTGGAAGAATGCAACTTTCAACCTTTTTCGGCTTTGTCAAATTAGTATTTGCAAAAACGTGCTTCGGATCCCCATTCCCCAGCCTCTGAGTTGTTCACATAGGAGGTATATTTCACAAGAGAGGGTATTTTCAATACTTATAATATAATAATCATGCGTGAGCGATGGCAAACCTACATGTGTTACGTATTCAGGCTGCACAGACACGTTTTATAGTAAACGTATGGGGCGGCATTTTTTGGGATCGCTTTGTCCAGCTATACCTGTTGCCGGATCACTTAAAATTTGGAAACTTACTTGATAATTTTGAAACAACTGTCATTAGAATTAGTGGTGAATACACACGTTTCCACTACGACGCATTCTTCCTTGTGGTACCAACACAATGGAGCCCTTACCCATTTCAGCCTTTCTGTAAATAACTATTTAAATGCAACATTTAACCAACCATGGATCGGCCGTGGTGGTCCAGTGAATTGACCTGTCCGATCGCCAGACCTATCGCGTATGCATTACTTCTTATGGGGGCATGTGAAATCCCTTGTTTACGAAACCCCTGTTGACAGTGCCGAGGACCTTATAGCATACATTGTTGCAGCTGCGGGGAAATGCAAGACACTGCTGGAATGTTTAAGAATGTTCGAACTTCCATGCAGTGAAGATGTGAAGCCTGCATTACATGCGAGGGTAGTCAATTCGAATACCTCCTTTGATATGAGTTGTACTTCCTTTTTGTTACTTTTGTTTTTATGTTTATGAACAGCGAGTAATAAAACCTCTATTTTCTGTCTTTTCCTTTCCTTGTAATTTATGTATAAAAAATGCGAAATGCAGCTTCGAAACGAGCACATTCTAAACATCTGCGTTTATTCAATGCCTTTTACCGTGGCAAGAAGGTGTTTCCGGCCTGATATTCCTATGTGATTCCGAGTCCTCTAGGTGTCCCCAGAGCTCCTTCAATACAGGCTGGCTCATCAGGCATTTTGTTTCCCACTCAGCGATTGTTGCCCACGCGGTCCGAATTTCAAGTGTTATCAAATCACATAAAATGGAAGTTTTGCAGCCGAAAGTTGCTCAAATCATACAAGAACTGCTTTTAGAACGTTTAGATTTCCAACAGATGAAGAAAAGCGAAAGAAATGGGCTATTAATTGTCCAAAAGAAAATTGTACGCTTAGCATTCAATCGCAAATATGAAGTGTAATTATGATATGTTTTCTTGCATTTTTTGTATCAATTATTTATTTTTATTGCTGTTTGATTATCTAAATGTTGTATTTTACAACATACACTGCTTTTCAACGTGTATAAATATTTAAAATTAACTAATTTAGCAGCAACTGTGATGGCTACTTTTTACAAGGGTTATAAGAAAATTTCGCCAAATATTACCGCCAAACTTATCAAATACAAACAATAATTTGCTCTTTTGTTTAAGCAAACTCGTCATTTTAGGCGATAAAGACGCCGAGTAATAAGTCTGCAACTAAACGTCGCCAAGTTATATTTCCGCTGGGCAACAATGATCAGCTGTGAGTCAGCTCGTATTATAGGAGCTTTAGGTGTACCCTACTTCCCCTCAAAGTTTGCAACATCTTAGCTGGAACACCCTGTATATAATAAGCGAATATCAAAAGTCATTCTGAGTGTCATGTCTACAAAGCCTTTTTTATAATTGATTTCATTCAGTTTGAAATTATTTATTAAGCGCTTAATAACGCAAGCTGAATTATAGATGTTACATTATGTATTTCACACACACATACAAATGTTTATTTAAAGGGTTTTATTTTTATCTTAAGTCTTGCTATCTTATGTCTGAAAAGGCTTGACTATTCCCAGTCCGTAGTAATAGTATTATAATAAGAATTGCACTTATTTTAAAACGACTGTGATGTATATGAAAGTAGTACATATTTTTAATCTTTGGGAGATGTGACTGTACAATATTGGTGTATATTTACTGAATGTTCCAGTTATGATAAATATTCAAAATGATTCATTGGCAAAAAGTTAATTTAAATGTAAATATTAAATGATCTCAGGATTATCTCCTCCCTCCTTTTAACATTATTACTGTTTTTGAATGTTTACTCACAACAAAGAAAAACTTTTCTCAATGATAAATTATGAATGAGGACGATAATTCCAAACACTATTATCACAGAAGTTTTCCATGAAAAAAAAATATTTTTGTTTTCTGAATTCATTATTACTTTCTTCTATATTCAGTAGAAGAAAGCATTGGATTCGTAAAAATTTTTGATTTCTGATTTTGGATGGATTTACACTTTTTGAAAGGTCCAGAACACGGCTTGACCATTTTTAGAAAATGCCTGTCTTTGTGTCTGTGAGTGTGTGACAAAATTTTTTTGGCAACTATATTTCGGAAAACGTTACGCATAATTTCATATAAATTTACATGTAGTTGTATCTTGACATACATTAGTACCTATCAACTTTTGGTGCAAATCACTCAACAGGTCGCACTGCTAGACTGTGATTCCTCCCACTTAAAAAAAAAGCTATCTCTCAGCTTCTATTGGGTATAAATGAACATAACTCGGTATATGAGAAGGAAATTGTAAAAAAATTATTCTGATTCAATTTGGATGTTTAACGGCCGGTAGGTGGCGTTTCTATGCTTCAATTTCTCTCGTGAACGGGAATGGTATATTTCAGTTTCTATTGCATATAGTTGTACAAAACTTGGTATAAAAGAGGGCCATTATGAAACACTACACTAGTTAAAGTAGGTGCATACCAACTGACAGGTGACGTTGCTGTGATAGAATTTACCACGTGAAAAGGAAGGCTAAATCTCAACTCCTATGACATATAAATGCACCAATTTTCATATGTAAAATAATAATTATGAAAAAGAATGCTGACTTAATTTGGACGTATATCGGCTGACAAATGGCGCTGCTATTATCCACCTGTGATTTTCCACATTTGTTACATTTCAGCATCCACTGATTAAAACGACACCAAACTTCATTAGTGAAATCTTTATTGTAAGAAGCAATGATTAAACTTTTATGCATGTTAAACAGTAAGTTGGCAACGATATACAGAATGATATAGAAGAAAGTTTTGGGATAGCCAGAACTTAATAATTATTACCATTGCCATTGCTCGTAAAATAAAAAACAACTTATCAGGAGAAGTAATTTTTGCATTACCGATAATTTGGTAATTGGTAATTATTTTTTAAAAAAGAAATCTGTAGTATTTAAGATCATATGTTTCGTAATTCACTGCGAATCTGTAAAAAAAAACTTTTTAAGCAAAAATAATAAAGCACTGTAGGCATTAAAACTTTTCGTATATAATACGGTGTACCTCCGATGCGTACTACACCGTTTAAATTTTTATTGCCCACCTGCGCAGCACTAGTGCGACGTAAAACCCAACCAACCAACCGTTTAAATTTTTATATATTAAGCGACCATCGAAACCCTTTCTGAAGTATCTTATCTGCAAAAGTTATGTTATAATTTATTTTGTTCAGTTTGAAAATCTGAAACATAAACTTTTATGCAAAAATAACGAAACACGACGGTAAATTTTTTTATACGGTTGAACTTCAACGCGTACTGCCACAAATGCGTTTGTACTTTTATATAATATAAACAGATATTGGAACCCTTTCTCAGTGTCTTATCCACAAGGATTATAATAAAATATTTTTCGCCTAGTTAAAAAAAAAAAAAAAAAACTATGTGTATTCCATTTTTTTATTTCCTTTTGCAGTTTAAGAGGTTTTATTTTCCCCACAGATTTTGTTATTTTACTTAATTGTGACTGTAATTTCATGACGACAGAATTTTTTGTACCGTTGTTCTACTGTTGAATAGCCAGCTTGCATACCAAATCCCTAAAATCCACCTTGCCATATGACTTTTGGCTTGGAGTTGTACGATAATTATAATTTATTAGTATGGTATGATAATTTTATTACTGTGAGAAATATATAAAAATCCATCGATTTAATTCATCAATATTCAATGGTTCATAGATATATTCAGACTATCCTGTTTTATATTTTCCAAATTACAATGGAAATTTATATACTGCGTTATGCATTGTTGTAGAATATGTTGACCATCATACTAAATACAAGATGCAATAACTATTTTTGCTATACGCTAATAAAGGCAATTTTCATTCCTAAAATAGCCCTTCCAGCGTTGCGCCATATTTTTATTTCGTACTGAAGTTGAAATAAAAGGCTTGTGGGCCAAAAATTTCAAATATATATTATTATTATTATTATTATTATTATTTTAATCGAAAATAAGATTAATAAATACCTTTAATATTAAATAACGGATTTTCATACTCATATTAATTAAAAAATTATTAAACAAATATGCTGATTGATCTTTTGAACAATTTCTTACCACACATTTCAATCCCACGATTTTCTTTAAACAATTTGAATACTTTTAATTTGGCATTTTTCACTTCCTAAGGATTTTAAAGCAAAATGTAAATTATAAATTATGTTATTTTCGCGAAGATTTCTTAGAAAAATCTGGTTTATTTTAGCCTATTATTTTATTTATCGATTCTTAAAAAACATTTTTTGAACTGTGCCCTTTTTAAAATAATAATAATAATAATAATAAAAACTGCACAGAGAAGTGGGCAATTCCTTAAATGAATTTACTTTGTATCACAATGTATTTATAAGCCAAGCACAATAAATATTTATAATACTTCTAGATACTAAAGCTACGAGAATTTATGTCCTTAAATCGTTATTAAGAAAACATACATTACCTTGGAAGTTATATAAGCTCTTGACATGGACTATTTCATACGAAATGTAAATATTAATTTTAAATGTTATTTTTGTAACGTGGTTCAGGCTTAAAATAACTTTTCTTAAAATGAAATATTAAAATTGAAATGCAAGCGAAATATATATTAACAAACTTAAATAATTAATATTATAGCTGTTTTTTAAATAAACATTGATAAAAATAACTTTTAATGTGGTAGCTTACTTAAACATGGAAATATTAGGATCTTTTTAACAATACATAATTACTTAGCATCTAAAGTATTTTCATTAGATACATATTAAAGCAAATAATTATTCATATAGTACAGTAGCAGAGAGACTTGGATTGTATGAAAGGTTAATTTTCTTTTAATGTGCGGCTCCCAAGAAATATTCTTTTAAATTATTCTTGATTTCATTAACAATGTTTCAGGGAAAAAAAAAAACCTATTGAATTTTGAATAATAAAACTAAAATTTTATACACACAATAAATTGAATAAATACTCAGAGTATAAAAAACAGCAACGCGCACTGCATTCATGCATACTACCTGTTTCCCCAGAAGGGCCGCATTTAACTAATTCGATCTCAAATATGTATTGTGCATTTTTTCAATTTACGGTGTTTTATTACGTCATTAAATATCCGTTGATTAATTAAGATCTAACAATTTTTTCTTGTATTAAATTGTGAAATGAAGATTTAAATAATAAGCATCTTAAAACTGGTGTTTGATAATGGATAATAAGAATTTTTTAGAAAAAAAAAAAAACCCATAAATTTAAAAAAAATACGCAACAATTATTTGCAGTCGAAATGATTCCGGGCGACTCTTCATCAGGTGGGAAAAAAAAAAAAAAAAAAAAAAATGTAAGAACACATGCAGAGGGAAATCAGAAACGCACATGTGAATTTACTCATATATTTGTTGAAACTTAATTGTCTGAGGAAAAAAAGACTAAACATTAAGGTAATTTTATTTCATAACTAAGCTACTCTAATTTCACTGCAAAGACTCATGAAATAAATAAATAAATAAATTTGGAACGAATCAAGGACTAAAAAGTGTATATAACGGCTGAATGATGGCTATCGATGAGAGCTTTATAACCAGTTTAGTAATGAAAACATCGATGGCGAAATGAAGAAAAGAGTAATGATAAAGATAATACACACGAAGTCGCTTATATTGAGCTCATAGATAATGGTGTAAGTTAACTCTAATTATCTAAGCGAGGGATCTATGTCTGGTGGGGAAATGTCCTACGTGAAGATATTTCGCAGGAATCCTAGTCCGTATCAACGCGAGTTTTAGAAAATCCCCACAAGAACACGACCTGGATTCGAAACTGCACGTTCCATCTACCAGCTCTGAGTGCAGAATCACTAAGCCGCTGGTGGAAGCTTCTTATAGGCAACATAAATGTGTTCTTTATCTACGTAAAATGTGTCGAATTATACATACTTTCTACTTTTGGTAAATTTGACGTAGAGATATATTATCGTTCTTTGTAGTCATCCTATTTAATTGATTTTGTAGATATCCTGAAAAAGTAATATATATATGTACACTTAGTATTTATTTATTTAAGTAAAACAGAAATATATACATATTCATTATTTATACACTGAGAGGCCAAATTTTTATGACCACTTTCTACCACCAAATACTTTCAGACATTTTGTCAAATATTTCAAAAAGTAACTGGACGAATTATCTTGCAACTTCAGGATTGTACTGAACATATTATACCTCATATATGTCAGTGTAAGTTTTGCCCAGAAAGTAAAAAGAAAACCATAAAAAAAATAAAGAAAGAAAAAATAAAGAAAGAAAAATGAATCGCTTTATAAGTACTAATGATTGAAACGTGTTCTGGCTGTATCATGTGATTAAAAACCTTCTTCCTATTATCTGTGTTAATTTTCATGAGGCTACCGCATACATTTATGGAGACATAGCGTTTTCTTTAAAAAATTGCACAAAAATTGCCACTTTTTAAAATATAATGCTCAGAGTGTTAAAGCCAGAGAAAAGCCATTTTTAGGAAACTTGGGATACTACATAAGACATAGCACATAGAATACGAAAATATTAGATATCTAATGAAATGTAACATTTTTATTAAATAATTTTTAACTACACACGCGCAAGCTTTAAAGAAATTTAATTTACATAATTTAATAGCCAAAAGTATTAAGCTACTTATATAAAAACTCCAAATAAATATCGTGTGAATTCAAAAAGTTGTACGCGATAGAATTAATTGGTTTTCAGTCCCTCTCAAAAATAAGGAATATGATAAGGGGGTTTTATAAATATTTATTTACAGGCAATGAACACTACATTACTACTGATTGAATCAAAATAAAAATCTGAGTAAAACCCCTTACAGTTTAGATTCTTTTTTTTTTTTTTTTTGAGAGGAATTGAATATCGGTCCATTTTATCACGTACAACTTCTTGAATTTACACAATATTTGTTTGGAGTTGTTATATAAGTAGCTTAATATTTTTGGCTATTAAATTATGTAAATGAAATTTCGTTATACTGCTCATGCGTAGTTAAAAATTACTTAGTAAACATGCTCATATTTCATTAGATATTTAATATTTTTGCATTCCGATTGCAATATGCTGCGTGTCTAATGCAGTGTTCCAAGTTTCCTGAAAATGGCTTTGCTCTGGGTTCAATAAACTGAGTATTATATTTTAAAAAGTGGAAATTTTTAAAAGAAAGCGCTATATCTCCATAAATATATGCGGTAGCCTCATGAAAATTTTACAGACAATAAGAAATTTTTTTAATGACATGATACAGCCAGAAAGCATTTCAATTATTAGTTTTATTAGATGATCCAAAACATTTCTATTTTTCTTTATTTTTTTACTGTTCCCCCTTTTGCTTTCGGGGCTAAACTTTCACTGAAATTTATGAAGTATAACATGTTTAGTACAGTTCTACAGTTTCAAGATGATTCGTCTAGTACTTTTTGAGATATTTGACGGAACGTCCAAAAGTGTCAAGTGGTCAAAATAATTTGACCACTCAGTGTCTATTTATGCATAAAATATATTAAAAAAAAAAAAAAAAAAAAAAAAAAAAAAAAAAAAAAGTTAAAATTAAAAAGTTGGTGTCATGATATTAATAAAAGAGTGCTAAATTTTATCTAAAAAAGTATATATGTATTTATTATTCTACATATTTTGGATAGTTTTATAATACAAATTGTAAATTTTATTAACGCACAAACGCAGTCCTAAAAGTAAATTCTAATTTTTCTTTATCTTACTTTAATTCAAGTTAGAGTAATGCATTTAATATTGAGAAATTTAAAAGGAAATGTATCCAATATTATTTAGCATTAAAGTTTTTAATTCTTAATAAAAATTTAGCCCATAATAAATACATTATTATGTGCCTTGCGTAAACTTATGAATACAAATGTATATTGTTGTAATGTTTTTAAAATTTAATTAATTGCAATAAAGAAAAGAAAAAAAAATCAACTTGTTTGTTTTTCCAAAAAGATTCTAGTTCTTGTTAAATCATTATTTTTTTCAAGCTGGACTGGATATTAGTTATTCGATTTTGATCAGAGCTACTCATGTATTATTAAGAACTTTAAAGTGAAAAATGTTAAAATTATTTTACATTAAAATTTATCATTCTTATTGAAAAATTAGCCTATAAAAATCACACGCGCTTTTTATGGGCATAATCACAATGTGATTTTCTTAAATATATGACCACAAATGTATATTGTTACATTTTTTATAATATTTAAGTAATCCTAATAAAAACGCGAAAAACTAAATCATCTCAAGAAAAAAGAGTTTATGTCTTCAACTTGTCATTTGTCTAAATCGGTTCTAACTCTTATTCTTATTACAGTATTAATTTATTTATTTAGTTACTTGTAGTTTTATTCATTCTTTGCACAGGAAATGACGATGGGAATTAACATTTTTTATATTAGTGTAAATTGAAAGCCAAAGTGTCAGTTGTTGCCATACATTATCATCTGCAGTCATAAAGAAGTTCTAATTTACATATTTAACCAATATTTATGTATGTATATATATATATATATATATATTTATGGGAAATTGTATTTCTCAGCTATCATATCCGTTATGTGATGCCACTGTGTACGTACCTATCACGTGTCACCACGTCACTGTTTGTATCATCCTTTTTCACTGTATGCGCACGCACCGAGAGGCGCACCTGTTTTAATCAGAGATGTTTAATCGTTGTCGAGGGAAAGACGTTCCCGCTTGGATGTAAACCAATGTTTCGTTTTTAAATGTAATAGTTATGTGATGTCCCCTTTATGTTTTAAATAAATGTTGTTAAATGTTAAGGTCTGCAGCCGTTTCCCTATATTTTTGGGGGCTCGACCTATCCCGTTAAATTCTCCCCTAGACGTTACTAACAAAAAGTCGCTACTTCTGTTTTCAAAAACTGTAGCGTGAAGACGAATGTTTCATTTATTTTTTTCTTAATAAAATGACTAGACGTAGTATTCTATATTCGATAAACTGTCTCGCTGATATTTAATAGACGTTCTATATGCTCTCATCACGTACTGGATATTTTTTACGAAGCTATTTTTTTTCTTCTCTGCATTTGTTTTCTGCAATTACGCTACAACTGTTCTTCTTTTTTGGACGTGAAAGATAATTTCCATATAAATGTGCTTGCTCATCATTATATTTTTCCCCCGATGGATAGTTCGATGTAATAAATTCATCAGCTCTGCACAGGACTGCCTTAATGTCAGGTAGGGGCATGCGTTTTTTTTCTTTCTCTCTTTGATAGTATATAAAAAAATGAAGGGAAAAAAATAACTTTTTTTTTGTAGTTTAATGAAACTCATTTATTGCCGATTTAAAATTATTTGCTTGTTCATTTTTATATAAATAAAGAATTTTTTTTCCCCATATTCAATTACTTTCCATGAATAAAAAAAAAATATTCTGTTCCCCAACATTTATTTATTGTTCCTAAAAATATATATGTTCTTTAATCCATTTTTTCCCCCCAATATTTACTTAAAAAAAGAACAATTTTTTTTTATTTACTTCGGTTTTCTTATTTTATTTTTCTTGCATCCTAAAAATGGCCCTTAAATTAGGCGACTTTCCGCTAGTTGCAAATTCTTTGAAATATTCTAAAACAAATACCATAAAATTACTTAACACGCTGTTAGGATACCCAACATTTGATCATCAATCGCGTAAACGTATGCGAAATTTTAGCGGTTTTGCTGCCGATTTCGACATCAACAAACATCAAGAAAACATTTTAAAAACGTTTAATTTATCCGATTTTATATCAATCGCTAATTCGCTACACTTAGAACCAGTCGGTAGTAAAGAAAATTTATGTACAGAAATTTTTAAAGCACTTACTAATTTATCTGAGTTTCAGAAAACATTAGATACTAGTTTTTTGTCAGACGAAGACGATCTCAGTGTAAATACACATTCTCTTGAAACCCCTTCTTCGATCGCTCCAAATACTTCTGTTTTTCAAACCCAAACCGAAAGTTTCCCTACGGAAGTTCGAAATATTTCTCCGAATGACGCTGCCGACGCAATGTCTGATTTGAGTAATCATTTCTGGTTCCTTCTCAGAGATCTAGCTAGCACGTGTAGAACTTTTTCTGGAAATGATTCATATTCTATTCGTAATTTCTTTAATGTCATTGAGGAACAATTCTGTTTATTTCCTAGTCTTACCGATCAACAAAAACTTATCTTCGCTAAACGTTTAATTAATGGTTCTGCTAAAACATTTTTATTTTCGCAACGAAATCTTAATACTTACGAGTCATTTAAAGCCGAGTTAATTTCTGAATTTTTGGATACCATACCATCCATCGAAATACATAAACAAAACAATTAGAAAACAGAAAAATGCGTCCTAATGAAACTGCTACGCAATATTTTTTAGCGATGCGCGAAATTGCTAACCGCGGTAACGCTATTATTGACGATTCTTCAGTAATTCAGTACACCATTCAAGGTATACAGGGTAACCCCTCTGAAAAATTTCTTCTTTGTGGAGCAAAATCTTTTTCAGAATTTAAAGAAAAATTGCGTGTTTATGAAACTGCTCTTAATACAATAAACTTAAATCAACGAAATTCAGTTAATTATAAACAAACATATGACAGTTGAAAACGCAGTACTGGTCACACACAACCAGCTTTCACTCGCGAATCCAAATTTAATATTGGTCCGGCATCTCAAAATAAATTACGTTGTTTCAATTGTAACGATATCGGTCACTTATCTAAATTTTGTCCTAACCGTTCTCGTGGTCCTAGGTGCCTTGCATGTGGTCTTTTTGGACACAAGTCTACCGATTGCCGCCGAACCGCTGCAAATGACGGACCTCCTTCCAGAGATAGAGTTAACACTGTACATGAATCGCATGCTTCTCATATGTGTAAACAAGTTAAAATTAGTGGTAATGAATTAACTGGTTTGGTTGATACTGGTAGTCAGTTAACCCTTTTGAAACATTCCACATGGTTAAAAATAGGTTCCCCACCTTTGTCAAAAATTAATAAATCCTTAACTGGTTTTGGCTTTGCGCGTATACATGTTATCGGTACTTTTAATTCTTTTATTACTATAGACGATCAAGAGTTTTCAGCAACTATTTCAGTTGTACCCGAACCCGACGTGTCCACATTTTATGACCTTATAATTGGATGTGACGTCATCCAACAAGCCAACATTAGCATTTCACCCACCGGTGTTACTTTTTCTAGTTTTTCACAACAAAATGAGTGTACCGCAGAACCAAATTTTATCATGACGATCACTGACGATAGTCCCAAATTTGATATTGGCCCTAATGTTTCACGACATATTCGTAACGACATTAACAAACTGTTGTCGACCTATAAACCTAATAAAATCAAAACTGCGAAAATTGAGCTTAACATCACTTTAACTGACGATACACCTATTTTTCACACACCCCGACGTCTACCCTTTACCGAACGAGACATTGTAGACGCACAAGTCTCTGAATGGCTTAAAAATGGTATTATGGAACCAGTGTCCTCCTCATATGCCAGCCAAGTGGTAGTCGTTCGAAAAAAAGATGGTAAGCACAGAGTTTGCATCGATTGCAGGAAGCTCAATTGTAAGTTAGTTAAAGATCACTACCCCCTCCCCCTAATTGATGATATTTTAGATCGACTTCAACATGCCAAAATTTTTAGTACGATAGACCTACGTAATGGATTTTTTCATGTACCCGTAAACAAACAGAGCCGCCCTTTCACTAGTTTTGTAACCGATAACGGTCAATTCCAATTTCGCTACATGCCTTTCGGACTTAGCTCCTGCCTTTCAGTGTTCATGAGATATATAAATGCCGTTTTTAGAGACTTGATTGCTGCCGGCATAGTACTCCCTTATATGGATGATCTTGTAATTACCGCGAGTAACGAACTTGAGGCCGTAGAACGTCTAAAAACTGTTCTTCAAACAGCTAGCGAGTACGGACTCGACATAAATTTTAACAAATGCCAATTTTTACATACAAAAATAGATTTCCTCGGTCACATAATAGAAAATGGTAAACTTTTGCCATCCCCTTCCAAAACTAAAGCTGTTTTAAATTACCCAGATCTGAAAAATGTTAAAGACGTACGTAGATTCCTTGGCCTTACAGGATATTTTAGGAAATTTATCCCTCATTTTTCTACCATTGCAAAACCCTTAAGTGATCTTCTGCGTAAGGACACCCCTTTTCAATTTCAAAATGAACAAAGAACCGCATTTCAAAAAGTAAAATATTTACTTTCCCAAGAACCAGTTCTCAATATTTTTAATCAAAATTCCCCTATTGAGGTACATACAGACGCGTCTATAGATGGCTTGGGGGCAGTCCTGTTGCAGAAAAACATCAATGATAATCAATTACACCCTGTCTTTTACTTTTCGAAGAAAACATCGGATAACGAAAGAAAATATACTAGTTTTGAACTTGAAGTTCTGGCTGTGGTAGAAGCCCTCAAAAAGTTTAGAATCTACCTGCTCGGAACAAATTTCAAAATTATCACCGACTGTGATGCGTTCGTCAAGGCACTTAATAAAAAAGAAATAAACTCCCGCATTGCACGATGGGCTCTGTACCTTCAAGAATTCCAGTACACAATTGAGCATCGCACAGGTTCCCGCATGGCGCATGTGGACGCTCTAAGTCGAGCTCCACAATGTTTTATCATCCAAGATAGCCTTCATGTGAAGCTTTTGAAAGCTCAGCAATCTGATGAAGAAGTTCACGCATTAAAAATGCTTTTGCAGTCCACACCCCATGATAATTACATTATAAAAAACAACCTTCTTTATAAAACAGTGAACGGTGTCGATTTACTCGTCGTCCCTACACACTTGCAGAGTAGCATAATTAAAGAAGCACACGAGCGTGGACATTTTGCAGCACTCCGTACCCAAGAGCTAATAAACAAAGATTTTTATATACCTCACCTCAAAGACAAAATCGAAAGTTGCATCAAAAATTGTGTAAAGTGCATACTCTATAATAGAAAACGAGGTAAACAAGATGGTTTCCTTCACCCAATTGATAAAGACGATGCACCCCTGCACACATACCATGTTGATCACCTTGGTCCCCTAGCTTCTACATCAAAGAAATACAAACATATTATGGTTGTTGTAGATGCGTTTTCCAAGTTTACCTGGTTGTACCCCACAAAATCTACAGACGCCGCAGAAGTTATCAGCCGACTAGAAAGCCAACGATCAATTTTCGGAAATCCAGCCAGAATCATAACAGATCGAGGTCCATCATTCACTTCCACTGCATTTAGAGACTATTGCCACGACCAAAATATTACTCACATATCAATTACAGCAGGTTTACCAAGATCGAATGGTCAAGTTGAAAATAAAAATTCTACTATCATCGCAGTGTTGTCCAAACTTTCATCCGACAACCCCGAAAAGTGGTTTTCCCATGTGCCTGCTCTCCAACAAATCCTCAACTCGACATTTCAAAGAAGCATAAAGACGACACCATTTGAATTACTATTCGGTACCCAGATGAAAAATAAAGATGACATCAAGATCCTGGAGCTTCTCAACGACGAATCTACAAACACATTCCAGAGGCAACGTGAGGAGCAGCGTATCGACGCGAAAAAGCAGATTCGAATAGTGCAAGAAGAAAATCGCAGGCAGTATAACCTTCGAAGACGACCAGCTGCTAAATTCCAAATCAACGATTTTGTCGCAGTTAAACGCACCCAGTTCGGGCCTGGTCTGAAACTAAAACAGAAATTTTTAGGTCCATATAAGATAACCAAAATAAAACCAAACGACACATATGACGTCGTCAAGTGTGACTTCGTAGAAGGCCCATTCAAGACCAGCACATGCGCTGAATTCCTGAAACCTTGGACCGACCCTTTTGAAACACTTACTTGACATATTTCTTCAGGACTTTTTATTTTTTTTTAAACTTAATTGACATAGTTCTTCAAGACTTTCTATTTATTTTTTTAAAGAACTCTTCCTTGGACATTTTTGTGCGCAAAATTAAACTTTTTTTTTTTCTCAATCATACGTTGAACTTCAACTCATTTTAGCGAACTATTTTTTTTTCATGAACAATTTTTTTTTCCCATGAACATTCTTCAATACCTGATTTTTTTTTTTTGGTGAAAATTATCTACCTATTTTTTTTTCTACTTGTCTGTATGTATATTAACATCTTATCTTATTTTATTTTAGTATTTTGATGATATGATTCAGGTTTTGAGTGTAATATTTACACTATTTTCCATTTGGTAATGTATACATTTTTTTTTTTTTTTTATTAATGCAGCTATATTATTACTGTATCTATAATTCTATTATGTAGTGTTGAATATTGTTTCTTTTTTTTTATTTCTTTTGTTTTTGTATAATTTAATTTTTTTTTCTTGTTGTTTAATAACCTTCAGGCGAGGCCGCCTGCTTGGTCATGATGGCCGATATGGGAAATTGTATTTCTCAGCTATCATATCCGTTATGTGATGTCACTGTGTACGTACCTATCACGTGTCACCACGTCACTGTTTGTATCATCCTTTTTCACTGTATGCGCACGCACCGAGAGGCGCACCTGTTTTAATCAGAGATGTTTAATCGTTGTCGAGGGAAAGACGTTCCCGCTTGGATGTAAACCAATGTTTCGTTTTTAAATGTAATAGTTATGTGATGTCCCCTTTATGTTTTAAATAAATGTTGTTAAATGTTAAGGTCTGCAGCCGTTTCCCTATATATTTAGTGCTTACAGTTTGCCGCTGATTCAAAAATTTCAGAGTTACTCTCGTATACTGAGCCAATTTAAAACAAAAAAATAAAATATTGTTTATAGGTCATATAGCAGTATATATTGGTTCGTCCGGAAAGTTCGCGCCGATTTTCGTTAGATGACATAAAGGCAGGTCTGAATATATCAGAATGATTATAAAGCAAATGACATGCGTACATATTCTAAAAGTCGGTACTTCAGGCATATTTAGAAAAAAATTGGTTACGATACATTAATTGTTGTCAGTTTTATACGCCTTTGAATGTGGAAGGGGGAAAAATGCATTATAGGCATTTAATGCTTTTCTTTTACAGAAAGGCAAAAATATCATACAAGCAGCAAACAAAATATGCGCTGTTTATAACGAAGGTGCTTCAGTTGAAAGAACTGCGCGGAAATGGTTTGCTAGGTTTAAAGCTAATGATTTCAACCTTCAAGATCAAGAACGCCCGGGTAGGCCACAGATGAAGATTAGATTAAAACACTGGTCTAAAATAACCCCCCCACGTGAATTAGAAATGTTAAAAATATCAAGATCCACTATCCACGAAATGTGTTGCTTTTCAATTTTTCTTCAAAATCGGCACGAACTTTCCGGACAACCCAATATGATAGTTTTGGTAAAAACAAAAAAGTGAACCTTCTGAGGTGCTTGGTAAATTTCAAAGTTCATTGGGCCCTTGAAACACGGAGTTTAATTTAACCGTTAACGGCCGGCAATAAAAATCTGAAAATGAATCGTGTATTATATGAACACAACAACTGGTCGCCATAAATAAATAAATATATAAATAAATGAATAAAATAAAATAAAATAAATAAATAATAAAATTTGAAAATGAATGATGAATGGAACTTACCTGAGATACATTATGTGCCTATTAAGAATATAAATATTTGAATGGACGAATGTTTTAGTACACGTACAGTCGGTAACAAAAGTGTCCGAACACTAGCAAGTATTCCTATGTAAAAAAAGTGCACTTCATACGGTTTTGTTAAATAAATCTTTGTCGAATCATGTTCTTAGACTGACTAAGAACACTATTCGACAAGGATTTATTTAACAAAACCGTACGAAGTGTACTTTTTTTACATAGGAATTTTTGCTAGTGTTCGGACACTTTTGTTACCGACTGTAGAAAAGAGCAGGTGGTTAGAAGAACAGAAGACTTATGACACCTAATGGGAGAGATCAGAACATATTATACAACCTTAGATGGGGAAGACAAAAAAAAAAAAAAAAAAAAAAATCGAAAATTCACGTTGAAATTTTATTAAATTAAATAACTGAGCAAAGGAAATTTGTTTTGTACTTTAAAGACATTGAAGCGCAAAGATATTTAAAAAAATAATAATATTATAGTTTTAAAAAATTAAAGAACACGCTTTTATAGAAATGTGAACTAAAAAGCACAAAATATCTATCTTAGTATTAAAATGCAGGGTAAGAGAAAATTGTGTGAGTGACACATCATAATATTTACATACATTTAAATCTTTAATCAAAATAATTTAGAATTAAACAAAAACCATTTTTAAAAAATCTCCCCTGACTGGGCTTGAACGCTAGACCTTTAGGTTCCTAGCGCGGAGCTTTACCTCACAGCCACAGCGTTCACGCAGGGAAAGTCTTTTTTTACAATAAAGATTTTTTGTTTGCTCCCAGAGCGGTTACAAACATACATTATACATACAAGCGTACATACAAACATACACACAGGTGAAGCTAATAAAATCGTGTTAATGATTGATTTTGAACGATTTATAAACAAAACTATTATTGTGCATGTGCAAATTTTTTTTTTTTTTTGGCCATGTGTCTAAATGTAATCAAGATTTTTAAATGGTCGATAGATATAATTTTAATTTGGGTACGGGTTTAAACCCCTGCCGAGATTTATTCTATTCTGTCTAATAATAATTATATGATACACGCAAAAAAAAAAAAAAAAAAAAAAAAGCGTTACAGAGAAACACACACACACACACAAAATATTTTAAAGGCATTTTTTACTTCCTTGATGTCTAAAACGCAAAGATATTGCAACATTTTTTCTGTGCTATTTACATGAAAAGTTATATTTTATTTATAAAAATTTTTGTTTGAAATTTCAACATTTCCATATCGACTAAATAATAATTATATAGATAACTTCGGGTTTTTTTCCTAATAACCAAATGTAAAGCTAACTTTATAAGCCCTTCCGACACATAAAAAGAATGACATAAAATATAGCTGAGAACTATCCCGGTTAAAATAACCAAACTCGGCTTCAAATTTAATTATTATTATTCATTTTTTTTTTTTTTTTTTTTTTTTTTTTTTTTTAATAAAATTTGTAATTTTCGTCCGAATTAAGAGATTTTTGGATCATGAACTCGTAATCACTGTTTACTGTCAATTTTTAATTTTTAAAAAAATCGTTAAAAATTCACTGTTTTAAAGCCTATCTACCAAAAAGTATTTGGAAACTTTTAAATTTAGACGTTTTGTCAAATATAGCAAAAATTTTGTTCTGAAGAGGAAAAGAAGACCACTAAAAAATTAGCAAAAGTAATAATGTTTTCGATCACCATGTAAAATGTAATACTTGAAATGAATTTTGACTGTAGCATGTGATTATGAGGATTATTTTAATTATATGTATATTTTTATGAGGCTATTACATATATTCATGGAGATATAACGATTTCTTTAAAAAATTAAAAAAAAAAAAACCCTCTCTTTTTATTATAACACGTAGAACACTAGGCCCAATGCAAAGTCACTTTTAGAAAACTTGGCATACCAAATTAGATACAGCATGCTGGAATCAGAAGGTAAAAATGTTAAATATCTGAATAAATATGTGCATTTTTACTAAATAATTTTTAATTACGCATGCTGAAGCTTTTAAAAAATTCCATTTGCATAATTTAATAGCCTAAAGTATTGAGCTACTTATATGAAAGCCCTAAACAAATATCGCACAAATTGAAAAACTTATGAGAGATAGAATGGTTAGAATTTCAATTCCTCTCAAAATAAAAGCTAAGCTATAAGGGGCTTTACTCACATTTTTATTTTGATTCAATCAATGTCCAATGGTAATACAGTGTTCGCCAATTGTAAATAAATATTGATAAAACCCCTCATAATCTTCCTTTTTTTTTTTTTTTTCTTTTTTCTTTTTTCTTTTTTTTTTTAAGAGAGAGAGAGAGAGAGAGAGAGAGAAAGAGAGAGAGAGTTCAGACCATAATTTTTCGAGATAAGGCACCGTGGAGGTTAAGACCCTTCCCTCTTCGAACGGTGTCGTCTTTGTCATACTAACACCGAACCAACTCCAAATTTAAAATTTCATAAAGTTAGGGCCGTAACTTTCCAAGATAAAGCACCCTTGAGGATCAGACCCTCTCCTCTTCCAATAGTGCAGTCTTTGTCATGCTATCACCCAACCAACTCCAAACTTAAAATTTCTTAAATTTAGGGCCTTAACTTCCCAGGTATGACACCGTAAGGGATAAGACCCTACACCTTCCAACGGTGTAGTTTTTGTTGTACTAACACCCAGCCAACTCGAAATTTAAAATTTCGTAAAGTTCGAATCATAATTTTTCGAAATATGTTACCGTGGGGAGTCAAACCCTCGATTTTCCAAAGATGCAATTCAATATTTCGTAAAGATCGGATCATAACCTTCGGTCAGAACCATAGACCTATTATACGAGTGGACGGAGCATTCCATTATTAAGGGAATATAAGAAAAGATGCAAAGATGAAACCTCGTTACTGTTGAAAGAGGTTACATTTTTTGGCATTTATCGGGTTATTGGCGATTTTTATTTCTGAATATAAATATTATTATTATTAAAAGATACAGCAAGAAAAACTTATGTAAAACGAAACAGCTGCTGAAATTTATTTTTGCCTTGTTATTAACACTTTCCAACAAAGTTCAAAAGTGTTTATAACTTCGGTTTGTCTATACTCGCTTTAACTCTCGTAAATAATCATGAACATTTTAGAAATTATATAAGGTATAATATATTTAAACTAATTCAATTTAGAGAATTAAGTATAGCAATTATAAACATTTTATAAAAAGAATTACTTAAAAAGAACGTAATAATAAAATATTAAAAATAATCTTATATGTGAAATAAAATCCTTATTTTACATAACTTCTAGGGCTTCTAAAGTACATCTAATTACTATTTCTTGCTATAAAATTCTTTTTAAATTCAAAACAATCTAACTTTTAAAGTGAAATAAAAATTTTAAAAGGAGCTTTCAAAGAAAAGGAAAAATATCGTCTGCTTAATAAAAAGCAGAGTTTAGAGCATGACCAGTAAATTTCAATATTGGCCAGTTAGGCTTCAGGGAGATCAACAGTCACATGACCTATTTTTGAGTTATCTTTGCCACTAAAAAAGGTTGCCATTGTCCCGTCCACTCTTATGATAGGTCTATGGTCAGAACTCAAAACATCAACAATCAAGATAAATCGATGCCCATGCCTATACATACCATAGATATAGTAATTTATATAGATCTATCATCCCCATGTTAACGAGCAAAGATTTTTGATGCCGAAAAAGTTTTTTGGCATCAGCCATTGGAGTGTATAAAAATCGAAAATAGTATTAGAATAAAACGTTAATGAATTTTGAAAATGCCGAAATATTGCGCGGCTTTTAAGTGTTCCAATAAATATATGAAAAGAAATGGGATTAGTTTTCATAAATAAGTTATATTTAAGTAATAACAGGAGACTTGGCAATGGAATATTAAAACCCGAATAAACTACTACGTCAGAAACGCCAAAGAAAAATATTTGAGATGCATACAGCTGTTTCGGTAGCCTTAAGCGTACCGTCTTCAGTGCAAAAAAATTCTGAATCTGGAGAAGTGCTCGAATATATAGGAGAGGGACCGAATTTAGTTCAACCAATAGGATTACGGAAAAGGTGGGGAGTGTGGGCAATAGGAATTTAAGAATGTGTAGTTGAGTAAACAATAGAAAAATTAAGAAAATGTGGACTGAATGCAAAATTTCCAACAATCAGACAAATAGGGAACAGCGAAATTACAATTTACAAGGTTTTTAAAAATTTTATAAATATGAAAAGCTTCATAGAAATCGAGTTCATGAATGGATTTAGGTCTGCAAATTATTTTAGCTGAATAACATTTAAAATTATGATTTTCCTCCCAGCAATGTTTGGAAATAGCCGATTTATTGGTTTCTTGTTTGTGGACGTAATTCTTATGTTCTTTTAGACGAAATTTAAGACTGCGTTTAGTTTGGCCAATATATGATAAACCACACTGACAGGAAATACTATAAATGCCCCAAGAATTATGCATATCAATGGGATCTTTTAACTGAGAAAATGTGAGTTTATTGGAAGGCGAAAATATTATTTCAAAATCATATTGTTTGAGAATTTTAGCTATGGCGTGGCTGGTTTCGGGAAAATAGGGTAAAACAGTACTGATATTAGAAGAGACTGATTTAGTAGACGAAATACGAGGGAGTTGTAATTTTTGGATAGCTTATATTTATAAAAATTTTAAAAACTTTGTAAATTGTGATTTCGCTGTTCCCTATTTGTCTGATTGTTGGAAATTTTACATTCAGTCCACGTTTTCTCAATTTTTCTATTGTTTACACAACTACATATTCCTAAATTTCTATTGGCCACACTCCCCACCTTTTCCGTAATCCTATTGGTTGAACTAAATTTGGTCCCTCTCCTATATATACGAGCACTTCTCCAGATTCAGAATTCTTTTTGCACTGAAGACGGTACGCTTAAGGCTACTGAAACAGCTGTATGCATATCAAATATTTTTCTTTGGCGTTTCTGACGTAGTAGTTTATTCGGGTTTTTATATTCAAGTAATTTATGAAAAATATAATTTTTATAATTAGTTGCTTGAAATAATTATTGTCTTCATATTTAATGGAATACTTTTTTATTTTTATTTTATATTAGTAAGTAATATGGAATTCTCAAAATTCTTTTAAATGTAGTTAGCAGCCGCGGAAGTTTTAATATATAACTAGCATGTTGTGGCCATCACAAGACTTTCTTCTATAAAAAATCCTATACAAATTTGCGCAATACAAGTAATTTATTAATTTATAATTTATTAAAATTATTTTTTATGATGAATGCAGACGATTTTTATCTCATAAAAGTATAATAATAAATGCTGAAAGAAAGAAAGTCGGTTTTGTGCAGACATAAGTATACTAGAGAATAGAAAAAAAAAAAAAAAAAAAAAAAAAAAAAAAAGAAAAGAAAAGAAAAGAGTTTTTCATTTTTTTTAGTACATAAATGTTATTTGCTAAATTATCTGTGTGTATTCTCGTGTATATTCACTCGGGGAAAGACATCCATAAGAGAGTAAAATGGCCGTCTTTTCCCGAGTAAAAAGTTAATATAGTTGAAAAACTGATATAGGCAAGAATAAGTGTAAGCTTTAACCGATTTAGCGATACAAATGTAAAATCCATGTTAGGAAGAATTGGCATAAGTTTAAATTGATTTAGCGATATAGATGTAAAATCGATATTAGCAAGAATCGGCGTAAGTTTAAATCGGTTTAGTGATATAGGTACTAAATCGATATTTCTCGATGAATCGTTACATTGCCCTGTCCAATTGGGGATTAAAAAAAATGGTAATTGTATTCATACATTTATTTGAAAGCAAACTAAAGTGCGAAAAATAATGATAACCAAGTTGTGTGCAATTTGTTTATGAAATGACTATTGCAAATTGAATAATGTTATATATTAATTTTCTAGATAATATTTATTTATTTATTTATTTTGGCAATCAGTGTAAATTTGATAATTTATTATTAAATTTGAATTTCACTACCCTCTATTGACTTATTTATTAATAACATAGTATATGGAAATCATAATTTAATTAGAATGAAAACGAAAATTCATAACGGAAATAAAAGCCAAAAATAATAAAATTTAAATAATATTACAATTTAAGATTGTGCTACAAAATATATACACATAATTTTATTCCCGTTTTGTTATACTAACTAGTAGTAGATTATAAATCGAATCTATTGGATAAAATTTATTAGGGAAAAAAAAAAAAAAAGAAAAAAAAAACTAGTACTATGGAAATAATTTACGATTTATTTTGTATAATGGTTTAGCGAGAAAAATGTAAATAATTCGGTCATTTTTCTAAAAAAATAATCTTACACATTTTCCCTTACATAGCCATCTCTAAGCTCTATTCACAAAAGTGATATTCGATGAATAGCATGCGATTAAGCTGTGATTCATTTGACTGAATATACATAAATATCTAAATCTTAAAAGGTTACGGCCCTCTATCCAGAAATTTATGCACAGTTCAAAAAGAGAAATGAATTCCGATTTCCAAAGTAAAGAAAATGAAAAATGAAAAAGCTATTTTAGGGATGAATATTATAAAAGAATGAATTTTCACTCTCTTTTAAATTACAGTAATATGCAGTATTTCATAATTGCTGAAAGTTAAAATCAAACATAAATTGATATTTTTCTCAGTACATTAACGTATATTACACGCACACACTATTATAGTAAAACTTTGAATTTTGTGTGCCGGGCCCGATTAATTTCATATGAGGCCCGGGGCACACATACTTTCATTGCCCCCCTCCCTCATTTCTCACACTGTGCTCTAATCAGCAAAGGTACATATATACCTGTATATGGGGCTGAAATGACAGAAGTTTGCCTTTTTGTGATGCCTTTGTTTGCCATTCTTAGATCAAAAAAGGCAAAATGGTATTTTCAGGGCCAGTTTTAGGGTCTCCTGCTGCTCAAGGCCCAGGGCACGTGCCCCGTGTGTCCCTGCATCAATCAGTCCCTGTTTGAGAGGGATATTCTATTGGAGAATGGAAATGTAAGTAATATTTCAAACTTATAAAACTATTACTGTTTCATATTTCATTGTTTTTCCTAAAGCTAAATATAACAAACAAAATTTTAAAGAAACAGATATGATAGCTATTAGGTCTAACTTCCGGTTATCAGTTGAGTTATATGTCGAGGTTATACTTACACCGCTTCACCCTAATTTAGAAATTCAAATAATGAACAAAAAATAAATTTTATCAGTAAACTTTAAGGAATTGCTTTATGTAATTTTTTTTCAGTATGAAGATTTATTGAAATTAATAATTTACTTTTTTTAATTTACTTGTTACCGGCTTATCTGATTCTCTTTCAAAGTCAGCGAGATATTTCCTGATTGAGGCTAAGAACTGTTTCAACGACTACATGCTTCAAATCATGAAAAGTATTAAATGTCGAATTATCGTACTATAATAGTACATTAAATTTTAATTTGACGAATGCTCGTTAGAATTCATTCACATTTTCAGTCTAACTTTAATATTGACTTAAAATTATAGAAGGGACATAAATTTGAAAGATAACTCGTTATAGAATAAATAACCAGACTTGACGCACAACAGAAATATGAATATTTACACAACGTTAAAGACGCCAATATGAAAAATGTTAAGTGCAGATTGCAGTTTTGGTAGCGTAAAGCGTACCGTCATCAGTGCAGAATGATGAAGTGGATTATTGCTCATATTTATATAGGTAGGGAAGCGGATTATAGAGTCAGAGTAGCAACCAATAGGAATTTAAGAAACTGGAGCTCCACGAAAGGCATTCCCCCTCAGGCCTAGGACCCTAGAGCAGTCAATCGACCTTATTCCCAAACACCAAACACACACAAAAATATCATTAATTGGGATTTTGCTGTACCTCCTCTCTCTGATTGATGGAAAAATTACACAAAATCCCCATATTCTTAATTTTTACATACCTTTCTACATCCCAAATTCCTATTGGCTTACAGTTCAGTTTCTTAAATTCCTATTGGTTGCTACTCTGACTCTATAATCCGCTTCCCTGCATACATATATGAGCAATAATCGACTCTGTCATTCTGCACTGATGACGGTACCCTTTACGCTAACGAAACTGCAGTCTGCACTTAAGATTTTTTACATTAACGTCTTTAACTTTGTGTAAATATTGATATAACTCGTTATAGTACAAATGGTATCATTTTTATATAATTTGAAATTTATTTAAAAAAATATCTAAAGTCTGGTTTAAAACTTTTTATGCACGTTTTAGTATAGGAAGAAAGAAATTATTTTACTTCTTGCAATTTTTATTTATTTATGATTAAAATTTGCATTTTATGTTAAGAGAAAAAGGATGCTTTGTTAAAGATAATCTTTAACTTTTCTTCTGGTAGAGAGTTAAAAGACTTTTCAAAGGTTTTGGCGAAAATTTTGCAATCAGTAATATATGTCCCTGTTAAGGCACACATAGTAAAATGAAGGATAACTACTATTTTTCGTATTTTTATTACTATTTATTTCATCATTACTTATATTAAAAAGAAATAATAACATCCTTAAAAATATAAATAAGAAAATAAAAGAAAATTACAGAACTTCTTTAACATGATTTAAACAGTTTTTGTGCATAAAATTGATTCTTGTGAACATGATCATCGTCAAAAAATTTTGAGATAGGTTTTGCATTTAAATCAAAAGCAATGAGAAATATAAATATTTACACAACGTTGAAAACGCCAATGTAAAAAATACTAAAAGCAAACTGCAGTTCAAACTATGAATGGCATTTCACATGAGACATTTCCTTTGTTACATTTTCTGTTTTTACATGTAAAGCACCCCTATTGACATATTTGAACTTTTTTAAAAAATCTTTCATAACGTCTCATGAATCGTTGAGATGTCAAATTTGGTGGTAATCTGCTCGTCCGTTTTAACTGCAAGAAGCTGGTTATCAGAAGTTTAATTATAATTATCCTGTATACAACAAGAAAAAAAAAAAAAAAAAAAAAAAAAGCTTATTTTAAAAAAAATTAAATTTCATGGGTTAGATTTGGTTTAGTTTCGGTTCGGAGGTGTCTCTCTAAGATCATTTTTTGGTCACTTTAGCGTTAATGAACGTCACTTAAAATGTATTCCGAACTACTGCGAACATCTGTGATTGAACACTACTCCCCTGTAGATAAAGATCTACAGGGGTGGTGGCTTGAACCGGGATTCGAAACCGGCATCTGGCAACTGAAGAAACAAAGCGCAAACAATTCGTTTACCAGATAAGCCCATGGGTAGGATTTTCACGCTTAATATTATTTGTTCGTGTACGATGAATATGAATATGACGATATGTATGTGACGTACATTATATTGACGTTCATTAATTGACTAATATAAATGTTCTGATAGAATGAATATGTGATTTTATAAATAGAAATTCTGATTTTACAAACCTGAGTATTATTGAAATTTGGCATTTGTTCATTGGCTCTGGCACAAATACAAGCATTAGATAATTTGTATAGTATTATAATGAAAAAGATGTTCCGTCCAATTATTTTGGGAAGTTTCCCAGTTGCAACAAAATGCAGGCAAAATGTAAAAGACCTTTAGAATCTAACAAATTTGCATATGTATAAAAATACAATTCTATAACATATCATGCAATGAGTGATTTAAATAGAAATATCTATTGCGTGTTAAATAGCTTTGTATATTGTTTTATTTATTTATATTTTCTAAAAAGTAGGCAATTTAATTAATTAATTAATTAATTTATTTTTAAAGAAAATTCTAACATTATTATGTGGCCTCGAAATTCAAAGTAAAGAAATGTTTGCTGGATACAATATGTGTATATTATATATATATGTATATGTGTATACATACACACGCACATATATATATGTGTGTGTGTGTTTGTATGTCATTCAACAAGTGACGACATTATTAAAAACACATCAGTAGACGATTAAAAAAAAAAAAAAAAAAAAAAAAAAAAAAACCTTAAAGTACATTTTATCTTAAAGAAATTTAACTTTCGTAAAAGGAGAATGATTTTAAAATCTTTCATCTGATTTATTGTGATATTCTGAATAAATCCAACCTAATATAACAAAGATTTAAAATAAAACAGAGAGAAAAAAAATGAAAGAAAAATAAATAAATAGGCCATGTAACATTGTGCTTTTCTTGTCTAATCATGCCATATTTACTGGACAAAGTTGATGAACATTCAGGAATGTACCAACACAACATTTAAAAGCTTTTGAAGACTTGCAATATATCTTTTGATAGTTTTTCATTCATTATTATTTCTAAATAATCGTTTGTTTGATCATCTTCTTAAACTTTTCGAAACAACTTTTGAAATAGATCATGAAACCGATATCTCTTGATTTACAGTACATATACGCACACAAACATGCATTTTCTCTTTAAACCGTATATTATACTCACATATGAATAAAAAAAAAAAAAAAAAAAAAAAGAAAAGTGATGAAGGTAATTTGTACATGCTGCATATCAGCAATGATAGATAGAAAGTTAAACAAGAAAACTGCTTTTGAAAATTAGTTTTTAATAAATATAAAATGATGGACGTAGATACGCATTTTAGTTGATAAGATATTTTATGACATAATTTATTTTAATGTTTAATCAATATTTTACAGCTACTGCAATATTGACCACAACAAAAAGAAAATAATCACATTTTATTATTTTGCATTTTAAAGATATTTTAAAGATATTACTATGACACAGTTTAAATTATATAAACATATAATTTTTTTTTTTTTTTTTTTTTTTTTTTTTTTTTTATGCTGATGTTTTGCTCTTTAATTTGAAAGATCAGTGTAAAAAATTAAGAATTTACTGTTCCAATAGATATTCAATGTTTGTTGCGTTGAGTAAACATTCTATTCCTTTTTTAAATAAAAAATATATCATCTATAATCTGTTCTCTCTAACAATATTATTTGGACTTGTATGTCCCGAAATTAAAAAGTACTTTTATGTATGAATTTGGTTATTACTAATGTACGTTATTCTTACACTCATTGATTTTGCATCGGAAATGATAAACTTAAAAGATTCTGTATAATTTATTTTGATATATGTTTACAAATAAAATTCCAGAGTGTATATTCCATTCTTAAACCACGTTTCTTGTGACTAAGGTAGCGTCTGCGCAATTGCTGACTCAACGAATCTAGTGTTAAAATAGGGATGATAACCTTTGTTGTTGAGAGACAATAGCGATAAAAGAATGCCGATTGGCTGGATGTTTATCAAATCCCAACCTGTCGGTCAATTTGCCACCCTTCCAAGCCTTTGACATCGTTTTCAGTTCTTGGCGCGAGGAACGTAGTTATACCGTACATCAAAAGTTTTCAAATAAAATACGTAATACCGAGAATGTCACTCATAGTTTCGCTTTGTGTTATAATAATGTAATGACAATTTTTTTTTTTTTTAAATACAAGATTAAAAAAAAATAATATTGCTTTATCAATAATCCTTTATTAGTAATCCGTTTTACATCTATTTTTACTGAAAATTTATTTTATTCATTCACCAAAAAATAATTTAGCAGATTTTTCAAGTCATGGATTATCACACATATACTTGTATGCAACTTATTTCATAATCTGAATTCAAATGTTAATATGTATAAGGTGTGCCCAAATGAAAAGGAGACTAAAAATATATGTGAAAAAATTTTAGTACCAATATTATAATTACAGTTCATGTGGAATAGTATAACTATAAATAATTGCCATTGCCATTGATACACTGATCCCAGTGCGTAGGAAGGGAGTGGATGGCTCAACAGATGGGTCAGGCAAACACCCATTCTCTCCGCCTTCTGATTCTCTGACAGATGCTTGGGTGGGCACCCATTGTGCAAAAACTTTGCCATAGCCAAGCTTTTTGTGGATTATGTGATGCACAGTTAATTTGCTTATCAACAGTTAAACAGCAGTTTCACGTGTGGTGATCCGGCGGTTCTGCCGTATGAGTTCATCCACAGCCCAACTCTTTGTGCTGATCTGGAGGAATCTATCATGCAATGCGGAAATGACTAAAACAGCAATGAAGATATTCATGGGAAGCCGTTAACTACGCATGTGCATCTAGCAATACCACCATGCCATCTATCGGCTAACACATTAACTCACTGGGATTTGATATAACGCCGCTACAAAGGTCTCCTTTTCATTTGGGCACACCTTATATATCTGTTTGTGGTTAAAGCACACCAATCCTCCTGCTATTGGAGAGATAATTTATAAGATATACCAGTCGTAATAGGTTCTTTCAAGTTTAGTACAATAAAAATTGTCCCTAAAGTAGCTTCAAAACAATATAAAAATTAGTACATTTAACAAAAGTCTAATTATAATTCCTATTCATAATGCACTTTAAGAATACGAAGATTTCTTAATAAATTGGGAAGGAGAGGACATGTTTTTATCTTTGGAGGGGGGGGGGGTGAGGAGGGTTGTTGGTAAAGTTTACTCGAAGGCAGCCCTAACAGCAAAAAATGTTCCAGAAACGTAACAGTCATCTAACATGAAAACATTCTAAATATTACAAAAACGTTCAGTTTGCTTCCCAATTACTTTCATAAACGTAGAAATGTCCGCGATCGTAACAAAAAAATCGGATACGTAACAGAAACGTTTCAATCACATAACAGAGAGAACATAGAAAAGGACGAATGTTTCAGAAAGGTATCAGAGAGCATATTAAAGTGTGTTACGTTTTTGAAAGTTTGTAACCATTTTAAAACATAACTGAAACATTCTGTGCTGTGTGGGAGATGCGCAGGTTGTCAATTTATATATATATATATATATATCATTTAAAATCGATGAAAACACAAATCAGCGCGATATGTTCGACTGTTGAAAAAGAAAAATTGTTTTCATCTAAATGAATAATAGTGAAAAATAAATAAGAATAAAAAATAAATAAAAGAATAAAAGTAATAGATAGAAAGGATTGGCTATGCAACAATAATAATTTGTTGGTCCATTGTTTAACAATAATAAGACGGGAAAAAACATTGAGTCGGCATTTATGAAGGATTTAAATGTGTTAAAGACAGAATTATGGACAATGTCAGAAATTACGCCATTGATAGTGGTCACTTGCTGCATGTAGTTAAATGGTATGCTATGGGGAAAAAAAGAACAAACAACAAAACAAAAACAAAAACAAGCATATTCAAACGTTTGGAAACGTATCTCAGTTATGTCAAGAAACATTATAAATCAAAATACATTTCGGAATAAGTATATAACGGATTATTTATTCAATTTTGAATTAATGCATTAATAGGCGGAGGGTAGATGGATTAAAAAGTTTCACAATTTTATTTCATATTAACCCGATCAGTTTATCGCTTTTTTCGGCACCTTGTCAGGTTATCTTGGGTCTCTGAAGACCCGAGGCATGGTAGAACACCAAATTTGTAAAGAAAATTTCTGATAAAATTCTTGAACACTCTTAAATACTTCTACTTTAAAAGTAGACCATAAATATTGCAAACAAATTTAAACAAATATTTTATTTTTCGTCATAAACTTACCCACTCCCTCAAAATGCAGGCATTGACTAAAAGGTTCATAACTCTCAACAAATTGATATATTTTTAAAAATTCAAATTGTATAAAAATGTATAAGAATGCTATTTTTACAGAAGAAATCATGGACTCGATAGAAAAAAAAGAAATGCTTAAGTTTGTGGTACCAAGTAGTGCATTTTTTGAAAGAGAAAAATTGAAGGTTCAAGAATTCAATATATTTTTATGTTTCATATTTATTAAAAAATTATCAAAAACGTTACAAAAGATAGAAAATATGTCCATGCTTTAAATTATATCATCTTGTTACCGTAAGCAAACTTTACAGCCGGAAAATCTGTGTTCATCGCAAATTGGCGACTTACATCTCACGCGAAACTTTTCCAGTCGTTTTTCGGATCGCACGCAGAGCAATCATTTCTTTCTTTTTTTGAGTTTGTCATACAAATCAACGCAGTTTTCTGAGTTGCCGACGACAGATTTGATGCTTTTTACAAGATTTCGTGGAAGATTTGATATCTGTAATCTGCTTCTCATGTAAGGTGTAACCAATTCATTTACCAATTCTTTCAGAAATCGTCGACGATCTTTGACTGGATTTTCATGTGATAAATTATACAGGATGCAAGCGTTCACACCTGCCTGATCTAAAATCCCCAGGAGAAGACGCATAGACCAACGACGTGTTTTACGAACACAAGAGAATGAACTGCTCAAAAAATCAAAAACGTCGGTTCCAGATTTCGTTTCATTATACATTTGTAAAATTTCCTGCTTTTCTCTTGAGTCTTTAGACACAGATTTGTGATACGATGACAAACATAGAACAAATTTATTCTTTTTTGGACAATAGGATAACAGAATATTTTTACCATCGTAACCATATCTAGTAGTGCCAGCAGATGTAGTTTGTGTAAAAGAAACTGGAATATGTCTTTTATTTTTTCGAACCGTTCCGAGCGTTGTTAGCTTGTATTCATCTTTCATTTTGTTGAAAATTTCGATGGATGTGAACAAATTGTCTGTTGTAATATGTCTATTGGTACCATAAACTGGTTGACACAGATTTCGCACGTAATAATCAGGTATGTACTCTCCGCGTTCAGTATTGACTTAGCCAATATACGGGATAGCATTGAACAGATAAATAGTTTTAGCATCATTGAGAGTTATAATTTTGATGCCATACTTTGCAGGCTTCGATTTTATGTAGTTTCGAGCCGAAAACTTTCCTCGAAATCCAAGCAATTGCTCGTCAATTGTTAGAAAATCGGAGAGCGTATAATTGGTCTGGCAGTTCTAGATCAAAGCATCCCATAATTCGCGAATCGGTGCGAGAGTATCAGATTATCGACGGATCTTTCGAGTATATAGGATATAAACGAGCCTCGAGGATATAAACTTGTAACGTATTTCTGTCGTTGTGTTTCTATATAAACAACTGCCAAATTCATTCGACCATAGTTCGTCGATCGCAATATTGTTTTGTCTTTGATACCCCGATAAGTACAGCAGGCCTATATAAGCTTGAATTTTGATTTTAGTTACATTTGTTTGTTGTGCTGACGGATATGTACAGTCGGGGAAATAAAAAACGCAGCACTCGATATAACTACGTTGCTAATCAAAGCACAAAAATGTAATAGGTATCATTCGACGGGGAATTGAGAGTAGATTCAGAAAATGAACGGAAATTTTGAATTGGGGTTCGTCTACATATTAAAATGCGCACCAACTTTGATTTTTTCAATGGTAATGCCCCATTTTTATTTTATATTTGAATTCCTGGGATCGCGACAATGCGAAAAAGTATATTGGTTGTATATTTCGCTTATTTTTTCACAGAGTTATAAGCGTTCAAAGTTTGAAGGTGCTAATGTTAAATTCATATTTCAAACTTTTATTAATATCTTCACAAAAAATAACTTGATCGATATAATTCTTTTTTTACGAGATACAGTGAAGAAACCCAAACATAATCCATCATTAACTTTGATTCTGAAAAATATTTTTAATTCTGAAAAATATTAATAAATTCATATTCATAAAAATTATGAATTATGACCTATATTAATTTTTACATAAAATGAATCCTAATGCTGAAAAATATGGGTGTGCAAAGTTGCAGCTCATTCCAGTTATTAGTTTTCGAAATATAAATAAATCTTTCTTTTGAAGTGGTTTAGGGGGCCGTCTCTTAAAAAAAATTTGAATGAGATAACGAAGCAAATCTTAAAAAATAATGGAGAAAACTGAACAAAATATTTTTATTTTTTATTTAAGGATCAAATTATATAACAACAACGTCAAATTCAAAGAAATGAAACAAAAATGTTGATTTTTAGACATTTTTGTTAGTATCAAGAATTCCTGTTTTCTAAAGCCCCGCCTTTCATCGTTCTTCAAAACAAAACAATACAGAAACGAAAAGTGAATGTGACTTTGAGTATTCGTGTTAAACCCCTTATTTTACATTGACAAAAATATACACAAGTGCTATTTACTTCATCGATTACTGGTGATAAATTTAGAATCCTTTAAACGAACACTAGAAGAAAAAAATTAACTAAATAGGCGGGGTTTACTGTTTGAAATACTCTCAAAATAAAATATTTCAAAACAAATTTTCTGTAAAACAATTATATTACAGATGGATATACATTAAAACTATATTCTTTCTAATTAATATATTTCTATCCATAGTATATTTTATTGCAAAAATATGAACACTGGGTACATGCTTAAGAAATAAGTAACACACAAATTACGAAAGAAACGCCCACTGGCATTGCTACAGATTTTCAAATGATGTGAATCTACGTCAGCAGTCGCGAAAGCGTTAATTAAGAAATTATATTTTCATAGAAATCATAAAACAAATTGTACAGTTCCAAAGAGTTCAACTGACCCAAAACTGGTAAGTGCTATTAAAATTGTTTAATATTTACTTTATGAAACCTTACAATGATTTATCCGAAAAGATTTAGTTTATGCGTTGTTGTATATATATATATATATAGCTATATTATTTCAGTTTGTATATTATGTTACACGTACGAAAGAAAATATAAGCTTTATTGTTGATCAGTATATCCATGATAGATACTTTTTAATTGAAAAATATTGCACTTTTATAAAAAGTAATGTTTGACCAATCGTAAGTGTAATGTATTTAAATATACCTAAAATTATCTAAAAAAGTACTAAAGTATATACATATCCAAAAAACTAAATTCATGATAATTAAGATACTGCAAAGGTGTTAATATTTTTATTTCTGTTTATAATTCTTTTTTTCTTGAAATATTTCCGGTGTGAAACAGTATAATTTTGTCTAGTTCTTGTAGGATCTTAATTTTATTTTTCTATATTTAGAGATAGCCCCTAACACATTTTTGATCATAACTCTATGAATACTAAAGATAAAGTGTACAAACAGTATACTTTTCCGCACTGCCAGACTCTCAGAAATTCGAATATGAAGTCAAAATTGGGTGTTGCTATTGAAAAAATCAAAGTTGGCGCTCATTTTAATATGTAGATGACCCCTAATTCAAAATTTGATGCCATTTTCAGAAAGTGCATTTCATTTCCTGTTGAATGGTGTCTATTAAAATTTTCTGCGTCAATTAATAACGAAATACCATCAAGTGCTGCGTTTTTTTTCCCCCGACTGTACCTTTGTTTCACTTGCAGTTCTCAATATCTGCATTAGTGTACTGGACCAGTATGTCAAGCATCGCATCAGTGAAAAACAAACTCCAAAAGTTAAATGGGGTTTTACAAGGAGTATCCCCTTTCCTCCATGGTAGTTGAATTGCCAGCTTTGACCTCTATTCTCGAGGATCTGGGGCTTCCGTCGACCACTTATGCCCATTTTTTCCATACACAAATTTCTTTTTCCTCGAAGTTTCAACACTCTGCCTTCCAGTCTCTGCTGACCTCTCTTCTTCATCTTCTATAGCTCTTTCTTTTCGTTCATTTCCGCTGTAATCATCACAGGAACAACTGTACTGTGATGATTCTTCTTATTCTTCGTAAACGTAATCGATCTCTCCTTCACTTTCTTCGTCCAAATAATTCACTGATTCATCACGTGGACGAAGTATTCTGGATAATTCATTAGATTCACGATAAGTCATGCTATTAGAAAGTTAAAATCAATGTATGATTCTAAATAATGTATAATCTTTCGAATATATTAATAAATTTTATAAAAAAAAAAAAAAAAAAAAAAAACTTACCTTGTTACTTCAAACGGTTTCACACCACAGTTAAAGCTATTGCGGGTCGCTGGCGACCCGAAACGAACTTCACTTGCCTACTACAAGGACCAGATGGATAACAGTGGAGCGTAACTGAGCGCGAAGATACCCAGCAGCCCATATTTTTTTCCCGGTGGGGTTAGACATTTCTTCTATGCGTGGATTTTGAGAAATAAGACAAAAGAAAAATGGATTGGGTCTCTAACGACCCACGATAACCTGATCGGGTTAAGTTTCACCAATAATTAAAGAGGCAAGCCATAATATCAATCTTTTTTTCTAGTGAGCTCTTATTCAGAAAAGTTTTTAACAAGCAAAAATTTTTCTGAAAAATTAATCAATTATATAAGCACATTTGAAATACTTGATTTCTAAGAGTGAGTGAAATATATGTAGCAACAACAACAACAACCATTACAACAACAAATATGAAGTCAGAGATTTTTATCTTCATTTTCCGTACTTCCAAAGCAAGTGGTGTTAATTGATATATTTTCTGCTCTTTCGCTGCAATTAAGTGAAATTCGCCAGTAGCTTATCTTAGTAATCATTCGTTTATCTTATTTTTCAGTAACACTGAGATGAAGTTAAAAGCAAAAAGTAATTTATCGTTCTTTTTTAAATTGAATGAGTTGAAAATCTCCGTATAAAGTTCATAATCACTGAATTCAGTAATTTAAAATAACTTTCGATAAAGCTAAAATGCTTGCTATAAGGGAAATTTACGGTAATTGTGAGGTTATTTTAATACCAAATAAATAAATAAATAGTTAAATATTTTTACAGAATGCTGATTAAGGTGTAAGATAAGAGGTACTGTATTTGAACATTTTCGACGTATTTTATAAGCAATTTAAAGTAGTTTGAGAAACAGTGTTATTTTGAGAGGTCTATCGCCCTCTCAACTCCGCGTTTGAATATTGCAAAAAAATTAGGAAATATTTAAGTCTGTTAATAAGTTTAAAATTTTGTATAAAATTAATAAGAGAACGTTTGTTCTCTTCACATTTTGAAAATTGCTGATCTTAGTAATCTATCAGGTGGTATCCCCATGTGGCCTGCATTCAGAATACTTAACTTAGACTTCCTGCTGTTAACTGTTTTTTAGCGAAGGAAAATACTCATACAATGTTTGGTCACACCCTTCTTTCAAATTTACTTAGTAAAAATTTTCATGTGAATTTTTATATAATACACATTAAAAATTAACTAGAATCTCAACTTCCCGCGATAATTTGTTTTCAAATAAAGCTAATAACACAAGCCTACAGATTAATCGCAAACAAACTGATATTCATATTGAGCGAACTTTATTACGTATAATTATGGCAGTAACGCAGTTTCAAAAATTGAACTTTCCGACAATACTTTTTTTACTACTTGTAGGTAAGAGAAAGTAAAAAAAATAACGTTCTAGTTTAAAGTTATTTCTGAACATTCAAGATCGACATCTTTCAAGAGAAAATACATCTTTTCCTAATCAATGTTTATAGAGATTTTTTTTATTTCAGTTTTGTAATTCAGGCCTATTTTCTTCCATCTGTAATTTTTCTGTAATAATGTAGAAACGTGACCTTCAATGAATATGAATATCTGCCAACTTGAATTTAGACAATAATTTTGCCTGGATTTTGAAAGAATTTTAAAGAATTTTCATTCAAGAATCGACGAATAACCCATCGCTTTGAATTCTTGATAGGATTCAAGACAATACACCACGGCACCTGTTAAGTTTATTTTTTCCCTTTATTTATTTATTTATTTGCTCGGACTTTAAGTTATTCTTCGACCACGTTTCCTGAAACCATGGAAGCATCTGCGCAAGTGCTAACTCAACGAGTCGAATGCTAAAATAGGGGTGACAGTCATCTGACTCAGAGAAAATGAACAATAACAGAGCGCGGAATTATTGGATGTTTTCCAAATTTCAAACTTTGGTCAATCTGGCATCCCTCCAACATGTTGGCTGCATCCTTAGTGCTAGTTTTAGCAGGATATGTGGCTGCACTGTATAAAGGGTTAGAACTGGGTTGTCGCTTTAAAGTCATATTTTACACATTATATCTCATTAAACTGGGACTTTGAAGTGGGTTTCAAACCAATACGAACCTCTATACCTGAACTAGGATTTGAATCCAGCTTATGAAAATTAGGGGCCAAAGCGCTAACCAGTCCGTTACAAAATGAGTCTTTAAGCAGTATGTCCCGGACAGCCTTAGTGTGGGGGAAAAATTAATAATAATAATAATAATAATAAAAAAAATAAAAAAAAGACCTGACAAACCAAACCTTTTTTATTTAGCGTTTACATCTCTGTTTAAATCGTTTTTTAGCGTGTATTTAGTAATTAAAAAGTAGAATGCGTTTATTTAATATTTGATTTAAATTTTGAAGAAGTTTTGATAAAGGAGTTACATAAATCCAATAATAGCTTAATTTTATTTACATTATTATTATTATTATTATTATTATAAATTATTAACTTTGAGAACACCAATACCTCTACACATTTTTGAGAAGATTGATTTTGAAAACAATCATTATGACTATATAAATTTATAACAGACGATCTTGACATAACACGCCTTTTTTAAATCATGCCATAAATTTTTAGTCTGTTCTTTTCCTTCCCTTTTAAGCAAAACCTAACTAGTTAATTTATAATAAAACTTTTAAATAAACATTATTTTCTTTACCTTGATGTCTGTCTTTTTTTCGAATTGGTTTTCGTTCAGTTTCTAAGAATATTTCAATAACTATTTATGTTTATCGGATGACAAGGGAACAAACATTTAATAATTACTTTAAAAGTTATTAGATTTTATTTATGTGTACTGTTTTGCTTATATCTTTTCAAACATATATATATATATATATATAATATATAAATTAATTAACTGATAACAAATGAAGAGCAATCCCCAAAACAATCCCAAAACACATTCAGGGGAGCCCCAATCCCCCCCACCATGTAGGGAATGGAAAATGAGAAGTTTCTCCCACCGACTTCTCAAATATGAAAGCAAAAAAATATAAAAAGCCATCAAATTCAAGATTAATAAGAACGAAAAATCATGCTGTATGCATTGATTGTTAACACTTTCCAAATGCACGTAATTGTTGTATAGTATAACTTTCAATGCTGTTTGCTTACGTAATCACACAAAGGACAGACAGTAGTTCTGAAAGTCATACAGATAGACTAATTGAATTCCTAATTATTCTTAAACATCGTCTGAAAGTATTAAAAATGCTTAACACAAAAGAAAACGTAGCCCTTATATTCTAATTGCAGCCCTTAATATCTCTGAATATTTTAGCGCAGCTCAGCAAATCTGACAGTTAACAAAATCATATTCTATACAAAATATTATTTTAGCACATTAACAATAAATATCAATTTCTTTATGATTTTTACAATAGATAGTTCTTTAAATGTAATTTATAAAAATGTCTGTCCTAAAACACAATGCATTGGCATTTTTTTGTGTAACCTTGAACACAAACCAGTTGCACAGGACCTATTAATGCCATTTAAAATAGGAAACATTCCATAGTGAATTTGAATAACATATATAATTTTGTAAAAATTCTGAAAATATTTACGGACGCTGGGGGCGGGGAGACGGACAGATAGACAGATAGACAGATAGACAGTCGGACAGATAGCTACAAAAATTGAAATCATATTCCCACTTAAAAAATGTTAAAAAGTGTTAAATAGCTTAATGTAAACGAAAATGCAATTTCAGCAAATTTTCAATAATAGCCTTCAATGTAACTGAATATTTTTGTGTGGCCCTGTAAAGCTAATGCTAATCTTACTACATTCTGTAGAAGCATTCTTTTGTGCATATGAATAATATATTTTAACTTTATTAAGATTTCTGCAAAGTAAAGCTCTCCAAATTTGGTTTATAGAAATACCTCTCATAGAACGCAAGGCTTAGGAATACTTTCGTGTTTCCCTGTAAACAAACCAGTTATGGTATTTACTACTCCATTTTCAATGAGGAACATCTGACAGTGGACTTGAATAACATATTTCAATTTCATTAAGATTTGTGAAAAGTAACGGTATTAAAATATGGTTTATAGAAATACCTCTCATAGGACACAATGCTTTGGAATACTTTCGGGTGTCCCTGTACACAAATCAGTAAAGGTGCTCACTCTATTTTCAATAGAGAACATCCGATAGTGAACTTGAATAACATATATCAGTTTCAAGAAATTCCATGAATATTTACGGGAGTTAGAGCGCGGACAGATAGAGCGAAGTTCTTAACACTTTTCAATCTTATTGGAAAGTGTTAAAAACATTTAGAAAGCGACGAAAGCGATTAATATAAAGGAAAATGCAATTGCAGCAAATTTCCAATGACACCCATTAATATAACAGAATATTTTTTGTGTAGTTCTGTAAATCTAATGCTAATCATACTGTATTCTATGGAAAGCATTCTTTTGTGCATATGGATAATATATTTTTATTTTATTAATATCTGTACAAAGTATAGTTCTTCAAATTTAGTTTATAGAAATAACCCTCATAGAACGCAATGCTTTGTAATACTTTTGAGTGTCCCTGTACAAAAATAATTGGTTAAATTTACTCCATTTTATATAGGAAACATCCGATAGTGAACTTAAATAACATACTTCAATTTCATTCAGCGCTCCCCTGGATAAGGCCCCATGTGTTTTGGGGATGTTTTTGGAATTGCTCTTCATTTGTTATCAATTAATTAATTAATTTTCATATTATGTTTCCTGTTGCTGTATTTTGCGCATTGGTTTATAATTAAATAGTTTCAAGTTTTTATTAAAGATTCAGATTTTTCCTTATTAGTTTTCAAAGTTTATTTCATAGATATATATATGTATGTGTGTGTGTATATAATTTTTTTTTTTACGAATTTATTACTATGAAATCTCAATGATGTCCTTCGACGTCGAATAGTGTTTTCTTTTCAAATATAAAAATCTTTCCATCTTTTGCTTCTTTTATTTTTTTTTACATAAGGTGTCCTGTACCTATTAAAAATCGTTGCAACCAATATATATATATTAATATAATTACATTCTTTAAAAACTTTTATTAAAATTCCCTGGATTAAATCTGTTTATACATTTTCCCTGAATTTTTCTGCAGTTATCAAAAGTCAAAGTTTGAGGATTGCAATGGTAAATTAATTTAACATTTCGTTCTTGCTTTTTAATTTTCCTTCTTGCATTCCCCTTAAAAAAAAAAAAAATCATCCAGTTACTTTCCTGAAAAATAACTCTCAATCATAATCCGGGATATTTTTGATTGAGAAACAAATTTTTTATGAAGAAATTATTAAAAAATTTGCATTTTTTGTAAGTGTTACTCTCCAGAATTTTCATATAAATAGAATCTCTCGAAAACACGTGTAATTTTACTTCTTTTATGAACAGTTTTGAAGATATAGAAATTGTTTAGACTAGCTCTAGGTTTCGCTTACCGCTTGCATAAATAAATAAATAAGCAAGAGGAAAGAAAATGCTTTGAAAAAAAACTCTCACAACTGATTCAATGCAAAGGGAAGAATAAATTATATAAGAATTGTATATTAAACATTTGACTTCCATGAGTTCGTTTATTATATTAGCTTAATGTTTAATGTGTAAGTAACAGTTGAATTACTCGATATTTTATGAAAATAAAAATAACACATGTTTTAGCTTATTTACTTAGCACAAGATTATTACAAAAATTTCAGCAGCAGATCTTGTAATCTTCATGTAAATAAATAACCATAAAAAGAAAATAGGTCATAAGAATTTTCAAGGAGCAAGAGGAAAAATAAATTTCAAAGATAAATTTTGGAAAATGTGCTTTACAATAATCAAGGTTGATTTATTGATAATAAATATATAACAGCTCTGCTGACTATTTCAATGTACGGTGATTCAAAACAGATTTTCCTGTTATTTGATAATTTGAAGACGCAATGAAAGATATTGGGTACTTCTACTCAGCATTTGTAATAAACAGAAGCTGAGTTAATCAGACGTTTATAAGCTGAATTGAGACAGCAAATTGATCATCGCTATGAATCTCGTACACAGGAGATCTTTTATTGGATGCTGGTTAAAAGTGTGATAAAAATAACTTTTTAAACATTGGCATTAGTGGTCGACACCGATGAAATTATGATTATCACATGAAACCCCCCAATAAATTTGAAAAACTTATTACACTGCACACTTACACGACATTCAATTATAAATTATTACTTCATGTTCAAGAAATATAAGATGAACAACATTTTTCAAATATAATAGTTTGGGATTATATTTTCAATAATATAATCTGAATTTTTAAACAAATGTGGTTTTGTTTTATATTCAACCTTTTGATTCCAGTGGCCAACAGCAATCCTTTCCTTATGAACAATACAATGAATGAACATTCTCAAAAATGTCGAAGGACTCCAACATATTAAACACTTAGACAGGGAAATGCAATCAATCTTCTATAAATTTAAAGATCATAGATTAGTTTATATTCAGTACCTGGATGACAGAGTTCACTCGGTCTGATTGCGGGAATCATTCGTAGTGTAGATACAATGATTTGTTTTCAGACAATTTTATTTTTTATTTGTTTATTGCAGTGGCGGCTCGTGGACAGAAAACAGGTAAAGAGGCACTTCACTTAATTTTTTACACTGTATTCAGTTATAGAATATAAATATATTTAAATAAAGTAAGTATTTTTAGTTAATTTTTAGTTGAAATTATGCTTAATAAAAGTTAGGCGTTAAAACTACTTGAATTTTACTTTTTAGCTCTTCACCTATTTTTCGTTCACGAGCCGCCACTAGTTTATTGCCAGGGAGGAGCATGGGTGGGTCACAAGTGAAAACAAATTCAAGAGGAGATAAGGAAAATTCAAATCGAATTATCATATCAAATTTCTAACTATAATTTTTTTTTATCAAAATCGTTCAAGCAGATTGCCAGAAAACCATATTGCTGCTACATTTTTTACAGGCATTATGACCCCCCCCCCCCCCCAAAAAAAAAAAAAAAAAAAAAAAAAAATGGTTCTAGCGATTTCCAGGAAAAAAGGTGTCTGTCGTCTCAGGGGTGGTGTGCGAGTTACCAGTGAACTAGTTATACTGAAGATGAGGGTATTTCCTATCGAAATGTCATGTCAAAAACGCCCCAACTCTAAATATTTATCAAAATCATACGAATAAATGTTTCTGCTATATTTTCCAGTGGACGGAAAAGAGTTATCTGTGACTAATTTTCGTGAAGATGAGGATAAGTCAGATGGATTTGTCATCTCAAAAAACACTTAACCTTAAGTTTTTAACAAAATCATTATTTTCCAGAGAACCAAGTTTCAGGTATATTTTTCCATGGGATGAATAATTGTTAACAGCCAAAGCTAAATCGCTTTGGTTTGTCATCTCAACGTACCCTTATTTCTGAGCTTTTATCAAATCATTTGAATTATTCTCGAGAAAACCCGAAGCAAACCCGATTTCTGCCATATTTTCCAACGGTGTTAACAATGAACGCTGATTTTGCTGACTATAAGTGTGAAAAAGATTACTTCGTTACCTAACGAAATCGTTAACCCTCACTTTTCATCAAAATCTATAGATTAATTCCTATAAGAAAACCAGCTTTCTGCCTTATTTTGCAGAAGTCAGAGTAAGGGTTAATAGTGAACATTGACTTTCTTAAAGATGGGAATACGTCCAATAGGTTTGTCTTATGAAAAAGTCTTTAACCATAAGTCTGTATTACTCGTAAAACCGTTAGATCGCTTTCGTAGTAAGTCAAAATCTGCCATATTTTGCTACCAGCGGCTGATGGGTTAACATCGAACGCGAATTTTCCTGAAGATGAGGATAAGTACAATCGATTTTTCACCCCATAAAACTCTTAACCCCAAGTTTTTCTCAAAGTCCTTATATCTATTTCCGAGTAAGCTCAATTTCTGCATACTTTGCAACGGAAAAAGGGTTAACAGCAAACGACGATTTTCTACTTCAAAACACAAACTTTCGTCAACATCTTTATATTTATTTCCGAGTAAACCCAATTTCTGCCATATTTTCGAACCATCGGCGGATAAAGCGTTAACAGCGAACGCAAAATTTCTTAAAAATGAGCACAAGTCTAATCAATTTTTTATCCCAAACAACTCTTAACCCCAAACGTTCATCAAAATCGTTATGTCCATTAAAAAGTAAACTCAACTTAAGCCATATTTTGTAACCAATAGATAAAGGGATAACAGCGCACCATAATTTTTATGAAGATGAGGATAAGTCTAATCGATTTTTTTCCCAAATCATTTAACTTCAAACTTCATCGAAATCGTTATATCCAATTTCAAGAAAACCCATTTTTTGCCATACTTTGCAAACGGTAGTTAAAAGGATTAACAGTGAGCGCGGATTTTCCTAAATATAAGGTTAATTCTAATTGATTTTTTCTCAAAAATTCACTTAACCCCAAAACTTTCATCAGAATCGTTCTATTTATTTCCGAGTAAACACAATTTCTGTCCTATGCTGCAAATGTCGATTAAAGGTTAACATGGAAACGCGAATTTTCCTGAAGATGACAAGTTCAATCGATTTAGCACCCCAAAAACAACTTAATTCCAAATTTCCATCTGAATCGTTACATCCATTTACAAGTAAACCCAACTTCTGCCACATGTTGCAAGTGGCTGATACAGGGTTAACAGCTGTCATATTTTCATATTCCAATGGTTAGAATAAGAGTTAACAATGAACGCTGATTTTGCTGACTGTAAGTAGGAATAAGATGTGTTCGTCATCTCAAGAAATCTTTAGCCCTAGCTTTTCATCAAAATGTTTAGATTCATTCGTAAGATAACCTGTTTTCTGTCATATTTTGCAGAAGTCAGAGTAAGGGTTAACAGTGAACACTAATTTTCTCAAAGATGGGTGGATTAGTCTTCTGAAAAAGTTTTTAGTGTCTAAGTTTTTATTATAATCGTAAGATCCATTTCCCAGTAAATCAAAATCTGCCATATTTTGCAACCAGCGGCTGATGGGTTAACATCGAATGCGAATTTTCCTGAAAATGAGGATAAGTCCAATCGATTTTTTCCCCAGAGCACACTTAACCCCAACCTTTTGCACGCCAAAACATTCTTAACTCAAAACTTTCATTAACATCATTATATCCATTTCTGAGTAAACCCAAATTCTGCCACATTTTGCAACAGGAAGATAAAGAGTTGAGAGCAAACGCGAATTTTCTTACTATGAGAGTTAATCTAATCGAGTTTTCACTTTAAAACACTCTTAACCCCATATTTTCATCAAAATCGTTTCATTTATTTCTGAATAAACTCAATATCTGCCATATTTTGCAACAGGCGGATAAAGTGTTAATAACGAACGTGAATTTTCCTGAATATAAGCATAAGTCTAACTGATTTTTCCCCTCCAAAAAACCTTTAACCCCAAACTTTCATCAAAATCATTATATCCTCTTCCGAGTTAACTCAGTTTCTGCCATATTTTGCCACTGACGGCTAAAGAGATAACAGCGAACGCGAATTTTCCTTAAGATGAGGATGAATCCAATCGATTTAGCACCTCAAAAACATTTAACCCCAAACTTTCATAAAAATCTTTATCTCCATTTTCGAGTCAATCTAATATTTGCCCCATTTTGCAACTAGCGGATAAAGATTTAACAGTGAAGACGAATTTTTCTATAATTGAGTATAAATATATTTTTTCATCCTCAGCAACTCTTAACGTTAAACTTTCATAAAAATCGTTATATCCGCTTCCGAGTAAACCCAATTTCTGCCATATGTTGCAACCGGCAAATAAACGGTGAATATCAAAAGCGAATTTTTCTGAAGATGAGGATATGTACAATAAATTTAGCAATTAAAAAAAAAAAAAAAAAAAAAAACGCGTGAATAAAAGGTTAACATCGAAGGCGAACTTTTCTGAAGATGAGGATAAGTCTAATCGATTTAGCACCCAAAAAAACTGCTTAATCCCAAATTTTTATAAAAATCGTTACATCCAAGTAAAGCCAATCTCTGCAATATGATGCAACCGGCAAATAAAGGGTTAACAGGGAACACGAATTTTCCCGAAGTTGAAAATGTCTCCAATCGATTTAGCACACCAAAAAATACTTAACTCCAAACGTTTATCAAAATCGTTGCATATATTTCTGAGTAAACCCAATTTATGCCATTTAATGCGCACTGCAGATGAAGAGTTAACAGCGAACGCGAATTATCTTGATGATGAATCTTTTACTCCAAAAAACTCCTAAACTCAAACTTTCACCAAAATCATTAGAGACGTTTCCGAGATCCCGAAGGGAAAAAAAAATCTGGTTTTTCGCTCTCTTTTTATGGTCTTGTTTTCTATAATAATTTAAGACAATATTCTAGGATTACTGCTATGATAAGTTTCTTGTGTTTCTTTTTTCATATTTTATTAAAGCTATTACTTGTTAATCCTCATATATTAACCGTATTAATTACATGACTTGTTACACACACACACACACACACACATATATATATCGAAAACAGCTCTAACGATTTTGATGAAAGTTTGGGATTAGGTGTAATTTGGGATAAAAGAAAACGGTTAATCTCACTGTGTTACAATATTTTAATATATATATTACATACTGTATTTCTTTTGCTTAAACAGCTTTAGTGCATTTGAAATCTTGCAATATTCAGCTCTACTTTGGATTGTATGTCCCCTCATGAGAAATGCTTCAAGTTTTGAGAATTTTCCACTTCTACTTCTTATTAAAATTGTTATGTTCCACTTGTTTTTAAATTTGTTAGGTTCCTCTTAAATACCAAAGGTATCTGAATAATAAATTCCTTTTTTCAATTTCATTTTGTTCTAATAATTCATGGTGCATGAGTCGATTTAATTTCTCATTATTGCATGTGCATCTTAATTCATCTTTAATTTATTAATCATATCTTTATTTATTTATTTTTTTGAATGAAATTGGCATTAATAATGTATCTCTTGCATGCTAAATTCTATCATGTTTTACATTTACTTTTATATTTACAATTATATACAGTCGGTAACAAAAGTGTCCGAACACTAGCCAAAATTCCTATGTAAAAAAAGTACACTTCGTACGATTTTGTTAAACAAATCCTTATCGAATCATGTTCTTACACTGACTAAGAACAGGATTCGACGAGGATTTATTTAACAAAACCGTATGAAGTGTACTTTTTTTACATAGGAATTTTTGCTAGTGTTCGGACACTTTTGTTACCGGCTGTACATTATATACATATATCCAGTCATGTGGTTTACTCGGTTAATATAATAGAAGAATAAATAGTTTAAGTGTGACAAATAGAAATTCGTAAAGATTCCATAATGTATCAATTTCCTTCATACATCAAGTGCAGTAAAATGTCTAATTTTTTTACGATTTATTCAGTAAAACAAAATATTCAAAATTTATTAGTTATAATTTGTTTAATTAATGTACACGAAATCTTTCTTACCCTTTATTTTGTAAGATGTAAGTCGGATTGGCTACAAGCGTCTTATCTATGACTTTTGGAAAAACCATTCCAATACATTTAAAAATATTCTATAGTTCTTATCTAGATAATATAACGTTTTTATTGTAGTAATAATATCATTAAAGATTATTCTCAAATGTTTTCTAAAATGATCACAATCCAAAGAATTAAACTCAATAAAATAAAAAGACAGATTTTGCACAAACTTATGTAGTTTATACTCTGATCAAGCAAATTTATAATATTTCAGTAATTTATTTGTAGCAAATTAAGCGAATATGAAATGATTTGACTGGTAAGCTTAATTTTATTCTGGAAATTAAAGGAACTACCCATGTTCTTTATACTTTGGCTGTATTGATTCAAAAAATAATTTTATTGTAAAGGATTGTCAAAATTTTTTTTTATCGATAAAGGTTAATAGTTTGAGAATTACTAATGCTTAAAAAAATTTAAACAGAAAATAATAATAATAATCGTGCTTAAGAATTATTATATAGCATTAAGAAAAAAATATCTTGGCTGAAATTTTATTATATTAATATATATATATATATATATATATATATAATGTCATATATTCTATCTTTTATTATTATTTTTTTTATTTTGCTATCTTTTAAACTTTTCCAGAATCTTTTGAAATAGATGTAGCCGAAAAAAACACATTTTCTTACATATGAATTCTATCATGTTGCAAATAAATCATACATTCAAATCAGCTTTCTGCATCTTTATTTCTTATTTATATTTTGGAAAAATATGTTATTTCCATTTTATCATTGGCTTTTGATAAGCATGGCAGCTAACAATATGGAATCACGAAGAAAATGTTTTGTATGTTTGATAAAATATTATGATGACATACACAAGCATATGTATATATGTATAAACCCAGTAATAAATAATAAATATAATAAATATAATACAGTATGAAAAAGTTTGAAATTTCTGTCCAAAATAGATGTAAAAAAAAAAAAAGCAGAAATTTTAAAATCAGAAAGAATTAAATTAAGAGAAATTTATGTATGAAACTGTTTATTATAATTGTAGATTTGTTATTGAGATACGACTTGTTCTCTAAAAGCAACTAATAATAATAATAATATAGTAATAATAATAAATAACATAAAAACAAATTAAATATTACAGTAATAAAAATAATTATGATCTTTATATTAAAATATTTATATGTTTTCGTAAGCTATTCCGTAAGCAAAGTTTTACTTTTGCCTGTGAATTTGCTTTATAAATTAAAAGCTGAAAGTGGTATTCTGAGAATAAGAATAGCATTTTATAAATTTATAGCCCATCATAAAAATGTATTGAAGTTTTACTTAATGTCATTTCTGTTTCTGTATTTTAAATGGTTAATATTTTTAAATTTTTGTAATGGAATACACAAAGTACAAAACCTATTGAAATAATTTTTAGATGAAATTAACTTTTCCTACAATTACAGTAATTCTACTTTATGATTTCTTGTATTATAAGACTGCAGTCTCAAGTTTATATGACGTTCTAACCCCCCACCCAGAGCAACCCTCATGCGCTCCTTTGCATTCAACAACTTTTTGTTGAATTTTCTAGTTTAATTTTTACCTCTTTATCTATATGAGGTTGCACGCTGTATTATAGTATATTATATTATATTAAAGTGGACTGCCGACACAAAATCCTTTCCACCACAGACACCTATTATGGCTGAAGTCTCACCCTGTTTACTTCTCCTAATAATAATAATAATAATAGTAAAGGAAAATAACAGATTCAAGGACAAAATTGATACTGGGGAAAATAATAAAAAAAATTAAGCAAGTAAAAGGCATAAGATATTTTCCCTTTATATTATCCTTCTTATTAAACATCATACATAAAACACATGTATAACAATTCAAACCTTTTCAGGGGAGAGAGCACTTTTGCACCTTCCAATAATCAATTTTCAAAAATATTTTTAATATATAATTCAGAATTTTATCATTATAACAAAAAAAAAAAAAAAAAAAAAAAAAAGGAAAGTGTAATAGTAACAATTAAAAATGTTAAAGATAACCAAGATTTGTTTTTAAAAAAATTAATCTTTAAACTTGATTTTCTGAGATTTTCATTTTTACATTTTCCTACAAAATTATGAAAAAAATTATGAATGTAAAGCTATCAAATTTTACATATATTCATCATGTAAGGATTTTCATTCTCTGAATATCAATTTTAATAACGTAACCAAAAGATTTTATTTTATAACATCAGTCCAAAAATTTTAAATATTTTCGAAACTGCATGACATTTTTATATTTGAAATATATTGAAATATCAGATAAATTTCAAACTTGAGGTTTACAAATTAAAGGTAATATTTAGCTTTAATTTGGTATAAGAACGTAGGTTCTGCTGCATATATATATATATATATATATATTTAAAAACAAAGCTACTTTGGGGAAACAGGAAGTAAGAATATTTTTAATTATATGTATTGATATTTACGCTTTAAAAAATCACATTTATTTAGTTTCGAAATCAGATTTAAAATTTAAAACTTTGTACTGCGTTGCCCGAATAATTTCATTTTAAAATGAGCAAAAGTTTTCTATTTATGATAAATCGAAAAAGCGTGTTAAAATGCACAATTTTAGTTTTGAACGGTATTAAATCCCCTTAAGTAATAACAATGAACTTTCGTAACTTTGATATTAATAAATGAGAATTTTCGTGCATGACATTATTAAAAATTGGCATGAACTTAAATTACATTCGACATTACTCATCAACGTCAATGTGAGTACTTCGGAGTACCTGTAAGTGGTCGCAGCTAATGCTTACCTCCATCGTAAGTATAAAAAAACATAAAGTTATTTAAAAAAATTCGACATTACTCGTTAATTTGAATCAAACGATAGTGATATGCAAAACAATATAAAAATATATTAAAAATCACGTTTTTTTTTCTTTAAATTTTTTAAAAAAAATTAATTATATATATTGATGTACGGTGGTTAATTGTTAAAATAACTCGTAGCAATCCAAGCACGGCCCTGGGAAGTCCCTGTTATAGCCTTTACGCATCTTCCCAACTTCACGGATGAAGGTACAGTGAGATAGAACACTATGGGCTCATCGAGAAAAGAAAAGAACGACTTAAATTTACAGGGGGAGGGGCGGGGAGATAGAAACTATTCTATACACAAACATCTGAGAAATACGCCCTTGTCCAATCAATGTTTGTGACTTTTATTTTTTAAATTAAGTATTATACAAAAAACCTCTGTATAAGATTTAAAAATTTAAATTAGTATCAATGAACTCTAGTGTCTATGAAATTAAACTTAAGTGCGATATTACCCATAAGACAACATTAAACATTGGCATAAATTTCGCTCATCTTCGACATTATTCACTAATGCCAATAAAGCAAGAGTGGCCAACCATTTTGCTTCACTGTCCTATATGTATGATAATCTGTGATTCAATATACCTTCCTTCCCCAACAAGTATTCAAAACGGTAAAAAAGATAAGTAATGCCCTCTATTGGCTCTAGAAACGGCTACAATAAATTTAATAGTAACGCTTCGCAAGGACAAGGGGAAAAATCTAGCCCGAGGTAACTCGGTTAGTTGGTTGGTTGGGTGTTACGTCGCACTAGTGCTGCACAGTCGGCAATTGGCGACAGTCTGGGACTCACCCCTAGAGGTGGTCCGGAGACATGCCATCCCAATTTTGATCCTCCAAGGAAGGGATGGCTCTCCCGCTTCGGTGACCCCCAGAGGTATAATTTTTTATGGAAACATTGAGGACCATTGCGGCCACGACAGATTTTATGTGCACCATCCACCATTAGTGTACACGACGGTCTCTGGCCAGCTCGAGTGCCGAACCCGCAACCTTTCAATTACGAGCCCGGCGCTCTACCGACTGGGCTACCGCGGACCACCAATCTTTTTGGGAAAAGTGCGACTATTTAACAAAGTAAAAATATGCGTGCCACTTTCAACTTTCCCAATATACAAAAAATTATAAAAATATGAAAAAAAAAATCTATTTATACGCTGATTATGGGATTTTTTGTGCAAATAGCATATATCGTTCATATAAGTATGAGTAGAGAAGATTTATAAGTTAATATAATAAATAAGTTAATATAACGAAGAAGGATATAAACTTAGACTTAATTGTTAAACATTTTTGGCTAGGTTACGTATAAAATAAGAATGAATAACTTGAAACATTTAATTCTAAACCATTATGAAACGGTCAATACTTACTAATTAATGTAGTTTTTAAATTTGTAGTTTCATATATATATATATATATATATATATTAGGATTAATTCTTGTAGTTGTTTGTAAAATGAGGTGCTTTAAGTTCATATCAGTTAATCTTGAACGATATTTTAATTTTATTATGTTCATAACAGAAAACATTTGTTCAGAAACTATGTTGAATCAAACCTACAACAGTATCTGAAAGGCAAATCGTGTAAAATTAGGAAATCACTTGTTGGAACAAATTTTCAAAAGACAATTTTTTTAATTTTTCAATAAGTCTTCGCGTGCCACTATTAAAACTCTGCCATGCCACACAGTGGCACTTGTGCCGTGGGTTGGCGATCCATGCAATAAAGTAACAGTGATACATAATGCATATTAAATGAATATTTCCTAAAACTTTTTTCTTCTTTATTGGTTTATGGTAAAATAAAAAAAAATGAAAATAATAATTTCTTATTGAAAACATGTCTTATCAGTAGTTGTAACTTAGCCATATGAACATTTTTGCTTATTATTATTATTATTTAATTATTATTATCTCCAGCCCGTGCAAGAATCCTAAATTCTGAACTATATGCAATTTTTGCGATTTTTCTGTAATTTTTCTTCATAATTCATATCCATAAAATGAATTAGGGTAACCTTAATATGTTTAAAAATGCATTTTAAAAATAATGTTCTATTTTCTCAAAAATAGTTCGAGAATCCAAAATTCTGAAGAATATTTAAAAAAAATGATAAAATATCTCAAAATTTATTGACAATAATAAATAAGTGACAAAATAAAAAAAGGAAACTTTTTTTTTTTTTTTTTTTTTTTTTTTTTAATTTATTTTTATTATATTAACGCTACCACAAATTTACTTGTCAATGTAAATTGAATATATATATCGAAATTTTAATATTTAAGCCTTTTTACAGGCTATACCAACAATAACAATAATTTTCAAAAAAAATTAAAGGATTAAGCCACAGCTATTGATAGCTACTTGTTTTCGGTATGACGAGTTTCGTTTCTTTTGATCCTCGCTAATGTGTGGTGCTTAACTTTCGAAATACTTTTGTTTTAAAGTGCTTTAATTGTTAATGGATTTGAAAAATACTCTGTCTTTCTAAACCAATTCGGTTTGAAATAACATGATAATATAATGAATGATGATTATTATTAATATTGAAATGAAAATTTCAGAGCTTTATCATAACCAAAAACGAAGGAAAACAACTGACATTTTTTTGAATCTGAACCAAAAATGATTAATATTTTCAGTAAATCTTCTAAATAGAAATTCATCCTCTCACACACAAAGAGAGCTAAAGAGGTTATTAAAAAAAAAAAAAAAAAAAAAAAAAAAAAAAAGACCAGCAATCAAAAAGAGAAGTTTGACTCGATGTACAAGGCCTGTAATGAGAAAGAATGTGATTCCTTTTTCATTAGATTTGTAAGGACTACACTTTTCATTATAATGATAAAACATAATGCAATGGAACTTTCTTTAATAAAATTCTTATTACATGCTTTAGATTAAACTTATTTTTGTATTTCTATATTTAAAAATGCTTTAATTTCTATATGTATATTTATTATCTATTATATTGCATGTAAAAAAAATTGTATGCTTATGAGTTATCTGATAATTATAGGATTTTATTTATTTATTTTTTTTTTTTAAATATTCTACCACCTTCTTTCAAAAGATAAATAAATAAAATAAAAATCTTTATTCTGCCCTGAAAGCTGGGATTATATCAAACCTATTATAATAATTACAATATAGAAAAGAATATCATGTAAGGAAAAAATAAGGTATTCTGAAAATAAAGAATAATATTTGCATCTAATACCCAGAGACACAAAAACAAATACATCAGGAATAACACTGCTCTGAATTAAAATCAGCTTCAATACAATTTCTGGAAATTCTTATGTAAAATGAACTCCTAAATCCGAATATGACGCACTGTTTTTTGGGGACTCTCCCATATTTTTTATCACGGTTCGGTAATTTTATGGTTATGAATTAGATTTGCGGGGAGGAAAGGATTATTTTAACTGTTAAATACCTTCTGAGGGTCTACAGAGATGAAAAATTCTGAAACATGAACATATATAGCAAGGGGGAAATTTAAGGGAGAGGGGATTTGCCACTGCAATTGTAAATTATGTTTATTGTATTTTATTAATATATTATTATATTAATAAAATTACATTATTATTAATTATTATTATTATTAAATTATTATTAATCTATTATTATTATTATTATTATATATTATACATTATTCTTTATTTTTAAGCGTTAAAATAATCCGTTTCCACTCTAAATCAAATTCATGGCCATAAAATTACGGAACAGTGGTTAAAATTGGGGGAGGGGGTGGCGTCCGGAGAAAACAGTGGGCGATTGGGCAAAATGGGGTTCATATTCGGATTTAGAAGGTCATTTTACATAAAATTCAGCAGAAATGTTATCAGGGCTCGATTTTTTTCCCCAGCGCAGTATAATTAGAAAAATAGAATGAACAAGTGCCATGCAGGCATAGTATTTATGTTTAACTATATAGTATAGCTATATTTCACGTAGAGGGTGAATAGAAACAATAGTCATCCGTTGTAGTCCCAGTGAGAATGTTGTATTTGAAAGGCATAATTTTACCGAATAGATTACCAAATTGACAGTAAAAATACGATATGTTTTAGTCTTGTATATACATCTAGAAACTTATAGATAAATTATGATTTTAAGAGAACCCGTTTTCCATATTAATTACGTCCCTGATCTGTACATCATAACGTCGCTATCATAACAAACAGGCGTAACTCAAAATTACTAAATTTCAGATACATACAAACCATAAATCCCTTATAACTAGTCAAATAATAGGAATTGAATTACGCCATTTTCATCACCTTCGGCCTTTCAACAACAACAACAACAACAACAGCACAAAAAAAAAGACCGATTTAACTCAAAAGTGCTATTTTTTGAGTTACTCAAAATTTTACTTCAACGGTTTTACTCAACATCGCGATTTTTTGAGTTACGTCTCTTTGTCAGGTGAGAGACGATAACAGACAGTTTAAAGGTCAGCGGTTTACAAACGACAGAGTTTCAAAACAACTGTGATCTTTTTGGCATTGTAACTGAATTCCCTTTTACGCATGGAAATATTAATCTATGTATGTAAAATCGCTCGTACTGAGTGAGTGAGTGAGTGATTCCTCATCGCCCAGCCCTAGCCCCTGCATTTAAAATCAGCACGAAACTTGCTGAAAACATTCTTTCTGTGACGTAGACACCCACTAAGAAGTGATTTTAGAAAATTCGCCCCCTCAAGGAGGGGAGGGGAGGCAAAACGTGATTTCACAAAAACCTTTTTATCTCAAAGAAAAAAACAGATATCTCTAAAACTTTTACTTTAAAAAATAGCTAACACGAATACCTAAAAAGCAAATTCTGGAATTTTAGAAATTCTGCCCTAAAGGGGTTGGGAAGGGGGCAAAACGGGATTTTACATACACAAAAGGCTATTTCACATAATAATTTATATCTAAAACAAATATTAGATGTACGTGGGTTTTATTGTTTTATGCTTTAAAATTACAGCTAACAGAAATACCAAAAACCAATTTTTAAAGTTTTAGAAATTCGATCCCCAAGGAGGAGGGGTGGGGGACGTGATTTCATATGCACAATAAGTGATTTCAAATAGCCCTTTACATCTCAAACAAAAACAAAAACAAAAAAAATAAATATCCGTACAATTTTTACTGTAAAATATAAGAAACACAAATACAAAAAAAAAAAAAAAAAATCGGAATTTTAGGTATTCAAACGGCAAAACGTGTTTTCACGTAGATCAAAACATGATTTCACATAATCCTTCATATCTAGAAGAAAGAAATAGATATCCGTATGATCTTTATTTTTAAATATAGCAAAAACAAACACCTAAAAACTCTAAAAACCAGTTTCTGAAAGTTTAGAAATTCGACCCCCAAAGGTGTAGGGATGATATACATGATTTCACATTACCCTTCATCAACGTATATAAAAGAGTTCATCCACCACAACACTGCTTTGGCGATTCTGTGTGTGGCTGGGTCACAAGTTTTGGTGTGAAACTTGATTCTATAGCCCTAACACACAAAAAGACGGGGTTTTGAAAAATTTCTCCTTTCCTCCTGGATTAAGGGGGGAGGGGGGCGGATGGCAAAAATTTATTTGGGTGCTTCAAATTTCTTTACGGTGAAGAAATTGCACATGGGGAGAATAAATACAAATACAAATAAATAAATAAAAACAAATTTGTCGATTTTTGAATTTTTAATTTTAAGGAAGAATTCGGATTTTACAGTAGAACTCTTCCAAAATTGGCACATAAAAATTCAAATTGGCTGCGCGTCTTCTGAAGTATATTTCCAAAAAATAATTTAGGATGCTTTGCAATTTTCGATTTTTTTTTTTTTTTGGGGGGGGGGGGGGTGGGTAGGGGTTTACAACAGGAACAGGGCAGATTCAAGAGCTCCCTTTTTACTTTAAATTTGTTCTGGGGACGCTATGAAAGCTGCATTCATGAATTTTGGTGTGTGGGTTGGTTATTTGCATGAAACACGAACTGTGACTGAATTTTGCGAAATTCTCCCCTTTTCCCCCTATGTGGTTGAGGGGCCAAAAGCAGTTTTCCAAGCGTAGCACTGTCCCAGACTATCTCAGGATGAAAACTTTTTGGTATTTGTGTGTGCTGTGTATACCCAACAGGCATTATAAAGGGATTTTGTATAGTGTCCCCCCTTCCCCCCTTGGGTTTGGGGAGTAAAGAGAACGTTTCTAATTGGAACTCTCGTGTAATTTATCTCAGAAAGGTGATTTCTCAGTGTATTGATTGGTTATGTGCGCCTAAAACACTTTATAAATGAATTTTGTAAAATCCACCCCCCCCTTCCCGCCCCTGAAGCGCGGGAGCAGAAAACACGTTTCCAAGCGTAACTCCATTTAAAATTACCTCGGGAAACTTTTTTTTTTTTTTTTTTTTTTTGTGTGGGTGTGCTATGTCCACCTAACACGCACTATAAATTGATATTGCGAAATATCCCCTTCTCCCCTTTGTGGGGGGGAGGGGCAAAAAACACGTTTGCAATATTAACTATCTGCTCTAAATTATCTCGGGGATGTGATTTTATTTATTTATTTTTTTTTTTTTGTATGTGGGTTAGTTATATGTGCTTAACACACACTATAAGAGAATTTTGTAAAATTCCACCCCTTTGTCGGGGAGGGGAAGAGATAAAAAAGACTAAGGTTTTTGACGATTTCAATTAATCTTTTTTTTTTTTTTTTTTTTTTTTTTAATGAGATTTTTACATTAATATACATTTACATTAATATTACATATGTAATTTTGAGAATTAATTAAAAATTTAGTGACCAAGCGAAACGGGGAACGCTTGCTAGTTTACAATATGCTCGGTCTAATAATGCATTTTTCTATAAAAACGGAATCGTATATAGTAATTAGCTAGCATTTTTTTAGGTGTACAAATAAAGATCGTATAGATTATTAGTATCCCTGATTTGACCTGAACTGTCTCTCATCTATAAACAATTTAATAACTGTATTTGAGTTTGGTTTGATTTGTCACTCTACAGCAATTTTTTGCACACTAAGGCTAATTAAATCGGGAATACGGCTTAAAGAAGATTCCGAATCACTAGGACCATCCATGCCTAAAACGGGTTCATATACCCGGCATCTGTCAACAGAAGTACAGAGTGTTAACCCTTCAGCCCCCAAATTTCAATTTTACGCAAAAATACACTACTCCCTAAAGATTAATTTTATCTGAAAAATAATATTTTCTACGTGTTCGTGACATGGCTGAAATACTAATATTTTATAAAATGATACAATGTAGAAAGAATGCGAAGAAAAATACAGAAAATCTCACTTGGAGATTTAGGTTCCAGCATTTATTGGTGTAAATATTTAAAAGAATTGATTTGTTGGTTGCAGTGTTTAAGACCAATTGACTACACTAGGGTCTTAGGCCTATAGTTGGAGTGCCCTCTGTGGGGTCTTTCAAAGGGGGTCTTAGCCCGTTGATTTTATTTTAAATTTAAACGATACGGGAAATTTATCCTTTTCAATGTAATGCCTTCACATACTTGCTGCCATGGAGGAAACTTATCGAGATCCGAAATCGGTTGCAAGTTTTGGAGGTGTAGATGCCTTACACCGTGCTGTCCGCGGCAAGTTATCAAAGAAAAAAAATTCTAGAATGGTTACAAGGAATGGACGCATATTCACTTCACAAACCGATTCGAAAAAAATTCCCCACGAACCGTGTCATAGTATCCAGAATTGATCAACAGTGGCAAGCAGATTTAGCTGATCTGACGTCTCTTCAAAAGTTTAACGATGGATTTCGCTACATTTTAACTTGTATTGACATCCTCTCAAAACGAGCGTGGGCGGTTCCTCTGAAATCTAAAAAAGGTGAAGAGATTGTGAAAGCTTTTAAAAAAATTTTCTCTGAACGAAAACCCAACAGTTTGAATACGGATGCAGGAAGGGAATTTTTGAATAACAAGTTTCAAAAATTTCTCAAAGAGGAAGGTGTGAAATTTTTCAGAACTTTTAACAACGCGAAAGCGTCCGTAGTAGAACGATTTAACCGTACTTTAAAAACTAAAATGTGGAAATATTTTACCAGTCGTCGTACTTACCGCTACGTAGACGTGTTAGATCAATTACTTTATAGTTATAACCATACTTATCATTCGAGTATTAAAAGGGCGCCCGCCGAAGTAACTCCGGAAAATGAAAGCGACGTGTGGTTTACTCTGTACGGGGATATGGGGAACAAAAGAGAAAGTCTTATGTGTTTAAACCGGGGGGCACTGTTCGAGTATCCAAACAAAAATTAACTTTTGAAAAAGGATACGAAACTAATTGGACGGAAGAACTGTTCGTTGTGACCGAGTGCGTACCACGGGAACCACCCGTCTACCGGATCAAGGATTTGATGAAAGAACCTATTTTAGGGACATTTTACGCGCAAGAACTTCAGAAAGTTCAGCCTAAAGAGAACTTTGCTATCGAAAAAAATCTTAAAAAAGCGAATGAGAAAAGGGCAATTAGAGTATAAAGTGAAATATAAAGGTTATCCTTCTAAATTCGACCAATGGATACTGGCTTCTAATTTATTTCATTTATAAATTGAAACGACATTTCTTTTGAGTATCATTCGCCAACATGTCTTTCTACGTGACGCTACCTTCGGACAGCTCTTTGAAATTTTACCCAGAAAATAAAATTTCACATTTTATTACGAGATTACCTTCCCCTCTTGATCTGAAAGGTGAATGGAAGGTCGGACTTGTGGAATTGATTTATCCACGTATATGGAGTAATATATTTGACGGAGGAAATGAATACGAATATGATGCGGGTATTGGGGTGATGAAAAAAACTAAAATCCCCTTCGGATTTTTTTTCAGACATTATAAAATGGATGAACTATCAAGACTTCAATGGTTTAATTCAGATAACCTACAACAAACATACTAGAAAAGTGAAAATTGGATTAAAACCAACAGCTAGAATAAAGTTATTACCAGGACTCGCCGAAACTTTAGGTTTTTATCCGACCGAATTGGTTAACAATGAGGACCCTATACGCGATAGTCCTTTTAAATACTTTGAAGGGGATAAAGAAGCTGACCCGAATTTTGATTTAAAATTACTTTACATATATTCGGATGTAGTAGAACCTCAGATCGTTGGTCATATAGTATCCCCTTTGCTTAGAGTAATTACTGTGAAAGGTAAAGATGGTGATATGATTCACGAAATGTTTGACAGACCACATTATGTCCCTCTTTCAAGGAAAAACTTTCAAACAATTGAAACTGTTATAAGGACACACACAGGACGATTGGTGTCATTTGAGCGTGGGCAGTTGATCGTGAAACTTCATTTTAGACAAAAGTACCTCTCATAATGTTTGTTCCTTACAAGTGTTGTGCGAAATCTTTTGAAGATTATTACATTCACCAGTCAGGTAGTGGTTTGAACTACTACCAAGGTTCTACATTACAAAAAGGATATGGATTAGGTGGACTGTTTCGATCTCTTTTTCGAGCTGCAGTACCCCTTTTTAAATCAGGTGCGAAAGCTGTTGGTAAACAATTGTTTCATACGGGTGTAGATGTGTTGAACGACCTGTCACGAGGTGAAGATATAAAAAATGTTGCTAAGCGTCGGTTGAAAGAAGCTGGAAAAAAATTAACTGACAAAGCTGCTACAAATATGAAAACAATGATTGGTTCAGGACAACGCTATAAAAAGAGAAAGCGATCTAACAAAACCATCATTCGTCCCAAAGTGAAGAGAGCGAAGACACACGATATTTTTGCTTAATCATGTCGGGTCTCATTCATAAAGATTCCCCTGCCTGTGTCAAATCTGAACTGGACTTGTTTTTGATACCACCTACACAGACGGCTATTGAAAAAGGACATTTCGTAGAATTTCATCCTCTGGCGAATATTCGCGATGGGGGACCTGTGGAATTTAACATCACGGGTAATGGTGAAGAATACATAGATTTATCTTCCTCGCACATGTACCTAAAAGTGAAAATTGTGAATGCTGACGGAACTGCTCTGGCTGATAAAGAACCTGTTGCACCCGTTAATTTATTTTTCCATGCATTGTTTTCCCAAATCGACGTGAGTCTGCACGAAAGATTAATATCCTCATCGAGTAACACATATCCATACCGTGCCTACATTGGAACTCTGTTGAATTTCGGTGAAGATGCTAAAAAAAGTTTACTAACCTGTGAATGTTTTTACAAAGATGAAAATTTAACTGTATCCGATCCCACACAAGCTACTCCCCAAAACCCTGGATTGTTAAAAAGACATGAACTCACCAAGACGAGTAAAATTTTAGATATGATCGGACCTTTACACTGTGACATTTTTCAACAGAATCGACTTTTACTGAATATGGTGGATTTGAAAATTAAAATGATTCGAAGCACTCCCCAGTTTTGTTTAATGGCAAAGCAAGTGGCTGGGCAGGAAAAGAAATATAACGTCGTGTTAGAACATGCCTCGCTGTTTATTCGCAAAGTGAAAGTGAACCCTGGAGTTTTATTAGGACATGCTAAAGCTTTGGAAAAAAATTCTGTAAAATACCCCATCGATCAAGTTTTACTCAAGACTTATACAATACCTGCTGGAAGTATGATTTTTTTCAAGATAATGTTCTTTTGGGTGCTATGCCAAAACGTGTCATAATTGGATTGTTAGATAATGCCACCATGAGTGGTAAATATGAATTAAACCCTTTTTACTTTCATCACTACAATGTTAACTTTTTAAGTGTGTATATGGATGGTCAACCTGTTCCTAGCAAACCTTTGGAATTGAATTTCCAGGATAAAAACTATATAAGAGCTTATCATCGATTATTCTCTGGTTTCAATCGTGATGCTGGAAATTATATTTCACGAGAAGATTTCGTGAATGGTCATACTTTGTATGCTTTCGATCTAAGTCCTGATTTCTGTGACGGCCCCCATCTCAACTTACAACAACAAGGAAATTTTAGAATTGAGATACAATTCTCCACAGCTTTACAATCCACCATTTCTGTGTTTGTGTATGCAGAATTTGAAAATATTATTGAAATTACCAAGTCCCGACACGTTTTATGTGACTTTGCAAATTAATGAAAATGGATTCTCTGCAAATCAAGAATATTTTATCCAGTGATACAATTACGAAAAAATATTTTTTAGATGTTTTCCCAAGTGATCATCTACCCGAGGTGGTCGTGCGTTATCCAGTTTGCCTCGTATGTAACACAGATGACTCGTCTGAACCCGGAACCCACTGGTGGCCTTTTTCATACAATCTGATGATGAAGTAGAATTCTTTGATTCGTATGGAAACGACCCCAGTTATTTTAAAGGACCTATCTTGAACTTTGCATCCCGATTTTCACATGTGAACTATAATCCTCTGATGCTTCAGAGTGCTATAACCGCCGTTTGTGGCCATTTTGTGTTTATTATTTATATTGTAGATGTAGGGGAAAAACCCTGAAAGAATTTTTTTCTATGTTTGTAACCAAGAATATCTGTAACGACCATCGAGTCCATAATTTTGTTGCCAAAAGATTTCGCGTGTATGCTAATTTTTATCAATAAACACTTATTTAAACTGTATACATTTTGTGTCTGTGTTCATTTACCATGGAGTTTCCACGTCTACAACATCCTTGCACTATGATTCCTACCGGTCCTACAGGATGTGGCAAGTCTTTTTTTATGAGAGATTTGTTACATTTTAAAGAACAAATGTTTCATCCTACCATCGACAAAGTTGTTTGGTTTTATGGTATTTATCAAACTTTATACGATGAAATACCTGATGTTACTTTTGTAGAAGGTTTCCCATCGAATTATAAAGATTATTTGAATGGTAATACTTTGTTTGTGATAGATGATTTAATGACCGAATGCAGTAACGATAAACGTTTGACTTCGTTATTCACGAAAGGTAGTCACCATTTAAATCTAAGTGTTGTTTTTTTAACCCAAAATTTTTTTCAAAAAGGAAGTGAAATTAGAACAGTGTCTGTAAATGCTCAGTACATTTTCCTGTTTAAAAATCGTTGTGACATGAGTCAAATTATGCATTTAGGTAGGCAGTTGTACCCCAAAAAATCAAAATTTTTTCAAGAAGTGTACGAAGATGCTACAAAGAAACCCTTTTCATACTTGTTTATCGATTTGAAAAATGAAACGGATGAAGATATGAGATTGCGAACTCAAATTCTACCCAATCAAATTCAGTTTTTATACAAGTATAAATAAAGTATTAGTGCGTGTGAAGAGTTAGTTGCTAACATGACTTTGTCAAGACAACAACTTAGCGATTTGGAATTGATTCGCTCTTGCCCCAAGACATTACGTAAGCATTTTCTTAAAAAATTACCGAATCGTACTGTTAAAGCTATCTGCGAGTGCACGTTGAATGTTTTAAAAGGAAACGTGCCTCTTTCAACTACTCAGAAGCGATCGTTGGCGATATATAATTCGACTCTTAGAAAAATTGGAACGAAAAAAGGATCCTTATTCACTAAAAAGAAACTGATTGTTCAACAAGGTGGATTTTTAAACATTTTAATTTCCGCTGCCATATCAGCCATCAGCACACTCTTCCATGGAATTCGCTAAAAAATTTGCTTTGGTGCCTGAAGAGGTGTTGAACAAACACACACCTTCTCAAAAGCAATTAAGTGAATTGGATAAAGCTTTGTTAAAAATATTAAACAGTTCCTTACCAGATTATGAAAAAGTGCAACGCTATTATGAATTATTGCAAAGAAAAATGAATTTACAAGAAAACAATCTACCGTGGATTCAACGTTCTGATGAAGAAGTTGAGCAACAGCCTGCAAAACCCGAACAAGATTCTGTGAAACAAGATTCTGCGAAACAAGAACTCACACCAACACAAGAGACTGTGAATCCTGAACATGTTAAACAAGAAATTGACTATCACCAACTTCCTTTAACTTTAGTACCAACAAGAATGAAAAAACAAGCTTTGAAATTACTCGAATTTCTTAAGACAAGTCCTCACAAACTAGAGTGGAATGAAAAAGGAATAGTGTCTTTTAAAAATAAAAAAATAGAGAACTCTAACATTGCAGACTTTTTTCATTTAATTTTTCCTACAAACAAAAAAGTACCTATTAATGCACAGGGTGAATTGTTACAAGTTCTCAAAGAAATGCACGTACCTCAAAGTTTCATTAAAAATAAAAATTTGTTATCACGTCCTATGTCAACACCGAAAGTTCGAAAACAATCCCATGTAAACCCATTTTGGATTAGTCTTAAATAAAAATTATTTTTTCTATTATTTTCTGTCTCCTCATTCTTTCATTAAAATATGTAGACACGTGCAAGTTTGGACAAGACTATTGTCTAGCTGATGGCTGATATGGCAGCGGAAATTAAAATGTTTAAAAATCCACCTTGTTGAACAATCAGTTTCTTTTTAGTGAATAAGGATCCTTTTTTCGTTCCAATTTTTCTAAGAGTCGAATTATATATCGCCAACGATCGCTTCTGAGTAGTTGAAAGAGGCACGTTTCCTTTTAAAACATTCAACGTGCACTCGCAGATAGCTTTAACAGTACGATTTGGTAATTTTTTAAGAAAATGCTTACGTAATGTCTTGGGGCAAGAGCGAATCAATTCCAAATCGCTAAGTTGTTGTCATGACAAAGTCATGTTAGCAACTAACTCTTCACACACACTAATACTTTATTTATACTTGTATAAAAACTGAATTTGATTGGGTAGAATTTGAGTTCGCAATCTCATATCTTCATCCGTTTCATTTTTCAAATCGATAAACAAGTATGAAAAGGGTTTCTTTGTAGCATCTTCGTACACTTCTTGAAAAAATTTTGATTTTTTGGGGTACAACTGCCTGCCTAAATGCATAATTTGACTCATGTCACGAAGATTTTTAAGCAGGAAAATGTACTGAGCATTTAAAGACACTGTTCTAATTTCACTTCCTTTTTGAAAAAAATTTTGGGTTAAAAAGACAACACTTAGATTTAAATGGTGACTACCTTTCGTGAATAACGAAGTCAAACGTTTATCGTTACTGCATTCGGTCATTAAATCATCTATCACAAACAAAGTATTACCATTCAAATAATCTTTATAATTCGATGGGAAACCTTCTACAAAAGTAACATCAGGTATTTCATCGTATAAAGTTTGATAAATACCATAAAACCAAACAACTTTGTCGATGGTAGGATGAAACATTTGTTCTTTAAAATGTAACAAATCTCTCATAAAAAAAGACTTGCCACATCCTGTAGGACCGGCAAGAATCATAGTGCAAGGATGTTGTGGCGGAGAGCGTTCGTTTTGTAAACAACACGCTCTTCTCTCTCCGTCCCATCGGATGTGTGCACGCGCATCGGCTGCGCGCATTCAAAAAGCTCTCTCTCTCTTCGCCTCTCAGAGAGCGGTGTTTATGTACCGGCGCTTGCCGTGGATGCTTTCGTTATGTTGTAAATAAAAGTCTATTTTTCTAAAGGAGTCGTATTAACTTATGATGTTGGATGATCCTTCATTATTCAATTAACCTTACGCAACCTATATGTTTAAACACTAAAATTGGTGACCGCGGATTTTATTTAAACTGTGCAAATTTTTAATAGTTTCGATTTCACTTTGAGAACAATATGACGGACTCAGCAGCGGTAAAAATACCTGTCTATAATCCAGTCGATTCTGCATTGTGGTTTGCAATGTGCGAATCCACTTTTGAACTTGCCACTCCAAAAGCTATAACGGATGCAAAAACTAAATTTAATCATTGTGTAGCTCATTTACCACCTGAAACAGCATCTCTTGTGAGAGATATTATTCTACAGCCTCGATCAGATACTTCGTATGATGAACTTAAAACGGCGATACTGGAACGTTGCGGTGAAAGTCGCACTCAAGAAATTCGAAAATTACTAGCTGGAGAACAATTGGGTGACAGAAAGCCATCAGAGTTGCTACGCGATATGAAACGCCGTGCTGAGAATCACAACATTACAGATGCATTATTATTAGAACTTTTTATGCAACAAATGCCATCTAATGTTCAATCTATTTTAGCCTCCGTACAACCACTCGACTCGCAAAAAGCAGCTAGCATTGCCGATCGTATAATGGAAGTAACACCCCCGCAGGTAAGCGATGTCTCTTCTTTAAACTCCAGTGCTTCATCTGACACAAATAGCGTTGATATGCTTCTTCAAGAAGTTCGAAAACTTCGTAAAGAAGTTTCTCAGCTGCGTCGAGGACGTAGTTTCTCGCGAAATCAAAACCAAACACGAACTCGGAGTTCATCATCCTCCGATGCTTCGAATAAGAATATTTTTTGTTGGTATCACCGAAAATTTAAAGAGAATGCCCAAAAATGTGTTCCACCTTGCTCATACAAGGTAAACGAGGCCGAGAAAGCGTAGTGGCGACGTGCGCGATCCCTTCCGAATCCCGTCGCCTATTTATCAGAGACTGCAGAACAAACTTGCAATTCTTGTGTGACACTGGTTCAGATGTATGTTTGATAGCTGCATCGAAACAAGAACTACGTAATAAACATATAATGGTATTTACTGCGGCGAATGGAACACCCATTTTTGTTTATGGTCGAAAGACATTAAATCTCGATTTCGGACTACGCAGAACATTTAATTTTTCTTTTTATGTGTGTAATGTTAAAACAAATATCATTGGATCTGATTTTTTACATTACTTTAACTTAACTCCTGATTTAAGAAGAAAAAAGCTAATTGATCTAAAAACGAATTTAAAAATTTCTTGTATGGTAAGTGCTGTTGATTTACATTCTGTTAAAACTATTTCTGATGATACTGTTTATCATAAATTATTATCTAATTATCCTTCACTGTCAAAATTACCTGATCTTAATCGTACTGTAAAACATAATACAGTTCATTTTATTGAAACTGTAGGACCTCCTGTTTCATGTAAGCCTAGGAGACTAGCTCCTGATAGATTAAAAATTGCTAAATTAGAAATCCAAAACATGATAAATTTAGGCCATATGAGACCATCTAAAAGTAATTATTCCTCCCCTCTCCATATGGTGCCAAAAAAAGGCACGAATGAATGGAGACCAGTCGGAGATTATCGTATGCTAAATTCTCAGACAGTGAAGGATAAATATCCTGTGCCAAATATTTGTGACTTCACCTCTGAATTAAATGGTTCTAAAATTTTTTCACATGTAGATTTGATTAAAGCTTATCATCAAATCCCAATTAACCCATCTGATGTTCATAAAACAGCCATAGTCACACCATTTGGCCTTTTTGAAAGCACTGTTATGCAATTCGGCCTCTGTGGAGCTGCTGCAACATTTCAAAGATTCATAGATGAAGTCACTCGCGATCTTCCAGGGGTATTTTCATTTGTAGATGATATTTTAATTGCCTCTAAAAATGAAGATGAACATTTCTTACACTTGAAATCTCTTTTTTCTAGATTAAGTGATTATGGTCTATGTATAAATGTTTCCAAATGTATTTTTGGGGTACCATGTATAGAATTTCTCGGTTTTCAAGTATCAGAACAAGGTTTAAAACCATTACCTCATAGGGTTGAAGCTATTCAAAAATTTCCACAACCCACTTCTTTAACTCAATTAAGAAAATTTCTAGGTATTTTTAATTTTTATAGAAGATTTGTTCCTAGAGCTTCACACATTTTAGCTCCATTAAATAAATTACTAGAAGGTCAGACTAACAAAAAGAAATCAAAAAAACTATCTAAAAAGCCAGAACAACCTCTCAATTGGGATGAGGAATCTAATTAAGCCTTTTTAGATGCAAAAAAAGCAATAGCCGAAGCCGCCCTTCTTGACCATCCAATCCCAAGTGCTACCTTAAGCCTTTTCACGGACGCATTAGACGTAGCCGTTGGTAGTTCTCTGATGCAGTTACGTAATGAAAAATGGGAACCCATAGCCTTTTTGTCCATAAAACTCTCTAAAAGTAAAAAAAATTATTCCACTTATGACCGAGAACTTTTGGCCATATATTTATCTATCAAAAAATTCCGGCACATGCTAGAAGGAAGGAACTTCACAATCTATACAGACCAGAAGCCCCTAATATACGCCTTCAAGCAAAAGCCCGACAAATGCTCTCCCAGACAACTTCGCCATCTGGATTTCATAGGACAATTTTCTACAGACATACAGCATATCAGAGGACGCGACAACACTGTAGCTGATGCCTTATCTCGGGTTGAGATTGATGCAATTGCACTCCCCTTACTTGATTTTCAAAAATTATCACAAGAACAACTTAATGACCCAGAACTTCAAAACTTTCTATCCCAGTCTTCACAATCTCTTAAATTACAAAAGCATTATTTCCCATTAGAAAATGTTACTCTCTATTGTGATCTTAGCACAAGTACACCTCGCCCTTTCATTCCGAAATCTTATCGCACACTTGTATTCAATCACATTCATAATCTTTCACACCCAGGTATTTCTGCAACATCTAAAATGATATCAAAAAGATTTGTTTGGCCTAATATGCACAAATTCATTAAAAATGCAGTAAAATCTTGCCAAAATTGTCAACGTGCCAAAATTCATAGACACACTAAATCCCAAATAGGCACTTTTTCATCACCTGACTCTAGATTCGCTCATATACACATAGACTTCATTGGACCTCTCCCAGTATCGAATGGCTACCAATATTGCATGACCATAATTGATCGATTCACTAGATGGCCAGAAGTCATACCAACTACAGACATGACAGCTATGACTACCTGTAAAGCTCTCATTAACAATTGGATATCTCGGTTTGGATGTCCTGTAACAATAACGAGTGACCAAGGACGAAACTGTGAATCAAATTTATTTAGAGAACTCACTAAAATTTTAGGAATAAAAAGAATACATAGCACAAATTATCATCCTATTTCAAATGGAATTATCGAAAGATTCCACCGTCATTTAAAAAGCGCTTTAATGGCCCATAACTCAATCAAATGGTCAGAAAATTTACCAGTTGTATTGCTCGGCATACGCTCAGCCATTAAGAGCGACATAAATGCTTCACCTGCAGAACTTGTATATGGCACAACATTAAGACTGCCTTCAGACATCCTAAACTCGACTAGTACACCTTCACAACACACGGAAGATTATGTTTCACAACTTAAACTTACAATGAATACTTTAAGTCCCGTTTTACCTGTCCATCATGGCAAACATCCCATTTTTGTGCACCACTCATTGCAAGATTGTAGCCACATTTATTTACGCACCGACAGTGTGAAACCACCACTGACACCTCCATACACCGGACCTCACTTGGTAATAGAACGTACCGACAAGACATTCGTCATAGAACTCAATGGTAAACGCACTACCGTTTCCATCGACAGAGTTAAACCCGCATTCCAACTTCCATCACAATCAGATCAGTCTGTACCAATAAAGGTTACGACGGATGAACTGCCAGTAAACGTTCAAAAAGAAACTATTACCAGATCAGGTCGGCGTGTACATTTTCCTAAAAATCTTGTAAAAGAATATATCATTTAATCTCATTTATATTATATTACTGTATCATTCATTCATATATAGTACTTTATATACAATATTTTACATTTGGTATTGCATTGTGTTTGTTTTTTTCAAGATCTGTAAATTTCTGTACTTATTATCAAATTATGTTTTTATATTATACTCTGCATACTTATGTAACCGAATATTCCTATCGTTACTATGTCACTGGGGGGATACTCTGTGGCGGAGAGCGTTCGTTTTGTAAACAACACGCTCTTCTCTCTCCGTCCCATCGGATGTGTGCACGCGCATCGGCTGCGCGCATTCAAAAAGCTCTCTCTCTCTTCGCCTCTCAGAGAGCGGTGTTTATGTACCGGCGCTTGCCGTGGATGCTTTCGTTATGTTGTAAATAAAAGTCTATTTTTCTAAAGGAGTCGTATTAACTTATGATGTTGGATGATCCTTCATTATTCAATTAACCTCACGCAACCTATATGTTTAAACACTAAAATGTTGTAGACGTGGAAACTCCATGATAAATGAACACAGACACAAAATGTATACAGTTTAAATAAGTGTTTATTGATAAAAATTAGCATACACGCGAAATCTTTTGGCAACAAAATTATAGACTCGATGGTCGTTACAGATATTCTTGGTTACAAACATAGACAAAAATTCTTTCAGGGTTTTTCCCCTACATCTATAATATAAATAATAAACACAAAATTGGCCACAAATGGCGGTTATAGCACTCTGAAGCATCAGAGGATTATAGTTCACATGTGAAAATCGGGATGCAAAGTTCAAGATAGGTCCTTTAAAATAACTGGGGTCGTTTCCATACGAATCAAAGAATTCTACTTCATCATCAGATTGTATGAAAAAGGCTAACCAGTGGGTTCCGGGTTCAGACGAGTCATCTGTGTTACATACGAGACAAGCTGGATAACGCACGACCACCTCGGGTAGATGATCACTTGGGAAAACATCTAAAAAATATTTTTTCGTAATTGTATCACTGGATAAAATATTCTTGATTTGCAGAGAATCCATTTTCATTAATTGGCAAAGTCACATAAAACGTGTCGGGACTTGGTAATTTCAATAATGTTTTCAAATTCTGCATACAAAAACACAGAAATGGTGGATTGTAAAGCTGTGGAGAATTTTATCTCGATTCTAAAATTTCCTTGTTGCTGTAAGTTGAGATGGGGCCATCACACAAATCAGGACTTAGATCGAAAGCATACAAAGTATGACCATTCACGAAATCTTCTCGTGAAATATAATTTCCAGCATCACGATTGAAACCAGAGAATAATCGATGATAAGCTCTTATATAGTTTTTATCCTGGAAATTTAATTCCAAAGGTTTGCTAGGAACAGGTTGACCATCCATATACACACTTAAAAAGTTAACATTGTAGTGATGAAAGTAAAAAGGGTTTAATTCATATTTACCACTCATGGCGGCATTATCTAATAATCCAATTATGACACGTTTTGGCATAGCACCCAAAAGAACATTATCTTGAAAAAAATCCTACTTCCAGCAGGTATTGTATAAGTCTTGCATAAAACTCGATCGGTGGGGTATTTTGCAGAATTTTTTTCGAAAGCTTTAGCATGTCCTAATAAAACTCCAGGGTTCACTTTCACTTTGCGAATAAACAGCGAGGCATGTTCTAACACGACGTTATATTTCTTTTCCTGCCCAGCCACTTGCTTTGCCATTAAACAAAACTGGGGAGTGCTTCGAATCATTTTAATTTTAAATCCACCATATTCAGTAAAAGTCGATTCTGTTGAAAAATGTCACAGTGTAAAGGTCCGATCATATCTAAAATTTTACTCGTCTTGGTGAGTTCATGTCTTTTTAACAATCCAGGGTTTTGGGGAGTAGCTTGTGTGGGATCGGATACAGTTAAATTTTCATCTTTGTAAAAACATTCACAGGTTAGTAAACTTTTTTTAGCATCTTCACCGAAATTCAACAGAGTTTCAATGTAGGCACGGTATGGATATGTGTTACTCGATGAGGATATTAATCTTTCGTTCAGACTCACGTCGATTTGGGAAAACAATGCATGGAAAAATAAATTAACGGGTGCAACAGGTTCTATATCAGCCAGAGCAGTTCCGTCAGCATTCACAATTTTCACTTTTAGGTACATGTGCGAGGAAGATAAATCTATGTATTCTTCACCATTACCCGTGATGTTAAATTCCACAGGTCCCCCATCGCGAATATTAGCCAGAGGATGAAATTCTACGAAATGTCCTTTTTCAATAGCCGTCTGTGTAGGTGGTATCAAAAACAAGTCCAGTTCAGATTTGACACAGGCAGGGGAATCTTTATGAATGAGACCCGACATGATTAAGCAAAAATATCGTGTGTCTTCGCTCTCTTCACTTTGGGACGAATGATGGTTTTGTTAGATCGCTTTCTCTTTTTATAGCGTTGTCCTGAACCAATCATTGTTTTCATTTTTGTAGCAGCTTTGTCAGTTAAATTTTTTCCAGCTTCTTTCAACCGACACTTAGCAACATTGTAGAGAATCAAAGTGGGCCATGATTCTCTAATGTAAATTTTACTAAAACTTAAATATAAACTTGAATACTTAATCACTTAATAAGGAGAGCTCGAGACAAAGTTTAAATACAAAATAACACAGTTTATTAATTCTCAATTTCAAGGAGGCGTTGAGCTAACTCGAGTAAATAAATGATTTCAGGAACTAACTTTAAACAAGATAAAAAATAGGAAGTCGCTTTATCTCACCCACGCTGATCCTTTTGACGACTGTTCACGGCTCCTTATCACTTTCCTCACTTTAGAGCGTCGAGCGGATTCCCGAACACGACAGCCTCTTTTATTTCTTTACTTCACAAAACTACACCTCTCTTCCATCATTCGCATAAAACTATCACCATCAACACTTCTCTTAACTCCACACTAATCAGCTACCCCTTCATCACCATTCCAATACACCACATCCTATATCTATATCTAGCCTTTTATACTCCATTCAACAACTCCCTTTCATTTCATTTCAATCAAAACCTTTTAACATCTCTTCTACTCATCTAACACCACGATCCTAATTATTTTACTGCTGCACAATGCTGACATAAAACAATCTCGACCAAGACTTTCGCCGAGCCCCTGGCGACGAAGTAATCTAACCGTCCCAACTTTTACTGACGGTCCATAGCTCGACCTCATAGTCCCCCTCCAAGAAAAAAAATTTAGTCGGGAAAATCCCCAACGGGTTTTAACGAATAAATTTAAACCCTAATATAGCTCATAGGAGTGAGTGCAGCCACAACTTAATTTGAAACTTTAAAATAAGTTAGAAAAAAATTTAAAGTGTAATTTGCTGAGCAATGAACTGCTTACAGCTTCAAATACAATGGCGAATAAAAAAAACCCTTTAGCTTAAAACCGGACAAACCTCTAACAAAAAAAAGAAATTTAAGTTTTAAATTGAATTGAGGGCCCTTTACAGCCGGAAACTACAGGGAGAAAAAAAAACGCCTCAAATAGGTTAGCTCAACTTTACAATGGGGCTTACAACCATCTTTCTGTTAATCCAGAAAGGAATAAACATAATTTTAAACTTGTAACATTGAGTAAATCACTTTATTGAACATAAAATCTTGAACTTTAATTATCCATCGAAAGACCAGCCTAGGTCCAGAATCATCCTTCGAAACTTAGCAGAGGATTTTCTTCATCCATAACAGAGCCAGTCTAGGCTCAACCACATCAGCTGGTCAACGTACTTGAGAAAAAAATTCATTCAGAAACGTCAGACCTCAGAATAACACATTCGACATCAGATTAGATCGTCAGAGATATTTCTAAAACAGAAACTTCTTAAAGTAAAAAAATATAAAAACTACATTTTGTAGATAGATAAACGAGACAAATTGTCTCTGAATACATAAAAAATAGTTTATATACAATAATTTTTCCTCCTGGGCTATAGCATGCGAAACGACAAAAAATTAATTTGTTAGTGATTTTAGTTTAAAGTTACGAGGGATTTATGCATATAGCCAAAAAAAAAAAAAATTCCCCACTCATACACATAGATATATATACATATATAGATAGATAACTTTTAGTGGAATACAAAAGTTATAACAATAAAAAATATTCATTTTATACACTTATCAAAGTTCATTTTAGCTATATATACAAATACAATATGTATAGAAATACGAAAAAGGGGGGGGATATTTACAAAGGTTAAAAAACAGTTTTATATTTCCCATTCTGCAGGCGATGGCTACAAAATAAAAGAACTTAGTATACATGCATAAAATATATTAAGAGAGAACTAAAATGTTGACATTTGAAGCAGAAACATGATTTTCGAAATGAAAGTTCATGTACTAATTTAAATTTTACGGTTTTTCTCTTTAGAAAGTCCTGCTCTTCCATACAAAAATAAGAAGTCCGAAAGGCTTCAAGGCATGTCTTACATTTTGGTACAGCTCTGACGAACAAATATTTGAGAAATAATAAAATAAAGAACGATACGACCTCACCCAGGGTTTCCGCTGTAAGAAAATTAGCATTAAACATGAGAGTCCTGCTGGTCATTGCACTGGCCGCAGAAATCGCAGGGCTGGAGGCTTGCAGCAGGAGGTCAGGCGTTGCGAGGTCACATTCCTGGGCTGCGATCGAACCCGGCACGCTGTCACTGTCCGTAGCATCAGTGGACGATTCCGCTCGCTCTCTACTCATGAGTGTTGAGGTCCTGGAGGGTTTACAAGCTTTAAAACAGTTCAAAGCAGTAATGAAAATCACATTATTTTCGTTTAACTTTGTAAAGAAATTTTTAGAAGCAGCGTTACTTAATATAGTATTGTCAGTTGCCGGATTTTCAGCCAAAATACGTGACTCTGTCAACTTGAGAGCTGTAGAGGTTAAATTTAATACTTTAACGTGGAAATGTTTTACTCTGCCTCGTTTATTCCCTACATTTTTATGCAAACTAGCTAGCAGTTTTTGAGCAGGACCGCTATTTAACTTTCCACTTTCTTTTAGAACCTTTTCAGTTACTGTTTTGAGTAAACTAGTGGATTCTGTCGACTTGACATGTCGAAAACTTAAATGTCCTTTTCCACTACTTTCATTTAAATTAGCTGCTCGCTTATGAAAAGCATCGTTGTTTAAACTGCTATTTTCTGTTACTTGTACGACAACATTTTCATTTAAATCTGCTAGTGGTTTAGGAAAAGGACCGCTATTTAACCTTCCGCTTTCTTTTAACCCAGTTTCTGTGAAATTAGATAATTCCCCGGATTTGATCGGTCGAGCATTTGAATATGATTTAGCATTACAAATAGCCAATTTTGCCGACTTGACAGTTTTAGAACTGAAATGTAGTTTATCAGGAAATGCATGAATACTAATAGATAAATCTGTTGGTTGAACAGAATGAAAACAAGAGTTTGATGCCTTTAATAAAGATTTAGTACCAACATTAATGTTAACATTTTCTGCGACTATTGTTCCTGTGTCATGAGAGAAATTTCCGGAATCGACCGGTTTAGCATTTGTATGAGATTTATCAATAAAAATAGCAGAATCTGCAGACTTGATAGTTTGAGAATTAAACTGTAATTTATTATGAGGTGCATTTAAATTACTAGAAAGGTCTCTTGACTGAACAGTTTGAAAACATAAATGTGATTTATTGATGAAAGGATTAGCCGCTACATTTAATAAACTTTCATTCTTCTCTAAATTTGAAGGAAACGGAGAGTTTGGATTGTAAACGCATTGAGAAGAATTTAAATGCTGCAAGTTGACTGAAGAAATAGAAAGAGAATTTAAACATATAGATTGTACTTTTGTATTATTAGAGTTCTGTGGATCTCGTGCAACATTTTCAGATTGATTTAAATCGCTCGGTCTTGGCTGGGAAAAGTTAGCTTGTTGCGATCGGATGAAATTATTATCTTGAGGGGGGGGTGAAATTTTCTCGCTGTTCGTTTTGAACATTGACGGGTTCTTGCCAGCGATTAGACTTATCCACCGGTTTAATAGCGTGACGTGCTTGATACTTATCGAGAATTTGAAAAAGAGTATCAACAGATGCGGTTGGCTTTAACTCGAGGTAATCTTGAATTGGCACCGTGAACAGCGGATTAACAATATAAAATATTTCAAAAAAAGATAAATTCAGATCGAGTTGTTTAATTATATCGAGCTTACGCAGGAAAAAGGTTGTCGGTTTATCAAATACAGACATTTTCTGCGTATAGAGTTCCTGCCTTAATCTTGCTCTATCGGCACTTAAGGAAAAGGTGTTTATAATTTTGATTTTTAACTCTTCATAGGTGGGATTTTGACCCAAGAATGACAGGCAATTAGGTCAAGCCACATTTTAGGTTCTCCTTTTAAGGAGTATTTTAACCATTTACATCGATCAGAAATATCAATATGACATACATCAAAATAATTCTCAAGTTCTTCAAAAAATTTAAGTACATTATTTGAGCCGGTAAAATAGACTCGAGCGGGGGGAATGTCGAACTGAGTTGGGCGCCAGTGTAGAGAATCGGCGTGGGCCATGATTCTCTAATGTAAATTTTACTAAAACTTAAATATAAACTTGAATACTTAATCACTTAATAAGGAGAGCTCGAGACAAAGTTTAAATACAAAATAACACAGTTTATTAATTCTCAATTTCAAGGAGGCGTTGAGCTAACTCGAGTAAATAAATGATTTCAGGAACTAACTTTAAACAAGATAAAAAATAGGAAGTCGCTTTATCTCACCCACGCTGATCCTTTTGACGACTGTTCACGGCTCCTTATCACTTTCCTCACTTTAGAGCGTCGAGCGGATTCCCGAACACGACAGCCTCTTTTATTTCTTTACTTCACAAAACTACACCTCTCTTCCATCATTCGCATAAAACTATCACCATCAACACTTCTCTTAACTCCACACTAATCAGCTACCCCTTCATCACCATTCCAATACACCACATCCTATATCTATATCTAGCCTTTTATACTCCATTCAACAACTCCCTTTCATTTCATTTCAATCAAAACCTTTTAACATCTCTTCTACTCATCTAACACCACGATCCTAATTATTTTACTGCTGCACAATGCTGACATAAAACAATCTCGACCAAGACTTTCGCCGAGCCCCTGGCGACGAAGTAATCTAACCGTCCCAACTTTTAGTGACGGTCCATAGCTCGACCTCATAGTCCCCCTCCAAGAAAAAAAATTTAGTCGGGAAAATCCCCAACGGGTTTTAACGAATAAATTTAAACCCTAATATAGCTCATAGGAGTGAGTGCAGCCACAACTTAATTTGAAACTTTAAAATAAGTTAGAAAAAAATTTAAAGTGTAATTTGCTGAGCAATGAACTGCTTACAGCTTCAAATACAATGGCGAATAAAAAAAACCCTTTAGCTTAAAACCGGACAAACCTCTAACAAAAAAAAGAAATTTAAGTTTTAAATTGAATTGAGGGCCCTTTACAGCCGGAAACTACAGGGAGAAAAAAAAACGCCTCAAATAGGTTAGCTCAACTTTACAATGGGGCTTACAACCATCTTTCTGTTAATCCAGAAAGGAATAAACATAATTTTAAACTTGTAACATTGAGTAAATCACTTTATTGAACATAAAATCTTGAACTTTAATTATCCATCGAAAGACCAGCCTAGGTCCAGAATCATCCTTCGAAACTTAGCAGAGGATTTTCTTCATCCATAACAGAGCCAGTCTAGGCTCAACCACATCAGCTGGTCAACGTACTTGAGAAAAAAATTCATTCAGAAACGTCAGACCTCAGAATAACACATTCGACATCAGATTAGATCGTCAGAGATATTTCTAAAACAGAAACTTCTTAAAGTAAAAAAATATAAAAACTACATTTTGTAGATAGATAAACGAGACAAATTGTCTCTGAATACATAAAAAATAGTTTATATACAATAATTTTTCCTCCTGGGCTATAGCATGCGAAACGACAAAAAATTAATTTGTTAGTGATTTTAGTTTAAAGTTACGCGGGATTTATGCATATAGCCAAAAAAAAATTCCCCACTCATACACATAGATATATATACATATATAGATAGATAACTTTTAGTGGAATACAAAAGTTATAACAATAAAAAATATTCATTTTATACACTTATCAAAGTTCATTTTAGCTATATATACAAATACAATATGTATAGAAATACGAAAAAGGGGGGGGGGATATTTACAAAGGTTAAAAAACAGTTTTATATTTCCCATTCTGCAGGCGATGGCTACAAAATAAAAGAACTTAGTATACATGCATAAAATATATTAAGAGAGAACTAAAATGTTGACATTTGAAGCAGAAACATGATTTTCGAAATGAAAGTTCATGTACTAATTTAAATTTTACGGTTTTTCTTTTTAGAAAGTCCTGCTCTTCCATACAAAAATAAGAAGTCCGAAAGGCTTCAAGGCATGTCTTACATTTTGGTACAGCTCTGACGAACAAATATTTGAGAAAAAATAAAATAAAGAACGATACGACCTCACCCAGGGTTTCCGCTGTAAGAAAATTAGCATTAAACATGAGAGTCCTGCTGGTCATTGCACTGGCCGCAGAAATCGCAGGGCTGGAGGCTTGCAGCAGGAGGTCAGGCGTTGCGAGGTCACATTCCTGGGCTGCGATCGAACCCGGCACGCTGTCACTGTCCGTAGCATCAGTGGACGATTCCGCTCGCTCTCTACTCATGAGTGTTGAGGTCCTGGAGGGTTTACAAGCTTTAAAACAGTTCAAAGCAGTAATGAAAATCACATTATTTTCGTTTAACTTTGTAAAGAAATTTTTAGAAGCAGCGTTACTTAATATAGTATTGTCAGTTGCCGGATTTTCAGCCAAAATACGTGACTCTGTCAACTTGAGAGCTGTAGAGGTTAAATTTAATACTTTAACGTGGAAATGTTTTACTCTGCCTCGTTTATTCCCTACATTTTTATGCAAACTAGCTAGCAGTTTTTGAGCAGGACCGCTATTTAACTTTCCACTTTCTTTTAGAACCTTTTCAGTTACTGTTTTGAGTAAACTAGTGGATTCTGTCGACTTGACATGTCGAAAACTTAAATGTCCTTTTCCACTACTTTCATTTAAATTAGCTGCTCGCTTATGAAAAGCATCGTTGTTTAAACTGCTATTTTCTGTTACTTGTACGACAACATTTTCATTTAAATCTGCTAGTGGTTTAGGAAAAGGACCGCTATTTAACCTTCCGCTTTCTTTTAACCCAGTTTCTGTGAAATTAGATAATTCCCCGGATTTGATCGGTCGAGCATTTGAATATGATTTAGCATTACAAATAGCCAATTTTGCCGACTTGACAGTTTTAGAACTGAAATGTAGTTTATCAGGAAATGCATGAATACTAATAGATAAATCTGTTGGTTGAACAGAATGAAAACAAGAGTTTGATGCCTTTAATAAAGATTTAGTACCAACATTAATGTTAACATTTTCTGCGACTATTGTTCCTGTGTCATGAGAGAAATTTCCGGAATCGACCGGTTTAGCATTTGTATGAGATTTATCAATAAAAATAGCAGAATCTGCAGACTTGATAGTTTGAGAATTAAACTGTAATTTATTATGAGGTGCTTTTAAATTACTAGAAAGGTCTCTTGACTGAACAGTTTGAAAACATAAATGTGATTTATTGATGAAAGGATTAGCCGCTACATTTAATAAACTTTCATTCTTCTCTAAATTTGAAGGAAACGGAGAGTTTGGATTTTAAACTCATTGAGAAGAATTTAAATGCTGCAAGTTGACTGAAGAAATAGAAAGAGAATTTAAACATATAGATTGTACTTTTGTATTATTAGAGTTCTGTGGATCTCGTGCAACATTTTCAGATTGATTTAAATCGCTCGGTCTTGGCTGGGAAAAGTTAGCTTGTTGCGATCGGATGAAATTATTATCTTGAGGGGGGGGGGGGTGAAATTTTCTCGCTGTTCGTTTTGAACATTGACGGGTTCTTGCCAGCGATTAGACTTATCCACCGGTTTAATAGCGTGACGTGCTTGATACTTATCGAGAATTTGAAAAAGAGTATCAACAGATGCGGTTGGCTTTAACTCGAGGTAATCATGAATTGGCACCGTGAACAGCGGATTAACAATATCAAATATTTCAAAAAAAGATAAATTCAGATCGAGTTGTTTAATTATATCGAGCTTACGCAGGAAAAAGGTTGTCGGTTTATCAAATACAGACATTTTCTGCGTATAGAGTTCCTGCCTTAATCTTGCTCTATCGGCACTTAAGGAAAAGGTGTTTATAATTTTGATTTTTAACTCTTCATAGGTGGGATTTTGACCCAAAGAATGACAGGCAATTAGGTCAAGCCACATTTTAGGTTCTCCTTTTAAGGAGTATTTTAACCATTTACATCGATCAGAAATATCAATATGACATACATCAAAATAATTCTCAAGTTCTTCAAAAAATTTAAGTACATTATTTGAGCCGGTAAAATAGACTCGAGCGGGGGGGATGTCGAACTGAGTTGGGCGCCAGTGTAGAGAATCGGCGTGGGCCATGATTCTCTAATGTAAATTTTACTAAAACTTAAATATAAACTTGAATACTTAATCACTTAATAAGGAGAGCTCGAGACAAAGTTTAAATACAAAATAACACAGTTTATTAATTCTCAATTTCAAGGAGGCGTTGAGCTAACTCGAGTAAATAAATGATTTCAGGAACTAACTTTAAACAAGATAAAAAATAGGAAGTCGCTTTATCTCACCCACGCTGATCCTTTTGACGACTGTTCACGGCTCCTTATCACTTTCCTCACTTTAGAGCGTCGAGCGGATTCCCGAACACGACAGCCTCTTTTATTTCTTTACTTCACAAAACTACACCTCTCTTCCATCATTCGCATAAAACTATCACCATCAACACTTCTCTTAACTCCACACTAATCAGCTACCCCTTCATCACCATTCCAATACACCACATCCTATATCTATATCTAGCCTTTTATACTCCATTCAACAACTCCCTTTCATTTCATTTCAATGAAAACCTTTTAACATCTCTTCTACTCATCTAACACCACGATCCTAATTATTTTACTGCTGCACAATGCTGACATAAAACAATCTCGACCAAGACTTTCGCCGAGCCCCTGGCGACGAAGTAATCTAACCGTCCCAACTTTTAGTGACGGTCCATAGCTCGACCTCACAACATTTTTTATATCTTCACCTCGTGACAGGTCGTTCAACACATCTACACCCGTATGAAACAATTGTTTACCAACAGCTTTCGCACCTGATTTAAAAAAGTGTACTGCAGCTCGAAAAAGAGATCGAAACAGTCCACCTAATCCATATCCTTTTTGTAATGTAGAACCTTGGTAGTAGTTCAAACCACTACCTGACTGGTGAATGTAATAATCTTCAAAAGATTTCGCACAACACTTGTAAGGAACAAACATTATGAGAGGTACTTTTGTCTAAAATGAAGTTTCACGATCAACTGCCCACGCTCAAATGACACCAATCGTCCTGTGTGTGCCCTTATAACAGTTTCAATTGTTTGAAAGTTTTTCCTTGAAAGAGGGACATAATGTGGTCTGTCAAACATTTCGTGAATCATATCACCATCTTTACCTTTCACAGTAATTACTCTAAGCAAAGGGGATACTATATGAATAACGATTTGAGGTTCTACTACATCCGAATATATGTAAAGTAATTTTAAATCAAAATTCGGGTCAGCTTCTTTATCCCTTTCAAAGTATTTAAAAGGACTATCGCGTATAGGGTCCTCATTGTTAACCAATTCGGTCGGATCAAAACCCAAAGTTTCGGCGAGTCCTGGTAATAACTTTATTCTAGCTGTTGGTTTTAATCCAATTTTCACTTTTCTAGTATGTTTGTTGTAGGTTATCTGAATTAAACCATTGAAGTCTTGATAGTTCATCCATTTTATAATGTCTGAAGGGCTTTCAAAAAATCCGAAGGGGATTTTAGTTTTTTTCATCACCCCAATACCCGCATCATATTCGTATTCATTTCCTCCGTCAAATATATTACTCCATATATGTGGATAAATCAATTCCACAAGTCCGACCTCCCATTCACCTTTTAGATCAAGAGGGGAAGGTAATCTCGTAATAAAATGTGAAATTTTATTTTCTGGGTAAAATTTCAAAGAGCTGTCCGAAGGTAGCTTCACGTAGAAAGACATGTTGGCGAATGATACTCAAAAGAAATGTCGTTTCAATTTATAAATGAAATAAATTAGAAGCCAGTATCCATTGGTCGAATTTAGAAGGATAACCTTTATATTTCACTTTATACTCTAATTGCCCATTTCTCATTCGCTTTTTAAAGATTTTTTCGATAGCAAAGTTCTCTTTAGGCTGAACTTTCTGAAGTTCTTGCGCGTAAAATGTCCCTAAAATAGGTTCGTTCATCAAATACTTGATCCGGTAGACGGGTGGTTCCCGTGGTACGCACTCGGTCACAACGAACAGTTCTTCCGTCCAATTAGTTTCGTATCCTTTTTCAAAAGTTAATTTTTGTTTGGATACTCGAACAGTGCCCCCCTGTTTAAACACATAAGACTTTTTCTTAGAGTAAACCACACGTCGCTTTCATTTTCCGGAGTTACTACGGCGGGCGCCCTTTTAATACTCGAATGATAAGTATGGTTATAACTATAAAGTAATTGATCTAACACGTCTACGTAGCGGTAAGTACGACGACTGGTAAAATATTTCCATATTTTAGTTTTTAAAGTACGGTTAAATCGTTCTACTACGGACGCTTTCTTGTTGTTAAAAGTTCTGAAAAATTTCACACCTTCCTCTTTGAGAAATTTTTGAAACTTGTTATTCAAAAATTCCCTTCCTGCATCCGTATTCAAACAGTTGGGTTTTCGTTCAGAGAAAAATTTTTTAAAAGCTTTCACAATCTCTTCACCTTTTTTAGATTTCAGAGGAACCGCCCACGCTCGTTTTGAGAGGATGTCAATACAAGTTAAAATGTAGCGAAATCCATCGTTAAACTTTTGAAGAGACGTCAGATCAGCTAAATCTGCTTGCCACTGTTCATCAGTTCTGGATACTATGACACGGTTCGTGGGGAATTTTTTTCGAATCGGTTTGTGAAGTGAATATGCGTCTATTCCTTGTAACCATTCTCGAATTTTTTTTGTTTGATAACTTGCCGCGGACAGCACGGTGTAAGGCATCTACACCTCCAAAACGTGCAACCGATTTCGGATCTCGATAAGTTTCCTCCATGGCAGCACGTATGTGAAGGCATTACATTGAAAAGGATAAATTTCCCGTATCGTTTAAATTTAAAATAAAATCAACGTTAAACTTTCCACCTTCAGAAAAAATATAAAGAATCGAAAAGACAACGCACATGACAAAATAAATGCAGAACACGAAAATCCCTTCCTCTCGGGACGGTAACATGACGAACACTAAATGATGTTCAATCAAAAAATACATATTTATATCTAAAATAGAGTCATCAGATCATATTTCTATAGGTCAGTTGTTTCACGCTCGAAAACTACTGTCTTATGGAAATATTTTTACTGCAAGGTGCCGGGTTCGAACCCCAGTCAGATCTCTCTATTTCTTTCATAGTATTTTCACATCAACATTCTTAAATTCATATATTTTATCGATTCCTTATTTATTTCCCAATTTTTAAATTTCTTAATTAATTTCCTAATTAATTTCCTAATTAATTTCCTAATGAGTCACAAACAATATCACGCTTTTTTCATTCTACCGCAAACATCTCTTTAAAACCATCATCATCTTTTACAAAAATCACTAATTAATTTTTTTAATTAAATTTCCTCATTAACACTCTCGTCATCTTTTACGATACTGTCAGAGAGGGGTGTCAAGGACGATACCAACTCATCTAGACCCTCAGGGGGTGGTGTCACAACCGCACGGCTTGCCGGTGCCTCGGTGCCTCCGCCTCCTGTGTTAAAACCGGCCTTCTTCCCCTACTGCAGTAAATATTTGCTCTGAAGTAAACTAAAAAATGGCGCTTATCATAAAAAAAAAGAAATGTTATATTTTGCTCTTTAATTTTACTATTTGAGCATATACAAATTCATTGCATACAAAGTTACTAATAATAAAGTTTGTTGTTTTTTCTAAGTTTTGGAGATTAAGTAAAGGGTGATCTCGAACCGTGGTCGCTAATGCAAAATAACAGTACTTCTCAAATATTGAATGTCTTTCTTTCTTTATAAAATTTTAGTTAAATTTTACACCATTTCCTTAAAGTAATGGCTTTTTTTCCCCCCCTGGAATATTGAAAATGAATTGCAGAAACACTTCTTTCTTTATAGATTTTATTATTGATATTTATTAAACTATACAGAGGGTCGGGTTCTACGAATAATATCAGATAATTTTCTTGAGTAAAAATAAGATTTTTAAAAATTTAAATGACGATCTTTTTTAAAGTAAATATTTATTCAGTTAGAGGGCAGTAGCAATGCTTAGTTCTTTTATAGAATAACTAGCAGGCAACGCCCGCTTCACTGGTCACTAATTTTAAATGAATCACTATTATTAATGAATTCTCAAAAATGCATTAATTTTTATCAAGTGAAAAAAAAAAAAAAAAAAAAAAAGGAAAAAAGAAATAAAAAATTCTGATCGGGAAAAATGTCGCCCCGTGTCCCCACTGCCTTCGGCAGCGCAGGCCATTGTGTGCTACGTGCGTGCATTTATGTTCGACACTCTTAATGAATCACTATATTATCGTAAGGGAAAAACATAAATATAAAATACAAAAAATCGTTCTCTTACAAGTGCAATAATTGATCCGGGCCCCCACTGCCGGCGGCAACGTATACACGCGCGCACGGCGCGCGTATCGCCCACCGTTCCCACCCTCCTGACTATTTTACACTTTCAAAAATATCCGCAATCGTTTTATCGGGATTTTAAACCTAATACTAATTTTCAACGTTCTATCTGAATTTCTGTATTTTTGCCCCTGCGCCTACCCCTTCCCACCCCTCGTAATAATTCTACACTTTCGAAAATATTCGCAATCGATTTTTGGGCCTTAAAATCTAATAATACTAATTTTCAACGCTCTAACTCTTATTTCTATATTTTTGCCCCTTCCCCCCCCCTCCCCCTCCCGTCTATCCTAATAATTTTCCCCAAAAACCTATACAGGCCAATTTAGAACGGTCTAATTCTATTTCTATTGTTTTGACCCTTCGCCCCCCCCCCTTTCCGGCTCTTCTAAAAATTTTACAAATTCGAAAATATCCGCAATCGATTTGTGGTTATCAAAAACCTCTATGTACCAATTTTGAAAGATATAATTCTATTTTTATTTATTTTTTTTTTGCCCCTCGTAATAACTTTACACTTTCGAAAATATCCTCACTCGACTTGCAGGCCTCTAAAACCTATCTGTACCGATCAAAGCTTTACAGAGTAAGCTCGTTCACATAATCTTAAAAAATGTCGCAAAGTAAACTCGACGTTAGCGCTTCTCCTCGTGCAGTGTCTGCGGTACCCAAATAAAAGCTGTGAAAAATCCTCCCCTATTGTGCTTTCTTTAAAAATGTTATCTTTTTTGGATTTAATATAAACAAGAATTATTTCTAGCCAGAGCCTGATTAAGGGGGAAGCACACATTATCTCCGCTCTCACCGGAATATTTTTACAATTATTTTTTACTTCATGTCATAGAAATTCCACGCTTTGACGAGGAAATATTTTTTATAAAAAATGAACGGTGTAAAACAATCCAATTTACTCACCGTTATTAGACACCAGAATTCTTTTAAAATAATTTTTAATGAGAATTTTCTGTTTATTATAGGAGGAAAGTATTTGTTAAAAAATAACGGTGTAAGTATAAATAATGTGTGCTTCCCCCTTAATCAGGCTCTGTTTCTAGCCCTAAATGAACATTATAGATGTGATTATTTATTTGAAGTTATTAGCGTACATTTGACTTTAAATACAAAATATGTTAGATGTTAGCTAATAGACAATAACATTATTATTAGTTAACATCTAACATATTTTGTATTTAAAGTCAAATGTACGCTAATAACTTCAAGTAAATGATCACATCTATAGTGTTCACTTAGAGCTAGAATTAATTAGTGTAAAATATAATTTTTTAAATCGATCTTCTAATGTTGTAAATTGTATTGTAAATACGAAAAAAATCATGTATTAGTAATTTAAGAAGAAATATTAACGTATGCAATTTTTAAAATTAAAATTTTGGTAAAAAAAATTAAATTTTGGAAAAGAAATCGCTTATAAAAGATGACTTTATCATTATCTCTTTTATTAAAAAAAGCAATATGTCACGTTCCATAAAATCAATCACACGCAGACGAAAACATTCGCAAAAATTTTATCTTCTAAACAAAACATATTTGTAATCGCTTTATAACTAAAATAACATTTAGGAATGAACAAATATAATAAAAACTAACTTTTCTAACCTCATAACAAATCAAACAACCGAATTCAAAATTCCATAGATTATTTCTTGATCCGTAATGAATGAAAATTCAAAAGATGAAAATTTTAATTTCAATAATTTTATAAATTGTAAGAAGTATTAAAAAAATAATTTTTAAGAATTGATTTAAAATATATTACTTATCTTAAAATACGGGAAAACATGCGAAATATGAATATTCTAAAAATACATGAATTTTTTCGTTTAGATGTGCATTCGTTCTGTTTAAATTTTTAACCGACTTCAAAAAAGAAGGAAGGTTCTCAATTCAAACCCTATCTTTTTTTTATGTTTGTTAGCTCATAACTTCTGAACGGATGCTCCGATTTTGATACTTTTTGTTTTGTTAAAAAGGTCTTGGTCTGAAATAGGTCCCATTGTAATATCTTTACGATTTAAAGAAAATACAGGGTGCCCAAAAAATCAGTTCAACTCTTTTAACTGCTAAACGGCTGCAGCTATAGGGATAGAAATGGTATGTAAGTATAGTAAAGTGGCCATGCAGTACAAGGTTAAACCGTTTGTAGCGCCACCTGGTGGAAAATAGCGGAGTTAGTGTTCCTATCTTGAAAACTGTTCTAGAGAAAAAAGTGAATTACAAAGTTGAAGAGTATCATCGATTTAGTACAAAAAGATAGTTTAGACATTCATGCTAGCGTTCCTATCTTGGAAACGGTTCAAGACAGGGGGAAAAAATGAATTATGAAATTGCAGAGCATCATCGATTTAGTACGAAAAGATAGTTTAGACATTGATGCTAAAAATGCAATGCTAAAAACGTGCATTTGTTTGTTCGCAATTTCTTACACTATGCACACTTGAGCTACATTGCACACGTTGTAACGCAGCTGATGAGACATACTCTATATAGTTCAAAATACGGTTACTTGATAATTTTTGTTTTGTTGTAAAGATCTTGGTCTGAAGTAGGTCCCATTGTAATATCTTTACAATCTAAAGAAAATAAAACGCCATCTGGTGAAAAACAGCGGAATTAGCCCTCCTATCTCAAAAACGGTTCAAGATGGGAGAAAAGTTAATTACGAAGTTGTAGAGCATAATCGATTTGCTACAAAAAGACAGTATTTAGACATTATTGCTAAAAATAGAAAGATTAAAACGTGCAGTTGTTTGTTAGGTATTTCCTACACTGTGCACACTTGAACTACGTTGCACACTTTGCAGGGTAGCGGATGACACGTATACACTGTGGTTCAAAGTACTATTACTGTAAGCGGTCACATCGATTAGCGCAAAGCCGTTTTCAACCACCTTCAGAAAGGAGGGTGTTCTAAATTCGAGTTATGTGTTGTTGTTGGTGTTTGTAAGCTTATAACTTCGTAAGAGATGCTCTAATTAACCGACTTCAAAAAGGAGGAGGTTCTCAATTCAAAGCGTACGTTCTTTTGTTTTTGTTTGTTAGCTCATAACTTCTGAACGGATGATCCGATTTTGATAGTTTTTGTTTTATTGTAAAGGTCTTGGTCTGAAATACGTCCCATTGTAATATCTTTACGATCAAAAAGAAATACAGGGTGCCCAAAAAAGTCAGTCCCGACTCTTTTAACTGCTGAACAGCTGCTGCCTAGTCATAAAAGTGGTATGTAGGTATAGTAAAGTGGAGATGTGCTACGCGATTCAACCGCCTACAGCGCCAGCTGGTGGAAAACAGTGGAGTTAGCATTCCTATCTCGGAAACGGTTCAAAACAGGGGAAAAAAGGGAATTATAAAACTACAGAGCATCATCGATTTAGTACGAAAAGATAGTTTAGACATTAATGCTAAAAATAGAATGCTTAAAACGTGCATTTGTTTGTTCACAATTTCCTATTTTGTGCACATTGAACGATATTGTATATGTTGTAGCGTAGCGGGTGACATTTGTGCTATGTAAAATTCAATGTATGGTTATTGTAAGCGGTGACATCGATTAACGCATAGACGTTTTAAACCTACTTCATAAAGAAAGAGGTTCTCAATGCAAACCATGTTTCTCGTTGTTGTTGTTGAAATTTGTTTGCTTTTAACTTCGTAAGAGATGATTTAATTTTAATATTTTTTTTTTTTTTTTTTTTGTTGAAATGATCTTGACCTGAAATTTCATTATGATCTCATTAAGATATAAATAAATTACAGGATACTTACAAAAGTCTGTTCTTACTCTAACTGCTGAACGCATGCAGCTACACTGGTAAAAGCAGTATGTAAGTATCGATATTGAAACTTCTGTCCGTCAGCTGCAATGCATATTTTGCTCTTTGTTTGAACTTTACGCTGCGCAATTTCCAGCGCAGCGGGTGACACGTATTCACTGTAAAGTTCAATATAGGATATGCCTAACAGAATTTTTGGTTACGAATACAGCGTATCCGTTTTGTACATTTCTAAAGACTTTTTAACTTAACCTATGTTCATTCAATAGATAGTTTTTTGCTCATATCTGATAAAGGCAAGAAAAGTGACACAACTTAAAAATGCAGCATTTGAGAAAAATCAACTTAAATATAACTTGACTAGAATAAAACTGGCACAACTGTCTCTCGAGTGGATAACTTTCTAGATGGAGATGTAACTTTTTTGTTCACATTGGGTGCATTTCATGTATTTTTCAGTGAAATAAACCATTTTTTGAGTTATGTCACTTTTCTTGGAAGTTGTGATTTGTGAAGTTGCCGTCGAACGTCTTTTGATGTTCTGCTATACGAATAAGTTTTCACTGAAAAGAGAAAAATAAAATATTTTTGTAAAAAAAATAGAACCGACTCCAAAAAGCAACTACTATTCAAACAACTAAAAAAAAAAAAAAAAAATATGAAATGAGACTGTAAATTGCGCCTAAAAGTATAAAATAATTTCCTTCGCCAAACAACCTATAACACTACAATTAATCATAACTTTTGAAGTCAGCGCAAAATTAAATAAAAATTTATAACTTAATTCAATACAAAAATCAAATACTATTCAATATACACATCTCACATTGTCACCTGCAAAACGCAGCCGAAAACTACTTTGATTCAAGAAAACAAATAAGATTTCGTAAGCAGCAAAAGTTGGCGAAGATGCTGGTATCTGACGTCCTTGGTGAAAGAAAAATCGCAAAATTATCTGGCAAACATATTTAATTCCTTTAGGATATCATGATTGTTTTGATAAAGTATATTAAGAGAGTAATCAAGATTATGAAACAGTACATCGTACAATATATATTATGAAAATATACATCTTGCGTGTATATTTTTGCATTACGTTTTGATCGCCAATTCCAAAAGCCACCAAGGATGATAGTTATCAAAGTTATACCAAATTTGCAAAGGAAACTCTAACTTCGTAGAAACATAAATACAGCATTGTAAAGAATGTTCACTGTTGTATGTAGATGCTACTAATGGACCAATTGTATACAGCGATAAAATAATAAAGGAAACATGAAAATGGATCATTCGAGACAACAGCATTTCTTGCTACCGATCTAAAAACAAACCTTTAAAAACTAATTAAATTTTATTTAATTTTGCGCCGACTTCAAAAGTTATGATTAATTGTAGTGTTATAGGTTGTTTGGCGAAGGAAATTATTTTATACTTTTAGGCGCAATTTACAGTTTCATTTCACATGTTTTTTTTTTTTTTTTTTTTTTTTTTAGTTGTTTGAATAGTAGTTGCTTTTTGGAGTCGGTTCTATTTTTTTTACAAAAAGATTTTATTCTATTTAAAAATTGTTCTATTTAAATTTTAAATATGGAGCATCACGCGAGTAAACAAATTCTATTCGAGCATGCGCAGTTTCAGCCTGAGTAGTTCAGGTACCTCCAACACGAGATGGCTTTGTCATCGATCAGTGACGTAACTATGGCGTAACCATGACGCAACCATGACATAGTACGCTACCCATTGCTCCATTGTAGTGAATATGCTTACTTTGTAAAGCTTTGGTACCAATTTTGAACGGTCTAACTGTTTTTTCCCGATAGTCCTCCCCCCCTTCTCCTTCCACCTGGGACGAATTTCTAAAATTCCAGAAATTGGGTTTTAGATACTTGTGTGAGCTATATTTTAGAGCAAAAATCTCACATATATCTTTTTTTTTTTTTTTTTTTTTTTTTTCTTTTTGTTTGCGATATAAAGAATTATTTGAAATCACGTTTTGTCCCCCCTCCCCCCTTTAGGGGCTGAATTTCTAAAATGCCAGAGATTGGTTTTTAGGTATTTGTATCAGCTATATTTTAGCGCAAAAATTTCACGTATATCTGTTTTTTTGTTTGAGATATATAGGATTATGTGAAATCGCGTTTTGCCCCTTCTCCCCTTGGGGACCGAATTTCTAAAATGCGAGAAATCGGTTTTTAGATATTTGTGTTAGTTATATTTTTAAGCAAAAATTTTACGGATATCTGTTTTTCTGTTTGAGATACGAGGGTTTTGTGAAATCACGTTTTGTCCTCCCTCCCTCTTGGGGGCGAATTTTGTAAAATCGCTTCTTAGTGGATGTCTACGTCACCGAAGGAATGTTTTCCCCAAATTTAATGCTTCTAGGTCCGGGGGTTTAGGCTAGACTAAGACTCCTATAATGCGAGCTGACTCACAGCTGATCATTGTTGCCCAGCGGAAATATAGCTTGGCGATGTTTAGTTGCAGACGTATTACTCGGTGTCTTTATCGCCTAAAATGTTGAGTTTGCCTAAACAGAAGAGCGAATTATTGTTTGTACTTGATAAGTTTGGCGGTAACATTTGGCGAAATTTTCTTATAACCCTTGTAAAATGTAGCCGTCACTGTTGCTCTTAAATTAGTTAATTTTAAATATTTATACACGTTGAAAACTAGTGTAGGTTGTAAAATACAACATTTAGGTAATCAAACAGCAGTAAAAACAAATAATTGATACAAAAAATGCAAGAAAACATATCATAATTACATTTCATATTTGTGATTGAAAGCTAAGCGTACAATTTTCTTTTGGGGCAATTAATAGCCCATTTATTTCGCCTTTCTTCATCTGTTGGAAATCTGAACGTTCTAAAAGCAGTTCTGGTATGATTTGAGCAATTTTCGGCTGCAAAACCTCAATTTTATGTGATTTGATAACACTTGAAATTCGGACCACGTGGGCAACAATCGCTGAGTGGGAAACAAAATGCCCGATGAGCCAGCCTGTATTGGAGGAGCTCTACGCTAGACGATGACGAATCACTCACTTACTCAGGACAAACGATTTTATATATATATATATATAGATTAACGATTTCTTGAGATTGTTTCTATATATTTTATGCATAAATATATATTTTAATAGAAATAGAATGTTTTTTAACTAGCTCTCACCTTGCACGTTTTATCTGTTATAGTCTTATTTGCAATATGTTTGCATCTTCTGCAATTCTTTAATTTATATTGCACAAGTACCTCTACCATGAGCTTTTTATTTCGGATTTCTTTCTTCATTATATTTCATTGCAACATGTCTCTGTTCTCTTTGCCCTCTTTTCTTTCTTTTCTTTCTTTTTATTTTTATCTAAGAAATAAATGTGAATAATTTATTATTTTATTATCGGTATTGTTATTATTATTTCTCTTTTGGAATTTTCTAGCCTTACATTATGTTAAAAATTGTTTTGAAATATTTCTCTTGAAAATCTTTTATTTAAAAATGTTCATTTGTTAAATGTAACTTCAGGATATTGAAACCTATTATTTTGGGATACAATTTTATAGACAAAATAAGTAACAATTTTTGAAATCAGTATCTCTTTGTACCCATTTTCTTAATCGATAGTATTCAGAAAGATGGGTGTCGTCAGCTGTGTTGATACAGGAATCACTTTCAAGGAAGATTATAGGCCTCGTTCTTCTATCGATTATTTTTTGATAAGTGCTCTGCCATCCAAGAGCACTTAAGTATTACTTCGTGGCATCATCAACCTTACACCTCATTTAGTTTCTGCGATCAGTATTAAATTATAAGAGGGAAATTGTTTTTGTTTTTCGAACTATAAAATTTTTATAATGCATTTCATGTCATTTTGAATGAAGACGAACCTTTAATCTTTAATTTTTAATTTATTTGTTGGTTTGAATATTATTAAATAAAGAGAAACTTCATGTATTTTTTAATCCAAATGTAATAAACATGAATTTTTATCAAAGTTGTTCAGTTTATTTTATTAAGAATATTTTATTTCATATATACAAGGCCATTTAAAAATTTCGTTATTTATAATTTAAGAAGTTTTGATACTAGCGTGTACTAGGCTAGAAGATGAAAGTCTAAACTACAATTGAAATATATTATCCTCTATCTACCCTTCCTGGTCTTCTTTTGTTCTATACAACCCACTCTTATTTACACAGTGCCTTTATTGGTGTAAGATTTTTTTATTATTATTATTTTGTTTTACGCTTGTGATTTTGTGAGCACAATACTGCTCTAAACTGTGGTGGTCAGTAAATTGGATTAAAATATTGGGGAAAGAAATGAGGTATTTTTCTCAAACGTAATATCAAAGATATTAAGCAATTACTGAATCTCAAAATGTGTAAGTACATTAAATATTGTGTACGGTTTTCTTTGTAGAATATGCATGAGGATATGCTAAGATACATAAAAACACTGAGTTAAAAAAAAAAAAAACTTCTGCCAGAGGTAGCATAACAACACAGAAGAGTTTTGTGATAGCAAAGAAGTACGTGTTGGAAGATCATCTGTGCTACGTTGACGGGAAAAGCTCTTGACACTTTACAATGACAGAAAATATCACGTTGTAATATAATCTCTGCTAAACATAGCAACATTCATAATTCAGCAGGGCAATGCGACAATTCCTTGGGTTTGAAGTGCAGAATTATTAAAGGTAATCTGTTACAAAATATCATATCCACGCACCAAACTTATTAACTTTATGGCTGAAATTTCTGGTTATTATTCAGAGTTATCTATTCTGTCAGAGACACAACAGACATATGGTCAGGGACCCAGAGAACCAGGTTCTTACCAGTTGTTGAGAAGTTCTGTTCTCAAAGTTTTTAGGCTCGTTAGCCAAGCCTTTAGGAATTTTCTGTGGTTTTCTCCAAAAAATCGCGTGAATCAGCGTTAGGAACCTTTAGAAAAACCCCGCGAAGAGCATTCCATCCAGGCCTTGGTGTCTAGTACATTTTTGTTTGAGGGCACAAAGTAAAAATAAATCTACTGATGTTAAGTCTGGGATCTATCTGGCCTTTTAACAGAGATTCTTTGACCCATCGATTGATTGGGTTATTGCTTATTCCAAAATGGTCGAACAATGCTAGTGTAGAAGCTCATTTTGCTGAATAAAAAACTGAAACGCATTTCCATGATTTGTCCCCCTCCCTAGAAAATAATAAAATATCAAATAATATTACAAATAAGTGGTTGTGATACACAAAGTGCCCAACCGGTTAAAAAGAACAGGGAGATGTGATAGCAATCTCATATAAGGAGAAGGGTCTACGTCCCACATTTGGAATTGTTAGATTAATAGCAACTATTGTCTCCATGGAATACACTGAAAGTCTGGTAAGTTGAAAAAACGCTGGGAACTTTCATTACAATTTAAATGTCACTAGTTTCATAATTGTAACAGGTGTTATGCCTTTTATGATAATTTCCACAATTTAAATTTTACGTTAATTATAAAAATTTTATTGCTTCATAAATCTGACAGAGTGAATTAATTTTTGAATTTTGGTATTTTTGTCTTCAAAATGTTACACATTTTCTAATGATCTGAACGCGATATACATTCTCATTGGAGAAAAATTAATTCCAGTGCGCCATGCACGAAAATATTAGATGTGATGCTCACATGTTCAGTTTAAATTAAAGTAGATAAATCGAAGGTTGACGGGTTAGATGTATTTTCGATAACATAAAACAGTCAAACTTTAGTAGGAGAGTACAACTTATATGAATTGTACTGCTTAAGATCTAGGTATACATATGAAGAAGAAATGTTAACAATATATTTTCAGGTATTTACAAACATTAAATGCTTTTTATATAATACTGATATAATACTGCTATAATACTGACAAGTCGCTGAATTCCATCAATAACTGTCCAAGAATTTTTTGTTTGAGTACTAATTATTACAGTTATTAATTGCTATTTGGATAAGGTTTTTATATTATTAATAACAGCTATTAAATTCTATTTGCGGATACTAATGTTGAAATACGTAATTTCTGTAGAATACAGGAACTTGGAAAAAGGTAAGAGAAAAAGGAGAAGTGGGAAGTAGAGAAGAAAAAGTAAAAAAAACATTTTTTTTAAAACCAATTTCTTTGTAGATATATTTGCTGGAAGAAATCATCTCCTATACATAGATCTCGTATGAAATTGCTTTTCATACGAGATGTTTGTTCTTTTGCCATTTTAAGATAACACCAGATTATAAACAGATTTTCTCTGTATGTCTTTTCTTTAGTTATTTTAGTGTTGAGAAAAACGTTATTTAGCGTCAAACATTTTTAATTCTAAATTCAATATATATCAACCACAAATATAAGAAACACTTTCAGCACAACGAGGAAAATAGTGAGTTCATCAACGTTTTTTAAATTTTCCTAAAACTTACTTTCATTTGATTTGAAATTTTTGTACTATTCTGAATTCAGGGCTGCCACCAGGCGACTTATTATTATTATTTTCGTACCGCTATTTCCATAACATAAAATTTATAATAAATTTATGCAGACAAAGTGCAGATTTACCTGCTAAAATATATGTTATAAATTTTATTTTTTTGAAATAGTGGTACGAAAAGAATATAAAAGAAGTCACCTTTCGGAGCCCTGTGAATTCACCGTTATCATTTTAAATCTGGCCGTCAAAATATCTCAAATAAATAGCTTTCAATAGCATTTCACACGAGAGCGTAGCGTTAATAAAGTAAATTCATGTGATTTATCCGTTTGTTGCCATATGGATCTTGTATTACAGCCGTCAAAGAATGAAGATGAGATGTACTGGTTGGTTGAGTGGATTAACGTCGCACTGTCTTTCATGCCATATGTAGTAACTTAAGATTTCTAAAAATATTTTCTGATGACTAAAACATTAAAAACATCAGAGATTGCTCTAAAAGTGTCAATCACTGGTGTATTTACCCTACTATAGATTCGATTAGAATTCATATAATAGTTATAATATAATTGGGGGATGAGAATTTTCAGTATGGTTTATGTGTTCCTTTTGCACTGAATGTTAATCTTTTACATGTTAATCTTTACATGTTAATCTTTAATGAATTGGGCTTATGTTTTAAGCACCATGGATTTATTTTTTCTCAATATGGATTCTTAAAGGAAAATATATTTCTACATTTTATTTTAAACTTTATTGTAATATGCGAGGGCAAAAGCAGGTAAAAAAAAAAAAAAAAATCTAAATTTAATCTAAAATAAATAGGATTTATTGTATTTGTGTATTATATGCACTTAATTAAAAAAATGAAACTGGTTCAAATTTGGATACAATATTTACATCGGTAATGATTTCGTTATTTCTATTGTAAATCTGTTAAGAAATTTGTTTTTGAAAATTTAATCAATATTCTCAAAAAAAAAAAAAAAAAAAAAAAAAAAAAATTGCAGTGAAAGGAAAACAAAACAGGGAAAATATTAACTATCAAAACCCCCTTTTCAAACTTAACATTGGAGAAAAGAAAAAATATCTATTATTTTTATTCCACTTAACGTATAATTTTCTGTAAATTAAATTAAAATTAATTGGTCATTATCTCTTAATGACTTTTTTTAATCTTTCAAATTCTTATAAAGCTTGTTTTAAATAATTCTCATTTTGGCACTTATCCATAAATAGTTTTTGTGTTACATATCGTGGTATTAAAAAAAAAAAAAAAAAAAAAAAAAAAACTTTAACTAAATTAGAGATTTAAAAAGATAGAATATCTAAAGTACATTACTGAAATGAGCCACGATTATTTTGATAGTTAACTTAAAACGCAACTAGATAATGCAGCTTTAAGAAATATTTTTACATAAGTTTATATCTATTATATAAAGGGTGCAAAGTAAAACCCTTAGGAAGCCATTAATTTTGCAACCATTAGTCGTAGACATATACTTCCACTTTCAAAAACTTTTTTTAAAAAATGTATGCATTTATATTATGACATTAAAAAAAAAAAAAAAAAAAAAAAAAAAAAAAATCAATTTTGTGAAAATTACAAAAAAATGACTTGTTATATAGTTTCTCGATTCCTATAATCATATTTAATAAACTTGGCGGTTATCTTAGCAAATATAACACAAAAATTTATAAAGATATTTAGTGTCCAAATTTGGGACTTTTTCGTATTTTCTGGTCTTTATTAAGGCGTCGATTAAAAAACACTTAATAAAGCGCGAGAAAATCCGAAAAAAAAATCCCAAAATTTGAAACTAAATATCTCGATCAATTTCTGTTGCACAGAAAGGAAAATTTTTGTGTAATTTCTGTTAAGAACAAATGCATGTTTCCATTCTGTATATTGAATTTTACAACAAAATAGTTATTATTATTTTTTTCTTTTTTGGTATTTCTGTATATACACCACTGGACATTGAAATTGCTACACCAGGAAGGAATGCAAATAACTGAATGATATTTATTGGACACATACATCATAGTGGAAAGAACAATTGATTAAATTTTCAGGAAATTTTGAGGTATATATCCTGAGAAATCAGTGCATAAAACGGCGACTTCTGGCAGCAATATAGCACTTATACGCCAGGCATTGTATCGAACAGCGATTAGATAACATATACGGGTACAGCACTCCACGCAGCTTTAATATGATGGCACAGCTTATCAACCATAGTTACTGAAGAGTGGTAGCGTGTCAGTTGCTTTTCAAAGATTGACGAGACGTTGTCAACTGGTACGAGATCGGGAGAAAGCGCTGACTAGAATAACAATAGAACATATTTTGTATCAAGGAAGGTCCAAACAACACGGAGAACATGCGGTTTTGCATTGTCCTGCTAAGATTATGCGTTACTGAGGCCTCAAATATAGGAGAGAGCCACGGGCCTTAAATAATCAGAAATGTTATAGCTGGTATTTAGAGAGCCGGAAAATCAAACAAGAGGTAATCGACATGTGTATCCGCTGCACCTCATACGATCTCTCTAGGTGATCTGCCAGTATGACGATGTCGAATGATAGCTGACATTGTGTATTCTCCACGATGTTGCCAAATACGGATGCAGACATCTTGTTGCTGTAAACAGAATTGTATTTCGTCTGAAAACACGATGTCACTCCGTACCTACGTCCAGGTTCGTCAGTGATCACACATTGAACGAGTTCCTATCTGTGATGCAGCTTATAGGGCAGCGGAAGTCATGGTCGCCGCATGCTCACTACCTGGTGTAATGAAATATGGTATCATTGGTTACACTTCTCGATAATCTCTTGTTCATATTTCTGGCACTCTGAACAGTGACCATTACATTTCTAATGAGTTAAGGCCCGTGGCTCTGCTTTATATTTGAGGCCTCCGTCACGCAAATTTTAAGCAAAACAATGCACGAAGTCTTCTTGTCCGTGTAGTACAGTCCTTCCTTGATGCAAAATGCGTTTGACTGTTGCTCTAGCCAGCACATTCTCCTGATCTCGCACCAATTGCAAACATCTGATCAATCGTTACCAAGCGACTGGTACTCCGCTACACTCCAGTAAATACAGCTGATAAACTATGGCATCGTGTTGAAGCTGCATGGAATGCTATATCCGTTCATGTCATCTAATCGCTGTTCCATACAATGCCTGGCGGATAAGTGCTGTTATTGCTGCCAGAGGTACCTGCTTTTTGTACTGATTTTTCAGTATATACAGTTGGTAGCAAAATTATTGAAGAGATAGCAATAATTCCTATTTAAATGATGCGCCTCTAATACTGTTTTATTAAGTAAATATTTGTGTAATCATGATCTTAGTCTTAAGCTATTTATAAAAAAGTAAGTTGATGATAAAAATTAGCGATCAAACTAAAAAAAAAAAATATATATGAAAAATGTGGATGTGTGCTTCAATAATTTTGCTACCGACTGTACACCTCCAAATTTCCTGAAGATTTAATCAATTGCTCTTCCCATTATAATGTCTATGTCCAATAAATATCATTCTGTTATTTGCATTCCTTCTTGGTGTAGCAATTTTATTCGTCAGTAGTATACATATATTAAAGGAAATAACAAAATATTGGTTTTACAACTTCAAGTGGAAAACGATAAGCAATTTTCTTTAAATATTACAAATGAATTCTATAAATAAAGTGTTTTACTGAATTTTTTTAAATATTTTTCTTAACACTTAGTTCGTATAATTTGTTCTGGATAATACACACACACACACACACACACACATATATATATATATATATATTCGATTATAGAAAATTTAACTTCTTTTACACCTTAACAACTTACAATCATTTTTGCATTGATTTCTAAAACGCTTTTTGTCACTTTAGTTTTAGTTTTCAGTGGCATGAGGTTTCATATTATTACGTTCCATTTGAAGTAAATAGAATGTAAACGAAATCTCTTTGAAGAGATGGAAGCTGCTTTGACTGGCAAAGAGCTTTAAGAAAACAATTCAAGCATATTTTATTGTTAGAGAATTGTTACGTTTTGTCCTTTGAATGAAATAACTGTGATATTTAGAGCTGTCTGGTAAGTTTTATAGCAATCATTAAAATTTACCAGACAGTTCTAAATATTTTTTCTATCATTTTAAAAAGACTTGGATAAGTCATAAGATATTTTGTTCACAAAAAATGAGTTGTATAATGACTTTTCATTACGTGGTTGTGAAGAACATTAAAAATTTTAGAGTTGGGAACTTTGACAGTTGGGAAAAACGTTAAAAATTTTAGATTTCATTGTTTATGGTTGTTATTAGAATTGTGTGCTAGATTTAGCTATGGGATAATTTACTTTTACTAAATAACTTTCAGATCCGCATAACTGATTTGTTAAACAATGTGTATTCTTATTTACTGGCTACAAATACACATAGGCGTTCTTTCCGTGGAGTTATAACTGTTTAAAAATACACATATATATTCGTTTCGAAATATATAACTATTTTAACCAAAGTTCGAAACAATTATTGAACTTTTTTAATAATTCCAGTTTAATTGTTTCATAAGAACTTTTACAATTTAAATTCTAACATAAAAGTTAAACAAGAACGCTTATATATATATATATATATATATATCTTTATATATATATTTCTTTTGTGCGTGTGTATGTCACTGAACTCCTCCTAAACGGCTGGACTTTGTTTAATGAACGGCTGGACTTTGTTTTTGTGTGTCTTCAGGTGGATTCGAGAATGGTTTAGATTTACAAATGAAAGTTGTAACTTAATTAGTTCTTTCTTAATTAATTTTTAACCAACTCTTTCAACAACTTTTCCACCTAGGTGGCGTGAGTTGTCGTAAACACGATGTCAGAATTTATTTAATGTTGAAATGAAAAATGAATTTTTAACCGTATCTTACGAAGTGTTTAAAATATTTTTTCAAAATTAATATTTTTAGAATCGTAACCGTATCTTACGAAGTGTTTAAAATATTTTTTCAAAGTTAATATTTTAGAATCGTAAACACGATGTCAGAATTTATTTAATGTTGAAATGAAAAATGAATTTTTAACCGTAAGTGTTTAAAATATTTTTTCAACGTTAATATTGTTAAAATGTTAAAATTAGTTAAAATGGTATATTCTTTTAAAAAATTCGTCAATATCCGACGGAGTTATTTTATGTTAAAATGAAAAATGAATTTTTAGGCCATTATTATTTGTGCAGATGGAAAATGTACTAAAAGTTTTCCGAAAAATTTCACGATCACAAATGTTGACGGATATCCCTTATATCGTCGAAGAAATCCCGATAATTGCGGACAATCTTATCATCTATGGCGGTCATCTATGTCAACAACATAGATATTGACATTGAATACCGTTGGGTGGTCCCATATTCGCCTCTGCTGAGCAAAACATTCAATGCTCATATTAATGTTCAGTTCTGCAGTTCAGTGAAGAGCATCAAATACATTTGCAAGTATGTGAATAAAGGCAGTGATATGGCTGTATTTCGAGTTGAAAATACCAATGTGAATGCTCCTCCGGTGAATAACAACGATGAAATAACACTTTACCAAATTGGCCGGTACGTCAGCTCCAATGAAGCTGTTTGGCGTATATTTGGTTTCCCAATTCATGAACGGGATCCAGCAGTTCTTCATTTAGCCGTCCATCTTGAAAATAGCCAGAACGTATATTTAACGAGCGACACAACGATTGATCGTGCTATAAATCCACCAAAAACTACACTCACCGAATTTTTTGAATTGTGCTGTAATCGTGCGGATGCTTTTGATGCTTTTGCACGAACATTACTCTATTCAGAAGTACCACGCTATTTCACATGGGCTCCAACAAAAAAATGGATGCCCCGCAAGCAAGGCACGCCGATTGATGCACGTCCCAGTTTATTCAAATCAAACACCTTGGGACGAGTATTTACAGTCAATCCAAGGCAGACTGAGTGCTTTTATCTTCGACTGTTATTGGTTAATGTCATCGGCCCTTTGTCATTTCAAGATTTACGTAAAGTGAATGGACAACAGTATCCAACGTATAAAGATGTATGCCTTGCACTCGGCTTGCTGGAAGACGACAAACAGTGAGAGTGTATGCTTGCTGAAGTAGGACTGAACTGTACAGCAAAACAAATTCGTCTACTATTCGCTATAGTGTTGAATACATGTTTCCCGGCCCGAGCAGAGACATTATGGGATAATCACAAAGATTCAATGACTTATGATATATTACATCAACATCGTTCATGGTGCAACGATCTAACGATAGTATTCAGTGACGCTATGTACAATGAAGCATTGATTGCTATTGAAGATCTTTGCATTATCATTGTCAACTTACCACTCAGTCATTTCGGTATGCATTCAACAAATCGAAATGCATCTGATTTAATAAGCACTGAATTGAATCGTGAACTACAATACGATACTGTAGAAATGGCAGCGATTGTTGCTCGCAATGTCCCACTAATGAATGAAGAACAAAGAACCATTTACAACCGCATCATGCTCACAGTTTTGGCAGGACAAGGTGGATTCCTTTTTTTTGGGTGCATCAGGTGGAACTGGCAAAACATTCCTTATTTCGCTAATTCTCGCCGAAATACGATCAAATAATGGCATCGCATTGGCTGTTGCATCATCTGGCATTGCGGCAACTTTATTGGATGGAGGCAGAGCAGCTCATTCATTATTTAAACTGCCACTAAATATTCAAAATAACCCAGACGCAGTGTGCAACATAAAAAAACAATCGTCCATGGCCACAGTGCTGAAATAGTGTAAAATTCTTATCTGGGATGAATGCACTATGGCACGCAAACATTCGATAGAGGCGTCGAACAGGACATTGAAAGATATAAAAAACAACGACAAACTATTTGGCGGCACTCTGTTACTCTTTTCAGGTGATTTCAGACAAGCACTTCACGTTATTCCGCGTTCAACACACGCTGATGAGATCAACGCGTGCTTAAAGTCATCGTCATTGTGGCTTAATGTTGAAAAAGTACAACTGAAAGTAAATTTGTGCATTCAAAAGCTTCAAGAGCCATCCGCTGAAACATTCTCAAAACAATTATTAGACATCGGCGATGGAAAAGTTACTACAGATGAAACTGGATGCATAAAATTACCGACCGATTTCTGCACAATCATTGATTCTCAAGATGCTCTTATTGACCAGATATTTCCCGATATACACAGACGATACACAAATCATGAGTGTCTGGCAGAAAGAGCAATTTTAGCAGCAAAAAATGTGGACGTCAACGAATTGAATCCCAAGATACAACATTTGTTACCAGGAGACTTGGTGTCATACAAATCTAATGATACAGTTTGCGATGCCACCGAAGCTGTAAATTATCCAACAAAGTTTTTAAACTCATTGGATTTACCAGGCATGCCACCGCATATTTTACAACTGAAGGTTGGATCTCCGGTTATTTTGCTTCGTAATTTGAACCCACCACGGCTGTGCAACGGCACGCGATTAGTCATAAAAAATTAATGAAAAATGTTATCGAAGCCATCATTTTAAATGACAAATTCCGAGGTGAAAATATATTACTACTGCGAATCCCTATTATACCCACAGATGTGCCAATTCAATTTAAACGCCCTCAATTTCCAATTAGAATGGCATTTGCAATGACTATCAATAAGGGCCAAACGATGTCTGTCTGTGGCTTAGATTTGAGCACATCATGTTTTTCACACGGGCAATTATACGTGGCTCTCGAGTGGGCAAACCATCCAGATTGTTTGTATTGGCGAAAGATGGGATAACAAAAAATATTGTACACTCTGTTGCATTAAGGGATTGATATTGTTTTTTAGTAATATTGCTATAAGTATCGATATGTATATAATTTTAAAGAATCAATTTTAATAAATTAAAAAAATAAATGATTGGTGTTTTGTTATTTTTATATTCTTTCACCGTTCACAGCGCTCCATACATCTTCCACTTATATACCATATCCTTACACACTTACAATAAGTTAGTTATTTTTTTCTAGCAAAATATTCTCTAGAAATAATTTATATGACAAAACAACGTTTGTCAGGTCAGCTAGTATATATATATATATATATATATATATATATATAAGTTCAAAATATTCAACGAACACCGATTTAAAGCAGCAATTTATTTTTTTATTTTGGTGAAGTTAAATTGAGGTAATTACGCTAGTATCTATTTAAGTAGCAAGACGTTTTAAGCGAGGAATTATTATTTTTATTGGAGATCTACGATTTATATTGTGAGTAAATTTTCGTACACGCTTTGCCAATACAGTTGCCAACTTAGCACTTACTGGCTTCCGGAAAAATTTAATGGAAATATTTATTTAATTGATCAGTGAACTGGGACAGTTTTCACTGATTAAATAGAAATTTTCTGGTAGTCAAAAGGTGCTAAGTAGGCAACTATGCTTACCAATAAGGGTGAATTACTCACGTGCAATTATTTTCATTGTATGTCACATACTTTATTTATCAAGTTGTAACGTCTCTCCATTTCTAAAGAGTCAAATAAATCGTAATATTTTGCATCTTTGCATCTTTACAGTCTATCTCCCACATTTAGAATTAGCAGAATAACTTTGAAGTAGGTTTCTACTGCCAGAAAAACATCACAAACTTTTATAACAACCAGTACCTGATTTAAGGCAGGGCATTCGGGGCATGTGCCCTCGGCCCTCTCACTGAGGGGGGGGGGGGCTCCAAGAAATTCAGCCATACATTAAAAAAAATAGTTAAAATGAAAAATTTCCAAATTTTGCTATAATGATAATTACTTTTTGTTTTCTCGTCGATAGATGGAGGTATTAATGCGCTGTTATATAAATCAGCGGTATAATCTTTCAATGAAACTGTCAGTTCCTTGAAAAAATTGCAATATTTTTGCTAAACGCAAATACAACTGCATACTACCGATACTGCATTCTAAAGTCTTACTAAGGCTAACTAAATCCGAGGCACGCACCGCAGTGCAGATACGCGGGTGTGATGTACGTTGATCCGACATACAAGCATCGGATCTAGTTATCAGGTTGTAACATATGAAATTTCCGATTTTCATGGCCTACTTAAAGATAGAATATATTTTTACAGAACAAACTTTATTAATCAAAATAGGAACCATTAGCTTCAATAAACGTTTTCCAACGAGAAACAAGTTTTTTTATGCCGATATCATAAAATGTAGTCGTCCTGGTGGCAACAAATTCATTGAATGCCGTTTCAGCATTCTTTGGATTTCTGAAGCATTTCTCCCGCAAGAAGTTATCGAGATGTTTGAAAAAGTGAAAATCTGTAGGTGAGAGGTCAGGTGGATATGGTGGATGGTCTAAAACTTCATAGTTTAACGTGTGCAGCTTCTGACGAGTGATCATTGAAACATGCGGTCTAGCGTTATGATGGAGAAGAATATGGCCCTTTCTATTGACCAGTGCCGGCTGTTTACGTGTAAGTTTCTGGTGCATTTCATAAATTTCTGTATAATTTTCCTCCACTATGATGGTTTCACCTGGTTTTAGAAAACTATGGTGAATTAAACCAGCTGAGGACCATCAAACAGTCACCATAACCTTATTTTGATGGAGTTTCTTCTTTGGGAAGTGTTGTGGAGCTTTGTCAGCATCCAGCCACTGCGCTGAAGATTTACGATTGTCGTACAGAATCCACTTTTCATCACAAGTTACAATTCGATTGAGAAAAGGATAATTTTGGTTGCGAAGAAGAACGGCAGACGAGATTTCAAAACGTTTGCGTTTCTGATTCTCATTCAATTCATGAGGAACCCATTTATTCATTTTTTTAACTTTGCCAATCAATTTTAGATGACGTAAAATGGTTGTAGGAGATACACCTAGTTCTTCTGCATAATCTCTGACAGTATTGCCAGAATTTTTTTCAACTATTGCTCGTAAAGCTTCATTGTCCACAACAGTCTCTGGTCTGCCCAGGTCTTCGTTTGTGAGACTCTCATCCCCAGTTTCGAACTTTGCATACCAACGTCAAATGGTACGTTCATTTACAGAACCGTTTCGAAATGCAGCATTGATGTTTCGGGCAGCTGCTGCAGCATTATGCTTACTTTTCCACTCATAAAAAAATAGCACTCTGAAATCCGTGGAATTCATACTACGATTAAAGCTATAAACTTACCACCAAATCACAATATTTTTATTTGAAACACATCAGATGAAAAAGACAAGGCTTTAGCTTTAAAATGATACATAATTAACGACTGTATCAAAAAAGTTTATAAGGAACCAAATCTCAAAAATTTTGCTGGTGAGAATCGGACATTTCATATGTTACAACCTGATAAATCTTACCAATAAAATGAAAAGTGAAGAAAATTTTTAGACACGTGAATCAAAAATATGCGGTTTGTTTTGTTTGTTGTAATATTAAAGTACGAGGAAAAGGGGCCCATTGAACATGAGTGCCCTGGGCCTCCAACTGAGTAAATCGGTCCCTGATAACAACTTACTTGTATATAAAAGTCCTGAACAGACAATTTTAGTACGAACATTTATTATAAAGGTTCAGGCCAAACAGTTTTTGTAAGAATTTTTATTATAAAAGTTTTCACGTGAAAGTTATAATAAACGTGAATTTTATAATATAACGTGAACTTTATAACAAAAGGTCTAAAATAAAATTTCTTGAATAAACGGTTTCAAAGTAGTACCTAAGAAAAAGAATAAGTTAGAACAGGAAAGTTTTCAAAATAAAAGTGTATAGTTATTTTAGAACCCTGGTTTTTAACTGCTCATTTTTCCATGCTTTTCTCCAAAATTGTACCTCGAAAATTTAATGACACATAAATTAAAAACTTTTCTCTTGGTGCCTTGAAAAATAAAAATTAATTGGTCGTCACTCGCTACTTTATGTTGGTGATATATATATATATATATTTAATAGGAGTTTATCATTTTTTTCATTCAGCAAATGGCCATTTTATACATTGTTACTTGAGTTTTCAATTGCATGAGGTTTCCGTATCGGTTGATGTGAATAATTTGTGTGTCACATTTCTCTAAAGACATAGAAAATTTTCAGGATTTCAGAAAACTTTTATGATGTGCATTTAAATTAAGCAAATAATCATGTCAGAACTTAACATTAGTCATTCATATGAAAATTCTATTCTGTATAAATTTTTTCTAAAGAGGCTATTGGAAGAAAACACTTTTTCAAATGAAATCGAACTAATTTCTTGAGAAAAAAAAATCTCATAAATAACAAGAAGAAGTTACGATATGGAAAATTCAGTTCGGGACAAACTTGCGCAGAATCGTAGTATACTATGAAGATAAAAATATATTAAAGCAATAAAGCGCACTAGCCAAACAATCTTGAGAAAAAATTCTCTAAAGTTTTAGTTATTGCTTAAATACAAGTTATCTCGAGTATGGGTCGACGTTCCAGTGGCGTACTTGGCAACATCCTCTGCTGCAATATGGAGGCCTGGTATTCTATACTACTGAAATATAGTTTTTTTTTTTTTTTTTTCTTTTTCTTAATTCATTACTTATCTAAAAGTTTCATATTATTTTTACGTTATGTCATGATTAAAACAAAGTTTTTAGTTATAGAAAATTATAAACATTACAGGTAGAAAAATATAACTATGATGCTTACACACACACACACACACACATGTATATGAATACTAGCTGACCCGACAAACGTTGTTTTGTCATATAAATTATTTCTAGAGAATATTTTGCTAGAAAAAAATTGTAAGTGTGTAAGGATGTGGTATATAAGTGAAACAGTTATGGAGCGCTGTGAACGGTGACTGTGAATTCCGATTATAACGTAAAAGACATAATTACCAAAATTTTCGCTACTTGCTTCTTGCTACTTGCTACTTGGTACTTTCTACTTGCTACTTGTTATTTAAAACTTCCGCTGAATGTCGAACAGCACAAAATTTTATTTCATACGGCAAATATTTCACTTCATGAGAGAATCTCTGAGAGCAACGAATTTCACATGAAAATTCCGTCTTTTTTGAATAAGCTGTAACAATCTGGACCTATTTGATGAAAATTTTTATCAAAAAGTTATTACAATATCTAACATCATTACATGTACATTTATCACAATTCAATCAATCGATGCATGTGAGTATGTGTATAGTATGAGCGAAGTGAAATGTAGAGTTCGTATTAAATAAAAACTTAAACTCGTTTTAATTAAAGGTGAAAAAGTTGAAACTCAATTTATTTTATAACAGGTATATTTTTTTAATCTACAAAAACTTAATTTATCGTAATGCCATTGGATGTACAATATTTTTGGTTAATCCTTGAGGAGTATACACAAACAAATTCGAAGGTTTTCCAACCCTGGAACACGCAACATATAATTGGCCGTGAGAAAAGCACGGATTTTCTAAATCTAAGCCACAAATTGGGACCCCTTTGGTGACTTTAAATATTTTAAGCCATTTTTGCGATGAATTGAAATGGCTATCTCAATTGTGGAACTAAAGATCTTGGCGAGAAGCGTCCGAGCTACTTCGGGGCCAAATTTCAAATTTTGCCAACGGGATTCGATACTAAAGGTGTTCCATTCAAAAAAAAAAATAAATAAATAAATAAATAAAATATAATAAATTAGCTACACAAATAAATTTGTAGGTTAGGGTGGTTGTTAATCAACGCGCGTGTAAATTTGATAGAAAATTATAGAAAATACTCACTCCAATTCCGCACTAAATTTGCAAAATGTATAGTTTTTTATGCACACTTCAAAACTCTTCAAACACTAATTACATCTTGATCTAATATTTCAATTAGGACACAATTTTTTGTATAACAATAATAACACGAAGTTACAAAATATTTTCCTGAATTTGATCGCAGCACCAACTGCCGGGACAAACTGGAATTACAACAGAATATACGCAAGCGAAGTGTGACGTCACTGACCGTCAGTGGATGCAAGAAAAAGATTTCCTATGTTAATCTCCCATTGGATTTTTTATAAAAAATTATTAAAAATCGAGGAAAATTATTTCTCGATTTTAATCCCCGTATTTGGGTATAGATATGTATTAGTTATCGTATGCATGTGTTAGATTGAGTTATTTTGCTCTCAAATTGACAAAATTTTAATTTTAAATTTCAAAACTCTGTCTTCCTTGGCGTTTTTTGTATTTGGCGATCAAAAACGTAATACGAAAATATACATGCCAGATGTATATTTTCGTAATATATATTGTACGAAATTGTTTCATATTATTCATTGCTCTCTTAATATAACTTGTTGAAATAACCATTATTTTTGAAAGAAATTAAATATGTTCGCCAGATGATATGGCGATATTTTTTTTTCCGCCAAGGATGACAGAGTTTTGAGATTAAAAATTCAAATTTTATCAAATTTACAGCAAAAACTACTCAATCTAACGCATGTACATGATAACTAATACATATCTATACCCAAATATGGGGATTAAAATCGGGAAATAATTTTCCTCGATATTTAGTAATTTTTTATAAAAAATCCAATGGGCGATTAAAATAGGAAATATTTTTCTTGCATCCACGGACGGCCAGTGACGTCATCACTTCGCTTGCGTATTATTGAATATTCGATACTACGATCGTAGCGCAGTCTGCCGGATCCAATGTGAAACATTCCAAAATCAACAACAATTTATAAGTGATAAATTAATTAAATAAACAATTTAAATTGGACTGAATTGTAAATCTAAACCATTCTCGAATCCACCTGAAGACACACAAAAAATTTCATTAAACTCGGCCGAGTTTAATGAAATGGCTGGTCCGGACCAGCCGTTTAGGAGGAGTTCGACATACACACGCACAAAAGAAATATATATATATAAAGATAAATACAAAGGCACAGCTTTAGTATAGACCTCCCCCCCCCTTGTCGACTTTAAATATTTTTGGCCATTTTTGCGATGAATTAACATGGCTATCTCAATTGCGTAAATGACGATCTTGGTGAGAAACGTCCGTACTACTTCGGTGCCAAATTTCAAATTTTTCCAAACTAAAGCTGTCCCATACAAAAAAAAAAAAAAAAAAAAAAACTGTTTTATGATATATACAAAATAAAAATGAAAAATTCTAATAAATTCGAAATTATTACTATTTGCCATTAAGGTGAAAACATAAAAGAACCTTTATAAGTTACATAGAAAGTATCAATTAAAACGAAAAATTTTGTTTTACTGTAGAAAAGAAAAGTACTACTAAATTAAATAAAAATTTTAAGCTAATACCAAGTATCTCTATGAAAATATTTATTTACACGCGAATATTTTCATAGTATATTATTTTTTTTTTCTAATTTTTATTGTTTATCACGCGAAATTAAAAATATTTTATTTCCGGAAAAAAATAAATAAACGTGAATTTTCTTTATTTTGGCATCAAATATATTTTTCTTTTTAATCATTTTAAAGTTAAAATGGAGTTTTTATTTAATATCTTTTGATCCAATTATCCGATTGAACTGAATTGTAAATCTAAACCATTCTTGAATCCACCTGAAGACACACAAAAAATTTCATTAAACTCGGTCCAGCCGTTTAGGAAGAGTTCAGTGACACGCACAAAAGAAATATATATATAAAGATATACATACAAATATTAAATAATTATCATTTATTAAAATTTCAAATTTTACGATTATCCCTCCTTGCAATCGTTCGTCTACAACTTTAATAGCAAAATAAATAAATAAATAAAATAAATAAATAAAACTTTGAATGACAAATATAGAAATAAAGAAAAAACAGACAAGAAATTTAAAATACAGTGGGTGATCAAATCATTAGAAATTTTTTTATTTTTACATTCTCTTCGATTTCTAAAAAATTACTGAACAAAATAGTCCGGGACTTCAGACATGCAAAGAACATTTAAAAACTCACATTTTCTCGGTTGATTTAGTTCAGAGTGCAATTAGGGGTCCAACCACAAATCGAAGAAGAGCGCAAATACTTTGGATCACCCTGTACAATAATAAGCTATAAAAGACTTGTAACTTTAACACATTGTTGCACATACTATGTATAATATTTATTTGTCTTGTAAAAATTACGCATTTATTTAGGCACATATAATTTTTTTTCAAAAATTATTAATTTTTTTGAAAAGATTTTTGCTTATAACCAGAACAGATTTCCATAAAACCTTACAAAATTTACAGAAAAGTTTGGAAAACGGTAGAGAAACATTAATCTGAAACATAAAATTTCCACGTGTAATATTTACTGAGATATGAGCCTTCAAAAAACATTTAAATTGGTAAATATCATTTCACTGCGCATGTGCGAAAGATAGAAAAATTTTTATTACATAGGTTGAAAGCTAGATATATTGGGCATCTTTTGTCAAAAGTTGATTTGAATAGAGTAAAAAATACGCGAATTTCCGGCAAAAGAACTAGCTAGATTTTAGGTATTTGACAGAGTTGAAATTTCGTAAGGAGTTTTTCACATGCCGCATATTTAATTTGAAGATCAAATTATTACAACACCGTTACAAAAGTTCTTTTTTGTGAAAAACCCCTTATGAACTCAAAAATCTTAGTAAATAAAGAAAAATTTGTTAGTTTATACAAGTCTATAAGGGGTTATTCACAAAAAAAAAAAAAAAAAAACTTTTGCAACGTGGTTAAAAAAATTGGATCTTCAAATTAAATACGCCTGATGTGAAAAACCCCTTATGAAATTTCAACTTTGGAAAATACCTAAAATCTAGTTTTTTCTTGTGCGACAATTTGCTTAATTTTTACTCTATTCAAATGAACTTTTGACAAAAGTTACCCACTTTCAACCTATGCAATAAAAATTTTTCTATCTTTCACGCATGTGCAGTAAAATAATATTTACTAATATAAAATAAAGATACTCCTATCTCCACGAATATTACACGTGGGAATTCTATGTTTCACAATAATATTTCTCTCATGTTTTGTCAATTGTTCTGTCAATTTAGTAGTTTTATGGAAATCCGTGCTAGTTATAAGCAAAAAAATTTGGAATATATATATATATATATATATATATATATATATATATATATATAAAATAAAGACTCAGCAAATGAAAGAAAGATGAAAATACCAACAATGAAATTTAAAATGAGATGTATTATGTATAAAGTAATAGTCACGATTATCATTTAATTAAAATACACTGAGTAGTAAAAACATGTTAAAGAACTTACGCAAAAGAGAAATGACGCATATAACACTGAAACCTAATGATGAGATAATTTGCAGAAACCATTAAACCAGTAAATACAGGCAATATATATATATATGCCGAAATAATTGCGCAATTTCCACAACAAAACATACAAATATTGTACATGGTATATGCAACAACGTGTTAAAGTTACAAGTCACTTGTAGCTTTTTATGACACTGGGTAATCCAAAATATTTGCACTCTTCTTCAATTTGTGTTTGGTACCCTAATTGCACCCTGAACTAAATCAATAATGGAAAATGGGAACTTTTAAATATTCTTTACATGTCTGAAGTCCCGGGCCATTTTGTCCAATATTTTTTTAGAAAATCGAAAAAATGTAAAAATATAAAAAAAAAATCTAATAATTTGATCCTCCACTGTAACTAAAAATTAGACCGAAGTGTAAAAAAGGTAGGAGATGTACTATTTAAGTCTTGGTTTGGGCCTTGTGTTTCAGTTTTAATATGTTTACACTAAGGGACAAAAAAAGAAAAAAAGAAAAAGAAAGAAAGAAAGAAAAAAGCCACCCTGCGGAAAAATTAACTTATACCTTTTTATTTGAAATAACTTAAAAACTAATTATTGAAACAAATAAAACTATCATGTTTGCATAATACCAAAGAGATAAAATGATATCTATGGACATTTTCAATTTAGTAATTCACTTTATTACACTCTACGAAGTAATCAATAAAAATCTACACATAACTTTCTTTTTAAACATTATATAATGAACATGTACTTTGTATTCTATTATGGCTCATTACATGGCATATGCATATTATATTTTAATATACGAAATAAAACTATTTTTTTTTAGATCTAACTAATTACTGACTTAAAAAAAGTATTCAGTACTGGGTAATTCCATCTTTCCATGAAATAACTGTTTTAAGGCGTAACGGTATCGTATCATACAGTTTTTTAACATAAACCTCAGAAGTTTTATTGTGCCAAACATAGTAAATATTTTTTCTAGTTCTTGCAAAGTTGTAGACTACAAATTTTGAATCATCCCCCCTCCCCTTTTTATAGATTATACATTTTTGATCGAATTGAGGTCAGGATTATTTCAAAGTCTGGTAGAAAATAAATTCTACGGTACTCTTTGTAGGATTTAATCTAAAATCAAAAAGTAATGATTACTTACTAGTGAGTATGGATACGTAATTTTAATAATTTGAATAAAATAAACATACCAGTGGCAAGATGTATTATCATCTTGAAATAGTGATTGTGGAAAGTCTGAAATACGTCCAAAATAGTCTGGTAGGCACCCACTTTTATAATGGCCGTGTTTTATTTTGAGTTAATCGATTCATTCAGCATTAAAATTTGCCTGACTTCTTGAAATGTCCTGCACTCCCATTCCACAATATTCGGAGAATAGTTCACTATTTTAAGAGTGCAATTTTTGCTAAATCGGTAGCATTTTTGTCACCCGACTAGCACGTTTCCGTCAGCTCTGAATGAGTTAAACTTGACGCATCAGAGGAAACCACTGAAGCCCAATAATTAACTGACCATTAAAAAAAAAATTTTTGGCTGGCTGAAATGTTGTTTTCTGAATTCTTTTCGTCAATAATGGGTTTTTCAGATCTTCTGACATTTAAACCTGTTTTGTTTAGTTGTTTTTGCACATGTCATTAAAGAAATTATGTTGCTAAACACTTTTTCTGAATCCCTTCTATGATCTGATGTAATATTAATCGATTTTATAAATAATGGCTTTTTAACTTGCGGTCATGTTGCTTAGATGTGCAACGTGGCCGCCTAAAAACTAATTTCCAGGTTAAACAGCAGCCAAATTTTTTTATATCTTACTGAAAACCATCTCACCAATGATTCGTTAAGATTTAATTATTTTGTCATCTCTCGTGTTAAAATACTTTTTGCTTTTCATTCTAAAATTAATACTTTTTGTGGTATCGATAATTGTTTTATCCTTGCCATTTTTGAAATACTTTTTAAAAGTACAACTTTACTAATAATTGTATTCTGTTTTGAAGACTTGATTCAATCCTAAATTTTACGTGGAGAACGACGTAATAAAATCTGTTCGAAAATTTGCTTTTAAAATTATAAAATTGATGGCTGCAGAAAAAGAAAAGGAAAATATTGAAGTGAGGCTTTTTTATTTCTTTTGTCCCTTAGTGTATTTTACATTACTGCTTTTGACTTGTAAATATTAAAAAGTAGCTGAAATTATATTTCATACACAGGAACAGCGAAAACAAATAACAAAGAAAAAATAAGTAACGAAGGAGAAAGTCTGTTAAATAATATTTGCAGAAAAATATTTTCCTTGCTGTTCTATAACCCTTACCCACCCAGTTAGGAAACTATTTATTCTATGCAACTAGAAAATCTTTGCTTTAACGTGTCAGTTAATTTTTGAAGTTTGTAGCTATAAAAGATATACTATTTGTTACGGATTTCATTATTATACAATGTTTTGTGAAAGTATTATCAACTGATAAATGTCGGTTTTAAGGAAGGTATTGCGAATTTATCGGAAACTGAAGAAGAAAAAAAAAGATGGTTAATCACCATTGTATAGTGATGCATTTACATCTAGATTAAAGGATGTTGTAGTGCATTTCGATTATTTGTTTGCCGGAAAAGGCCGGAATATTTCTTCATTAGAATCTTGATTGGAATTTCTCAAGAAGCTATATCAATTAGGGAAAAAAAATATTCATTTGGATAGTAATTATATATCTGTATATAAAGTTATAATTATTATTTCTTTATAGTATTTTTAATCATCTATAATAATAATAATAAAAAAAAAAATAGCATTGTTTTACAGATAAAATAAAGTTAATATATATATATTAAACTTCATTTTACCTATAAAACAATGCTATATTTTTTTTAACCTATAAAACAATGCTATAAAAGTTGGGGGCTAAGGATAGTTATTAGCTAATTGCTACTGTCCTTTCAGAAACTTCTCTTTCACCCCTACACTGAGGGTCTCCCTGATGAAGACCTCTGTGTTTTTTGGGGTTTAATTTAATTTATTTCATTCATTTGTTTATATATTCCTATATATATAAATAAATATATATATAGAGAGATAGATAGATAGATAAATTAAAAAAAAAAAAACCTTAAGTAGTATCGAGCTGAAGACCTCCAAACTACAGCCGTGGGTGCTACCAAGTACGCTACTGATGCATTAAAATTTCATTTAAAGTTTTTTTTTACGATTGTTTTGCTAGTGCGCTCTACTGTTTGAATATGTTGTTACCTTCATAATATACTATAAATCTGCACCATTTCATCCCGAACTGAATTTTCCAAACCGTGACCTATCCTTGTTAGATTGTACAGCAATTTATACAGGTAAGAAATTATCTGCTTAATCACAAGTAAAGAAATAATTAAAAAGTAGCTTTTTAAAATTAAATAAGAGGCATAATGTAATTTTTCTTCAAATTACGAAATAATCATTCATTGTTTACAAAATAATTTTAGATATTTCTTAAACAAATTATTAAGACAATTGAAATACATGTCTGTTATCATTACTTATTATTTTGGATGTTTTTACAATCTTGTTGATTTTATTGATATTCTATGTTCTGATTATAGTTGCTAAGTGTTGTGTTCAGTAGTAAAAAAATATTATTATTATTATTATTTTTCTTTTTAAGAAGATTTAATACCGTTGTTTCAGTATAATTATAGTTTATTAAAATTTTCTACAATAAAGCAAAAATTCCATTAGAATATACTAGAGCAAAACCTTTCAGAAAATACAAAAGGCTTGGCTGCTATGAATTACTATGTTATACTAATAATACTAACAAATATTTTTCTGAAGAATTATTTAACGAAATTAAATTTATCCTTTAAGATAGTGATATCGTTATAGTCTTAAAAGATAATCAATCTTCTGTATTCAGACGATTAATCATCTGAGTAAAGATTTTCTTTAACCTTATTCTATTGCAATTTTTCGCTTGGATACTTCTATATAATTTAATAGTTAACTTGTTACACATCAAGAACCAATAACATCATTACTAATAATGTTCGCGTAGTTGTTTACCGTAATTCTCTATTTGCCGCTTTTTTATAACTTAGATTGCGAAAAGATTATTCATTTATCAACTTTAAAATGTGAGACTGAGTGATTATGTTGGAGTGTTGCCGCACACACACACACACATATACATATATATTGATGAAACGAAATTTTTATCTAGCATACATTGCTAAAATGAAATTAGCTAAAAAAAAGTTTAAAGTGAAAAAAAAAAAAAAAAAAAAAAAAGAAGAAGAAGAAGAAAGAAGAAAGAAGAAAATGAGAAGAAAAAGATGACCAATTTTAAATGACTGTGAATGTGATTTATGTGCCACATAGAAATCGATACAAACAATTAAAAATCATCAATATACACGGTGAAGTCAGAGTATTATGACCATCTGACTATCGAGATGTAAGCGTATTTTGCATCATGGGGGGCAGATAAGCAACGTATTCGCACATCGCCTGGGTATTTCGGTTTTTGTGATTGGTTAACTCTATTCCGCATTTTTGGGATTCGAAAAGTTAGTTTAGATACATAAAGTAATTCTGATAAATAATAAAATTTATCTCGTTCTACAACTATTTAAGAACAGATAATAATCAGATCTGATCTGGATCCGTTTCGTAGCAGTAAGGTACTGTCACTCCAGCGATCTTAGTTGGAATTAACATAAAGAAAAAAATGGGACTGTCATATGTACTATTTTTTTTTTTTTTTTTTTTAAGTGCATTGTTCATTTCTAGAACAAGATCGTAATACCACAAATAACCCAAGTTTGAATGCACTACTTTAAATAATTCAATTGATTGAATTTAACTTAAGATCCGTGGGTCTTATTTTTTTAGGGAACAAAGCTTAAATTAACCCAACTTCAGTTCATTCTTTCATTTTAATAAAGTACAAAGAGTGTTTGTTGCAATACGTTCTATATGATCCTTTTAAGATTTGAACGTGGAATTCTAAATCATCTTGCATTTAAAAACAAATCTTCCAGAGTGGAGTTTTGACTCTTTATTTATTCATTTATTTTTTGAAGAATAGGCATATTGATGTCATTTAAGAGTATAACTAACTGTTTTACAAAATCACTTGAAAAGAATAAACTACATCAGGCGTAATCGCCATAGGTGTAGACGGCTCAATTCTTTTCAATCCTCTACGATTAATTTTGGAACAAAGCTTTCCGAAAGCTACCGAAAATTAATTAATCCATTAGTAACTATAGAAAAGGTGCAAGAAAAAGACAATGACATGCTAGAAACCATTCTGATGCATTTGGGTTCAAAGGAGTTGACTATAAGCATTTATCAAGCGTATTACTGAAAATGATAATGCATTATTCAAGAAGTTTTCTTTCCACTAACAGTAAGAAAAGAGAATTCAGATTGACAGCCTATTCTTCACACTTATTGACGGTAGTAAAGATTAATATTGAGAGAATTATTTATGTCATCCCAAAAGTAAATAATAAATGCTCTCACATCAAAATATTTTATAAATGATTGATTTTAACAAATTCAGAAAAATCGTTGCGAATTTAGTCATTTATCAAAATGGATTTAAGTTTCAAAAAATGTGTTATTAATAACATTTTCTTTTCTCCCACGACCATCTATCCTTCTTTTATGTCTAAAATTGTTGCGTTTTTTTAAGCGCAAAAACTGTTGTTCACATCTAAAATTTAATTTTTAAAGTGGTACTAATCTTAGTTATGACTACAACAAACCATTTTTCATATAGTCAAGTGTGGTTATTGGAATTTATATGTTACCACTATCAGTTAATCTATTAAATGGAAGATTAGTTAGAAGATATAATTTTATTCTTTATTAGAATATTATTTTAAATTATTAAAAAGGAAAATAAATTGCACATTAATTTTATAAATGTTTCTCTTAATTGACAATTTTATCAAATAAATTGTAAATAATACTAATAATAATATATTTAATTTAATGAATTTGCAGTAACGATAAGTGAATTTATTAACGCTTTAACGTTCATTCGTTAAGCACTGAAACCAAATATTTAACAATTTTTCGTTATTTAACATGTTTACGTTTGAAAGAAAATTCAAAGATATTAAGTTTTATCGGTATATTGATGACGTAATAGCAATAAACTGTGTAGATTTTATGAAATATGCAGCTGAAATCTATCCCTCCGATCTTGTCTTAAACCGTACTGACTCTGAAGACCAAACTTCTGCCTGGATTTAAAAATTTAAAAAAAAATTGATACTAAATGGTTTATTGGGATTTATGATAAAAGGCAAGATTTTAACTTTAAACTTTGTAATTTAACAAATTGGTTCTCCTGTATTAGTCTTAAAGTTTTAAAAAATATTTTGTTCACCCAAATAAACAGAATTAAACTGATTTGCAATAACAATTTAGACCTGAATCTGGCTATGAAAAATCTCAAAAACATACTAACTGTTAACCGCTATCCTGTTTTTTTAATCAATAAAAATTTCAGTATTCATGATTACAATCCCACTTAAGGTTTGTTGCTCCATTTTAGGTGACATTTAAGTGTGGATAAGTTTCCCTACTAGCTGAAGCGGGTTCTATGTTTGTAATGGGGGGTGGTTTTCAATTTTCCATATTCTAATGACTATTCGAGTTTGTCCAGGTATGTATTTATATATTCTTGCATTATTTATATTCTTGTATTTTATATTGATGTATTATATTTTGTGCTTGATTTCTGAATTTAATTGCTTTTTATGCTTTGTATTAATTAAAATTCGTTTGCTGTATGGTCTTGATTCCAGCTGTGAGAAGTTGGGGGCTAGAAACGTGTTTTTTGGTTAAATTACCAGCGTTTCGTCAGAAACTTCTCATATTCCTTTCCCTACATGCGGGAGCTCCTCTGATGAAGGCCCTCATGTGTTTTGGGATTAATTTTTCATCTGGCTTTAATTATTTATTTATTACAGTTTTATATTTCCTTTTGCTGCATTTGCGCATTGGTTTATAAAAACCTTGTTCTAGTTCTATATATTTAATAATTCAAGTTTTACTCCATCCTATATTTAAATTTTATCATATATATATATATATATATATATATATATATATATATTAGAAATGAATATGTACATTTAATATAAGAACTGAAAACTGTGTGAAACTAGGGCAATAGACAAACAAATTAAACTGAAAGAACAATAACAAGGAGCAGAGGCTACCACGGCTTAAGACGGGTGGAGCGGGTTAAACACGTTTTACGGGCGCCCAACTGCCCCCCAAACCTCTGCAAGATCATATGATAAAAAAGAAAAAGTTAAGATGATTATTTTTTTTTTTTAATTGTTGGGTGAAAGTAAATTATTTTATAATTATTCATACTTATATACCAACAACATGAACTAAATCAATCATGTATATTATGATATAAAATAATTATTGATAATTCAGTTTTATTTAAATTAAATCAAACTCTTATGTTATATTTAAAAATATTATTCACTCTGATACTTAATGATAACAGATCATAATCATGAAATGCTACAAAGATATTCGAAATAAATGTAGATCATTCGTAATCAAGCAACATTATAACAGGGTAAAAAGAAAAGAAAAAATAATTGCTACACACAGTAAATGCAAGTTTTTTCCTTTAAAAAAAAAAAAAAAAAAATACAGTTTCAGCAACCCACCTAATCAACCAAGTTTGACAATATTAATCGTGTTAATATTGTCACACGATTATTACACGATTATTATTATCACTTGATATAGCTGCGTTTGCAGACTCGGTGACCTTGCCAACGAATATTATGTGAGAAATGCCGAGCTGGTTATCAACCAGGGTAGCTTAGTGATAGAGCATCCGCGCGTTAAGCGGAGAGCCCGGGTTCGATTCCCAGCTCTGGTATTTTTCACATAGTTGGTATAAAAATCAGCCTTGTACTTCAATTTACCAGAAATGAATTTTCAAGGTTGATGAATAAATATTTGTAGATACTCATTTTATCAAACTATTTTGTTAATATGCTTTTTGTATCGTTATTCAGGCTTTAAAAATAAATAACACTTACACAATCGAAATGGGAATTTTCACCATGAAAGCTTAAGTTCAAGCATAATTATGGGTGAAATAAATTACAGTTTGAAGTATAAATGACATTTCATAATTAGTGAATAGATATATTATTAATCCTGTTAACCTAATATTGACACGAAAATGTCTCCTCTTCTATTAATGCAAAATCGCATTGAAAAAATAAACTTTTAGTATAATTTAAGTAACAATCACAGGGGTCTCAGCGGTCCTACATTTTTAAGTGCGTTTTATATTTTTTATTTATACAAAAAAAAAAAAAAAAAAAAAAAAAAAAAAGCGAAAGTTTTAATACTATAGTGGTATTTAACAAATTATTGTTAAAAAATAGTGGTGACACAAAAATAAAATGCACGTAAAAATGTAGAACTGCTGCGACCCCTGCATTCACTCCATATTAATTTCAGTGCTTTATCCATATACGTGTGAGTCTTATTCTAAACATTTAGTTGATTTAGAAATGTTTTTATAAAAAGAGGAACAAAAATGCAAACACGATTATACTTGCATACATAATTTCTACCATTATATAGGTTTTTAAAGATTAACTGAAAATACATTTAGATGTTTGAAAGTCACAAATAAAAAAAAGTCTATATCTGCCTGAAAAGAATGGCTTTATTTTTGTTTGACATATTTTTCTTTTATGCAAAAATAATCTATTTTCTTTTTATGTGTGAAATACAAGATTCATTTACCAATTATTGAGAAATTATTAACAAATGATTAATAGAGAATATTAATATACAATATTAATTACAATATTAATACAGAATACTGCAATATATTTAAAAAACTTCAATATATATATATATATATATATATATATTTTTTTTTTTTTTTGACAGAATCTTAAAGAAATATACTTATTGTTCAGCTATGCAGGAAACGACTGAATTTCTAAGGAAGTACAGTTGCATAATAAAAATGAAAAAGTCTTATAATGAGGAAATACGTAGTCATTGTAAAATGTGTAATTGAGAAGAACACTGTAAGAAAAGGGCAGTAAGCAGAATAATGCGAAATTAACGCATACAAATTCCGTGGCATCACAAATTTGATTTTCCGTGGAGGGAATGGCTTCCTAGCTTCGGTAATTCCTAGATATATCAATTTTACCGAACAAATAAAAGAACATTCTATACTTAAATTTATGCTCTTAGTCTGCAATTTCAGTTTCAATTTTTCATACAAGACAGTTTTTGATGTCTTGTAGGATTTTTATCCCGCCAGTACACGGTTTGGGTCTGTGAGACCCATTTTATTTACTAGAATGCAATGTAAGAGAAACATTTTATATATTCTGTGAAAAGAAATTATAATAAACGTAAAATTTTATACTTCGTATTTTTATTGTGTCATTTTATTTTGTGGGTATTATATTGTAACCATTCAAATATTGAAAGAAAATTGTGTCTTTTTCCCACCCGTGCACTGGCGGGTTAAGATCGGATCACTAAATTTAAATTTTATTACTAAAAATTCAAATTTTATTACTAATAAGCGCTCTAAACAGTCGTGTAGACAAGTACGTAGTCATATTACTCAACCTAAACTGCATTTGTTTTATCATTGTAACTGTTGAAATTTAAACATTCGCGTGAAAAAATTTCAGTGGAGAACAAATACTTCCTCTGTATAAAAAAAGTAAGCTTTAATACTTGTATTTAAACAACTGACGACTGATAACACCCTCCCTTCCCGGTTTCTTTCAATATACAATTCTTTTTTAACCCGTTACTAGTCGCTATCAACAGCGCCACCTATTACAGATTGCGAACTTTTTATTTAACTGTCACCAATAATTTTAAGAAGTGATGTGATCGACGTTAAATCGATTTTATTTGCGTTTTATGTATATCAAATGCCACTTCTAAAAATTTTTGATGGCTATTGAATAAAAAAATCTGGAAAAATTGAAGGATGGGCGGCAAATCGACCAACTAGCGACTACTAACGGGTTAATAAACATATCTTTAAATTAGTTTTGAATTTGATATTTCACATGCTTTAGGTGATATTTATATAAATATTCAAATACAGAAAATATTGCTTGCTGCTGAAATAAAACATTCACTAAATGTACTCGCAATGTTTAAGTTAACATGATTAAAAAAACCCTCTAAAAATTGAAAGGAAGGATTGTTACTAACCATGTTCGTAATTCTTGATAAAGTAATATATATATTTCAATCTCTGACTGATAATGAATTTTTCAATTTAAAGATCGAATTCATTTTTACAAGAGTGAAAAGTTCCAAGTTTTTACCAAGTTTTACAACTTCTAAAATATTTTTTTTAAATGCTTTTTAAACGCTTTAACAAAATTTTGTACAAGTTTTCTTTTACTCTCTGTTAAACTTTGACAATTACTCAGAAATTAAATATGTTAAGTATAAAAATATATTTTCACAAGTAAACATGTTTGGTAGATTCTTTTTTCTTTTTCTTTTTTTCTTTTTTTTTTTTTTTTTTTTGAATGAACTAAATTTCAGGATTTATTTTAATAAGTGTTTTTTATTCAAATTACTACTACATAAAAACGAAAATAAATAATAGTGCCGTTGCAGCATCATATTTTAAGTTTCCCATAATACAACAGGTATGGGGAACTTTGGTAATAACGAAGCAAAACCAGACAACTTTTAAAATATCACTTGTGATACAGGCATAAATCCTACTGATTTTCAAACTTCGAAATTTACGATTTTCATAACATGACAGATTAGGGCAAAATTTTTGCATAAACATCTCTTATGAAGAATGTTTTCATCGTAAATATGTCAGACCACTTTAAAAAATCATTTATAATACTGGTTTGAACAACATTGACAAAAAATATTTTAATTTGAAAATTTTGAAAGTTATTCAAAATTTAAAATTATCTTAACGTGGCAGAAAAGAATAATAGTGCACATAAATTTATATTGTAGGAATCATTGCATTGGAAGTCGTATGTGAATGCATAAAAACTGAAATACGAAATTGACCCTAACAACATTAATTAACAAATTAGGATAAAGTAAATGTATCGAACTGAACGGTGGAGGGCCTATTGGGTTGGGCATTTGAATCTGTCACCGTGCCGAGCGATCAGTCAAATTCATTTCTCTTAATATAAATATAGTATGCCCTGTAGTAGAAATTGAGCAGAGTCCACCTTTACCAATTAATTGAAAATTATAATGAATTCCAGTAAAATGCACCGAAAACCGATGTTGCATGCCACAGAATACGAACTTTGTAACAAATACCATAAATTGTAGGAACATGCAACAATAACTTCGTCTCCGATTAATTAAACCCGATCCTTCCCAAGACGAAAAAATAGTAGACACGAGCATACAATGACACTTAAAAGTGCAATGATTATCACGCATTAATTTCGATTTATGGAGTTTGCTACAACGTTCTTTTTATGTGACATTTCCATATCTGTAATAATGTATGTTTCCATAGCATTCTAATTAATATTCCTTAGTCCTGTAATCCCCACCTTTTCTTCCACGTCAGTCTTTTTCTAGAGTATTTTTCTTCTTATTTAATCGTATTTTAATTTGGAAACAATTACTCTAAAATTAAAGTGGTATAGAAAAAAGGGCGGTACTAACAATACTACGGAATATTAATTAGAATGTTGGCAGGTATGATACTTCTTGTAAAGTATAGTATTTTATACTGTCTTTTCTTTAAATCTGCAAATTTCTTTTTCTTTCTTTTTTTTTTCTTTGTCCCCTTTTCTTGAATTTTTGAAATATAAATTTTATTTGAGATTTTTTAAATTAATAGCATGTATAAAAAATATAACTTTTCTTCCTTAACACTTTCAGTCGCAGTGTTCCCGCTGATGGAACACCTAATTTTAATAATTCTCAAGTGCGAAAATTCATCCCGGAAATTTTTTAGTAAAAATTTACATTTATAACATAGCAGAAAAGGCCTTTTTTTTAACCTGAAAATTTAAAATTTCTTTTATTTTAATTTTGTTCGTAAATTCCGATGACAGTATAATTTAAATGCTCCGAATTACCCTGCGCCGCAAAGGGTTAACATGTTTTAGTTCCCAGGTATAATGCTCCGTATAACATTTGGTCATTATAAAGGTTTACACCTAATTTCACAGATGACTTTATCCGGGATTTAGATCATTATAAACCATGTATTACTAGTGAAACAATTACCGACAGATTAAATATTGATAATCCTATTCTGTCTCGATACTTAAAGAGCTTGGAAATGATGAGGGATCGTTTTAAATTACCAGCTTTCCCATCCTTCATGCCCTTCTAACTCTATGTCCTCTTCCAATAATAGTACTGTTTTGCTCTTTCTCCTAAATCTAGTTTTACCATAGCTAAAGTTCTTAAACAGTATGATTTCAAAATAATTTTCTTATCTATAGACAAACACGCATTATCTATATTAAAAGATCCTGTAGACATTCTGAACTCTTGGGATATCTGTAGTCTTTGTCTATGTCGACTATTACACATTGGTCAAACAAAACGCAAACAAATGTTTTAACTAGAAAGAACACATGGGTTATATTGAGAAACAATACATCAACAAATGAGATATTGCTAAGTGTTCCTGGGAGAGTAATAATACTTTTAACTTTAATTCAGCTAAAATAATCTGCACGCCGAAATATTTACATGTACTTGATTTTTTTGAAGCTATCCATATTCATAAAAAACATAAAAATGTCATTAATTACAATTTTGCGATAACCTCCCCCTCCCCTCCTGTCCGACTGTTGGAAATATGATATAAAATCCACATTTTCTAGATTTGCACCTACTATTTCCACAGCTCTATATATTAAAGAAAAATATACAGAGAATGAGAGAAAAATGTACAGAGCTCGTGAATTTCTTACTGGCTAATCTCTCCATAATTCCGCAATTATATTAGCTATTAATCAGGATCTTAAATTCATTTCTTTGTTTACGTTTTAGAACAATAATTCGTTTTGTTATTCTGCATTGATGGCAGTATGCTTAACGCCACCGAAACTGCAGTATACTAATTTTATATTTTATACTTTTGCGTCTTCAACATTGATGTAAATTACTTTACTATATTAATGAACTATTATTGGAGAAATCATAAACAAATGAGAAGAATAATCAATTTTCAGAGTTTCGTTTTAAACGAGTTTATTCTTATCTATAGAATGAGTAGTACTCTTTAACTTTTTTTTTCTGTCTTCCTATTTATAGTAAACTTCTATCAAATTATCTAGTCATTACCCGGCTAATTATTACTTTAGCTCGCTTTTTACCAAGTTATAACAGACAAAGACAACTACGGTTACCCAAAAAATTTCAAAATTTCATACTTAATAATTTAATTTAATAATTTCAAAATTTAATGATTTATTAAGTGTAATTTTATTCTACAACATGAGTAACACTTTCTGTTTTGTTCTTTTTTAATAAACGAGCTCAATACTAATTGATAAATCATTTATACGCAAATGACTAGTTTCATCTGCTTTACACTAATGCGCTCGCCTCGCAAAGTATTAACAACATATATCTGTCATTTCAGTTTTGTGAAAACCATTATTACCCTTTTAAGTATTTGCAGACGCATTCCGTTTACACTAAATCAATAATCGTTAAAAATCTATACTAAATCCTATTTTTGTAACCCGTTACAATTAATTATTAGTCATTTTTGAAAACACGATAAAATGAAATCGTAATTTTACCTTAATTAAAACTGAAAATAGAAATACTGACCATTAACACTTTAATGAACGTCTAAATTGCTAGGAATGCTAAGTGAGAACATTTCATATGAGTAAAAAAAAAAAAAAAAAAAAAAAAAAAAGTAAAATTTAGCTGAGATACTAAATCGATAAAATAACTTTAAATAACAAATGCAGTCTTAGTAGAAATAAGTGTTTTTTTTATTTACAAATGTAATCGGTGTAATACATAATATTATAGTTTTAAAAAATTAAAGAACACGCTTTTATAGAAATGTGAACTAAAAAGCACAAAATATCTATCTTAGTATTAAAATGCAGGGTAAGAGAAAATCGTGTGAGTGACGCACCATAATATTTACATACATTTAAATCTTTAATTAAAATAATTTAGAATTAAACAAAAACCATTTTTTAAAAAATCTTCCCTGACTAGGCTCGAACGCTAGACCTTTAGGTACGTAACGCGGAGTTTTACCTCACAGCCACAGCGTTCACGTAGGGAAAGTCTTTTTTTACAACATAGATTTTTTGTTTGCTCCCAGAGCGGTTACAAACATACAAACATACATACAAACATAAATACAGGTGAAGCTAATAAAAGCGTGTTAATAAAATTAAGCTTTAATAAAACACGTATACATATTTATTGGTTAATTTATAAAATATTAAATTTCTCAGTAATTTAAAAGATTTAAGAATATGCTAGGTGTGTTCATTATAATATTCAAAATCAAAGTTTTCCTTAAATGTGCTTCTCGTGAATGGTCCTTATGAAACAGATTTTCTAAATAATGGCAATCGCTCTGAAAAACGAATTTTCTAAAAATTGATAATGGCCTTTATAAAACAGATTTCCTAAACAATTAAGTTATTATGAAACAGGTTTTCTAAATAACAATTCTAAATTCTATGAAGTTATGGAATGGTTCGAGTGGCAAACGTAATTTCATAGCAGAAATGAAGAATCCCCTATTAATTTGAAGCGGTGACAAATTAGTTTCAAAAATTCACGCTTACGTTTAAGCAAATTTTACCTAAATGAGTAATAATTTTCTTCAAATTTCATTGAAATTTTGGAGAATTAAATGTTGACAATTCGTATTTTGCCATTTAGAGCAATTTGGATACGTTTAAGAATTTGATATATCGGTTTCGGTCGTTTCGACAGAACGCAACAAATTGAAAAATGGTACCACTGCTATTTCTGTCTGCCAACAGCATGAAAGAAGTATGAACCAACCTTGATTCAGTTATGAATTTTCCTTGGATGAAGTGACAACTGGACATGAAAAATGAATTGTGTATAACAACACAATAAGAAAAAGAACCTGGAAGTTTTGAAGTGAAAAAGCAGAATCTATGGTCAAAACTGAATTTTGTTCATTAAAAGTGTTGTTGAATTGCAGAGTAACATTTTTTGCGAGCTTCTTTTGTGGCCAAGCAATAATTCAAGAAAATTACTGTGTGAAACTTCTACAACTCAATGTTGAAGTTCAAGCAAAATGTCCAAATTGGTCATTCAATAAGGCATATTTCCCCCATAACAACTTCAAGTGATCCTCCAGCACCTTTTTATATTTTTATTGGTTACATTCCCCCCCCCCCTCAAAAAAAAAAAAATATATATATATATATATATTCAGTACGCCGTTTAAGTGTTACATCACAATATAGTTCTAGACATACACATTTTTAACTATCCATGGAATTTACAGGGTGACCATAATTAAACTTGGCCTATTCAGAGCCCTGTGTAGCTCTAACTAAAATGAATATTGAGTTGAAAATTTGCATATAGACATTTCAAATGGTGAGCTCTAGGGATCTGCAATATATATATATATATATATATATATATTTCCCCTCCGAAGGGACATGCACCAAAATACGAACGAGCTACAAATTTTAACACAAACTACTTTATTTATTATAAATTTTATTGTTATTTGTTACAAGTTGTAGATTGTTTATCGATGGAGATCATATTGTTCAATGTGGGCCTCCTAATTAAGTTGTAAAATCTACAACCGATGAATAGTATGATCAGCAGCTGGTCGCCAGTGATCCTATGCACATGCAACGTTATACGGTCCTTCAAGTTAGCCAAAATTACAACATTTCTTCTAAAAACTAAACTCTTTAAATGGCTCCATAACAAAAACGTCACAGATTAAGATCGAGGGAACGGACACCACCGACTCGACTATCTAATGTCAAATGGGTGTTGGAACGGGCCGGCCATGTAGTAGAAAATTAACGGGTAATCCTTCTGTCGACTGTAAACTTTTGCAACCAAAAATCTTTGCAAAATGTAAGAATAACAGTTTTAAATGTCGATATGGCTTGAAATGTACCACATTTATTTATTACAAAATTTGAAGCATTTTGATTGTAATTCTTGTTTGATTTTTTGATGTATGTCCCCTTGGAGGGGAAATTTTTAAAATTTATTTAAAAGTTTTTTTTGCAGATCCCTAGAGCGTATCCTTTGAAATGTCTATATGCGAATTTTAGACTCGATATTCATATTATTAAAGCTACAGAGTGCTCTCATTAGGCCAAGTTTAATTAAGATCGTGGTGTCATAACGTACATGGTGTCATGACGAGTGACTTCGTTTTATGATATATATATATATATATATTCCCCCAGAAAATATTAAAACTAACTGAATGTGGTGAAAACCACTTAAAATCTTTACAATTTTAAGTCTTTTTTTAAAAATGCAAATGAAATTAAATAGTACTATACAAAAATAAGGAAGGGTATAATAAACTAGTATTATATTAGTACTGGTATTATATTGTGGAAGAACTAGTATTATATTAGTAATCCGATTTAAATTTGTAACTTTTCAACAAATAAAAATTGAATAGAGTTGTTTAAATGCAGGGATATTAAATTTAGAATAAGTCAGACTTGATATAATACTTGAATAAAAATTTCTTTTAATTATGTTATAGATATTAAAAATTTATTAAGCGGTAAGTTAACTTGAGTTTAAAAGTAATATTACAGTTAAAATTATTATATTTGAATTCTTTTTTGCTTGCTTTTTTTTTTATACAATCTAAAAAGATGAGGAGTATGGATTAGGGGAATTTTGCGACTTCCATTTCTTGATGGATTTATATGTCTTGTGATGTCCTGAACCAGGATTTGAACATTTATAGAAAATGCCGGTGTATCTGTCTATGTGTGTGTTGCCAAACTTTTGTGGGAGCTGTATATCACGAAACGATGGACTTGAGTTCAAAAAATGTATTGGGTTGTTCGGGAAGTAATTTCGTTTTTCTCAGCAGAGGACTTAATTGTATTTTTTCACACCATCTTCACAATTAAGCTGCATTACCATTATATATTCCAACAGCTGGTATAGCAAAGCTTGCTTGTGAAAAATTTCGTTTTATTCTGCTCAATAGGTTTTGATTAGTGCCCTATTAAATAAAGAAAATCGGAAGCAACATTTTCAGCATATTTTGTTTTTGCTATCAAAAAGGCGAAAATACTGTTCAAACAAGGAAAAAAATATACGATGTGTAAACAGAAAATTTATTTAAAGAACGCTAGTGTCAAAACTGGTTTACCAAATTTTGTTCCGGCAATTTTGACGTTGAAGATGCATTACGTTCTGGAAAACCAATTTATGCTAATGAAGACAAAGTATTGATTTATGAAAACTGCCAAATAACAACTCGTGAGATCGCTAAGAAACCGATCAAAGTGGATAATATATAATTCAATAAGATATTTATACAATATAAGAAAATCGTCTTTCATTTTCAAAGGAAAAAACGAAATTACTTTCCAAACAACAAAATATATGATACAAGGTTGTCGAATGCAAGAGAAAGATAATGTTAAATGCCAAAGCTATCCATAAAAACTAAAATAGATATAACTAGGAATATTTAAAAGAAATATGAAATTATCAACAACACTCACGCCATAATGAACCAGAAGAACTGAAAATAAATAAATAAATAAATAAATAAATTGATAACAAAAAGGATTGTCCATTCATAACAAAAATTTTAACAACAAAAATAATAATTGTTAAATTTTACAAAAAATAAATGAGGCCAAAATAATTGCTTGTTTATCGGATATTGTATAGGCATTAGGGTGACTAACATTTAATATATATTTTTTAAGGTGTGAGGCATATTTCGTTTTCTGCTGCTCTATTTGAATCTTCTGATCGAACAGCTATAATATCTTCAATTTAAAATTTAGGTACAATTCTTTTAGCAATTTTCTTCGTTTTATTACAGTAATCGGAATTTTGCTATATATGCATGTCCAGAGTATATGAATATTCTCATGTTTCTAGAGTTTATGAAAATGTATTTCCGAATAACTGAAAATTTTATCTACAGTGTCGAAAAATTTTTAATGAAAACTAAGAAAGATATTTAACAAAAAAAAAAAAAAAAAAAGGGAGAAAGATATTTAACAAAAAAAAAAAAAAAAAAAAAAAAAAAAAGGGAAGAGAGAGAGAGAGAGTGATTTGAGAGATACCCTGTAATTTTTATTTTGAGTTCTTTTAAACAAAGGAAAAGAAACAACCGTTTCGCCGCGAAAATTTATTTAGACACGTTGGAATTCAAACATTTTATCGAATATCTAGAAAAATTTTTTAGGAGTCATCTTGAAACTTTGGTGGTGTAAAGAACATGTTATACCTCATATATTTCAACAAAAGTTTTGTCCTGAAGAGGAAAAGAGGACCAGCAAAAAATTAAACAAGAAACAAAATGTTTTGGATCACATTGTAAAAAGTAATGCTTTAAATGCGTTTTGGCTGTAGCATGTGATTATGAGGACTTTTCTCATTATCTGTATAAATTTGTATGAGACTAATACATAAATTCATGGAGATATAACTTTTTTTTTTCTTTTAATTACAAATATATATAGATATATATATTCCACTTTTTTAATAAAAACGCGTATGGTATTAGGCCCAGTGCAAAGCCATTTTTAGGAAATTTGGCATATTACATTAGACACAGCATACTGCAATCAGAATGCATGTTAAATATCTTACAAAATATGAGCATTTTTACTGAATAGTTTTTAACTACGCATGCACTAGCTTTTAAGAAATCTCATTTGCATAATTTAGTAGCTAAAAGTATTGAGCAACTTACATGAAAACCCCAAGCAAATATTCTGTAAATTCAAAAAGTTATGAGAGATAGAATGAACAGAATTTCATTTCTTCTGAAAAAAAAAAAAAAAAAAAAAAAAAAAAAAAAAGGAAGATGATAGGGTTTTTCATCAATATTTATTTACAATCAGCGAACAACTATTGGGCATTGCGTCTCTTATAATTTAGCTTTTATTTTGAGAAAACTGAAATTCTGTTCATTCTATCTCTCATAACGTTTAGAATTTAACTGACATTTGTTTGGGGGTGTAATATAAGTTGCTGAATACTTTTGGCTATTAAATTATGCAAATAATTTTTTTTTTGAAAGCTAGCACGTGCGTTGTTAAAAATTATTTAGTAAAAATGCTATTTCGTAAGATAAAGAACATTTTTTGCATTCTAATTGCAGTATGCTGTGTCTAATGTACTACGCCAAATTTCCTAATATCTTTCCAGTGGGTTTAATGCCCTACGTGTTATAATTTACATAATAATTTTTTTTAATCCGTTATATCTCCATAGATATATGTGGTAGCCTCATAAAAAATTATACAGATATTGAAAAAAATCTTCATAATCACATGCTAAAGCCAAAACGCGTTTAAAGGATTACTTTTTATAGGGTGATCCAAAGCATTTTGTTTCTTGCTTAATTTTTTGCTGATCCCGTTTCCTTCTTCAGGGCACAACTTCTGCTTAAATATACACTAAGCGACAAAAAAAAAAAAAAAAAAAAAAAAAAAAAAGCCGCACTGCAGAAAAATTGACTTATACCTTTTGGGTTTGTAATAATTTAAAAACTAATGATTGCAACAAATAAAGTTGTTATGTTTGTATAAAACGGAAGTCATAACATGATACCTATGTACATTTTCGATTTAATAATTCATTTTACTACACTCTACGAAGTATTTAATAAAAATCTACATAAAATTTTCTTTTTAAACGTAATATAATAAACAAATACTTTGTATTCTATCATGATTTATTATATGAAATAAACAAGTGCTATTTTAATGTATGAAATAAAACTATTTATTTGCTAGATCTAAACAATATTTAATAAAAATATGTATTCTAGATTGGATAATTCCGTCTTTATAGGGAATTACTGCTTTAATCCGCAATGGTATAGTATTTTACAGTTTTTTAACATGAAACTTAGAAATTTCACTGCGCCAAATATCATAAATATCTTTTTCTAGTTCTTTCAAAGTTGTAGGATACAAATTTCTAATCTCCACCCTATTTTATAGACTAAACACTTTCGAGCGGATTGAGATTAGGAGAATTTCAGGTCTAATAAAGAAGAAATCCTGCGATATTCTTTGTGGGATTTAATTTTAAGTAAAAAGAGTTATGATAATTTACAAAATTATAGATGCTCATGAGAATGGATAAGTAATTTTAACAACTTGAATCAAATAAATGTATCACAAGCGCCATATAACAAGGTGCATTATCATCTTGAAATGCTGATTATAGAAGAGTCTGAAATGTCCCCCAAATAGTCGGTCAGGTATTAGTTTTTTAATGGCCAAGTTTTATTTCGGGTTAATTGATCCCTTGAACATGAAAATTTGCCAGACTCACCGAAAAATTATGCATTTTCGTATCGTAATGTACAGGGGATATGTCATTATTTTAAAAGTGCGATTTCCATTAAGTCAGTCACATTTTCGTGATCAGATCTGCTTGTTTCCGTCAGTTCGAAATAAGGTAAACTTGATTTATCAGAGAGAACAACGTCAGCCCAATAATTAATTGACCTTTTTTTATTTTTTATTTTTTTAACCCTCTAATGTCTTGGTTTTCTAATTGTTTTCGTTACGAATGAATTTTTTTTTTCAGATTTTCTGGCAATTAAACCTGCTCTGTTTAATTGTTATTTCACTGTTTTTAGATAAATTATGTTACTAAACACTTTTTCTAAATCCATGTTATGCTCTAAATGTTATACAAACTGAGTTTTTAAGCGCTGGCTTTTTAACTTGCGGTCATCTCGACTGGATGAGTAACGTGGCCGCCTGAGGACAAATGCGCAGTTTAACCCTTTCACGCCCAAGGAAAATATTTTTCCCTTCTACAAAAATCGTTATCGATTGTTCAATTATTATTGAATCGATATTTTTTTTACTGAATGTCAAAATAAAACGTATGTCCAAGGCAGCAAATGTGTTTCTGAACGAATAATAATAAAAAAAAAACCGCATAGAAAATAGGACACATAATAAATGTGTTATGTGTAATGTCCACTTGTGCTTCACAAGTAAACGAAATTGTTTCGTAGAATACCATAACTAGCTATTTATTTTACTTTTCTGATAATTTTTATATTACAAAGCAATAAATTTGTATTACAAAGCAATAAACAAAATACCGATATAATCAACCTAACTCTTCGTTTATTTACTTTTATGGTCCATAGGGAAAATATTTCCCATGAAATTATAGGAAACCTATACACCCTGCTATGTTTTTCTGGTGATATTCTCTTACTTTACACCCACAATCGCTAAAATATTGTGTTGTATTGGCATATTTAGTCTTGGAAATCTTATGGTCCTGAAAGGGTTAAACAGCCAAAAAATATTATATCTTGCTAAAAACCAGATCACTAATATTTTGTTAACATTTAATCAGTTTGAAAACCCACGTATTAAAATATTTTTTTGATTTTCGCTCTAAAATTAATATTATTTTTTGTTGTATCGTTAATTGCCTTATTCTTGCCATTTTTTAAATACTTTCTATAATTACAATTTTCCGAACAATTGCATCTTGGTTTTAACACTTGGCTCAATCCTAAATTGCCTGCGGAACACAACGTTATAAAATCTGTTCAAAAATTTACTTTTGAAATAATAAAATTAGTGATTACAGAAAAAAAAAAAAATGGAAAATATCCAAGTGCGGCTTTTTTTTTTTTTTTTCTTTGGTCGCTTAGCGTATATGATGTATAACATGTTCTTTACACTACCAGAATTTCAAGATGATTCCTAAAGAACGTTTTTAGATATTTGACAAAACATCTAAATTTGGAAGTGTCCAAATACATATTGGTAGATAATGAATGCTTAATTTTTGAAATTTCCATCTGCAGTATTTTTTTTCAAAGAAATGAATGGATTATTATAAGTTGAAAAAAATTTGTCTTTTCAACTAGTTTTTATCTTGTAATCCAAGATTGCAAAGAGTTTCCTGGATGATAAAATTAAAATGACATTCTTCTTACTGAAATCTGACAGTTATGACATAATCCGACCTTGATACGATATAAAACGCATTTGCTATCATAAAATGTTATGCTATTTTCAACCTTGATATGATAAAATAATCATCTGTTATCACAATAAATTTATTAGCGATTTATTGTGGTTTGTATTACAATTTTTAATACATATATACATATATATGTATATTTGATATTTAAAGGTATTTTTCATTTATTGTCAGGCTAAAAGTGAGAAAATCAAGTAAAATATGGTATGATTGTTACGAATGAAGGAACTAGATCAGTCATAAGTAAGTTAAGAAAAAGTCAAGATGAAAAATATGACGTGTTTAATTAGGAATCATTTTTAAATCTTTTGTATTTAGTGTATTTCAAAAACAATATTCCTAAAAATTGTTTAATGATCCAAAAATTTTAGATTCTGTTAAATCTTTGATTTACTAACGATATTAACTTCACGGTGTAATTCTATAGATTCTGATTTTTTTTTTTTCTTTTTTAAAGAGGAAAATCTATTTTACATGTATAAACAATCGTTCTTCTTAAAAAAAAAAAAAAAAAAAAAAAAAACATGAAAATCTATTTTAAATGTATAAATAATTGTTCCTTTTTTTTTTTTTTTTTTTTTTCGCTGAATTGCAGAAATTGTTTGGAGGTTTCTCATAAGCCTTTATATTCAAGATTTATCTTCTAAAAAAATTCAAATATCAACTAGCAGGCATGATAAGAAGTGTTTTAATTTAATTTATTTATTTTGCAATACATAAATGATCTAAGACAGTTTCTCTTAAAACGATGATTTTGAGTTTGGATTATGGGTGTATAACAGGTCTCGCAGTGTACCCAAAATTTTATACAAGTTTATCACATTGTTATCATTTTTTTAAAAAGAATTTTTCCTTGAATGTTAACATTATTCAAAAAATAACTGTTGTGAAATTGTGATGACAATATAACAAAATGTATTTAAAATTTTACGATAGCTGTGAGTCCTGGTATATACTATCAATACAAAAAACTCTTAACGGGTTAAAAGTTTGTGACGCAGCACTGTACTTTATGGCTATAAGAATTAGAAATACGGGTCTTAAAAATAATGACATCAAATTTTCAGTGACGCTTTGATATTAATTAAATTATACATAGATTTTCTTATTTGAATTTGCTTTTTCCTTCTATTTATATTTACAGTGTAAACGTTATTTTCAACATAAAATAATATATAGCATTTACTCATTGATACCTTTCCATTCACATCTCTTATATTATGAAAGCATGTGTTTTAAAAGAAATTATATGAAATTCCAGTAACGCAGTGGTGTTACATTAAATGATTTGTTTTTAAATTTCACTGCAATTATTTTGTTTTGCATATTAAAGTATATGTGCACATTGAAATATTGCTTTTAATTTTCAAATACGCTGTCAAATATATCACTTTCATTAAGCTTATATTATGCACTGAAATATATTTATTTCAATGAATTATTCTATCTTTTGCGTCACGCCATCCAAAACTGAAAAAATTTTAAAATTTTTTTTCTTTGCAGCACAATATCTATTTGCATGCATTTTCAATTTATTTGGATGAAATGACACAAAGTAAACATTTTCATATATTTTACTTACAGTTTTGGATGGCGTGACGCAAAAGATAGAATAATTCATTGAAATAAATATATTTCAGTACATAATATAAGCTTAATGAAAGTGATATATTTGACAGCGTATTTGAAAATTAAAACCAATATTTCAATGAGCACATATACTTTAATATGCAAAACAAAATAATTGAAGTGAAATTTAAAAACAAATCATTTAATGTAACACCACTGCGTTTCTGGAATTTCATATAATTTCTTTTAAAACACATGCTTTCATAGTATAAGAGATGTGAATGGAAAGGTATCAATGAGTAAATGCTATATATTATTTTATGTTGAAAATAACGTTTACACTGTAAATATAAATAGAAGGAAAAAGCAAAATTCAAATAAGAAAATCTATGTATAATTTAATTAATATCAAAGCGTCACTGAAAATTTGATATCATTATTTTTAAGACCCGTATTTCTAATTCTTATAGCCATAAAGTACAGTGCTGCGTCACAAACTTTTAATCCGTTAAGGGTTTTTTGTATTGATATCATTACTTTTTAGGAGTTAATGATCAAAACGTAAAATTAAAGGAGCATGGTAATGAGTTATAACACTGTATAAAAAGTGTTGTTTTATAGGTCATACTCGAACAAAATAACAAACTAAATGAAATTTCAAAATTTTATAAAAAGTGATTAAAAAAAAAAAAAAAAAAAACTTTAAGAAAGAATATTTTTTGAGGGATGGAAACATGCAACATTGCAAAGGCATAATATAGTACATTTTAAAAATGACAAAAATTTCTACAAATAAAAAGATAAATAAAAAAGATTTTTTATTTTATTCAATATTCAATTTCTTATATAGCTCATTGGTTCAACTATTTTTTAGATAGTTCAACATAGAATTCAAAATAAATGTTTTAAAAAATAATTTGTGTACGAAAGTTTTTGTAAAAAAGTGTTACGAATAAGTTTCTAAAGAGTTTTCACCACATCGATTTTAGTTAGATAAAAATTTAACAAAAACTTTTTAAATGGTCAATCGAGTGAACAAAAGATAAATATTTTGTTATTTTTAATTTGTAGATGCATAAAGTAAAACTGTTTAAGGATATGACAGTAATTTTCCAAAATACCTAGCACCATTGGAGTGAGGTTCAGATCCTCCCTTGGAAACTCTGATAATTCTAAAAAAGTTGCTTAATCGATTTGAGAGAGATTTTGTTTGGTTTAAAATTAATTCAGGTGGGGAAAATAGGGGGGGGGGGTTACCAGTTAGATCACTTAGAAATTTTAATAGGGAAATCGCTTTTTAGAAAAAATTTTCTAAGAAACATGCTTTAAAATGTTATGCATCTAGTTTTATTCTATCTGATTAAACATACTGTACATAGTCCCCACATTCTTCCTAGTATTTCGGAATCACTTTAGAATTCCTAAAAATTTTCTGAAACGTAGTGTAGGGATTTTGGACTTTGCCTCATTTTCGAAAATTGGTTTATGGGGGTATAAAGTGTATATGAGAGATCTTACTTTAAAATTTTAAATGATAAGGATTTTTTAGCACTTTGAGAAATCTTCTAAATATAATCACTTAAAATATTTCCAGCTATACTTTTTTAAGGTTGGTTGTTTGTAGGTTTTAAGGCCAACTGACTGCGCTAGGGTCCCAGGCCTATAAGTACATTGCCCCCCGTGAGCTCTTTCTAAGGGGTCGTAGCCCGTATTTATGCAAGTTTCGGAGAAAAAACACTGAAGGAACGGCTAGGTCGAAGAGTGAGGGATGGGATCGAATCCGGCACTTCCCATCCACCAGCTTTTCGGAGCAGAACCGCTCGTGGGGCGTTTTTTGAAGAAGCTTATATATATATATATATATATATATATATATATATATATTCTAAAAGTCCCATTTTTCTTCCCAAATCTATAGGAAACGCCTTGAAAGTTTTGAAAACGTAAAAAGCGTGCATATTAAATATGAGTCTAAGTAGAACTTTAAATGAGCTCCTAATCCCCCTCCTATTCGAAATTTTAATGTTTGCCTCCTAAGGTTTCTTCTATCTCAATTCAGCTTCAATTTCTTTTTTCTTTTCCTTTCTTTCTTTTTTTTTTTTTTTTTTTTTTTAATAAACCAAACGAGATCAAACGACGTGATCCTGAAATAGGAACATAATGGAGACTATTTTCAGTATATTTAATTAAAAAAAAAAAAAAAAAAAAAAAAAGGCAAACAATGTATATATATATATATATATTTTGTAGAAGACATTTTGACCATCACTGAGTCCTTATGCCCCCCTTCCCTTCCCCTACTATACACATTTTTTTTATTCTTAACTAAACAAAATTCCGTAAAAAATCTCGTAGACATGTTTTACAGTTTTTAGAAATTCCGAAAATTACTAGATAAAAACAAATTGAATAATTCGTATTCGACACTGTTTGGCGAGATTTTGTATGAACTTTGGAAACATACTTTTCTAAAATCGATGAAATTAAATTAATATAAAAATTCTACAGAACAGTCCTACAGTACAGTTAGTTTTTTATATAATACAAAATGAGTTTAAATTAGTTTAATTTAAAGTTGTTTTCGTAAAGAATTTACCTTTACGACTTTTATAATATAATGCAAACTCAAGTTACTGTAACAATGTTTGTGTTCACAGTAATTATTAAGCTACGGTTGGTTGGTTGTAGGATTTAAGGCCGATTGACTCCTGATGTGTCCTAGGCCTAGAGGGGGAATGCCCTCCGTGGGGGTCTTTCTAAGGGGTCCTAGCCCGTATTTACGCAAGTTTCGGAGGAAACCACGGAAAACTCCGAACGGCTAGGTCGATGAGCGCGACCTGGGATCGAACCCGGCACCTCCCATCTACCAGCTTTGAGCGCAGAACCGCTCGGCCGCTGGTGGGCCTTATTAAGCTACGGAAAAATCATTTAATTTAGTATAAGTATTAATCGTTATTATTGTTGGTTTTGCCACGACTTTTAAGGTTTTAAACTGATTAATAGATTAGTTTTACAAAGGGAAAACAGTTACATATTATAATTTTACTTAATTTTTTGTGTTTAATTAAAAGCTTAAAATTGCCTCAGTTTACCTCGTAACACTTTTAAGATTTTATGGATATTGTATAGGAAAGCTATATTAAAAAATAAACAAGTACTTACACAAATTCAGAACAATATGTTGTACTAAATAATGAATAACAGAGGTTTTTAAAAAATATGTGATAGTAAAAAAAAAAAATATCCTTTGTAATGGAAATAAACTTCCTTGAATCCTATTTGAACATCTATGTCATTTAATCATTTGAATGATATCATTCACCAAAAAAAAAAAAAAAAAAAAAAAAAAAAAATCCTCAAAATTTTATGCCATATTTTTTAGAATAGTGTGTACAATATTTACAATGTTATTATTAATTTCTAATTTAAAAGTTGCAGATGCATGGTAATTTCAATTTTATTTCATATCACTATTATATCTAAGAAATAAGTATATACGAGTTAAGGAGGATATTTTTTTTTTTTTTTTTTTTTTCTGGAGTAGTTTTTATTGTTAAATTCATGCCACCTCCCTACTGTTAAATTTAAGAAAGAAAGAAAGAAACGCGAATAATTTTTTAGGTATAGATTTGATTTAAAAGAGAAAAATAAATAATAATAGAAAAATCTTTAAAAAGTGAAAATTTTATACTGGTAAATGTTTAAGTAGTATAGTTTGTTATGAATTTAATAAAAAAAAATCTTAATCTATTCAAAATTTTATTGCAGCTTAACATTTTGTAATTTACATATATATACTAGAAACTTAATGAGCAAATTAATTATTTTCAAATTCTGTTTTAAGAATTTTTTCAATCCGTAGTTTAAGTGATTTATCACCTAATTTTGAAAAAATTACAAATATTTGCATATGATTATCATATTATTTGTCATTTTTATGAAAATAAAGAAAAAAATTTTTGTTGTTGCAATCACTTTTTAAAATAAAACCAATTTTGAAAGTTAACAACGTATCAGCATGAAAACAATGTAAATACAATTTTTTTTTTTTTTTTTGGATAAACAAATGTCATATAAGATACAAGTACCTGAATAAATAACTCATTTAATATATATATATATTAAAGAAAGAAAAATATTTTTTTTATATTTTTGTGTTTATTTTTGATGCCAATTCCCGATAGACGGGGCCAAAACGATTATTTGATATTGAGTATTTCAGATGAAAGTGAAGACTGTATAAGTCCGCGAAACTGCCGCATCACGGTATTTTCGGAGTAAAAAATAGTTCGATTTTCAAACTGAGTTATAAAAAAAACAAGAGTTTTCCGGGGGAAAAGGGAGATGTCAGGCACATCAGATAAAAGCGATTAATATCATATATCAATTAAATGGCATTCGCTCGAGCCATATTCGAGAAAAAATTGTACTACATATAGGCCGTCCATTTATAACTTAAATAAGCTAATTCATATCTCAAAATATATTGCACGCAGAAATGTAGCGATTTCAGGGTAGGATCAGACAGAATTAAAAAGACTATTTTGAAAATATCAGAAAAAAAACATCCCATATTTCCTGAGGCATTAAGTGTCGGCTTTCAGCGGTTTCTTTGATCTCAAATTAGCTGTATATATGTGTCGCAGTTTTCGTTCATATTTTCCGCTGAGTGTCGCCGCGTTTGTTTGTTTTTTCGCTTGCGGACATTGACTCTTTTCTAAGTATTTTGAAATCACATTTTTTCCTGTGTTGTAGGAACAATAGCTTGGGGAATCCAAGATATAATTCATACCAAACTCCGGGCTCACTTTTCTCACCGTCCTGTGAACGAAAAGGTTCACCTTTCTCTTCGCTCCTGTTTTCATGTAACTAACCCCGCACTCTCATTGACGTAGCTTATCGGACTATTATCTAATAACGGTAACTCTTTTTTCAGCCATATTCTTTTAGTCAATCGTAGCAAGTTGGATTTTTTAACTGTAAAATAATTATTGTTATACAGAGGCTGTTCGCACATTTTTTTAACGATTTTGATGGAGTGTACTGAAGCAATTTCACTCATATTTCGAGTTTTATTTGTTCAGTTTGATAGCCCTTGTTTTTAACTAACATTCTACATCATAATTTCTATGATAATAATGCTTTTTATAATATCGGAAGAGGTATATTTTTCTACTCCTCTTGAACGGCTTTCCAGAGTCCACAAAGCGTTGTAGGTCGGTGTTTGGATAATGTTGATTTTAAGAGTCGAAAAACACAAAAATCCAACAGTGATACATCAGAAGATTTAGCAGGAATGTCAGTGAAGGGTATGGTTTTAATTCCCGTTTTTTGCTCCATTTTTTTCTAGAAAAGCAATTGCGGATTGTGATGTGTGGCTGCTTGTTTTGTCTTGATACAGTTCAACGGATTGATTGCATTGTGGATAAAGATCCGGATTTTCATTTTTAAAAATTGGAATTAAAATATGTTCTTGAGAGTATTTAGAGTTGATTTTGACATTTTTGTCAAATTTTTTTGCTTTTATCTTGCGCTTGTATGAAAAACCAGTGGCAATCATAAATCCTTTAGAAAAACTCTTTTGATACTTTGAGCCATGTAGCAAATTTTTATTTCTCCACTTTTGTGATAATAAATTGACCTTGTTTTATTGCAACCACTTAAATAGACCCAAGATTCATCTGTTGTTGCAACATTTTTCTCCTGATAAATGCTTTTCATAAAGATTTCACTAAAAACTATCTTTAGAAAGAGCGGAAACCTATCCTTCCATCCACTGCCATTTTAAAAGCGCATTTTTGCATATAAACAAAAATTCTAAATATCAGAAGATAAATAAAACTTCCAAAAATATAACTGTTGTGAAAATAAAATTCTCCATGCATGCAAACGATTTTTTCTTACCGCGAAATAAAATCGTCTAAAAAATGTGCGAACAGCCTCTGTAAAACATATTATTTTGTTATATTATTGTTAAATAACAAAATCATTCAACAAAATAAATTTGGTTTTTCCAACAACATATATATATGTATATATATATTTTTTTTTTCAGTGCAAGGACCCATTTTTTATTTCCAAATAAATTAAGCGATGATATATATTACAGAATGCTGCCTGAATATTAATTCTGGAAATGAATTTCCAATAACTAAATTGACTTCTTATAAATCCTCATTTCTGTTTTGGTAAGTTATGGAAACATAGATTAAGACCACGATTATCATCTTTAGAACTAAAGACTGCTTTCTCGGAGGAACAATAGGCTACTGCAATTTAAAGTTTTCCTTTCAAAAACTGTGTATAAGTTTTTGGGCGTGTTTAGTGTTTGTAAAAAAGGCCGATTGACTGCACTGGGGTCCTAGGCCTGAAGGGGGAATGCCCTCAGGGGGGGGTCTTTCTACGGGAACCTTTTCCGTATATATATAAGTTTTCGGAGAAACTAACAATTATTGAAATTAAAGATGACTTTTTGTGTTAAATTTTTACTGTATATAACTGAGAGTAATTGATCGAGATCACAAGTTGTTCATCATTTAATGGTATGGACATGCACATTTTTTCATGCAACAATAAATGAATCTATCTACTCCAGTTAACAATTCAGAGTGTTTTCTTGGCTCTTGCGCTCCAATATATCATAATTGAATTACCCAAACGTTTCATAAGCTATTAAAATTAAACACTATTTTAAATTAAAATTAAAATGCAGCCTTTCATTTTTTCATTCTTTGTGAAAATATGTAAAACTTAAAAAAAAATAAAAATAAAAATAATAAATAAATAAATAAATAAATAAATATTCTTTTACTCTGTATGGTTAACAAAAACTAGATATGCGTGGGTGACAACAGAAACACAACTTTAAAAGTAGATCTTAAATTACAAATACATTACGGAGTTTCGTCTCAATCAGTTCAGAGAGTGGTCATCGATGCATATAATTTTTGCATTTATGGTACATTTACTCTTCGACATGTTGTAGCGCTCATTATTTTCTTTCTCATTAAAAGTAACGAGCTTTATATCGCAGAAACAAACCTGGCGTTTTTCCAAAATTCTCTCAAGAAGTGTTGTTAAATATGTACTTAATAGTAGTTTCTTAAATAAAAACTACACGAAATACTTATTACGTTATGTATCTGATACCTTTAACAATGACTAATTAAAGATGTTTCCTATGCAAACATAATTATATTCTTAAAAGGAAATAACGACTGAAATGATTTTTGTGTGATTATGATACATAGGCTATCAAAAAATAAAAGGCTGTTTGGATGCTTATTTGTGAAGTATATATCAGTACTGATAAGTATAAAGGATTTAAGTCGATTAAAGGATTAAAGTCGGTATAAAGGATTTAAGTCAAAAATGTCGATTTTGAGTTAAGTACATAGTCAGACTCAGAAAAAAATTCTCTATCGATTGGTATAATGGATTTAATTCTATGTAATTTAGTCTTTGAGAAAATCCATTGGTAAAAAAAGGACCAATTCAGAAATTTACCATTCATGTATGGTAAAAAATATTTAATTCAATTTTTCCCGTTATTAAATGAAGGTTGACAACCACTGAATGGTATAAAGGGTATAAATCAGCGAAATACCTTTTTCCTAATCGATTCTTCTGATTTGTTTTTAGCTAGTTAAACTTTATTTTTCGTCTCCTGAAAAATCAAGAATATGGACTTAAATCCTTTATACTTATCAGTACAGATATATACATAAAGAACAGTTGTGAAAAAGTATAATATATAGCATATTGCATTTCATTTTCAGACTGTTAATTAAAAAAAAGAGAGATATATTAATTAAATAAAAAAATACATTAAAATTATTTTAAAAATAATAATAATAATAAACCTTTTTTTTTAGATAATATTATAGAGGCTAAGTTTATCAAGATATGTTTTTTTTTTTTTTTTTTTTTAAAGATCTACACTACACTTTTTTTTTATGAGTGTATCACGATAGTTTTTTAAAATTGGATGATAAATTATACTGTTCAATCAAACGTTTAAGTAAGATGATTAACGTTATTTGAAAGCGCTGTTTTTCTTTTCATTTTATTTTTAAAAATACACATCAAATGTATAAATAAATAAACAAAGTAAGAGACATAATTTCTATTAATTTTCAGTTTTCAGAAAATTCGTAAAAGTAAGCAAATTTCCGCTTAATATATTGCCTTACTTCTCAGCTAATTAACAGATACTTTAATCAAATCTTCGTTTTCGTCAATACGTTTGATGTTTATATTTTATAAAAGCTTAATTATAATCGTATAGAAGTGTTTATTATTCGTTGAAATTGACAATGAGGGGGAATTACACAAAACTCTTTGAAACTTCAAAATGATATCAAACTAGACAGGCATTATTTTAATTTATTTATTTTAATAAACAGTAAGTATTTTTAAGTAATAGTTTTAAGTATTTATTTTAATTAATAAAAGAATTCCTAAAAATTTCTTCTTCTTCTAAGATCTTTATTTATTTATTTTTTCTTTTCTCTTTTTTTAAACATAAAATCTTTTATTTCCATTTGGTTTTTTTTTTTTTTTTTTTTTTTCGTTGTAGTTTTTAAGTATTTTATGACATAAAAAGTTCAATAAAACTTCTACCCATTCCATTCTTGTAAAAAATCAATAGAAATTTTTTTTAAACATAATAAAAATGTTATCAAAATAATTTAATGTATTGCAATGAATGAATAACTTCACGAATGTTGATAGTTATAGAAGTTTTCATTACAAAAAGTCTCTTTAACTGAAATAAGAAAAATTTGATTGACTTCTTAAAGAAAAAGTTTTTAGTTCTTGTCGTCATATATTTTCAGTAATTTAGGAATTAAATTAGTCACAGTCTACCGATATTTGTAAACTAAATGCAATTTATTCTATAGTACAAAACTTTTATAATTTTTTAATTTATGTAATTGTAGTGTGGTTATTTATTAAATATGGTATCTGAATAGACTATTGTAAATAAATTTTGAATGAATGAAAACATAAAATGCTTCTTGGAGAGATTTTTCTATAAGTAAAGAGTAAATGCTAAAATAGGGACAAAAATATCAGTATAAAAGAAATAGAGTAACTTTCATCTCTATACTAAATCCATTTTATAAGTGATTTATGAGACTATTAAACACTAGAAGATAAATGTACAATGCAGATAACTCAGCCCTATCATTTAATCAAATAAAATAATGTTAGTTTTGAAAATCAATTAATAAAAGAATATTCCTTTATTTATTTATTTATTTTAATAAAACAAAATTTATGAATGCCTTAAACTATGTTTATCTATACATTACTTATCTTATAATACACTTACGATACAGGGATTAAACTTCTTAAAAATGCCAGGAAATTTTAAGCTAACAGAAAGCTTTTCACACAAAAGTATATATTATACGTTATACTTTAAAAGTATTATACTTTATTTATTATACTTTAAAAGTATTTATTATACTTTTATCATGCGAAAGAATCATTTACTTCCTATACGAAAGAAGAAGCCAGGATAAAAGAGAAACAAAAGTAAAAGGAAATCGCAGAGCAAAGACGTCTACGAGAAATGAACGAAGTTGAAAGAAACAATTGAAAAAAAAGGAAAGAAAAAAAAGTACAAAATGAAGGAGAACAGCAATTGAACGATTCGAATAGGTAAAAAAAAAAAAAATTAGTGTGTAAGAAAATTTTAAGACCACTAACAAATTGGTGAACTTGCAAATTTTAGCGCTTGTATTTAAAACTCGACACAAATCTTTTTTATTATAATTTCGACGTTAAAATTTAAATTACATTTTATTAAGATATACTATTTTTTTTTTTTTTTAAACGTTAATAAGATGATTATTCAGAAATTATGAAACCACCTGAAGAAATTAGCATACTATATGTCACATCACAATGATTATAAAACGTACACTTTTGTATTTCGTGAAATCATTCCCGAGAAGCAAATGTGCAGGTTTAGATTTTGTTATTCATGCTATAATTAAAGATGATGCACGCTAAAGAGTCGCCTGCAAATGAAGTGAGAAAATTTTGTTTTATACAGTCGAATGCAAAATTATTCGAGCACTAGCAATAATCCTTGCCAAAAAAAAGTACACTTAATACAGCTTTGTTAAATAAATCCTTGTCGAGTCATGTTCTTAATCAGTCTAAGAACATGATTCGACAAGGATTTACTTAGCAAAACAGTCTTAAGTGCACTTTTTAAATATAGGAATTATTGGCTAGTGCTCGAATAATTTTGCAGCCGACTGTAAGTTGCTGGTAAATCTGAACAAAAAATAGCTCGGTTAATGAAGCGTTCTAAAACTGCCATTCATAATAATAGTTAAAAAAAAAAAGATTCAAATAAAATGAAACGGTCTGGATGAAAAAGGATTATGACAGCATGGACGAAATTTTACGAATGAAACGAAATTTTACATACGTAAGTGCAACGTTGATATAAGTAAATGATTACAAAATCAAAGCGAAATGATCATATATTACAGGGAAAATTACGAAAGAATGGAGATTTTAGTACCCGCTGTTGGGCCACCTATAGCGTGAATGCACGATACGATACGAGCGAGCATTGAGGCATACAAGCCCCGTATGATGTCCTGCGGCATATGACACCCTTGCTGTGCGTGACTGAGCATTAACCTGTTAAAACACGACTCCTGGGAGCCCTGCCATGAATGGCAGCACTATGGCTGAAGTATGTCACGAACGTACCACTGGGCTGTCATAGTGCCGTAGATTAATATTAGGGATGACCGTGTGTCGTATGCAGAAGTCGTCCCATATCATCACACCACCTGTGGGGGCGGTGTGCAGCTGTAAAGCAAAGGTAGTATTGAGGCGTTCACCATGGTGTCTCCACACGTGAGCATATTTGTCATCACTGCCCAAACTGAATCTGGATTCGTCGCTGAAAACGACCTGGTTCCATTCGGTTGCAATTCAACCCCGTCAAGCACGGCACCACTCCAAACAGAAGAGAGAGAGAGAGGTGGGTATCATTGGCAGCACACGTAAAGGGCGCTGCGAAAGCAAATGTCCTTCAAGTAGGCGCCTTGCCATGGTACGTACAGTGACAGGACGTATAAGTGCTGCATGTGTCCAGATGGCGAACAACGAGACAGTTGGCGCTATGCGTATGTTTCGTATGATGTGACGGTTTTTTCGATTATTGGTCTATAGAACGCGTCCTGAGCCCGGTCGCCGTGTCAGTGATCACTCTCTTGTCCACTGGTCTCAATACCTCCTCTCAGTAAAATCAGAACGGCTTAGGTGGCTGGCTACTCGCCGTGCTGATCACACGGATTCCATCATACCTATGATTCTTCCCCTCTCGGACTCTGACAGTTGCTCGTATTGTCTTCGATGGCGGTGTAACGGCATCTCTGTCCCTCTGCAACAGATTATGTACGCCAAACATGCTCTATTTACTGCTTTATACTCCAAGAAGAAGGAAATTCAATGCCCTCTGGTGGCATTACGGAATGCGCAATCAAACTGCATTTCTAATCATTTGCATGTCTGCCTGGCACGTATTTCCATGCCAAATTTCGTTACGGTCCAACAATTACTTCTTGGTGCGCAAATTTTTATGGCAATGATTACACTGCTCGGCATGAAAATTGCCTCTGACACCATTTCAGCATATTCTTATGTAAAATGACCCCCTAAATCCGAATATGACCACCATTTTGTCCAATCACCCACCGTTTTCTAGATACACCGCCTCCCTCATTTTAATCATTATTTGGTAATTTCATACCCATCAGTTTGATTTGGAGAGGAACGGTGATTATTTTAACCGTTAAATGTCTTCTGACCTGAGGAGCTACAGAGGTAGAAAGTTCTAAAACACGAACATTTGTAGTAAGGAGGAAATTTGAGGGGATTTGTGCCCAGAAATCAAAAGAAAATCAATAAAAACAATCAGCTTCTGTTTCCTTTTTTTTTTTTTCTTCTCTTTTTTTTCTCTTATTTCTCTTATTTCTCTTATTCTTTACATATTCCAACTTCGAGTTTGCCATTTTCTTACCAAAACACCCCAAATAATAAAAATTATACAGTGAAAATTTTTTCAAAATGTTGGTAAAATCTCAAAGCCCTCGCATGAAAGTTTCACTGATTCACTGTATGACGTTTGTTTTCAATAGCTCCCAACTTTAAATTTTTTTGGGCAGTAAAACATGAACAGTAAATTATCCTCCTTTGACACATGTTAAAGATCACCACACAAGATCACCACCGTCGAGAACACCATAATGTTCACTCTCTTATCGCAAAACGTGTACTAAAGGTAGATAACGACTGACGACTACAATGATAAGAGCAATGACCTTTAACACGTAATAGCAAGAGATTTTACTGTTCATGCTTTACTGCCCAAAACATTTAACGTGGGAGTTATTGAAAACAAACGTCGTACAGTGAATCAAACTTTCTTGCGAGGGCTTTGAGACTTTACCAACATTTTGAAAAAATTTCAGTATAATTTTTATTATTTGGGGTGTTTTGGTAAGAAATGGCAAACTGGAAGCTGGAATATGTAAAAAATAAGAGAAATATTGCGGAAAAGAAAAATAAACCAGAAACTGATTGTTTTTATTGATTTTCTTTTCTTTTCTGGGCACAAATCCCCTCAAATTTCCTCCTTACTACAAATATTCGTGTTTTAGAACTTTCTACCTCTATAGCTCCTCAGGTCAGAAGACATTTAACGGTTAAAATAATCATCGTTCCTCTCGAAATCAAACTGATGGGTATAAAATTACCAAACAATGGTAAAAATGAGGACGGGGTGTATCTAGAAAACGGTAAGTGATTGGGTAAAATGGTGGTCATATTCGGATTCAGGAGGTAATTTTACATAAGAATCTGCAAAAATGGTATCAGATCTCAATTTTTTTTTTTTTTTTTTCAGAGCAGTGTTATTTATAATTTTGAAAGCATATTTCAATTTATTGTTATTCAGTAATATTAATTATACTTGATTTAACCTTACTTTTCCAGTTACAGGAAATAATGAGTATAGTAACATATTTCAATATATAAATATATATATATATTATTTTAATCATTCTAAAAGCTTTTGTATAAAATCTACTTAATATCATAATGTGATATAAAATAATCAATCTAATTATTAGTTTTTAAATAAGCGAAATTTCATAAATTTACATACTTAATAACTTTTTCTTTTTAATAGGTTAAATCTAAAATGTTCTAATCATAATTTATTTAATTACATTATTAAGGTATGAGGATAATCAATAATCGTAATCTTTTTATTATAATTAATTTAAAGAATGTTATAACAATATGCCCTAGAAATTACATAATTATAATTTTGCTCAATAGATGGCGGCTGTGTTTCAAACCACGATGTTTGGAATCTGTATTTATGGCTGAAAAATACTATTTAAAATAATAGCCCATGTTATTTAATCAATAAACTTAAGCTAATGTTAAACTTGTTAAATCATTATAATTAGGTTTATCTAAGTTTTTATAGTAAGTTATAGTAATTGTGTTAACTTCTTAGTTATTTTTAATATTCCGAATAACTTTTAGAGTTTGCTAAAACAACTCAACACTTAATGTGAATTGACTGTGTACAAACATGTTGGTTTGTAATATTATTTTTAACATAGCTGCGTCTTTTGTAATCATCGTATTTTCTTCAAATTTATTTGTTTTTCATTGCAAGGTCACGAGTTTTATTATAAGGTCGCCCTTTTGTATTTAACCAAAATAGCTTGTTATAGAATAAAACCTTGTATTTATTTGCTCACCGAAGAGATGACCGACCCTGAAGAATTATCTCTTCAGAATGAGCGGTTTTTTTTTTTTTTTTTTTTTTTTTTTAATGATTAAAATTCAAATCGTTCTAATGGTTCCATTTTGTCAATGATTGGTCATGAGGAACACTTATGATTGTTTTCTATTTGTAAATTATTTATCCTATTCATGATAAGCTCGTCTTGTTAAAATGCAACAGCTTGATTATTCATTGGAAATATTAAAGTAAGTATTACGATGTTTTCATATATATTTTTTAATTCATACTGGTCAATTTTTTATATCCTTGAAAAATTATTACTGGTTATAAAATTTATTTATTTATTTATTTGGGCTCTTGTGGATTATGGTGGCATTTTATCGTTTGTTTTGTTTTCGCATTCTATTTCTTTTGTTAATATATATATACACATACATACACGGTGGTTATAATTAAATTTCCCCTATAAACGGCATCCTACAGCGCAAACGGTTGAACGGAATGCAACGAAATTTGGTACATAGACTATACACGAGATGCACTTACGTGAATTTCGAAAAAAAAAAATTCCAAAATGTCCACCAGAGGGCGCCTTTTCCGGAAAAACATTAATTTTAACACAATAAATGACCAAAACGGAATACAGAAACAATATTAACATTTATTGACTAGTTTCTGATCACCTTGTCATCGAACCACATTAAGTAAAGATAAGGAAAAAATAAGAGTACGCTGTTTAAGGGAAAGAAAAAAAAAACAGTTCAGTTTGCAGAAACAAGAACAGATTAGGACGAAATTGCACAAGAGGAGCAGTTGTTAATCGTGTCCAGGACGATGTAGGGAATGGTGTTCCATGTGACAACCCACATTCAACTGCAAAATTTCAAGTCGATGGACAGTGTGTTCAACAGCAGATCGTTAACTGATCAGTTGTGATGCTTCGCACATGAAGCGTTATGGAGTTCTTTAAGTTATTCAACGTCGCAACTCCTCTACGATAGGCTACATTTTTTCCAGGTGATCAGAAACTAGTCAATAAATGTTAATATTGTTTCTGTATTCCGTTTTGGTCGTTTATTGTGTTAAATTTAATGTTTTTCCGGAAAAGGCGCCCTCTGGTGGACATTTTGGAACTTTTTTTTTTTTTTTTTTCGAAATTCGTTGCATTCCGTTCACCCGTTTGTGCTGTTTAGGATGCTGCTTATAGGGAAGTTTAATTATAACCACCCTGTATATATGTATGCATGCATGTATGTATACCAGGTGATTCAAAACTCACAGAAAAAAAATGTTATTCAAAACGTACTGACTGTAGCTCTAAGGTGTTTTCACTGAAATGTACAGAAAAGCATGGGATTATATATATATATATATATATAAGAAGAAACATTAGTTACATTTTCACTAACATGTCGCGCTGTTTTCACAGCATCCTCTCATATTTCAAACAGATCTGCCTGATCAAATGACGCCATATTGCGAATACTGAAGCTTTTTGTGGGAGAATTTCCAATGCATAATGTCTAACAGTCATTTTAATGAATGGCAGCCGTTACATATTGAGTATATATAGTCCTAGTTACGTTGTTGAATGTATTGCGCTACTGTAAAAAAGTAATTTTACAATTAATGCGCCACCTGATGAAGAAAATTTAAACTAATTTGGTAATATATCTTTTTTGCCTAAAATAAAATCCCATGTCTTTCTATGTATTTCAGTGAAAACCGAATATTGCTACTGTCAATACGTTTTGAATAATATATATTTTTTATTTTTTTGTGACTTTTGGATCACCCGGTGTGTATATATATATATATATACACGTTTATATATATATGTTTTGGTTCACAGGTAAAAGAAAACAATTACATATTAAGAAGAAATATGTAGTATACAAATACCTTTACGGATAAGAAATTTTTTTTTACATAACTTCCATCATTTTGTACGCGCTTGTAATAACGCAAGAGCTTTTGTATTCTCTTCATAGAAAAGTGCCGTCTGTGATATCAAGCAAGAAATTTCATATCCTTTGATCTCGTCGGGATTGTTTAAAGTTCTTGCGACGAAACAATTAACTTCCATTTTAGGGGGGAAATAAGATTGAAGTCACTAGAAACAAATCAGGTCATCATTATAATATTTTATCATTACAGTATTAATATTTTATTATTATTGTGCTGCAATTTGGGGGAAAATTCACTAAATTTAGGTATTTGGGGGATTTCATCAGTTTCTTAGCGACAAAAATTTCGATCTGGGATTAGTGACATTTTGGGGGAGAAATTTATACAAACAATTTACTGGAAAATTTAAGGTATTTTTAATACGTGAAATACCTTTTTATCTTCTGCTTTTAACAAAATCATGTGGTTGAGTGGGTTTTGCGTCGGCCTAGAGATGCAGTAGGCAGTTGGCGACACGGTCTGGGTGATTCGGACATATGCCATTGCAATTTCGATACTCTGCGTAGGGGATAACAGAATACATATATTCACTCTTTGTTACAGTTAAACGAGATGAAGCTGTCTTTGAGGTATTGCAGTCTCCTTTTCCGTCATTAATTTTTTGGTTTATAAAGAAGTTTTTAAGCTTACATATTTATAATATCACACTTCTGTCCAAAATTCAACCAAGTAAGTTGTATATTACACCACTTTCTGAAAGTGATTTTCCAGTTTATTACCAATCTAGATGTAAAATATTACCTAAAAGTTGCTCTTATAAAAATATTTTCACCACGGCATAGTAGATGACGCTAATGTAATATTGCTAACAATTTTATAAATTTAGGGAATTTTTATCAGAAAATGGAAACATTTTGTGTTGAGTTTGGGATTTTTCCATAATTACGATTTGACAGCACTCAAAGATGAACACACACTTCGGTCGTCACATGCATATATTATCCCGCCCTTCATTGAAGAGTCACATCTCTATATCCTTATCACTTAAACACTTATCACATATTTTTCCATATGCCTGATAGACCTGTTAATGAATGCGTGATGGTTTGATTTTCATTGCATAGAGAAAAAATTACAGAGCTGCGGGATTATGTACGTTTTGTGCCATTTCGAACGCGTATCAGGAAGCGTACACAAACGTAGCATGCATCTAAATTAAACTGGCGTCTCAGTGGATCAGGGTTAATACCGTAAATACGCAAAAATATGATCTTAGCGATGATGTCGCAAGAAATACAAACGTAACTTATTTATTGAATACGTCTCGGAGCAAACAGTAGTGCTGCCATATGTATGTACTCAGAAACCTTACCTGGACAGCCCCTACCCGCCTGGTCTCGGCCAGCTTAACGGGCATATGTATATACTTATATATAAACTAAAAGAAATCTTAAAACTGCTGTAAAGGAACACCCCTTTCTAAATATTGTACAACCAAAAGTCTCTCTCTCTCTCTCTCTCTTTTTTTTTTTTTTTTTTTTAATTTAGCCATTTTATTTTTATCAAAATGTAACATTTTTTATGTAGTTTTCTATCACATCTTGATCTTTATAAGAATCTTCTTGCATCTCCACACATATGTTCAACAATAGGCCCACCTGTGTGTTCACTAGAAATTTGTATCCGCCGAAATTTTTAATTTCGAGTCTGTGGAAAATATTAAGGTCCGTGAGCAATCTGAAAATAATGGATTTTAAACCTGGTCTAACACCGGTCTTTAGAAACAAAATTAAGCACGATAAACAAATTTAACTTTTTCATTGGAAAAAATTCGAATCGATCTTATCTCTGATTTAGATAGGTCGGGTCCATGCAGGTATCTAAATAAATCTAAATGTTTTAATATTTGAAATGTTTGTTTAGAATTTTGTGTAAACAGATACTTGGCATCTTATAATAAATTTTACTATCTCTCTCACTTTTTTTTTCTTTTTACTGATTTTAAATATTTTATATAGATTATATACAGTTGGCAGCAAAATTATTGAAGCACACATCCACACTTTATATATATTTGCTAGTTTGATCGCTAATTTTTTATCATCAACTTACTTTTTTGTAAATAGTACAAGACTAAAATTATGACTCGACAAATATTTACTTAACAAAACAGCCCATCTGTCAAGTAGGAATTATTGCTAGTGCTTCAATAATTTTACTTCCAACTGTAACCTAAGAATTACAGTTGTCGTTTAATATGCAATAATGCAACAAATATATGCGCCTAAGTCGCCAAGAGAAAATATTTTCAAAAATCTGGTATTGATTTTTAATTAGACAATGTTGAATGAAAAAAAGTCACAAAGAATATTTAACTGTTAAGTCAACGAGCATGAACTGAAGATTTTAAATATTATTTTCTACTTTTTAATTTATCCTTCTAGTGTACCTTTTGGCACGATAAAACGATTTATCAAAAATTTAATGTCTGAGAGGTTCAAAAAGAGCCTTGAATCTCGCACAATACCAATGTCTTGGAGAGACAGATTTACTGTGGTCTCAAAATGGCCCAGACATAAAACGGTAGCTGAGTTTAGGCTAGCCACAGGCCATGACTGCCTTTTGAAACATTTGTACTGTTTTCGATTAGTTTCAAGTCCTATCTGCAATCTCTGTAATCTGGGACGGGACATGGATGGTGAACATCTCCTTCATTGCAAGGAATCAGCCAAGCGTTCTTTAGTCGATCGCTACTGGGAGGCCAGGAGCCTCCATAGACTACTGTTTCAGCTGTTCTGTTTTTTTTTTTTTTTTTTTTTTTTTTTTTGTTCTTTTTTAATTGTTGCTCTTTGCATTCTTTGCTGTAATTGACTTTTCATCTTCCATTGGGAAAAAAAAAAAAAAAAAAAAACTTTTTAATTTATGGCTTTTGAAAATTCATCTTAGTTGATCCATTTCAAAATTATTGAAGGTAGAGGATGACATTTATTTAAAAAAAATGATTTATCTAAGTTTTAAAAGTTATTTAATAGTATTCATTTGTCTAATACTAGACTTCCTTGTTGTTAATTTTTTCCTTCCTATGAAGTTTTTCATAACTAAAAATTAAAAAATCTTGTTAATGACTTCTAACAAACGCATTTAATATCTGATATATGGAGGCACGTGTTATAATTTTTTCGTCCTTTTATGCTACTCTTTTTGTTATTAGAATAAGTAACATATATATTGCTATATGTATTTATTTTGTTCTTTATTTTTTATGCTGATCTCCTCCCCATTGTAATTTTATTTCCACCTTTTATTTCTTCTTTTATTTGTCTCTCTTTTGTCTCCTTTTTGAACGTTTGATATTCTTTTCCTGTTTTTCCTTGTTTCCCTTTACCCATTTGTATCTACCTGCATGGGTTTCAGCCTCACGGAATTCCTTTTTTCTTTACTGTAATATAATTACCTTTTTGCGTTGCATGCGAACGTGTTCACTCTTGACGTATATATATATATATATTTTTTTTTAAATGTATCGTTTATTAAAGTGAAACGAATTGTATATCTGTAAAATACGTAGAGAACTTCGCAAGCTGTGTGAGCATGATTTTTATAAGTTGTTTAATTTACTCAATCAGACACTTAATTTGACGTTTTTCTTTCCTATAATTCGCGTAACTTTCGAAATATCACCGGAATCAGTTGATTGAGGTAGTTTAATTTCATTTTTTAGTTCCACGTTTTTATGCAACTATGAAATTGTCTCTCTCTCTCTATAAATATATATAAATATATATATATATATATATACATATATATATATACATATATATATATATTTATTATTTCAGAAATCCATGTTAGAGAATTCTTGATTACCGAATGTCTGAGTTTCGTGTTATTACTAAGCAGTTGCCGTCAGGTTTTCACTAGTTTGTCTTATTAAAAAATATACAGTGGATGATCAAATTATTAGAAAGTTTTTTTATTTTAAAATTATTAGAATTTTCTATTTTCTACAAAAATACTGGTCAAAACGGCCTTGAACTTCAGATATGTGACGATCATTTATAAACTCACATTTTCCACTTGCGATTTAGCCAGGAGTGCAATTAAAAGACCAAGAAAAGCACAAATACTTTGCATCACCCTGCATAATAAAAAGCTACAAATTACTTGTAATACATAATTTCACTTACTATGTAACATATCTGTAAGCTTTTTTGTGAGAATTGCACGATTATTTAAAGAGATATAATTTTTTCAAACGTTATTATTATTATTATTATTATTTTTTTTTGGAAAGTTTTTTGCTTATAACAAGAAAAGATTTTGACGAAATTATACAAAACTTACAGAAAAATTGACAAAACTTTAGAGAAATATTCTGAATCATAAAATTCACACATGTAATATTTACTGAGATATGAGCATTTCTTTTAAATATTTTTATACTGCGCATATGCAAAAGATAGAAATACTTTAATTGCAAAGTTTGAAAGCTAGATATACTGGGAAACTTATGTCAAAAGTTCATTTGAGTAGAATAAAAATTGAGCAAATTATACACAAAAGAATGAGCTAGATTTTAGTTATTTTCTAGAGTGGAAATTTCATAAGGTTTTTTCGCATGTCACGTATTTGATTTGTAGATCCAGTTATTTCAGCCACGTTGAAAAACTTCTTTTTTATGAAAAACATTTTATGAATTCTCAAATCTTAGTAAATAAATAAAATTTTGTTGATTTACAAGCCTATAAGGGCTTTTTCACATAAAAAGAAGTTTTCAACGTAGTCGAAACAATTGAATCTCCAAATTAAATACGTCGTATGTGAAAAACACCTTATGAAATTTCAACCTTGAAAAATAGCTGAAATCTAGCTAAGTTATCAAGACTTTTTTTTTTTTTTTTTTCGAATATCTAAACAAATATTTTATGGATTCTCCTGAAACTTTAAGGACAAACAGAAAATATTATACCACATATATTCCAGCGAAAGTTTTGTCCCGCAGGCTAAAAGGTTATCAGTCATATACTATAGCTACATCTCATTTCAAACATTATTCTTTTCACAGGGTGATCCCAAAACTTATATATTTTTCATTAATTTGTGACTAATTCCGTTTTAAACTTCGGAAAAAAACTTTCGCTGGAATATATGTAGTATAACTTGTTCTTTTTACCAAAGTTTGAAGAGAATCCATGAAGTAATTGTTTAGATTTTCCAAAAAAATCGTCTAAGTAGCTTAGCTGTTGTCATCCGTCCTTGTGTTTTGTATATGGTTTTGTCCACCAGTGCATATATATTATCAGAAGTTTTGAACTGTAAACAATTAGATGACCAGTTAAAAAAATGTATATATATATATATATATATATATATATATTTGGGATCACCCTGTAAAAATATATGGTTTAAATGCATTCTAGCTAGAGCATGAGATTATGGGTCTTCTTATTATTTGTATACATTTATATGAGACTAATGCATATATTCATGGGAATATAAAGGTTTCTTTAAAAGCCTGAAAATAAATTACCCCTTTTCTGACTATAAAATGTAGGGTATTAAACCCAAAGCAATGTCATTTGGAGGAAACTTGCCATTAATCAATTGCCACATCAATATTAGACACAACATACAGGAATCAGAATATAAAAATATAAGATGCCATGATGGAATATGAGGATTTTTACTAAATAATTTTTAACTGCGCATGCTCATGCTGTAACGAAATTGCATTTGCATAACTTATTAGCCAAATGCATTGAACTACTTATATTAAAACCCCAATAAAATATCAGGAAAATTAAAAGTTTTTCGTTAATATGACGAACTGAATTTCAGTACAGAGGAAAAAAAAAAAAAAAAAAAAAGACAAAAGATATCAAAAGAAAAGAAGTAATTTTTTCCGTTCCGAGCACTCTACTATAGTCTTGAGGTAAATGTCATATAAAATATTGCTACCACTTAAAAGAAAATGGCTTGTCTGGAAAATATTTCAGAAAAAAATTTTATTTTGTGTCCCAGAATTGTAAGACGGGAAATTAATAATACAATGTAAAATATAAGAAATCCCAAATCTAAAAGTTTAGTCTCTAAATTTGCAAACAATAACTTAGAACATCTACTTGCAAGAATATATTCGCTTTGTCTTTGAATTGTACTTTAATAAACTAAAACTGCAACAAATAGAAAGAAATGAATACATGTAATTGAAACTTACTACAATTTATTCTTCAACCACATTTCTTGAGACCACGTAAGCCTCTGCGCAAGTGCTGACTCAACGAGTTCAGCGTTAAAATAGTAGTGACAGTAATCCGATACAAAGAAAATAAGCGATAACAGAGCGCCGAATTACTGGATGTTTCCCAAATCAGAACCTGTTGGTCAACTCGGCACGCCTCCAAGCTTTTGGACTTGTCTTCACTTCTAGTTTTAGGAAACGTGGTTACACTATAATATGCGTGGAGAAAGTTTATGCATGTATATATTTAACAGAATCCTAAAAAAGAATTCCAGCACAATATGGAATATGATCATTAAGTGTTTTTTAGTTTTGAAAATGATGTTTTGAATTTAAAATTTCAATCTATTTGGTAACCAAGGACTGTGCGTTAAATTGCTTTAAGTAGATTTTACAAGTCAAAGCTAGACCTAATAGATTGTATGCAAATTTAAAGACTAAACTTTTAGATATTATATTTCTTGTAAATTCTGCATTGTATTAATAATAATTTAACGTTTTAGATTTTGAGACACAAAATAAAATTATTGTTCGGAAATATTTTCCAACCACGCTACTTTCTTTTAAGAGATAAACATATTTCACTTGACACTGACATAAAGAACACAGCAGAGAAAAAGTTACTTCTTATCTCTGATATAAACATTTATTTTTTGAAAAAAAAGTAAAAGAAAAGAAACTCATTACATTCGAAATAAGCAAAACTTGACTGCAAAGAGCAATGACGGAGAGGGGATGGAGTAAATCATTATCTATCAGTAAAAAAGATAGACTGATTTTGTACCCAATAAAATTTAAAAAAATCGGTACCTATGTTTGTTCATGTTAACAACTACTATATAAAATGACAGAGAAAAAAGTTTTGTGGCAGCTAAAGCGCACTATGTACTCTTTTTTTCTTTTTTATAATTTCGTATTTAATTTTGATTAATAAATAAATTTCGTCAATAATTTGACCTACAAGATATACAGTCGGTAACAAAAGTATCCGAACACTAACAAAAATTCCTATATAAAAAAAGTAGAGTTAATACTGTTTCGTTAAATAAATCCTTGTCGAATCATGTTCTTAGTCAGTCTAAAAATATGATTCGACAAGGATTTATTTAACAAAACAGTATTAACTCTACTTTTTTTTATATAAGAATTTTTGCTAGTGTTCGGATACTTTTGTTACCGACTGTATGTGTGAAATTTCGAAAATTTCTGGATTTATTTTCGGGGACGTTTTTCCCGGCGACGCTTTGTCCAAGGGACGTTTTGTCCAGGGTACGTTCTTTCTAGGGGACGTTCTTGGAATGGGACTTTTTTCGTGGGGACGTTTTTTCTAGAACTTGTTTGACTATACGTGAAATTCCTAAAATTATTTAAAACTCTTTGCATATTATGTATATATATCTATATATATTGCGTTTTTATAAAGGATCGTTTATATTTCAATGAATATATGTGATAGTCTCATTTAAATTAATATGCATAATTAGAAGAAATCTCATAATCACATGCTACTTCCGGAGCGCATTTCAAATATTACTTTTTACAAGGTGATTCCATTTTTTTTCTTTAATTTTTACTAGTCTCTTTTTTGCTTTCGGTGAAAAACGTTTACTCAAATATATGTGGTATAGCATCTTTTTTTTTTTTTTTTTTTTTTTTTTTTTTTTTTTTGCTCACCCATCAAAGTCTTAAGGTAAATCGTGAAGAACTTTCCTAGGTGCTTGACAAAACGTCTAAAATACAATATGCACGGGCAATTGTGGAAAGGTAGTGTATGGTTTTCAATTCAGGTGTAACAGTAATAAATGTTTTTGGTGAAAGTTCGTTAATTTATTCGATAATATATCAAAAATAATCGCAGGAATTGCATTGGATATCTCTTTTTAACATGTATACATACATAGTATCCAATAGAGATCAATTAATGTTCCGTTTAATTCGCTTTGTTTATGTAATTTTTGCCATTTCAAAACTATGTGGAGATTCAAAAGTCGTCAAGATATTTCTGATAATATATGAACACCAGGAGACGTAAACAGAGTAAGGTCTAGGTGCCACAGATTTCTGCGTGTGGCGTTTGAAAAAATCCTTTTCATCTCGAATTGTTTCCGTCTATAATATTTCCACTGGCATTTTGATAATAATAATAATAATACACAAGGAAATTTTTTGAAATCATATATTACACTGAAAACCTTCGAGATTTTTTTTTTAACTTAATATCACTATTAACCACTGAATAAAATATATATATATTTTTTTTTTAATGTAAACTACGGCACAAAATTCTGATACTTTACATTGGAAACATTTATACAGAGGTGTCGAATCTCCGTAATTTTTAATACCAATAAATTTTTGTAGAAGTTTTCGTTTTTTTTAATAACGGAAGTTCTCTGATTAAATAAGATGAAGATAATTTGAAGGGAAATGGTGGAATTAAAAATCCAGAGGTTTGCCAGTTCTGGTTATACCGGGTGATTTTTTTTTTTTTTTAATTTGACACTATTCAGAGCCACCTGTAGCTCGATCTAACAATCGAAATGACAGCAAACACAGTATGGGGATTAATGTTGACATAAGAGGTAGGATACCGGAAAAAAAAAATCTAGAAATAGCCGAAAGCGGTATTTATGGCGCTGTACAATGCAAAAAGTGGCACTAAAAATTTGTACATACAAAATTACGGTGAAATGTTAAGCTTTATTCACTGACGAAGAATTCGAACACATTCAATATGACAGCGTTCTGGTAATGTAAACCTCATGTTGACTTGACGACTTGACCTGGCTCATTTCAGCTGAGAATGTTTTTCGGAGCTGTCTACATGTTTTTATATCCCAAATTACTGGCGCTGTTGTCGTCTACTAAAGGACACGTTTGAATTTTTCTTTGAAGCCCGTGTTTTATGTTAATGCTCGGTTTAGTAAGCTACAACAACGCCATGAATACTTCTGTCGGCGGTTTTTGGATTTTTGTTTTCACTAAATCCTACTTCCCATGCCATCATTAGTCTTCATGCCAAGTTTGGTGCCATTTCGATTGTTAGATCAAGCTACTGGTGGCTCTGAAGAGGGTCAGTTAAAAAAAAAATCCTCTGTATTTAATTACTTTTATTAATTATTGAAATTTAACAACCGAAACCATTATTTTCTTCTTCTTCTTCTTCTTTTTTTTTTTAATTGAACATTATAACATATTGTCTCTAAAAATTCTTTGTAAAATTTTATGTAACCACGATAACTATTTTCTTGATTATGATTTTATAATAGACTAATTCTTAAAAGAAAAAAAAATCAATAAAAATACTTAATGTGTACTGTAAATTAACTAAAAAGTAGAATTTTCTTTTAACGTATTATTCTAAATTTTTTAGATAAAGCACCTTTTAAAGAATTTAAAAATATCTATTCCCTGCTTAGAAAATTAAATTCCTTGTCGGAAATGAAGAATGTCAATTAAGAGGTGATGATTATATCATGAAAATCATTTATTAATGACCTTAATCACCAGTTTAATACCATTAAACCGGTGATTATCTTCAGCGCACTCTCATTTTGTAGTCATTTGGGAAATGTAATATGTTGTCAAGACCATTTTTGACGTGTAAAAATGTTTAAATTTAATCTATTATATTGTACTTGAGTTGTTGAAGGCATTAAATCTTAAAATCGGTTTTTACAAAGCTGTTATTATTGTGTTATTTATTTATTGTTATTAAAGAAGAATAATTTTAGAATGTGTACTAATAGTAGAAGTAAGAGAATAAAAAAATATTTTTGATGTATCATAATATAATATATATCATATCTAGTAACATTCATAACTTATTCCAGAATACTGTTATTATCTCATTTTTTTCCACACTATTATTATTAAAGAGCATTTGTGTACTTATTTCATCGGAATTACATATTGGAAAAAATTTCTCCACAAGCAAAAAAGTGTGAAAAAGGGCGGATACTAACAGTATTCCAGAATGAATTATAAATGTTACCCGGTAAGTATATATCATTTTTCCGTTTCGTTTCGTTTGATTATTTTATATTTTTTCATATTCACGTCGACAGAATAACGATGTAACATCCATTTAATATATTCAAAGTGTTTTTATTTTTACAACAGTTTTTTAGGGAATTCGGTAGCTCAAAAACGTTTTTGCTGTTGACTTAAAACTTATTTTCGATTATTACTTAAGGAAGATAAAAAGCATTATTTATGTTTAAAAAAATCGGAACGTTTCTGATTTTCTATGGAAAAAAGGTAATTTTTAAGTATTATTATGAAAAACAAAAAAAAAAAAAAAAAAAAAAAAAAGAACAAGAAAGAAAGAAAACGCGCATGAACATACTAGAACACTAGAACATGGTACACATTTTGATCTAACCAATCAGAAAAGGAGATGCAATAAAATACACAGTTTTTTAAGATGAGTCAAAATTCATTTCCTGAAGCCCGCAGATTCAAGAACTTTCTGAAACTAAAAGCATAATTAGTTTTATAATCTGCATATAGATTATAATAAAATTAGAAAAAAAAAAAAAGAATGTTTATCTCTGAGGTATTTTTCCTGCTTTCTGCCTAAGACATTGAAAGCACCAACTAACAGTTTTTTCTTCATAATCCTGTAATTTGTATCTTTCTATTGTGAGTAAATATTGTATTTAGTTCAGAATAATTTGAATATAAACAAATATAACATATCAGTAACAAACATGAAGTTAAAAAGGAATAAAAATGTTAAACATTATGGGGAAATGTATTTAGTATAATTGTGCAGCCTAAATTTAATGTAGAAAATCAAAGTTTTATTTTAAAATGAATTTCTTATTACATGAAGTATATTATAAACACTGTTTATTTATTTATTTGTTTAAATTTAAATGGTTTGTAAAAAGAAACTTTAATAATAAAAGTAAAATGCGAAGATTTAAGAGAATTTTTTTCTTACAAGTAAGGGGGTCACCGAAGCAGGAGAGCCATCCCTTCCGTAGAAGATCAAAATTGAGATGGCATGTCTCCAAACCACCTCTAGAGGTGAGTCCCAGACCGTCGCCAATTCCTCATTGCGCAGCACTTGTGCGATGTAAAACCCATCCTTTCCTTTCCTTTCTTACAAGTAAGGAAAAATAATAATTTTAATTTTCTATTTTCTCTTTATATATTATATACAGTTCTAAACATTATAATATTCGTCGAAATAATTATTAACAAATATTGTTTTCTTTTCTGTTAAATTTTCTCAATTCTAGACTTAAATACTGATAAAAATAAAATAAAATAAAAGATAAGATAAATGATTTCTTACGCATAAAATTGTTACAAAAGTTGGAAAATATTAAAAGTTAGTGTGATGACGCTGAATGATTCCAGGCAAAACAGTCATTCCAGTTCATTACAAATGTTACTCTTAACAATATTAGATTGGTAGTATATAGTATTTTGTTGTTCTAGATTACAAAACCTGAATCATTCTTCTAAATAAATTTATATTCTCTTCCCCAAGCTTCAACTTTCCAACTCCCTTGTTTACTGAATTATCCACTTGTTTATTTTTAAAACTGAATTATTTTAGAATTTATTTATTATAAATTTTTATTAAAAAAAAAAAACAAAAAAAAACTAGCGGATTATTCATTAAATTTCAGATTTAATGAAGGCGATATGCAAATTATAAGGATTAAGTGATTTATTTGAAAGTTCTAGGGAAACAATAACTTATAGTACTTTTTTACACGTTTAACCACTATTTTATTTTTTAACTTAGCACATTACATAGTAAACATATTTCACGGAAAACTATTAAAACGATTTTGATAGAAAATATCATTAAATTTCTTTAAGTTGCATATTTACCTGCCAATATTTGAGATGTTAACTTTGATATTTTAAAATGAAAAATTCCTTTTAGTGTTTTTAAGGTGGAAGGGTATCGATTTTTTTTATGGCTGAATTTGTTATTTAATATGATGGTATTTTGTAATGTGCTATAAATTAGCGGAGATGAAATGAATAAATATTTATATTTTTCTCATAAAGTATAATAACGCACTTATATTTTATTTTGAAAAATAAAAATTATTTTGATTATAAAACAAAAGTACTTTTAGACATGTACAGATATTCAGTTAAAAAAAAAAATAATAATAAATAAAATTCGCCTTCTATTTTTTCTACGTCAAATATTTATAGAAAACAGATAATGGTATAGATTGATAGAGTACTAATTAGTACTGAATGATATGCATAAAGTATATTTTCGAAGCCATCTCCTGTTTAAAAAAGCACTAACATTCAAAAATTTAATAGCAATACAAAATGTACGTAATCGATTATTAAATTTTCTCTCAGATACTAAATTTTAAATTTTTTGAACGAAAGCTTTTCATACTATATTATCATAGTTTATTTTATATTTCATGTTCAATTATTGCATGTATCTACTGCTTTATAATAGAAATACTTTGTTTTCTAATTTTTTTAAATTTTGTATCATGAAATTCGTACTATTAAATTACATACAAACATAGATGATTGATAACATATAAAAAGTTTTATATAAAAGTTCGAATCGCTAAATTAGAATCGCACCTGCTTCTTATAAATGCTTACATAAAAATTTATTATTATTATTATTATTATTATTATCGTTAAAATTTAATTAGATTTTAAATACACTAATTTTCCATCAACGAACGGACACTTTTGATTTCAGACATCTTTTCAAATATCTCAAAAAGTACTGACGAATCATCTTGAAACTTCAGGAGTGTAAATAACATGTTACACCTCATATATTTCAGTGAAAGTTTTACCCGATAATAAAAGAAGAGCCAGTAAAAAATTAAATAAAAAGGAAAATGTTTGCGATCATCCTGTAAAAAGTAATGCTCGAAATGCAATCTGGCTGTAGTATCTGATTAACAGGCTCCTTCTGATTCTCTGCATGAATTTTTCACGAGGCTAGCACATGTGTTCATGGAGATGTAACGGTTTCTTTAAAAAATTGCAACCTTTTTAACTGTAACATGCAAGGTATTAAACCCAGAACAAAGACATTTTCAGGAAACTTGACACACAACGTTAGACACAGCATACTTCAATCATAATGCAAAAATATTAACCCAGCAAAACTTAGAGTGGCGGGCTCGTTATGGCCTACTGCTGGCATCCTGCACTTGCCATCAGTTGCCGGTTGCCCCATATACCACCAGCAGCGGGCCATTGATGGCTGCCAGCAGTGATGGAAGCCTAAAGAAAAATGGTCGGTGGCCCAGAGGTGGCATAAACACAGTTGGCCTTATGCAAGCTATCACCACAAGGCCAACATCATGTTTTTCATGTTGTGGCCACAAATTATTAAGCCATAACCAATTTGTATGCATGGAGGGCGCTGTGATTCTTTTTCTGTTGATTTGAAATTCCCTCGCGGTCCGCCATTTCATACGAAGTTTTTGTTCGTTAGTGTAGTCTGCGGATGTGTCGTCGAGATTGAAAATCTCGTAAAAAGAATATATGAGTAAGTAATTCAGTTATTAATTTGTTTTTGTATTATTTTTTAAATACTATTTTTTTTAAATGTTTGTTTCTAAAACCATTGTTATAACAAAAGGATTTCTAGAAATATATAACAATTATCCAGTTGATCCGTTTTAGTAAATTATGATAGTCGCTAACTTTCTAGTATTTTATCATTGTTATTATTATTTTCTAGTATTTTATCATTGTTATCATTGTTATTCTTAATTTAAATAGTTATGTTATATGGACGGGAGAAAGTTATTAGAACAATTATAAGTATTTATAGTGTATGTTTTATTTATTTTTTCTTCCTTCAGTGTTGTTAAGAAGAAAGCAATAGATTCGGGAAAATTTTCGACATCCTTTTTTCGATAGATTTTGCACGTTTTGAGTTGTTCTGATGAACATAATTTGAAAAATTGTCTGTCTCTTTGTGTGTGCTCAAATATTTATGAAAGTGATAGTAGTCTAGAAAGTTTACTTCTTCCGCTTTTTTTTTTTTTTTTTTTTATGTACAAACATCGCTTCCTCCACCCCTGAGGGAGAAGTATACCCGATAGAGTAAATTTCCAATATGGGTATTCTTGAAAAGAATTCGTCAATATCTTTAAACGAACGATTATATTATATATCTGTGATATTTTAAAGCAAGTTTATTGATTTTATTATTTTTGACAAAAACTAGTATGTTGTGGCACCACAAAACTTTCTTCTATATTTTTTATTATGCAAATTCGCGTAGTGCAAATAATAATTTGTTAAAATCATTTTCCTGAATGCATGGAAACGATTTTCATTTTAGAATAGTGCTTGTCAATAAAAAAAAAAAAAAAAAAATCAATTTTGTGCCAATTTCTAATAAAATGCTTTCTTCTTCTTCTTCTTCTTTTTTTAAATAATTTATAACTTTGTTTTCATTTACCACAAATTTAAATCAGTCATTTATGTGGAAGTTATTGATGAGTTTCTTTTGAAAAATACCACCATTGAAAATTTATCCCCTCATGGAGAAGGGCGAGCGATTCCTCAACTTATACAAAAAAAAAAAAAAAAAAAATTCCTGGTTAGTTGTTAGTTATTTAAATACTTATTTTTTAATTCATAATAAAAATTAAAAAAAAAATAATTATTATCATTTATTTGAAATCATTTATATGAAATTTCCTCCTCTACTATGTCATATTGAAAGTTATGTAGAAGTTGAAGTATGGAGCCATGTGTTGAGTGAATGATACACGAATGTAATCGGGAACGATTTTAATCAAATATCAAATTATTTTAATTAAATATCAAATTTGGTTAAATTTCGTCCATTGGTTCGTGAGATACAGCTTCCACACATTTTTTATACACATTTACAGAGGGGAACTTTCTAAAAATGATCAAATCGTGTTCAGGAATCTCAAAACATGCAAATACGTCGAAAACCGAATGTCAAAAATTGTCTTCATATATACACACACATATATATATATATATATATATATATATATTACTATAAAATTGATTTTCTTTCGAAATTTAGTATATTGTACTTGTTTTAAATGAAAATCGCCTACCTACATCATAGAAAATAATTTTCATAAATAATAATTTTCATATGTAATTTCTATAAACTATTATAGGAAAAAAAAAAGTGGTAGCCCTAACAGTTTTATTTTATTTATTTGTTAATTATTATTTTTTAAATGCAAGGAAGAAAAATAATTTCACTTTTACGAAACTGAAATAGTCCCCCCCCCCCCCCCCCCCAATGCGGTAACTTATAAGAATATGTTTGTGCATCAATCACTATTAAATGAACTACAAATATTTATTTTATCATTTTTGATTAAAAACATTTTTTATTAAAAACATTTTTTCTATAAAATTTATGTTGATCTGTATTTTTAACGCTGTATAAAGATTTTTACGTGCGCTGATAAGAAGTTTCTCGTAAACTGTAATGTATCCAAATTATTTTATGGATTTTTATACTGAAACCATTTGTGTTACCTGTACATCTTTTTATGACAACCATCCTACAATAAGTCTGCAAAACCTGTATAACATATATGAGTTTTGTGGAATTCTAAAAATATTTAAAAAAAAAAATGTAATTAATAAGCACACTCTAAATATAAAGTAAAATTATAAATTATATTAACAAGTGAAATTGATTTTCTTGAATTTTTGCATGCATGAGAAATCCTACACACATATACTTATATCACCTAACAACACATTAAATCAGAACAGAAAACAGCTGTACTTCTTTCATAAAACAACAAGATGTAACTGATAACTGCTGCGTCAGCGTTGGGTTGCGCAGGGAGGAGATTTGTTTATCCTGATAACGAGGAACTGTGTTCAGAAAATAAACGAAAAAAGTAGAAGAAAAATTAGTCAATTCATCAATTATTTTTAAATGAGTGCTTCTATATTTTACAGCTCTATAAAGAAATATATTTGTTTATTAACAGCTAATAGATTAAAACTATTTGAAGTACGCTATTAAACAAATTCTTCAATAAAATAATGATTTCTATCTGAAATTATGCTAGGATTTGTGTCAACTAATTATTTATTATTATTCATTTCCATAATCCGAATACCGTAGATAATGGAAGCATTGTATTCGGTCAAAAATTTTGATTTCGAGTTTTCACCTGATTTACATATTTTAAGGTCTCGTGAGTCAGAAAAGTGTTTTTTGGCAATTAGTCTGTGTGTTTGTGTATCTGTATTGCATATATGTGTATATGTTTCTGGAAATTTTCTGAGTATCATATCTAATCATATCATATCTGAGTATCATATCTGAGTATCATCACTAATAAAGAAAGACGAACTTTTGAATTAAGACAGGTATAGTGTACAGATGATTTTTCCAACTTTTCTTGAAAACTGGAAATCTGAAATCAAAAACTGGCGATTGTCTTCAAAGTTATATAAACTTTATTTTGGATGTCTTTTGTATTTGTTATTTCAGGGAAATTGATAAACGTCCTATAAAAATACACAACAATTTTAAGTCTCACAAGTGCTTTCTTTTAAAAACAGCTTTATGGATTTTCTTCAAAATCGCTATATTAATTCCTTTTTAGATATCATTACGTACGCAATTGTTAGTTTATGATGAATAGATCAGTTTACTAAGTTTTGGTGAAATTATCAGTGGGACAGAAACCGATATCTCAAAAAACGACTTTAACTTTCTTCAAATTTGCTACATAAACCCCTTTTTAGCATGTAATACTTGCTTAATACAGGAAAATTGACAAGAGTCCTTATTAGGTGGAAGCAACTGGAAATCTTGGAAATGAGTGCTTCCAAAACTACTCTAACTTTTTTTGTTGTTGTTAATTCGCTATGTAAACTCTCTTTGTTATATTATGACGCATGTATCAGTTTGCTTTAACAGGAAAATTATTAAATGTGTAAATTGACAAACCATTTTTATGTTTTCTGACCACTTCATTTAAAAACAACAACAACAACAGCAACAACAACAACAATAATAATAAAATATAAAAGGAGTAAAATATGTGTAGTAATAACCGATAAAATTACTGCAGATTATTATTATTATTTTAATGTGGGTCGGATTGTTTGATCTCTAATCTTCGCTTTATGGTAAGTATAATTTTAAACTCGGTTATCGACCTCAAGATTTTGAAGACATGCTGTTTTTAAGCTACTACATTTCGTCGATGATATTATGCTGAACTCGTAGTCAATTTATCTTTTCCTGATGATGGGTCGAGCTTAATTATTTTGAGTGGAAAGGGCTGGTGTGTTGTTTCATAATTTATAAAGTTTACATACTTTTTTCCTTCTTCAACAATAATTTTCCTGTCATTTTACTAAATGTTCTCAAAACCTTTCTAGCATAATTTATTTTAATAAATTGAAAAAAAGAATATGTATCTAAAACAAACAAGAGAGAGACAGATTTTAAAACATATACTTATTACAGCAAAAAATTTAATGAAGAACTCGTGTTGAAAAAAGTAAATAAAGAACTTTGTAAATTTAATTTACAAAATTGTAAAAAACATTAATAATAATAATAATAAAAGTTTCAGGTCGAAATGATTCCATGACCATTCATTAGGTGAATAAAGTAGGCACGAGTGAAGTAGTTATAAACAGCGAAGTACTGCTCTTTCATACATTTGGAAATATCACTAACTATTATTAAAATAAACTCAAAATGAAATATTAAAAATTGGAAGTGATATTTAAACATTTCAAAAACATAATTGCCTCATGGGATTGAAATAGTGCTAATGGCATATCTTAATACTATCTTCGGCGTGAAATTGCTGACAGAATTTTTGTCAAATGAATACATAAATATAGAATAATTATTTTAATATTATTATATATTTTATTTATATTATAAATTTATAATATAATAAATTTATTCTAAATATAAATTTAATATAATAGAAAGAAGGTTAGGAAAACTATTTTATGTAACTAAATTCTATGATATATAGTACCAAAACTAAGATGTCTAATAGATGCTGAGTTTTATAGTAAAGCTGTAGTTCCTGAATAATAGTAGCACCACCTGCCTACCGATAAACATACAAATTGAACCTGTCGTTTAAGGCTCTATTGAAGGCAGTGGGGACCCGGGTCGGACATTGCACGAAAGACGAAGACGCTGCCAAATGCAGCGGAGAATTAAAACTTTGCTTTATGTGATTTCAGTGGACTTTGCTTTAGTTGTTAATTTTAAAGTAATATAAAGAAAATTATATTTATCTATTGATTTTCTTTCCTTTCTTTCTTTCTTTTTTTTTTTTTTTTTAATTCGTTTAATTGTAGGGACAGCAAAGCGGGCAAAGCCTGATAGTAATAAATAGAAAAATTTGTAAATAAACATAATCATTGCCCCCCCCCCCCCCCCCAATGAAAAAAAAATGCATCAGTTCTTTCAGGTTGAAATAATAATGCATCCCTTCGTGAGTCTAACAAAAAGCAAGAATGCAGCAAATTACTTTTGCTGCACTCATGCCCACTTTGTTTCGCTTGATGAAGTGTCTTTGTGCTATTTCGATCGGAAACAATTGCTGCATTTTTTTTTTTTTTTTTTTTTTTTTTGAGTTTATGATGTTTGTTTTTTACAATGCTCTCTTTATAACAATTTTTGTTTCAATATTTTATAATTTTCACATGTAAAGTTACATTTATTTACATCAAATAACTTAACAAAGTTAAACATATTGAAATTTAAACACTTAAAAAAAAAAAAAAACATAATCTCCTTCATTCCAAAAAATGTAATGGATCAACTGAATATTTCCTATATGTTGTACTAGAAATCCTGAATTTATAACCATAGTGTATGAATCAAATACTTGTAAGTAGTATTTAAAAATGAATATGTACAAAATCAAATTAAATATTGGCTGCATAGAAAAACTGGCTGCTACCTCATCAGGAAAAAGAGAGAAAAAAAAGAAAAAAAAAAGCACTAATAAAATTAAAGGTATCACCAATAAAAGGAATGTACTAGCTATAACCAAATCACTGCTGACCCGTTAACGGCCCTCTTCACTTACCGTCTCCGGAAGTCCGAGCCAATGTTATTCTATGGGAAACTTTCTTTACAAATAACTTATTAACTAATACATATTTTAAATTCTGTTTTCACATTCAGAAAATTCCCAACTGTTAAATTGTCGGACCATTTTTAAAAATGTATTTTTTTAATTTTTAATATTTTATTTTGAAATTGCAAAATGAAAAATTTCACATATTGAAAATTCGTATTTTGCAGCTTCAAAATAAAATATAAAAAATAAAAAAATAATTTAAAAAAAAAAAGTCCGTCAATTTAACAGTTGGGAATTTTCAGAATGTGAAAACAGAATTTAAAAATATGTATTAGTTAATAAGTTATTTGTAAAGAAAAATTTCCCATAGAATAACATTGGCTTCGGCTTCCGACGACGGTGAGTGAAGTGGGCCCTTAATGGGAAAATATAAAGGACCAATGAAGACAGCCGGCAGTAATATATATTTTTATGTTTGCCACAGCTGGCCCACTGTAGGCTGCCAGCAACAACATGGAAAAACTATATTTGCCACCAGATGGCCCAACACTGGCCCACTAACAATTTCAAACCTAATGTTCGTTGCCAACAGTGGCCCATTACCTATTTTCATCATACTGCTAGCTGCCAGCAACGATCCAATCACCGGCCCACTAACTTATTTTTAACTTACTGCTGGCTGCCAACAGTGGATCGGTTGAATACGGCCAACTGACGGCCGGCGTAACATATTCCCTGCGGCAACGTTAACTTTTGCCACCGGCGGGCCAACTGCATCTACTGCTGGCAACCAGCACTTGGCCTCATGCTGGCCGTCATCTGAGGTTTTGCTGGGAAATATCTAATGAAATATGAGAATTGTTTGCTAAATAAGTTTTAATTGCGCATTTACAAGCTTTAGCAGAATTTCATTCGCATAATTTAATAGCCAAATGTATTGACTTACCTATATAAAAACCCAAACAAGTATAGTGTAAATTCAAAAAGGTGTATGCAATAGAATGAACTGTTATTCAGTTACTCTTAAAAAATCAGCTAAACCGTAAGGGATTTGTTTTACTCACATTTTTATTTTGTTTCAATAAATGGTAATATAATGTTCGTTGATTGTAAATAAATATTGAGAAAGCTCCTTATCAATTTTCTTTCTTTCTTTTTTTTTTTTTTTTTCGGAAAAAAAAAAAAAAAACTGAAATTCACTTAATCTTTGAAGTACAACTTTTTGAAGTTACATGATATTTATTTGGGGTTTTCATATAAGTAGCTCAATACTATCGGCTATTATATTATGCAAATGAAATCTCCCTAGAGATTGCGCATGCGCAGTTAAAAATTATTTAGTAAAAATAATCATATTTCATTAATTGCAGTATGCTGTGTCTAATGTTGTGTGTCAAGTTTTTTTTTTTTTTTTTTTTTTTTTTTTAAATGGCTGTACTGGATTTAATACCTTGCGTATTATAGTTAAAAAGGGGACAATTTTTTTTATAATTTTATTTTTTTAATTTTTTTAAGAAACAGTTATATCTCCATAAATATATGTGGTAGACTCATAAAAATTTATACAGAGAATAAGAAAGGAACCTCACAGTCACATACTATAGACAGATTGCATTTCGAGCATTACTTTTCACAGGGTGATCCGAAGCATTTTTCTTTCTATTTAATTTTTTACTGATCCCTCTTTTATTTTCGAAGTAAAACTGTCAGTGAAATATATGAGGTGTAGCATGTCATTCCTACTCCGGAAGTTTCATGATTATTCGTCATGTACTTTTTAAGATATTTGAAAAAAGTCTGAAATCGAAAGTGTCCGGTCATTTATGGAAAAGTAGTGCATTATCATGACTATGACATAAGATTTGGTGTAAAATTTGACAGGCGTTTATGGAAAAATGTCCCTTATTCTGTATATCTTTATTATATTTTCTTAAAATATATTTTTATAGTATTCTCTTTTTTAAAATATGTAATAATTTTTGCTTAAGTAACCATTGTATATAATATATATGTATATAATTTCTATCTTTAACCTGTAGTTTCAAAGATTTAAAAACGGAAGGAAGTCAATCATCACTATGCAGAAGTTTTGAACGATTTTAACGCTTAGAGAGAGGGGCTATGATTTATCATTTAGTTGTCATAAAATTTAAAACTAATTAGTTACTAGAAAAAAATAGTATAAAGTAAAGCTAAGAGATATGGCGTGGTAAGAGAGATTGCGCACACAGCGGATCGGCGGGAAGAAGTAGAGTGCGAGCGCTGCTATTCCAGGTAGTTATACAATAGCAATTATTATTGCTATTCAAGTGCCGACTTAAATGTGCATATTCATTGCTTCAAACATCTAAGATAAACATCATTATTTCGTCTCGTTTTCGAAAATAATTGTTTGAATTTTCATGACTCTTTCTAAGAATTTCTATAGAATGGTAGTAGTAGAACATATTTTTAAATTAAACAGTTTCTCATAAGCTACTTACCTAGGTTAACGGTACGAGCACAAATGGTTCTCTCTAAAAGCGAATAATTATTGAATAAAAGGCTGCACAATCTCTCCAACTGAAGTGGAAGAATTTACGCTATTCCTACTTAGGAGAGATTGCGCATTGATTCTATTAAATTCTATACCAGGAGAGATTGCACAGTTCTTTGGTAATAACAAGACGATGAAGATAAGTGCATTGAATGGATGTAGTGGACAACGACAGATTAAGCCAGCAAACAAGAAAACATTCTTCTTGATTCTTTAAATTTTTTTAAATAATTTTTTTAAATTCTTTTTAATTTTTTTAAAGATTTTTCAATTATTATGTTGAAATATCCACTTCTAATACAAAGATATTTGTTTACAAACGAGGAGCAAGCATTCAAACCACGTTTTCTCCAAAAGTAAAAAAATGAGTTCGTGATTTCTCTTTGAACCAAACATAAAAATAGTATGTCTACATATCTTCCTAGATATGTCTACATATTTTTCTGGTATCTAGTAATACATCTAAACAAGCTATAATAAGGTTTTAAGTTTAGATATTTTTTAATTTATTAGTTTTTGTGTGCTGTCTGAAAATTTTTGCCAAAAGGAGAAAACACGGTTTGAACGTTTGCTCCTCAAATACCTTACAACTATGTTATTTAAGCGCAATTATTATAATTAACAATTTAATTGTAGTTATTATTAATAGCAATCCCTCCTACCCATGCGCGCAATCACACCTATCCTGCAAGGACAGATTGCACAAAATAGCTCTCTTAGTTTTATTACAGCGGGTGCTTTAAATTATAGCATAAAAACAAATTAGTAAAGGAAATACGTAGAAAACGAATGAATTCAAAATTATTCAGCAATAGTTTAGCTAAAAATTATTACTCGAATCTTTTTTTATATTATTCTGTTGAATTAGGCGCAAATTATCCTAGCTTTACCTTAGAAGAAAACACATTAATAAGATAAGAAAGAATTTACAGCTCATGAATTTGTGAGTCACACCGAATTCAGACGGTGCATATATACATATATATTAAAATAATCCAGATATTAAAATTTATACAAAATTATCAAAATAAACGATAGGGTATGATCAATCCCAAGGCTACAAATTTAGCTGATTAAAAATGATCAAAACGATATAAATGGAAATGAATGAAAGCTCGCCGGTTTCCTAACTTTATCATGGGCATAGAATTTCCAAGTTCAGTAATGTCCATTAGAAATAGGACCATGTCATAATACATTTACCAGATAAGTAATTAATATTACACGAGAATGACCATAAAAGTAGGCAATTTTTCTTTAAGATAAGAATATACATGTTACAATCTGCAGAATAATAATAATAGTAATTATATAGATAATATAAATGGTGGCCTCGGCTCTTTCTGTTTTATTTTGCCATAGGATTTGGTATAGTTTTAAGTTCTTAAATCATATATATATATATATATATATATATATATATATATGTATATAAGGTAAAGCTATGAGAGATCGCGTGGTAGGAGAGACTGCGCACATAGGGGGTCGGAAGGAAAGATTAGAGTGGGCGAGTTGAAATTTTAGGTGGACGTACAACATCAATAGCAAAGTGCCTACTTGAATTTGCATATTGATTGCTTTAAGAGTTTAAGATAAAACGTTGTTATTTTGTCTTGTTCTCAATAATAAATACTTGAATTTTCATAACCCTTTCTAAGAATTTCAATACAATGTTAGTAGTACAAAATATTTTTAAATTAAGCAATTTCTCATAACCTACTGACCTATACTAACGGTACAAGCACCACGATTTTCTCTAACCAAAATGGGAGAGTTTGCGCTTTTGCTGTTTAGGAGAGATTGCGCATTTAAAATTCTATACTAACAGGGACTTTGCAGCTTATTGGTGATAACAAGACAATGATAATGAGTTTGTTCAATGCCTGGGACTGTACCAAAACCTAACTTCGACAAGCGATTGGACTGATTCAAACCATTCGAGACGGCGCACCGCCGTTATGGGGACTATCAGGGGTCGTACTCTCCGCCCTTTTTTCAGGACATTATTAGGAATTAAAAAAAAAAAAGTTTAATTTAATTCTACCACTATTTTTATGCAATAATCTCTATCCTGTATAATCATGGCACATTACTATAAATATACGCAGAAGTATTTTCGCATAAAATTTCTGATCTTTGACAGTGTCCTGAAAAAAGGACAGGGAGTATGATCCCTGGACTATCCACAGAATCTGAAATTGAATATTATTCAGGAGCGGCACAATCGACAAAAGCCACACCTCTGATGGGATTTACCTCTAGAATGCTATTAGCCTATGAGAAACTTATCGCAAAGGATTTAAATGTTATTGTATATCTATTTAGGTTTGCAATACTTTCAAGTATGATGCTCAAATTTTCAGTTTTCAGTGCAGCTGTCGGCTGCTTAAATAGAAGAGATAAAACTAAATGCAAGCAAAAAATATCAGTCTCCTCAGTCTTCTTTTTAAGGCAGGGGTTGTACTCTCCGCCCTTTTTTCAGGAAACTCTCAGATATAAGATATTTAGAAATATATTGCTACCATTATATTCATACTATAATCTCTACCCTGCATAATCGTGGCACATTACTATAAATGTATCCAGAATAATTCTACATGAAATTAGTCGTGGTTAAAAAGGTGAAAATTTCTTATTTGTGAGAATGTCCTGAAAAAAGGGTGGAGGGTACGACCCCTGTTTTAAGGAATGTAATAGTCTAAATTTCAATAAAATTAAATAAATAAAATAAACGTGAGGATTTTAAAACAAAAAGGATTTTTTGGCGGGAGATTTTGAGGAAAAAACTTTTATAAACAGAAAATGGTGGGCGGATTCTGTGCTTAAAAATGGGCGGGACTAGACACATATTATTGCACGCACGTTGTGCCAACTTCTTTTTTTTTTTTTTTTTTTTTTTTTTTGCTCGTAAATGCCGGTTTGAGACGGATGCACCGTCTCGAACATGTTAACTTGTGGCAGGTGGCTGCACAATAACATCACATGTACAATAATAAGTGCAATGATTGTGGACAACGAGAGATTGGGTCAGCAAACAAGAAACTATCCTAGCTGAAAATAGAATGTACTGATTTTAAGTTAAACGTGTTAAATAGTAACTTAATATTATTTTCTGGTCTTGTTCTTTATCTGGTTTTGTTCTTTTTTCTGTTTCTTTCTTTTTTTTTTTTCTCTTTAAATAAATTTTTGTAGTTCTTTTTAAATTTCCTTTAAATTTCTTTTATTTTTAATTATTGAATTGAAATATCCACTCCCAGTGCGAAAATATTTGTTTACAAATACCTTACAACAATGTTATTTAAGTGAATTATTATTATTGATAATGTAATTGTAGTTATAATTAAGCGTAATCTCTCCTACCCATGTGCGCAATCACTCCTACCCTATAAGGAGAGATTGCGCAAAATAGCTCTCTTGATTTTATTACTACAGTTGTTTTAAATTACAACAGAGCAACAAAATAGCAATGGAAATGCATAGAAGAAGGATCAATTCAAAGTTATGCACTGATAGTTTAGCAAAAAATTAATATTTGGATTTTTATATCATTTTGTTGAATTGTGCGCAAACTCTCCTAGCTTTACCTTATATATACTGTCCGTTTTCGTAAACCATGTCTACCTCTCGCGGAACGATCCTACTCGGAAAAGGGGTGATGCGTTGAATGAGATGGGCACTTAGCCAAATGCGCTTTTCGTTCTACACGTGTTCGTTTTCTTTTTATGAGTCTTCAATATTTATTTTACCTTTTTACGCGAATTTAAAGTTTAATTTTTAATTTTAATTAACAATATTTTATTTAATGTAATTTATATGACAATATGCGCGAAAAATAAAAGGTGTAAAATAATCATGATAAAAAAATCTAATGATTTGATTTAAATACGATTTTCTGTAAATTTCTGTAAAATAGAGATCCAAAAATATGGTATTTTTATTTTAGCAGTATAATTTAAAAGAAAAAAATATATTACTTTTACTACAGGTAAAGTCTACTGTAAACGTTGTTCTTTTTCTCTTCTTTTATTAATGAATTATGTAAATTTTACCTAATTTAAGTCATTTTTAATTAATTTACTACTATAATCAGTGCATGAAACAAGTGTTCAGGTATGACAGATATAGTACGAATTTAGAGATCAAGTAAGCAAATAAAAATAATTTTAACTGAAAAAAAAAAAAAAAAAAAGAAGAAGAAGAAAGAAAACAGGCATTTACTTTTAAGTTTACGGATTTTATTTTGCATCGAAGAATAAAACTGATCTTCTACACTTATTTAAAAATTACAAGGGGGAAAAATCAGCATTTTGCCTTTATACGAATATAACGAAGAAGTATCGCCTCAAAATTCAATAATGTCCTGAAAAGAAAAAAAAAGAAAAAAGAAACCGCAACTTATCTCTCACTCGTAAAATGTAAACATTCTCTCATCTTCTACGCTTCTACCCTATTTTAACAAAATCAATGCAGACCTCACGCATGCGCATAGGTGAGCAGGGTCACAGCTAACGAAAACAAACAATATGTGTGTATGCATGAGTAAATTAAATAAATATAAATATAAACAGGAAAATAACAATAAAACCAGAAAGATAATTAACCCAAAGAGCATTGAGGCAGGAAATAAGAACAAGACGTTCCCTAGAGATATTAGCAAAAGCTAAAAGTATGCTGGTCCCCCTACGTCCCGCCAAGAGAAAAAAGAAATCTTAACTGCTGTAGCACGAAATTACGAATAAAGAATTTATGAAATACAAAGGAAAAATAAACAAAATTACTCGTATATACAAATAAAAATGTAAAAACTCATAAAAAGTTTGAAAAAAAAAAAAAAAAAAACACTTACCAAAAACGAAAATAAATAAATAAATAAATAAACGAAAAATATACACCAATATATCTAAAATGAAAAACGTTTACATTATGTTTAACGAATAGCAATGAAAATATAAGAAGGATAACCATTCGGCTTTGCTGTTTCGGATAAATTGTGTTGCAGCTTCGATGCTATCACAATTGTTGCAAATTCGATAGTATCGAAGTATCTCTTGAAACGTCTTGCTGTTTTTTTTCAGTCCTGCATCTGGGGAGAGGGATCTACCTGTTGATTACCTCAATGCTTTTTAGGTTAATTATCTTTCTGGTTTTATTGTTATTTTTCTGCTCTTATTTATAATTATTTCATTTTTATTTAGGTTTACATATCTTATAACTGCTGCAACTGTGTAAATTTTGATTTAATTTTGCTTATTTTATATATATTTTTATTTTTTAACCCTTTGATATTTTATCCTCTTAAAGTGTATGTATATATATGGATTATGTATATATATATATATACATATATATATATACACACACATCTACATACCAGGTTTTCCAAAAGTCACAGAATTGCATATATATATATATATATATATATATATATATATATATATATATATTATTATTATTATTATTATTATTATTATTATTCAAAAAATATTGACACTACACGGTTTCATTAACCTTTTACACGCCGTATTCAGATCCAGGTGTAATTTAAATTAGTTTTTTACATATTTTGCCTTTTAATGCTTTAGTTTAAAGAACTCTATCATTAAAATGTGCAAAAAAAGAAAATATAATATAATTTAAGATTATTATATTTAATATTATTAATTTAATATTATATTTAATATTATTAGTTTAATGTTGTTATATTTTAATATTATTTTTTTTTTATTTTAATAATTTAAGCTATTTTAAACACGCCAGCCCATTTTTAGAAGCATTTGCTTATTTTTCTAAATTATGTGAATGTTTAAACTATGGGGTAAAAGGAAAAATGGTAAAATAGATCATTTTTATAATTTTCTGTACATTTCTCCTTTTATGATGGAACTGTAATTTCTATTTCAAAAAATCAAGTCATCTTTCTGTTATATCTGATAATTTTTTCAAGTCAGTATTCATGATATTTAATTTTTAAATGAACTTTTAATTCCATGTTCCGTTTATTGAACACTGGCGTGCAAAAGGTTAAAGTGCGCACGAAAACATGGGAGTTTTTTATATATAAGAAAAAGATATTAGTTACATTTTACCCAAGAAGGGGCGCTGTATTCACAGTGTTATCTAATATTTTAAACAGATCCGCCTTCTCAAATGCCGCCATATTTCGAGTACTGATTAATCTGACTTTATGGTGTTTCATATGATTTCAGATGTAAGCGAGCATTTAAATTAAATTAAGCAGTTATCCCTTAATACATCTGTAAATCACTCTAAAAAGAAAATTTTGTTATTATTAAGAGGAAGCTTTGTTAGTTAAGCTTTATTATGAGAAATTCCAAACTGTTGTTTTGCGTATCTAATGTTCGATGCCGGGCATTAAAAGTGGAAAGGATCCAATATCTTGCTCTGCATCATAATGAATCTATAAATGAATATTTAGCATCCAGTGCAAATTATGTATCTGATCAGAAAAGTTGGCGTATATAAAAATCCAAAAAGAATAGAATTTCTCCTTCATTTTGTTATTACAAATTAATAAAATATATTAAAAATTAATAAAAGTACATAAAACACAAAATAATCATGTTTAAAATTTTGAACGAAAAGTGTTTTATTGATTTTTTAACTTTTTGAAAATGCATTCGTGTAGTATAGAATTTAATCGCATAAAAGTTCGATTAAATTGATATTGACAATTATTTATTTATTTTATCGTTACTGTACATTGCTCCCTTCTTTCTTCCTAAAGAATAAAGTAAATAGATAAATAAAATTAATGTTGTAAGTTTAAAAAGATGCTTAAAAAAAATTTGACTTTGATTGACATGAGAGCTGTATAGCTTTAAGGCAGTTATTTTTAAGGAAGATTTTTTTCTTACTGCAAATTGTATGTAGAAAATAAAAGAAAAAGAAAACAAAGGCAAGTCTGTAAGATGTAATAAATTATATCCAATAGCTAAATTTAACTAAAGAATGAGAGAATGTCAAAATTTCTTTTTATTTAATTGAAAAGTTAAAAATAAAATAAAATAAAATAAATAAATAAATAAATAAATAATAATAATAATAATAATAATCACTTAAAACATTATTACAGTTTAGAAAACTAATAATTAAACTTAATTTTTATTTATTTATTTTTTGTTTTCCACTGTTTCAGTTCAATAAAATTTGTTGAGTCATGCACCCATTTTTAAATATAACTAAATATCTCTACTATGGTTTTGATAAGAATAAAATGTGCAGAAACTTTTTTTTTTTTTTTTTTTTTGACGATTTAAAAACTGAATTATCCAGACAATAAGGTTATTTATCGAATATAAAGCTGTTTAAATGCATTGTTTTTATTTACTATGTGATATGCATGTGATAACATCATTGCTAAGCAAAGAAGATGAAAATAATATGGAGGGACTCCACTCGAATTTCCTAAGATTTAACAGTTACCAGACTCTAAATGAATTTGAATCACTGAATGATTCAGTAAATAAACAAAAGTTAAAAGTACACTAAGGTGTTTAAATATTTCTCCACAAGTTTGTATGTCTGCACCAATGGATCGTAATGTACCCGAATACTTTAGTGCGTCCAAGTGAAAGGTCTATAAATAATAATATAATTTATAGTAATGACTATTCTGTACCAAAATTTTAAAACATAAATCAGTTTTATTCATTTTTAAATAATTTAACATGCTCTAGACTTTAAACTCCAATTGGACATAATGTACGTGAATTCTTCCATGCTTCCTTGTAAAAACATAATGAGTAATACTCGTATCATTTTTCTCAATTATAAGCTCTCCACTCATGAAAATCTATGCAAATCGTGACGATAAACTATATTGTACTGACTAATTTTAAGCTGAATCGAATAATGTGTTTAGGTGCTGTCATGTTCACTCACATACGTACACACACATGCACACACAGGCACATACATGCATACAAATACACATAAACCACTGCAAAAAATTGCAATAATGAAATCAGGAAACCTTAAAACGTATAGATGCACGAAAATAACATAGTGGGCTTTTTTTATAATTGCAATACATACTTTACATAGTACGTATATGTTCAGAAATTAAAAAAAAAAAATATTTTATTAATATCAGTGTATTAAGTTATAGATATTAATAAATAGCACTATAAAAACACAATGTACAGAATGTCTTTGCACTCTTGTGAAGGTATATGACATGAAGGTAATCCAGCCGTCAGTTTTCGTATCAATTCTTCCCGTTTTTCAATATCTTTTTCTAGACTGCTTTCCAGCATATTCCGACGGTTATAGTTTTTTTTTTTTCTCACTGGTAACTGTGAAGTTTTTTCTTCAATTTTTGCGCCCCCCCCCCCCTTTTTTTTATATTTTAAACTGCGGTGGTTTATATGTAAAATAATTATATTATATGCATACGAAATATTATACGCATGAATATTTGTGTGAAATCAGTAATATTTGATTATCTCAATCTGTAGAGCTTTATCAATGATATCCATTGCCAAATTAGTGAAGCGGCAAAAGGTTTCAGCTTCATGTAAATGCATTTCTCTCGTTAACATTTGCTTAATGACAATAATGATGTCTTTCTAACTTCGATATCTGATTTATTCAAGTGAATGGTTTACTTGTGCGACCATTAAGGATACTAAATGACACATAAAATTAAATTGTCACATTTGAGAGACGTAATAAAGTTTATTAATGAATTTGGTATATTTCATGAAATATCAAAAAATCTTTTCATAAACTTTTCATTTGTGTCACATTAATAAAACATAAACTGGAGAAATTTAAATAAAATGCATTAAAATGCGTCCAGGAAAACTTAGCTAAGAATACAAATATACCTATCAAAATGTTATTATTTTCTAAAAATTGGTGATTTTGAATTCTTATATATTACCATATTTTATTTAAAAGCTGTAAAATCAATTGATATCTTGATGAAAACAAGCTTCTGAATTTCTCCGAAATTATCTTATTCAAGAATCTCTTTTACAAAATAATTTCGATTGGTTTCATCACAGGAAATTTTGACATATGAAAATTTTCTGTGAAAACTCATATGAAAAAAAAAATCGTTCAAATTATTATTATTATTTATTTATTTATTTATTTATTTTTTAACCAAAAAAAAGAAGAAGAAGAAGAAGAAGAAGAATGAGAAAGGTAGAAAGGAAGGAACATGTAAATTTAGGAAAAATAAAAACTATGAATCTGAACACAAAATTTTCTTTATAACCACTGTAAACTTTTATTATGACTTTCAAATACCAGATGAATGCGTTTTAACATCGAACTATAGCTAAGTAGTTCTTCAAATCGATACCAAAATTTACAAATGCTGCTGCTTTTTATTTATTTACTTATTTTTATGGAGCTGGAAGCAGATTACGTATCACATTCTTGAATAACGGCTTATCAACACACAGGCATTTTTGAAACAAAATTTTGTACAATGTATCGGTCGTAAAGAAAGTACCAATGTGAAAGCTCTACTAAACAAAATATTCTTCAATCTTAATATCTGATGTAGGAAGACGTTTTAAAAATATATCGTTTTATTTGTTTCTTTTCGTTTTCTTCTTCTTTTTTTTTTTTTCAACTTTCTAAAAACTATCAAGAATTCAGTTTTTCTGTCCGTCTCTCTGAACCTTTACGCTCTATCTACCCAAATGTATGGCAACTTATTGGTATATATTATAACATTCTAATGAAAATGCTATGTGTAATCATTACTGCTCATTTACATGATCAAATAAGAGAATACGTAACCCGACCCGAACCCGATAAAAAAAATTTTAATCGACGCAAAAACCAACCCCAACCCGCAGTAGAGAATTTTGACGACCCCGAACCCAACTCGAAACCTGACGCTTTTTCACCCAAACCCGACCCGAAATCCCCATCTAAATGAAAATTAGTAATTCATCTAAATTAGTAATTCATGCAAAACATTTTAAGTTATAAAATAGAGTATATTTTCATTGTCACACAGTTGTTAAATTTTTTAAAATCGTTTTACTTAACGATTTTATAAACGATTATACTTACAAGGAAACATTCAAAAGATGTCGTCTTCAAAAAATATTGAAAAAAAAAAAAAAAAAAAAAAAAAAATGTATGTGATGCTACTCTTCATGAAACACCAGAAAGTGAAAAAATTATCGGCTGAAATGAATTACAGAGACCACAAAAAATTATCAAAATTAAGCATTTTTGGCGATTTAGCGCTGTTAGGTGATAAGTTTGCTAGCACCGAGATTGCCGTGTACCATGAAGCTAGATAGCGTGCCCTCTATCTTCATGCCGTGTACGAACAGAAACGTGTTGCAATTATTCATGTTTTTCTGCAAAAATATTACCCTTTTTCATATTATCCTTTAAGAAAATAGGTATTTCATGTATCCCTTCATAACTGTTCTATGTTACTCGCTTGGTCCATATTATCGGAAAATAACTTTTTTTTTTTTTTTTTTTAACTAAATCTTTTGCGTAAACTGTATTTTTTGTAACATAAGACCATCAAAACACATTAACAACACTTGAAAATTTGCAATAGTCGAATCCACAATGATCCAAAATACTTCAGTTTATTATGGTGAGTTCAAATAGAAATGGTATTCCATGTTCACCTACTTCCCCTGTATATTACAATCTATTTGGAAAAAAAAATGTGAAAAGTGTACAATATTTTTAAAACGTTATAGGGTAGGTGCTCCAGTGATTGGCATGCTCCATTAATTGACATCTATCCCGAAATAATAAATAAATAAGAAAAATAATAAAATCATATATTTTACATATAAGAATTTTAACATTTTATGTCAAACACTAGAGCATAGGGTGCTAATAACTAGAAAAATGAATAACTGGCACTGTCAATTACTGGAACATTGAGTGGGTGTCAAATAAAAATTCATAAAAAAAATAATAATAATTTTTATCAAATGTATATATTTTAACATATATGTGGTTCTGAATGTCTTTCATGCCATATGTACAGTCGGTAACAAAAGTCTCCGAACACTAGCAAAAATTCCTATATAAAAAAAGTACACTTAATACAGCTTTGTTAAATAAATCCTTGTCGAATCCTGTTTTTAGACTGACTAAGAACAGGATTCGACAAAGATTTATTTAACAAAACTGTATTAAGTACACTTTTTTTTAAAGGAATTTTTGCTAGTGTTTGGAGATATTTGTTACCGACTGTACTAACTTAAGATTTCTAAAAATATTTTCTGATGACTAGAACATTAAAAACATCAGAGATTGTTCTAAAAGTCTCAATCACTGGTGCACTTACCCTACTTCTTGAAATATGATGAAAACACTATGGAATATGTAGAATTTTACAATATATTTCTTATTATACAGGATAAAGTTTGTTGAGATGAAGTACGGTCTGTTGGTAATAATTATATAAAATACATTTTAACGGTGTTAAAGGATGTAAAAGAGTGAAAATTAATAGTTTTTATTGTAAATCGCAATAGCATTTTTACCGGTAATGATGGTTAAAAATAAATAAATAAATATTGTTCTTTTATAGGGTTGCATATGCACAAATGTTCAATTCTGCGGAAAAGTAATAGATGACATCATTATTCACCGAAATTATTTCCTGAAAATATATTTTTAATTACTTTGAATGTTTCTCTAAAACATTTAAGTCATATTCTGAGCAAATTGATCGTATACACAGTTGCAGAAAAATTTAATCTGTTATACTATCTTTGGATGGTAATTGTTAGATGTGCCTTTTTAATTGTCTTACGTGGGCTTCAATGAAATTATAATAATAACAGGCGACTTGGCGTTGGAATATTAAAACCCGAATAAACTACTAGGTCAAATATTTTTCTTTGGCGTATTTAAAAATATTCAATTTAGAAAAGCAATCTGTTGAAATGTTTTACGTCATTCATTTTTTATACCTCGTGTCCGATAAAAGTAATGTTTTTTTCCCTCAATTGTTGGACGCAAAAGCCACAGTTGGACGTAAAAGCCACTTATTACATTTGAGTTTACAACTTGAAATGTAATAAGTAATGATCAGATAGAACTAATTTGAGAAACCTTGTATCAATAATGTTAGTAATAATATTAATATTTAATTAAAAATTTGGAAATTTTCGGAATATGAGTTACTTATACAGATTGGTACTAAAAGGCAGACTTCATTGAATATAATTATGAATCGAGGAACAGCTTAAAATTTTGATTTCTATATTTTAACGTTCTCTTGTTCATATAAAAGTGTTATTTATAAATAGAATAATTACGACCATTTTAATTTTTTTTACAAACTGAAATATAGGTTGATCATTTGGAAAATTCAGGAACTGTAAGTGGACTTTAAACGACATTTCATTTTAATAAATAAAATATCCAAAAGGAATCAACAACCTATAAAAAGGTTTCTTAATTTCGACACCGTTTTCTCAGCTGTGAAAATACTTATCATAACTAACGTAGCGAACTCTGCTAATACTAACCAATTTGCTCCTTTTATAATAATTATTAAAACTTTTTATTAAAAATTATATTAGGGTAACTTGAGGGAAAAATGCCGTTTCACGTAGTTCTTTTATACGCAAGCGCCGTAGGGGAATTGCGGCCACACATCGGAGAGATACATCAGTAATGAAATGTATAATAGTTTTTTTTTTTTTTTTTTTTTTTTTTTTTTCGAATTTTTAGAAATTTCTTAGACTAGTTTGGATCGATATCCATTTGATTCCATCTCTCTGCATCTGGTAAATGTTATAAAATTTGACTTGTCCCTTGTTTAATTAGTTATGCAAACCGCAATTTTACAGGGAAAAACGGACAACTTTTAAAAGTACAGTGTCCGTATTTCCCGGCAAACCTATAAAAGGGTCCTGCCCCCCTTTTAAATGAAAATTTCCTGCATCTCCCCCCCCCCCCTCCTCAATGTTCAGACAAGATGCAGAAACGAAAGCGTCAGAGAAAACTTTTATTTAAAAGATCGTATAATCTTTTTAAAGTTAAATGTATTTTAAATAAGTACTCAAACTTATAAATTTTCACAAGAGATCGATAAATAGCAAATATAACAAATATGAGATTTTACAGAAATACTAAATAAAGATTGTGGCGTCTTTGCCCGATCTACCCTATAATAAATAATAATTCATGGTACTATTTACATAAACAGAGCAAATAATTGACATACATTAGTAGGGAAATAATATTATGTATAAAACTTTTGTATATAGATATTATGATGCTGCACTCCTGCGTAATTTATTTTACTTAATGCAGTGTAGTCCTCTGTTATTTCAACATGGAGTAAATGCTGCATGTTTTTGTGTTTTATTGGGTTTATTAAAAAAAATTTTCTTCTTCAAATGCTACGGTGATCACTTTAGAATATCTATCCCTTATTTCACAGACAAATGTTACTTCACTTGCCATAAACTTTATCATTAAAATTTTAGTAAAATTACAAATAATATATATATATATATATATATATATATATATATATATATATATATGTGTGTGTGTGTGTGTGTGTGTGTGTGTGTGTGTGTGTGTGTATTATAGATTAAAATTATGAACAAATAGAAATTTTTGAAAAATATTTGAGATTACGAATCCGCGTTCCCTTTGAAATAGCAATCTGGTCTTATAGCTCACTAATGTATTCATTTAGACCTCCCACATACCGCATCTGCATGTTGCATCTTATAGAGAAAAATACTGAGAGATTTATTTTGTACCTTTAAAATTATTTTGTAAGACATGATCACGAAGTTTAAGCACGATTCTGATATGAATTTTTTTATCACTAACGCAATTTGTTCCTGAAATAATGTCATGTATTTACTGGCACAAAGTGTTCCGTTTTATCCAAAAAATAATAATCAAGTCTACAAAAAAATCATTTTTTTTTTCCTGTAAAAATATGGTTGTTTTATGTAAGTGATTTATATTGATCTGCAAAAGAAATTTCTTTAAATCAAATTATTAATTTAAATAAAAATATTGTTTGCTAAAAAATAATAAAGTCTCACATAAGTTCTTAAACCGTAATTCACAAGTCTTTAAAATAAATAAGTCTTTGTAATAAATTTTAGATTACATCATACTTGTAGGGTAAAAATATACTTCTGAAAAAAAAAAAAAAAAAAAAAAAAAAAAAAAAAAAGTAAAATTGTAAAATAAAATAAATGAAAACTTAAAATTACATTGGTTAGAGGATTCGTAAGATCTTATGTTAGAGAGTTTCATAAGAAAGGAAAATATTGGTTTTAAATGTTATTTTTGTGATGTTGTTTTTCTTAAAATATTTTTTAAACTGAAATATTAAATTCGGCTGCAAGTAAAAGTAACAAGTATCGAGTAATTTTTATTTGGTAAAATAAACATCTGAACAAGTGGTTAAATATGAAAAATAATTAAACTAGAGAAGCGCAGTAAAATTTTTTAACAGCATTGCATAATATACTGCTATATCAAATTCTATACTATTTATATAAGATATACAATAAATGATAGTTGATTCTTTTTATAAAGAAATATGTTATAAAATGGATCTATATTTGTAAATATTCAGTGCTAGTCTTTCGATTAAAACTTTCTGCTCAAGGTTGTAAAGAAATATTATTTTTTATTTATTTATTTTTCTTTACTTAAGTAGACTATTTGGATATTGCCTCTTAATATTTATTGAACTTGATAATAGTTAGAGCGCCTATCTCTTACCATTTAGAATAAAATGGGGAAATTAAATAAGGAATGATAATTTCCCGAAGTTATTAACACTGAAATTATTAAGCAATCCCAAATGCGTTACGAAAGTAATAAGGGAAAAATAAAATAAATAAAAATAAAAACTGATTAAAAATAATGTAATCTAAACATGCGGCGCCTGTTGTTTACTTTGCATTAAAATTTATTTTTGAAAAAAGAGACAGTCTTAGCAATAAATCGAAAAATATTATAATGTTCAGATTTCAGTTATTTGTAGTATTAACTTTGATGCAGCTTTGGAATAATGTTTGTTAAAAAAGTAACATGTACATTTTAATTTGTTTTTTATTTTATTCGTTTAAAATCACGGACAGATTTTTTTTTATATTTTTCACAGTATATTGTTGCACACACTTATTTTAGCTATTCACAAGCAGTACAAAAATGCTTTCTTCAATCAGTATTTACGTTCAGTTTGGTATTGCGAAATTGGATGTTGTCAAAAGGATCAATGAAATTGCTTATCCTCAGTGAGCAAAAGTTTAAATAATGTAAATACAATTTGTGGATTTTATATGACCTTTGTTCATATTTCATTGAAGATTTTGTGCAGAATGAACGACAATAAAATACTTACAGTATAACTATAAGATAACATATAATATAATGTTACCATAAAATTAAACCACTTATAATGTATTATTCATAAGCTTATGTAATTGCTTATTCATATATTGAATTGTTTGTAAATATATATAAATTTAAAATAAAAAATTTTCTTTTTTTCTTTTTCATATGAAACATGGAATCTTATCTATCTCTGTTTTTTCGTTCTTTTTACTTCCTTTCTTTCTTCTTTTTTTTCTTTCTTTTATTAATAGTTTCAAACATATTTTTGATAATCTATATGCATAAAAATGTAAATGTTCGTTTGTTCGAAAGCTTAAATCTCCGGAAGATCTTCACCAATTGCTTTGAAATTTTGACACAATGTTGCATACGAATAGGGGCTTATTTTCATATACGCAGTTTTGCGAAACCACCCTCCCTTCGCACCTGTAGGGACACGAGGGAGGCCAAAAAGAAAAAAAATCCATGCTTAACTCTAAAACAAATCATCGCAAGGAGTGGATTTTTTGCATGTGGGTTGGTTAAGTGCACCCAACACACGCTATAAAGAGAATTTGCGAAATTTCTGCTTCCCTCCTTTGAGGCGGGAGAAGGGGGGCAAAAAACAAGTTTCCAAGCGTCACTTTGTTACAAATTAACCCCTGCAAGGCGAATTTTGGTGTGTGGGTTGGTTTTCAGGTCTGGAAATTGATTAAATTTTTGTGCTTGTAAAATTGAAATGGGTAAATGAAGGAGAATGTGCACAACGCGCATGAGTGTGGTGCCACTTCACGCAGTCAGTACCAGAACCCGACATAGTTTAAACATAGACATATGCGACATATGCCAACATAGACGGGAAAAGCGCTGCCGAAGGCATTTGTGACCCAATTATGATTTGTGTGTGAATATGTTTGTTTCTGCACGTGCAAGTTCCGGTATAAGGCTGCCGCAGGCAGTGGGATCCGCATTTTGCGGGCGGGAAGGCTGCTACTAAAGGCAGCGGGAATCCAAATTCAGATTTTGTCAGCTTTGCAATGAATTTTTTTAATTTGTTTGAGAATTTTATAATAATAAGTGATATGGAATTTTAAGAATTAATTTAAATATTGTGAGGGCAATGCCTGTTAGAGCCACAGCAACGAGTTACGAAATGCATATGGTTATTTTTAAAACCTTATGTAGTAAGAAAAAGTATGGATATGAATACTTTGTAATAACAAAACGATTTTATTACTATTTATTTTTATTTTTATTTTTTTAAGAACTAATATTTTGAAAAAAATTAACACTTAGAAACTGACACATCGATTTTATCTCTGACCAATTTGTATAAAGAAAATAAAGAAATATTGATTTTCCATTTTTAACAGAAAATAGCTTCATTTTTCGTATAAGACATAATTTTCAGATTTTTATAGTTGAGATCTAGTGAATAGAAACAGTAATGTAAAATTTATATGACAGAAAAATATTTATTAAAAGAAAAAAAAAAGACATTACAAATTCTGCAAAACATATATAAAATACATTTTTTTTTCTTTTTAACTCACCTTTGTTATGCTTCTAATTCTGTGAAATTTAGTTTAAAAACGTTCCCTCTTTCATAACAACTTATTATTTTTATTTATTAAAGCAAAGAAAAAACTATTTTTGTTTATGTAGATATAAAGCATAGTACAAAAGTTCTAATCTCAAGCTGTTTAGACTATACAAGCATATAAGGCATGATCCTATCCGATAATAGATCACTCATAAAATTGTATCTATCTCAAAGAAGCGTTCTGTAATCGAATTCTTACGGTTAAAAGATAGAGGAAGAATCCAACAAACGTTTCCTACTTCAGTGACTAAGAGGATGAATTGAAAAGCTTTTGAATTTAGAATATGGAGCTACAATACAAGAAATTCTTTGTGTACGGCATTTTCAAAGATAGACCAAACATTTTTTTTTTTTTTTTACTGAATCGACAAGTCAGCAAGAAATTTTATTTTATTGGAAAACTATATTCTGTTTTATGGGAAAAGTTTATAATTATTTGAAATTTGAAGCATAATCTTCTTCCATATACCTGAATAAAATATTATTTGAATAAAAAATTTCTCTGTTGAATTTCTAAACAATGATTGACAGGTTAAAAAAAAAAAAAGTGATAATAAATAATACATAAATAGTGAGTAATCCAAGTTAAAGAAAAGAAGAAAATATTTCTCTAAATTTATGTATGTTCTCTTTAACTTTATTTATTTTTTTTTTTTTCCCCATAATACATTTTTAAAGTACTAGTTAATTTTTTTTTTTTCAATTTGCTGACAGGCATATGATACTGGCTTAGTGATTGAAAATATTAACATTGAATGAATAATTTTCTAATCCGTACTCATTCAGTATTATTTTCTAAATGGGAAGCAAAATAAGGTGCTATCAACTGTTTTTTTATTTTGCATTTTATCTAAAGCGATTGTCAAAAAGAAAAAAAAAAGTTTCATTTTACTTGTTTCACTTTTACAATTTTAAGTCTGGTATATAGAAATAAATGCGCAACAGTATTGTCAAACAAGCCCAGAAAAAAATAAAATAAATAAAAATAAAATAAAATAAATAAGATGTTGTCACCGATATTTTGTTTAAAACACATACTTATTGATTAAAAATGTATTAGGGCTAAGAGGAACTTGATGTTTCTTCTGAACAGTAGTGATAGAACATAAGTGGGCATAAATTTTGAGTTATTTTATGAGATAATAATAGTGTCTGAAATGAATACAACCAAACTTTGTTTCTAGTAACTTAGATGAAAAAAGAAAAAAAAAAAAAGAGAGAGAGAGAGAGAGAGAGAAGAAAAGAAAGGAAAAAGAAAAAATATGGTAATCAACAAAGTGAATAATTCCCTACTGAAATTCTGATATTGAAGTAATGATGATGAGTAAAAACTTTAATAATAAATACTATAAATTGCAAACACAATCATTTAATAATCACCTTGCAAACACAATCAATTAATAATCACATTAGAAACAAAGGTAGTTTTCCTGACACAAAAAATGGCTAATTTCAAAAATTTCACAATTTCAATATCAGGATAACGGAATTCGCATAATTTCTTATCCAATCACTGTAATGACTTTTTATTAAAATATCACCATTATTTAAGAAAAAAAAAAGTCCTTTGTTAATTTTCTGTTGCCACCAGCATACGTTTCGGGCATTTTTGCCTTCGTCTGATAAAAGGTCGTAATTAATTATTTCTACGCTAAACAACTGTTGCGCGTTTGTGGAATTTATAGTGTTTACTAACATAGTTTTTAATCATCAATCAGCAGAGTAATTTATATATATGTTGGTCAAAATAATGAAAACATTTTTGATTTTATACGTTTTGTGTATTGTCTTTAATAAAGCATGCCGCATTATTTCTGTAACTTCAAGGATGTTATACACGTTATATAACTTCATACGTTGCAATGAAGGTTTTGTGCCGAAGGCAAAAAGAAGACCAGTTTCAAATTATTGAAATAATAATAATAATAATAATGTTTCAGATCACCTTCTAAAATGACGCATGAAATGGGTTGCTGCTGTAGCATATGTTAGCAATGCTTCTTTTAATGATCTGCATACATTTGTATGAAAATAGAACATATGTTCATAATAAAGATTTCTTTAAAAAATAAAAAATTTCGTACTTTTTTTGTCTAAAATATGCAGCGTTTCCAAATGAATACAACGTAATTTAAATATTTATATATAATATATTACACACAACATAGTACAATAAGAATATAAAAATGTTAACTATTTTATATAATATGAGCATTTTTATTAAATGATTTTTACTAAATAATCTTTACGTTATTTTGTAAACATGATTGTTGGCTAATAAAATCTAACTTCAACTTTATTGACGCTTACATTTGCCTGTTTTATTAGCCGAATGTACTAAATTATCTCTGTAAAAAAAAAAAAAAAAAATCGTGAAAATTTAGAAAGGTACATGTGACAGAATGAGTATATATAATTTTAGTTGTTCTAAAAAGAAGCAAATCAATAAGAGGTTTTGCAAAAATTTGTATTTTAATTAATTAAAAGTAATATAATGTACATTGATTCCCCTTATAAATTTGCTTATTTCTTTAAAAAAAAAAAAAAAAACTGAATCTTAACAGTATATGATTTCTTTTCTTGTTTTAAAGAGGAACTCTATATATTTGACCAAACAAATTTGTAAAAGAAACTTTGTTAACGCTTGTACATTCGCAGTTAAAATGTATTCGGTAGAAAGTGTTTATATTTCATCACACATTTAATGTTTTTATACTCTGATTACACTACGTTGTGTTTGATATAGGTTGTTGGGTTTTCTGAAAATTACATTCTATTGGTATCAAAAGGTATCATATTATAAACAAAAACATATATATATATATATATATATATATATACATATACATTTTTTTTTGGGGGGGGGGAAGGGAGGGGGCTATAGAAATCCGTTACTTTCCTTAAATATACGTTCTATTCTCATACAAACGAATACAGCTAATTCAAAGAAGAAGTGTAATCATATGCTAGAGCTACAACATATTTCAACATTATTTTTTACAGGGTGAAAACGTATTTTTTTTCTGTAATTCGTTACTGATTCCCTTTATTCCGTCGGGACAAAACCTTCATTGGATGTTATGAGGCATAACATGTTCTTTGCATCCCTAAAGTTTCAAGATAATGCGTAATGTATTTTTGAAGATAACACTGTTCAAGAAATTTTGATGAAGTTTTTATGAATTATTTCAACTGAGGGTTTTTACATTGCTATGACTACAAAATTACAGAATATTCACCTCACTAAATGATGAGCTCTATTATCTAAGGTAGGAGATGTGGTATTGGAATAAAATATGCGATTCATGATTACAACGTGAAATTTACAAAAACCGTCAACACTTTTATTCAGAATTTTGATGGGGGGGAGGGGGAGGGAGGGGGCTATAGAAATCCGTTACTTTCCTTAAATATACGTTCTATTCTCATACAAACGAATACAGCTAATTCAAAGAAGAAGTGTAATCATATGCTAGAGCTACAACATATTTCAACATTATTTTTTACAGGGTGAAAACGTATTTTTTTTCTGTAATTCGTTACTGATTCCCTTTATTCCGTCGGGACAAAACCTTCATTGGATGTTATGAGGCATAACATGTTCTTTGCATCCCTAAAGTTTCAAGATAATGCGTAATGTATTTTTGAAGATAACACTGTTCAAGAAATTTTGATGAAGTTTTTATGAATTAATTTAAACTGAGGGTTTTTACATTGCTATGACTACAAAATTACAGAATATTCACCTCACTAAATGATGAGCTCTATTATCTAAGGTAGGAGATGTGGTATTGGAATAAAATATGCGATTCATGATTACAACGTGAAATTTACAAAAACCGTCAACACTTTTATTCAGAATTTTGATGACAAGCTATCCTTACATGGGCCAAAGGGCATAAGAAGTAATTAAATAACTACATATATTGCGATTTCAGCGATTTCATTTATTTATAGAGGCTGACAATGTATTCATATAGGTTGTACTTCTTATAGAAATTCCTCGGTGAATAGGTGGTATTATACAGAAATAACATTCTGTTAAAGGATTTGTAGATTCTCTTCAAATCATGGGCATTGCACAGTACCTTTACGACATTTATCATTAATACAGTTTTGCAAGTCTCTACCAGGAGGGGCGCAAACAATATGAGGCACACATAACTTATCTTGACCTCCAGTTTGACAACCAAAACAATGATTATATGCCGTTTCAATCAGAGTCGTTATAACATGTCTTGACGTTGTTCGCATTATAACTTGACCATTAGTCTCTCTCAAACATAACAAGAGTTCTCAGGAGAGTTAAGACAAACTCATGGCATACTAAGTAAATATCACCTGCCAATAAGCAAACGATAACTAGCGATTACTATATGCAAATACTCATTTTTAAAATCGTATCAATCAACAATTGTAAACTCTTCTAAAAATTAAATTTTTTCTCTTACTTTTATTAGTGTTACATTTATTTGATTTACAATTTTGTTACTGAACTTTGCAATCGACAGAATGTATAACATCGATAGTGTTTGCGTTATTTTATCCACCACCTATATATGATAATTAACCTGATCATTACTTTTCCTTATTGTCTTTAGTAAATGTTATTAATAACATTTTTGCTTTAAAACCAATTTTATATATGATTAACTTATTAGGAAAGTTTTAGAGAATATTCCGAAAATTTTTCAGCAATAAAACATTAAAGTTGTCAGCAAAGAAGGTTTTTTTTTTTTTTTTTTTTTTTTTTTCCAGAAAAGCAAAACGAAACAACATAAAAGATGAAGCTAGCAAATACGGTTGATTTGCTCTCCCTTCCATTCAGCTTCATCACGGGCCTGTGAGCCTACTTGCGGAAATATGTTACAATAAGTGCTCCATGATGAAAATGCTTGAAGTATCAGGAGTATTTTATTTTCCTTGTATATATTGACAGCTGTGTTAAAATATATTTATATATGTAAGAAAATAACCATTATCTGATGATTTTTTTTTTTTCTTTTAATGAAATATGGGAAGTTCGTATCTAAATAAATTTGTTTAAATTTAAACTTTACACATACATATATACAAATATCAATTTAATCGCAAAGAAAATGCGTTCGATATGGAAATTATAAATAATAACTAACGATGGATTTTATTAACCATACTATAATGATAGGAATTTTCGCTTCAAACTGCTGGTAATGATTTAAGCGATGTCCTTTCATATTGCAGTTGAATATTTAGGCGGCGTCATTAACTATTTATCAATTTATTTATTATTTTTTTTAGATTAAACTTCCATATTGAGCAAAACATTGAAAATAGAAGAATACTATAGCAGAAAATTAAAAAATATATAAAATTGATAAAGCTTACATATAGAGAATCAAATCCTCTACATGAAAAATAACCATGAGTATGTTTTTAAAGCAAACTGTAGAACAATAGGATAAAAAGAACAGAAATTAATTATATTACAATCAGAAAATATTAATATTGCAATTTTACAATATGCTGTAGCAATATAGCACCTAATATAAAAAACGAAATTCTATATTAAAATATAAAGTGACAAGCAAAGAAAAATTAAAAAAATTAAACATGACTGTTCCATGTAATGCGGCCCACCGTGTGGTTACTAATCGTCTCATCATTCCACTAATCGTCTTCGAGCGTCAGAGTGTAGATTCAAGTTCTACTGATTAGTCAGTAACTATAACAGAAAATTCAAAAATACATAAAAGAGATAAAGCTTATATATAGAGAATCAAATCCTCTATATGAAAAATAACCATGAGTATGTTTTTAAAACAAACGGTAGAATAATAGGATAAAAAGAACAGAAATTAATTATATTATAATCAGGAAAAATTAATCTTGCAATTTTACAACATGCTGTAGCAACATAGCACCTAATATAAAAAACGAAATTCTATATTAAAATATAAAGTGACAAGCAAAGAAAATAAAAAATGAAAAATGACTGTTACATTTAATGCGACCCACCGAGTAGTTACTAATCGTCTCATCATTCCACGAATCGTCTTCGAGCGTCAGAGTGTAGATTCAAGTTCTATTCATTAGTCAACTGGTTTATAATTGATAAGATTGTTCGGACAAAGGCCTATTTCTTTCCGACAAAATATTTTTATGCATATATAATCATAAAGAACGAAACAATAACACTATAATTTAACACAGATATAAATATAATGCATAGAATTGGATAATAAATTTAAGATAGCAAATTTAAGCGATTTAGTTAAATCTTTTTCAATTTACTTCAGTGATCAGTTTTTACATTTCCATCGATACCCTGTCTTTATTTTTTTTTATGAAAAATATACTTTTAGTCTTTTGAAATACGATATTATTGGGTCGGACGTGTTAGAATCGGACGAATTTTATTTATCTACCGATATTAATGCTCGATGTTAAATTTTCTAGTTTTACTTGTTAAGTAACAAGCTAGGCAGAAATAAATTTACTTAATTATTGAAAAGTCGAAGAAAAGTAACAGTATTAAAAGGCAGATTTTCATATGAAACAATCCGTCTTGTTTTGGAAAAAAAAAACAACGCATTAGGGATTATGAACTAACTCCGGACAATACCGTTTCTATAAAAATTATTTAGACGCTCAACTATGAGGTGTTACGCAACCTCAATGTATAGCTATTTAAAGAAAAAGAAATACTTGGAATCATATTAAATATAAATGATTTCAACGATTCTGGGGCTCAATAAAATAGGGGGAATTGTACAGTTATCGTATTATTTTTGTAATAAACAAGACATGCTGATGTATGTAATTAAAGTATGTATTAAAAATTTTAGTGCTAATAAAATAACAGTTGTTTTAAATACGTTAAAATTTTCTATAGAAAATTCAAACTTTCAACAGGGAAGAGTGAAAAGCAATACAAAGGGTTCACGGAAAAGTTCGAAAGGTGCGTAGGCATGCACTAATTTCTCGAGAAAGTACATACGGATATCCAATTTTTTAAAGAGGTAAAAATTAATTAAAATGCACCTAAACGTATTTTTACTTTCTTCTATATTCAACAGTAAAGAATATTGGGTTTATAAATGTTTTTTTTTTTTTTTTTTTTTTTTTTTCGGTTTTCGATATATTTACATATTTTGGGATTCCTGAACATGATTACCATTTTTAGAAAATGTCCGTCTTTTTTGTGTGTGGAAAATATTTTCTAACTCTAGTAGCGCAAGAATGAAATCACAGAATTTCATAAAAATCTATATTTAGTTACACCTTGAGATAAATTGAGGCCTATCAGATTTTAATCATATCGCTCAAGGGATAGGATTGTCGCCCAATTTTATTGATTTTTTAATAAGGCAGCGTAAGACTAAATTGCGTATAAATGTTCAAAATGAGATTATTTTTAACCAATCATTGTGAAATTATATATATATATATATATGTGTGTGTGTGTGTGTGTGTTTCTATTGTGCATATATTAACAGTAAACCATGATAAAAAATATTGTATGTGCAGAAGCTTCCAGAGGGGGAGAAGATTTCCCCTTTGGGGGTGAAAATTTTCAATCTGAGTATTTTTAAAAGGATTTCGTCAATACTGTTAAAACGAATGGTTGAACCAAGTGTGTTTGTGATGATTTGGAAAAAAAAAAGACTTTTATTTTAATTTTTAACAATAAAATTCTAGAAAAATGCATTTCCTAAGATGCCGTCTATATCTATATTTCACAAAATAAACTTTCTTTCCCTATTTTGGGATATACTTTTCTGAGATGAAAATCGTCTGCTTCACCATTGGAAATAATTTTAATAAATAATTTTCACTATGAGAATTTGTGCAGAAAAATGTAGAAGACAGTTTCATAATAGCTACAACATACTAGTTCTAATCTTAATCAATATTAGACTCAAATATGCATTATATCAAATAAACACGGTATTGTCGTGTGCTCAATAGTAAAAAGATGTCAATAATTCTTCTTAAATCATTTATGTAATAGTGATAGCAATTAGAGTACTGGTTAATCGAGAAAAGGCAAATTGTAAAGAAAAAAGAGAGTTAATTAAATATAAATCCAAGCATAAAGCTAAAAATAGCTTTTTCATAAAAATTCTACGTTGATCTAATGACTACCTTACATTTCTGAGAACATTATAAATATACACACTTTAATACTTTTCTATCCCCCCCCCCCTCTCCCTCAAAAAAGGGATTTTTTTTTCCCTTTGCAAGTGTCTAACAAATATACAAAGACAAAATTCCTTTACAACATACTAGTTCTATAATTGAGGCCTATCAGAGGCCTATAATTGAGGCCTATCCTTAATAAATACATGGAATTTATTTTATTTTATTTTATTTTATTCATTATTATTATTATTATTATTATTATTATTATTATTATTATTTTATACAGCACATATTTAAACATATAACAACATTAAAAAAAAAAAAAAAAAAAACTTAAAATATAATGCAATACTATTAAATCAGTTAAAGTATGGTTATTAATTTACGTTATTATTAAATTCTAAGCTATGTTGTGCAGTTTAAAAAAGAGAAGAAGACTATACTATGTTTTTACTTTATTTATAAAGTTTGAAATTTAAATATTTATTTTTCATTCTTTGAATTTATATTTATATCTATATATTATAACATATGTTGGATATATGCTGTGTGTTTACATATGTATTATAACAGGCATGAACATTTACAGAGAGAGAAAATATTAATTTATTTTTGGTTTTCACTTTTCAAAGAAGAAAATACTTGAAAAGATTTTATTTTTACATTTATTTTAATCAGAGCTTATCGAGTATTAGGATCTCAAAGTTTATGGGGCGTAAAGTGCTACGAATTTAAATCTTTTTTTCTTGTGACAACCCGCTTTAGAGACATTATTTTTTGGCTTTATGAGAGATTTTACCAAGATTTTATTTTAAAGTAAAACGGGGATTTAGCATATTTTTTAGAGTGGTAACAGTTTAAAAATTTTTAAGCACTCATGAATAAAAATGTTATTTAATGCATGTCGTTTAAATTTTCAGTTATTAACAGCCTGTCAAAGATTTATTTTTGTGTAATTTTTTTTACACTTTACATGGAATTTTGCCCCTTTTTTTAACAAAAAGGAAATTTTGTTTGCATAAAAATAGACACTGTAATTATATCGATTAATATATTGATTACGCCGGAACGCGATACTCTCCTCTCATTCGTTGCTCAATTAAAATATCTCAGCAATTAGCTCTCTTTTCAATAACTATTTTCAATATAAAATAGAAGAACATTCGACAAATATATAGTTAATAAGATATTAAGATATTAATTTATAAAAAAAATTTTAATGTTTTCAATGAACTTGATAAAAGGCATGAATTTTTTATTTCGAGGTCTTTTATAAAATTTGTATTAGCATGAGAAAGCGAAAAGTATTTCTTTTCAGTATTAGTTCTCAATACTAATTTCAATTTTAAAATTTTCAATATTGTACCAGAAGCGTTTTGGTTATTTTCCTTTTCTTAACTTATTGTCACTAAATTATAATGTAATAATAATGTTATTTTGCGATTTTTTAATTTCTATAGTCACCGTTTTCACAATGAAAACTATATAAAATAAGAAAATAGTTAAATTTTGGAAACAATAACAAAGATTTTAATGAAGAGTTAAACAGGAAAAACTTAATCAAATAGTATTGTCATAAACTAAGACTTCCATATGCTGCTCGTTTGCTTTTACTTGAACCTCAAATTTATCTATCTATTTACGCATAGATTTTTGGAAAATGGTTCGCATTGCCTACGTAAATTTTAAAGATACTGAAATTGTCGATCCACAAGAAAAAAGAATATTGGGCGCCTAAAAGTTTTAGCAAAACGAAATTTTTCAAGACGTGGTTATTTGTCTTACTTCACTTGTGCCTAGCTTTCATCGTATTGTCCGTATCGTATCATTTCGAAATTTTCTCCAACTGTTCTTTTCCCACTTTTTATTATAACAATGACATATTTTATTAAACTTTTGTTCTCTCCACTTCCTCTTCTTATCTTTCATCTACTTGTATGTTTCGTTCTGGAATTTTGTCTAAAGTTTCCTCTATATCTTTAGCATAGAAACGTCTTCTTAAGTTGCCATTTTGTTTCACCAACTGAGAGTCGTGTGCGAATCCCCCTGATAAGGTACTGCCGTAGTCAGTGAGGAATGACGACCCGAACTGAGGATTGTTTGGACCGAAAAAACGCTGCCAGACGCAATGGAGACCCGAACCGAATTTCATGTGCGTATACGTTTCTTCCTGAGCGCGTGCAGTGCTCCCGAGTCAGGAGCTACCACAGGTAGTACGTTTGCGATGACGGATGAGGAAACTGCTGCCGTAGGTAGCGGGATCCCGTACTGTTTTGACTAATTTTAGTGGAATTTCATTTCAGAGTTAATTTTTTTCTGATTTTATATTTATAAATGATTTAATTAAATATAGTGATTAGCGAAGCTGGTGGAGCCTGCTGGTACTATATACAATAGAATTTAATGAAATCTAAACCGTTTTCGTTTTTCATTTGTAGATTTAATGTTTTTATTATTATTATTTATTTATTTATTTACTATTCCTAATGTCTAATTGAAGTTCTAGTATCAAATGCTGCGCTAAATAAAGATTCAAGAATATAGTTATGTTCAAAGTGAATAATAATAATAACAACAATAATAATTACTTCCAAAAATTCGTTTGAAATTCTAAATTTTATTGGGATATTTTGTGACAACGATACTTAAAAAGCATTATAAATGCATATAAACAGATATTCAAAGTACAAAAATTTTAACTGTACACAGATTCAGCGATATCAGTAAAATATAATGTTTTTCTCGAGAGGGAAACTCCATGTAAAGTCGGAAAAATCGTTAAAAAGGGATCAAAACTGAAAATCAAAGTCAAGAAAAAAGTTTTGATATAAATGTGACATGAAGATAAGGCAATAATAATAATATTAACAAATATTTCAAATTCCAAAATTGTAAGCAAATATGTCATTATTTCACTTTATTTATTTATTAATATTATTATTATTATTTACTTTTTTCTTTGTCTTATTCTGTCTCGATTGAATTTTCGTTGGTTAATATTTTCTTTATTTGCAGGTTTTTTCTCCTCTCTTCTTTTAAATTATTATTTTTAAAGCTTTAAATACATGATCTAATCTTTTAAAAGTTGTTTTACCGTTTCATTAAATAATCTGTAAAAATGCTTCAGAAAACTGTTAAATTATTATTTTAATTGGAAATTTTTGAACAAGAAAATTGTAATATTTTTTACTTAATTATTATAGTAGATACATGGTGCCTAATTTAAAGAATCCCAAGTTAAAAAGAAATAAAAATAAATATTATTTTTTTTTATTAATTGCAAATATATCTGAGATAAAATTTTTAATGCTTATATTCGTTAATTTGTGCAATAAAATCATAATCTCATTTGATCCAGATAGTTTTATGTATATTTCATTGTGAACAATTTTATTGCATTTTATTATTATTATTATTATTATTATTATTATTAAATTTTAGCATGCGTTTGCACGTTCTTTTTACTATAAAATTTAAACCCCTTCCCTCCCCTCCCCCTCCTTTAGCAACATTGCTAGAATTAAAATTGAAATTGTTTGAAATTTTCAAAGAATAAATAAATTTACACATTCAACATATAGTGTGTTGATATGAACAACTGAGTAAACAACTAGACACTGCGAAGAAATTAAAAATGCATGCGTTTGAGTTTAGATGCAACCTTTTTCTTTACTTTTTCTTTCCTTTTATTCTTTCTTTCTTTCATTTTTTTTTCTTCCCGCACTGCTAATCAGCGAGAAGTAAAAATAATTTTAATAATGCACAGCACTGCTTTTGTAAATTCTAAGACTAGTAATAGCGGACATATATTTGAATAATTTTGTACGCGCACAACAAACCATAATGTAATTTCTAAAAGGAAATAATGTGGTAGATTATCTCCGCTCATGCCTATCGTGCAAAAGTCGTACTAGTCACCCAGATAGTATGTCCAATATATCAAATTAAAATATCTAAAACAAGGAATGACTGGAAATCAAACGCATAACAACCGCCCCCCCCCCCCTAAATTTAAAGAAAAAAAAATCATTTATTGATACTCTACACAGTATTACCAATTATATGTTTAAATATACATAAATCTATTATTCATAAATCTCCTGAAACACCGATTATATGCAAAAGAATTTTCCTAGATTGTAAATTATTACATTCTTAAGACAACTGTTTGGATATTCTATTACTCTTCAAGAAAAAAATTTATCATCGAAAATGTCTTTTTTTTTTTTTTTCGTGTTTATGCTTAACAAATAATATGGGAAATACGTAGTAAATGCATGTATAATTTATCATTTTCATTCTAGTATGAGGAAAACAAAACTGTTATAAATCACTGCATTCAATAAGCATATTCGTATTCACAAATAAGATATAATTTAAGATACAGAAATCTGTTATTGAATTTGTAAACTCAAAATTCCATTTAACCTATCTCTTATTCTATTTTGTAAGAGCTTTATATCTAAGTTTATTGAAGACATTAATTAAATAGACAGTTTCATTTTAACATTCTGCGAGACAAAACGTAAGTTTTATACATTGCAATGATAATATATTAAAGTTCCCTTTAAGAAGAAAACAATAACTGAAAGATTTAAAAAAAAAAGTTCAATTAAAGAGTTCAATAATGAACTTTCGATTGAGAATCGAAATAATGTTTCACGGATTGATACAATATAATAACGCCCGATAATTTTGAAAATGTATTTAAGAATATAATAAAATCTTTTATAAATCTTTATCATTTTTTATTCAACTACAAATTTACTTGGGTTTTCTTAAGTATGTGAAGCTATTTATTGATCATAAAAATTGTTTTAATGATTTAATGATTTTCATATTCTACAAATAAATATAAGTGAACATTTGAACTATTTTAGACAAAATATCTCATCATCAATGTTGTTCTGAATGAGAATACAAGTATTTTATATATTTTCAGAGCTATGCATAGTTCTTTAATACAGAAATAAACGTACGTTATTTATTTATTAAATCCCTTTAGAAAGCCATATAGAGCCTTTAGGGCCTAGGATCCTAGAGCAGTCAATCGGCCTCAATCCCCACAACCCTTTACAAACATTATTTAGAAGAAATGTAAAATTTGAAATTTATTTTACAAAGTTGTATTTCATTTCAAAAACTAAAACAGTTATCGGCCTGCATGAAAATATGTTGTAATACTACTGGACCATGAAAAAACTCCTTTTGATTACATGTTTTTTAGTGAATCTTAAAGACCCTTTCATATCAGTTTCAAACACCAGTTCTGTTAAATTTGCTTTAGTAGAGTTAAATAGACTAAAACAGTAGATTGTAACTTGTGTTTCTTTATTTCAACATATCTCATAAATATATTTTTTGCATGATCATTTAAAATATATATATATATTGTAACTTTTAAAATAATCGTTCTGCTCTCTTTATAATAGTTTATTTTTGTAGTAAAAAGTAAAGTTCGAAATTAAATTTTTCTTAAATAATGTCGGATATATATATATATATTATATAATGGAATATATTTAAATTAGAAATAGTTTTAAAATAAAGTAAATCTAAATTACAAATAAATAAATAAATAAATAAATAAATAATAATAATAATACTGTTTTTTAATTATGCATACAATTTAATATATATACCCGTTTAAGCTAAACGTAAAATTCAAAATAATATGAGAATTTTTATAACGTTTCCTTTTTCCTGATATTTAATTTTATAATGGCAGTCATATTTGCATTATTTTTTGAATAAAATTTCTTAATTTAACTATAACCTTTTAGAACTGTAGTCAAAGTTATGCAGTCTTACATTCTAAAGTTGAGTATTTCATAATGCTTACGAGTTCGCATATGTTACTTAAAATTTAAGAGGGAAAATATTATTCTTTCTTTTCTTTCCTTTTTTTTTTTTTTTTTTTTCAGGAATGATAAGATAAGTCAGTTATTTATTCGAAAAAATTTAGTTTGTATTGGAAAATGTAACATTCTTTTGCACGCATGAATAAAGAATATTAAAAATATATAATAATAAAGAAAGATCATAGTGATAAATAAGCTTTGAAAACGTTTTAATTGGAAATCGGGTTAATAATATTTCATAAATGAAATAAAAAGAAAGAAGGAAAGAAATTTTGTGTTCTTTTGTGTTAATTCGAAGTTATTTTGGATCTAAAATATACTGAGAAATTTTGTTTTCTTGACTCGTTCTGATTTATTCCATATTAGGTTCATTTGAAAATGTTATGTTTTTTCATTATACATTATGTTTTCATTTATTATATAGGCACGTATTGTAACATAACATACGGTATCATCTTTGGTGATAAAATAAGAAAAGAATGTAACAAATAAATTTACATTCAATAAGAAATTTATTGATGATTTGGCGAAAGTTTTGGCGTTAAACTTTATTGCCAAAGAAGATCATCTCTTCTCCGTTTTGATCCTCACTCTCGATTCTTACAACGTTAGAATACGGATGGCCCAAAGTTTTTGAGTGGATAATGCGTTTAGATCTTCATCCATGCCACATGCTTTATATAAAATGGATTTTTGTTTCAAGATCTGATATAAACATAATTACATTTTTATTTAAGAAAATGGGGGTTTTAATATTACAAACCACACATACTTAACTCTAGTTTTAAAAAAGTTTCACATTTTCCTTTTTCTAGAAATATTTAATTTCTTACAAAAAATTAAACTTTAAATTATCTTTTTTTTTTTTTTTTTCTCATTAAAAAATCCTGGTAGAAAAACAATTACATTTATTTTGTTGCAATGAAAAATATTATATAAAAGTTTCAGATGTAATTTCCAAATTAAACTTTTCTGCGAAAAAGAAAGATATATTACATTTAAATATTATTTTAAGTTTCATTATTTGTGAGTTTTTCTATGTTACGGAAAATTTTTTCTGTCATTTGAGCGGCACATTTTAATAAAAGTAAACGAATCGTGACGGAAATATCCCCATAAATTGTGATTTTTAATTGAGAATAAATTAAAAATGAATAATAGTTTAAATGTAACTTTCATCCTTTTGGATGTAAATGAAACAAACATGACTATGTGGTACATTGATATGGGAGGAACTATTCGCATACCACTCTATGCTTTGATATTTTTCTCGGGGTTAATTGGTAATATTCTTGTAATTCTGACACTGGCCCGAAATAGAAGACTTCGCATTGTAACAAACGTATTTTTGTTGAATTTAGCCGTGAGTGATCTTTTGTTAGGAGTTTTCTGTATGCCCTTTACTTTAATTGGAACCCTTTTGAGAGAATTCGTATTCGGAGAAATAATGTGTAAGATAATTTCATATATTCAAGGTAAGAATTTCATCTCTCTCTCTCTCTCATTGCTTCCCTTTCTTTTTTCATTTCATTAAAAAAAGAAAGAATTGCATGAAAATGATAAATTTTTTCTTTTTCTTTCTTTCTTTTCTTTTCTTTCTTTCTTTTTTTTCTTTCTTTTTTTTTTTTTTTTTTTTTGTTCTTTTCTTGTAAATGGTTATTAGAAACCTAATAAACATTTTAATAAAATAATTCAATAAAATCTTGTAAATTTTTATTATCAATTTAAATAATTTAATATAGACCAAGTAGAAATTATTTGTAATTCTCTTTTATTTATTTACTTTTTTAATAATTTCAGGAAACACAATTGAAATATGCAAAATTATATATATATATATATATATATATATATATATATATATATATATATATATATATATATTAAATATCAAGCTAAACTAACTATGAACGTATATATTTTAAATTTTAAATATGATGAAATTTTACAAATGCTGAAAACTGCATAAGAAAATTCGAATATGTTTGAAATATGCCATCTAAAATGTGTATAATTATTAAAACAAAAACTACATAAGACACACACACAAATATTAAATTTTTTTTTTTAGAAAATAATACTTTGTGCATTAAAACTTTTGAATAAACTTTTTTTTTTCTTTCTTTCTCCTTCTTCTTTTCTTTCTTTCTTTCTTTTTTTTTTTTTACATTTTATCATCGAAAAGTTGCACTTTTTATTTTATTTAACTTTTTTTCCTGCATTAAAAGTAGAAGTGATGTAACATCTTAGCGTTAAGAATTTAAAATAACTTATTATTTTATATTTTTATAGCTGTAATAAATAACTAAATTTGTTTTATTCTTAATGGCTGGTAAAACATATAAAAGACATTATATTAGTATTATATATTTCGTTTATTATACAAAAAAATATGTAATAATTGATTAGTTTCAGCTAATAAAGTTCCGTGCAATATCTTTATACGGATTAAATTTAGAGTTTGTTTTTTTATTCTTTGATTAAAAAGGTGCATCATTAATTTATTTTCTTGTAAAAAAAAATTATAATAATTTTGGAAAATGTTTTTCGAGATGTAGATAAACATTTTTCGATACTCTGATATGAAATATCTATCATATATAATCACTAAGCAAAAATGCAAAGAGTAGTCCAGTGTGTTTTGGGTGAAAACATTATTGTATGTGAAATTAAAATTTTAAAATATCTTTACATTTTCAAATTTTATTACTTTCATAGAAAACCAAGACTTTTTATTAATAACACCTTGTGTAAAGTAAACACGGAGTTACATTGTATTTAGTGTGTTTTTCAGTCTGAAACAATAGCAGTGTTTGTAAGGTTTACCACATTATCCATAAAAAAGATGTGTTGAAATTAATTTAAAAAATATATATAGCAAAAATTTCCTTAATAATAAGTAGATTTACCATAGTTGCACAAGGAAAGTAAAAAAAAAAAATCCAGTGTACTTATTAAAAATTTTATCATTGCTATATTTATCCTTATTGGTAAACCATAATATTCTAAAATACAATTGCACAATTTAAAACTTTTACACTGAAAAACAAAACTTTATAATGTTCTAGAACAGTAAAAAGAAACATTTAACTGTTTCCAAAACTAAATAATCAATGTAAATAAAAATTTAAAAAGCGTTAATTATTAGAAAAATGCATTAGATTATGTACAGATTATCTTAATGAAATTTCGCAAAGTTATAACGATAATTAGATAACGAAAAATACACGTTATACAATTTAATTTGTTTCAGGAAATTTACCATAAAAAGTTTTATTAGTATTAAATATTTTGCAACTGGATAATTTATACTTTTGTTGTCGTGAAAAGTTTTGAATGAAAAAAAAATATTTCGAAGGCAAGAAAGAATGACTGAAACAGTTTAGCTAAAAAAAAAAAATTTCGTGTAAAAAATCTCCAATTATTAAAAAAAAAAAAAAAAGAAAGAAAGAAAGGAAGAAAGAAAGAAAAAGAAGCAAATACAAGTTGTTTGAAAAAGAATTGTCGATTCGACTGTGTATTTCAAACCAATCTTAATGTTTCTGCAAGAATTTTTAAATATTATAAATAAAAGGGATTAAAATAATTTTAATAGTATTCTTAAATAATCGAACTGTATTTTGAACTAGTTCATACACTGTAAAAAAAAAATCCTGTAATATTACAGGAAATTCCGAACAGCAAAAGTTGCCAGAAAATATCTGTATGCTGCGAGAAAAAAATGTCGACGGAAATTTTCTGATACAGAGCAATAGAGAAAATATTCGTAGAAACAGATTTTTTCCGTAGTGCACATTGAAAAAAAAAACTCACATTAAAAGAATTCTTCCCCCCTTTGACGCTTTACCTCGAGGCCATGGGTTTACATATCAGACTTTTGCTCAGCACTTACCAATCCTGCTTTGATATCGAGTTCTTCGAAAACAAAACAGAAAAAAAATTGCCCACCAGATAAAAACTGTTATTGTGGTTACTGGTATAGTGTAAGTAAAAAAAAAAAAAAAAAAAATGTCGCGGTTCAACATCGAAATTTTTATTTTTGTGTTTGAACTTTTAATAACACGTGTAAACCACAATTATAAAGATTGTGTCGTTAGCTAAATCATACTAAACAGAGTTATAAAAAATAAGCAGGATTTACTAAATTTTAAATAAATGAAGTTAACTTTTTTAATTTTCTAAATTTTATTTTAAATATTCAGTCATATTTTTCTCATAATCAAATGATTTGATTGTGGGTATTAATTATATCTAGTGGGTATAATTTTTTTCTGTTTTGTGTTCAGAAAATTTGACATGAAAGCAGGATTGGGAAGTGTTAAGCAAAAGCGTAATAGGCAAGTCCGTGGCTTCGAGGTAAAACAGCTGTCTGTTAAACGAAAGACTCTGGTTCGATCCTATCTGGTCAAATGCGGTAAACTTTATTTAAGGTGATTTTTTTTTCAATGTTCACTACCAAAAACATCTGTTTCTACGCATATTTTCTATATTGTTTGATTTCAGAAAATTTCTGTCTACAAATTTTTCGTAGCATACGGATAGTTTCCGATAACTTTTGTTGCCAGAAATTTTCTGTAATGTAACAAAATTATTTTTTATAGTGTAAGCCATATATTAAACCTTTACAATTAAATACAGAGTGCTTAAAAAATGTATATTCCCATGTATTCGTAATTTTCGTGTTCGTTTCCATTCACATTACACGTTAAAATGTGGAACTATACAATTATGTATACACATATTTTTAATTAAATTTAAATTGATACATTTGAAAATTAAATTGCTTAATATTCGATTATTTACCAAATTATCATTAAGAAAAAAAAAAGATTAAAGCTGAAATAATACAAATAAATAAAAGTTTTAGTAAAATAATATAAAATTCACGTGCACATTGCACTATTAAAAAGTATAAATCTTTTATTCTACTTTCTAAAAGAAATTAATATATATGATAATACAGAAAATGTTTCGCATTTTATTGAAACGATGTTGATAGTTATTTTTTATGTATAAATTCAGTGTTTTTTCTTCTGCGATTTGCTTCTCTGTGATAACCATTGTTCTTTACAATAGCTATATCTAGAAAGTAAAGTTTTTCTGAGTATTTTCATATCAATTTTACCCCCATTATTTTTTAGTCGTTTTCCAAAGTTATTCAGTGTTCGTGGACACCGTTTTCCTAAAGCTAGATTTAATAAACGGAAAACGCAAAAGTCCATTGGAGAAGCATCAGGTGATTTTTAAAGGTATCTCACTAAATTCGACACATTTTGTCGCTGTTTCTGATTTCTTCTTTGGTTAGTCTCCTTAGACCGATGACTGTAAATTTTGTCCATATGAATTTCAATTTTATAAATGCCCTTTCTATGTAAATCTAGAATTTCTTTTTTTTTTTTTTTAAATAGTTCAAAATATCAAGTGACGGATAGAAGAATGGATTAATTTTTGCTTTACATGAGACTTTATTTGTTTTTTTTATTTTATTTATTTATTTTTAATCTTTTTGTTTGCCGTTGTAACAAAATCCTATGTAACTCTAATGAATCCAATTGGGAACTTTTCTATAAAAAGTCCAAAGCAATTTCGCTAACAAGCAATTTCATTTTTTTTTTTAATCAGTAATTTAAATATACCCATGTCTCATAGGGTTTTACCACAATTTTCAATTTTTCACCAGGTATTTTCATATAATTTTCTACAATTTGTTTTTCTTTCAGCAAAGTGCTTCAAGAAAAGATGAAATTTAGGTTTAAACGTATCAAATTTAAAACTTTATGAATAATTTCCTTATGAGTTAAGAAGATATATATATATATATATATTTTTTTTAATAGGATCAGAACTTTATTTTCTTTATACCTACCTGCGTTCGAGCAGTCTTAGAATGATGATGTTCCGTGGTCATTTTTTCATTTATATCTAGACATTTTTCCTTTCTAATTTAATATGCTATTAATATTTTTTATTGAAATGTAATAACTGCGATATTTACACCACTTTATAATTTGTTGCTCGAAATATGACTTCTTGGAAGTAGCCTTCGAGCCATTTATCAATTTTAAAAGTCTTTTGTGACATAAATCTTTTATTCTACATTCCAAAAAAAAATACAATCAAAACAAATTAGTTGCAGACAATTATTCGGAACTCTCATATTTACGTCTTAAAATGCAAAGAAGAAAAATAAATACAAGATCGTTTCCAAAAACTGCGAACGACTTTCGATATGAATGTCTCTTAAAAATATTTTACGTTTCTGGTACATAAAATTTTTTGAGATATTATGTAATATTTAAAATATAAAAGTAACACTCGTGATTGAATTATAGGTACTAAACTGTTTTAATTCTACATTAGCTGTTGTAGACATGTTGAAATAAAAAGTAATAATAATAATAATCTAGACTTATAAAATCAGTCTTAGTTATGGTGGTAAGAAAAAATTATTATGGATACTGGCTTGATGATATTGTCAAAAACATGTTCACCTGTAAAAATTTCATAAAAGATCCGTCAGCAATTCTCCATACTGAATTAAAATTTTGAGTCAAGTTTTATTTAAAAGATTTTTCTCTTTGTTTGGTACTATTGAACAATGCTGATAATTCTTTAAATTTAAAAATGGAGATATAAACTAAATTTTTCGAAAAAATCAACCATTATTATTAATAATAATAAGCCGATTTTAAGTAAATCACAAACGTTCTAAATTTCGATTTTATGCTTTTATTTTTTAAATTTGAATTAGGATCAAGTTCGACATTACAGATATAAAAATCGCGTTAGATACGTAAAGTTGAATCCAACTGCTGTTTCTTTAACTATAAAACTTTTCAAAAAATAGAAACTTTTGTAAAACATCTTAAAAAATGATTTGTTACAATACTTAATACTATTTTCTTAGAATTTGTTACAAATTTTTTAGTACGTTCTGTGTTTGTATGTGTGAATAGTAAAATACTGCAATAACGTCTCTGATATAATATGAAGAAATCGAGAAACTTTAAAGGAATTACAAGTCATTTCACTTAGTTGGACCAATACATGTACCGTGTTTTTCATCGATGGTACATGCACCATATATTTTTCATACAAAACAGGAATGTATTTACTCGTTGAAAACAAGTAAAAGCTTATTTTTTTAATTGACCTTCCCAACAACTACCCACTACAATAAATGAATAAATAAATAAATAAATGGTTAAATAGTCTAACTAGATTTAATCGTTGATTTCATCAATCACTCAATCTGAAGATTAAAATGATTGATTAATAATTACTTGTATTACCATGAATAATTAAACTTTAATTGCAAAATTTGCAGAAAATTATTGATTAATCGTCAATTGTCCAACCGATTTCATTTTGTCCAACACTGCCATGAACTAGCGGTATATATACCTTATATTTATTCGAATACTTTTATTTTACAATATAAATGACGTTTATGAATGAAGTGATAAATATGCCACATTTTTATGTTTAATATACCGTAAAAAAACTGGATTTATACCATAAATAATCAAACTGGCGCATGTACCGTAAAATTTAATGCTCTACCTATCAGAGGAGATAATTAAGTATGTAGTTTAAAAAAAAAAAATCATCAGAATAAGGTAGGAAATAATACTACGCAAATTTTTATACGATCCATTCTGCAAATATTTTGTGATTTAGAAAGTTTTTATTTTCCGTTTAAAATGGCCATTAGGGAAAAAAACGCAAACTTTATTTTTAAAAGCTACTAAATTATGATAAAGAAAAATATTAATTTATGCTGCATTTCTGTATACCACTTAAAAGTCTGTTTCTATAGTCAAAACATGTACAAATTGATAAATGTAATTCTTTTAATAAAAAATCCGATAATATGTGTCAAAAACGGAAAAATAATAATAATAGAAAAAGTCCCAACTATATTTAAATTAAATCTAAGAGACAAAGATAAATAAGGGTCTGCCTATGTGAGTCACGTAACACATGAGGCATTTTATTTTATAGGGATCTGGCACTTGAGACACAAAATTAAAAAATATTCATACATACCGATAGATATTTTTAAAAATGTTCTTTATAAGAAAACTGGCGATTACTCTTAAAATCTGATTCAATAGTAATTTAAATAAACAATTATACGGAACATGCATTTAGAATTTAGGATATATTTCGAATTTAACATCTTGGGAAATAAAATCTTCAAAATCATCTTTGGGTTAGTTTTGCTAGAACGCCGTTTTGAAAACTATGATAAATTTGAAAATAAATTACATATTTGCATACACTTATTTTATTTTAATTATTTCAAAAAGAAAAAAAAAAAAAAAAAAAAAAAAAAGACATCTCTAATATTAAAAGAAAAAAAATCCTTAAGAATGAGTGACTGGATTGCGAACCTACCTTAAAAGCTCAAAAATAATATTAGTTGAAAAATTATCATACATTTTATCGTTTTACATTTTGTCGCAAATTTACATTTTCATTTTGATATATATTCTATGCTCACTTACACTCAATTTTCAAAATATAACTCACGCAGTTTTAAAGATACAATTATATTTTAATGGTATTGTCGTATTAAAAGAAAAAGCTTCCAATTGGCCAAATTTATCCTTAAGGGTAATATAAAATTTAAAAAGTGTAACTGTTTGAAATTGGCGGAAAGAAAGTTTTGATAATGCTGCTTTATTTTGTTCCTAGATTTGAATTTCTTTTTTAAATTAAATTACCTACTTACCTCTAATAGGTAAATTGTTAAAACAAGTTTTAATATTTATGGGATATATATATAACGAAAAACATTTTTGTCGAAATAGGATATATTAATTAATCATTTAAGAATTTCATTAATTTAGAGTTAAACAATACGTACATATTCACACACACATATATTATTATCATCATTATTATTATTATTATTATTATTGTTGTTGTTGTTGTCGTTGTGAAAATGAATTATTGAAGTGTTTTAAACAGTTATTTACTCAAAAAGTATTTAAAAAAAATGTTTTTTATACTTAGAGCGTCAGCATTATAAAATTCCCTTGCGTGAAAAATTTATATGCAAATGAGTAAATAGAAATAAATATCGCTTTTAGATAAGTTTTATTATAGTATTTCTGCCTATGTCAGAAAACACCACTACGCATATTCGTATAAAATTTTCAATTAAATCTTTTAAATGTTATATGTTTTTTACTTTCTTCTATATGTAATATAGAGAAAGTATTGGATTCGCGAAAATTTTCGACCTCCGTTTTTTGACGGATCTACACGTTTTGGGGTGTCCTGAACACGAATTGATAGTTGTTAGAAAATGTCTGTCTGTCTGTCTGTGTGTCTGTCTGTCTGTCTGTCTGTATCATTTTTTTGTGGACACTGTATCTCACGAACCAATGAATGAAATTTAACCAAACTTGGTATTTAGTTGCACCCTGACATGAACTGGTGCTGATTAGATTTGGGGATCAATCGCTCAACAGGTGGCGCTGTGATCGCATTTTATGCAAATTTTTAACATGGCAGCATAGGACAAAATTCCGTATAAATGGGCATAATGAGAGTTATTTTAAACTTGTGATTGTAAAATTAATATGAATTATTGATAATAGTAGTAGTTAACTAGGAAAAAAATTTTGTGCATGTGGGGGCATCGGTTCCCCCCCCCCCTGGGGGGGAAGTACCCCCCCGGGGAAGTAAATTTTCAAGATGGGTATCTTTCGAAAGGTCTCGTCAATACCTTTAAAAAGAATGGTTGAACTATAAATCTGTGACAATTTAAAACAAAGTTATCGATTTTTTTTACTTTTAACAAAAAAAAAAAAAAAAAAAAAAAAACAAAAAAAAAAAAAAAAAAAAAACCTTAGAAAAAAAATCGTACTTTTTCTTTTTTTTTTTTAATATTGTTACTGATTGAATATGTATAGCAAAATACAGAAGAAAGTCTTGTGGTGGCCACAACATACTACTTTTTCTTTTTCTTGTATTTCAAGAGTTCTAAATCATATGTACGAAAATATGTTTATCTACATTTATATTACATATTCAGTCTACTTAACTACAAATAATTCAAAATATTACTCGAATATTGACCAATACATAAATTAACTGTATAATAATAAATAATAATAACAATAGTAATAACATCATTACGGTACATTTTTTATTATTAATATTTTAGGATACAGAAATGAAACTTGAAATTTTAATATTCTAAACGAAATAAAATTTTGAAATATTTTTCAAAATTAAAGAAAAGGGAAAAAAAAAGAAGGTTATATATATATATATATATATATGTGTGTGTGTGTGTGTGTGTGTGTGTGTGTATACGTGCATATGTATGTACAGTGCAGCCACATATCCTAAAACTAGCAGTGAGGACGCTTCCAAAATGTTGGAGGTATGCCAGCTTGACCGACAGTTTGAAATTTGGAAAACATCCAGTAATTCCGCTCTCTGTTATTGCTCATTTTCTCTGAGTCAGATGACTGTCACCGCTATTTTAGCACTGGACTCGTTGAGTTAGCACTTGCGCAGATGCTTCCATGGTTTCATGAAATGTGGTCGAAGAATATATGCGCGTGAATGCATACTTATATGTAGCTGCATTTGATGCATTTAAAAACTGTATTTGAATTACTGACAGAAATAGTTGCATTTTAGTAAAAATGCTTTAGCAATTTTTTGAAAATTATCTCTGTTTCAGTGTAATTTGTTTCAATAACATTACTTTTAAATATTCTAGTTTTATGACATTAATTTTTTTTTAACATTTATTTCACTTGATTTGAGTCTTTTGTGTAAAAGTTATTATTCTGAACTAACATATAATTTTGCAAATATTTTTTAAACTTAGACATTAATAAGTTAATAAAATTACGAAACCTGAAATTTTTTTCCAATAATGTTCAACATGAATTTCAAACTGTGCATTGCATATCATTGAAGATTTAACACATTCTGGTTACAAAAAAAAAAAAAAAAAAAAAAAAAAAAAAGTTACTTTAGCAATAGAATATTTTATCATATGTAATTTTTGGCATTTTCTTTCGTTTAAAGAAAGGATGAGGGTAAATAAGGGGTTTTTTCGGCCTTGAGGAATTTCAAGTCCCTATTTTATTACTACTATTAATAAAAAAATATGCGAATTAACTCTAAAAGTTCGGTTTAATTACTATAAAATATGACATAATAATGTCAATCCGTAGACCCCTCACAATCATTATTGGCGTAATCGTGGGCCGCATTTTCTTTTTTTTCTTTTTTTTTAAGGATTTTTTCAAGGATGAAAAATTTCTGATTTTTTTGCTACCACTATTTTTATAGAGAAATTTTTATGGTGTTCTCACAGTGATGTGTCGTGATTCGATTTTTCTATAAAAATAGTGGTAGCAAAAAAAAAAAAAAAAAAACCCTTAAATTTCTCATCCCCGAAAGTTCCCTAAAAAAGGGCGGAGAGTGTGACCCCCGCATAATATTAAATATAAGCTCCACCTGTGGGCGTTACTGTGGAAATTTGCAAAAGTTTAGAACAGGGTTTTATGTAATTAGGTTTCATTGTTGCCAACATTACTAATTTTGAAATAAGATTTTAACATAAGTATTTTTACAAAGAAATCTATAACATGCATTTTTGACGAATAAATAAAATTAAGTAAACTGAAAACATTTATAAAATCTTTCCGGTATGAAGTCTCCGTTGAAATTAGCGGAGACGTGGCACCTATTATGTTTATAATACAAATGAATATATATTATAACTACACTATTTTTAACGAAAATATTTTAATCCATTGTACATTGGGGATATGGAGGATATTCTTACATGATATTGTAGCATATAGATTGCAAAACAAACGCCATAGGCGGAATTACTGGTTTCCAAATGTCGCAGATGCTACTCTCCTCATTTGAAGTGTTAATATTGTTTAAGAAATAAATTTTACAGATAGAAAAAAAGACTTAAATATTTTTTGTAATGAATATTTCGTGCAACAAAAGTAAAATTTAAATAGAATTTAATTAGATGATTTGATTTTATCAGTTTCATCTTTTACCAACGAGTGTGAGATATAGTAACGTAAGCAATGTATTCACTGTAACTAAAGTTTGTTTTTCTTCCAATTTTTAAATTTTTTTTATATCAGCGCAGTGAAGCAACACTTTTATATTTATGAATAATTTATGCCATAGTGTACTTCATAATGCATTTCAATAATAAAATGTTGCTCCTTTGTACTCATATGAAAAATGTAGGGGAAGTCTAAAAAAATAGGCGAATTTTGACCAAAAGTGTAAAATTGTGAATATTTGGGGTCCTGGGGAACAAACAATTACTGGAATAATATAAATGATGTCGATTAAAACTTAAAAAACATATGTTCTAAAATAATTAAATACAAAATTTTTACACGTGTAATCAATTTGATATTTTCCTCGAAAACCCCCCTTATGGACCGTCATATTTCATTAAATATACACGTTTTAATAAAATAATAAATATAATTTTACTTACTCAGAATGTTTATTTTTGAAAATACTTTAATTAATTGTTCTCCAAAAACATTCATATTACAAATACACAATTCAAGATATTTATATAATTTTAAACTTCGACGAGTAACATATTTAAATGATGTAAGATATATTTAACATGTAAGATTTTTAAAGAGAGATAACAGCACAACACAAATTAATATCTGCAAGTGTTTAAAATTCTTGGAAAATTAGTGCATTATAAATTCATAAGAAAAGAAGACCATTAAGCACAATTAAGTGGAACTCAAGTAAGATTAATGATAATTGAACTTTAGGAAAGATTAAATTGCAATAGTTTGTCATGTCTGTAATTCATGATCTGTAAATAAATTAATTATTCAATGAAACATTGTGATGGTTTCCTTTAAGATTTGAGTTATCGCATTTATCTTAGATATTGTTGTGATATTAAACAATGTTTACATGAAACTAGTGATTAATTTAGACAGTCTACGAGAACATTTAATTTATGTTTAAAAAAATTACGTCATCCATACATAAAAGCGGTTAGTCTATCATAATTTATATGTTAGTTTAATAGTGATGATGTTATAATGAGGAGATAAACTAAATATAAAACTTTAAATTACATATTCATAAATAAAAGGTACTTTATTATTTTGATTTTTGCTTGTGAAACTTTAAAAAGGATATTTTCGTGCGCTATTCTAAATATAAAATAAAATAAAATAAATAAGTTAATCGTTTAAAATAAAAATACTCATATTTGAAGAATATGTTAAAATTCAATTAATGATTTTCATAGTACGATAATTCGTCTGGTGGTGGAATAATTAGCGCACTGGTTTTTTAGTTTTCGGAAGCTGGGTTCGAATCCCCTTTAGGAATAAATACTTGTAGTTGTTCAGAATTCACTTTAAGGGTTCCGGTCTAAGAAGTTTTAATGTGAAAAAAAAAAAAAAAAAAAAAAAAAAAAAATCGGCAGTAAAGCATCAACACAAATCCCATACTACGTTGATTGTATGCATATATAATATCTTTGCTAATTAGGCAAAAAACAATTATTTATAAAGACTTGGTTTGATTGCAGATTTAGAAATATATCAATAGCATTTTTTGCTGAATCTAGTACATTAGCCTTAAGTTTTCCTCTATACTGACCAATGAGAGCTAAACTTCGAGATTTATAATTAAACCATATTATGATTCTTAAATAAATTATTTATGAACATAATAGGTATTTTTATGCCATTTAAAGGAATGGTTTTCTGAAATACAGATAAAGATAGTTCAAGTAAAAGCTTTCATATCTTTGTAAATTAGTTTAGAAGAGATAAAGAATAAAGGAAAAAGTAATGATATCAATAAAAATATTTTTGTTTACATTTTAAACTGATTTGTTTGAACGTATTTAACTAAGCAAGATATTTATATGTCCGTCACAGTATTCATTTTGAATTATTCAACAGAATATGAAGATAAAATTTAGCCTGGTTCTAAAACACTTTTCTGAAGAATACACACACACAGATAACTTTTTTAAACGCTAAATTTCATTTTAATATTTTTATTTTACTGATAAAATTTTATAATGGTCATATTTCTGTTTCCATATTTATCTTACTGTGTAAAGTTTAGTAATTTTTAATAAAAAAAATATGCTAATAAATGATCAAGTCAAATTAAACTTTCAGCAAGAGTTTAATGACAGTTTACAATCTATTATTATTGTTGCTATTACAGTTTTCACAATTTTTTTGTTGAACATATATATATTTGTTGTTTATATTTGCATGTTTGTTATTCCAATAAAATTATCAACATTTAAGGAAAAATTAGAAAAAAGAAAAAAAAAATCATCAATCATCAAATGGATTTTCGAGAAAAGAGAAATCCATTTAATATTATATATTTATGTATATATGACTTTAATTGATATATTATTGTTTGTTAATGACAATTTCATTGAAAAATGATCATTAATTATCATATTAAGTATGGAATAATAATGCTGTGGATCTTGATGGTTTTTGTTTGATTTTCTCCATGTTATAACTTTTTTCTTTCTTTTCTTTTTCTGGCGATGGCAAATTTTAGCTTGACCTGCATCTTAAAGTAACTAATCTTAAATGCATAAGTCTTAACATACTTTTTAATTGTTCTAAACATTAAGGAGAATTTTAAAACTTCTTAATTTTTAAAGTTCTATCGTTTAATTACTTTTCCAATAAAATATGTCACTGTCATGATGCAGTCTTTAAAATTAGTTTCAGTTTCTTTTTTATTAACTTCTTAACATTTCCTTCACTTTATTTACACAAAATATGTAAATACTAATAATCGCAACTAAAATCTTAATGTTTCGTACTAATACAGTTTTTTTTTTTTTTTTTTCTTTCTTCTATATTCAATAGAAGAAAGTATTGGATTCGTAAAAATTTTCAACCTCGGGTTTTTGATGGATTTACACGTTTTGAGAGCTGTAGAACACAATTTGACCATTTTTAGAAAATGTCTGTCTGTCTGTCTGTGTGTGTGTGAGACAAAATTTTGTGGCAACTGTATCTCAGGAACTACTGCACAGAATTTCATACAACTTGGTATGTAGTTGCACCTTGACATAAATTAGTGTCTGTCAACTTTTGGTAAAAATTGTCTTACAGATTGCGTTGCCATCCCGTTTTTTCTAAATTTTTAACATGGTGATATAGGACAAAATTTGGTATAAATGTGCATAAAGAGAATTATTTTATAGTAATCATTATGAAATTTACAAGAATCATTTATAATAGAGATAGTCAACTGGGAAAAAAATTTTGTATGTGTAGGAGCCTCGTCAACCCCCCCCCCTGGGGGGGAAGTCCCAACTCGAGGGGCGTAAACTTTCAAGATGGGTATCTTCCGAAAGGTCTCGTCAATACCTTTAAAACGAATGGTTGAACTATAAATCTGTGATAATTTAAAACAAAGTTATCGATTTTTTTTACTTTTTACGAAAAAAAACAGAAAAAAAATCGTAATTTTTTTTTATTATTATTATTAACATAATTTAACCAAACTTGGTATTTAGTTGGCCCCTGACATAAACTGGTGCTGATTAGATTTGGGGATCAGTCGCTCAACAGGAGGCGCTGTGATCGTATTTTTTATAAATTTTTAACATGGCAGTATAGGACAAAATTTCGTATAAATGTACATAATGATTTAACCTGTAATTGTAAAATTAATATGAATTATTGATAATGTAATAATTAATTAGGAAAAAAAATGTGCATGTGGGGGCATCGCTTCCCCACCCCCCTGGAGGGAAGTACCCCCCGTGGGGGGTAAATTTTTAAGATGAGTATCTTTCGAAAAGTCTCGTCAATACCTTTAAAACGAATGGTTGAACTATAAGTATGTGATAATTTAAAACAAAGTTTTTTTTTTTTTTTTTTTTTTACTTTTAACAACAAAAAAAAAAAACGGATATTTTTTTTTTTTTTTAAATATTGTTACTGAGTGAGTATGTATAAGAAAATATGGAAGAAAGTCTTGTGGTGGCCACAACATATTGTTTTTGTTGTTGTTGTTGTTGTTTGTTAGTGCGTACTAAAGCTGTATACTCGTTTCTTACCAATGAAACTAATTGAATTATTTTCAGTTTTAAAATCTTGCAGTATTTTAAAAATATTTTTTATTTCTTTATGCTATGCAAAAAATATTATGTAAAAAGGGAATTACAATATATTTTGGCTCAGTATTTTACTAATTATTTCACTATTATTATAAAATTGATTCGTAAACAGTATATTTCTGAAAAGTTATTTATTCTTAATGTTCAGCAAGTTTAAAAATTGCTTTTAAGCTAAATCTAAGGTATTAAGTTTATTTATAGAGATAAAGTACATTATTGGAAATTTTTTGTAAATGGTCAAATGTCATTGGGAGAATTGTTTGTAAAAAAACATTTATGTCATTCAGAATGTAGGGTGGGGTTTTTCCCCTTGAACGGTTTAGATAGATTTCCTTTTTTATCGCGTTGTCGGAAGAACTCAAATTATGGCTATTTTATACATAATAGCCAACTAAATTTTCCAAATTCTTTTAGAGATTCTTTTCATTTTCCAACGATTACACTTTTCTTTATTTCTGTAAAAATAACATAGTTATGTTTTATTTATCCCCAATAATCACGCAAAAAGCAATTTGAAAGAATTAAAAATTGCTGGGGTTGAAAATGCATTTTCTTATTCTTTTTTAGTTCTCCATCATATTATAGGTAATATAGGAAACTTAGGTAATCGTGAAAATTTTCGAACTCGAGATTTTGATTTTTTTTTTTTTTTTTTTTTTTTTTTTTTTTTTCACATTTTGAGGTGTGAGGAATCTGAAAATGACAAAATTGGTATAGTGTCCGTCTGTAGGGTGTCTGTTAGTTTGTTAGTGTATTAGTTTGTTAGCCTGTGCAGACGATATCTCAAGAGCGGTCGGATTACAAAGCGGTCGGACCAGTTTTAAAATATTACTTATGATACTGGCAAGAACCCTATTGATTTTCAACTTTCTAAATTGAAAACTCCGTAAGTTCTTCGAAATTTACGATTTTCTTATAATGGGAGAATAGGGTAAAATTTCGTTTAAACATGCATTAAAAGGAATATTTTTACTGTAAAGATGTGAGACCAGCTTTAAAATGTCAGTTATGATGCTGCAATGAACATAATTAACAATGAATATTCAACTTTGAAATTGACCCCAATAAAACAAATTAACAGATTAGAATAACGTAAATATATCGAACTGAACGGAGGGTAGCCTATTAGGTGGGGGCATTTCAGTCTGTCACTGTGTGGAATGATTGGTTAAATTCATTTCTCTTAACATGAATGGAGTATGTCTTTTACTAGACATTTACGAGAACATATATATGATGGGGGAACTGAGCAGAGTCAACCTATGCCAACTAGTTTATAAGCTTTTGCACTTATATGATTTTTATACAAATACAATCGAAAACACCATATTTAGAAGGCATTTATTGGTTACAATTGTTATTATAAAAATGTCCATTGAAATTCCAAATATACGCACTAATGGATAAAAAATCGTGAATAATAAGAATTTTTATGTTCTATTTGATTACTTTATTTACAATGACTCTTGAACGGACACCAATAATGTTTTTAACTTTTTTTTACTTTTAGTCACACAGAAATGACCAATCATCAGGAAAGTATGAAGAGCTTATTTAGCATGAAAGTGAATTTTCTGCGAAATATGAAATTTAACTGAATGCCAATTTTAAAATTTGGGTATGTGTAGTATGGGACTTCTGTTTTCACTCAAATTATCAAATATATTTCAATTAAAAAAGGAATTATGGTTATCAAATTCCAAACTAAGGTAATTTTCTGTAAATAACAATTGCCCATAGCTTAGCACTAGGGCGACGTAAAATCCACTCAACTGTAAATGATAATCGTACAAAATTAAATTAAAATAGCACATTTTTCATATTTTACATACTATAAATATTTCAGTAAAAATTACTGCAGAACTGATATTAAATAATGAAGAATAAGCTATTTGAAAAGAAATACCATAAAATGCAAAATCATGCAAAAATTATTTTGAGTCGAGATAATCTAAAATGGGAAATAAATTTTGAGGGAAAATTGTTGACGAAAAGAAACGAGTGCAACGTGACAGCAACAATACTGTCAATAGAAATATTTGTGTTGTCTGTCAAAACACACTGCACGCCAGAATAAACGAGGGAAGATACTGTAAAATAGGTAATCTGGGAGTTTACATGCAGATAATCGTTAAGTAATGGAGTCGATTCAGAAGTCCGTTGCGCGGTGGTAGATCCTGCCGCAAATGCAACAACTACTAAACTCTTTTGAAGGTATTATGACACGGCTAAAGGCCCATACACAACATGTCCGAAACATGTTCATTTGGCTAACGTTCTGGAGATGGAACAGACGTCTTCAGGGCATTGAGACCACAGGGATATTTTTGACGATGAATCCGTATATGGCCGAGCGGTACTTTTTTTCGAAACAGAACGTTTTCAAGATGATACCATAGACTGGCCACAGTCACCGACCACAAAATGTCGTCGAAATGCCTGTTACACTAAGAAGTGAAGTATGAATTTGTAAAATTCCTATTGAAACCAAATCAATCTTAAATTAAAGAGCATTATCGAAAACATGTTGTAGAGTGCAAATTTGCTGCAACCCCCCCCCCTCCCCCACCCCCATGAGGCGAGAAACGACCCTAAAAGTTTTAGCTATTTTCTATCAGAACCACCGAAACAGAAACTATTAGTTAGGCGGCGTGACGCAATGGTTAGATCGAGCTTCAATGTATGCTTAGTTTTTTTTTTTTTAACCAAATCCTTACCAAATTTTATGTTTATAATGCCGACAGATATGTTTCTTGTCATTTTTCGTGTCAATGTCATGTATCTGATCTGTTCATTCGACGCTAAATGCCTGTTGATAAACGTGCCAATTCTTTTAAAATTCAATTTGAGATGCAATTCATACATGCATTATATGTCCTAATAATTGCTCATTGGTGCTAAATGTTTGACCATTTGCATAATTCGTTGGACCACATTTTTATGCCCGTTGGGAGTTAATTTATATATATATATTCTAAAGAATGTATATTAAGGATTACATGCATATAAGAAAAGAAAATTACGCATAGCATTCATTAAACTGTTTTTAATGTATACTCAAACATTTCGTATAAGCCTTTATATTAAATATAGAGTTTCATATTTTCATTAAATATGGATGTACAGAAAACATGAATAAGTATTACAAGTATTCAACAAAATACTCATAAAAATGGTTCATTTTAAAGTTCGATATTTATGAACTGTGCTTAGATAATCGGTTTAAAGAAATGAATTTTCTTAAATTCTCATATAATTTTGTAACCCATATACATATATATATGGTTAGGAACTGTACATAATAATAATATACTTATTCGTCTTATTGGTTAATTCACTAATTTCTAAAAACAACGTAAATATGACGATATTTCAACAGTCAACCATATGGATGAGCTAAAATAATCATGGACTATATCCAGCCACCCGTATAAAGATTGCCCTAATAAGCGTCATTTACAAAACGCTAGTGATATATTTAAATATATTCGATCCCTCAAATTGAACTTTCTATTACAGCTATCCAATCAATGACCTTCCTATGTTTTTTCAAAGAAAAAAAAAATCGCGAATGTTATTATACACTGTCTACCGAAGAGTATTTGGGTACTTTCGAATTTAGACGTTTTGTAAAATATCTAAAAATATTCTTGAGCAATTATCTTGAAACTTTAGGAGCTTAATGAACATGTTATACCTCATATATTTCAGCTGAAGTTTTGTCCTGAAGAAGATAAAGGAACCAGTAAAAAATTAAACAAAAATCAAAATGTTTTGGATCACCCTGTAAAATGTAATGCTTGAAATACGTTTTGGCTGTAGCATGTAATTATGAGGATTCTTCTAATTATCTGTATTAGTTTTTATGAGGCTACCACGTATACTAATTGATATATAATGGTTTCGTTAAAAAAAAAAAAAAAAAAAAAAAAAATTAATTATAACACGTTGGGTTTAAGACCGAGTTCAAAGCTACTTTCAGGAAATTTAGCATACTACATTAGACACAGCATACTCTAATCAAAATGCAAAAATGTTAAATGGATTACGATTTACGAAATATGAGTATTTTTACTAAATTTTCAATTATGCATGCGCAAGATTTAAAAAAATTCTATCTACATAATTTAATAGCCAGACGTATTGAGCTACTTACATGAAAACTCCAAACAAATATCGTGTAAATTCAAAAAGTTATGAGTTACAGAATGAACAGTATTTCAGTTCCTCTCAAAAAGAAAAAAAAAAAAAAAAAGATAATATAGGGCTTTTATGAATATTTATTTATAATCAGCGAACACTGTATTATCATTGGCCACTGATTGAAAGAAAATAAAAATGTCAGTAAAGCTCCTTATAGTTTAGATTTTACATGATATTACACGATATTAGAATTTACACGACATTTGTTTGTAGCTTTCATATAAATAGCTCAATAGTTTTGGCTTTTAACCCGTTAGTAGTCGCTAGTTGGTCGATTTGCCGCCCATCCTTCAGAGTTGCCAGATTTTTTTATTCAATAGCCACCAAAAATTTTTAGAAGTGGCATTTGATATACATAAAACGCGAATAAAATCGAAGAAGCGTCAATCACATCACTTCCTAAAATTATTGGTGACAATTAAATAAAAAGTGCACAGTCTGTAATAGGTGGCGCTGCCTATAGCGACTACTAACGGGTTAAATTATGAATATATATAAATTTTTTTTAAGCTAGCGCATGCGTAGTTAAAAATTATTTAGTAAAAATACTCCTATTTTATAAGATGTTTAACGTTTTTGCATTATGATTGCAGTATGCAATAAGCGTATAGTACACCAAGTTTCTTGAAAATAGCTTTGCACTGGGTCTAATGCCCTACGTGTCATAATTTAAAAACTGGCAGTTTGTTTTTGCAATTTTTAAAGAAACCGTTATATATCCATAAATATATATTGTAGCCTTATAAAAATTTAAACAGATAATTAGAAAAATCTTCATAATGACATGCGTAAGAATGTAATTATTCAACATGTATGGGTAAGAATTCAATGTATAATGCTTGAAATGCATTTTGACTGTAGTTAAAATGCATTTCAAGCATTACTTACGTTTTAATAACTCTATAAAACGAGAAATGGGAGGAAGAATAATGTCGAATCAACTCGCTTTAACACTTTGCGGCGCAAGACAATTCAGATTATTTAAATTATACTGCCACCGGAATTCATGAACTAAATTAAACTAAAAGAAATTTTAAATTTTAGGTTAAAAAAACCGGCCTTTTCTGATATGTTATAAACTTAAATTTTTACTAAAAAATTTCCGGGATGAATTTTTGCAGCTGGATCTTAAATTTTGCGTCCTCGCAGCGAGGACAGCGTGCGTTAAGGGGTTAATTCTTTCTTTACTTGGAAACCTTGGCATGACTTATAAGGCCAAATAAGCGTACATTTGAAAATTTTTAAAGCTATTTTGATTTATTGCCTATAACTGACACTGACATCAAGGAAAATAGTAATTTTACATCCGAATAAATTAAAAATATATTCATAACATAAATATGAATCTTCATTTTAAATTTCAAACAAAGCATGTGAAATTAAAAACAAATATTCAGAATTCCCCCCTAATTATCGCGGTAGGAGATCTAATAAAATTTTTCACAAGAGTAAGCAGGCAGAAAATGCGCGAGACTCAAGTAGCTGGAACTTTACTGAAAAGACAATAGAGGCGTGTTGCAGGGCGCCACGATGAGTCTTCCTTGATAACAAATGAGCCCTAAAACATTTCATTTTCCAGCTGTTACAGATGAAAATATGGTATGACTCGGATGAACATTTTATCTTTACATATTAAGTTTTTAACAGCATTAGAATTAAAAAGATCATTATGTATTCATTTTAATACTTTTGATGAATTATTGTTATTTTCTACTTATGTAGAAATATATTACACTTTATACCTAATTTCTAAAACACAGAGAATAAAGAATAATAAATTGTAGATTACTGAACAGTAACACCTATGTGTGGAGTTAAATAATCGATTAAAAACCGATTAATTATCTTTTTAAAAAAGTGTTGTAACTAGATAATACGTAACATGTGAATTTCAGCGTTTAATATTAAAGTACTGTGGTGTTATATATATATATATATATATATATATATATATAAAATAATTTAGTGATTTTTTATTTATTTATTTATTTATTTATTTATTTTAATTTGAAAGGCATCATATATTGATAGATTTTTCTCTTTTTTCGTGCATATCTAGCATTTTGTAAACTATTCTCAGACAAATTTTTCTTGTTTTATTTTTTAATACAAACTCTTTCAACATGAATTAATTTCATTTAGCAAACAAAAAAGAAAAAAAAAAGGTTTTTATTGAACTTTTAAATTCATTAAAAATATACAGATTACTTGATTGAACATCTTGTGAAATGTATTTTTATAGCCATTATATTATTTGAGATTTTCATTTCATTTATTTTAATAGAGAATTTATTTCAAGAAAAAATGGTGCCATTATCGTTTAAAGAAATTTAAAGATAAGTAAACTTTTGCAGATACGGCGTGACAGAAATTAATACCTATTTATAAACTGGAAATCCCAGTTTGTATTACGTTGAATACTCAAGCGGAAACCATTATGCAGATTTGGTGATATCCTGCGTAAAGAACACACATTTATCAGTTCAAATGTTTTTTTGCAATGGTAAATAAAGTTGAAATATATCAGCATATCTAAAGATCATCAGTTTCGTGTAATAAACCTGTAACCTTCATGAACAGCTAACTATGTATATTTGATTGAAATGAAATGATGCAAAAATTCTTTTCAACTTTGATTAGCAAATGTATGGAACAAATAACAGATGGGGTTTTCATGCAAAATTGCATCTTTACAGCAGTTTTTGCTCTAATGCACAAAAATTTCCTGTGATACGAAAGTTAGAATTCTTCAACTTTATAAAATTTGCTTTGAAATATCATGAATCTGCTAAAGTTCAACTTCAGTCATTTTAGAACCTCATTTAAAATGTTTTAAGATAACGATATATATTTATGCCTGTCGGAAATAAAAGTTATTCTAAATGATTTATTTCTATATATATATATATAATCAAATAAAAAGAGTTTTCTGAAGTAAGAAAACAGTCACTTTTATTTTTCAAAATTAAAACAAATTATTATTAAATAAAAGCGTTATTTAAAAAACAAACTTTAAAAACTTTTTAATGGTTTCTGAATATAAGAGAAGGCTTTTAAAAGTTTCAGTTAACTTCTGCATTTCATTAAATTTTTAAAAATTTACATGCTATATCAGAAAAGATTTTTTCTGTTTAAACAATTTTTGTAGTCTATGGAAGTCTTTCCTCTTGACTCATTCTAATTACATTTTAGGACATAATTACATCTTTAAGACTCTCTACATCAAAAGTGAAACATTTATGGCCAGCAGTATTAGAGAACATTTTTTATTTCTTGTAATTAGGTGTAATATAAGGAAATAAAATAGTCCTACAGGAGTTTAATAATGAAAAAAAAATTCAAACAGCTCTAGTATTAATAAATGAATAGTGAGGTACAAATTTTACAAATAATGTTTTATTTTTACATTTATTTATTTATATATTTATTTTTCGAATCTGGGTAAAGGGCGAGATATCAGTATTTTAAACAAAAATTCTGGGCCACCCTGAGAAGCGAGTTTTAGACCGTCGCGAATTATCCATTGTGTAGCACTATTGCAACGTAAAACTTACTCAACCTCAACTTTAAACGAAAATTAAATGTCTTGTGCAGCATAAAGTGTCAATACACAAAGTTACAAAAATTGATACCCATGGATTATTTTATTCTATCTTATTTTTGCTACAATGCGAATGTAGCACAAAAAAGTAGAAGTGACCAGTACTTAAAATGACAATACAAAATTTAGCTGTCTTCTTGAACAAAAGGATCCGGGTTCGAATCCCAGAAAAGGCATGGATGTCTGTGAAGTTCTCATAAGTATATAAGAATTTGTACATTGTTAATGTGAGCTTATGTAGCATGGGTCATTTAGGACAAAAAGTCATTGAAACTATAATTCTTAAAGCTGTACTTCAATAAAGGCAATAAAGGTAATAATGCAAAATTCTTGCGCAACATTAAATTACACGACCCTATAATTTGCAGTAAAATTTCAGATTATTTATTTAATAAATAAATTTCCATTTCAATATTTATTCAATTGATTTAAATTCACGTCAAAGCTTCACTCTAATCAGAAAAGGAGAAAACAATTTAAATATTATTATTATTATTATTTTGTACTTTTAAAGTACTCGAAAAAGTTACTCATAGCACGATGCTAACGTCTTAAGAACCACTGAAAAGCAATCCTCTGAAACTACTTAACAACCCTAACAAAACACTTGTCCATGATACATCCTTAAGATGTCCATAGGATATCCGTAGCTATCATTTTCATCCATAGTATATCCTAAGGATGTCATTTGGAGAAGATGTACTGTTAGGGAAGCTGAATATTAATTTCATTCCTCATTTGATGCTAAAAAAGACTTGCTGGTGCCATTAGAAAGTTTAATATATCATGGAGTTAAAAAAAAGGTAAAAAGGCAGTGTGAAATTGTTGGACAGTTCTATCCATAGAGGTAAATTCCAGACAATCGACAAAAAAACACTAGGCAGACCTGTGACGTTAATCAATCCAATCCCTCCCCCTCTTTTAAAAATTATTTTTGCTCTAGAAAACTGGCAAATCAGTTTACGCAAACAGCTAAACATGATTATCCTTTCACTGATGTTACATCGTACTTGCGGCTTGAATTGACCGTCACTAATTGATCACTGAAAAGCTCTAGTGTAACATTAAACTCACTCAACCAACTGCGAACTGAATCATTTTAAGCAGCATTACAAGCAAATCTTTGTCATTTTAGCTCTTTGGCTGGTGGTATTTCTTTATTTTTGCATAAAGGCTATTTACGACATACATCTAAAGTTTTCTTATTTTGTTAACCGTATGTATCTTCCTCCATGTATCTTAACAGTATACATTATTTACTTACCATTCATTGTTATTTTGTATTGAACTAGAATATTATTCATTTTGAACAAAATGTTTTATTTTCATTCCAATACTCATGTTGAAGCTGTTATTTAAATATAATTTTTAACATTTTATTATTATATTATTATATTATTATAACATTTTTTTTAATAGTTGTGTTTGAAGTTCAACACGATTCTTGTAAATTTTCTCGATGAGTTTTAAATTTTCATGTCTTTTAAAATTTAATTATATTGCTAATTAAATTTTAAATTCAAAAGATGTAATACCGAGAGTTCTGTAAAATAAAGCTGTGTGAGGCACCATTAATTACAATGAAACAAAATAAATGATGGAACAAAGATACCATCTTGATATGTTTTCTAAAAGAAAAAACATTGAGTTCCCGAAATACGGACGATCAGAAACCAAAGTGTCACGAAGTTTGAATAGTCTGTGTGTGATCCCAAGATTGTGGCAGAGATTTCAATCTGAGAAAGATATTATTTGACGACCATAATAGAGATGGGATAAATAGTTACTTTTCAGTAATAGGTTACTTCGTTCCATACTTCCTTTGGTAATAGGTTTTTGCAACATATTATTTTTATAACCTATTACTTTTTAGTTTATATATGGCTAATGTCTTTCTAATCCTTTCTGGATGATATACAATATATACATGTGTCCTACATAGTGGATGCGGTTCATGTTTTTAAGTCCCAATGCTTTCGAATAGTAATCTTCACTTTATTTAACACTAGAATTTCTTCAATTAAAAAAGAAAAAAAAAAAGTGATATGAAATAGTGGTAGAGTCAAAATTTTACACAAACGTTTGTCCCAATCGAGTAAGCTTAAGGTTCACTAAACCAATTCCTTTAAACACGAAAACAAAATATCTCAAATAATATCAAGAAACACGTACACGAGAGCCGTTTTCTGAAAAAAAAAAAAAAAAGAATTCTCATATTATAAGCCATATATGTAATTAAGAAACAATTAAATAATAATAGCAAATTTTTAAGAAACATCTTTAAGGCATCCCAAATTTTAAACTACCGAGTGACTGTTTCTTTTGATTTTCCGAAGAACTTGAAATTTCCAGATTGACAAGACAATTAGTGTTTTTCACTCATACTTAGCAAACAGTCACTTTGAATATGTGTTCTAAAATTAGAAACACTTGTTAAAAAATATAGATTTTGCTTACAACAATTGCATAAAATGATCTATTTTCTCAGACACTTAATTTTAACATAAGAGCGGAATTAACTATTCTTAACACCTTTACTCATTTTAAATCTAAAAAAATAGTCTCAAGAAAAAATCAGATTTAAAAAAAAAAAAAAAAAAAAAGTGAAGAAAAGCTAAACAGTAAAAATAAATAAATAAATAAGTATTCAATTTTCTTCTCAAATTATTCTTAATTAAACTTAAACAATTTTCTTAATAAAACCACAATAAATGCTGTATGCCACTACGCATTTTCAATTCCATATGCTATAAGCAATTAAAATATAAACAAACACACCTTCCTTTCAATTATCAAACTCCGGAAACATCTGTTTCCAATAAGCAAGCGAATCCAAACCTAGCAAGTGTAATGCCATTCCTCACCTTCATGACGAAATAGTAATCAACATCTAATAATCACTTATTACTTACAAACTTTGAATAAACACCATGTATCAGGCAAACTGCCTTCATTTTTAATGGTACTTATTATTCCCAAAATGATGGTATGGCCATGGGTAGTCCTCTCTCTCCTTTACTTTGCGACATTTATATGCACTATTTTGAAGAAAAACTCTTCGGTGTATATAAATTTCCTCACTGGTTTAGGTATGTGGATGACACTTTCGTTCTTGTCTCCCCTGACGTCGATTTGTCCAATTTACTTTCTTTGGTCAATTCGATTGACCCATGCATTCAATTCACTTTTGAGGTTCAACAGGATTGCTCTTTGCCTTTCCTTGACGTTCTTGTGAATAAAGAAAAGGATTGTTTCTCAACTACTGTTTTTAGAAAACCATTCTCAGTCTCTTTGCCGCCGCATGCTCTCTCTAACCACGCCCCTCAACAAAAAGTGTCTGCTTTTTACACTTATGTTTACCGTGCCTTACACATTTGTTCTGATCCGTCTAATCTTTCGAAAGAAATTAATTATTTAAAATCTCTTGCTCTCTCTCGTGGCTATAACGCATCTATCATCGATAAAGCTCTATATAAATTTAAGAATCCTAAACGTTCTGCTCCCAAATTAAACGATCACAGTCTCATCCCAGTTGTTTTACCTTTTTATTCTTCACTCTCTTTTAAAATCTCTAAAATTCTTTCACCGTTTGGTTTCAAAGTTATTTACAAACCCGTCAATAAAATTAAATTATCTTCTCTTAAGGATCCCATTCCCACCGAAAACCGCTCTGGAATTTATTTAATTCCGTGTTCGTCCTGCAACTTAGGTTATATTGGTCAAACTAGGAGGCGTTTGAAATACAGAATAAATGAGCACCGTCGGAATGTTCGTAATGAAGAGATTACCAAATCTTCTATTGCTTCCCACTGCTGGGCTCAAGGTCATCGTTTTGATTTTTCCAAAACTAACATAATTTCATCTCCTGTCTGTTCCTCCCATTTGGATATTCATGAAGCATTTTACATATTTAAAAATTCGAAAAATCTTGTTAATGATATTTCTTCCAGTCCTTTCTTCTCTGATGCTTGGAAATTACTCACGTAACTTAGATTTTAGTTTAAATTTTGTTATCCTTAGATTGTTATATGTTTAATCTCACTCATTTATTTATTTCCTTGTTTTTTGGTACAATTCTACTCACACCAGTAGCTATATTTAGTTTCTACTTTATAAACTTTTTCTTTTCATTTTAAACGATTTTGTGCGTTGCCGCTTTGACTGCAGCACTCGTGCTTACTTTGTTCGCCTGATGAAGGGTCGTGTGTTTTTTCGACCCGAAACAATTGTTGCGATTTTATTGCATTTTATGGTGTTTATTCAAAGTTTGTAAGTAATAATTTTTACAACGCCAGTTTTGTGATGCTTCTTTATTAAATCTAATAATCACCCCTTACCTATCTCATGCTAGCTGCATAAATTAACACTATTTCGTTAAACCGTGATGTCAAAGTATTTTATTCAAATGATTTTATTATCCCATGAAAAATAATCAACACCAAATAAAATCATTTCTAAATTAATACGAGCATGATGTTATTTGTCCTAAACGTTAAAATTATCTAGCTTATTAAAATTATTTTGATTAATATATTTCACAAGGAATATTCCGTAATACATTCTAGAAAATATTATCATTACAAAATTATCGTTAAAAAAAAATACAGCTGCAGCTGTATTATTTTTTTAACGATAATTTTATGAACTTGGAAATGGAAAGATATTATTGATTCAGAATATCACTGAGTAACAGAGTTGCAATGAAATCGTCTGTATTCCTTACTGAGATTTCAGACCTATTTTTTTCAGACGTGAAGTAACGAATCGATTCGAACATCTGCGCGGAGAGTTTGGTGCGAGTCTTTAGCCGGCGTTCATAATATTGTTTTTGAATTTTGTAAATAAAATAAAATAAAAAAGTAATTATATAAAAGAAATAATTCAAGCTTTTTACTTGTATAATGGTGTATTATATCAGTTTTATCGCCAGAAATTTCTTGTCTATTTCGCGTGCAGAGATAAAGTTGAAAATATTATTTTTTTAATAGGATATTTTTTGTAGTATATTGCAGTGCTAATAGGCTACAATGCAATAATAATATTACTTATTATGTTACGTGAAATAACGCCCATCTCTAGACCATAACCGATATTCCACAAGAGTTACAACCATTCACCAAAGATATATCAGGAAATAACGTCAACGACGTTAGCGGGACAGTTGTAGCGGTTTAGTGTTCTCACCTTCCGTTGGTGTACGAGTTTCCAAATAGTTTAAAGAAGACTCCAGCATATTCGTTTCTATGCTAGACGACTATCAGTTTGTCTTCACCTCAAGTCTGCTCTCAAAAGCGCTTCTGTAAATTGGAGTTTAGGCTATTAGCACTGGAGATTGGAACAGCTGAAGAATGTAATGTTTATTCACAAGTTCTGCGTCAGTTTAAACAGTGATTGTTGTCAGATTATGACAAAGAATTCATTATGATATACAAAGAACATGAAGATTTTTATAATTCTATAAACATCACGAAGTGACATCATTTTTCGTCGGAGGGAGTCATGGTTATGTATTATGTTGGATTGCAGAATGTCTTTCAGAAAGGGTCTGTAACTGCCAAACGGTGTAGATGCAAAGTTCTTAAACCGTCCGATTTCGGGTGTTGTCGATATTGACTTTCTATTAATGGGTGTGCCTCGTCACACTGCGGCTCTGATTGACGAATTCCTTGGGGCAGAAGCTTGAGACAAGTTCTTAAACCGTTTGTTGTTCGTCTGATTTCACGTGCTGTCGATATTGACTTCCTTTTAATGGGCGTGCCTCATCACCCTGCGGCTCTGATTGACGAATTCCTTGAGACAGAAGCTATCAAACGCATGACATGGCTTGCTCAATCAACTGATATGAATTCTATCGAAAATATACGAGATATGTACTCGAGAGACATCTTAAATATCTTCCACGGCCACCAAGATCTGTTCTTGAACTGGAAAAAACTCTCCACAAAAACTGAAAGAGCTCTCCGTATAATAACAATAATTAGTTTTATTTTAAGAAAAATAATTACAAATCATTAGTTAAAAAATTAAATGAGATAATTTTTCAAAAACTTTTTATGTCTGGCCAAAAGAAACAAACTTTATCAAGATTTTAATTATCGTTAGCTTTAACTTGAACTCAAATTTTTACATACGAAATCGTATAAGCACGATTTTTTTATAAAAACTTTGTACTTTCAATCATATTAAAATTCATTTGAAAATCCGTAAATGATACAAAGAAAATGGATAATCTTTCTTTTTTTATAATCTTTTCTCTCAATGTTTAATTCATATTTTTCAATGTCCATCAATAAGACGTTCTCTTTCTATTACATTATTAATGTATCATCTATAAAAAATAAAGAAAAAGTGTTCTTCAATGAAATTAACTTCAGAAGTTTTTAACTTTATATATTTTGATGCATTTTCAAACGCATCTGTCATAGAAATACAGACTCAACAATGAAAAATAATGTAAGTACTTATTTTAGAAATACTGATAGCAGCTGTAGTTGTACCTGTCTTCATTTTTCTTACATTTCAAATTTCATTTCCTCTTAGTACATGACGTAAAAGTCGCCTGAAGTGACTTTTAAAATTTTTATTCTTATTATTTACAAAGGAAGAATGGATAAATAGACCAGTTTTATTCCACCAGGAGTTTTTTAATACAGTCGACAGCAAAATTATTGAAGTACACATCTACACTTTCCATATATATATTTTTTTAATTTGGTCGCAAGTTTTTATCATCAACTTACTTTTTCATAGTATAAGACTAAGATCATGACTCGACAAATATTTACTTAACTAAACAGTATTATGTGCCCATCTTTTAAGTAGGAATTATTGCTAGTGCTTCAATGATTTTGCCGCCGACTGTAATTTAACTCATGAAAATTGTAACAATTTATAAAACTAATCAGGAAGTAAGACGAAGTGAGAAGAAATAAAGTCATTTTATTTCATATATTTTAAATATTTAATTCAGTTATTTAAAAGATTTTGATTTTTCTCAGATTAACTTAAATAAATGTATTCAGAACATGATAAAATTTGAAATAAGTAGTTTTTATTTTATTTATAATAGCAAATATATTAATATAAATTTTTAATTATTTATTTAAGATGTTAATTAAAACAGTCTATCAGTCCAAATTTAGATAAAAGTGCTGTGAGCGCTTCTTATTGCATTAAGTAAATAAATAAAAGTAATTTTAATACGTTGAATGCATTAAAATTTGTTAAATAAATTAAGTTTAAGTTCAAGATTTTGTAAAACGTATTTAAGTATTTTTAAACACGTATAAATCATAGAATTAGAGAATTTAGATTCAAAATGTTATGTTATCGAACGAAACATCTGAAAAATTCTTTGTTCTAGAAGGAGTAAAAAAAGAACTTTATTTTCAATAATGTGATTTTTTGTTGAACTTAGTAGTTAAATCTATTTCATACGTCATATAGACCAAATGAAGAGAAATCTGCAACGCAAGATATTTATTATTTTAACCTTTAATGGGTATTCTAATTTATAAATGAAGTTATGCAATAAAAGGAAACCTTTAAATGGCCAATATTCAATGCCTGAAATACCATTCTTTACTGTATTTTTATTATGAAATACCAGTAATACGGAATAACAATAATGATGATTTTCATAGGATCGGATTTTATGTTATCAAGTTTTATTAACAAAAAGTAATTTTGAATTTTAAAGAAGAATAGAGACCATCATAGCAAGAAAAAAGGAAAAGAAAGGATTAAAAAAAGTCCTATAAAAATTAAATTAATGTTTAACCCTTTGGTAATAAAACTACAAAAAATTACATTTTAAAATTATTATAATATAAATATTGGCTGCGTCGATGCGAAATGTAATTTATGATTTTTGTAAACTTTTAATAACCGTATATTCTTCTCAACTTCATTTTATTTATGTTTATATTTTAAATAAAATTCCTATAATGATACAAAATTGATGTTCTATATTTCTTTATCTTTTTTATCCTTTTAAAAACCAAAACTCGCAACTTTTAATGCCTGATTTACTTCAAAATAAATAAAATTCTCTGAAAATGTTTTATACACTTTTTCTGTTGTTAAGATTAATGATATTTATTTTGAAGATTTCGAAAATATATACGGAGTTAGAAAATATTTTTTTTCTCCTAATGGAAGACCAGGAAAATGTTATCCAATCTTTTATTAATCAACAAAATTAAAAATAAAATAAAATGTATAAATAATCTTTATTATAACATTGATATTTTTTTTTTTTTCAAAAATTAAATTTAAGAGTGGTGCTAAGAAAGTAGTCCTTCTGAATTGTATTTGCGCTTGAGAATTTTCTATTAAATTTTCTAGTGTGTGAGCAAGCCTATAATTTATAAAATGTCTATGTAAAGATTGTATTCCTAGAAGATTAAATGTGCAAAATTGTTAATGCATTGTCGACCTTTTATCGTATATATGATGATTTATTGACCAATATTTTACACTATCTTTGCCCTTTATCACGAGAAAAGTAGGAACAAATTATTTACTAAAGTTCAATTTGACAAACAACAACAACAACAACAACAATATCGTTCATAAGTTATAAGAAACTTGGCACATCAACATTAGTTTCCAGTATGTTTTGATTAAGGAGAGCTTTTCTTAGATTTACAGCATGATAAGTAACTGTTATTTAAACGTATGTTTGAAAGTTTACCACCAATTAAATGACCAACAGCTTATGGTTAAATATTTTTAACATTGTAATGCTATTTTCACGGGGGAAAAAAAATACAATTACAGCATCCAATTTTCATACTTTTCTCCTACAATTTCAATAGCGAGATAAAGATCTGGAAGCTAAAGATCCAAAAATACAAGGCATTCGGATGATCATACGACTGGTCTGAACTGTCTTTACGACATTATTTCTGACTATCCAACTTCATAATTTCACGGCGCTTGGTTGTACTTGCATTCCAGTTTTTAAAACTCTTATCTTTAGTCTACAACTTGGCACAGCCGTTTCAAAGTAGCATCGTAGGCGATCATCAAATTTGTCAGCTGACTGTCATCTCACAACATTCAGTGATGTATTGCGCTTCAGCCTTGGGGCAGATGACAACCTGCTTCTGGTAAGGTCCAACCTAGCGGTTCTAAACAATCTTCGTTTTATAAAGATATAAAGCCCATTTGGTGGGAATGATGGGTAGCCGTGATATGAGGATGTAGGGACATTCTTACAACAACTACAGAATCAACTCCATCCTATGTGATATCTTAACAGCTCGATATGTTAATAACCACATGGCCCATCATCATGCAGGTCTTTTTTAATTAGATATCATTCATGTCTATACAACTTGAGTATTTAAAGACTGCCTCCGGGCTGTTAATATTTTCTCTAGCAAGAAAGGTCACCAGATTTTTCATATCTCTTTACTGATTACAAGCGTAACGACTGCTTGTTATGCCTTAGCCGGTACCTCATCACAGTTATACACACTTGGACCTGTAGACAAAACAACAACAATTCTGTCTACCAGGCAGAACTTCAGAGTGAATGAGGCACAATCAACTTCATTAATTTACAAGGATTTATAGCAATAGTTTGTCAAGTCTACAGACAATACATGAACACAGATTTGAAAACCCAATGTATCAACAAATAAAGAGGTAGCTAGCGGTCTTAGAGCAAACACACGTCTCGCATACGTACCAGCACACGTGAAATTCATGATAATGAAACGATGGATATCCTGGATAAACGATGGATAAACGATGGGAGAAAGAAATACAATTTTTAAAATTGTATTTCTTTCTCCCATTGTTTAATGGCGTTTTCCTTTACCTGCGGCTTATTTCTGTTGAGCTATCTAAATGATAGACCAGATGTTTTCTGCCTAAAGGTTGTCTGAGTGAGTAATGCTGACCGGTTGTCGGCCTGGATAGCTCAATTGGTAGAGCCTTGACCTTGTAAGTCAAAGTTCCGGGGTTCAACTCCCGGTCCAGGCATTATTTTCACTCAGTCGGAAGAATAAAAATTCCATTAAATATGATTTTCTTCCAATCAGTTGATTGCGATTTTAATAAAAATTGGTTTTATTTATTTTATTTATTTATTTTATTTTATTTATTTATTATTATTATTATTTATTTTATTTATTTATTATTATTATTTATTTTATTTATTTATTATTATTATTATTATTATTATTTTATGAATTCATTCATTCATTGAAGAAAACAGAATTTATTTTAAAAAATCTGATATTAGAATAACATGAATAATTAAAAAAAAAATTAAGTTCATCGTCCTCTTGTCTTAACCTTTTCTACGGGTGTGAAGCATCTAGTGTACCTGATGTCAGGAAACTATGCATTACTCCAGTCTTACACAAGAAACTTTTTTCTAATTAATCACTCCATGTCTTACTTTTTAGGGAAGTAGAAATTTAACTTTTGCAATGTATACATACTCCATTACTTTCTGATAGTTTTTATTTCACATCGTTTATAAACTCTTAAAAACACTATCGAAAAACAAACGAAGAATATTCTTTATATACATATATAGATTTTTGAACTTAGGATAGTGTAAAGGTTTTATATTTTGTACTTATTGCTTTTCCTCAGATGAAAATGAAATATAATAAATATCAAAAACTTTACTTAGAAATAAATAAAGTAAACGAAAACATATCTTTCGCCATCTCTAAAAGTACAACTTTATGAGCGAAAAGAGGAAATTTAAGATTGTATTAGAAAGATGAATAACAATAACATTTGAATAAACCGGAGCAATAAATTCTTGTTGTAAAATATTCCGATTTTTCCCAACAGTATGACAGCAAGTGAAATTCAATAGTTGAAATTCTGTACCTAAGAAATAAAGTCAAATAACAGAAAATGTGACAGCATATAATATTTCAAAATCAGAACTGTCAGAATCAAGAGTAACTGTCGTTTTCTCCTCTTTCATTCAGATTTACAACCGAGCTTTCAGGAGCTTTACTTTGAAGTTATTTTAATTACATTAAAATGACGAAGTACTTTCAAATTTGCAGATTGACTGGATTAAAGAGTTTCAAAATTTATTTTACATAGGTATTATTACATTGATATTTATGCAAACTATTCCTCAAAATAAGAAAACACTTTACACATATTCACGTATATGCATACATAGAACACATATATATAAGAAAGTGGAAGCATTAACATTATTCTTTATTTATATCATATTGTAAACATTAACAAAAATATTTAGGTTCTTTAAAAAAAAATGAACGTTAAGAAAATTCATAAAAATCAAGGATATTCTTGTATTGTTGAATATACTAAAAAGAAAATTTCTAGTTAAATCAATGCGCAAAAGTTTTTTTGACAATTACACTATAAAAAAAAAAAAAAAAAAAAAACTTTTATGAGGGTCACGCTAAAATTTTTAAGATACAGCTAAACTTGCCAAACCTTAGGAATGTTCAAAATAGTCCACTCCAATATCAATACACTTTTGTATGCGAATTTTCCATAGATTAAATGTTTCAAACTATCCATTTCTCGGAATTGGTGCAAAATATGCCTTCATTGCCTCATCAATCTCCTCTGCGGAATGAAAATGACGACAACATAATTTTTTCTTTAAATTACAAAATTGCCAAAATTCACAGGAAGATCAGGGTATATGTTCTATCACTTTGATGTATTTTTGTTAAAGGAATTCTATTGTCAATCTTGCCGTAAAAGAAGATGCATTAACACGGGGAAGCATGAGCACTCTTACTTTCACTTCTTGAAGAATTTCTGGAAGACACTTAGTAGTGCAGCAATTAGCTGTAACTTTCTTGTGTCCCTCCAGCTTGATGACTTTAATAAGTCCTGTACTTTTGAAGAAAACAGCCAGCATACATTACTTTTTTATTTATCGTTGTCTTTTTGCCATTGTTGATTTGGGGTTACCTTCCCCAAGACCCATATTTTACTTTCTTGACTTGCTAGAACGTAAAAATTGGTATGTATACCTTTCATCGGCAGTTATGATTTAAAAAAAAGGCGGCTTTAACCTTCATTAAGTAAATCTAACATTTCTTTAGAGATTCTGACACAGTCCCCTTTTTGGTGTTCCCTTAATTATGGGAAACCAAACAACAAACTTTTTTTTTTCATATGCAGTTCTTCATGGACAATTTTATGCATAACTGCGAATCTAATGTTGAATGCTTTCTGTTTCACTTGGTAAGTGCATCGATTATCATCGAATAATATTTTTAGCATGGCCGATACATTTCCTGGGACTATAGATGACAAAGGTTTTCCCATGCAGTCTTCATCCAAATGAAAACTTTGACTTCTGGGGTATGCTGTAAACTATCTAAGCTCAGTGGCAAGAGATGGAGCTTCATTTCCGCATGCTGATTTCAGGCGATGCAGCTGTTTTTCTTGATTTAACCTCACTTTAAAAATCATAGAAAATCACAGCGCGATAACGCTCTCCCATCAATTTCGTTTTTCTTTCTTTCGAAATTTATTCTATGACTATTATATTTTAATTTTTGACACAAATTATGGTCTGCGGCCATAAATATGTTCAAATTTACATATTTAGCTAAAACAATTTTTTAGCACGTATCGTCTGCCTTTGTTTAAAATATTTCAGCGTTACTCTCGTACCAAGCAAGAATCGAGCCACAACTACAAATTTTGGTTCGCAAATGTGGTTTGGCAAATTATACTAATGACCATACATTTAGCACTAATGATCATTTTAAGGACATGTAACGCGCATATGAGTTGCCATGTGAATATAATTATAAAAATTCGATGCGCTCAGTAATAAATATTTACAATCGAATTAACAGTTCAGGTATACATATTGACACAAAGTCGTCCAGCAACATGAGGGGTAGCATCTTAAGCCTCACAGAGGTGAAATGGTCTAACAGAAAAATCGTCCACCACATTGGGTTAAGTGACAGTTAGTCGCTGTTGGATTTAGTGAACTACAGAAGGAACGTTAAGTAATCGCAGTGGTTCATGTTTGGAGCATGTTAAATAAGGAACTGTCTTGAAATAGCTTTGAACTTATTTAGCAGTTGATGAAAATATAGCAAAATTTATTAAAACAAGAGATCAGCTATTTAAAAAACTCAGCTCCCCAAAAATTATCTGTTTGTATCTCCGCCAGAGGTAATTTTACCGTCTATTGGAGAGAACATTGTTAGTATTGTTTACAAGTTAATAAAACATTGTCTCGCTATTATCTTTTATTCCCGTGCTCACTTTACTGAAATACTACACCACATACCGAGTTTCGTAGTTATGGCTCAATAGTTTGTGGGCGCATATATCTATCGATCTATCTATTTGTGACAGAGTATACATACGTTTAAAATAATTTCAATAAAAAAATGTAATTAATGTTAGAATTCTAATTTAAAATTTTTCCATTTTTCAGATTCTGTCCCTTATTGTTATTTAAAACTTAAAAAGAAAAAAAAAAAAAAGACTCTTTAATGCATTCTAAATTTTTTGTTATAAAATGGCAATTCCGATGATGCTCAAAGAATAAAATAACTTAAAAAAAAATGTTGACATAAATCAGACAGCTTTTAACAGTTAACAGCGAATATAGTAGTGTTAATATTTTAATCCACAATTCCATCTCTCAATCCCTGAAATTAGAAAAAAGAATTAAGGAATAAATCAGCAACCCTGATTGTACAAAGCAAATCACTTTCAAAAATAATTATGTTTAAAATGCTGTATTAACCCGAGATTGATCGCTATCATTTTTCGAACTGATTCTTTTAAACTGTGTTTTTGCTTCTCTTTCATTTTGTGTAATGCAGATTTTATAGTCGGAAATAGAAATATACTAACATCTACATGAGTGTGATATACTCAGCCAACACCACCTGTAATAATGCCTCCGACCTGAGCTCTACGTCACGGAAGATCGGCCGATTTCATCCAATCCTCACGATCCAACATGTATCACAGGAAGTGTTGATTGGATAAAATCGGCCGATCTTCCATGACGTAGAGCTCAGCTCGGAGGCATTATTACAGGAGGTGTTGACTCAGCGCGCGTAATTCTATTTGTTTTTCGCGCGTGTATTTCTGGGTTAAAAATTGGTTCCATGTGTGATTAGGAATTTATGTGAAAGTTAATACGGTTAGATTCCTTTTTAAATTTCTATAACATAGCTATTTGAGTTGGGAAAATTCATGTTACAATCCTCTTCACTTTCAACAAATAGTACGTTTAATTTAGTAAAATCAAATACTTTCCCTCACTTTTTTTTTTTTTTTTTAATCAGAATTTTAATGTAAGAATTAAGAAATGCTTGAATTATATAGGTCTGCAACTAAAAATTTTCATAAGATTAAAACAGAAAATAGTAATTAAAAAAAAAAAAAAAAATCCATCACGTCTTTTTTTTTTTTTTTTTTTTTTTTTCAAAGCTGATATTTGTAGTGTAATTTTACATGAAAATATGAAATCAGGTATCATATTGCTGATTAAAAAAAAAACCATATCGAATAATTATTTCTTACTTTAAAACAATATTTATACGAGTCAATCTAAAAAGTAATACAAAATGGAAATTTTGAGGGGGGAGACAGGGGAAGGGGTGAAAGCGAAAAAAAAAAATGAACAGAGAATGTTAAGTATATCACGAAGAAATTGTTGGTTTAATTTTAAGAAAAAATACGTTTAGTTTAATTTAATAAAATTAGAGAATTTTGGTTGTAAATTTCTTTTACATTGAAAAATAATAATAATAATAAAATCTTACGCAAAAATGGAGATCCTTTTTTGATTCAGCACCCTAGAAAACCTACTGTTGACTAAAAAAACTTAACGCAGCTAAACTTTTTTTTTTTTTACTTTTTGAAGACCTGTAAAATTAAAATTAGTTAAATGCTTCCTTAAAATTTTTCAATTAAAGTTCCAGTTACCATGCCAATAAAATGAATGTGTGTTTAATATTTTTTAAAAATAAGCTTTGCATTATCATATATCTGTCATATTTTTGTTAAACATCAAACTGTTCACCTTCAGAAATTGCTAATTAATTTTTAATAAGAAATACTAATTGTGAATAGTATACTAGTAAATGTTAAAATTTCTAAAACAAGTATGAAAAACAGTTGCTATTATTTTTTCGACTGTGTTTATCAAAGATGTACAAGTGAATAAATAACAAATGACAATTTTTAAAGACTTTTCACAAAAATTATTTAATTTACAATTTTCCTTAATTTTAAAACGATAAAAAATATTAAATTGTTATAACTTTCCGAAAGTATAATAATTTCTTTAGTTCTATATTCTGTGGATAGAACTGAAAGAAGATTTGAAAATATACGTAATACTAATTTGTAAATATCTAATTAATTTTGAAATATTAAATATTATATTTTAAATTATTTATAAAGTGGTTAATTCACGAAAGGATGGGAAAATAAACTATCTAAATCAATCCCCTAATCACGTAACATATACAGACATAAATATAACAAAAAGTCCCGAACCTTTTACTGACGGGTACTTTTATATAATTAAAGACTATCTACAGAACATTTCTTCTACAATTATTGACATGTACTAAATTTTTAATAAGACTGAAAATGAGTTCAAAAATAAAGTCCTCTTGCAGTGAAATGACACTGACATAGCTGGCACACAACTTTTTGATAAAACAAGTTTGATGTTTTAGCATTATTATTTGAAAGATTATTATTTTTATTATTATTATTATTTATCTATTTATCTATTTATATTATATTATTTTTATTTATTTATTTTACTTTTAAATGTTTTTCGTCAATTTTCGTGTTCTAGACACAGATGTTATACACTTAGACTTCTCATGAGATTAAAATAAAATAAATAAGTAAATAGATAGTTAAATAAACAACATTTTTAAAATATTGGATGCGTCATAAATTTGTGCTAACTTTAAAAGTTTATAATAAAATGAGTAATGTTCGAAAAAAAAAAATTGCGGTTTACGAGAATATGCTCAGAGAGGCATGGGATTTTTCTCTTCATATAAAAAAAATGATTCCAAAAGTAACGGAAAGAAGACATTCACACGCACTATAAAAAAAGCTGCTAAAAAAAGGCAAATTTTTGTTTTATAAAACTACAGAAATTCACTGCAAAATATAATCTCAATCCTTCAAAAGACACAGATAAAATCTATATATATATATATATATGTGTGTGTGTGTGTGTGTGTGCGTTTTGCATACGGAAAACTTGCATACTTGCCAACCATCTCATTATGAAGCGTACAATTTTTAGTACCCACCTTTTCTTTCACACCAGTCATTTTTTAAAGTAATTTTATTCTTAATAATAACAGGAGACTTGGCGTTGGAATATTAAAACCCGAATAAACTACTACGTCAGAAACGCCAAAGAAAAACATTGGAAATGCATACAGCTGTTTCGGCAGCCTTAAGCGTGCCGTCATCAGTGCAAAAAGGATTCTGAATCTGCGGAAGTGCTCGTATTTATAGGAGAAAGGCCGAATTTAGTTCAACCAATAGGATTGCGGGAAAGGTGGGGAGAGTGGCCAATAGGAATTTATTAAAGTTAGTTGTGTAAACAGTAGAAAAATTAAGAAAATGTGGACTGAATATAAATTTTATTCTTATTTAATCGTAACAACATTTGGAGAGAATTGCTCAAAAAATAAAGTGGTGTGAATAAAGGAGCGTTTTTTCAATGGGCGTTAATAATTGTGCGGTTATTAATGAGATGATTGGCAAGTATGAACTTGGTATCAAACAAGAATGGGAAGTGCTAAGTCACAACTTAATATATGATTCCGTAGCTGAGAGGTAAAACCGTCGCCCTACTTGGCGAGGGACTCTGTTTATTTAACACGTGTTTCTTTTTTCAGTGGGCCCTACGGAAAAAACTGTCGAGTACGAATATTTTCTGTATTCTTCTATTACAGAAAATATCTGTCAAGTATTTCTTCCATAGCATACGGATGTTTTCTGACAATTTTACTTCCAGCAATTTTCTGATATAACAGGATTTTTTTTTTTTTAACTTTGCGTCATACTGAGACGTTTTATGCAAATCTGGTTAGCAGTAAAACACCTGGCTGGAAATGAATTTGTCTTTCAATGACGGCAGCATGCCATCGTTACACGATAGAGCGTTGGTTGTTAAGAGCGTAGAATACCTCCATGTTATTCTATGAGAAATTTGTCTCTACAATTATTCATAGTTTAATATGTTTTTTAGATTCCGTTTTCCTCTTTTTTTTTTTTTTTTTTTGAGTTTTAAAAAAGCAAAAAATTAACTAGGTGCATTTTTAGCATTTTTTAGCTAGAAAATAAAATGCGAAAATTGTGAAAAATCGATCTTTAGAAAACCAATGCTAATTTAATGTTTGTGGATTTTCTGAACGTTAAAAAAAAAAAAAAAAAAAAAAAAAAAAAAAAAAAAAAACACGTTAGGTAATGAGTAATTGTGGAAACAAATTTCCCCAAAGGCTTTGGCTGTCGGCCAGATTACATGGTGGCATCGATGCCGACATGCTACTCTCAGCTGTAATAGCAGTGACGCAGCACTTCACTTGTTCAATACATTGCGCTGTAGTCATGTTGGAACATATTAAACTTTAAAGTAAATGCATAGTGTCATGATATTGCGATCTGTTTCATTGTCTGTTTGTGTTTCCCTGATTTGCATAAAACGTCTCAGTATGACATGTGATCGCCCTCTTTCAGTTATTTTTGGAATATTTTTTCTGCACATTAAAAAAAAAAAAAAAAAAAGTCCCTCTGGTCATATTTCGGCAAACAGAATTTCTTCCGAGCATTACTTTTTTTTTTCTTTTTATTATTATTACACATTTTTAAAGTTTGCACTAATTTTTAACGCAACTTAAAGTAAACGGTATAACTATACCCCACCCTTCTCCACCCCACACCATCCGAAAAGACAAAAACAAAATGATGTATTAATTAAAAAAAAGAAAAAGAAAAAGAAAGAAAGAAATAATAAATTAAATGATGAACATAATAATATTAAGTATATATATATATATATATATATATATATATATATATATATATGAATTTAACGATTCAAAGTTATGATTTTTAGTTTGTCTCGAAAAGGATTTTGCACTTTTTATTACTATACGTGCAATAGAAAGCGTTCATATAATTTCTTGTAATATAATCTTAAATATAATGTTATACATCAAATTAAAAAAATATATATATCTATATATATTATTATCGTAAAACTTTCTACTGTCCGAGAGATTGTTTTATTCAGAAAATATCTTTCTAAAATTAAAATAATTACGACTTCATGGTACCTTTATAAAATAGGCAAAATTTCTTTATTTTTCACAGAGGTGCCAACTTTTATAATTTATTCCGAAGCATTGTTAGCCACGCCTTTTTTTCATATCAACAATTTTCAAGTATGATTTTCTTCTTGTTTAAGCGTTGTCTCATATTATAGGGAAATATTCTACACAAATTCTGGCGTGAAAAGAAGGCGCGGCTAAAAATCATTCGGAATAAATTATAAAAGTTGGCAACTGTGCTATTCAACAAATCTCAAATTTTATATTCAAGTAAATTTCAGGTTTCCTGCCGCCATGAATTCGTTGGTTGTTTAATTTTTTAATACTAGTATATTAATTTGCATGTAATCAATTTAAACTATTAATACTTTGACTTGAGTATTTGTAAAATATAATATTTTAGAAAATTTTCATTTTTTACATTAACCCTCTTCGGCGCACTGTCCTCGCTGCGAGGACGCAATTATCAAGTTCCAACTGCAAAAACTCATCCCGGAAATTTTTTAGCAAAATTTTACTTTTATAATATAGTAGAAAAGGTCGTAAATTTCTTTTATTTTAATTTTGTTCATGAATTCCGGTGACAGTGTAATTTAAATGATCCCAATTACCTCGCGCCACAAGGGGTTAATGATTTATGCCAGACTCAGAACGGTATTTTACTCTACTTTTAAAGTAATAAAACTTACATCGATTGTAATTTTATAAATTTTTCTGTTCAAAAAACTGTATAATGATATATTTGAATAAAATTTAAAAAGAAGAAAATTCGTGAAGTAATATAACTTTTAAAAACTTTATACACAAAAATACAAAAAACTTAGAAATTGTAAAGAATTGATTCAGATACTGTCATACGACTTTGCGAATGTCTAATTGTGTCACAAGGTTTGATTGACATTTTTTATAACATAGGGGGGGGGGGGAGAAAAAAAAAGCTCAGAAAATTTGAATTTTTTATTGTAAATTAGATTCATAAACATTATTAAATGACTTTGTAGAATCTTGAAATTCTCTCTTGGAAACTGTTTCCTGAAAGTTTCGTGACTAAAGTAGAAACGCTCACCAACCTATGTGATAGACGAAAACTCGTAATGGATTTAATTTTTAAATGATAAAATTTTTCAGTAATATGCAGTATGTTTGTAAACTGTTTCGAAAAAAATTCGGACGGTAATAATACAGATAGACAAAATATATTCACAATTAAAAATATGGTCACTATCGACTCAAAGTATTAGAAAAATGTAAAATGAACTGGCTACCAAAAAATTTCAACAGTAAGAAAAAATAAATTTTAAAAAAATATAAGATGTACAATTATGTGCGGATCAGCGGAAATCTCAAAGAAAATGTTAATTAGTAATGTTGTTCAAGGAATGTCAAAATGTCGCCCATGAATGTTGTTGTTACACACTGATAAGAGAAAGAATGGTGCACCCTCTTGTAGATTCCCGGACAATTTTTTTATTAATTCTGTACGTCAGCTTCACATTTTGGAAGCAAATTACCTATCAAAAATGCAGTCAATATCAATGCCTGGCCAAACATTCATAGCAATTCTTCTGTTGTAACGCGAAACAAAAATGTGTTGGAATTTGTGTCAATCGAGAATGTTTGTTTCGAGTGTTCAAAACGTCTTTTTGGGTAAATGAAGTTTAATATGTGAGTAACATTAATGCTGGAAATAACAGATCTTTAATTTCCTTTAGGAGCACCGATACCAGAAAAATCTTTCTGGCAAGAATAGTCTTCTATGTAAAGCGACTGGACATTCTGCACGTGGTACAAGATGGCAAGAGTAATATAGGCCCCCCCGCGTTAAAAAAATAAATAAATAAATAAAAGTACGTCTAGCATAAAAGCGCCTTGTACTTGTAATACGCTTGCGACGCTTTGTATTAGCATATTGCCCGTATATGCTATGTAGTAACCATGCCATACTAAAGCAGGGTCTCTTTTAAGCTGGTCATCCTCGGAGTTCGCTTCTAACGTAATGTTTCTGTATTGAGTTTGTTTTCAAATGACGACTGACCGTTCATTAAGTTACTACCTGCTAATTACACATATGTGTAATTTACTACGGCGGTACGTTTTAATTCGAAAATGATCAGAAACATTTAAAACTGCATGCTTTTAAAAAATAAATTTTACTTCAGCTGGCTTCGAAAATTGTTCATTTTAAGCAGCGAATAAGTTGAATATTCCTCTGCTCTTGCTTTCTACTAAAAATTTGCGTTTGATGAGTGGTTGATAATGATGTTATGAAAATATGCTTCAAATCTGGTAGAGTAAAAATGATATCAGAATAGAATACAAGGACTTTTTGAAGCAGTTTTGATTTTCTGATACGGGTGGATTACGACTATTTATCCTCTTTGGAAATATTTTGCGTCTTGACCAATGCCACACCACCAGATTTTTTTTTTTAACAGTTCATAAAAACTCAATAGATTAAGTATTCTTAAATCAATCATTTATGATCCTATGTTTTTTAACCAAATTAGAGAACAATCGAAAGACAAATAGTTTCATACTTTGCTCAGCATCATTTGTGTTTGATTTCTATCTAGTTTCATTTACCGTGTAAAATTTATGAGATGATATTTGAATAATTTTTGAATTTGCAAGATTTAGTTTTTCCTAAACCAAAAATCTAAACAAAAAGGCGTCCCAGACTTCTTAATTTGTTATATTCTTAAATGCTTATTAGTAATTTTTATTTCTACAAGGAAACGATGGGGAGTTGTTCTTTCTCAATTTTACTGAAAGAAAATGTTTCTGATATCAGGGTTCGGTTCGTACTTTCTCCCCTGATTCTTCCAACATTAAATAGTAATATTCTATAGTATGCTCCCATGAGCAATTAAGGAGGGAAATGTTATATAATTAAAGTAGTGGAGGAATCAGTGGGAAAAGGCGGAACTGTATCAACAATGAATATCTTTTGAAGTGCGGAAAAAATATAACATACGAAAAATGGAATTTTACAGCAATGTTATGTGGTTAAAATATGAATTTTGTTTCACTTTCAAGTGATCAGAAGTTTTGGTCACCAGTTAAGAACGCAGGAGGGTGTTAGGATTTTTTCTTTATTATAAGAAAATAAGCACATTTAATTTTAAGTTAATCTCGATAATTTCCTTCCCTATTTATAAATACGCAGAAAAAAAATTAAATATTCTACTTTTCTATTTTTTTTTTTTTTTTTTTTTTTTTTTCATTTCTGTATACATTTAAACTTATTCGTAAAAAGATTATAAATTCTAAAAATACATATATATTTAATTTGTTTCTAATTTTTCGCATTTTTGTTCGGAAATGAAAAAAAAAAAAAAAAAAAAAAGAAGAAGAAGAAGAAAATTTTTTTGACTGCAATTCAACTTAACCTTTTACGTAAATAAAACCACTTTCAAGTCGACTGTATTTTTTAAAAGAACTTTTTAAAATAAAATATTCTAGCATGATGAATTAAAATATTTTTCTACCTTTATTAGAATATTGGCATATCTGCTCAAAATCAAATACTATCTGGTTACATGATTTTGTATATAATATTCATTCATTTTTAACATTTTCCAACAAGGTTGAAAAGTGTTTATGACTTCGGTTTGCCTGTCTATCTAATCGCGCTCTAACTCCCATAAATATTTATGAAATTTCTTGAAACTGATATATGTTATTCAAGTTCACTATCGGATGCTCATTATTGAAAATGGAGCGACCACCTTTACTGGTTTGTGTACAGGGACACCCGAAAGTATTCCAAAGCATTTTGTCTTATGAGAGGTATTTCTATAAAGCATATTTTAATACCGTTACTTTACACAAATCTTAATGAAATTGAAATATGTTATTCAAGTCCACAATCGGATGTTTTCCATTGAAAATAGAGTAAATACCATCACTGGTTTGTATACAGGGACACCGAAAGTATTCCTAAGCATTGTGCTCTATGAGAGGTATTTCTATACACCAAATTCGAGGAACTTTACTTTGCACAAATCTTAATAAAATTAAAACATATTATTCATATGCACAAAAGAATGCTTTCTAAATAATACAGTATGATTAGCATTAGATTTACAGGGCAACATAAAAATATTCAGTTACATTAATGGGTATTATTAGAAATTGGCTGGAATTGCATTTTCGTTTATATTAATCGTTTTTATAGCTTTCTAAATGTTTTTTGCACTTTCCAATAAAGTTGAAAGGTGTTAATAACTTCGGTTTGTCTGTCTGTCTGCCCGTCTGTCTGTCTGTCCACGCTCTAACTCCCGTAAATATTCACGAAATTTCTTGAAACGGATATATGTTATTCAAGTTCACTATCGGATGTTCGCTATTGAAAATGACGTGAACACCTTTACTATCTTGTGTACAGGTACGCCCAAAATTATTCCAAAGCATTGCGTTCTATGAGAGGTATTTTTATGAACTATATTTTAATTCCTTTATTTTACTCAAATTGCAATGAAACTGCAATATGTTATTCAAGTTCACTATCGGATGTTTGCTATAGAAAATGGAGTAAATACCACCACTGGATTGTGTACGGGGACACCTGAAATTATTCCAAAGGATTCGTTCTATCAGAGGTATTTCTATAAACCAAATTTTAATAACTTTACTTTGAACAAATCTTAATAAAACTGAAATATGTTATACATATGCACAAAAGAATGTTTTCTACAGAATGTAGTATGATTAGCATTAGTTTTACAGGGTCATACAAAAATATTCAGTTACACTGAAGACTTTTATTACAATTTTGCTGAAATTGCATTTTCGTTTACATTAAGCGATTTAACACTTTTTACCATTTTTTAAGTGAGAATATGATTTCAATTTAAGTATCTATCTGTCCGACTGTTCATTTGTCTATCTGTCCATCTGCCCGCCCCCAGTATCCGTAAATATTTTCAGATTTTTACAAAATTTTATATGTTATTGAAATTCATTATGGAATGTTCCCTAATTTAAATCACATTAACCCCTTCCACTCCAGGGACGTACGTGCGTACGTCCTAGTGTTAATGGCCCTTAATACCATGGACGTACGTGCGTACGTCCAAAGAAAGTATACGATACTATTTCAAAATTATAATCTGGTATTTCAGACATTTACACTACAGCTAGCCTGGAGCGGAAGGGGTTAATAGGTCCTGTGCAACTGGTTTGTGTACAGGGACACCCAAAAAAATGCCAATGCAGACATTTTTATGAATTACATTTAAAAAACGGTCTATTGTAAAATCATAAAGAAATTGACATTGGTTTTTAATGTGCTAAAATATTTTATATAGAATATGATTTTGCTATCCTTCAGATTTAAAGGGCTACACTAAAACTTTTAGATACATTATAGACTGCAGTTAGAATATAAGGACCACGTTTTCTTTGGTATTAAGCATTTTTAACACCTTTCTAGCAATGTTTAAGAATGATTAGGAATTCAGATAGTCTATCTATACGTCTTTCAGAACTACTGTCTGTCCGTCGTGTGATTACGTAGCAAAGAGCGTCAACTGTTTGAATGTTATACAATACAACAGTTATGTACATTTGGAAAGTGTTAATAATCAATGCATACCGCATGATTTTGCGTTTTTTTTTTTTTTTTTTTTTTTTTTTTTTTTTTTTTTTCTGTTGTACTTTGTTTTTTGACGCAAAAAATTAAAGCTATAATTAAACTAAATGATATAACATCCATGTCTAATCTAAAAATTGCTTAAAATTACCTAAATATGAATTTTAATTACTTTTACCCAGAGAAGAAATACGTTCAAAAAAGGAACATTCAATACCTACTTGCTTACTTTTCATTTTATCTTAGGATTACTTTCCTCAGACACGTCTTTCGAGCCTTTTTCCTTACATCAACATTTAATTATTATTAATTTTATTTCATAGAGACAAGATAAAAAAATAATTAATTCATACTAGAATGCATTACATTATTGACTTTTAAAAGTATGTTTCTTAAACAATATTTAATAGTTATAATTTCTGAAATTCAAAGTTAATAATAGTTTCAATATACGCATTAAACATACATGTCCTAAAGTTTAGTGCTATCGCATTTACATTTAACTGTATTTTAAATAATTATTAATGTATGGGTAGATCTTTATTGTACAGACCAAACCTATCTTGAAGTTATTTTAATTTCTTTTTTGAAACATGCTTAAACTAAGTATCAACGTTTGTGATTTTGAATCTAAGCAGAGAAGGTGTATTATATTTTATTTACAATAAAATTTCAAATAACTGTCTTAAAATTTCCTTTGGAATAATTCCCCATCAGTGACCGAGAGGTTCTGCTCTTAAATCTGGAAAGCGGAAATTGTCGGGTTCGATCCCGGATCGCGCTCGCCGACCTAGCCCAGGGCCTGATTATCACACAGGCCAACTAGGCCTCGGCCTAGGACACCCCTATCTAGGGGCACTAAAATAATTTAAATAATTTTTAAATGCTATTTTTGTCAAAGCTTTTCTTAAAAAAATTAACTGAAAGTTAGTTGATGATAATAATCTTTTGTTGGAATACCTTCTTCTCCATGGAGGATCAAAATTGTACGGTATGTCTCCAGACCACACCTAGAGGTGGATCTCAAACCATCGCCAGTTTCCTACTAAGTAGTTCTAACGTGAGTATTAGCTAGAGTTTCTCATGATTGATAAATGTACTAGTTTTTGTAGCGATTCGTTGAAATATGTAACTTTGCATATAGCGACCCGAAAATTCTAGAGAAAGATTCACTGACAAACTTACATGTATATGTAGATTAAAAAACTTCGTTTTGTTTTAATCGAAAATGTTTTTATATTTTCTCTGGTATTTAGTCATGTGTTAATATTTACATCTCGCTAATTTCATATGGTATGAATGAGGCACATTAGGATTAAAGATGAGCAAAGTATTATAAAAATAGCTTGTAAAAAATTACATTTCTATGCAAGTGAATTTAAAAAGTTATAGAAAAAAGATAGCATAAAGAAAAAAAAAGAAAGAAAGAAAAGAATTTGAGATCTCTTTGCAAAAATAAAAGTTAACACTAATTTCTCATGAAAACGATGCTTAATCACCAGCATTGAAACTTCCTGCATAAAGCACAAATTAGGTATTTGATTTGGGAAAATTGCGTTAGTTTGTTCGGGGGGGGAGGGGGGGCAGGCACAAAAGTTATCCTGGGCCTTGGGCCTCAGCAGGCCTTAATCAGGCTCTGCCTAGCCGTTAAGAGTTTTCCGTAGTTTTCTCCGAAACTAAGATGAATACGATCTAGTACCCCTTAGAAAGACCTCCATGGGGCATTCTACCTATAGGCGTAAGACCCTAGTGTAGTCGATCGGCATTAACAAGCCCAATCACAACTACAACCTTTGAAATAACTTTCTCCAAATAGTATGTTTTAGGAAGTTTTCCATTTTCATCTAAAAAAGTTTTGTTTAAATATGATTTTTTGTCTTAGGTAAGATTCATAGTGTCTGACAAACTTCATTAAAAAAAAAAAAAAAGAAAAAATTGAAAACAAAGGGGGAAAAAAGGGGGGGGGGGTAGTGGGTGCTTGGCGCAAAGAAAGAAAATTTAAGATACACTGTTAAAATTTTGGTGTTGGTTTGAACCAAAATTTGGTACTGAAGTATCTGCAACCACCCGATGGTTTAACCTTTTAACATGATTTGGTAATTTTATGTTGAACCAAATATTGGCATTATGTTTTAAATAAACATTTAAAAAATTCAACATTCGACCAAGTTGAGGATCGAACTGAAGATCTTGTCTGAAGTTTAACATTCTGGCACTGTGCTACGCTTTCTTGCTTGTAATTCTGTGTGTTTCACTGATTTTGATAAAAGAGGCTAAATTTTCTAGGGTCTTACCTTGACCCATGTGTAAGTTGTTCCACAAAATTTGCACTTTACCTTATGTTTTCAACAACGTTATTTAATTTAAGCTTGTTTTGTTTTCAAAAAGAATTTTGCTGATTCATACTTCCTGGACTGTATGATAGATTTTTCTCTCTTCTTGAAAGGATATATTTCAATAAACTTTCTTATCATAACATCTGGTTAGTTATCAATTGAATAAAGATTTTTTTTTTTTTTAAATATATAATGAATGTTGGTTTTGAATGACATAACCACTTCATAGATTCTATTTTTACTCTCTGGCTTATAGCCGGTGATTTTCAGAGCGCTAGTGGCGCCATCTCCTGAATACAAAGAGAATTACAATTGCATATATGCCGAAACACTTCGCTTGTGAGTGGATGTATGGATTGGTAGCTCCAAGTTTTGGTGCAACTGAAATTCAATCGCAAGAAATAGAAAACTAAAAAGTGAGATTGAACCATATTATAACTTTATTGTATTGCGTATATTGTATTGCTTATAACTTTACTCTATATAGTGATTCAAGTTTGAACTGAAATTTTTAACAGTGCAGAATTTTAATGAAATTCTCATGCTATAATTTCTAATACCTTGAAATTATTTTAACCTAAAAATACTTTTTTATATGTTATAGTAATTCTTCATTGCCTTATGCATTTAACTTTTTTTTTCTTTTTCTTTTTCTTTCTTTTCTTTTCTTTTTCTTTTTCTTTCTTTTCTTTTCTTTTTCTTTTTCTTTCTTTTCTTTTCTTTCTTTTTTTTTTTTTTTTAACTATCATTGCTAAAATCTCAAATCTCGATACTTCTGCGATATATTTGCTGAAAACAATACCTGTAAATTTGATCAACGTAATTATGTTCATTAAGTTATGCACTAAATTCAGTGAAAACTAGTTGGCAAGTCCAGATTATTATTATTATTATTATTATTATTATTATTATTATTATTATTAAGAATAAATATTGCATTTTGAATCCTTAACAGTTCTTAAAATATGAGATACTGAAGAAAATTAATGCAAGACAATATATTTAATTGACAAGCATTAAAAAATAACCTTTTCGTGATTAATAAATATTTAAAAAAATATATAGCATTTTGCAATGTATGTCTTAATATTCATTATAGGTCACCGACTTCATTTCAATGACCTATACTAATCAACCGAATTGTAATCTAATTCCTGACATTTTAGAGGATTTTATTTCATTTCTTGACTTTCTTGCATAAGGTTTCAACTAAAGAGTAGAATGACAGTTTAGAACACACCTACTAAATCGTTTAATCATTCAACATGGAAAAAAATTATAATCATGCTATTTTAATTTACAATACAATACCATTTTAGATATTTATGAGTTAAATATATAAATATTTGAGATTTAATTCAAAATGGCTAAAAAGAATTAGTTTATACTGAAAAAAAAAATAATAATAATAAATTTTATAAACGCCACTTAATTTAATTAAATGAATGGATTTTAAATTACTTTCAAAATGTATTCCTAGCTTTTGTTGCTCATATTCCGTTGCTAAATCTGAATTCTTTTAGATAGCTCAATAAACAAAAGCTTAATAATGTTAGTTTACTCGTGGGAATCCTATTACATTGTAATATATCAATATTATAAAGAAGAGTTAAATTTAACATTTCATATTATATGGATACTAATCAATAAAACTTCATACCCTTTATTTTAGTTTTATTATATATAGATTTTTTTTTTTAATAAAATTAAAAATTTTCTTGTCTGTCTATCATTCTAAAGCTTTAAGCACCTATATATATATATATATATATATAGATAGATAGATAGATATACAGCGTGTCCCATAAGTCTGTAGACGTTTGAAAAATTCATAAATATTGAATGGATTGATAGAATTGAACGTGATTTGCGAAATATCGTTCTCGTGAAGGGATTTTATTTATTTATTTATTTATTTATTTATTTATTTTATTTATTTGTAAAGAAGAAATAATAATTAAGCTATTTGTCGGTAGAGGGCGCTGTGCGTGACCAGATCACACATTTTCATAAAAAACTGTACTTATACTCATGTTAATGTTTACAGGCATATAAATACTATTCCATGTGCCCGTCGTCACCACAAATTACAGTTTGCAAACAAATGATAACACTGCTAACTGCTGCTTCAGTCGGCGGTTTTTACCTAAGGGAAAACATCTTCACCAATAACGCTTTAACCACCAAGTCAGCATTGCAATTAAAACTTCATGTATGCACAAGTATGAGGCAAAATAAGAAACAAGCTGTTTTAATTGCAAAATTATGCAATTTATAGGACTTTCATTTGCATGTTTCTCTTTCACATCCGTGCGAAAAATTTAACTATTTGTCGAACTATCGGCGACAAAAAATTTAACTATATTTCTTTTTCTTTACAAAAAAAAAAAAAAAGAAGAAGAAGAAAAAAAAAAGAAAAAAAAGAAAAAAAAAAGAAAAAAAATCCCCCTTCACGAGAATGATTTATTCGCAAACCGCGTTCAATTCTATCAATTCTTTCAAAAGTTATGAATTTTTAAAATGCCTACAGACTTATGGGACACCCTGTATATACATATATATATTTTTTTTACATAATTGCAGAGCTCCCTGAGCACTTCTATTTAATAAAACGCTTCATTTTTATGTTTTACAGTTGAATTTTTGAATAATCTACGATTCGTCGTAAAATATAAAGCAAATGTAGACTTAAAAAATGTACGCCAAATAAAAAATTAAAAAGTGCATATTACCACAAAATTTACGGCTAAAGTTTGGCAGTGAGGTTTCCGGTTGTTTTGTCATAAATTTTGTTTTACTTTTGTGTGTGTGTGTGTGTGTGTGAAAGCGTTCAGAGTTATTAGAAGAAAATTCAATTAAATACTAAGTAAAGTCTAACACATCAATAATTTTATATAATTACTATAGTGGAAGACGACTAGTGCGAAACTTAAACGTTATTTTTCAAAAACAGTTACGCTTTAAAGACATTTTTATTGCATTTACATACAAATTAACGCCATAACACATGAATTTTCATCCTAATAAGTTTCGTCAAGTATTGCTCATTTATTTGAAAATAAATGAAATAAATGAATGATATTTGTTATTAGTTCGAAATTCACGAAATTCATGTACGCAGTAATCGGCAAAAATACACGAAATTGCCAATTTATAATACAAAATTCGAAATAAAAGCAGAGCAAAGTGTGTCTGAAAAATAATTCATCTTTCCTTTCTCCTTTATTTTTAATTCAATTGCTTTTTTATTTATTGCGTTTCACTCTCATTATAAAAATGAAAACAAATGTACTTAAGGAGAAATATTTTAATCAAGGGTATTTTTCAAGCATTTATGAGAGATGCTTTTCAAATAAAGCACATTTTGTCATATACTGCACTTTTGTGATTAACATTTAAGTCAACTTTGCGAGGCATGAAAAACATAATAAAAACAAGGTTTTGATTAATGATAATATGATATAGCAAGTTACGCATTAAAATCGTCTAATGTTATTGCTAACGCGCTAAATATAAAAGATAAATTTGCTTTCAAGGATAATCACACAAAAGAGCAATTTTCTCAAATTGATTATTTATTTCATACATATCAAATTATGATTCTCATAAATAACATTAGCCAGATAAGAAGAAAACATATTAACCAGTTTTGTTATTTATATTCTTTTTATGAGAATTATCAACGTACTGAGCAGCTTACTGTTCCTTTCTTGCATTTGAAATCTTGGCAAATATTTCATTTAAATACAATTGTGTCTTCTCTGAAATCCTTTTTTTGTTTGTTTGTTTTGTTTTGTTTAATCCTATTTGAATATCATTCTGCTTGCTAAATATGTTGTTTCAAAACATTAGTTCCTTAATCACTATGCAAGTGATAAATTTGAGAATCAAATTCATGATTTATCTATATTTTTGTATTATATATATTTATATATAAAGGAAACCGTGAGAGTCATTGAACAAGTTGCTTAAAAGTGAAATTGGAACAAGAATCATTTCTTAATTTTCAGAATTATCAAAATGATTTTGTACATAGCAAAGCTTTTAAAAATCCTGCGTTTATGTATGTACTTATTACTCTGTTTTTACATAATTTTGATAAAAAAAATATTTATAACCTATTTTTAAGCTATATTGTATGCGCACCTTATTAGTAGCAATAAGACAAACACCACGACTAGGTTCGTTAATAATATATAGAAACCTTGATGGAAATGTATGTAAAAGCGAGGTATTTTAACGTAAACAAAAATTATACATTAATGCGAGCATTCTTAAACACTAGAAAAGTTTCGAATCTTTTTAACATCTGCTTATAGCGTTATAGCGCATGCCTTATTTGTGTTGAGCTTTGAACTACTCACATAAAGTGATCGTAATAAGAATTTTAGATTAAACTGACATGGAAAACAAATTATTTATGCTAGGCAAATTCGTATTGCATTGCACAGGTTTGCAAAATCGTACTTTATTTTATTTTATTTATTTATTTATTTATTTATTTATTGCAAAGTTTTGAGTGTTTCTACAGTTTTTTGATACGCTGAATTAAGAAATTCTTGACTTTTCTTCAAGTCACGTAAAGGTTTTTCAGAAAGTAAGCGGCTTGAGGGCCCTCTCTATGCAAACTCCAACAATAATCTGCTAACATGTTAACGTTCCATCGACTCTGATAAATCTTTTCCATTTCTTTGATGCCTTGATGAAATCGTTATACTTGTGTTCTTGACGCATATTCCCTAGATTTTCCAGGAAATAATGATGTGGGATTTAAGAAGTCCATTTCTGTCAAAAAATCCCATTTTCTGTCAAAACTGTACGTGTACGGAAATTTTTGAATACTTTTCCCTTAATCAGCAACCAAAAATACACCAGAAAAACACATTACCTTAAAGAAAAAAAAATCGATCGCAGACTTGCATTGCCATAAAACGATAGCAGAAGCATGGATTGCAAAAAATGTGAAAGAATATTGCACAAAGATTACACCTCTGTGCGACAGTGGTAGTCACATTAAAAGTATAGTGTGAAGTGGTTTCAGTTAGAAATCTCTGTCTAATAATCAAGGTTTTATAAAAACAAAGCAAACAACACCGTCTAGAACACCAAAAAGAAATAATAGGAAAGCCTATTATATCTTTTTGGTGTTCTAGACGTTGTTGTTTGCTTTGTTTTTATAATCCCACGCCAAGTCTTCCATTAATAATCAAGGTTTCACCTCTTAATGTGCATATTTTGTGCCAGTTACTAAATTGATAGCACACTTTACATAAAAAATTACTATAAATTCATCTGTAAACGTAAAGCATTACTTGTTTGCAGAAAACACGATAATTTGTTAATATGGTGCATAATTAGGATGATTACAAAAACATTTAAAATTTTCCATTCGAAGCAAATGTATCAGACCATAGCCTCCTAAACTAGATGCCTATCGCGTTGCTCGGAAACTTGGCAACAGTTGAAGCGGTAGACAGCGCCACCTGGTACAGATTGCGCGACTTTTTTATTCAACTGCCACCAATAATTTTAAGCAGTTATGTACGATGTATATAATCGACGTTTCATCGATTCTATTCGCCTTTTATGTATATCATATCCCACTTTTAAAAATTTTTGGTAGCTGTTGAATAAAAAAGTCGCGCAATCTGTAACAGGTGGCGCTGTCTACAGCTTCAACTGTTGCTAAGTTTTCGAGCCACACAACAGGCATCTAGTTTAGGAGGCTATGATCAGACAGACACTTATACGATTTTTTCACTTGCTGAGGTCATACCTAAAACAGCCTAAAAACGATTTGTCGCGGCATTCTTCTTGAAAAATATGTGAACGTGAAGTGGAAATAATGTACCTATATTATAATTTTTCTTAGTATATTAAAAAATAATAATAATAATAAAAATAAAAAATCATCCACTTTCATCAGTTTTAAACTTTCAACGTCTGACTTAAAACTTTCAAAGTGCTCCTTTTTTGTTTGAACGAAAACAGTGGAAACAACTAGGGGTCACCAAAGCGGGAGAGCCATCCTTTCCATGGAGGATCAAAATTGTGATAGCATGTTTCCGGACCACCTTAAGGGTGAGTCCTAGACCGTCGCCAATTGCTCATTGCGCAGCACTAGTGCAACGTAAAACCCAACCAACCAGCCAACCAGTGGAAACAAAAATATGTTTCTGGCTGCCTTATACTTTTTAGAATAGATTTATTATTAAAATAAACTAAAATACCTTTAAAATTCTTTCATTTAGCGTTTACAACCGGGATCCCAGTCTTCTTCGTCATTGCTTGCTTTGATAACTATGACTGATGGTTTGTTCTTTCTTAATCACAACCACAACTGCATAATAAAACGTGAAACAGTGAAAATCTTAGACGACGAACTAATCTGCAATGACGTAGAACCGAACTGAAACATAGACTCAAGTGTGCGCTACATACTAAAATCTAGAAAGAAGAAACAAATCATTAATCACAGTCATCAAAGTAGAAACTTGAAAGAAGGCTGGGATCACGGTTGAAAATGCTGATTTAAAGAACTTTAAAGGTATTTTAATTTCTTTATTTATGAGTTCTTAAAATTAAAAAGTATAGTAGAATTGTTGTTATTCTTCACCTGAATTACTTATAAAAATTATTTTAAAGTGATCTAGCGTACGGCAGAGAATCATATTCTGCAGTAGACTTTTCTTGTGTGTATGTATCCCTATTAAAGAATTATTGAGGTACAATAAGTACCTTTTTCTCATTAGGCGTTTTTAGAACTATGTAGGAATATTACTTGCAGAAATATCGTAACATTTTTTTTTTTTTTTTTTTTTGTGACTTTTCCACCTATTACTTGGCATGAAATTTAGAAACTATATTAACTTAATTGTATCAATCGTATAGTCGTAGTTTAAAGTTAAGCGCTATCTAATAAGCATTAGACCAACAAAATTACAAATCAGTTACAAAATTTTGAATTAAACAAACATGTTTGCCAACTGCAATCTTTTACAAAAAAAAAAAAAAAAAAAAAAAAAAAAAAACCTCTTTTCCTTTTTCCTTCTAATTAATATTTTTAATTATACGAAATCGTTTAAAGTATATTATTTTACTACACTTTTTATCCTGAGATACAATGAAGCAATTAAAAATGTTATAAATATCATCCAAACAAAAATATCATGTTTTCTCTACACGTAACTAGAATTGTCTCGTTCAGAGTTCTACGTGGAAATTTTTTCATGTAAAAGAAACTAAGTTAAAAATGAAAAAGAATAGTCCGAAAAAATATATCTTTTATTCTTTTGTTCTAACTCAATGCGCTATCATTTGTCTTTTTTATATCTCCAATCACTTATTTGATTTTTTCATGAGACATAAACTTTTCGTTTCTCAGAATTGTAAAAGAAATCATTAAATCAAAGCCTCCTTCATACAAAATCTTTAACACTTCAACAATGTAAAAATTTTAACTCTAAACGAAAATACAGAAAAATTATAGGATTTGGGATACAATTTTTTTATTGAAAAGTCGCCATCATTCAAAACTGCTCTCATAATAGCTTTTGACAAAAGATAAACGACAAAAATACAACTTGAAACGTCTCGTACATTTTTTTAGAGATCAAAATATTGCCTACGAAAAGACATTTCTTTCAATTCACTATAATTTTTGATCATTATGGTACCATAAAAGTATTTGGTAAATATTCTTAAAAAATATAAAAAAGAATAAAAGAATGGGGGAAGAATCGAGGGAGCAAAAAAGGATCTTTAGGAAGTTTTATAACTTTTAAATTAACCTTTTTTCTTTCTTTTTTTTTTTTTTTTTTTTTTTTTTAAACGTGCATTACAGATTATAATATCAGAAGACAAAAAAAAAAAGAAAAAAAAAATCTAAAATTTAGATTTTTTGAAACAGGCAGAATAATGAGTACAGTTGTTTTACAATTGCAAAACAAATGTTAAGAATTTTACAGAGGGGGAGGTCTGATATTTATGTAAGAGTACATAAATATGAGGCTTTTTTCTTTTTTCTTTTTTTTTTTTAAGAAAATTTCATATATAGTTTCCCAAAAAAAAAAAAAAAAAAAAAAGCAAGTGAATAATTTCAAGCAAATATATCGCCTTCACCATTTTTTGTAATGATGAAAATATTAATCATGATCGGAAAGTTCTAAAATTGAAATTGAACACTTCTTTGAAAGTTCATAGTTGGTCAAAATTTACATTACAAATGCTGAATTTTCTTTATGTCTAAGAAGTAAAAATTAATACCACCGCAATACAAAATAAACCAAGCTTATTTTGCAAAAAGAAACAAGTTCTTTAGTCTCAGTCGAAAAAATTCGTTGATTTCTTTTTTCAAGTACAATCCATTTTGAAATAAGATGGCGAATAGACTAATGGATTTATAAACTCGATTGGAAGCTCGATATGGGCTATGTGAGCGCCAAGTTTCATGCAAATAGGTTCATAACTACGTATTTTATGTGAGTTTGACATTTTTTAAGTAACCACCATTTTGAAACAAGATGGCGTATTGAATAGATTAATAAACCTGTTTCAGACTTTGGTATGGGCCATACTGAGTTTCAAGCAAATCGAGTCATAATTACATTTTTTATACGTTTAATATTTACAAGTCGCCGTCATTTTGAAACAAGATGGAGAACCAAGTTGATGAATAAATTTGGTTGATATCTTGATATGGGCTATGTACATACTGAATTTCATTGAAATCGGTTTATAAATACATTTTTTATGTGAATTTGAAATTTCCAAGTGGTGACCATTTTGAAACGAAATGGTGGATTGGGTTGAATGATGAATTTATTGAAGACTTTTATATGGGCTATGTACAGATGTTGTTTCAAGCAAATTGTTTTATAATTACGGCATTTTGAAGAGTGAAACTTTCAATGACCGATAATTTTTATTGAAATAAGATGACTGTTCAAGTTAGTCAAACTAAGTCATCCAATATATTTCTAATATAAATCCATTGTCCAACTTTGGTCCAGACTGATTTAGTATTTCAGAAGTTATCGTGATGACAAATCTCCAAAACGCCAGGTAATTTCAAGTAGGTGCCATTTTTATTACAAGATGGAAGCTCAAGTGGTTTGTTAAACTTGTTTGAGACCTTATATTTGTTATATATATTGGGTGATGTTGTGGGTTGGTTGGATGAGAAGTTCATTGATTTATATATTAAAAAAAGGAAGTATTTGTATTATTTCATTTACAATATTTATTTTATTTTTAATTAATTTGTTCTTTATCATCTTTTTTCATGTATACATAATAGATTATGTGTTTTAACAGTATACATAGTTTCAATTATTGATATATCTTAATTTTGATACTTAGTTTACTTTTAATTTTCATTCGTAAGCTATAATATGTACTATGTTTGGTTTCCCATTGTAATTCTTATCAAATTTATTCCTTAATTTAAATGAATAGATTCATTATGTGTGTAATATGCTTAGTCTATTTGTGGATGAAAATTCCATGTATTCCAAGTATTAAAAACTTATATAAATATTCATAATTCATAACCCACTCTTGTTTGCCATCTGTCAAACTATTTAAATAATACCGATAGTAAAATTATTAATTTCAGTGTAGTTAAGGGGCCTTGGCACCTTTGGCTGCAACACTGATGTATATTTCATGTAAAAGCTTACATTTCTATTTAATATTTATAAAATGAACTATATATATTATATTATATTATATTATATTATATATTACATATATATATATTAAGCCTTTTTTTAGATATCCGTAATATCCGTAGAAGTTTTAGCATTTTGAAGATCATAAATTTATGAAAAAATGCATACTGGGAAAATGCAATGTAAAGATTTCAGATCTATAAAAAATATATCAAAAACCATAAGAATTGTTGCCCGAATATATATTTTATTGAACAAATCTAATATAGCTCAATTTATAAATACTAAATTAAAATATAAGCTTTAATATGAAACCTATTTTCAGTGGTGCTGTCAAAGGTGCCAAGTCCCCTTAAAGTTTATTAATATAATCTGATAGAAATGTACATTAATATACTATCTGGGAAATTGCCATTTTAATAAAGAATTTTAAAGTATCATAATATTTCCAAATAAAGCATTAAACATTATTTTGGTTAATTTAGAATTTATTAAAAAATAAGTAATATTAATTATTAATTAAGCAATATTCTTATAAATTTATTATATATTATTGCATGTTAATTATGAGATAATATGTTAATTATTTAAAATAATAATTCAAAATAATTAATCTTCTATTTACTTATATATATATATATATATAACTTTTTCTTTGTTTTTCTCTTTTTCTTTCTTTTTTTTTTTTTCTTTTTTTTTTTTTTTGTGTGTGTGTGTTATAGGGTATAGCTTGTTGTAAATGTTCAGCAATTTGCATACGATAAGACAGAAATAACACCTATTTTACATGAAATATTCATTCTATACCCTTGAAAACGTAATGAATTTGCATGTTTCAATTTAAGGATGCTTGATATTCGTAAACTTTTTTTTTTTTTTTTCTGGTTTCATCTTTTTCAATGTTTCTTGGTTTCATCTGTCCAATGTTTGAAAAGTTTTTCAATATATATATATATATATTACCTGTTAAACTAAATATCTAATAGAATTAAAATAAATTGACCTTCTCATCAAATTAAATTCAAGTGATCTTATTTTAAATTAAAAATATATTTTCTTTTTAATTAAAATATCTTTATTGTTAATTTGAATTTTTATAAGCAACGAAATATTATTAATACTTTAATAGAATAAAATTATTTGTTCTTTTCTTCAATTCATGATTAATTTATTGTTCATCTGAACTTGTTAAAGATTAGAAATAGAAATATAACTTTCAATAAATTGCTGCTTAAATGAATGTGTAAATGTTTAGAATAATTACGCTTTTCCGCTGATAAATGGCAGTATTTTTTTAGTAACATCTTTTTTCTTTTCTTTCTTTTCCTTTTTTTTTTTTTTTTTTTTTTTTTGCAACGAAGTTCCTTAAGTAGTAGTTAACTAGCAGAAATCGTCACGTAAGGAAAAAACGTCACGCTCTCTCCATGCGAATTTCTCTCGCCAGATATAAGAATCCCAGCAATTTCTACTTTTTCTCCCTAGTTGCTAAGGAGGATACTCAAAACTTTAATCTACAATTACTTTCTGAAACGTGGATGAGCAACAAAAAGCAATTGTTCTTCCTAATTCCAGTTGCATATCTTATTATAAGTGAGATAATATTCGTGCAGGTGGAGTTGCTATATACCATAACTCTGAAGATTCCCTCCACATTTGTACAGAAAATATGGGACATATTTTGTCAAATGTTAGTGATTTAAGCACAAGGCATTCATCAGTTGGTGACATTTGTTCAATTGTTTGTAAATTAGGAAACGATGTTGAAGTAGTTATTGTAGCTACTTATATATCCCCAAATCAAAAGCTTGAATATATAACATTATTTATTCATCGATCGCTATTAGAATATACTGAGGGAGGTTCTAAATTACTTAAACAAAATTTTCTTAAACTTCCACTTATATTGTCTGGAGATTTCAACATTAATTTTAATAATAAAGAAAAATTTGAAGAATTCACATCCTTTTTGTCAGGTACATTTGATTTAAGTATTAATAATGATCCAGCGCAGTTCACAACAAAATACTGTACTACAGTTTATGCTGTTTTTTCGAGATACTTGGACAAAATTGAATCTGAAACATATGTATCTTATTATAGTTAAAATAAACCAATAATTACCATAATAGAATATGATAACATTTTTCAAAAAACTTATTTTATTTTAGTATTTTTTTTAATATAATTTATAATTCATTTTTTTTTTATATATATTTAATTTTTAATAAACAAATATTTTCGCTAAAATATTAAATGAAACTTTTTAATTCGATTCCTTACTTTACATTATTTGCATTGAGAAAAAGAAAAAAAAAAAAAGATGCGTGTATGTGTGTGTGAGAGAGAGAGAGAAAGAGAGAATAAACAGTCTAGATCTCTAAATCAAATTCGGAATTGGAGAAAAGGCGTAAGGAACTACGTTCTTGACGGGGGTCCCCCGACCACACATTTTATTTTATTTTATTTCATTTTATTGTCTACAAGTAAAATATTGTTATAAGAAAAAATGTGTTAATTATATTTAAATGCTTTATTAATTATATTTAAATTATTTACTAATCCAACATTTAAATTAATATAACATATTAGGCTTTGGTTTATTTTATCGCTGTTATAAGGAAAGTTCAATTGTGTTAATTCTGCATACATTGTTTTCTGATCTTCTCAACTACATGAACTGATGTAAGCAACTAAACTCTTTATTTTATTTCATTCTATGATTTCAATGCTTTTCTTTTTTTTTTTAGCGTGTGACATGTCGTTTATAGCTATTTGTAGAGATGTGAGCAGTGAAAAAACCTGGGTTTAAAACCGGGAATAAACCGGGGTTTTTGAGGAAGGAATTTTCAATGATATTATTATGCAAAATATTATTACTTAAATCATAACTGAAATATTAATAAGCGAAATAATTACACGTGAATTGTTAATGAATTATTAATGATTAACTGTATTATTAGTTGTATCCACTAATTTAATCCGCCTAAATTATTGTACTTAATATGTGTATCTACTAATTTAATACAGCTAATTTATTGTTTGATATATTTAACGACCAAAATGAAAATGACAGATTTTGGTGTTCATGCTCTATCACTGATTATTTATATCAGTTTTAATAAAAAATTATCGTAAATTTAAAACTTTCATTATTTTTTATTATTACTTAATTTCATTGTATTATTTGCAACCTAATTTTTAAGTTGATTTAAGTTGTTTAAAATATACTTGAATAGGAAAGCGAAGCTTCATTTTATTTATTGGTATTAATAACATAAAGATTTGATTTTTTTTTTTTTTTTTTTTTTTTTTTTAAGTTTTATGTAAAAGAAAATTACATAATTTTTAATCTTACTTGAATTTTAGTAAGTAAAATAAAAGTACAATACTGAAGTAGGTAATTTGTACGCTAAAAATAAGTAAATTTGAATATAATTATTTGTTATTAGTTCCTTCCCATCAAACCCATCTTTCCAACATGTCCAAAATTTCCATTTTAAACCCCAAAATTCCGAGGTTTATTTCCCTGCTTCAAAATTCCCGTTTTTTTTTTTTTTTTTTTTTTTTTTTTTAACATCTCTAGCTATTTGTAATTATTACTCCTATAACTATAGCTATTTCACAATGCATTTCGTTTTAGGACAGATATTTTTATAAATCACATTTAAATAACTTTCTACTGTAAAAATCTTAAAGAAATTGACATTTATTGTCAATATGCTAAAATAATGTTTTGTATAGAATATGATATGATTAACCTTCATCTGAAGATTACAGATCTACACTAAAATATTCAGATACATTAAGGGCTGCAATTAGAATCTCAGGGCTGCATTTCCGCTTGCGTTAAGCATTTTTAACAATTTTCAACCATGTTTAAGAGTGATTATGAATACAATTATTGTCTATTTGTATGCCTTTCAGTCCTGCTATCAGTCCGTTGTGGGATAATGCAGACCAAAAACATTCACAGTTATACGATACAACAAGTACGTACAGTTGGAAAATGTTAATAGTGAATGCGTACCGCATTATTTTTCGTTCTTGTTTCAATCTCGAATAAAATATGTTTACTGTCAGTGAGGAAAATGAGTTTTTTTTTTTTTTTTTTTTTTTTAAATCATTTAAAAACAAAGATATTTCTCTTTAAATTAAAGAAGCTCAACTTCAAAAAGGGAGGTAAATTTTAAAATGTTCTTAAGTTATACATACACCTTAAATGTTATTCTTTTCCGCGAAATTGTTTCATCAGAAATAAATGACACATATATATTCTATTCGCTTGCTAATATGCCATGTATATGTATGTGCAAGTACGTGCGAGCGGAAGAAGAAAAGATCTAATACATATCCACCCAGGCAGTTCTTTCTATGAATGTCGCACATTCATAGAAACGCTGCTTAACACTTTTACAAATGAACTGCTATTATGAAAATGCAAAATAAAATAAATTGTTACATTAATACTTTAGCTAAAATGAAAGCAAAGAAAGTAAATCGTTAGCTAGGTATACAGTCATTCATCATAAAATAAATGAAACTTGACATCATATAAACAAAAATATTTACTTTTTAAAACTGTTATGATTACATTGACAATGCTCAGTTCCCCATCATATACTTATTTCCATAAATTTTACGGATTGATGAAATTTTTAAAACAAAATTGACGTATGTACGATCTTAAAAATTTTTTACAAATTTTAACTGGAAACGATAAAATGCACTGTGAATTCAGAGAATAAAATATAATACTGTAAGATGTAAATCATTTTAAGTTTCATATTAATGAATATAGAATAAGAGATAATGCCTACACAGGCAAATAGACTAACTAATAAAATGACTAACCTACAGATGGACACTATATTAGTCCCTGACAGACCAATTAAAGATCCATAAATAATTAATAATCAGCAACTATGTTGTCAATATTAAGTCAAAAATGAGTTATAAATAAATATCTTTTTGAGCAAACACCATAAAAAAAAGAAGAACAGCGTAATAATTATTTCGGCTTGAAAGAATAGCATGGCCCTTGATCAGGCGAAAAAAGTAGCCTCTTTTATGCTGCATTCAGGCCTACTTTTCGTCTGATGAAAAATCGTTCCATTATTTTGACCCGAAACAATTGTTAAGAGTTTTTTCAATTCATAATCTTTGCATACAACGTTATTAGTTTAGTATCATGGAACGTTAGTTTAGTATCAAGTTTTTTTTTTTTTTTTTTTTTTTTTTTTTTTTGCAGCATTTTTTGTATCCTGTGATCGGAAACCTAAACTATTCTCAAAAGTTTCAAAAACTGGTGTAAGCTGTAATACAAATAAATAATATCTTAAATACACTGAAAAATGCCAAACAAACGCTGCTGTGCATTTTCAAAGAATTAATTTTTCATTTTCATAAGTTCTATATTGGTCTTTTTTTTTTTAATTGTTACATCTTCTTGTGTTAGGAAATATTCATTTTTTAGGACCTAGAAATGCTATTTTGTCCATTAATAGATTATACAAAAAGTTGCATGCCTCATATCTTCATTTACTTATTATTATGTAATAGTTTTAACTATCGTTGCTGTAAAAGCGCAGTTATTAAAGAACTCCAATCTTCCCTATTTTACAATCTCTTGATTCAAAAATGAAAGTGTATATAATATTTTCTTTTAATAAAAAAGTGCTTTTTACAAAAAATAAAATAAAATCAATAAATAAAGACATCACGATAACTTAAAACTTATTCCATTCAAATTGCTTTTGCTAATGCCATATCCAAATGCTATTTTATTTGGTTAAATTTGCGCGTTTAGTGCTAGTTGTAGGTTAAAAAAAAAGAAAAAAAAAAGTTAGAGGTTTCTGTGTCAACGATAATAACATGCATTTTAACTTTTTACGCATTTTCAATATCACTATTTTTAAAAGATTTTTTTCGTCTTGTTTAGTTACAGAATTTTAGCCTTAAAATAAAATTTTTTACTTCTTTATACTAAGTATAAGGAAGTATAGTAATCCCGATTTGCGAAATGGATTTTCTATTTCACATTGCTCGAAAACGAATGATCACTGAATGTTCCCAATTTGTACGTGTGACTGTCATGATGTCTAGTTGTAAACATGCAAGTGTCGTCTTAACACGAGCTCTCGTTTTAGAGATACAGTCGGTAACAAAAGTGTCCGAACACTAGCGAAAATTCCTATGTGAAAAAAGTACACTTCATACGGTTTTGTTAAATAAATCCTTGTCAAATCTTGTTCTTAGTCACCGACTTTTGTTACCGACTGTATAAGCGACTTTACACGTTTTTTCGTGACGTCTGTATGTATGTATGTGTGTGTGTGTGTGTGTGTGTGTGTGTGTGTGTGTGTGTGTGAGTATGTCGCATAACAACAGTTGGACGTAGAAAGTTGCGAATTGGTACATAGGTTTGTTATAACATCTAGTTGTGCACCTCCCTTTTTGGACTTTGTATGATTTTCCGTTTTGGAGATATTTAGGAAAATTAGGTTCATAATTGCCAAAATGTATCAAAAAACGGTAATAACTCAAAAACGGTTTGGACAAATCTTGCAATGTAAGTAACTTCCCGACTAGCTAGACATTTGAAACTTTCAGAAAAGCTCCGAACACGTTGACAATGCATTTAAAAAATATTTTTAGCCAACTGTTTCGGATACCTGCTGCCTTCAGCAGCGTTTATATGATTCCACAGAAAAATTATTTAACTAACTTCTCGACTAGCTAGACATTTGAAACTTTCAGAATATTTCAAAACACGGTGAAAATGCATTTTTGAAATACTTTTAGCGATCTGTTTCGGAATCCTGTTGCCTCCGGCAGCGTTACTTGGACAGATCTTGCAATCCATTTTTAACTAACTTCCGACTATCTAGACATTTGAAACTTTCAGTAAAGCTCAGAACATGGTGACAATGCGTTTTTTAAATATTTTTAGCAAATTGTTTCGGGTCACTGCTGCCTTCGGCAGCGTTTATATGCACTGTAAAAAATTTTACGGCAATTTACAAATTATTACTTAGTAACAGTACAGGTATTATCTCAACTACTAGGGAAAACTTTGTAACCAGATTCTCTTTGTATTCAATGCTTAAATAACATATGTAATTCTACTCCATTTTTCCTACTATCGCAACATCTCTGTCTCTTCTCTCCCCGTTCTAAGAGAGCGATTTCATTTGAGCAAACGCCAATACTGTGCGCATGCGTAGAAGATACCAGAGAAGAACGAGCCGAAGCGTCGGGTCTGTCGTACTCGTAAATCGTAATCAGGCGGACTTTTTAAATCTTATTCTCTGATATTTTATTTATTGTTAACGTTATACACATCTGCATTTTAGAAAAAGTAAGAAGTCATAAATATATATCCTTAATTTGTAATACAGTATGCTTAGTTTGACGTTATCTTATTTTAATTTAAACTTTATCAGTTCTTAAGCCTCATCTTGGAAGTGTTGGAAAACTTGAAATCCGTGTGCATGATGGACGCGTTTCAAATATCAGCCCCTGCTAGGTGAAGGTTTGTGTTAGTTAGTGATTATTTATTTAAAATTGCTAGCAACGCAAATACTTTCCTGGCAAAGCTTTTATTATTATTATAATTTACTACGGATAACACAATCAAAAAGTTAAAAAGGTATGTAGTTTTTATTATTATTATTCTGAGGTACTTATTTAATTTAATGTTTTTATTTTTTGTAAAATAAGTATTACATAATTAACCCCTGAAAATGGTATGCATAATTTATGCAGTTTAGAAATACCATATTAAGTTTCACCGAAATATATTTATAAAAATATTAAATGACCTTTATTGTTAATTGAAAAATATGCTGATTTTTTTTACCGAATAAAATTTGGCATAGTACTGCAAAAAATATTTTCTTTTCCCATCATATTTTAAAAGTTTCGATTCTTTAAAATAAAATTTATTAATTAAATGTACAATATTAATATATATACTTATTTGTTTATTTATTTTGACTTATTCAAAAAGAAAATATCTTTTAAAAAACATATTTAATATATTATGTATAAAAGTTAAGGCAAAAACTTTTCAGAGGCTACCCCTGAATTCAGGGTTTTTAGAATTTTTGCTGTCTGAATCACATGTTAAATTATTTTGGTTTTTTATTATTTTTCTATTATTATTTCATTAAATTTTAAATTTAATATTGTGAAATATATGCTCATATTTACCAAATAAAGTTATGCATATATTATTGCAGACATGCCAAGTCTCCTGCTTTTTGCTTGTTTTTCTATGCTCCTGCTTTTCCACTCATTTCTCCTGCTTTTCTGATGTAATTTTTATCTATCCCTCTTAGCATAATTTATGCTTAAAATTTGTGGGATTGGGTAAAAAAATTTGAAAGAAAATTGAAATTTATCTTGCCCTGCAATTTATCAAGTTCAGTTTGAATGTGAATTACTATACAATGCTTTAAAACTAATTTTTTCTAAGAATAAATTTTTAACTTTCATTTTTGCATAATGAAAAATGTGTTATTATCAAAAGATTTTTTTTTAAATACCATAACTAGTGAAAACTTAAAGAATTGAAATTTCATTAGAATATAGCTGATATTTTCATTTCTTTATTACTTTTTCTTTTACAAAGATTTTTTTTTTTTTTTTTTTTTTTTTTTGATAGTTTGTTTTACTGCAAAAAACATGTATTATTCATTTAATTTTAATACTGATGTAAATACCTCCTAAGCTTATAAAGCTTTACTTAAAATTAAATTTGCATTATTTTACTCATTTTTCTTACAAATTTTCTTGTTGGAAAAACGCTCGTGATTTCTGTTAAAAAATCTCCTGCTTTTTGGTCATTAGAAGTTGGCATCTCTGTTATTGCAAAAAATGTTTTCTTTTCACAATTATATTTTAAAGGTATCGATTTTTTTAGTTAAAGTTTGTCAATAAAAAGTGATTCCATATACGTACTTATTTATTTATTTATTTTGACTTTAGAAAAAAGTTTAATAAATTATATATAAAAATTAAGGTAATGATATTGATATATGTTTTTAATATTTCAAACAATTTAGAATTTGTAAATGTATATATTTAAATAAACATTTTCGATCAGCCATCATTTTTAACTAAAACTAAACATAAAAGGTTTTCTATTATTATTCTATTATTTATTTAAATTTTTTAGCAATATTACTCATAATATTAAATATTGTTGATTTAAAAATTTTAGTAAGGTAAGATGGGGTATTTAAGGGTAAATTTATTTATATTACTTGTAGTATTTCTGTAAACTTAACTGTAACATTTTTGTGAATATAACCGAAATTCATTTGCATTATTAATTACATTTCCTTAGCACAATTACTGATAAAAAATCTGTATTCTAAACAAAACAAATTTAGTAAGGTTACATGGATATTATTTGAATTTACACTAATAATAACCATGTATCCTACACAAAACATTTCTTGGTAAAATTGCAGTATTACTTTCAGTAATGCTACTAACACAATCTTAGTAAACATAAAAAAAAAAGCACTTGACCCGTTAACTAAGAGTTTCTTAGTATATTTACTAACGAAGTGCATGTAATGTTTACTAACTCTAATCGAGTAAGATCACTTTTGAACAATCTGTATTGGCTACTAGAAAAGTTTATGGAATACCAGTTTCCTAGAATTTTTTTAGTAGTACTACAGAATTTTTTTTACAGTGTGGTTCAACAGAAAATTTACTTAACTGACTTTCCGACTAGCTAGACATTTGAAACTTTCAAAATAATTCAAAACATGGTGAAAAAGCATTTCTTTTAATATTTTTAGCCAACTGTTTTGGATCCCTGCTGCCTTCGGCAGCGTTACCTGGACGAATCTTGCAATCGATTTTTAACTCACTTCTTGACTAGCTAGACATTTGAAGCTTTCAGTAAAGCTCAGAACATGGTGACAATGCATTTTTTAAATATTTTTAGCAAATGGTTTCGGGTCACTGCTGCCTTTGGCAGCGTTTATATGGTTCAACAGAAAATTTATTTAACTAACTTCCCGACTAGCTAGACATTTGAAACTTTCAGAATAGTTCAGAACACGGTGAAAATCCATTTTTTAAATACTTTTAGCCAACTGCTTGGGATCCCTGCTGCTTGGGATCCCCTGCTGCTTGGGATCCCCTGCCAACTGCTTGGGATCCCCTGCTGTACAAATCTTGCAATCGATTTTTAACTAACTTCCCGATTAGCTAGACATTTGAAACTTTCAGAAAAGCCAGAACACGGTGGTAATGCTTTTTTAAAATGTTTTTAACCATTTGTGTTGGGTCCAATGACAATGCTTTTTAACATTATATATTTCTAAAGATGTATAAGGAAGTCATGTGGTGCCCACATCAGATTTTTTTTTGAATAATTATAATGATAATCAAAATGCATAAAAGTTGGCATTATGTAATAAACAGCATAATTCAAACGGTTCAAGTACATAACTAAGCATTATTTACAGTTTATTATTAATACTATTAGTATTAATATTTTTAAGAAATAACCTAAAACTCAGTATAAACATATGTTATATTAGGATATGATATATGATATATTAACATAATATCTTATGCGAATCTCTTTAAAAAGTTTGCAAGAAAACATGAGAAGAGAGTTTAATTAGAATTAATATCGCCCAATGGTCGGAACTCAACCAACTTTTTTAAGTAATAATTTAAATAATAAATACAGAAATTCAAAATTTCTTTGTAAAAAATATTCTTAGTAATTACTCTAATCTTAAAAAATAAAAAAAATCATATTAAAATCTTCATTAATGTGGCAGTGCATATTCCTCTTATCTTCTGTATGTATTTGTCTCTTAATCCGACCAATCAAAATTCTTCTGCTGGGCATTTCAATAGTGGAGAACACTGTCTATTTAAAAAAAAAAATTTATCAAGATTTTTACTTTCTTCTATATGTAATATAGAGAAAGTATTGGCTTCGTGAAAAATTTCGACCTCCGTTTTTTGATGGATTTACACGTTTTGGGATGTCCTGAACACGAATTGATAGTTTTTACAAAATGTCTGTCTGTGTGTCTGTGTGTATCACGATTTTTGTGGACGCTGTATCTTACGAACCAATGAATGAAATTTAACCAAACTTGGTATTTAGTTGCACCCTGACATAAACTGGTGCTCATTAGATTTGGGGATCAATTTCTCAACAGGTGGCGCTATGATCGCATTTTTTGTAAACTTTTAACATGCAGTGTAGAACAAAATTTCGTATAAATGTGCTTAATGAGTTATTTTAAACTTGTGATTGTAAAATTAATATGAATTATTGATAATAGTAGTAGTTAACTAGGAAAAAAATTTTGTGCATGGGGGCATCGCTTCCCCTCCTGGGGGGGAGTACACCCCGTGGGGGGGGGGGGTAAATTTTCAAGATGGGTATCTTTCGAAAGGTCTCGTCAATACCTTTGAAACGAATGGTTGAACTATAAATCTATGATAATTTAAAACAATGTTATCGATTTTTTTTTTTACTTTTAACGAAAAAAAAATTTAGAAAAAAAATCGTTTTTTTTTTTTTTTTTTTTTTTTTTTTAATATTGTTACGGAGTAAAGTTGTATAGGAAAATATAGAAGAAAGTCTTGTGGTGGCCACAACATACTAGTTTAAAAATAGTATACTCGCTTTTCTTGCCAAAAGATAAATTATAAGAGAACGTTAGAATAAAGCAAAGACTGATTCTTCTATGTGAAATTATGCTTGAGTATTAAGAAAAATAAATCAAGAGAATAAGCTAAATCACGAGCTGTTGAATCGAATTTTCCAAAACTGCAGGTGACAATTTAACAACTTACTTCTATAGGAATTTTAAATACTAAAGGTCACATGTATAGAGTGAAAAAGTGTCTAAAAATAAAGGGGTGTTTGTGTGCCTTCTTAAAATCGTATGTGATTTTTTTTTCCCCTGCAACCCACATTAATCATACCTTTCAAACCTAGCTACTTTTAAGCCCTTATGAAAAATAGGCTAAAGAAGTACGCCAATTTTTATGTTTTTGTATAAATATATAGGTAATAACTGTTGCTGAGGGACGCAGACGATTGAAATAAAAGGAATATTAAATACAGTAGATTTTTTTGTATAAAAGTAAAGGTTCTTTTGTATGCCTTTGAGAAATCTTATGATAGATTTTTTTTTCTAACACCCACATTAACCATACCTATTGAACGATACTACTAACAAGCCCCTCCTCTTAATAAAAATAGGCTAAAAACGTAAAAACAAATTTCAAGTTTACTTATTAGTATGTAAATAATTTTTTTTTATGTGTCATTATTACTTTTATTTGTTAAAAATAAATAAAAAAAAAAAAAAAAAAAATGACAGGACATATCACATGAATTGAAGACTATTTTATGCATATAAATAGATAAATTGATATAAATATGTGAAAAAGAGTGTACTAAATATAGAGATAATGTATTAATTATACACAGTATTTATCTCAGTGTCAGGGTCTAGTAATAATTCAGAAGTATTTATTAAACTTAACCACTTTAGTGTGCAAATTAAATTTGCATGCAAGAGAATATTTTCTTATTGCTTTATACGCTTATGGGCATTTTAGTCAATAAAAGATATTATGTCTTTTAAAAAAAAATAATAAAAAAAAACTTTCCATTTTAGGAAGTTGCTCGATTAAAAAAAAAAAAAAAAAAAAAAAAAGGTTGAAGTCTGTCACAAAAATGTGAATCGCTTTAAAAGATCACTATAAACACTGATAAAATGACTAATTTCTCATGAAAATTTTACTTTTTTTTTTTTTTTTTAATGTGTGATATTAAAATTACCAGTAATGGAAACAATGAAAATTTTTAGAACAATACCGACTTTTTCACATATTTCCACGAAATCTCTAAAAAGTAAGAAAATAGAAATTACGAAGCATAATAACTAAATATTTCTATAACATTTTAATTTTACTATACGCGTATTTTTAAACTTAACATATATTTAGCATTTTTTGCAGTAGGAAACGTTGCCTAATCATATTACTCTAATGCCAGGGGATGTAGTGGTTAACGTCCCTGACGCCTACAAGGTTGGGCCTGGGTTCGAGTCCCGGACAAGGCATGGATGTGTTGTTCCTGTTAGAGGTAACCATGACCGCCCAATCGGTGCCCCTTCTCAAATGATCACCACACGCCTAATGCTTAGTCGCAAGTGCCGCATCATTAAATATATATATATATATATATATATATATATATATATATATATATATTTCTCTAATGAACAAATCATTGTATTTTGAACATAAATTTATGAGAGGTTATACTGTTTCTAGATAAATTCCTCCAAAATAAATGTTATTTATATCCAAAAATTGAAAAAATTCGCACCTTTTCCATTGGCCTACTATGTAAAGCACATACAAAACAAAGACGAGTCCTTTTTTTGCAAAGTGAAAACTTCTTTAGGCGCACTACAAACATTTCTTCATTCAGAGTGATTTCGTGTTATCCTTTGCTAAAATAATTTTACTTTTAGCGTCCCGTTTATTTTTGCAACAAAACCCGTGAACAGGTAAATTTTAAAAGCCATTTATTTTGAGTTTCAAAAGGTGATTTCTCAAATCCAGAAAAAACATATTTTTTGTGTACACAAAAGAATTCAGATACAATACAGGCAGTCTACAATTCTGCTATGCGCTTTATTTTATTTTATTTTTTTTAACTAAATTAAAGCACAGTATAGTACATATACAATACACAGGCAATATGGGCTATTTAAAAGCAAACTAATATGTTGTTTTCTGTTTGATGCAATTAATTTTAAATTTTGTTATATGTATCACTATAGAACTTTTCACTTCGATCGTGCAATCTTAAGCAAATACATTATTATTATTATTATATTATAATTTCCCTATTATGTACAGTTGTCCAGTAGTACGTTTAGTGGTTTTTTTTTTTTTTTTTTTTTTTTTTCAGTATTGTATGGCCACAAATAAATGGAATGGGAAATATAAAATGGTTAAATTAAATAAAACATTTATTTACAGAATAAACATTAGCATTATAAACCTATAAAAATTAGACATTAATTAAAGATTATTTAATTAGTCTTTAATTGTATATCGTCCTATTTATATAAAGAAAATGCTAATTGAAGAAGTTACTGGTTATCAGAATAAGCAATTCGTATGAATCAAAAGTCGATTTAAGCAATGAATTACTTCATATGCGACATGTTATGAAATAAATTGACTATAAACTATGGTTTATTACTGTGATAAAAGTTATAATATGAAGTAAAATTTAAAGTAAAATTTAAAATCTACTAAAAGTTTACTTTAGTCGCTCAGAGGCCTAAGTGAAGAAAAAAATAAATAAAATTCTTATTTTTTACTTCTTTTTATTTGCATAAGAATGCATTCGAGCTAATTTTCTACCTTCGACTTTCGATGAATTTAATCAGTTTGAGGTATCCTGAACATGATTTGACCATGTATAGAATATGTGCGTCATCTGTATGTCAGGAAAATTTTGTGTAGGTTGTATTTCACGAAACAATGAACATAATTCTATGTAACTTTACATTTAGTTGGATCGTGACATAAACTGGTGCTGATTAAATTTTGGCTTCTATTGCCTAACAGGTGACGCTGTCATGCTGTAATTACCCTTAATTACATGAAAGCTATACCTACACATTATAGTGTATATAATTCACAAAATTTGATACATGCCAGGGGTGCTGCAAGTTCAGTTTGAAGGCTTATCGGCGGTTAGGTGGCACAGCCTTGGTGCAATTTTACTCGTTTGCGAGAAAGCTATATCACAGCTTTTATAGTGTGTAAGTGCACTAAACTTGAAATAAGCGATGGTTATTATGAAACACTATGCTAATTTAATTTGGAAGCATGAAAGCCAACAGGTGAAATTGAAGTGCTACAATTTTTTCAGTTTACGGAGAGGCTGTATATCAGGTTCCATTCTGTATAAGTGCACCAAACTTCAGATAATTGATGTATATTGTGTAAAATTGTTCTATATCAATTTTGGTGAATATCGGCCGAAAAGTGGCACTGCTGTTACTCACTTTTAGCGATTTTCCAAGTCTCGGCATTTAATGGTTATAATTGCATAAAAGTGCATGTTTAAAATCTTTATTGTGGGAATTGATTACATTTTTTTTTTTTTTTTTTTTTTTTTTTTTTTTTTTGCGTCTTATCAGGTAATTATCACTGTTAAGTAAAATGATATAAAAGAAAGTTTTTTTTATAGTCGTAGCATACTTAAGCTGACCAAATGTCCCCATTTTCTGGGGACAGCCTTTATTTTGAAGGCATTTTTCTAACTTTTGAAGAATTGTAGAAAGTAAATTATTTATCATTAATATTTTATTTATAGTCCTTATTTATTACGAATGAAAAATACATCCGCAACTGGATAATTATAGCAAATTTTAACGGTTCTTTATTATAAAGGTACTCTAATCTGGTCACTGTGAGCGTATTAGGTTTCTACCTTTGTTTTAGCCCTATGCTCTCTCTCTCTCTCTCTGTATATATATATATATATATATATATATATATATATTATTAATCGTAGTAAAAGCCAAATAACAGATATAAGATCACTGCAACCACAAAGACCAATAAGAAATGAAATTACAACAAATTTAAATAACCTGTCGAAACTGATTGTGATTTATTGAAACATTTATTTTTTATTTAATTTAACTTCAATCTAACTATAAATTTATTCCTAGATGGTTAGTTGCAATTTTAATAATTTTGCCGGTGCGTAAAAACGACATGAAACTCAAATCAAAAGATGCAAATAATCAATGAGTAAATAAACAATTAAAACAGTATTTTAAACAAAATACTTTTTCAGTTACGAAAAGCTTAGAACGGTGGAGAAAAAAAAAAAAAAAAAAAAAAAAAAACCCTCGTCAGGGATGACCTTTTTCACCGTTGAGCACCAATGTACGATTTCTTTCGTTCTTCTTTAGCACGTATAATAGCAAATTGCTAACAGACAATCTTTTGCACAAGAAATTAATTGAAGATATATATATATGTATATATTCTTTTGTAATTTTAACATTCTTCGAAAATATCGAATAAAACGGTATAAAGTCATAAAAGGAAAAATTATAAGCTCTTTCTTCGACGCTCAATGGAATTTAATGCATATCCTTATAAATTTTTATACTTAAAACCATAAATTAAGGAAAGAAATGCTCAAAATACATAAAAAATGTGATTTATAGAGAATATTATTTGTTACATACAGTCGGCAGCAAACGTATCCGAGCACTAGCAAAAATTCCTTTATAAAAAAAGTACACTTAATACTGTTTTGTTAAATAAATCCTTGTCGAATCGTGTTCTTAGACTGACTAAGAACAGGATTCGACAAGGATTTATTTAACAAAACTGTATTAAGTGTACTTTTTTTATATAGGAATTTTTGCTAGTGCTCGGATACTTTTGCTACCCAGGATTCGACAAGAATTTATTTAACAAAACTGTATTAAGTGTACATTTTTTATGTAGGAATTTTTGCTAGTGCTCGGATACTTTTGCTGCCGACTTTATTTATCACAATATATATTAATTTGAATTTAACATCCTTTTCATTTATACATCACATAAAATTTATATTTTTTTATTATTAATTTAAATTAATTATAATAATTTCTCAAAGTTTTAAATAATTTATAAGATCTACAACTCAGGGAATTACAATTATTATTCAATAATTTCTTTTACGGTTACTTCTCTAATCCACTCTTTCAGAGTTCACAAAGGCATTAAGTAGCAGGGTATCCCTCTATAGTATCGATTACATTCCTGCTGTTTCAAGATCTATATTTAAATCTCATTAACGCCTTGAATTCCCTGAATTTGTCATCTTCCTGAAAATTACCCTACATTTAAAATGAGAAATGGTAAAGACTCTCTTACTTTCGACATTATTTCAGCTAAAAACGGTTTATCAATGAACCGTTGTCCCTTTTTTCAACTATAGGAAGAAACATATTCCCCTAATTTTTTTTTTTTTTTTTTTTTTTTTTTTTTTTGTGATCCCTGGTATTTTTCTGGGATTAAATTTTAAACTTAATCTCACAAAGAGCAGCTTTGGTATAATTATTGAGTGGTGATCAAAAGAAATCCAGAGATGTTTATTCGTAGTCATAAAAAAATGTTGAGTAGGAACATACAACAAATAAGATTTTCGATAAAATTATTCACCGGATGTGAGATTATAGAGTAAGTAAGAATGATTAATCGTCATGAAATATTACATTTTAATCTTGTTATTCGCTTTTAAGTTAAAAAATTGAACATGTTGACCATTACTCATCATGAACATGAAATTTATCATATAATGACCCGTTTAACCGAGAAATTAGTATACCAGTTTAGATTTTTTTACTAGGAGTTCAAATATGCAATATAATTTCGGCAAATGTATGTCATATATTATCAATATGATCAGGGGTATCTGGGAATTAGCAAAATTTAATTAGGTGGGTTTGATTGGTTTAGATAAATGTCGCAGTAGACCTAAGCAGTGGATTAATGAGATATTAATTGAGGGGCATGGGGCCCCATCATAATCTAACCTACGGCCCATCATAAGTTAATTTGAAACATGTTGGAAAATTCTGAAAAAAAAAAAAATAAATAAATAAATTAAATTAAAATAAAAAAATATTTTTTAAACATAAATGAACGTTACATTTTAAATTTTTTAATTTATTTTGAGTATACTCACATTTTACATTTTACAACCATAAAAATTGACAAACTACAACCGGTAATCTTTTTTTATCTTTCACCCTTTTGCTTGCTGTAATGTACAGAAGAAACAATTAACAAAATTATAGTTATTATTATTTTCCAAAATTCTCATTATCGGCAACTCGTATCATTTGTGTTCGAAGAAACTCTATCTCGGTTTTAAGTACTTAAATATTGATCTTAGACATGTATAACAAATTATAAAGATGTGTAAGAAAAAAAATATACAAAATTTAAAAAACGACTAAACATTACTGGAAAATTATATATTCAATCAATCCACATAGCCCAATAAAATAATGACCAGAATATCAGCATTGTGTCACAGAAAATTATATAGACCTGTTGAAGAAAATTTCTGATTGCCACAAATTTAAATGTATATTTATTTATTTGTATTGTTTTTCCCTCGTAGATTAAATATGCCCCGTAAAACGTATGAAAAAAAATTAAGTCAGACATTTAGACTTGACATATCTCTGGAACTTATTACGATACAATGCTGAAATTTTGTATATTAATTTATTCGTGTATGGGGTAATTAAATCACTGGAAATATTTGCACATGGGTACAGTATAAAAATTTTAATTTTCAAATTTCTGAAACTGATTCCCCTGAAACTTTTTATTGCTTTTATGAAAAATTGTATACAGTATTTACGCAAATTTTTATTTATAGTACCTGTTTATGATCACTTTTTAAGGAATTAAAATAGAAGAATATATTTATTGATATATCGAGATTTCTTAAACAGCATTAAAAATTATTTGTTACATTTCCTATTTATAACTCAGGATTTTTTAACCAATGCAATGTCATTTCTGGAAGAGTTGACATACCACTCTAGGGATAACGTATGACATCAGATTATAAAATTATAAATCACCTGATGAAATATGAGCCTTTTTACTAAATAATGTTTAATCGTGCATGAGCAAGTGTTAATAAATTTTCTTTTGCATAATTTATTAGCCAAATATTTAGAGTTATTCTGGTAAAAACCCCAAGGAAATACCTAGAAAATTTAGAAATATATCGTAGATCCAACGAACATTTTTTTTTCAAGCACTCTCAGAAGGAAGCAAATCTAAGAGAGGTTTTATACAAATTTTATTTTTAACCAATTAATGCCATATATAGTGTATGTTGATATCAGGTATAGCATGTTCTTTACTCCAGCAATTCCAAGAAAATTAATCCTCTTTTTTTTTTTTTTTTTTTTTAAATATTCGATAAAACATTCAAATTCGAAATTGTCCAAACACTTTCGTTCATATCCAAACATGACTTGCTTGCATACTGCCGTTCAGATAATCTTAATAATCATAAGAACTTCTTCCTAATAATTATATAAAATATGTAGGAATGATCTAATAATAACAAAAAAAAAAAAAAAAAGGATAACCAATGAGCTAAAACCAATGAGCTTATTACATTGTGCTTTACATTTTATTCGAACAATTGGCTTTAAGTAGCATTACGTGCACAGTTGTATAAGAAGATAGATGAATTTAGCTGCAAATCTACGTCACTACCTACACATTGGACTTTTCTACTTTAGATTTCTTTGTGAGTCCAATATCTATGGATTCTGTTGCAAATTCGTGTGCACGAAATCCGAAGGGTGATAGGGCAGTTCGCGTCAATCATGATTATAACGTACTTAGACATAGCTCGAGCTACAAATTGCACTCTCATTACAGTGTATTAATACATTTTTGTCATACTCATTCGATCTATGCAAACCAGAGTAAAAAAACACATATATATATATATGCTTCCCTTTTGCAAACATTCGTTTCTGTAAATCCTATATTTAACGTTACAAAGTTAAATTAGCATTGACAGCAAATTTTCATGTAATAATTAAACCATTTTAATATTAATCATGGAATAAATGTTTTACTTTTAAAGTGTTGGAAAATATAAAACGATTTTTGAGAATACTTATACACAATTATGTTATACAAAGATCAACAAAAATTCTCCCTTTTTTTTTCTTCTAACCATTTATTTATTTTATTCTGTTTTAGCCATCAAATATTGTAACTTAGACATTTTTAATGCGCACAATTTATTTTAAACTTACATGTCTATTTTGCAAGAAAATATAATGCGATAACAATTTCCAGATGTTTTACTTTAAAGTAATTAATGCATAAGCATAATTGAAAATTGCTTCACTATTTTAATTTTTCCCAGTATCATAGAAATTCGGAGATGTAGATTAATTTTGAAAAAGCAATGATTGTCAAAACGCGCAAGAAATACTCAATATTTTAGGGAATGAAAAATCATTAGTTTTAACGCTTGGCAATAAAAAAAGATACGAACATATATACGATCGTAGAGGACTATTTTATGACCAAATTCGAATGTATCTAAATCATCTGCGGAATTCTCTCCATAAAAACAGATTTCACAAATAACAAAACTTTATGTTTTCCTCACACAATTTCTTAACTTATTCAGATTAAAATGGATGAAAGCAAGACTTCCGATAAAAAAAGATATCAAAACTAAGAGCGAAATTGTATAGTTAAAATTTTATTTTTACCATATAAACCTGTTTATTGGAGATATCAAGATCGTGAATATTAAGTGCCTTGTACATTTATGATATTAAAAATTCTATAGCAATTTAAAAAGTTTATTTTAGCATTAGTATATTATGTTTCAAATAAGATATATATTATTGAATAAAATGGTAAGATCAAATTCATTGATAAATGTTGTCAGTTATACAATTAAGAAGAGAATTTTGTCTATGGTAAACCATAGAATTTTTTAGCTACCCTTTGTTATATTTGATATACATCTTCAACACTGGATAGAGTACGACGTCTACCCGCACTTTAGTATTAATTGCTATAGCATTTATGTTAAATTGTATACAAATGAACCTAAATAATGTTGTTAAATGAAAATGAATGAAAACTTTGTAAGTTTACATCATAAATTTTAAAAACATGAAACAATAGTTTATATATATAAGCCCAAATACGTGCGAGACTTCTTTCATACAGAACTTGCATCTATTTTTTTTTTCACCTGATAAAGGACAATGTTTAAATATTTCAACCCGAAACAATTGTTACTGATGCTGTTGATGTATTTTTCCAATTTATGGCGTTAGCTTACAAACTTATCTTTTATCTTAATTTATTATATATTAGTGTTTAAAAACTAATGCCTTAATAATTTTTTTTATACGTTATAACATATAAAGGGATTTGAGATCACTTTCAATAAAATTTGAGGGATGATAGTATTCATCAAGATGACTAACGATTGATATTGAATTTAGGGCTATAATTCACGTTACACGGCTTGACCATTGTTAAAGAACAGAAATATTTTTTTGAAATAATTAATCGCATATTAAAGAAAAAACTAAGCGCATATGTAATACAGGTGTAGTGTTATTATTTATCATGCAAAATGGCACAAATTCCCCCGCATGGGAAAACGGGATAACGAAATAAATACAATTCAACTTTGAAAATTTTCAACCACAAAAATGAATCACAAAAATGTTCTTTGCAGGTAGAAGGATGAGAGATGTTCTCAGTAAGGAACACGTTCTCTTCGGAAACTAGTGCACATTTTTCAATGTTATTAATGCTGTCTAGTCTACTAAATCATCGGGGTGTTCTTAGAGGATAGTGTCACACGCCTCTTTCAAGCCGTTTTCCAGTTCTTGCAGGGGGGAGGGTACGTTCTTTGAAAAAAAGTCTGCCAAGAATTTCTCAGGCATGCTCTTCATAATCTAACTCCAAAGAGTAAGTAGACCATCCGATACCTTCAATATTTTCATTTTCTAGTGTCTCCGATGCTTCAGATATTCCGACTCATTTTTTAGCGTCTCCTGTTTGGGTGAGCATTGTCGTCCAGAAACAGAAAGTCTAGACCTATTGGACTTTTAAAAATATGCCTCTCTGTAATGCCGCTGTGATATAACGGTGCCACGCTCAAAGATCTGAAGCTGTGTTTTGCCATTGTGCATAATACATCTGTCCTCATGCCTTGACCATACTGATTACGTTCATGGACATCCTTTGGTACACAACATGTTCCCTCCCTCTCTTCCCATTAACAGGTAGCCAGAATCCCTTGTCATAGTGCAGCCGGATACGACGGAGATTATCACCCTGGACAACTGTTGCTGACCTCAACCAATATGTTCCTTACACCAACACAATCTTTCTCGGCTTTGGCGTGACTGAAGTGGGATGCACTGAACAGGCTTATTTGTATACAAAAAAGCTTGATTTAATTACCGAGAAATAGCTCTGTCAGATACACGTGTACCGTTAGAGGCCATGTTCTACGGGCCGCTAACGGTAGTAATGTTTGCAGCCATTTGACTAGGAGTGTAATTTCTGTTCTTTTTTGCCACTAGAGACAGATACCGATTCTCTTAAGGTATGCCGTTTCTTTCACGAGCAATGGTATGCTTTCACATAGCATTCCCACCTTCAATGGCTTCCTTTAATCTCAAGATGACACTTACCCCTTACTGTGGCCACAGTAACGACACTTTGACCTTCTTCGAAGCGTTCGACTACTTGCCCAAGATCGTAAGCACTCAAATGATGTGTTTTAGACATTTCCCTTTAATTATTGTTCCACTACACCGAGTTTTACAGAAATAAGTTCCGCAACATTACGGCGCTATTTTCAGCATTCATCTAAGTGCGTGAACTTTTGAAGGAATAAAGATCTTTATGCAGGTAACACGTTTAGCCGCAACTGGTCGGCTTTTTGAACGCTGCGTTGCAAAAATCAGTTCTTCCTTAGCAATTGTCAAATGTATTTAGTCAAGGGTATAGAAAGTTTCCTACATATCCGAAATGAGATTTTAATTCATATTATTAACAACCGAGATATTTTACAAAAATTTTCAGTCGAATTTCTAAGAGAGAAATGCGATTATGTACCACAAAATGTTTTATAAGTAGCTAACATCGTCGATGAAAAGGATTTAAAATAACACAATGCTTCAATTTTTAAAGAGTAATTTGTATAGTGCATGAATTGGCTCCAATCAAATTACTGAGCGGTCTCATCATTTCATGGTTATAAAATTACCTTTCATATAAGCAAAGTAAACTTATCGTAAATAACGTTACAATAACTTCCTTATTATCAAATTTCTGAAAGACAGTCCCAATTATTATAATGTGGGGCATCCTATATTTTTTACTGCATTCGTTATTTATGACCCTAGGTTTTATCTTGTACATTGTTTGTCTTTCTCTCTGGGAGTGACATTCATTTTTTTTTTCCTTTTTAACAGATAAATTTCATTAATTTTCTAAAGGAATAAAAAACATTGTTTTTAAACAGACGTCTATTCTGATATTTCAGTTGTAAAATTTGAAAATTGTACAAAACTAATTTATAATGATATTGAATATAATTTAAAATAAAATAAAATTTCAATACGAACCTAACAATGACAATTAAACTAATAAAATAATTTTATCATATCTTCATGATGACAAATTTCAAAACGTTCATATTACTATCATGTAAATCCTATCAAAGATAAACACATTAAAAATGTTAATATCTAAATATTAGCTATAGTCAAGTTCCCCTTTTATGATAAATTACTTTCAAATATTTTTTTTTTTTTTTTGCAGAGAAAAAGTTTTGATGTTATCCACTTCCTAAAATTAATAAAATATAATAATTAATAAAACTTTTTTTTTAAGTAGGCATTTAAACATTGAAAATATTAGAAGGTGGTGAAAATATATTTCAAATGCAACGATTTTGTTGTATGTAAACAACTTCCGTGAGATTCTTGAATAACATAATATTTAATATCTAATTTGATTATTTCTGTTAATTTCAAAGTGCATTCGGACTAAAAGACAGAAATAATCGAACGCCAAATGAAGTTATTGTACTATATATATAATGATAATTAAAATAATAATAATAATAATAAAAATAGATTCAGTATTTATTTAAACTATACTCTGTAGTTCATGCAGTCACGTAGCCTTATTCAAATGATTTCAGTACATTATTGGTCAGACATTTTTCCCTAATGCATTAAATATTACTTTAATAATTTATTTTTTCCTGTCGTAGATATTTTCAAAACGTACTTTTATAATATCATTTCAATTAGACCTTATGCTTTAAAAAGATTTAATCTGTTTAGCTTCCGTTGACTAGAATAAATTTTAGTCTTTTAAGAACGAAATTTATTCGGAATTAGCAGTTTTAATGATTTTGATAAAGATTTAGGACTAAATGTTTTTGAGACATCCGCATTTTCACGAAAATTCGCGTACGCTATTAACCCTTAATACTTCGGTTGCAGAATATGACAGAAATTTGGTTTTCTTGGAAACATGCAAATATTTTTTAAAAATTTTAGGTTTAGTGCATTTTGAGGTAACAATTCGATCTGAATTATCCTTATCATCGAGAAAATTAGTGTTTATTGATAATCCGCGCTCTACCCGTGACAAAATATAATCTGGTTTTATGGTTTTCTATAACGATTTTGGGAAAATCGTGGGTAAGGGAATTTTTGAAATTTCAAGTTAACTTGACTCTCAATCTTGTTGTCCTTCTCTGAAAAATGAGTAGATATTACAAAAAAAAAAAATAGTCAGTAAAGAAATATATCTAAAATGATGATTTCTGAAAAACAACCTCTCTAATTACTCAGTCAATGATTTTGAGTAAAGCGCAGTTTTTCAGGTACTATTCTTTAAGTAAGATATAATAAAGGGCATAAAAACAAAAATAACGACAGTTTGCCCAATGACCTGCTGACTTGTTCCCTGTCATACTATGATCTTTTACCCAAAATAAATACATTTCACACTTTAGATTTTGTAAGAAAAAAAAATCCTGTAGCTATTTTACGTTTAAATATTAAATTATTCAAACTCAATACTGACAAACTATTAGTGTAAATTATAACAAATTTAAAATCAGAAGAATTAATCCATTTAGTAGCACTTTTTATGGCTCTCAACCTGCAATTCTGAGTAAAATTTTCTAAATGTAAGCTATTTTATATAGATATTTCTATCATTCTCAACTGCAAGCCTTCCAAATCCTACTTAGTTTTCGTTGACTGTCTTGTTTAGCTGCCAGAAACTTAAAATTTAGTCCTAGAAACAACGAAAATGCATACGAAAAAAAAAAAAAAAATTACACACAAAAAAATGCGACACTTTTAAGACCCCAAACACTTTCCAGAAAACGAGGTTAATGATGAATGTTTTGTTTTCATTGATGAAAGGTTTTATTTCCGTGCAACATGTGTAAAATTTTTCAGAAAGTAATAAAATTTTGTATTTATGTTATTATTTTAAATTGACCAAAATATTTTATGATACACATTAAAACTTTTTTCTTTTTCTTTTTTTTCTTTTTTTGTATTTTTATAACTTTGCAAATTTTGCATTGTTGTGATTATTTTTTTTTTCATTTGCAATGAAATATTTTACATTTTGCATTACTAATCTATATCGAATAAGCTCTTTTTTTTATGTAAAAATAACAACACTTTCCTATTTTTCATGTTAAAAAACATTTTTAATTTTTTTTTTCTTTTAACGTAAATCAAATATCCTTTGACACTTTTCCTTTTAAATTTTTAAGATTTGACCGAATGAAATATATTTTCTGAAAAATTGGTGAATATTTAAGCAATTTCAAAGAAAATATGTATCATAGTCGGCCATTTCTATTCTATGATCTACAAATTTAAGTTTTATACGTGCTTTGTAAACGGAAGGTCGATTTAAAATATTTAAGGTCGTACATATATATTCTATATTTTTCTTTATAAATTTGAAAAGACTCCAAGATAGAAAGTTTTCACTTTCATGAACAGAGAAATCATTTCGGATTCAGAAGCATTCACTGAGAATAAAATAAATATATTTCATAGCTGTCAAGCATTAGTTGTTTATTTTTTACACATTTTTGTACAGAAATATTTTAAGGAATTTCGGCATTTTTGTTAATAAATAAAAATTATTATTCGACAATATATTTTATTATATTATATTTAAAAAAAATTCCTTTTGAAAGAAATATATTTGATAAAGCAGCTAATATAAAACTTTTCGTAATTTTATTTTATCAAACATATATGTTTTTCATCTCTTGTAATCACATCACTCAAAAATAAAGAGCAAAAGTTTCCAAGTGGCGGCCCATGGCATCATTTAGCGAGACTCGGTGAATCTTTAGAAAAAGTACTCAGCAAAATTTTAATTTTGAATTTTTTTTCTTTTCTTTTCTTTCTTTCTTTCTTTTTTTTTTTATGTAAATATTCTTTTTTACAATGCCTTGGCTAGATTTTATGTACATAGCTTAATTTTTCTATTATAAAATGAAGCATATATGTGACAATCTTGAAAATGTTTATTTAACATGAATATGACATCACTTTTTTTTTTTTTTTATATATATATATTTATTTAGACAATTAAATAATTTTCCTTATTCTAACATTTATTTGTTAGAAATCAATGGTGTCCTGCTAATCATTTTCACTTTTAGCATAAATTTTCATTCACTTCAAACTGTTTTATGTTTTAATTTGATTCGAGAAAATGTGTAAAATATACCTACGCATTTATTTTTTCAACGTAAGAGAGGAGTTCCTTGAAAGAATCCGTAGAGCATTAGCACTCCTCTCCTGAAATTCCTAAGCATGTCGGTAATTGTGAGGGGTAAAACTGCGCTCAAACACATGCAACAGCAGGGCGACAAGGGCGGGCTTTGTTCAAATCCCTTTTATTGTAATTTGAGTCGTCGCGAAGCTAGAAGACCGTTTTTACTTCTGACAAACCGCCTACTGCGATAATTCCATGGGGAACTTGGGTCTCTTTTGTAAAAAAGTAATAAACAATAGTGTCCTTCATTGTATAAAGTGCAAAATTTTAAGGGTCACTTTTGGATAATGGATAATTTATGACTCTGTCGCTCTGCATTGTTGCTAGCGTTTGAACGTAGCTTAAAGTCCAGTTTCCACTACGGCTCTTTCGACGGCTTCTATTCAGAATCCTTTGATGTGGTCAGCCGGGCTCAAAACCCTCGAACGGCGTTGGAAGGCCTGGTTCTAACCCCCAGCTGAGATAATTGAGGGGCCAGAGGCAGATATCTTTGTCAATTTTGCATGCTTTCCTTTGAAGTAACTGCGCAATCTGATAAAAAAAGGTTACAACTGATGACAAGACATTTGGCTCTTTGTGTGCGGAGCGTGATTAATGGTTTTTTGGACCTGGAAGCTCCAACTCATGTGGAAACCGGCCTTAACTCCAAACAAAAGGTTATACACTACGCCCCAAAACACTGTTCCTTTAGAAATGGTTTTTGTCGGACTACCCCCTTAAATGTCTGACACGAGGGCATCTAAAACGTTGCTAAGATCAAAACTGAACTCAACGCGAGCAAAGAGCAGCTTTCCTACGACGGAATACTAGGCAATTTAAGAGTACAGAGCAGGAGGAGCTGAAAGAAAGAAATGATGTCCACACTCCTCAATACGAGCTATAAGTAAGGACAGACACCAGGATCGCAGTCACTGAACCTCCTTTCGTTGAGCTGCAAATAGAAGTTTGTGAAGACGTTGATAGTTATATAGATCCTTGAATTTAATCTAATGTTAAAGTTTCATGAGCATAAAAGAAAGGAAGTTCAAGTTTGATTGATTTGCTAGGCTTAGACTTCGGAGATTGTTATTGGTTTCGACTGTAGGAGAGCAATACAGTATGATTCAATGTAAAATATGATTTCTGTAGCAAGTATCATTATTACACTAAAAACTTAAAGCAAAAGATAAGAATATATCAAACGCGAAAGATGATAAGTCAACGAACTAAATAACTTATAAACATCTAATGAACATATTTAATTTGGCGAATAGTAGTAATAATTTTATGCAAAATTACATAGTTAAAATTTCACTATTGAGTTTCAAAATACCAGAAATCAAATTATGGATGTAAAATCTGTGGAATAAGAAAACAAATTCAGAGTTTTTCTTAGCTCCAATACTTTTCAGTTTAAGATATTTGAGCTCTGTCCTCACTTTATAAATTTTAGTTGTCTGCGAATTCGTTCCATTTCATAAATTAAACAAGTTTATGAAAAGGTTTTCAGTTTGGATAAATTTTAGAAAGCTTTTTGCATTCACTTATTTATTACAAGTAACCAATATTTCTAGAAGTTTTTAAATTTCTTTTCCTAAGCCACTTTTCTGATCCAGATTTTAAAACGTTAAAAAGTAGAAAATCGACTGCCTTTGTAAAATTAAATAAACTATTGAGCTGTTCTCCAATATCTAGTGACATAAAAATTTTAAAGTAAAGGCTCCCTTTTTTGGAATTAATTTGAAACACAGAATGCTGCTTATAATTTAGGAGGAATCTGTCGGAAACATCTTTCATTTAAATATTGATCATCAGACTCTGAAAATTATGACTTTAACGCTATTAAATATTTTTAACGCCTTTTGTGTCACTTAAAAGCTAAATTAAATTTAATATATTGTCTTAGAGCTTTTTCTCTTTAGGAAAAGGGATTGGATTTCTCAAAAAATTATCAATGGATTGCTAAAACAGTTTTCCGATTTTTAAAGCTCGCCGTGATAGAAAATGTTAAATAATGATTATTCGTATGTAAAATACACTGCAAAATTCAAAACATTTTCTCATACAGAATATCCCAAATAGTTAAGTTTAACAAAATAGATAATTTTCAAAAGATATATAGTTAAAGAATATCTATTTTTCAAAATTTTAAATAATATAGTTAAGTTGCAAAGCTTCCTTTTTCAGATTACTAAAAATTGTCTTATGATTTTATGAAGAGATAATACTACACATTATCTAATTTCCTAAAAATGCGTGATAAAATTTAGAATTCATTCCTTCTCAGAATTTAAGCATTTTTAAAAAAATATGTATGCATATGTATGTAGCATAGGCACATAATAGCTCATGCATTTATATGCGCATATGACTTATACAGAAGTACGCATATTTACAGAGAATTGCCATAGTCTTTCATTTTTTTGCAATTTATATTATTATTGAAAAAATAATAATAATAGTTCAAAAATTATAAATCGTGGTCCAACTTTCAAACATCTTTCTATAATAAATTGTTGATTTTTTTGCTTGAAGAAGTGATCGTGAATGAACAAGCAGATTCTAGTCGATGAATACACTTTTTTCAAAAAATACTTTTGAAACAGTCCTATAAAATTTAACTCATAAAACAAAAGTTACAAAAACAGCGAAACCACAGCTGAAGGCAGTGGGGATCCGAACCGAAATTTTAACCGATTTTTATGGAATTTTTATTCAAAGTTATTAAATAAAACTGATAATTATAATAAAATGATTCATTAAAATTGAAAATTCCTTTAAATATATATATGACTAGTGAAGGGGTCAGAGCCTGCTAGAAGTTTTATTTAAAAAAAATAACATTAATAAAAAACGCTTTGAGTTTCAGAAACAATTTAACACACGGAAATTTTTCCACTTTCTTATTTGGCCTTATTTTCAGATATGAATTCAGATTACGTATCGTATTTTGGCTTAAGGGGTTAAAAGCGTGATGTGGATAGCGATACACGAACTGAAGAATGCGGATCGTGAAATATGAAAACAATCATTTGGTTAAGAAGCAATAAAGTTCAATATTGGTTCATATATATATTTTCTATTTTAAATTTCTTTAGCATAAGCAAAGCAAAAAAAAAATGTTCATTCTTTAAAGATGTCTTTGTTCTTGTAAAAATCTCAGTTTTGAGTTTTTCCAATTGAAAATAGAATTACTACTAAATATTAATAAATTATTTTTTTTTTTCAATGGAAAAAGCAAATTATTATTTAAAACTATAAAGAAAATGGAGCTATAAAATACACCTAAAATTCATAAAAGTACTTCCTGAAAATTTTTTTAAACATCCTAAAAATTGCAAAATTGAATGACAAACGCCCATTCCCTCAAGAAAAGGGATAAATATTCGGATAATAAGTTATAAAGTTAGTGCTTTCTTGTAATTTATTATGAAGCTATTTTGAAATCTGTCGCTAAACGGTGAAACCTGTTAACGGAAAGTAACTACTTTCCCTATCTTTAGAGAGTATATGCTTGTATTTTCTTTAAACTAGAGAAAATACATTAATCAACCATTAATTGTAATTACGTTACAACTAATAATTAGTGGCATTTATTCACAATTTACTATGTAATTATTCATTACGCAAAAATTTAACAACACAGTTCAATGTTCTTTGCGCAGCGATTATGAATAATCTTTAAAACTGAATTTTTGAAAAAACGAAAAAACGCTTTTTTTTTCTTTTTTAATGTCTTTTTTAAATTAAACAATACTACACTTTTTAAAATTTTGAGGATATGCTGACATTTTGAGAGTACAAATGTTATAATGTCCTTTAAAAACGCAAAATTTTATATGCGTATATTGAAATGCGTATTTTTATTTAAAATAAGTGTTCTCAATATGTTATCAAAGTGTATTCTATATTAACACGGTAACTTATACTACAGAGGAAATTTATGACAGTCCCTAAATTAAGTGGGGGGATCTATGTAAGTTGTGAATAAATCGAAATATTTTTGGCCTTTATTTATACATATCAAAATAGTATGCATAAAAAATTTCGTAAATTAACCTTAATTAGTATTAATTGATTGCATTCTATTTCTAAGAAAACTTAACATCATATTATGCTATATTGTTTGCATTAAAGAAAACCCTTTTCAAATTAGGAACTTGATATCAGGTAAACAAACAGGACCAAATCCAATGCATTTAATGAGGTAACCTAGTCGCTTCAAGATCCATTTTCCATCTAACTAGCTGTTCGTTTTTGGTCAAATTTTAACGTGTTATTAATAAAAGGTTAATATATGTACTGAATGACAGAAATTATAACTTTGAAAGTGAAGCGAAAATCGAAAAAGCTTTAACCTTTCTTTTTGTATAAATTGAACAGAAAATTTCGATATTCTTATATCTACAGAGTTACAGCAACATTGTTTGAAAAAGAATAATCCAGTGAGTTACCTTCTAATTAGTTAAGGCTCTAGTTTAATTTTAAAAATATACTAAAATAAACTGTGCATTCACTTACGTCTTTCAATTTCAGATTGAAAAGTTTTATTTATTTTTGTAAGTTTATTAATTTGAATATTAATTTAATATTCTGTAGTTATCATTATAATATTCTAAAAATTATTTTAAAAAAATGTTTTAGCAAAAATAATGGTTTTCAAATATTTTCCTCATTTTTTGAGTAAATGTATAGTGGAGCTTCACTTATGTACATGACTGTTCGTCGATTCAAAAGGAAAGTATGAATGAAACTTACTTAACGTTGAGCATCTTTTTGGATGTACTTGAAAATAATTCTTTCTATCAACAATATCTTTAAGTTTTAATAATACTAGCTGGAACCCGCCGAATTTGACGGTCACTTTATTGACCGTAATGTTTCAAAAATCGTCGCATCATTATTTAAATGTGTTTCAAGTTGAAACATCTAATATAATTTACGACATTTCACTTAAAAAAGAAGAAATTCGGAAAAATGCTTATAAATAGAAATACTATATGACATCACTTTCTACAAAGTACTGTCAATGTGACGTCAAACTGACTCCAAATAAACAGTTGCTATCTTTTATTTTCTATTTCGTTTAATACTAAGACTACATGTTAGCTTACCCGCCCGGCGTTGTCTGGGCCTATGATAATAACCTTAAATAAGCCTTAAATTTATATGATTTTATATCTTAAACTCGATTTTGTTTAAATTTCTATTTTTAAGTAAAAGTATCGCGAAAAAAATAATCAGATGTAACAAAAAAAAATACCTTGAACCGACCGAAACTCTGCCTTGTGACCCCGGTGCCTGCGGCAGCGCATACACCGGTAATTAATAACATAAAAAAAATTCCCAAAAATTAACCTGGAACCAAACGAACCTGACCGGCGTTGCCCGGGCCTATGATAATAACCTTAAATAAACCTTACATTTGTATGATTTTATATCTTTAACTCGATTTTGTTTGAATTTCTATTTTTAAATAAAAGCATAGCATCGCAAAAGAAAATAATCAGCTGTAACAAAAAAAAAAATATCTCGAACCGAATGAAACTCTGCCTTGTGACCCCGGTGCCTGCGGCAGCGCATACACGGACCGTTAATAACACAAAAGTTCCCAAAAATTAACCTGGAACCAAACGAATCCGACCGGCGTTGCCCGTGCCCATGATAATAACCTTAAATGAACCTTAAATTTGTATGATTTTATATCTTTAACTCCATTTTGTTTGAATTTCTATTTTTAAATGAAAGCATCGCGAAAACAATCATCTGTAACAAAAAAATTACCTCAAACCGAACGGAACTCGGGCTCGTGACCTCGGTGCCTGCAGCAGCGTATATGCGGGCCGCTAATAACATGAAAAAATTATTAAAAATTAACCTTGAACAGAACGAACCTCTGAATCGTGTTTCCGCTGCCTGTGACTGCAGCACCGTATAGCAGGCATGCTACGCACGCGCTGCAAAATCCACTTTCCTCCACCAGGGGCGCAATATGTTGTATACGAACATCACCAATCGCGTTGAATTTCCAAGACCTTTCAAATAAAGTGTCACATGGTGGTGTCAACTGCAAAATCCTTTAGTTGCACTTTCCACCGCCAGGTGGCGCAGTGTGTTCTGAACGAACATCACCATCGGGCAGGAAATACCAAGACCTTTAAAATAAGGTGTAACATGATAGGATCTACAACAAAACCACCTAGTTCCATTTTCACTACCAGGGGGCGCACTATGTTGTATACGAATATCACCAATCAACATGAAATTTCAAGATCTTTAAAATGAGGTGCTACATGTGTGGGTCTAGAACGGATTTCCCCCTCAAACTAATTTCCCCCTTCCCCCCCCCCTCTTTAAAATCAAAAATTCCAAATTCGCAGAAAGTGATTTTTTTAGTATTCGAGTCTAGTCCCTCCATGTACAATTTCTTCACCGTGAAGTAAATTTGAAGCTGAGTTATGCTCGCCAACGTGTGTTTAACCAACGTGTGTCGCCAACGTGTGTCCCCCCCAGAGTGGGGGGGGACCGTTCGACTTTTTTTATTTTTCTCTTTTGATGACACATCTACAGACCAAGACCTTTTATTAGACACCTCAACCAAATTTTTACACATAGTAGTTCTCTCAATTTAGTGGAGACAGACAAAACATGTTTCAAATTAATATACAGATTAGCTTGGGAAATTTTTTAGAATTAGTACATTTGGTTAATAAATTATGCAAAAGAAATATTGCTAGCACTTGCGCATGTGCAGTTAAAAATTATTAAAACACTCATATTTCATCAGATATTGTACTTTTATATTCTGACTGCAGTATGTTATGTTTAATGTAGAATGTTAAGTTTTCTAAAAGTGATATTGCTTTGATTTTAAAACCTTGCATGCTATAATCAAAAAACGAACGAAAAATTGTCGACGTTATTTAAAAAAGGAAAAAAAACTTTATACCATTGTTAGTATAAGTGAAATTCTCATATAAATTTATAACAAAATTAAAATAAAACTCATAATCATATATTATAGCTACAATTCATTTCAAGCATTACTTTTCCCGGGATGATCCCAAAGATTATATTTATTGGTTAATTTGTCACTGATCCCCTTTTAGACTTCGGGAGAAAATTCTCTCTGGAATATATGCTGTATAACATTTTCTTTTTACCCCTAAAATTTCAAGAGAATCCATGAAGTTTTTTGTTATTTTTATTTTGGGAGATATTTGACAAAAACTTCTAGATTCGAAAGTGCGGCTTCTCTTATGTTGGTGACTGTACATTAGTTAGACATACGCTCATTTCATTACAAATACAGCCGATGACAAAAGTATCCGAACACTAGCAAAAATTCCTATGTAAAAAAAGTAGAGTTAATACTGTTTTGTTAAATAAATCCTTGTCGAATCATGTTCTTAGACTGACTAAGAACATGATTCGACAAGGATTTATTTAACAAAGCAGTATTAACTCTACTTTTTTTTATGTAGGATTTTTTGCTAGTATTCGGATACTTTTGTTACCGACTGTAATAGTTAAATTAGATAACTGTGGGTTGTCAACTCTTCCCCCTTTCTGATACTTCTTATTTTTTAAGTTACACTTCCTACACTTTTAGCTGTTAAAATAAGTGGTCAATATGTTGCCGGAAATATGCAACTCTTATACAGTTAGTCACTATAAATGATTTTACCTAAATATTCTTATATATAATAGTAATAATTCTTAAATGAAGTGAGTATTTGGTATAAATAAATAATATAATACAATAATTATTATAAATATAAATATGTATAAATAAATATATACATGGTGTTATACAGACATTTAAACTGACATATATGTTTAAACAAAAAACAGTAATTTTATTGTCGCTGAAAGCAAGTGCTGAAAGTATTTATTTCGGTGAAAGCTCTGATTTGTGATTAAGAGGACGTTATGTGAAGTTTTCAGGTTTATAAAAAATATTTTGTTATTTTGAAATGATCTATAGCTTCATCACTTATAATAATTTACTTTTTAATTTAAACTTCTATTAAATTTGCTCCCTTTTTTTTTTAATATAGGAGTTAGCATGAATTTAAATTTAAAAAAAAAAAAAAAAAAAAAAAAAAACACTCAGTTTTTTGTTTTCCCGCTTTTTTTTTTTTTTTTTTTTTTTTTTTTTTAATTCTGCTACACATACATATTGTATGTACATAATCTTTACCAAGTATTTTTATACAGTTTGTTAAGTATCAACTCTAAAGTATTAATAAAGTTTAGCTACTTTGTGTTACCCTTTCATAATGTTTTCACAGATGATAATCAATCAAACACAAAGAGAAAAATGACACTTTCTGAAGCTTCTTAAAACAAGGATAACTAAAATGACAAGGTTTTTAAGATGACAAATATGTTTCATAGATAATCAAAATTCTACTTTTTCATCGTATTTCTAAAACACGATGGAATTTAATTACAAAATACTGAAACTTTTTTTTTTTTTTTAATAATTAATAATTTATGAAAAGTGTTAAAATTTTATCTTAAAAAATGTATTTGAAAGGTTGAAAGGAAAAAAGAGGTTTAAACAGTGTTGTTTAGTGCCTTCTGAAAATTAAATTACAGGAACACTATTTATTTATTCTTATTTATATTGTACCAAATTTTTGACCAGGTTTGTTTTATGAATGAGCAAATAACTATTACATAAAAGAAAATGTTAAAAGTTAAATAAAATATGTTCTTTAAGTATTTTGAAAAATGCTATATTAAAGCAATTATGTTCGATTGCTGATATCATCTCCCAGTCATAAAAATGTGAGAAATCAAAAAAGTTAAATTCCGAAAAAAGTATTTCAATTCATTATATTTGAAATTCTAGTATAAAATTTTTGCAAATGCTTTAGAGAAAAAAGAGCATATTCTAAAACTAAAAGGTTAAAAGTTGCAGCGCTAGAAAAGTTGCAGTATACATTAATATGATCAAAAATGCTTCCACACTTTATTTTTGAGATGTTTTTCATATATCTAGAAATATGCTTGGTGAATTCTTCTGGAACTTCTGGGATGTAAAGAACATGTTAAGTGTTATATGTTTCATGAAAGTTTTATCACAAAAGTAATTCTAGAACCACCAACAAATTGAAAAAATAATGTTTCGCATTACTCTACAAAAAATAATGTTATAAATATTTTGTGTCTCTAGCATTTAATTATCATGGTGCTTTACATTATTGACATTTATTTGTATGATAGAAATCTTGTTTTACAGACAGCTTTAGAAAAGAAAAGGAAAATATATATATATATATATATATATATATATATATATATATATATTCCTTAGTTAAATATTTTTCTTATTATATTAGATATCTATAACAAAAAAAAAAAAAAAAAAAAAAAAAAAAAATCAATAATTCAAAATATACGCGTATTATTAGAAAAATAATATTTATTCTTTGAATTATAGCTTTTACCTCTTTAAACTTTCATGCGTTTGATACTACTAATTACCAATGAGTTTTTCTTTTTTAATTTCAACAACTTCCCTGAAACTGAAAATGAATCATGAAATCGTAATAACATTTGTCAAACTGTTGAAATTCTGTGATTAAATTTTAGTTTTATCAAAATTTTCCAAAGAAGTAGCTTTCATCTTTGTCTTGTTAACTGAAGCGAGCGTTATAGAATGTGACAGAAGATACCAAACCCCTTCAAGGAAAACACTTGAAATCTATACAATTCAAAATTCAAAACCTCGTTTCTTTGTCTGACCATAATATGCAGATTCAAACATAAACATTTATATATGAGACATTTGGTGACAATTTTTGTGATATTTCAAATTTGTACTCCACGCAAAAGTTTGTCTAGGAGAATGGAGACGTGATAGATTGTTTTCTAAAATAACTGATCATTTCTTCCCGAAAGTTATTCAAGGAAAATTTATCTCTCTATCTTGTGCATCATTGCATTCATTTATTTGTCACATACGAGAATGAACAAAAATCAGCAAATGTAAACCATTCATTTTAATTATTAAATATTATAAAATTATGAAAATTATGACGTGTAATTTATTACGTCCAAAAGTTATGAAATGTAAGTCATAACATCCACCTTTCATTTTAATGTTTAAATTAAAATTATTTAGTTATAAAATTTTAGCTGATTTGCTTCGGTAACTTAAGAAGCAAACAACTTTTAATAGTTTTCAACAAATCTATTATCTTACACTAATTACTTTTTGTTTAATACTAGTTTAATTTGGTTTACTGTTCATTACTTTTTGTTTATTACGTATGTATTTTTATTTTTTTTTTATTTATTTTTTTTTTTTTGCGAGTTTGAAAATTTAGTTATTCTAATAAATTAAAGTAACAAAAGACCACTGCGTGATCATTTACAAGATATGCTGATTTTGTGTTATTCATAAAACCTCCAGTTTGTAACATTTAATCCTTTGCCGGACCTAACGCTCTAAAGTGCTCTAAACAGTGTTGCCAAATTTAAGAAATCTTTTATTCAATTGTCATAAATAATTTTGAGGAGTGATAGTTAATATACATAATGGACAAATAACCTTCGAAGTGATTAGGCAACCGTTACAGTTAAAATTTAATGGTAGATATTGAATAAAAATGTACCTAAATTTAGCAACACTGACCAAAGGAGTGAATTTAAATTGGAACCGGCAAAGGATTAAGATTTTACATTTTTATCAATTTAATGGAAAGAAAAAACAATTTATTTGCAAAATGTTTAGTAATTCTTTTTAAAAGGTTTTCTTTTTCTTTCTTTCTTTTTTTTTTTTTTAAGAATAAGCAGAATATCAGCCATATTGCAAAGTCACAGTAGCAAAAATATTTTCGCAAATAAATCTTTATTTTACAAACAAAACAGAGTATAATAAAGTGGTAAAAATTTATTATATAGATAGAAAAATTACATTTAGGATTGTGATTCGTTTAAATACACAGGTCTGTCATGAAATTTTTTTCTACAAGGGGATGTGTTTTTCTGGTATATTTTTGAATGCTGATTAAAGGGAAAATATTAAAAAATTTCCTTAACGTATAGTTTTGACGTAAAATAGGGTTTTTTGACAGAAATAATCTTGAATATCCACTTCGTCAACTCCCATCTCCGTTATTTTCCGAATAATATAGGCGATGTGAGTGAAGAAGGAGAACATTTTCAGCAAGACAAAGACATAGAAAGGAAGTACCAGGGCCGATGGAATGTTAATATGCTAGCAGATTATTGTAAATGCTGCATAGAGTGTCTTGGACCCGTGCACAAGAGAAAGAGTTCTAAACGGATCTTCCATGTAAAGAAACAGACATTTAAAATATAATGTGACACTAATAGCCTATTCTAATATATTTTATACAGAAAATGTTTCGATTCTGTTATAACCTCTGTGTGAATTATTCAAATCTTAGTCTTTACTTTGTGAAAAACCCTACGTGATAGGAAAGAAGGGCAAGTATTTCTGAATTCAGCATATCAAAAAGCATTAGAAACAATTAAAGCAGTGAAAAAATAATAATAATAAAAGCACGAATTTGTAGACCTGTGATATTACTAATAAAATATTAAATTAAAAATGTTAAATTTGTCTTTCATAGACCATATTAATTATTATTTTATTAGTATTAATAAGTTATATAATAGAATATTAATAACGCATTAATATAATACTAATAAATATAAATAAAATAAATATAAATAAAATAGTATTAGTATTGTTATTATATTATTTCATTAATATAATATTAATTATCATTTTATCAATACTATCTTATTTTCAAAAAAATATATATTAAATTTGTCTTTCGTATATTGCAACAACTCCTATAAAAATAGTTTGGAATTTGTGTAGCCTGCTACCAAAAATTTTTACTACAGAAATATAAAAACATCCAAAACTAACGTAATGGCAATAATTCTAAAAGCATAGGAATTGTGCATAATGAAGAGTTTTATTGCCAAAATAATCACCGACCAATGGCAGTCCAGTTGTGTTAGTAGTTTATCCCGTTAACGCGCGGCGTCCTCGCTACGAGGACGCAAAATTTAAGATCCAGCTGGAAAAATTCATCCCGGAAATATTTTAGCAAAAATTTACGTTTATAACATATCAGGAAAGGCAGGTTTTTTTTATCCTTCAAATTTAAAATTTCTTTTAGTTTAATTTAGTTCATGGATTCCGGTGGCAGTATAATTTAAATGATCCGAATTGTCTTGCGCCGCAACGGGTTAAACAATGGCGCAGTGCAATTAACTATGCAGCAATATTACAGATGCTTGGCATGACCGATAACATCATTGTTTTATCAGACGTGGCTCAACATTCCTAACTGTAGTGAATTTGCTTCAGCTGTAGTCACACATATTCGCATAGTCACAAAAGTGTAACTCAACTTTTGTAGTTCTTTTAAATTATCTAATAACTTAATGAAGTCAAAGTGTACAGTGCTGAAGTGATTGGGCATGATGAATGAAGATATTCGCAATATTAGGGAAAAAATTACACCTCTTTACTACGTAAGGATTCTGCGTTGTCCTGTTTAACCGGTTAAGTGCCGTGACATATATATTATAGTGGCTGAGAAAAAAATTTAAAAAGTAAAACACGAATGTTTAAAATTCTTTTGTTAAATATTAAAAGTTTTAGAGGAGCGTCAAAAAACGTGGTTTACTAATCAAAACAAAAAATTCTTCTGATTGCAAAAGATTAAAAAGGTGCCATATCTTTATATGCATTTTGAGAAAAGCATTATGTTTCCATTCAGAACATTTAAAGTGTTAAAATTAAACTGTGATACTTTTCGATTATCCTAATCGTCTTTGAAAATTATGTTTCTTGTCTCAAATTTTACTTTTAGTTTTAGTAACATAGTATTTAAAGATTTGTAATTTTGTTTACATAATATACCACATATTTTTGTTGCTTTTTGTATAAGAAATATCAAAAAAATCAAATGATAATGAGCTTTAATTCTTAACTAATATTTTAAACTATTAGTTCGGTCTCAAGTAGAGTTGCAGAGCAACTGAATACCGCATATTATAATGGAAACTGTATCTATTAAATGTACAAGTTATTATTCCTCAAATTAAGTATTCTTCAAGTACTGTACCACATACAGTAATTTATTCGTATTAAATACATAACATCAAATTTTTAAACTCAGAAAAAGAAAGAAAAAGACTCATTTAAATAAGAAAAAAAAATGTATCTTCAAAATTAGTATCGTTTTAACATCTTTTAAACAACATAATTAATTGTTTGTACTTCTTTTAGCTTAATATTTCGGTTCAAGAGACCTGTTAAAATAAAAGCGACTTACCGAGTTCCCGAGGAAAAATAATTTTAACAACTAATGATATTATATATGCGAAGAAGTTATGTTTAACAGACTCCAATTTCAGAGAAATCTAACCATCCTTCCTAATTTATAAACTGCCATTTCTTGCATATTATGCTGCCGAAAGCACATTCAATTTGTTTTGTTGAACAAAGGAGAGATAGAATAAACAGAGCTAGAAAGGGATGTCAGTGAGCTATTTTGTGTGGACAAGTGGCATGTTTCAGAGCGATATATTAATGTTTCTATTCTATGAAACAGTAATTAAATCAAATAAGGGTTGTGCATACATTTATTTCCAGGAAATGAAAGATAAATCATACAGTCATCCAGAGTTCATTTTCGCATCGTTACACTAAAATGCTATTAATAAAACGTATTTCTTGAAAATAATGATTCATAAAATTAAATGTACAAACAAAAAATTAAGATTGAAAAATGGCTTCTGCCTTCCATTTATGATAGAAAATTCTTCATTTGTAGTAGAAAAATCTAGTGTGTCAAATAATTTTTTTTTTTTTTTTTTTAAAGAAAATTTCCTTTAATTTTTTATCTACCGCATTATGAAGCAGACAAAAAAGGTATCTAAAACTTATATATATATATTTAGTTATTCAAGAGTATTTTTTAAAGATATATGCAATAAAAATTATGCATATCACCTCCTCATAGTAATTAATAAGGGTTTTGTGAGGTGGTTTCTTGGTATACTACTGGTACATTGTAGCCGGAAAAAATATTTGAACCTTAAAAAAGGGTAGAGAAATGTATTTACTATTTGTGTTTCTTATATTTTTTCTCTAACAAGGAAACATTCAAAAGGTGTCGTCTTCAAAAAATATTGAAAAAAATCTATGTAATTCTACTCTTCACGAAACACCAGAAAGTGAACAAATTATCGGCTGAAATGAATTGCAACGACCACAAAAAATTATCAAAATTAAGCATATTTGGCGATTTCATACTGTTAGGAGGAGTACTGAGTACTTGGCGGAGAAACAAAACACAGTTCTGTTCATACACGGCATTCTCGGTGCTAGCGAACTAATCACCTAACAGCGCTAAATCGCCAAAAATGCTTAATTTTGATAAATTTTTGTGGTCGCTGTAATTCATTTCAGCCGGTAATTTTTTCACTTTCTGGTGTTTTATAAAGAGTAGAATCACATATATTTTCTTCAATATTTTTGAAGATGACACCTTTTGAATGTTTCCTTGTAAGATTGATGGGAGATTCTTGAGGTAATATTGGAAGTAATTATAACACACGTGGAGATCGGGAAAAATGCCAAACAAAAGTAGCAATAGAACTCTATAAAATCCTTTCTAGAATAAAAATAGCTACGTATAACAGTTAATCCCTTATAGTGGCATTAAAGTAGGGTAGATAATTTCCACTATAAATACCTCTGACATTTCTTCCATAAATTTGATTTTATATGTTTTTAACTAATGGTGCTTTAAATTATCGTCAGTAGATAAAGAGTTAAATAAAATTTCATTTTTTGGTAGCTAAACCTTCCTTCAATTAAGATTAGGAAGAATAATAGTGAAAACATTTTTCTCAGATAATATTCGCCAAAAATATTATCTGCCAAATGCTTATAATAGTTACAAAGACAGAGACCCAAACACCGATTCAAATGACCCATCCACTAACTGCAATTCCCGGTCTCGAAATATATAATTTATTCTAGCTTACTTTTTGTATATTTGTTCAAGATTTTTTTTCTTTTTTTCATACTAATTCTAAACTGTGGATGATTGCTGTACACTAGGCTGAAAGCCACAGGTTAACTAGGATTGAAATGGCCCGTTTACTGACTAGTTTTTCACTACTTCACTCAGATCCACCTACTATAATTTGCTTTCTAGTTTTACTGGTGTCGGATTTCCCTTTCTTCTTTTTTTTGGCCCCGCACATGTGATTGTGCGGGGGGGGGGGGGGGTCTTTCTTTCTTCCTTTTCCATTTTTAAGCATATCATCAAGCAAGCCTTGTATCAGGTGATGTTGAAACCAAATTCGCTTTGAAACTAATTTTATAAAATATTATTAAATTATTGAGTATTTTATAATGACTCAATATTTTTTATGGCTAAACTTTACCTCTCTTTCTCTGTATCTGCAAATGCATCAATCTTCCCATGCATCTATTATATTTTGAAATTACAAAATGTCGAATATATTTGTGTATTTCTCGAAAGAGAGAGAGATTCCTCAGTTTATATTTCTGCAATATTACATACAAGAAATTGCATGAAAAATATAAAATCGCATTTTATTTAAATTATTCTTTAAAATCTCTATAATCATTGAAATATCTAATAAAAGCGAAACGCATAGAAACGCACATAATTTGAATTTAAATATGAACAAGACTTTTATAGTTTAACATAACATAAAATATGCAAGATAAGCAATAAGTGTGGAAAATGTCATAACCATTATTCCCTGAATGCCAAAAAATACCTCAAAAATTTTTCAGACATGCTGTTTTCGATGAGATATGCTTGTAAGAAATCTTTAAAATATTATATATATATAATGCTATCTTTCTTTTAGAGAAAAAAAAAAGTTGATCATACTTTGGCATATTTTTTTGACAGGTGATTTTTGAAATGCGGAGCATGTAATTGGCGGAGCCAACTCTTTTTTTTTTTTTTTTTTTTTTTTTTTTTTTAAATCAATATAGTTTATAAACACAACTTCTTAGTGTGTTTCGATGGATTAAATGATGTTAATGGATAAATGCTTTTTAAATGAATAATCGTTGATCTCACTTGATAGATAATTAAATGAAGTAAATTAGTTTTGTGTCAACTTGTTAAATAAAAAAAGAAAGCGCAAAATGAGAGAGAGAGGGGGGGGGGGGAGAGAGAATTCAATACTATCTGATTACCACAGAACATATTATCACCGAGTACAGCGAAATGCAACATTGTACTGGATATTCATTTTAATCTTTGATCTACGCATGTAAAATCCACTCACTCACTGATGAAGTTTTGAAAAAGTCCCCCTCTTTTCCCACCTACGGAAGCAAGTGGCTAAAACAAGTTTGCAAGCATAACTCGACTCCAAATTAAAAAGAAGAAAAAAAAATTGTTCGGTGATTTTAAAGTTTTTTCTTTTAAAGGCGGGAAGGGGGAAAATCGATTTTTTGTAGGATAGAGGAGAATTTCGCGAAATCCGTATTTTCGTAAAGAACTCTATCAAAATTGGCGCAAAGAGGTTGAAAACGTCTTCTGGAGCATTTTTCAAAAACCCAGTTTGGATGTCTTACAAGTTTCGATTTTAGTGGGGAATTACGAGTTATACCTCATCCCCTTCTTGGAAGTTATCTCTTCCCCTTCTTGGTGTGAGGTGGGGCAAAAGGCACTTTTCCAAGCGTAACTCCGATAGAAATTATCTCAGAAAGGCAATTAGTGTTTTTTTTTTTTTTTTTTTTTTTTTTTTTTGTGTGTGTGTGTGTGTGGGGGGGGGGGGGGGTCGATTATGTATACCCAACACACGCTATATAGGGATTTTGCGAAATCCCCTTCCCTCTTTAGAGGTGGGGGCGAAAAAACGATCTGAAGCGTAACTCTGCTCCAAGTTATCTCAGGATGGTGAGTTTTCGTGCTGGGATATTGGCTAAGTGTACGCAACATGCAACTTGACGTAAATTTGCGAATTTCTCCATTTTATCCGAGGGGAGGTGGTAAAACACAATTTTGAGCATAACTCTGCCCCAAATTACCTCAGGAAGGCGATTTTTGGAATGTACGTTGGTTTTCGGGTCTCTTCTAGGAATTAATTGCAATCACTTTCGTGATTGTAAAATCAAAATGGGTAGATAGAGGAGGGCGTACTCAGCGCGTGTGGGTGTGGTGCTAGCGGAGGCAGTGGGGACTAGAACTCGACATAGTGTAGGCGGGAAAGACACAGCTGAAAATTTGGAGACTCAACTTAGGTTCATGTGTGAATGCATGCGTTTGAATGCGCGCGCTCCGTGACGCGTTGCCGCAGGTAGTGGGAACCCTGACTCAGCATGTTGTGGGTCAGAAAGTTACTAAAATTTACTGAAGTTGACTAAAATTTTGACGGATTTAGAAAAAAAAAAAAAAAAGAGTTTTTGAGATTTTTTACATTTAGAAGAGTGATGTGGAATTTTGAGAATTCATTTAAATATAGTGAAAAACATAGCTGGCAAAGCCTGCTAGTTCATTCTAAACGAAATAAATTTCAAGGCTTGTGGCTGTATCGAATAAATTTAAAATTTTCAGTACTTGTATACAAATTTATCACTTGTATTTCGTTTTCTAGATGTAAAAAGAGAAAATTTAGGCCGAAAATTTCAATAAATGCCGTAATGAAATCCATTTTTCAAACACACAAAAAGTCTTTAGCAATAAGCAACGGATTTAATGAGCTTCCAAAAGCTTTCACAATGAGCTTTCACAATTGTTTCTTTCTGCAACAAATTCAGTACTTTCGTAGTAAGATAATAGTTTTGTTTGCTTTGCTTTATCAACTCAAGGATAATTTATTAATAACACTATCCGCCTTCGGCGACCAGCTGGTTCGTGATCCTTGAAAAATCTGACCGTATTAAACACCCGCTCGGTGGCGCCTGCGTCGCCCTCTTCTGCCCCCTCCCCTTGAAACTGCCATTTTGCTCACCGTGAAAACGACCTTTGAAAATTTTGATTGTAGTAAATTCCCACCCCGTAGCGCGTTTGGTGCTTTCTCCTGTAATAAACTTACAATTTCAAAGTATGTGCAATCGGTTCATCACCTCCGAAAACTTTAAAGCACAATTTTTCAAGGAATATTCCTGTTTTATTTATTTATTTATTTATTTTAATAGCCCCCCCCCCCCCCACTCCCAATCTGCTAATCTATAAAATTTGAATTACATACTTAGCACCGTCCGTAATATTTTTATAGTTTCGAAAATAGGTGTAATCAATTCCTCACACACTAAAACAATATATACGGTTTTTCAAGACGCGAGTCTATTTAAAATTTATATCTGCTAACTGGTGGCGTGATTGTGCTGAAATTATCCTTTGGGGTGCATATCGGCCGAAAGGGGGCGCCGCTATGCTGTAATTTTTTACATTTTCGAATGTATGCCCAATCGAGTCCTCACCCCCAAAAACCCCGTATCACGAAATTTCAAGGCCATAGTTCATTTTATAATTTTTTAATATTTTCCCCTCTTCCCTTAATCTACCCCCTAATAATTTTACACTTTCAAAAGTATGCGTAATCAATTACTTAATCTCAAAACCTTAAGATATGAATTTTCAAGGCTATAGCTATATTTTACAATTTTTAATTCCACCTCCCACAAACACACACACACAGTCAACTGCCACCCAAATAATTTTACACTTTCGAAAATGTGTGTAATTAATTTCTGCTTACCAGAAATCTTGTAAATCGAATTTTCAAAGCCGTATTAGCAACAGTTAAAATTTTTTATGTATATCGGTCTGCAGGTGGCACTGTTATGTTCCGCTGATAGCTTTTTTCCTTGCTCACAGGAAGATTATATCTCAGATTCAATAGTGTATCTGGGTGTATATCGTCTGGAATGTAGCGCTGCTATTGTGCATATTCCACCATTTAGGCAGAGGCTACATCTCAGATTTCATTGAACATTACAGCTTTGCCAAATCTCTGGTTTGTTATAACAAAATAAAAATTAAATAAATCGAGCTTAAATCTATCATCGGTGATTACCAACTCTTGTTGAAATCCGTCTAAAATTGGCGATATTCCAAAATTGCTTTTTAACCCCCCCCCCCCCCTCCCCCCTCAGTAAAAAAAAAAAAAAAAAAAAAAAAAAAAAAAACCCTTTTTTTTTTTTTTTTTCCTTTAAAAGAAATTTTTCTCTTTTTATATAAATAGATGAAAGAAAAATAAATTTAAATAAATAGTATTTGTCTAAAATTCTTATTTTATAAGCGATATCTTAGATTTGTTCTCTGGATGCATGTGAACTGTAATTGTGGGCAATTACCAATTTCTGCTTAAATCGGTTTAAAATGAGAAACATTCAAAATTTGCTTTTTTTTTTTTGTCGCCTGCAGCAGCTTGTCACGTGGTAAATCGAAAATTGAAAAGTAATTATTTCCAACCGGAATAATTGTTTTCCAAAATGTCTTGCACTGTTTAGTGTGCTAAAATCAGAAATGAATGTTTGCGATTAAAATTTATTAATTTAGTTAATTTAAAAAAATCTGATTGTCATATAGATTAGCAATCTGCCACCCTGGATTCATAAAACAATTAGCGTATCTGTTGATGGTCCGTAGGCATGCCATCACAATTTTGATCTTACGTGGCGGGGATGGCTCCTCCGCTTCAGTGACCAACAGACAGCTAGTCTTAGGAAACGTGGTTACACTACACATTCCGTCTATTAGAACTGGAAAGTAAATTAATATATTGATATCTAACGACGTAATGATAAGCTATTTTTAAGATACTCATTTCGAATCCTAGTTATGTATAGGGAAAAATTAAAAAAAAAAAAAAAGTCTGAAATGATCTATATACATATTTTAAATATTTTCTACCATCAATTTTTTCTCATTTCTTCAGAATTTATAGATGAGTTAGTTACTTAAATCACTTTTCAAAAACATTCTTAAATTATTTACTTATTTATTTTTATTTTTATTTTATTTTTTTTATTTATTTAAGTAACAGACATAAGAACTTTTAGTTTCTGAAATATATATATATGTCTTTCAAATAAAATGGTGTTGAAATCTGCAAGAATCTGTAGGCAATACTGTTAGAATTTCGTATTTAATTTCTCGGTAAAGGATGCATATTTAAATTTCTTATCCCAAACAAAAGTGAGAATTATGAATTGGTTATAAAATTAAAATTTTAAAAGAGAATTTAGACATCTTCACTAAGCGCCATCAAAATCTTCTATATTTCATCGATTTTAAGATATTTAACTATTAACTTATATGGTGCATATAACTGGATCCTGTTCTTGAAAATAATTTAACTAAATCTAAATCAACATCTATTTATTTAGTATGGTATAATAACCCCAACTATTTTTTTTTTTCTTGTCTTTTCATACATAATATATATCCATATACTCGAAGAAAGGATTTGGTTAAAACTACAAAATGTATTTTGTTCAGGTCGTTTTGTTGTTTTAAATCAATATTCCATTAGACGTAAAAAATCAGTTTTGTTACAACAACACATGATATATTGTTAACAAATTTACAAAATTTCAAAAAAATATCTTTGTATTTGCTTACATTAACAAAATATTTTGCTTAATTTTACTTTTTGTATATTTTAAAAAAATATGTATAATTTTTTGTAAGAAAAGCAAAATATTTATGTTAGAATTTCAACAAAAACTTTGTTAAAGCAAACAAAATTTCTATTACAAGACATTTAAACGGAAATTTTTGTTGTACATACCAAATTATGTTGATTCAAAAAAAAAAAAAAAATGTTTTTGCGAATGTAATTACTATATTACGTATTTTGTCTTTTGAATGCCTCTAAAATTTTTAAAATCTGTTTTTAATATTTGAGACTAGATGTCTATAAAATTTCGAGAAATATTTATTCCTATTAATGCAAATAAATAATGTTGTATGCAATTTGCTAGTTCTTGTTCATCTTTATTTACCATGTACTGATTTGGATATCTCTGTATATGAACCTGATTTGGTTTTCTAGAATTTTCTCAGAGTGGCCAACTAAAAAATATAATCAAATATTTTCGTGACAATTTTTGTCATTGCAGTTGAATGAAAAATGACTTTTAAAGGGATTTTCACTTGTAACGAGAACTAGTGTTCTTCCAACCGGATAATCAATACCTGACTTCATAATAAAGATAATAAAGAAAACTCGGCACCTGTTCTATTGCAGAGGAAAAGTCTATAGATAAGTGTTTAGGTGAGAAAAGAGACTTGTAAGATAGAGATCATATGAAATTTGTCTAACAATAAATCGTTATTACTGTAAAAAGTTGATGAAACTGAAATTATAAGGTAATAAATAGAGTAATAATTAATAGAAATAGGATGATAATTAATAAAGCGAAATGTCACAAAACATATTTAGCAAACAACTCTGATATTCATACTAGCACAGAAAAAAAATTACTAAAAATGCACTTTTAAAGTAGAAATTATAGAACATTTAAAGTGGTTTTATGACTAATAAATCGTTTCGTAAAATCACGTATTAGCTGAAAAATTACATTATACGTCAGCATAAAATTATTGTCTTTAGTTAATATACCGAAATGAAAACATTTAGCTGTCAAAAATTGTTTCATTTATGTATGTATACGAGTTACTTAAAGATTTTACATAAAAAAGCATCAATGACATTTTTAAAATATTGTAAAGTAAATATCTGTTTATTTTCAATTAAAAATTATTTCTACACATTAATGATATTAACTAGATAGAAATGTTTTTTTTTTCTTTCTTTCTTTCATTGAAACCTTGCGCATTGTTTGTTTCCTTAGTTACGGTAACACCATGTATCCAAATGTAAAGCAATAAATATATATTACGGTAACACATTATATACGGCAACACATTATATCCAAATATTCTTAAATTAGCTTTACAATGTACTCTTTAAAGCAGGAATTATGAAAACATTTTCAAAATTTAAAATAGCGCCCTTAAAAGCAAAAATTAGCATAAAGATTGAGTTATTTTTATTGTTTAATTTGCTCTAAGATATTCTATATATGAATACACCGCATAAAATACTTACAACAAAATTCAAAATAGAAAGCACATTATTTCCGATTAAATGTAAGTGAAATACTTTATCATGTGCTATGGAAGAAACTTAAGAATTTCCGAAACGGCCGCACAGTTTTCCTTTCATTTGTGCTTGCTTTTAGTTTTTCAAATATTTAAAAAATAGCATTGCCTACAATGTATTTCCTTTCATTCAGAAATTATTAAAAAAAAAAAAAAAAGGGAAAGGAAAAGAAAATATGAATCTTTAAAGCATAAAATTCATTCAGATAATTGGAGTTACTTTTATCGGACCTATGTAAATAGGTACAGCTGTTAAATAGGTGGTGGGAGACAACTTTATGTTCCCAAGAATTTTAAAATATACGTTTAGAGTAATTTTTGACGCTGGTTACGAATATCCTATCAAAACGTTTCTAAGTCGAAATGTTGAGCCGCTAGAGGGTGCACATTGGGGAGGCGCTAGGAGACAAATATAAGTTTTTAAATATTTCAAAATATATGTTTCGTGTCATTTTTGACATTGATTACGAATATTCTATTTATACTTCTCTAAGTCAAACCGTTTAAGCTCTAGGGGGTTAAAAATTTATTGGCGATTTTTGCTCTCTGTCGACTAACAATTTGACTTAAAAAAATCGTTTACATATTCGTAATTACCATACAGAAACAAAATGTATGTTTTGAAATTCTTAAGAACAACCGTGTTTCGTTCTGTACCATTTTGACCAAAAACTGTTTTCACCCTTTCGTGTATTAACGGTTCAATACGCAGAAAATTAAATATCATATTCGTAATTTTCATCAAAAAATACACAAAACGCACATTTTGTATGTCTTAAGAACATAATTATGTATGCATAACAAATATCCTACTAAGCCCTCTATTATTTAAATTTCAGTTTCCTGAAATTCCTTTTTAATCTTGTCATTATTTCATTAGTTATGAAACCTACTGCATCCAAATGTAACGCAAAAGAAAATATATATTAAGCACAAATATTTAAGAATTGGCTTTACAGTAAATCCCATTCACTCAAAACTTATGAGATGAACTAAGGAAAGAACAAAAAATTAAAATACAACTCATGAAAGCATACATTACACTCAGATATCACGTTATTTTCATTCTTTAATTTGTTTATTAAGGAATAAGAATTCAGAACATCATTTAAGGTTTATTCTGGTTTTGTTTTTAAGCATACTGTTTACCTCGATGAAGTTTTAGATGTTTTCTAGAAAGATAAAATGAATTCTTTCAATGTATTTTACCCGACATAATTCCCTTTAGGGAGACAGTTTATATTAATATAATTTTATTTCAATTAAAACACATATTTTTCAAGAAGGAAGAGAGAAAGATGATGAAACTAATTTGTAACCGGGCCACATAAACAAAAATTCCTATTTCATTTCACTAAACAAGTGTCGCATTTTCTGAAGCTGAAACTGATAATAAAGGTCAATTTTAAAATCTCGTAACGTGACTTTGAATTACACCATTAGAATAAAATAACAGCGTAAACAGAACTTTATTCTTTCTTTAACGTAAAGAACTAGTTTTTAACCTCATTAAATAACTTGTTCTACTTAAGTTGATTTTGCTATTTGGATCATTTTACATCTACTAGAATAGGCAGTAAGGTTACATGTATAAAAAGAAAATGTTATTTGCTTATTACTATTATTATTATTTTAAATCAGTTCTTTGTAATGAATTATTAAGTCTCTCTAACAAGAGAGGAAAAAATAGCTTTTAGATGCTTTATCATAACGTATGACACACACACAAATATTAGATATATATATATATATATATATATATTAATTATTATTAAATATAAATCAGTGTGTAATTTAAAGTGTTTAATCAACAGTTTGTAAATAGTTTAATAATCAAAAATAGATAATTAAATTAGACGCTTTCATAAGCTTTAAATAATTGTAAAAATCCTGTGCTAAAGGTATAAATTAAATGATTCTTAAGGGGACTCGGCACCGCTGAAAGTTTCATATGAAAATTTATATTTCCTTTTAATATTTATAAATTGAACTATATTTGGTTTGTTCAAGAAATTATATTTTCAAAAAAGAACAATTCTTATGATGTTTGATATATTATTTTATAAATCTGAAATCTTTAAATCGCGTTTTTTTCAGTTTGCATTTTTTCATGAATTCATGATCTTTAAAAATATTAAATCTTCTGCAGTCTTAAAAAAAATGGTCTTAACTTTTTTTTTTTAATGTTTAATAGAATCTACTTAAAAGAATGAACGATGGATTTTTAAATTTATTGATTAATTTGTGAGAAAAAATATTAAAAAATGCATGTATATGTAAAAATTTGGGGGGGGGGGGGGGGTAAACTAATTTTTGTTTGTTACATTAGTTATGTTTAGTTATTAGTTATGTTTATTTATTTATTTATTTAGAGGGATTGCAAAGTCCATTTTTTTTATAGGTTCTATTAAATATCCAAAAACATATTAAGTCTTTTCATAACTATCTGTTGAAGTCTTAGCATTTTGAAGATTCTGAATATATTAAAAAAATAAATAAATAAATAAATAATGCAAACTGAGAAAATTCAATTTAAAAGTTACAAATCCATAAAAAAAAAACTAGTTGGCATAGGTGGACTCTGCTCAGTTCCCCATCATATTTATGTTCTCGTAAATTTCTAGTGCGAGACATATTATAATCATGTTAAAAGAAATGAATTTGACCAAAGCTTGATACAGTGACAGAATTAAATCCCCGCTTAATAGGCTATTCACCATTCACTTCGATATATTTATCTTATTCTAACCTATTAATTTATTTTATCAGGGTCAATTCCGTTGTTTAGTTTTCATGCTACTATTTCCAAAGCAATAATCCTCAAAATTCATATTTATATGAAAAATTTACAATTTCGCTATGTTGATAAAATCGTAAATTACGAATAATTTACGAAATTTTCCTATTAGAAAATTTGTATTCAATCATGTTCAAACAAATATCATACATGTAATTTTGAAGTTGTCTAATGTATTTATGATCCTCAAAATGGAAGTTTATGATCCATTTTGCCTTATTCTGACATGTTAAGTAAATCGTAAATTCCAAATAACTTACGAATTTTTTACACTGGAAAAATCATAGTCTATGATATTCATGCAAGTATCCTAAATAATATTTCGAAATTGGTTTCACGTCTTTACGGTGAAAATATCCCTCAAGATTGACGTTTATGTGAAATTTTGCTCTGTTTTGCCATGTTAAGAAATTCGTAAATTTCCAATAACTTACGAAATTTTTATATTGGAAAATTCTTAGTCATTAATATTCATTCCAGTGTCCTAAATAATATTTCAAAAGTAGTCTGACATCTTTACGATGAAAATATCTCTCAAAATTGACGTTTATGTGAAATTTTTCCCTATACTGCCATGTTAAGAAATTCGTAAATTTCCAATAACTTGCGAAATTTTTAAAGTAGCCTATTTATAGTTACTGATATTCATTCCAGCATCAAAACTGATATTTTAAAACTGGTCTGACATTTTTACAGTAAAAAGTTTCCATTTAATGTACGTTTAAATGAATTTTTGTCCTATTCTCCCATGTTAAGAAATTCGTAAATTTCCAATAACTTACGAAATTTTTAGATTTGAAAATTCATAGTTATTAATAGTCATGCCAGTGTCCTAAATAATATTTCAAAAGTAGTCTGACATCTTTACGATGAAAATATCGCTCAAAATTGACGTTTATGTGAAATTTTCCCCTATACTGCCATGTTAAGAAATTCGTAAATTTCCAATAACTTGCGAAAATTTCAAAGTAGCATATTTATAGTTACTGATGTTCATTCCGGCATCAAAACGGATATTTTAAAACTGGTCTGACATTTTTAGAGTAAAAAGTTTACATTTAATGCACGTTTAAGTGAATTTTTGTCCTATTCTCCCATGTTAAGAAAATCGTAAATTTCTAATAACTTACGAAGTTTTTAAAATCGAATGTTGCAAATGAATAGGGTTCTTGCCAGTGTCGAAAGTAATATTTTAAAACTGATCTGACCTCTCTGCGACAATTTGTTCTTGAGATATCGTGTACACAGACTAACAAACTAACGGACTAACGGACTAACGGACACCCTACAGACAGACACCATACAAATTTTGTCATTTTCGGATTCCTCACATCTGAAAACGTGTAGAAAAGTCAAAAAACCGAGGTCGAAAATTTTCACGATTACCTAAGTTCCCCATACCTATAGTATGATGGGGAACTAAAAATCAAAAACCATAAGAATTGCTGAATGAATATCGGTTCCATTTATAAATATTAAATGGAAATATATATTTTTATATGAAACCTCTTCAGTGGCGCCAAGTCCCCGTAAAAAAAATTCTTAAATTACAAAATACATTCAGAATTATTGAACTTTTTGAATTAGTTGTTTTTCCCATCTTCTTTTAGCATTATCTCCTTTTTGTTGTTTTTAAATGAGCCAAAGAAATAAACGTAAAAGAAAAAAGGTAATCTCCTGGTTTACATAATTGCTTTTTTAAAGAATTATTCATATTTGTTTTCCTTCGAATATTTTTCATTCTCTTTGTCTTAAAATAATCAAGTACATACATTTAAATAATATTGTTAAACCCAAATTTTACGTGTACTTATGTTAAATTACAACAAATGACTATTATTATTCTATGATTTAGATATTAAAGTAATTTAATCGCAACAGTGAAACACTTATTCACACCTTCTATGGAATATTTGAACTTTTGAGCTCAGCATAATTTTTTAAATATTACTTTTATATGTACGTAACAAAAATGCGTAGAAAGGAAAAAGAACTGTAAAATCTATCAAAATTTTTAGAAGATTCAAATTCAAAAGTTTTAAAATTTAAATTTTTATACGTCTTTCTAACAAAAAATATTAAGTGAATAAAACTGCCTCACACTTATTAGGTGATGTATACAATTAGTTACAAAAATTAACATTTACAAAAATCCTAGAGGTGTTAGTGAAGATGCACCGGAGAGCTGGTGTTGAAAATTAATAAGTCAAAGATTTTGAATAAATGTTTAAAAAAAAAAAGAAAAAAAGAAAGAAAAAAGAAAAAAAGAAACTCTGAACAATTGTGTTAGGTTGAAATAAAACACGACCCTTCGTCAGACGAACAAAGTATGCAGGAGTGCTGCAAACAAAGCTGCTTTGTTTGCAACACCAATTAAAACGAGTCCTCTTTTTTTTTTTTTTCCTTTATGGTGTTTATTCAAAGTTTTCAACTTTATCTAGAGGTGTTTAAAAAAAATTGTTGAGAGATTAATCACAAATTAAAATTTAATTGCATTCACTCATTTATGATCATTGTTTTCACTCGTAGTTTGTATATAACCCCTGAAAAATCAACAACCTAAACTCTTCTTACGTCGGAGACTTGTGTTGAAGCATTAGAAAAAATGGTATAATTCAGCATTTGTTTTTTGCCATATTTCTCGAACTTTTTATGATCTTAAGCTAAAATTTTTATATCACTATATTAGTATGTGGGGCCCATTTCTTTTTACTAAAAATGTTTTTCATGGGGACCATATAAAAATTTAAAATTTGAAATCTTTGTAAATAAATTCCTTGAAATTTTTAATTGATATTATAAAATTATGCACACATTTTTATGTAACTTTACAATCTATATTTAAGGTTAGTACTTAAGAAATTAAAAATTACACCACACTGAACATTTTGAAGTGCTTCGTAATCTGTATAATTCTTGTTTTCATTCTTCAATTTTAGAAGGTTATTTATTTTTGCTCACTCCCAAACTAGAATTAACTCTTTTAAATTTTAAACGATTTAATAATTTTATTATATATGTATATATAAGTAAGAGCCAATTAAAATGCCTAAATAAGAAATAATGATTAAATGAAAAAAAAAAAAATCATTCCAGACAAATTTAGATTCCTTTTACATCTGTCAGGAAATTTCTAAGCGGGGGAAGAAAAAAAAAGGAAAAGGAAAACTAAGAAAAAAAAAAAAGACAAAAGCATTTTAAAAGCTAACAAATGGAACTTTGCCAATAACCTGCGTTTTTCAGGTTTACAATTGTCTGAAATTTTGTATTATTTACTTAGGTGAGGAGGATATACTGAGAAAAAGCCACTTTTCACATTTGGCCATTGTAGATCTACAATAATGAGGAAATAAATCAATAAAATAAATAAAACTCTCTCCTAATTTTTCCGCAAATCACCGTATAAATATAATGAAAATATAGATCGATATATTGTATTCTGCTGTGTGGTATACATGAAATAGACTTAAGTAAATATTTATGAAAGCGATACTTGAAATCTAAAATAATGGCTAGTTTCTTTTCTTTCTTTTGTCTGTTAAACACTGAAAATCTAATATTTTGAAAACTTGGGTAGAAATAGCTTGTGAATATATATATATATATTAATATTTTTCGGTGAGCTTTTCTTGAAGCGATTCTGCTTCAATTTCTTCAATGTTGGGGAAATTTCGATCTTTAAACCTCAATTTCATTTTTGAAAATATTCGAATTAGAAATATTTCATCACCTAAAAGGAGTTGCTAAAGTTCTGTACATAAATAGATTCAGTACTTCTTTTGATCAGCTGTGAACTACCTGGAAAAATATTTGACAACTCACAGCTATCCGATAATTTGTCTTCATTGAAAATCGCTACCATTATCCATGTATCAAACTTTAACTTTTACAGAGATATGGGAATAGTCTCACGCTATTTTTTATAAATGAGCGGTTAACTCTTTTTGGTGATTTTTTTTTAGTTTTGTTTATAGAAGGGTTTCATGAGAGTTCTTTACTATAAACTGATATTTTTGTATACCGAATTGATACACTAAAGTTATTCAACAATAAAATCTTTTTGTAAAAGAAATAGAACTGACTCCAAAAAGCAACTATTAGTCAAATTAAAAATAAAGTAGTGCCTAAAAGTATGAAATAAATTCCTTCACCAAACAACATAAACACTGCAATTAATCATAACTTTCGAAGTCGGCGCAAAATTAAATAAAAATGTATTACTTTTTACAGATTTGTTTTTAGGCCGATAGCTACAAATGCTGTTGTCTCCAATGATCCATCTTCATAGTTTCCTCCTTTATTATTTTATCACTATATCTGTGATGGAACACTGACGCAGAACTCATACTACTATCAATATAAGAAAATTTTCTAATTCTTACATCAATGATATTATACGTAGAGAAATTTTTTAAACAAATACCGGTATGAGTTCTGCGCCAGTGTTCCATCCCTGCTATGTACAATTGGCCCATTAATAACATCTACATAGAAGTGATCTTCCTTTACAATTTGGTATTTATGTTTCTACGAAGTTACTAGAGTTTTCTTTGCAAACTTGGTATAGCTTAGATATATCTGTCGTCCTTGGCGGTTTTTGAATTTGGCGATCAAATCGCAATAGAAAAATATACATGTGAGATGTATATTTTCGTAAAATACATTGTGTGAAATATTGTTTCATATTCTTGATTGCTCTCTTAATGTACCTTATCAAAGCAACCATGTTTATGATTTTTGAAAGGAATTAAATATGTTCGCCAGATAATTTGGTGATTTTTTTTTTCGTCATGGTCTACAGATACCAAGTCAACTCCGCAAACTTTTGCTGCTTATGAAATCTTAATTTATTTGAAACAATATAGTTTACGGTTGTGTTTTGAAGATACCAAAGTGAGATGTATATTTTCAATAGAATTTGATTTTTGCATTGACTAAAACTATAAATCATTATTTAATTTTGCGCCGACTTCAAAAGTTATGATTTTGGTGAAGGAATTTATTTCATAGTTTTAGGCGCAATTTACAATTTTATTTTATTTTTAGTTCTTTGACTAATAGTTGCTTTTTGGAGTCGGTTCTATTTTTTACAAAAATATTTTATTTCATTCCTTTCAGTAAAAATGTATTCATATGAGAACATCAGAAGACGCTGGAAAGCAGTTTCACATATCTCAACCCGCAAGAAAAGTGACAGAATTCAAAAAACGGTAATTTCGAGTTTAAGTCACTGAAAAATTTATAAGTGCCTTAATGTACACGAAAAACGTTACATCTCCTTTTCGAAAGTTATCCATTCGAGAGACAGTTGTGTCAATTTTATTCTAGTCAATGTCGTATCTTTAAGTTAATTTTTCTCAAATTCTGCATTTTTAATTTGTGTCACTTTTCTTGCCTTTATGCGATATGACAAAAAAAACTATCTATTGAATCCACATACATTAAATTAAAAAAATTTTAGAAATGTAAATAACGAATGCGTTGTATTCGTAACCAAAAATCCTGGTAGGCACGTAGTATAAAAATATCCAATGTCAGTAAATATACGAAAAATAAACGTTCAAAAGAAAAGCAGATTGGAAAAGAATCGATGACCCTTTGTTATTCATATAAGGCTATCAAATAAGGCTCTAGAGAAAAAATTACAGCGTATATCTTTAATAAATTAAAACAGACATAAAAATGATATAATGATAACCTCAAATGTAATGGGCATTCTGTTTGAAATTTACAGAGCGCACCTGTCACCCGCTACGCTGGAATGTGCGAAGCGTATAGTTCAAAAAAGGATACAAATATGCATTGCATCTGACGGATGGAAGTTCAAACATCGAAATAAGGTCTTTTTGATTTCTAAGATCGCTTGGTCACGTTACAATGCAGGAAACTGCGAAATAATAGATTCACATTTAAACGTTCAGTTTTTAACGTTCATATTTATAAGGTGTCTTTCTGCACTAAATCGATGATGCTCTGCAACTTTGTAATTTATTTTTTTTTCTACCTCTTACTGTTTCTACCTCTTATTTTCCACCAGGGGGCGTTATAAGCGGTCGCATCTCCTAGCGCATGGCTACTTTACTATATTTGCATACTACATTTACGAGTGTAGTTGCAGCCGTTCAGCAGTTAAAAGGGTGAAATGGAACTATTGTGAGTCCCTGTAATTTGTTGAGATCTTGTTTGGTTTAATTTTGTCGATGATAATTTTTTGCACAGTAAGGTTGTTGATTAGACCGAAATATATTTACTGAGATTTGGATTTAAACAAAGTAAAAATTTAGTTCAATCTTAACCTAAATTTTAACTAGTGTATATATCAAACAGAGCAATGAACAACAAAAATTCCTTTAATTATTTGAGGCTAAAAGAAAACTATATTCAACAACTTTTGATTGAATATTTATTTGTCATACATTTTTTATGCTGTAAGATCTGATTTTGTCTTCCAAGTTCCATTTTAAGTATATTTAAGATATTCTGAATATCGTATACTATACCCTATTGTACACATGTCTTTTCTTTTCTTGTTACATTTATTTTATAAAATAATTTTATTTCTAATGGTATAAAAATTTTGTGTTTCATACTAATGATTATATTTTTTTTTTTTTTTTTAGTCGTAACTGTAGCTGTGAATGCATGGACATTAGTAGCTATTTCTCTTGAACGATTCTATGCGGTTTGTCAACCTTTAAGATCTCGGCGTTGGCAAACCTCAGCTCATGCTTGCCGAGTCGTAGTCAGTACCTGGATATCTTCCTTTATAATAATGGCGCCTATTGCTTGTGTTTCAAAGTTAGCACCAACACAATACCCTGGTATGTATTTTTATAATTAAAAAAAAAAAATGTAATATTAAGGTTAAATGTTAGTGTTGCTGATTGATAACATACGAAGATTACCATTAAATAGTCAGTTTATTTTGAAACTTATCTTGATATATTTTTCTATAGAAAATTTGTTTCTGTTAATTGCTCGCCGTATACGAAATTTTTAATATACAGTTATTAACAGATTAAATGAAAACAAACAATTTAACACCAGAGATATTGTCTAAGATGAATCTGACAAAGTTACATCAATTGTAATTGATTAATTGTTTTTATTAAAATAGTGCATTGAAAAGGGAGTGATTTCAAATATTTAACAAGTTTTTATTTCCAAATTTCTTTCTGTTTAATTATATTTACGACAATTAGCAACTTTATAAGATCAGATACATTGGAATGTTTAATCTAAATAAAATATCATATCATTGAAAAAATAAAAAGGGACAAAATAAATTTTTATCAACTAAATAGATTCATTCTACACTAAGTAAAAAATAAAACATAGAATTTCTTTTTAGTAAGGTAACTTAACTGGAAAGATTAACAACGAACATTCTCTTTTGTAGCATTGTTTCTCAACTCCAACGTAATGCATCATTAACATTCTCTGTTAGATATAATCAGCTCCCTCAATACACAGAATATTTTTATGTATGTTAATGTATTCGTTACAAATAGTTAAAACACAGTTTAAAATGTTTAAATACATTTTAATAATAAAGGAACAGATTCAACTGCGGGTTTCTCACGCCAATAGAAAAGAGTCCTGCTTTTCAAACGAGTAACATATAGGGGGAAAAAAACTTTCTCTGTACATCAATATACATAAATCAATACATCAATACATCAATCATCAATCCCACATCAATATACATAATGAAAAAAACTGGAGATAACGTTCCCTAACAAAGTAACATCCTGTAACTTAAATGGAAGAAGTGTAGAAAGTTTAAACATTAAAATTAGTTTTATAAGGCAGACTGAGGCTACCTAAAGTCTGGCGGGATTTTTGTTGTTCGTTAGGTAATTTTAATAGGAAGCAGTTTAGAGAATTTTAAAATAACAATATGGATAATTCAAAATAAAAGAGAAAGGAAAACGGGTTAATAGGCATTAGTTTTAGGTATGTATCAGATGACACGAAAATCAGTTTTGTTCTAAAACAAGACTAAAAATATAAAAATAAGATTAAAAATATAACTATAGAAGAAAAACAAAATTATTAATTAAAGTAAACCTTAATATAACAAGAACCTGGCTAGTAATGCTTTTTTAATATTACATGTATACTTTGCGTTTTATGAAGGTGTATCCCTTTCTAAAATTAAAATGGTTTATATTATTGAAAAGAGAGAAGAAAAAAAAGTCAGTCGTCGGTTTCCATCTTCTTCATTTTTAATTGAACAAGTACATGCAATATTTTCGCGCATGCGTCCTGAAACTTAACCTCTTTTTTTTTCCGGTAGGATCATTGGAAAGTATGTAAAATTTCAAGACAACGATACGAAAATTTCAAAAAACCGTCCATTTTATCTAAAGTTATGATGCAACAAAGTTTTCTTAATAGTAAAGGTTGAAATTGTGGAAATAGCCATATAAGACCCACTGGCCTGTTACGGTAACGAAACAGTGACAATTAAAATGCAATGAAAGTGTACAGTACGTTTTCCAAAAAGTTACGCTTGCGATGTTTATTATTATTGTTATGGCTATTATTATTACCGGGAGAAGAAACTGTTGCGTAGTAAACCATAATGTTTCTTACCCCGAAATTCTTCAACACGTGAAAACTCGTGTGGTCTAATTCCTCATGAAAACTCCTCTTCGCATGACAAAGAGGCTTACAGTTGTCCCCAACACGAGCAGACGGTGGAGAACAAAAAAGGCGGATCCTTCTACCTATCTGGGGTTACTATGGCTCTCTACGGTTTTTTCAGACGATTAGTGAATTACATCTTACATCCACGTAACAATATGAAGAAAAATGCGACCCTAACTTGGATCTTTGCCTTGCTTTTCCTTGGAGGCAAAAGCGAGATATATTTTGTCTTGAAGACAGTAGCATGTGTTTTTTGCACAGGAAGAAGAAAGACCACGTCCATTCAAAACCGGTAGTGCTTGCTGTTATTTTTATTGTGTGAAGAAATTTTAATGCTTAAATAAAAGTACTTCGTTTAGGAATTAATATCTATTGAAACTAAAAAGTAATCTATTGCACCTTTTTATACTGATTTTAAAGCACCTATTCTTTTTTTTTTCCTTCTAAATGACTAAGGTGGCTAAATAGAAAAGCTGTTATACAGTCTAATCTTAAAATTAATCACCGTAATAAGCGTGATTGTCTTTAATCTACGTAGACTGTGTTTGGTGTTTACTTATTTTCTGGGAAAATACATTGAATGTTAAATTAAAATTAGAAGATAGCAATTCGGTTCATCTAGAAGGAGAAAGAAATTCTTTGAATAGCTTATCGACTATCTTATCAAAACTGCATTTGTGAATAATCTTCAAGCTTTAATATAAATGGTAATATAAATAACAAAACAAAATTTAAAAAACAAGAACGAAAAATCATGAGGTACGCATTGATTATTAACACTTTCCAATTGTACGTACTTGTTCTTTAACTTTCAATGTTCTTTGCCTATATTATCAGATAACGGACAGACAGAAGGACTGAAAGGCATACAAATAAACATATTATATTCATAATCACACTTAAAAATTACTCGAAAATGTAAAAATTGCTTAATGCAAAAGAAAACGCAGCCCTGAGATTCTAATTTCAGCCCTTAATGTAACTGAATATTTTAGAGTAGCCCTGTAAATCTGAAGGTTAACCATATCATATTCTATACAAAACATTATTTTAGCATATTAACAATAAATGTCAATTTCTTTATCATTTTTACGGTAGAAAGTTATTTGAATGTGATTTATAAAAATTTCTGTCTAAAACGCAATGCATTGGAATTTTTTTGGCTGTCCCTGTACACAAACCAGTAGTACAGGACCTATTAAAGCTATTTTAAATAGGAAACATTCCATAGTGAACTTGATTAGCATACTATACAAATTTTTAAAAATTCTAAAAATATTTAAGGACGATGGGGACGGGCTGACAGAAAGGTGGACAGCCGGACAGACAGATACACAAATTGAAATCATATTTGCAGTTAATAAACATTTAGAAAGTGATAAAAACGTTTAATAAAAACGAAAAGGCAATTCCAGCAAATTTCCAATAATACCCCTTAATGTAACTGAATATTTTTGTGTGGCCCTGTAAATCTAATGCTAATCATATTTTATTCTATTGAAAGCATTATTTTGTGCACATGAATAGCATATTTTAATTTCATTAAGATTTGTGCAAAGTAAAGTTATTAAAATTTAGTTAGAAACCTCTCCTAGAACGCAGTGCTTTGGAATACTTTCGGGTGTATCTATATACAAACCAGTGATGGCATTTACTCCATTTTCAATGGGGAACATCCGACAGTGAACTTGAATAACATATTTCAGTTTCAAGAAATTCCATGCATACTTACAGGAGTTACAGCGCGGATAGCAGACAGACAAACCGAAGTCATTAACACTTTTCAATCTTGTTGGAAAGTGTTATAAATATGCATCATAACAAAGAAATCTCTTTCATCTTATTCTTTAGATCTGTTGCTTTTATAACACAATGAAAATATCTGGGTCGGAGACTGATTAAATTCGAAAGTTTAATAACATAATTTTTATTAAACTTTAACTGTTAAACATTTGGTTAACGTATTTTTATGATATTCACGTAGTTTAATAACATGCAAAAAGTGCATGCTGTTTTACACAATTTTCGGTCTTGAATTATTTTTCGATTATCCGAAATTTTAATGGTTACAATATGGCTACTTACAATTCATGTACAATAATTTATGAAAGTGTTTGACAAAATTTCAAAAAATTTAAAAGTAAGTTTATGCTTTGAATTTTCTACGAAGGCAGTAGTAATTTTAAATAAAGTCGAGTTGTTCTAATTCCTACATATTACCTGTAAATTATACAATAACTTCTTGTTTACAGTAGCGTGATACAATGACAGTATGTCAGCATTTTTAGTTACGATTATAATCGCCTTTAAAATAAATAAATAAATAAATTATCTATTATTTCAAATATACACTATAAATAATAACGGCTGTTTTTACTGCAGAATGTGCTGGCAGTATGGGTGCCAGCACCTGCTGTTAGAAAAGAGTGTAACTTACAGCAGAAACAACTGTAAAAGAGTCTCTTTACATATGTTTCCGCTGTAAATTGCCTTATTTAACAGCAGAATGGGCTGGCAATATGGGTGCCAGCACATTCTGCTGTTTTTTATAGTGTATTACTTCGATCATCATTACAATAATTTAATATTAATTACAGTATTATTATTACAGTTGTATTCCAAATTTTAAAAAGGCAATATTCATAACCATTATTCATTATCGAAACGACAACTTTCCAGTTAAGTAACTATGAAGTTTATAACTATGGTGGTAATCTTAATTATATATACATAAAAGTTTTATACATAATCCTGAAGCATTCATAAATAGCATTAAAATTATGCACTAATAATAATTTCATTTATAATTAAGATTGTAATCCTAAATAAACAAAACAAATTACCCGTTATCGCTGCATGTAATTGTAATGTTAGTTTTTCATTTACTATTTTAATGGTACAATAGTAACTAAAAACGATCGTTATTAAATTTGAGTGCTAACCTAAATGCATATTACACGTTAGCATTACATGAAACAATAATTGTAATCCCTTACTTTTCATTTCACGTAACAAAATTATGATTTTGTACAGTAAAATATATGTAAATGCATTTTATATAATTGTAATTATGAAGATTTTTAATGAAGTTAGTTCCTATAAATTATTATACATCGCTCCACACAACTTTGAAAATTAGATTTTAAACTTTAACCGTTTCTTTAAATTTCTTTATTGAATGGAAACTAGTACTAGCAGATGGATTTCCATCCTATTTTCACCACATCTATCTTTCAACAGCTTTTCTTGCAAATCAACACGATTTTTAAGAATCGACTGTTAATAGAAATTGATATTACTAAATTTAACAGTTAAGGGTACAGTAGACTTTCAAATTAATCAAAATCTATGATAAACTCAATTTTTCATTTTCAGCATAAACATAATGTATACACTAAGCGACAAAAAAAAAAAAAAAAAAAAAAAAAACAGCACTTGGATATTTCCTTTTTCGCCTTCTACAACCGCCAATTTTATCGTTTAAAAAGCAAATTTTCGAATTTTTATTCATGTGCACAAGATTTTATTATGCTGTCCTCCACATGTACTTTGTGAGGAATTAGCACTCGCCATATTTCTTTAACTTAGATTAAGCTTAACTTAATTACTTAATGAAGTAGGCGACAAAGTCAGATTTATAAAATAAATAACGAGCTTTTATTTAGAGCTTAATGAAAAGGTGGGCGTTGGACTATATTCACATTCAATACCTTTATAAACTTAAAGGGGCAGCCTTCATAAATACTCTTAACCAACAGATACCAATCTCGACTGCTTCACTTAACGTCGTTACCTCTCACGACTTTACGCATCTTTCGTTAGTGGGAGGATTCCCTAAACCACTATACTACTCGACTAACTATCTTCTACTATAGCCGCTCGCTACTAACTCCTTTGACCTCCTACTGCTTCTACTCTTACCACTAACTCTCCTTTTCTACTACGAAACACATCACCTTTTATATCCATCACTTTATCCAAAATATTAACATACCGCAAATTATAATTTTGTTTATCATAAGAACTAACTCCATTAATCAACCGAATCCTAAAACTCTGCACATTCACGTGTTATTCGTAAAGTGCGAACTTCGTTTGTAGCGTTACGCTAACATAACATTACCTCACAACTTTAGCTTTGAGTCCAGTGTTTAAAACAAAATGCAATTGTCAGGAAAATTGTAATTTAAGAAATTATTTCAAAAATGGTAAGAATAAGGCAGTTAACGATGCCCCAAAAAGTATTAATTTTTGAATGAAAATCAAAAAATATTTTAATGCGTGAGATGGCAAAATAATTAAATGTTAACGAAATATTGGTAAAAGGGTTTTCAGCAAGATATAAAATTTTTTGACTGTTTAAACTGGAAATTTAGTTTTAGGTGGCCCCGTTGCTCATCCAAGCGAGATGGCCGTAAGTTAAAAAGCCATTGCTTATAAAATCGGTTTGTATTATATTTAGAACATAAAGGAGCTTCAGAAAAAGTGTTTAGCAGCATAATTTCTTTAACTACAGTACAGCAACTATTAAGCAAAGCAGGTTTAAATAACAGAAAATTTGAAAAAATTACATTCTCAGTGAAGCGAATTAGGAAAGCAAGACCTCAGATGGCTAAATAAATTTAAAAATGATTAGCTAATTATTGGGCTGAACTGGGTTTTTTGGATGAGTCAATTTTAAGCAATTTCGAGCTGAAGAAAACAAGCAGATCTGACAACGAAAATATGACTAACTTAATGAAAATCGCACTTTTAAAACAGTGACACATTCTCCGTACATTATGGTACGGAGGTGCATAACTTTTCAAACAGTCGAGCAATTTTTTATGATCAAGGGATCAATTATCTCGAAATAAAACACAATCTTCATAAAAGTGGTGCCTGACCGACTATTTTGGAGGTATCTTGGACATTTCCGCAAACAGCATTTCAAGATGATAATGCACCTTACTACACGACGTCTGTGGTAAGTTTATTCACTTCAGATTGTCAAAATTTCCTATCCATTCCCATGAGAACCTATAATTCTGTAAGTAATCATATCTTTTTTCACTTTAAGTTAAATCCCACAAAGGATATAGTAGAATTTCTTCTTTACCAGACATGTAAATAGTCCTAATCGCGATCCACTCGAAAATGTTTCGTCTACAAAAAGGCAGGGGAGAGGGGAGAGGACTCGAAATTTGCAGCTTATAACTCTTCCAGAACTAGAAGAAAATATTTGTGATATTTGGCACATTGAAATTTCTGATATTTATATTAAAATACGGTATAAAACTATTTCATTGCACATTTAAGCAGTAATTCCATATAAAGGTGGAATTAACCCAATGCAGAATACATATTTTTAATAAAACAAATGCTTAGATCTAACAAATAAATAGTTTTATTTCATATATTAAGATATAACTTGTTTATTTCATGTAATAAATCGTAATAGAATACAAAGTGTATGGTTATTGCATCATGTTCAGAAAGAAAGTTTTATACAGATTTTTAAAAAAATACTTCGTAGAGTGCAATAAAGCGAATTATTAAATCGAAAATGTACATATGTATCGTTTCATCCCTTTGGTATTATGCAAACAAGACAGTTTTATTTGTTTCAAACATTAATTTTAAAGTTATTACAAATAAAAAAGTTATAAGTCATTTTTTCTGCAATGCTGCTTTTTTTTTTTTTTTTTTTTTTTTGTCGCTTAGTGTACTAACACGTGCTCTTTTATGGGCAAAAACATATGTTACTAGAAACAATTTCTTTTCGGCTCATTAAAATTTAAAGTTTTTTTTTTTTTTTTTTTTTTTTTTTTAATGCATAATGAAAAAAAAAATTAAATTAAATCCTGTTTTTTTTTTTTTTAATGGCATGATAAAATTTATAATTTCAAAGAAATTTATTAAATCTTCTTTTTTTTTTTTTTTTTTTTTTTTTTAATAAAATCAATTATTATGAATGAGTAATGTCAGCAAAACTACTTGTTCCCGGAGCACTTTGAACTATATTAATTATTCGTAATTTTTTTTTAGTTTAAATTTCGATTTTCTCTAAAACTATTTAAAATATATTCATCAAACTTTATATACATAAGTACCTATTTAAACTGTAAGTTATTGTTAACATTTTAAAAGAAATTCATTGAAATTTTAAAAAGTTGATTTTGATAGTCCACTGCGTTCTTGAATTAACTGAATTGCTGCCTGATATCATTTGCAGTCTGATATTTTTATTTGTTTCTAAAATACTTCGTCAGCGATAAAATTTCAATAACTTTTCTAGTTCTGAACCAAGCCCGATTCTAAAAAATGCATGACTGAAAACCAAATTCATGATGGAATGAAAAAATTTCAACATTAAACGTAATTCATTTACACAAAATGTATTATTTGTAAGCTAATGTGAAAGTTCGACACCTGTTTAATACATAATCAAGATCACATATGACTTTTGCCTTTAAGCACTGATTCTGTTAAGATTATTTTCATTTTTTAAAAGAGTTCTTTTTTTTTTTTTTTTTGGTGGGGGGGGGGGGGGGTAACCAGATAAAATCTGTAAAAATTGATACCGATTTCCTCTGGTGGTTACATCTTTTTCTATTTTACATAGTAGCAGAACAGATAGTGTTTCCGTTTCCGTTCTGAGAGGTAATAACTCCGCCGATAATGCGGTGAGCTCTCGTTCGATCAAAACTAGAGAATTTTATTCACTGCGAAAATTTTTACGGTGTGTACTTCTGAAAAAACCTGTTTCGTACGAATATTCTCTATACAGTTCTGTTAAGAAAAGTTTTGTCAACGTATTTTTTACATAGCATATGCAAAATTTTCTAGCAACTTTGCTGCCAGGAACTTTCTGCAAATAGCGGAATTTATTTTATTAAAAAAAAAAAAAAAAAAAAAAAAAAAAAAACAGTGTTTATCTTTGTCACTATAAAATCAGAAAAATCTTAGCGAAAACCTGCAAATTTTTCATATTCAAAACAAAGCTGAACAGCGTGATTGAAAGAATCTGAATCGAAATACAGCCCCAAATGCTTGTAAAGATTGCCGCTTTATTTATTTACACTATTTTTGTGAAATACCAGCACACATCACACAAAATTGAGAGGGGTCTGTTTGACACGCCAGTACGATTTTGACCTACTTTTCCCTACTCTCCCCTACTGTCAATATTATAAATTTATTTTTTTTCCGAAATTTAATAGGTTTCAGAAGTTACGCAAAATTAAACACCGTTTTTCTAAAGCCTAAACATTATTCTAATACTGTAATACTTGTATAAAAGTTTCAGAATATCAGTATCACTGAATATTAGCACTCAATTTTAATATCGGGATAAATATTTAAGACATTTTAAGGGAATATTGAGCTTTCTGCTTTGCATAGTATATTTAAACGCGACGAAAATTTCGCAAACATGATAAAATCAAACTATTTTGCTATAAAAGAATGTTTAAGCCAGTTTTAATTTTGTGTCACCAAATATTCAATAGAATTTTTATATTCTCAAATATGAGGGAATAGAATGAAAATGAGCTAGTATAAAAATAATGAAATTGCATAAAATTATTTAATGTTATTATTTGTTATTGCATACTTGCTTTGACATTGTTTATAAATATGTTGCTTATAATAAATACGTTTTTAATATTAAATAAATATTTTTTTGTTTATAATAGTTTTTGTTTACTTATTCGATTGCTTTAACTTCCTACCATTGAAGTTGCAAAATTTATTCTCCAGTAACAATGAATTTTAAATTACATTTACAAAAATATATCTTCAATACTTTTTGCATTATTTTAATCTTTTTATAGAATACCGAACTTATAAACAGACATTGATTTTTTTTTTTTTTTTTTTTTTTTTTTTTAAATTTCCATGTCTAAAAGTTGAAAACAAAAGCGCTGAATATAGAAATGTGGTGATTTATTTCGCCTTTTTCCTTATTCATAAATCATTAGACGACCAAACGTACTCATTTTTGGGGGACACTTTTATCAGTTTTTTTTTTTTTTTTTTTCTTTTCCACGCATAGAAATTGTTTTTTAAGCAAAGCTTCTGTCACAATTTATAACTTAAAATTGGTGATAATGCTTTTGTTCCCATCTCCTATTTTGAAATTGGAGACACAGCGTTAATTTGTCCCCACTTTTCCTTAAAAAAAAAAAAAAAAAAAAATGGTCGCCTTAATCATGCTTCTTCTTTCTTTCTTTTTCTTTTTCTTTTTTTTTTTTAATAATTATAGCTGCGATTTTAAAATTAAATTCGAAATAAAATATTGTCAAAAATAAAATTAATAATAAAACACAATATAAAACTATAAAAAAAAAAAACTTAAAGAAAATATTTTTAGAAATCGAAGGCCAAAATATTTGAAAGTGATTTAAAATCAATGTAAAAATTATTCCACAAATTAAATACAACTTTTGATTTAAAAAGGAAGAAAAAGAAAGAAAAGAAATCTGGTGTAATTTCTATAACAAATTTTAATATAAATATTTTATTTATAGCATATAGCAAAATTTTTTCTTGCACTAACGCGTGACATAAATGATCGAAATGTACAAATTTTATAACATAAACAACAACAACAAATAATAATAATAAATAAAAATATAAAAATATATTTTTAATTTTTTTTTTTTCTTCTTTTTTAAGTAGAGCAGATGTTTTCGTAAAATCTTTGAACAATATATTTGGAGCAGCTTCGTGTATTTTCCACATATTCCTACAAATAATTCTGAAATTATATTTTCTTTAAATAAAGCATTGTAGCATGTTTCTATTTTACGACAAATATTTGTAACAATATAACTTTTTTAAAAATAAATTGTTACTTTCTTATAAGGAAAAAAAAAATAAGAAAAGGAAAGGAAATTATTTGTTTGTATTCAACATTGCCAGTGACACCAGAGAATCCATTAGAAGCTGTATATCTTAATGGACAAATACTTGTCCGTGTCAGAAAGTTCTAACTTTATTATTAATGTGTACCACGTATCATCAATAAGATAACTTTTATTACGTGAAAAAGAATTGCTCTTATTTATTTATACGGGAAGCTTGCGTAGAGATTTTTCAGATATGAGGTTTATAACTTTCATACAATATTGGATATCTTGGTATTAAAAAACATATTGAAAGTTAACTTCGAAACTAAGACAAAAGAAATACATATTTCATCTTTTTTTATACATATGAGTCTTCCAATAAAAATATTACATCTGTTTGTTTTTACTTTAATTTTTTCCTGTTATTTTTCCTGATTTTTTCCTTTTACTTTAATTTTTTCCTGTTACCGGATTTAAATAGAAAAAAAAGCACAAATTAAAAGCATAAACTACTGTGGAAATGTCAATTTCTAATTCAATAATATGCACGCCAAAATCATCGTTTGTCCTAAACATTTAATGCCACTTTTTCTGCAAAGAAATATTTGGCTTATTTAATCGTAGTACATTATTACAAAACAGGAAAAATTGTTAACAGTTCTACTTACATTTGTATACAAATTAATAAATATCTGTGGCACTAATAACACTACTTTTTCTTACCCTGCTAGTTTTGCACGCATTTTATTTATCTGTTTTAAAGGAGCTACAATTTCTTTCAACCCCCGTTCCAATATTGTACAGTCGGTAACAAAAGTGTCCGAACACTAGAAAAAATTCCTATGTAAAAAAAGTACACTTCGTACGGCTTTGTTAAATAAATCCTTGTCGAATCCTGTTGTTAGTCAGTGTAAGAACATGATTCGATAAGGATTTGTATAACAAAACCGTAGGAAATGTACTTTTTTTACATAGGAATTTTTGCTAGTGTTCGGACACTTTTGTTACCGACTGTACCTTCATTCATGAAATATTAAATGTTGAAATTAAATTTAAAGCTTTCTTTCAAATGATTCAGAAAAATTTTACCCAAGAAGCATCGCATATAATTTTCCAAATAGCAAATTTTAAATTCCTTCATTTATTTGTTTTTAAGTTATATTGTTAACAAACACACAGACCAACCACTAAAAATGGCTAAAAACTTGATTTTTGAATTCAAGTTACCGCAAAATACATTTCTATAGCAAAAACTCAACTTTAGTAATTGGATTCCAAAACAATATTCGCCCACCAGCGGCCGAGCGGTTCTGCGCTCAAAGCTGGTAGACGTGAGGTGCCTGGTTCGATCGCAGGTTGCGCTCTTCCGTCTAGCCGTTCGGAGTTTTCCGTGGTTTTCTCCAAAACTTGCATAAATACGGGCTAGGACCCTTTAGAAAGCCCACCATGGAGGGCACTCCCCCTTAGGCCTAGGACCCTAGTGCAGTCAATCGGCCTTAAACCCCACAACCCAACCCAAAACAATATTCTACCTATCGATAAGAAAAAGTAATTATCATTTTTTAAAAATTTTCTTCTGATTATGGTATAAATTGCTAAAGAACTTATGTGTGTTAAGCACAAAATATATGCAATAAGAAATAAACATACTAATGCAAAACTTACAAACGTATGGAAATTCATAAAACTGAACAACAGTTTTTGCAATTCAAAATTATGGCAAAAAATTTGGCAACAATTGCCAAATCATGTAATGTGAGTGCAGACGAGGAGAAATTTCACTGTATTCCAGACATATACATCAATACAGATTTTTGAAAGATTGTCCGATTTTTTTATTTTTTTTTTAAAGTAGTAAGTGATCAAACTATATATTTTCGCTCTTGTAAAAATTAATTCAGCCCATTTATATACGCAGTGTATCTCCTTAAAATTAAGCTCAACATATTGTAGCTTGGAAAATTACAAAATATAGCGAGGCAACTTTAGGAAGACAAAGATAAGAAAAGGAAGAAAAAAAGGTAAATATTTGTTTTATCTGTAGAACATTAATCAAGAACGCTTTATACACACATAACACAATAAACTCATTTTCAGTCTAGTTGAATGAATGTGTCTCTTATAACAGATATCTTCTATGCAATGTTCGAAAAGGTTTTCATACTATATATATATATATATGTATACACTGTTCTGTGTTTAATGCTTTACTCATTTATTAATCTGAGGCCCCTTATGTGATTTCTTGTCTCTATTGTACAGTCGGTAACAAAAGTGTCCGAACACTGGCAAAAATTCCTATGTAGAAAAAGTGCACTTCGTACGGTTTTGTTAAATAAATCCTTATTAAATCATGTTATTACACTGACTAAGAACAGGATTCGGCAAGGATTTATTTAACAAAACCATATGAAGTGTACTTTTTTTACATGGGAATTTTTGCTAGTGTTCGGACACTTTTGTTACCGACTGTACCTGACAAGGAACACTCACGAACTGTGACTCACCAATAGTAACCAAACTTTATAGGTAGTTAAAGGGTATGAATATGTACACTCCTACTAATTTATATCAGCAAACGTTACTTCAGAACCGAGGTATTGGTGTTACTATTTTTTTCTAATATTGTGACATCATTCAATTTATCTATTCGATTTTTCTATTTTTCCCCCATCAAACACACACTGTTGATTTATTTATTTAAATTGCATTTTTTAATTGTCTGCACGTGCATATTTTTCTTGCTCTAGAATTCTTTTTTTTTTTTTTTTTTTTTTTTTTTTAATTTGAAAAATAACGTGTTTTTGTATGAGAGAGATTTCAATTAGAATTTTCAATAGTTTTTTTATATCTTATTTTATTATATAACATGGTAACATGGAGCATATCAAGCAATTAATAATACGTGGCGAATGGATATTTTAAGGTCTATTTCGGTAGAATTTTACAAACGTATACGTCTACATTCTTTCTTGCACGAAATCTGAAATACAGTTTAAATAAATAAATCAACTGCACATGCTTGGTTGGAAAAAAAAATAGATAAATTAAATGACGTCACAATATTGGAAAAAATAGTTCCAACTTCGAGCACCAATACCTGCATTCTGAAGTAACGTTGGCCTATATAAATTGGTAGGAATGTATATCTTCGTAACCTTTAACTACCTGTAAAGTTTGATTACGATCGCTGTGTCACAGTTCGTGAGTTTCCCTAGTGAGATTAGTTATTTTTAGTCATTGAATATCTATGAGGTACCGCAATATTATATTGTTTCGACTTGTCAGGTCTAAAATATCTATCATTTTATTATTTATAGTCTCTAAATTAAAAATTTTGTGGCTGCTGCATCCAAAATTTTCTACCGGAAAAAATATGGATAAATCTTTATTATTATTATTATCATCATTATCATTTTATTATATTTATTATTATCTAGAAAAAAAAATGTTGCTTTTTCAGATATAGATTATTCTTCTCAAAAGCAATCCACCGTTTCTTATGATGTCGTTAATTTCATTCTTAATAAATAAATATAGGGGAGACCCGTGTACCTAGGGCCATCGCGTACCTAGGGCCACCCCACTTTATTTGAATAATATTTAATTTTAAGTTTTAATACTCAATTGGGCGAGTCACAACACCAATTGCTACTTTTACAACTACTTTGGAACTTTTGAGGAGAGAGTTTTGACAAGTTACATGTAGAAAATGAATTTACATGGCCTGAAGTAAAATTTAGCAGCTCACCTCTTTTCCTATTTTACAAAAGCGAGTCAAATATTTTTCTTTCATTTCTAGTGTATAATTTTGCTTGCTGTATTGAGTAATAAATGAGATATTTAATTAGTCCTCGCTACATGTGGATTTTTTAGTGGAAGGCATTTTGAATGAAGTTACCAAAACTTGTACCTAGGGCCACACCGCTGCCTTGTACCTAGGGCCAGTGTGTTTGGACCTTTTAAAACTTTCGCGACCGCATGTTTTTGTCTCTTTGACAGTAAGGTCCCCCTGTGGGCGTTTTTCTCATAAGTTACAATTTTTCAAAACAAAATTTTCCGTATTCACATTTATATTACAAATGGATATGCATTATAATCATACTCTCTCTCTCCAATCAAAGTATTTGCATCCATAGTATACTGATTGTACAAATATGAATATTGTGTATAATTTTTAGAAACAAATAACATACAAATTGCAAAAGAAACGCTCACTGGTGGAGTTTCATATTTTCAAATGACGTGAATCTACATCTGCGGTCGAGAAAGTGTTAAGAAAGTGTTAAGAAGTACAGCCTGTAGTAATTGGATGCTGGCAAACCCTGGTAAACCAATCATTATATATGATGTTGCTGAAAGTGTTGGCAAGTCCTATCCGTCGGCCTTTACTCCTGTAAACATTCTATCAGGCTTTTGTGTATCCGGCATACAGCCAATGAATCAAAAGACATTCACTGAGGATGAATATTTAAGTTCAAATGTGACTGAAAGACAAGATCCCTCCATATATTAAAAGAAAAAAAAAATCGGGAAGAAAGTGAACCAACAATGATAGAACTGGATGTCTCTGTTTCGTGTCCTGTTGAAATTTCGAAACCTTCAACATCTAACATCTTTTCGTATGTCCTGCTTTAACAGGTACGAAACTAAGTAAAACTTTTACCTTAAGCAAAACCTCCCCCACCAAAGATGTGACTGAAAATCAGAGAGATCTAGAAATCCAAGAGACACTCCAGAAAAAAAAATAGAAAAAAAAAGAAATTGAAAGGGAAAAAAAAAAAAAAAACATTCTGTTAGAATATCCCAAAAGAAAAAAAAAAAAAAATGAAAAATTTCGTGTTCTAAATTAAGGCAACAACATGGTAATTATTATATGATAAATAAATATATTACTTGATATTGTTTCTTTTATAAAATACATCTTTATATGCTTATTTTCTATTCGTTACTAAGTTAAATCTAATTTTGAGAGAATGGCCCTAGGTACAGTGAGGTCTGGCCCCAGGTACAATGAGGATGTTGTACCTAGGGCCACGAGTGATGTTTTTTTAGAAACCTTCTATTTGTCGGAATTTATTATTTTAGGTATTTATATTAATCCCAGTTGGAAGTAATTAGTCCTAAAGATATGTTCATATCAGTGTGATAATTTTAAACAGGTCAAGGGTTCTGTTTTTGGGCATTGAAAAAAAGCGGCCCTAGGTACACGGGTCTCCCCTATATATATATATTTTTTTTTTTTTTTTTTTCTAACGTACACATAATTCTATAATTCTTGAAATCTTTTGTTGTTGAAAATATATTTTTTAAAACATATCTTCAAACGTCACCTTGGTCTAACTTATATGCTTAAATTTATATAACCTAATTTAAAAAAGGAAGAATAACGTACTTTAATTCTTAACTCATTAAATGATAGATTCCGTAAGGCTCCACTGTTAAACTACGAAAAGTTAAACATTAAAGTTGACAGCAGGAAACTTAAGAAACAAGAAAGATAGAGAGAAAATCCATAGATAAAAATGTAATTTTCAGCGCAGAGTAATTTATATGTAAAGCTACATTGAAGTCTTTGTATAATCAATAAATTATAATTATATCGATCTTTTTCAATGAGAAATAGGTTTTAGTGAACTTGAACATGATTACTATTTAAATGTTGATACAACATTAAATTTTTCCTTACTGACTTCTAATGATACAACTTTAAGGCACTATGTCGTGTTCATCATGTGTTTGAAATAATTTTGTAGATGCCTCATTCTTTTTTTCTTTCTTTCTTTTTTTTTTTTTTTTTTTTTTTTTTTTTCTCAAATAAACAGAATGCTTATCATTTTGTATAGAAGTGTGTGTATTCTTATCAAAGCTAATCAAATTATTCTTCGATCTCATGAATCGTAGTATATATTTACAGATGTTCTTTCACAAGTAATAGATTTATTTTCACATCATTTACACTTTAATTAAATTTGTTCATAACTTACTTTTCAGGATGAATTTCTGCATCAGTTTAATAAATTTTCTTATCATATAAAGTTTCAACTTATTTTTAATAATGTAAACAGAATTTACTATAGCATTCCACAACACATGCGAAGTTTTACATCTTTCTATTTTCATATACCAAGATTTTAAAATATTTCTACAATAAATTTCTTTCAAGGCATATTACTAAAACAAACCAAATCCTAATTCAAATTAATCAAAATTCTTATTATTATTATTATTGTTTTTATTTATTTATTTGTGAATTTTCACAAACTGAAATCCTTCTCTTATTTACACTTTTTACCACTTGATCTTAGAGCCTGAGGGCATTCCCCTCTCAGGCCTAGAACCCTAGTGTAGTCAATCGACCTTATTCCCCACAACCCAACCTTACCACTTGACAGTCTTAGAAAAGGACAAAACTGTAATGTTGTTTTCTCTGTACAGATTTTACAAAGTATTAAAATTAGCGTTATTCCAACACGAGATTAAACCTAATTATTCATTTGAAGGTTAACTTTTCCTTTCACCCATTGCTTGTTCTTTTCCATTTCTGTCAAGCATGTTCCTACAATAAATATGTAAATCTTACTCAATTATCTAATAACTTTGGACTCCAACACAGTTCCATTCATTACTGTCGCTATGGGACTCAATTCTTTTAATAGCAGTTTTTATTTAGTGACCTACGATAATACTTTGACCTGCAGGGACACGGTTTCCCAATTGGCAGAACATCGAGTTCATAATCAGAGGATTGCGAGTTCAATTTTCGGAGCCGACCAAAGACCGTTGTGTACATTAATAGCGGCTGGTGTCATTACTCTCTAATAAAAATGTTACACATATGGAAGAGGATTCAATTTGGAACTACACTACCTATCCATAAATATCGGAACACTTTGGATTTTAAAAGTTTTTTTCAAATATCTATAAAAATCATGGACGAATTATCCTAAAACTCTGGGCGTGTAAATAACATGTTATGCCTTATATATATTTCAGCAAAAGTTTTGTCCCAAAAGCAAAAGGGGGCCAGTAAAAAATTACAGAAAAAACAAAATGTTTGAGTTCATCCACTAAAAATTATTCCTTGACATGTGTTCGGGCTGTAGCATGTGATTATGAAGCTACACTTAATTATCTTTACATACATTTATATGCGAGAGGCGTAAGTAATATTCATGGAGATATAAAGTTTTTTTTTTTTTTTTTTTTTTTTAAGAAAAGAAAAGGAAAAAATTGCAAAAAATACCACTTTTGTATTATGACATGAAAAATATTAAACCAAATGCTATGCAATTTTTAAGAAACTTGACATACTATATTGGACACAATATACTGCAACCATAATATAAAAATCTTAAGTACCTATGATATATGAGCATTTTTACTAAATGATTTTTATCTGCGCATGCACAAGTTTTAAAGAAATTTTATTTGCATAATTTATTAGCCAAATGCATTTAGCTATTTATATGAAAACTCCAAGCAAATATCGTGAAATTTCAAAAAAGTTATCGTCATTAGAATAAACTGGATGGTAGGAGATCGGAATTAAGGACGATTGACTGCACTAGGATCCTAGGCCTGAACGTAGAATGCCCTCTGTGGGGGTCTTTATAAGTGGTCCTAGCTTATATTTGCTCAAGTTTCGGAGAAAAACACGGAAAACTCCGAATGGCCCCCACTAAAATAATCTTAAAATTTTCTCTAAAAATATCTGCAGAATATTTTAAGTTATTTGGCTCGTTTTTAAGAATGTTTACGAAATTTCTTTATAATGTCTTCAAAATTTCTGAAGATATTTTGCAGAAAAAGATAAATATTTAAGATATTTTAAAATATTTTAAAATATTTGAAGAATGTCTTGAGAAAATACTACTTTCTCAAGAATATTTTAGGATTATTTTTAGTAGGGGCTAGGCGACTAGCGCAACCTAGGATCGAACCTGGCACCTCACGTCTACTCTCTTCGAGGATAGAACCTCTCGTCCGCTGGTGGGCCTAGAATAAACTGGATTTCAGATTATTTATAAAAAGGAAAATTATAGGGAGTTTTATCAATTTTTGCTTACAATCAGCGAACACTATAGTAAAATTGACTTAATCAAAATCAAACTTAATCAAAACCTTTATATCTCTATGAATGGGTAAAACCCATTATACTTTTGCTTCTGGGAGAAACCTCTTACACATTTTGTCTTTTCATATAATGCATTTGGCTAATAAATTATGAAATTCCATTAAAGTTTGCGGATACGCACTTAAAAATTATTTAGTAAAAATATTCATATTTCATTAGGTATTTCATATTATGATTGTTGATTAAGTATGTTATGATTAAGTATGTTTTATCTATGTGAAGTTTCCTAAAAATGGCATCTCATTGGGTTTAATACCCTGCATGTTATAATCAAAAAAGAGCTTTTTTTTTTTTCCTTTTTGCACTTTTTAAAAGAAACCTTTATATCTCTATGAATATGGGCGCCAGTCTCATATAATGAATAACCGTAATTAAAAGAAGCTTCTCGTAATGATATGCTACAGCCAGAACGCAAGCATTATTTCAAGCACCACTTTTTACAGGTGATCCCAAATGTTTTGTTTTTTCTTTAACTTTTTATGGGGTCTGTTTTTGCTTACGGGGTAAAACTTTTGCTGAAATGTATGTTTCGTAACATGCCCAAAATCTTCAGGATAATTCGTCGACAATTTTTCTAGATATTTTACAAAACATCTGAAATCGAAAATGTTCGGTCATTTATGGAAAGATATTGTAGATCAAGCCTGTCCAACCCACGGCCCTTACTTTTGCATACCACTAATTTTAAATAGAATTTTTTTTTCATAAAATACACATATATATTTAAGAATAACAATACATATAAACACGTCTTCAAATAAGACATAAAACAAATGAAAAGGCATTTGACACGTAAAAATGCCTTAATATACAGCTTAGACGTAATAGATATCTTAATTTAAAACACTTGTGCGTCTTAATGGATTCACTGTAAATAGAGGCATCTTTAATTCAGACAGAAAAGTGTCTGAAATACCAGTTCAGACACAAAAAGTCTGAGACACGTAAATATGCGAAATTTCAGGCAGCAAGCACGTATGAATTTTCAGACATTTAGAAATTCAGACACTTGTATTACTTAACAATTTTTTCATATGGAATCTACTTTCACCAACATGCATATCCTAAACTTTATTCCACATTCAATAAATACAATATTATTTTATGTAATCCGTAGTTTAGCTATTTAAACTATGGTAGCTTCATGAAATTAAATTTTCAAGAAAAAGTACTCTTGAAATGTGTACCATATTTGCATGGAATTATGTTTGACATAATTCGTAAAACAGCACATTTAGACTCAAAACTTATTTGATTTAAAAAAAAAAAAAAAAAAAAAGAAAGAAAGAAATCTTTATATTTAAAGCTCTTCCATATTAAAAGAAAAAATATTAATGTGAACGAAGCAAGTAACTTGTAGCGAAGAAAGCGAATTTGTAACTTTATAATCGTGAACAGTTTGTGCATAACTGCTTTTATTATTGTTATTATTATTATTATTATTATTATTGATTTAAAAACTATTTTCTTCCACGTGTTTATTTAACCACTTCGGCCCTAGCATCCTAGTATTAAAACACATCTTTATATTACTCTAACTAAAAAATTATTGAAAATGAGAAATATAATTTGGTAAATGGAATAATGTTATGATATTTCATAATTAAAATATTTATATATAATGTATTATATCAAACCACTCACTAATTTTTTTTTTATCTACTAATTCATAATTCAGGGCCGAAGGGCTTAACCTAAATGTAAAACAACAAATTTTCTGGAATTCATGTTCATAATTTTTTAAATATCAGTTTAAGAAAAGAAATTGTTACCAAACATCATAAACTGCGATTTTCACATATTTGTTATGCATTTTACAAAATTCTAAATCTCTACACATAAAATTTAACATAATATATATTAACCTTCAGATATATCTCATCGATAGTTTTCAGGCAAAAAATGTCGATTAAAACATAAAACTGCGGTTTATTTCGCGAATGTTGCAATATATATTATCATATAAACACGCTATACCGTGTGATATGGTGGCATGTTTAATAAGACACTCGACTGCGACACCGTTGGTAGTCAGTTCAATTCCAGATCCGGGAAATAAGAATTTTTCTTTTAAAAATTACTGATGTTTTATTTATGTCCTAGAAAATTCTAAAAAATGTTTTTAACAGAAAAGCATAATCACACGCCACCTTTATTTATTTATTTATTAAAAAGTCTTAAAAATTGCGGTGTTTTATGTCTTAAAAAACGGCGGTAGTTTAAGACATTTTCAATATCTTAATTTCAGATGTAAAAAAGGTGTCTTAAAAAGTAAGACTTTTTTGCTTCGCTTAAAATGTGACCTTTTATTTAAGACACTTTAATAACCGACTTAAATATGTTTGCGTTTACGGTATTTTTTTTTTTTTTTTAAGAGGATTTGGGAGAGGGGGGGGGGGGAGAGAGAGAGAGAAAGAGAGAGTTCTTAAGAAAAGGCGAGTCCACGGGAACCCTGACATATATACTTGTATATATATTGTTTTACCTCAGAAGAGCCAGAACTAATGTAACATTTTTTTACTCTATTAACAGCATTAGTATTATATAAATTTCATCGCGAGTAGCAAAAAAAATCTGGGCTCGCAACCTCTGGTGTAGAGAATCCTGTATTTCTGTGTAATTGAAGCCTAAATATAGACAATCTTACTGACTTAAGAAACCAAAATTTTTAGAAAGAAGAAATTAAGACCTCATGCTAAAGAAAAGTTGTTGAATGATAGTTGTAAAATTAATTAATGGCAAGTATGGCATATTAAATCATAGAGTGGTGGATTTTGAATGTATAGATTACACTGCTCGGCATGAAAATTGCCTCTGACACCATTTCAGCATATTCTTATATAAAATGACCTCTCGAATCCGAATACAACGCCCATTTTGCCCTATCACCCACCGTTTTTCGAGGATGGCCCCCTATTTTTATCATTTTTCGGTGATTTTATGGCTATAAATTTGTTTTTTAGGAGGGGAGGATTATTTTAACCGTTAAATATCTTCTGAGGGGCTACAGAGTTGGAAAATTCTAAAACATGGACATTTGAGACAAGGAAAAAAAATTGGGGGCGATTTGCCACTGGAATTATGCGTTACATATCTTATATTTTTTTAATCTGTTATTAATGTTATTTTTTAAACTTTATATATTAGGTGTTAAATTAATTATTTTTCATTCGTCAAATCAAATTCATCGTCATAAAATTATCGAACAGGGTAAGAAATTGAGGTAAGGGGTGGTGTATCTAGAAAACGGTGGGTGACTGGGCAAAATGGGAGTCATATTCGGATTCAGGAGATCCTTTTACATAAGAATCAGCAAGAATGGTATCAGATCTCTTTTTTTTTTTTTTATTCAGAGCAGTGTTATACAAGAAAAGAGTTTTCACTACCGGAGAAATGTTATTAAACGCATTAGACATCCAAGCGATGTATGATAAGAAACAGAGAGAGGAAGGTTTTACCTTTCAGACTTTAATAAATTTTGTTTCACAGTCTTTCAGAGACTCAAGTCATACAACTATGTTAATGATAAAAAATACATACATATTGAAATTTTTTTGTTGTACTTGCGTTAGTTGCAAATGTTCATTCTATGTGAACTTTGTCAATAATACAGTAATAAATAACCATTATACTGTCATATGAAACATATTTTCTTCTAAATTTTCACATTATATCAGTACAAAAACCTACATTTATTTACATATTTTCGTCTTAATTTGTCTAACAAATTACTGACATATCACAAGATACTGTTATATTAAATATGCATTTTTAATAGTGTCTAAAATGCATCCCTAAATTTATTCATTATCTTTTTTTTCCAGGAAAGTATAAATGTCGAGAGAGTTGGCCTAATAACGTATGGGAAAGCAGCTTTAGTTTGTTTCTTGATGGAATCTTATTAGCTATTCCTTTGATTCTAATGGCAACTGCCTACTTACGAATAGGTCTTGTGCTGCAGAAAGAAATTACTGAAAACAGAGTATTTGAAGCAGGTATTGTATTGGTTATCAGGCATATACACTGATGGGGGAAAAAAATCCCAACACCAGGAAGGAGCTGTGCTAGATAAACGAAATTTGGTAGGCGTGTTTATACATCTGAAAGATGACGTCGATTCAAATTTCGAGCTACGCGCATAAGTGTGGCGCTAGTAGCGACACTATGAACATGCAAATGAGGTTTGCTTTAAATAAGCGCTGTGAGGTTCGTGATCGTTATTTACAGTTGAGATTTGACGTAGTTGGTTAATGTTAGTCAAGGATGCCTCTAAGAAGACGAAGAAGCCATTATCAACAGCTCACTGAGTTTGAACGAGGTCGTGTAGTAGGGCTACGAGAAGGTGGGTTTTCTTTCCACGATATTGCAGAAAGGCTGTGCAGGAATGTATCCACTGTGCATGAGTGTTGGCAGCAGTGGTCAAGGGAAGGTACTGCCTCAAGAAGACCGGGTTCCGGGCGGCCACGTGGCACTACTGAGAGGGAAGACCACCGTGTTCGGCATATGGCTGTGGCTAATCGTACTGCGTCTGCAGCTGAAATTCGAGCTGCAGTTGCACCACAACGAACTGTTACAAATCGGTTACTTCAAGGACAGCTCCGAGCCAGACGCCCTGTAGCTTGCATTCCACTGACTCCAAACCACTGCCGTTTGCGACGTGAGTGGTGTCAAGCTAGAGCTCATTGGAGGACGGAGTGGAGATCTGTTGTGTTTTCTTATGAAAGCCGGTTCTGCCTTGGTCGCAGTGATAGCCGTGTGTTGGTTAGAAGGAGGCCAGGTGAACGCCTGCTAGCGACCTGTCTGCGGCCTAGACACACAGCGCCTACTCCTGGAGTTATGGTTTTGGGAGCAATTTCGTATGACAGCAGGAGCACTCTCGTGGTTATCCCACGCACCCTGACTGCAAATTTGTACGTCAGTCTAGTGATACAACCTGTTGTGCTGCCATTCATGAACAGCATTCAAGGGGGTGTTTTCCAACAGGATAACGCTCGCCCTCATACCGCTGTTGTAACCCAACATGCTCTACAGAGTGTCGACATGTTGCCTTGGCCTGCTAGATCACCAGATCTTTCTCCAATCGAGCACGTATGCGACATCATTGGACGACAACTCCAGCGTCATCCACAACCAGCATTAACCGTCCCTGCATTGACCGCCCAAGTGCAACAGGCATGGAACTCCATCCCACAAACTGATATCTGACACCTGTACGACACAATGCATGCACGTTTGCATGCTTGCATTCAAAATTCTGGCGGTTACACCGGTTACTAATGTACCAACATTTCACATTTGAAATGGCTCTTCTCGCCAATGGCTCTACCTGTGATCTTGAAACTTTAATCAATTAAATATGTTACCTAGACAAATGTATTGCTGAAATTTCATTACTGTACAATAATTTTTTCTTGGTGTTGGGACTTTTTTTTCCATCAGTGTATTTCTCTAAATATAGACTATTTAAATTCAATCAAATTTAATTTTAAAGAGAAATAAAATTGCTCGTGATTTTTAATCAAATTTAAATATTAAATGTTTGGCTTTCATTTTATTTATTTATTTATTTATTTATTTTTCTGATGGTTATTTAGAGTTCTTCTTTAAAATATAATTTTATTAAGATATGACCCACATTAGAAAGATCTAAAATCATCTTTTATATATATATATATTTATTATTATTATTATTATTATTATCTTTATTTAAAATTAATAACAATAAATTTTTAATTACTTTTTTTTTATCTTATAAAAGTTTTTTTTTTTTTTTTTTTCTTTTTTTGTTAAATCAAAACACATTATTTTTTCTATCAAAAAATTACTCCTCAAAAAAACATCTGATGATATTGTTCGAAAGCATTTTAATTTCATACTTCAAGTAAAAATTTTAGAACAGCCATAGTTTTTCAAAATAATCTATATAAATAATGCAAAGAGTTTGTCGGCGGACCACTCCTTGAATTTTTTTAAAAGATTCTGAATAGATGCTATATTTTTTCAAAAGAGCTCTAAAAACTGTTCATTTTTTGTGAGGACACTATATACATCAAGTTATTAGATTAAAAGATATTAAGTTGCAAAGTTTCACAACGCGATATCATTCGATTGCTTTTATCTTAAAATAAGAGTCTAATATTAAACAAAAAACAGTCTAATATTAAAGAATAATGAATAAAATTTTAAAAATTATCAGTTTTGAAGTTCTAAGAGCTGCAATTTATTTCCTATACATAATCGATTAAGTTTATAAACAATTGTTGATTAATTCTTGAGAATCATTCACATAAAACCATAGAGCATTGTTGCAAAACGGATGAAATATTTGATTTTATTTAATTTGTAATATGTTATTTTGTCTTTTTGAACTTAAAATGAATTTTTAATTATGCTACAAAGCCCAAAATGTGATATAAAAAATAAATAGTGATTCAATTCGTTTGAAAATTCATTTAAATTTTGTGACCAGCTCAAAGTATACTCAAAGAGTATGTCAAGGAGCATAGGTGTACACCAGAAGATTTCTAAGTGTCTTTTTTAGTATTTCAGCGAAACTTATGACTAGATATAAAAATATATTTATTGTATCACGGATTTATGTACTTCATTATTATTTATGTTCTTTATTGAGTATACTTTTTTACAGATATGCCGCTTTTTTGCCATCAACGTGTTATTGTTATATTAATTGACGTTAATTGGCAGCAAATCCTCCCTCCCCCCTCCCCCATTAAAGCAGCAATTTATCCTTATGTAGATATAGATTAAATGTTTTGGAAAAGAATTTTGTGTTAATAACACCTATTTTGAGATAGATGCACCCAAATGCGGAGCATAGTTTTCCCAAAATTAATCAATATATTAAACAATCCTATTCCGGGAGTGAATATAAGTGAAGGACCTGTAAGAAAGCAAAATCGTAACTTAATCGGAAATATAATGAAAATTATTTTCAACGTCATATTTGTGTGAATTACGATTGTCTACCCTCACCACAATTAATCGTAAAAAAGGAAGAATATTTCTATGTGTTGATGAAAAAATGAAAGTTTACCCTTCCAATACTTAACATAATTGTTACAGCATTTCTCAGAAATTGATATATTTGCCCTTATTTTTTAGGTTTGCTTGCTTTTATTTGTAGGCTTTTAAATGCGCCCAAGTTCAAAAAGATTGAGAACCACTCTGTTTCGGTAATAACAGAACTATACTAATTCAACAAATACACATGTACTAAAATATTCAGCAGAGAATGCATAACATTTATTATTAGTTAACAGTTTTCAATATTTTATTTTACTTTATTTTATTTATTTCATTTATTTATTTTTATTTTATTTTTGTCTATTTTATTTTATTTATTTATTTTCATTTTATTTATTTTTATTTTATTTGTTTTCATTTTATTTTATTTTATTTTATTTATTTATTTATTTATTTATTTATTGTGATCGATATCAGTGCAATGATTTGGCTAATCTGTAGCTTTCACACTGAGCCTAAACTCTATAAATTGATTTAGCTCATCAGCAGCACTATTTGACTGAGTTTCTTCTATTCTTTGCACCCTCTGGGGTATTAATATAATAAAATTTTAGATTTTTAGCTGAGTTCCAATGCCAGTGTTCTCTATGAAATCACACATTTTGTCTTATAGACATAGGTGATTTTACCTATGAACCTCTATCATTGTAATTTTTTGTTGTTAGTCAGAGTGCTCATAGCTTTGATATTATGTGTTTTATAAATTTTGATTTTAAAAGCAGTGAACTGACTGATAAAGTCATTTTGTTCTTCTTCCCGTAAGTATTTTTGCATTTGATCTTGAATTTTGTCTGGAAGCATGTTTTGTATTCTAATCAGTTCCCTCAGTAGCATATTTAGATATCAAACTTTTAGCTTCTTGCCAAGCTATTGAAGCGTTTATTTTTTGAACACGAAACTTATAAAATTATTTCCAAATCAACTGAGTGCCTTCATCAAAACACAAATTTTGAGGAATACCATGAAAAATAAATCAATGTTGATTTTTGCATACTAATGTAAATGACTTCTTATTGTACAAATTCATTCTTCGAATGAGAAATGCCCATAGGATGTTGCGCATTGTAGACTTTAGAGTTAATTGTGACTCTACATTAACACCAGATTACTGCTATAGTCAAACCGTTATTTACAATATATATAACCTTTTACAGCATGAAAAATTATAGTAATAAAATGCTAGGTACATAGGAAACTAAGCTTAAAATTCAACAAGTTTATATGTATAATCAAAAATTTCTTTAGTGTGGATTAATTTTATAGAGATTTCAGAATACATTTCAATAAATATTTTGTTATCATAAAGTTGTTTTTAAGAAATTAAAATAACACAAATCCTTTTCATAATTATAGGTGATTCTATAAATAACTCTAAAAGAAATTTCTACAGCTCTCAGATATCATCAGCGGATGACTGCATTATGTGTAAATCTCCAAAATTCTCAATGAAATGGACAAAAGTGTGTGTGCAAATGCATGACGGTTCAACACGGTCATCAACAGTTACTTCTCAATTCCAGTGTGCTAGACAGTACAGCAGCTCCGAAAGTACTTCTGCCGTAACTTTAAACATGAACTCAAACAACTTAGAAAGACGTCTTGCAATAAAAAAAAGAGTTACTTGCATGTTATGCATAGTGGTTTTAGAATTTTTCATTTGTTGGACACCAATTTATGTTATTAACACAATTTCTAGTTTTAAACCTGGTTTAATATATGAAGATGTTGGATATTTTACAATATCATTTTTCCATTTGTTATCATATGTGTCTTCTTGTTGTAATCCAATAACATATTGCTTTATGAACCGAAATTTTAGAAGAGAATTTGTGCAAACCTTTACTAGGTTTTGTCTTTTTAGAAGATCAACACTTAAACGAAGTTCTGGCAGTAATCCAGTGTTAAATTGATTCCACAGAGAAATGGTATATAATGATTAATGTTAAATAATTTTAATATCTAATGTCAGCAAAATTTTGACATAAATGTAAATGGTATTCCTTTGGCAGCTTGTTTTCATACTCTTTCTTTGGACTTTATAATATAAAGAAAGTATTATTAATACTTTTTTTAATGAAATAAATGTATCACTTATTTAATGTGTAAAGCACAAAAAGTACCAACATATAGCATGTAAAAGAATAAATATTTTTTGTATTCCCTCTAATAAAAGTTTACCTTTTATGAAAAATTGAATATATGTAAGGGTAAATCCATGGTAAATGTAGTGTCAGGTGTCAGTCACACATAAAGACATTTCCTCTTCCGCCTCTATTTTCTAACAATAATCACTATCCCATTTAACCACAAAAAACTTCTGTAAAAGTATGATAAAGATTTCTGTATGGAAATAGAGATAGAAAAAAAAATCGTAAAAATCTTCTGTGTAACGGACGGACACTATCATTTGCCATGGAGTTAGTCGTAATAATTTAAATTACTTCTGAGTTGTAGTAAATTATAAATATTTTATAACACGGTTCTTTCTCTAGAGTATTATTTCTGCTATTACATAAAAAGAAATATTCTTTAAATATTGTTTAATGACTAAATTTTCAGAATATCTATATGTATGCCTTAAACTGCTTCATGAAAGCCTTATTTAAAAGAGACATACTTATTAGGGATATAGCTTCTTGTTGAGTTGTAAAAACAATTTCGCTTACAAAGAAAGCATTTGTGTCTTCTGCTTTGTAAAACTCAAGTTATAAACAGAATTAACATAACATTAAGGTTAAAAATTGTAAATATTAAAAATAAAATTGGTGTAAAAAAATATATTTCGTATAACTGACTTATTCATGTCTTTTAAATAAAAGTATGATTGGTATGTGTAAAATGTTAAAACAATTCTTTAACGGTCATTATACTATACCTAAATATGGATTAGTTTTGAATGTTCTCAAAAATCTTAAATTCACCAATGCATTTATGACGTGAACAAAGCTCTTCCGTTTCTAGTCTCTTTGGCTATTAGTCGATCCGTTAAAGGATAGATATTATTCACAAATGTAGGGTAAGATAAGGCAAATTAAATGTTGTGCTTATGAATGAAATTTAGTTTCATCGTCTGTTAAATTTAAACTACTGAAGTTTTATAAGATTTTTTTCTAGATGTCTTTTTTAGTATAGTCATTCTACACTATGAAAAAGGAACGTACTAGAATACAGCCCAACAGGCAGATAAAATAACCTCATGTGGTAATATCAAGTGTGCTATAAATAAATACATGCTTGAATTTTCAAGAAAGACGTTGCCAATTTACAACACATCGTGTTGTATATAATTTTTAATTCGGAAAAAATCATATTGGTTCAATTTATACTGTTTCGATTTTTTATTTATTTATCTTTTTTATTCTGTTTACATATGCCTGAAGATCTTATGTATTTTAAATGTAAAATATAGTACTTTCCTTTTAATAGTTTTCAAAAAATTCCATTTTTATTATTGAATGTGAGAATTATATCGCAGTAATAATTTCCGGGAAAAAAGCTATTTGACCAGATTAAAAAAAAAAAAAAAGTTTCATTAATAAATTAAATTAATATTATTTTGAAAACAATATTTATGTGTCTATTTTCAATTCCGAAAAGAAACATTGAGATAGTCAAAAGTAGGACATAGTTTAACAACAATTTGGAATAATTAAAGTTACTTTAGTATTTTTTAGAGCATATAAAAATTAAAATGACATTTTTTTCAATGCTTTATGAAACTACATTTTTCAGGATATATATATGTGTGTGTGTGTGTGTGTGTGTATGTATGTATAGAATCTATGCAAACATATTAGCTTAATAATAATGAAAAAGACAAATTCAAGTAATACACACACTTTAGTAATATCAACACATTCTAGATAATAAGCAACACCGAAATTAGCTCAATCTAATCGAATGTTTAAAAAAAAAAATGAAATTTAAAACGAAAACTTTCAATTCGCTGAAAACAATATTGTAATGAAATTCCAAAAAACACAAAATTTTCATATTATTATTTATTAAAAAATGTCCTAGTTTTGAATACTTTAATGTTTCTTTTCACAACTAAAAACTGATACATTATTTTTGCTTAGTTAATTTAAATCATTAATAAAACAGCTTTATTTGAAAAAATTGTGGTTAAGTAATTTCATTTCGAGAGGAAATAATTACTCTATTGTAACTCTAACTTTCATCATTTAAAATGGAGTGTTTGGTAGTTATTAAAAAAGCTATTACACTTCATTAATAAAATACAGGACATACGTTAATGTAAATTTGTAAACTTACAAATTATGTAAACAATTATGTAAACTTATATTGACTGAATAAAAAAGATTAAATTAAATGAAAATTAAAACTACACATACTGGCCAATGAATTAGAAACCTGTAAGAGTTTCTACAAATGCTCGTTGGCGGCGAAAGTACGTCAAACCTGTTACAAACCTTTGGGAAATGAAATGTTCTGTGGTGTTACTTGAGGATAATCAAAAAACCATGCAGAACCTGAATATATTGATAGATCAAGTGCATCCCTCAGTGTTACATTTTTACTCCGAAGTTAACGGATACTTTGTGCTCGATAATGCAACCATACATCGTGGCAAAATCGTTCGAGATTGGTTCAGTGAACATCAATCTGACTTCTAATAGTTTCCCTAGATGCCGCAAAGCCCGGATCTTAATCCAATAAAAAATGCTTGGGACATGTTGGAAAGGAGTATCCGTCAGCAGTCTCCTCTTTCATCCAATTTGCAGGATTTTAAAGTCTGTGTAGCCAATGTATGGTAAACTCTGGACATAAATGCACCACAGAAGCTTGTAGAATCGCTGCCCACACGAATACTGGCTGTTATTCATACAAAAGGAAGTCCAACGTGCAAAAGAAGGTCCAATAAAATATTAATTTAAAGGTTTTTAATTCATTCGCCAGTGTGTGTGTGACATAACTTACTTTAAAACTTCGTTTGTCAACGAATCATGGCTTCGTTTATTTACGTTTATCGCGACGAAAGATACTCTATTCTAAATGTTTAAGTTATCTTTCAAGCTCATGGATGTATCAATGTCACGTCCACGTGACGAATTATCATCACACTGAATGTGATAAAAGCCACATATCGTGCTTAAAAATATTTTACGGCACATGTGCTTTTTTCATTACAACACAAGGTACTGGATATTTAAGGTAATTTCACAAAAAGAAGAACTGTTACAATTGGCATATTTTAAAAACATAAAGCAAGTAGTTTAGTAGCTTTTTTCACATAATTTTTTTAATATCTTGCCATCCTGTTTGGCCCGTATGAAAAGGGAAAATGGAATTGGAATACCCTAGAAAAAAATATTAAGTATACAACTTTTTTCAGTAATCATACTGATAGTTTTTGTATCTTATTTCTTCTTTTCTCACTTTAGTATTTTCGATCTTTTACCATTTTCTTCTTTCTTATCGGACTTTTCTTAAAGCTCTCATTTTCCATTATTTATTTTTTCTCCCCTATACCATTTATCTTTTTAGTTACTTCTACTCTTAATGTTTGTTAGGAATGTTTGTTTGGAAAATTGAATCACCTACTAAGAATGAGTTGATTTTGGTGTATTTAGCTTCAGTGAATTTCTTCGTTCACTGATTCCTCTTGATTCCAGAGGAATACACTTGATTTCATACACTTGATTCCAGGCTGTGACTTTTTAAAAGAATTTAAGTTCATTATTGAATTTAAATATCCACCGGCCTCTGCCCCGTAACAGTCAATTAATAATCGCACATTGTTTCCAATGCCAATAAAGTCACTTTGTAGAATCGAAATTTCAAACAACTGAATTAAAAGAGCTTCCCGTGAACGCAGATTATTATACAGATGGGACACTCCCTTATACTCAATAATAACCAAAATGCGACTACAGTGACCTTGTTGGAAACGGATGTAAGTTTCTCGAGCACTGTAGTTTACGCCGTCGCTCGTTTTATTTTTATTGTGACTATATTTTCGTTTGGCAAGTTTGTTATTGTTTACAAACTTGATTGTCAAAAGTAATTTATTTTAAGAAGCAAGTACTAAATATTAAGCAAATAAATTTTGATAATATACATGTACCATTTTTTTTTTCATTTTTAAAGCCTTTTGAAATTATTTAAAACAAGATATAATGCTTAACTTGCAAAATGTGTGCACACATTAAATGCATGAGAGGGAACAAAATATCATTTGCTTGAATTAATTTAAACTTTGTCTAAGATTGACTTCTATGTTGATTTTATCTTTAATTTTCTCTTTATTTTACCATTTTGATATAATTCATTATTACTGCACCAAGAAGGTTATAATTTAATAATAGTTATTAATTGCCTTTTTTATTAAATTAATAAATGATTGATAGCAAAAAACATTTTGAAATATTGTCGTTTTTATTGTTAGGGTTCCCTTTGTATCCGTTACAATTTGCCCCAAATCCGGGGCAATTTGTAACATCCAAATAATTAAAAAAAAATATTTTTTGTGCTAAAATTAGAAAAATTAACGAAAGTTCTTTTTATGAATATGATGGATGAATATGCATCCTATGCAAAACAGCAATTATAAACAGGAAAACGTAAATACATTTCAAAATATACTTAATTTTCTAAAAACTGTTACAACCTGCCCAACGCTCCCCTATTATTAGTATATAGGATATCTATCAAGCCCTTTCATTCCCTACAGGGGTTTTAAAAATAAGAAATTGAATGAAACTCTAGTAGTGTAATTTTATTTTGATATACTGCTAGATATTCCCATGATGCCAATTCTAAATACAGTTATTTAGTTATTCGATCCTATCTGCAGCGCTGTGTCTAACGTTTATAAAAGACTGTTAAACAGAGAGTAACTAGTTTGAGATTCAATTAAATCAATTTAATGATTGTATTAAATGTTTTGAACTATATAATATTGACAATTAGAGACTTATTAAATCAAGAAAAGTTAATTCTATGTACTCAAACGTCTATACAGTCCCAAGTACATTGCGCCATCCCATTCACGTCCCGTCACTTTGTACTTTGAATAATGCATCCTTGCCTTGCAAAAGCATTTAGCATGTTGCGGTGTTTTTACAACTTCTTGTATGCAGTGAAACTTAGTTGTGAGAAGTATGTCCCTGAGAGAACGATACTATTGCGAAGTCGCATGCATGCACAAGTGCGGTATCTATGCGATGTCGTATTTCATATCGCAAATAGAAGACATTTTCATACATGTACAACATCCCTGAGATGTACACTACCCCCGAAAAGTTTCCTGACAAATATATAAAATTAAGTTTTATAAGTGTAAATTGATATTTAGTTTTTTATAACAAAATACAGCTTTAAACATTAAATACTTATATTCTCATATGTATACAATATTACCTGAAGCTTTATTTATAAATGTAACAGAGTTTTACAAAAATATTTCATATTTTTGATTCGTCGAAATATCCGCCTTTTGCTGTGGTAGCTGCTTGACATACTCGAGGCATTCTGTTGGTTAATTTTCCTAGTTGTACTGCTGTGATTGACTTCCAACACTTCTGAAGACAATCATATAAGTGATTAACATTCGTTGGTGCGTTTCTTCTAATAGATCTCTCAAGTTCGTTCCATAAGTGCTCAATGGAATTGCAATCTGGTGATTGAGGTGCCATATCATATTTTGAAGCTCTTTTTTTCTTTTGTGTTTGTTCTAAATAGTTTTTTCAAAATTTAAATGTATGTTTAGGATCGTTATCCTGCTGCATCACAAAATATTCTGACCTATTAGTCTTTTTTCAGAGGTTATAGCATGTTTTATCAGAATCTGATGGTATGACTCTTTTGTCATTATTCCTTTTGTTTTCACTAAATCACCAACTTTCTGATTACCAAAACATCCCCAAACCATTACAAATCTACCTCCATGTTTTACTGTGGGCACTGTGCATTGTTCGATTATCCATTCACCTTTTGTATGACGTACGTATCGCCTACTTTGTGACTAAAAAGTTCAAACTTGGACTGGTCTGTAAATAAAACTCTTTCCGATTTAATTGTACTCCATTTTATATGTTTTTTAACTCATGGCAATCTTTTTTTTTATTGTTATTAATCGGTCGTAAAAGAGATTTTCGAACATCAACACATCCTGTCAGTCCTGCTTCTACTAAGCGAGAACGTACAGTTTCGTAGCTTACAAGTTTTGATCGCGTTCTTCTTGAATCTGCGGTGCAGTCTTTCTTCTATCGCGTCTACTAGTTACAATTATATAATGATCTTCAGCTTTAGTCGTTGCTTTTGGTCTTCCACAACTTTTACGAGAACGATTCTAGCCAGTTCTGTTATATCGTAACATAGTGTCACTTACTGTAGATCGAGAAATTTTTATTTTTTTAGATATGTCCCGAAGTGTATATCCCTCTTTTCGTAAAGTAACAATACACTGTAAAAAAAAATCCCGTAAGATTACGGGGAAAGCCCGGCAGCAGAGATTCCAGACAAAGCCCGTTAAAAGAAACGCTTAGACCGTAAATTAAGTATATAATAACCTTAAATTACGTTACATGCCTGTAAAAAACCATTTTGCCCGAAAAACTAATGTTTTTTTTTTTTTTACGGGCTTTGTCTGGAATATCTGCTGCCGGGCTTTCCCCGTAATCTTACGGGATTTTTTTTTACCGTGTAGCTGAGTGTTTTTCAAGATCAATTTCTTTTCTTTTTCGAGGCATTGCGATGAAAAACACTTTGATCACGAAAATTGTTATATTTTATCACACTAAATAGTGTATTACACTACCATCGATTATTAACTGTGAACTTATTACACGCAACTGGATTACATATGTACTACAGTCCGTTCAATGTACTATATTGATATCAGAAGAAAATAAACGGGTTATTAGTTTACGCCAAGATATTCCCTTTATGCGCTTTCCCCGCTGAAATGGCGACTTTGTTTTCCATAAAAGAAAATACCCGAGATATTCTTCTCTTTACAAATATAGCGTACTCTGTTTTTTATGTGAATGTGTTAAGTTCATCCTCTTACCTAACTATCACCCTACAGAAAGGATAGAAATACATAGTATCAGAATATAAGTATTTAATGTTTAAAACTGTGTTTTAATTATTAAAAACTACTAAATATCAATTTTCACTTTTGAAACTTAATTTTATATATTTGTCCGAAAACTTTTCGGGGGTAGTGCGTCTGTAGTTGCGTGACGTGACAGCAATGTCCTTAGTGTCACATTGCAATGCGTTTTCCACGTCGAGGGGATAAAATTGTGTTGTAGAGTAAGGAGTTATGGCTTGATAGGAAGGTTTAATATAAAGAATTATGAAGGATTTAATATAAAATTAGGATTAATATACAATTTTGAATGGATATATACACACACATATACATATACTCTCAAGACTGGATAACTCCACTAACTGCAGTTAAATTCGGAATGCAATCCTTACAAATCATCTACACAAGATTCCTACACGGGCCTAAGTAAAAATAATAGTCTCAGCCGGCCCCGAACCACTCCGCATGGTACTACTCTAGACCCGGCCCAGATTAACGTAAAAATAAAATTAAAGCGATTGCAAATCAAAATCGAAATCTGTCTCCCATAGAAATTTCACAATTTCATCAACAATGCCTGTATTTTTTCCAATAGATAAAAAAAAAAAAAAAAAATCAAAATTTATGAGTGTTGAATGATTGAGCTGCGTGGGTGCATGTCTGTATGGGTGTTCGGGGTGTGCGGTGTATGGGTGGTGTATGGCGTACGTGAACATGTGTGTGTCCGCGCTTTAGTACTATATCCCGTATTATTCAAATGCCTTTCATAGAAAAAAGAATACTGGAAAAAACAAGCAGTTCTTCGTTACCATCTTTCAAGGAGCAAAGAGAAATAACTTGATTTATAGAAGAAACCATTACCACAGACAAAATCTCAGATAGAATCACAACTACATTAAGACTTGCTGTTTCAATCGGCAAACGCAACACAAATTAGGAAAATTTATATTTCATATTTTATCACCGCCTCTGGTCTAGTAAATATATTATTTGGCAGTAAACTTCTCTTAACTAAAAAGAAATCCACCTCAGTTGTTGTGATTTTAGAATTTGTGAAATGATATAATGATATAAAATTTAAAATAATGGATAATCTCAAGCCGGAATCGTTTATTAATGGACTCGACGATTAAAAAGAACTTCTCCATTCGTCTTTTCAAATTGAAGAAAACGTAATTCACTGCTAGATCATTGGTTGAGGATTTCTCACGAACGGCGAAGTAATATAAAAGTAGAGATGGAAGCCCCGCATATAAAATATTATTACTAAACTGTTCTACATTAAAATAAATGTCATTTATCGTTCTAGAAAATACTGATAGTTTTTAAACAAGTGAAAAAGGAGTTTCATTTGATGCTGTGTACGAAGAAAGGGAAAAATTCATTTGAATGACAGTCGGAACTTTTGACAGAAGTGTCAGTATGGGATATATCCAGTGTCGGAAGTGTGATGCAAAATTTCGCACATCGTGTAAGGCTTTGTACACAATATTATCCAACATCTGTTTAAGCAATTTACTTCACTCCCTTTTTCAGTGATCGGATGAAAATATTCTACTTTGTTAAAAATAGTTATGACCAGAAAGTTGCTTCTCTTAATATATCCTAAATATTTTCACGGGTTAAATCTAGTAAAAGACTATGCCATATTATGCTTTTAATAGCCTTCCTGTTTAAACAGTTCGGAACAGCGAATCTTCGTTTATATTGTACGTTCTTATCCATGAAAACAAATTAAGAACGTGAAGCATCAGAACTTCATCAATGTATGTTGGCCGGCCATAGTTTCAGTTGAAACGCATACAAAAGCTGCAATTATTGATCCCGAGGCAGTCCATACCAGGAAACTTCAAACCGGTTATCGGACTCTTTAGTAGTCATTTTCAAGGCCATAATCAGTACTATTCTCACTCAAGATAAATTAGAGTATACAATCCGATGACAGGCTGAACCACATGGTACCATACAGGAGGACACTCCCTTATGCTCAATGGTAACCAAAATGAGACTTTAGTGATCCTGAGAGCAATGTCTCTATGTGGTGTGTTCAAAAAGTATCGAACCTTTAGTTTGCAAAAATATATTTATTGATTTGGAAATTCAAAACACTAAACCTCTTCAAGGTAGTCAGTCACCTTGGTAATGCACAACTTTGCCCAGCGTTCCTGTCATTGTTGGAAATACCTAGAGAGCACAGTTTTTGGAATGATGAGCAACTGTGCCGTCGCATTCTGCATGGTGTCTTCTTTTGGCTCAAATCGGGACTCCATTAGCGGTATTTTGTTTGGGAAATAGCCAAAAGACACAGAGAGCAATGTCAGGTGAGTAGGGAGACTATCGAACCGCAGGTATGCTGTGTTTGGCGATGAAAGACTGAATCAAATGCGCAGAATGGACAGACGCGTTATCATGATGGAGCTTCCAAATTTTCACTGCCCACAGATTCGGTCGTTTGTGTCGCACAGAATCACGAAGGCAACGGATGACCTCCTGGTAGTACTCCTTTGTGATATTTTGACCCTGTGGTGCGTACTTATGATGTACCATACCGCGGAAGTCAAGGAAAACGGTCAGCATGTTCAGTGATGTGCGGCCATCTTTGAAGCGCTTGTATCACTGTTTTATGCGTGAAGTGTCATCGTCCCGAAATCCTGTTGAATCTTACGAATGGTTTCCGCTCGGGTATCGCCAAGCTTTTGGTAAAATTTGATGCAATATCGCTGCTCAAGTTTTTCTCTCATTTTACAAAAACTAAAATTCGACGACCGCTCACTATACACCTTCACTTATTGACAGGCTGCCAGCTACTGACGCTTTCTGCGGTCGGGAAAATATTCGCAACTTCACATGGGTGTGAAATCTACATCTACACTGAAGAAAGTCTCTCTCGCTTCATTGGTTTATGCGAGAAAAAATAAGATTCGATACTTTTTGAACACCCCTCGCAAGTTGCTCAAGCTTTCCAGCTTACGCAATCGCTCGTCTAATTTTTATTGCATCTATATTTTCTTTTGACAGCTTTGTTATTGTTGTTTAAAAACAACAACGTTACAAACTTGAACGTCAAACGCAATTTATTTTAAAAAGCAAGTACTACATATTAAGCAAATATAATTTGAAAATATACACTAATTAAAAATATTTTTTCGTTTTAATGCTTTTTTTCAATATTTAAATTAAGAAAAGTTAAATATTTAACGATTTCATACTGATATTTCAGAATTACAATTTTTAGTTTTTATTTATGCTTGAACATGAGTTCTCTTGGCAAAGTATATTTTTAAACATTATAAAAATTAATTTTATTTCTCTGAGGAATAGCTCTGAATGTTTTGAGTATAATTTTATTAATTCAAAAATATTAAAAATCGAAGAAAAAGAACAACATTAAACCTGCTACTAATTACTCGCAAAATTTGAAACTGATTTTTGATCAAAGATGCTATTCATGTAGACCTAATACACTAATACAACATGTGTTCTTAGTTCCATTCCGTTGATCCTATAAGTACTACTATCGCCCGGTTTTGCGTTTAGCTTCAGTGTCCTATCGGTATAATAAGTAATCTGTGGACTGAACCTACTCTCATCTGAAAATAGTACACAAGACTAATCATGATTGAACTTACTGCGATACTCATTACACTACTGTAAACAGACAATATGATACAGTCCGGATAACAGAACACACAATGTGTCTTCGGATGTATAGTTCTCTTTTCTGCCTCTCTCAAACGTCCAGTTATAGTGTTTTGCGAAATCCGCTACTCTGTGGCATCGAGAAAGACATCTATCACTTACTGAGATGTGTTATACCTTTCTACCGATAGACCTTTACGCGACAGATCTCTTTCACACGCGGTATTTCGAACACGATATTCCCTATGATGCTTATTACACATCCTAGTTTATTTAAAAGCGTTCCACAGGCGTGAAACTGTGCTGTGGGTGATTATGAATCTCTTGGTAATACCTATAATTTTGTTCGACATTTCCAATAATCATATGTGAAATCAAATACATTCGTTCCTCCTTTTACGCTCAGTATACGTTCCATATAAATTAGTTTTGCGCAAATGAAACCCCGTAAATACAGTTTGTAAATGGGGGAAGGGGTAGGGGTGGGGGGGGATTCCGTGGACATAAAGAATACGCGTAAATAAGGCTCCTATATATACGAGCTGGCGCATCAAGCATTTTGTTGCCTTAGGGTTGTCACATGTACCCAACGCGTTTCACTGATAAACAAACGACAAACATTATTTTTTATCGTCTTACGTTACTTTAGAGTAACTTGTTTTATTATATTTCATAATTTTAGCAAAGTGAACTATGATATGGAAGTTTGTTTAGCGATGAACTGCTATAATCATTCAAGAAGTGAATATAAAGTGTTCAAGACCTTCTATTACTGTGCATTTGAGTTTTGGCGACATTTTGTAAAAGAAACAAAAACCGCCCTAACAACACATCTTACCCCAGTACATCCATAGGATATCCTCAGAATAAAATGACATCCTAAGAATGTACTGTGGAAAAAATGTGTTTTAGGAATATTATTGTTGCTTATTGCTCTTATCTTGACCAGATTAGCTTCAGATGAAGATTTCTTAAAATCTTTAGGGAAGCGATAAGGACGCCAAGCGGGAATGCTGTCCTCTTCGGAGGCAAAAAAATGGCGGCGATGCGCCGGCCTATTATTTTATTTAGGGGCTCTACGCGTAAACAGAGTTATCTACCGCGTCATAATAGACTCTCGTATTGTTACGATTTTTTTCGCAATAATGTGTAATTTTGTTTTCTTTCTGTTAAGTAAAAAATAAATTCAATAAATAAATATTAATCGGTATTTATTATAAATTTTGATAAAATAAAAAATATATATTAATTAAATTACTGCATGAAATTATATGTCTTAAATGGTGATTTTTTATATTTATTTATGTATTACTTTTCCCCATTAAGTGCCTATGAAAATTATCTTTTCCAAAATCTTTTCTTAATAAGCTGAACTGCAAATGTCGGGGTTTTGTCATTAAACTTAGAAAGAAGATATAGAACTCTGGGTGGTGCTGGTAAAACTTTCAGAATAATATAAAATCCTAACGTTCTTCTTCAAAATTTGAAAAGTTTCTGTAATGGTCTCATGAAGCGGAGTCTGTTTTTTTTTTTTCTGTAGTTAAAACCGCATTTGAGTATGCAACCTTATTAAAACATCCGATACCAGGGGCTCGTTTAAGTTTATGGTACTATGCTTTAGATTTTACTGTCGACAGTACTCTCATGCAATATAAAATTTGTTCATGGGAGACAACAGCACTTTTATCCGTACGACTTTCTTAAATTCAGCGTTTGATCCATTTACGACCGCAAAATTTAGCTATATGTACTTTCATTAAAAGTTTTCAGTACATGCTTGAAGGTAGAAATTATTTCGTCTATAATGGCCAAAAACCTCTAATTTATTCCTTCAAGTAAAAGCCTGATAAATGTTTTTTTTTTTTTTTTTTTTAGATCCCTAGTAGCACAGCAATATTAGTCCAATACCGCCCAGTATCGCCCGAAATCGAGGAGCATCGGAAAAGATAGATATTTTTACCAATATTGTCCAAACTTGCCCGATATTGCCCAATGTTAGACCTACAATTTAAAACTCAAATTTTATTTTAGTTTCTAAAAAACAGAAAACTGAAAACAATTTTAACAACATTGTAAATGCTGTAAACCGGTACACATTTTAATTAGGCCGGTCCAACGTACTTCGATATTGGCCGATAATAGTAACTAGTATGATGTGGCCATCACATGACTTTCTTCTATATGATTTTACACAAAATTCATTCAATGCAAGTTATTTATTAAATTATTAAATTATTTTCCATTATAAATTCAGACGACTTTTATCTGACAATAATATATCACTAAATGCCGAAATAAAGTCAATTTTTTTCAATTATCAAAAGAAATACGATTTTTTTTTTTTTTTTTTTTTTTTCGTTAAAAAAAAAAATCGATAACTTTGTTTTAAATTATCACAGATGAATAGTTCAACCATTCGTTTTAAAGGTATTGACGAGACCTTTCGAAAGATACCCATATTAAAAATTTACTTCCCCCCCCCCAGGTAGGGAGGGATGTTCCCACATGCACAAAATTTTCTTCCTAGTTTACTACTACTATTATCAATAATTCCCATTAATTTTACAATCATACGCTAAAAATAACTCTCATTATGTACATTTATACGAAATTTTGTCCTATACTGCAAAGTTAAAAATTTAGAAAAAATGCTATGACAGCGCCATCTGTTGAGCGATTGATCCCCAAACATAATCAACACCAGTTTATTTTAGGGTGCAACTAAATGCCAAGTTTGGTTAAATTTCGTGCATTGGTTCGGGAGATACAGCGTCCACAATATTTATGATACACACACACACAGACATTTTCTAAAAACAGTCAAATCGTGTTCAGGACATCCCAAAACGTGTAAATCCATCGAAAACCGGAGTTCGAAAATTTTCACGAATCCAATATTTCCTCTATATATACATATAGAAGAAAGTAAAAAAGTATGCCATACATGCAGTTGCCAACTCTTCCGATTTAGGTAAAAGACTATATACCAGAAATTCGTAACGACAATTTTTACTTTATTTAATCGTAGAAAAATATTGTGACAGATTTCTCTTAAAACATAGTGGTGATAAATTTGATTTAAAAAATAGCGGTAAGTATGCATACAATATTGGTCTGCCCGACGAACTCCAATATTGTCCGATATTATTGTGCTGCTGGGAATGTGACATCTCGACTTCATTTCGCAATTTTCGCTGAATATACGTCACACTAAAGGCAGAGAAAGCACTATTGTCTTGTCTGTAATTGAAATTGACATAATTTCAAAAAAATTTTAGATTTCAAACAAATATCTTTTACACAACCCGAGGATCCTGAATTTAAAAGAACTCTAAATTGTGCTATTTGTACATGTAAAATTAAAAAGTATTATTTTTAACTGAGGATATGACATTATACTGTTACATGTCAACAAAAATACCTCGTTCTTTTATACCAGAATATTTTCGATCTAAAACTTTTCATTGCATTAATAATATTTCTCATCCAGGAATTCAGCGAAAACTAAATTAATAACAAAATGATTTTTTTAGTCAAACATGATAAAAAAATCAATAAATACTCTGTTCAGTCTTGTAATCAATGTCAACGTTGCAAAATAGGTCATTATACGAAAGCTTCAGTTGGTACTTTTGCCCTTCCAAACGCATAATTTTTCACACATATACAACGATTTCATTGGCCACTGCCTCCATCCAAATGGAATCAGTACTGTATGCCTATCGTTAATCGTTTTCGCCTATCGTTAATCGAGATGGGTCGAAGTAATGCCAACAATTGATATGACAGCACTGCCGGCAGCTAAATCGCTCATAAACAGTTGTATTTCGCGATTCGGATTTTTCTGTTAACCTTCCCAATGGACCAAGGCCGAAACTTTGAACTGGCACTTACACGAGAATTAACAAATAGTCTTAGAGCCACTCGTATACGCACAATAGCGCATTATCCCATATCAAGCAGTATTTACGAAAGATTTCATTGCTGTCTCAAGACTGCAATAAAAACCCTCGATAATTTAAAATAGACTGAATCGCTTCAAGTAGCTTTACTAATGGCCATATTCACCATTAACTTGAACTCCCGGTTCAACGCAAAAACTTGAAAAGCGTCTAAAGGCAGTGTATAGCTTTCCAGCAAAATTTGGTACGCTGTTTCTGCCATCTAGAGTCGAGGATTTCATATAATCTCTTATTGGTTTATTTTCACCTGAAAAATCTTAAAATAACTATACCGCTAGATGGCAGAAACAACACAGAACAATTTTCTGAAAATTTTCACACAGTCTTTATACGCTTTTCAAATTTTCATGTTCAACCGAGAGTTCAAGTTATTGGTGAATAACAGACTTATGGCCATATTCACCATTAACTTGAACTCCCGGTTCAATGCAAAAACTTGAAAAGCGTCTAAAGGCAGTGTATAGCTTTCCAGCAAAATTTGGTACGCTGTTTCTTCCATCTAGCGTCGAGGATTTCATATAATCTCTTATTGGTTTATTTTCACCTGAAAAATCTTAAAATAACTATACCGCTAGATGGCAGAAATAACGCGTCAAAATTTGCTGAAAATTTGCACCCCGCCTTTATACGCTTTTCAGATTTTTGAGTTCAACCGGGAGTTAAAGTTATTGGTGAATAACAGCCTAAGTCTTCTTACTGCTATTAAAAACGGCATTCAAATGAGTAGCGCTGAAATGGTCTATGGTACTACAAATAGATTACCATCCAATTTTTTCCAAAACATCACTTGACTTAACGTATGTTTCACAACTTTGTGAATCAATGAGAAAATTTTCTACCATTAATCATCTGAGTCATGGTGCTTCTAATGTTTACGTAAATCCATCTAAATAATTGTGCACTCATGTATTTTTACGTTTAGATAGAATTCAAACACCATTAACTCCTGCTTACATAGAATTTCGCTGTAATTCAGCGGAGTTTTTAAAAAATTTGCGGGAAAATTCAGCGAGATTGAAAAAAGTTAAGGGATTTTTTTTTTTTCATTTAATTTTTTGTATTTATCGGAATCAAATAGCAATACAATATAAAAGATTAAACTTATATTTTTAATTTAATTTTAAAAAGTAAAAGAAAAGAAAAAATTCACATTCAACTTATGATGTCATTCGCTACAATCTATTAGTTTACGGCAGTTGGCAGCTAAGTATATCCACTCACTGATTCAACATGGCTGTGGCAGTTGTATGGGAGGCTGGGTCCCAAATTTTTGTGAAAAGGGTTTTGGAGCTGCGGTGGCCAAGACGAGGTTTTGCACATTCCCTACGTCCCCCTTCCCGAGGGGTAGGTGTCAAAAATTTGTTTGTGAGTATACTTCACTCCAAACTACTTCACGATAAAAAAAATTTCATATGGGAAAACTTGACACGAGTACAAAAAAAGAGAGATTTCGGTGATTTTCGAATTTTCGCTTTCAAGGGGGGTAGGGAAGGGGAAAATCGACTTGAAGGGGAATTTCAGGAAATCTGTGTTTTCAAATAGAACTCTACCAAAATAACACATGGAGGTTTAAAAGGTCTGTGTGGCTTCTGAAGCATATTTCCAAAAACATTTTAGACATTTTGCGATTTTCCATTCTTTTCACTCTGATTATTTTCCATTTAGTGTGATTACGAGGGGGCAAATTCGACAGCCTCTTTTTGCGTAAAATTTATCTTGGTGAAATTTTTATTTTGCGTAAAATTTATCTTGGAGCTGCGGTCACGAATTTTGGTGTGTGGGTTGGTTATGTGCATGGAACACCTACTGTGACGAGATTTTGCGAAATTCCCCATTCACCGCTTTGGAGCTGGGGGGGAGAAACACATTTCCAAACGCAAATCTGCTCCAAATTATCTTAAAGATGATTTTCGGTGTGTTGATTGGTTATGTATACCCAACATGCACAATAAAGGGATTTGTGAAATACCCCCTTCCCTATTCAGGAGCATAAAAGGGGTCAAACAACACGTTTCAAAACGCAACTCTGTTCCAAATTACTTTAGGAAGGCGATTTTTGGTGTGTAGGTTTGTTTTGGGGTCTGGGAACTGATTGTACTTACTTCTGTGTCAGTAAAATTAAAATGCGTAGAGACAAACAAACAACAACCATAACCAATAACGACAAAAAAGTAATTGTGGAGAAAAATTATTTTTTGTACATTTCTTTTTCTGGTCAATAGAATGTGCCAAGGTTTATCTCTGGAAATTTCAGTAAGGGGCGGGCCCTTTGGGTTTTCTTCTGACTACGGCCCTGATCCCACAAATTTTCTCAAATCTACTATCAATAGTAATTTCGTGATTTAGATCACCATATTATGATTTATCAATCCTCGCACATGCTTTGGTTTATTATGCAAATACAATAATTAATTCGAGTTGAACAATAACACAGATCTGTGATGAAATTTTTTTCTTCAATGTCATATATTTTTCTAACGTATTTTTGGATGCTGATTAAGGAAAAATTATTTCAAAATTTCAGTCACATACAGTTTTAACAGAAATGAGCTTGAAACTCCACTTTTTCAACTTCCATATCAATTATTTTTAGGAAAATCTAAGACGATATGAGTGAAGAACAAGGAGAAGGATTTCATCAAAGAAATGGAAAGGAAATGTCAGGGCCGATGGAATGGCGGAATTCGAGGAAAGGTGGCCATATTACTCTCCAATGGCTGTCTTTCCCCGGGTGAACACGGGAATACACACAAATAATTTAGCTTGTCAAATTTATTAATATTTTATGTACTACAGATGAATGAAAAACTCCAAATACAAATTCATTTTTTCTTTCTGTCTTTCTTTTTTTTTCTGATTAAATAACGACATTTAAGGAATTATATAAATATGAATTACTTAATTAAAATTATTTTAATTAATTAATTAAAATTAACTTTAAAAAATTCTCTGAAATATACTAATAGCAGTATTTACATCATAATAATAAAGCAATTGATTATGGAAAATCATCAAAGCAATTGATTATGGAAATTGTACTTTAAATAAATTAGTGAAATATACCAGATACACAAAGATATGTGGAATATAACTTATTTATGGAAAGTTATCCTACTTACTTTTAAAAAAAATTTCGAAAAATTAATTCCACGGAAATTTCGTCATTCAGAATATTCATCAACTTTCGCGACGGTTCTATTATATTACCATTGTCGAGTTTCATACTAGCTGAAGGCTGATGCTAAACCTTTTTTTTCGGCATCAAAAATCTTTGGTCTATAACATGGGGATGATAAATCTATATGAATTACTATATCTATTATCCTAATATACGTTTGAGAATTATTCTCTCTATTACTTAGTGCAGCACAGATGTCACGGCAATTGGACGATAAGATCCGATAATAAATTTTGGTCTACTAAATTTCCAAATGGGCATGATCATAGCAGACCTCCATCCCTCGGGAACGTACCCACTTACAAACATACAGTTCATCATATTAAGGAGGTTTATCCTGCTTTAACGGTTAAGGGCTTTAAGTCTGCTGACGGTGAGCCCGTCTTCGCCAGGAGTTGTGTTTATTGAGTTATAAATTGCATTATTAAACTCCTCTAAAGAAAAGTCTTATTCCAGAGGGTGTTCGAATTGTTGAAATCATAGGGAATCCCAGGAAGTACTTCACGATTTCTGAAATTTTCTGTGAAAGTTTGAGCCTGCTGTCTACGGTCAAGAATATTGACGCTGTGTAAGTTTATCAAGAACTGTGAGTCAGAGCCCGAAGCTCTCTTAGAGATAACTTTAATAATTTTATAAATGTTACTAAAATGAGTAGTAGCGCAAAGTGGCTCCAATATGCTCTAGTTTGATTTTTCACATGATGTTTCAGTTGAGCAGAAAAATTTTTGTATTTAAACCAGTGGTCTCTGCTCAGATAAACTTTTGAAAGACGGTGGAACTTATGTTTTTCCCTCAGCAGCCAAGCACATTGGAAATTGTACCAGGGAGAGTTACAGTCGGTAGCAAAATTATTGAAGCACACATCCACATTTTTCATTTTTTTTCACTTGATCGCTAATTTTTATCATCAAATTACTTTTTTATAAACAACATAAAACTAAGATCATGATTCGACAAATATTTACTTAACAAAACAGTATTAGGCGCACATCTTTTAAGTAGGAATTATTGCAAGCTCTTCAAAAATTTTGCTGCCGACTGTATCATTCAATTTGACATAAACAGGAAAAGAATTATTTTTTGAAGAAGCCTGAAAAATTTTCATTCATAAACCTTTCGTTCATATCCATGTCGACAACTAGCCAATTAGTCCACGAGAGCTTACAATAGACACAGCTAGAAGGAAAATCAATGTGTACAGTTATTGAAAAGTGAACCGAGATAAAAAGATTGTAGTGAACCTCAATGCAAGCTCTATGAAAAATATCTGGATCGGATAAATCAGTATTTATCCGAGCAGAAGAGAGTTTGTTATTCACAGCAAAAAGCAGAGCCCAACTTCTGCCAGCACGATCAAGGGAAGACGGTATATAGTTTTCCCAGAAGGATTAATTTTTGTGTGGGAGAAAGAAATGACTCCTGAATAATCAGAATATCACCAGTTTCGAAAATAGTACTCTTAAGCCAATAAATTTTATAGTAGATGCCCCTGGCATTCCATTGAATAATTCGTATAAAAGACGAAACAACTTGGGTCATGAAAAGAAAAGAAAAATGGGGGGAGCGCATTTGAGAGAAATGAACAAAAGACGGGCAAAGCGAAGAAACCAGGGAAGGAGCACTAAATTTCCCTTCCAGCTGGGACGTAATTTTTTGCCGGGGATATTTGACAAACCGCCGGCAAACTTCTGTAATAAGTAAGTAGTTATCCGCTTTGAATTTCAATTACTCCATTTCTTTAGTTCTGGCGGTGCAATGGATATCAGAAGTTAAATGGGCAGACTCGCAATTAATATAAGAGATTGTATCACTGGAACGGATATTAGTAAAATCGGAATCATCACATTTTCGACACACAGTATTATTCTTGCACTTCCCCGTTGCATGGTCAAAGCGCCAACAATTTAAACATTGGCGAGGCCTGTCATAAAAAGGACGCATTTTTCTAACATATAGTCCATTTTAACTTCCTTTGGAAGATTAAGGTCAAAACCATTGATAAGCACAGTTTCTGATAGTTGTACTCAAGACACAGAGTGGTCTTTTCTACTAAAATGACGCATTTCTTAACTTTTAAATTATTCGCACTTGGAATTTCTTGCCTCGAATCTTGTAAGGGTACTACTATCAATATTGTGGACCACAAAGCGGGAGGCGATATATTCCTGCTGTACATTGGACTGGACAGGGATGTTTATGAGGGAGTTTATTTCAGATGCTGCAAGAGCACATCGCTTGTTATACATTTCTAGTAGTCTGTCAGTTCTGGTAAATTTTAATTGTAAAGGGGCGTTTTTCTCGAGTTTCTTATCTATCTCAGACTTTAAGACCTGCGGTTTATTGCATGACAGTGCACCGGAAAGTGGGTGCACAAAAATGTGTGACTCCATTCAGGGCCCGACTTACAAGGAGATGTCACGACATGGAAAATTCAGATCGGGACGAAATTGTGCAGGATTGTAGTATACTATGAAGGTAACAACATATTAAAGCAATAGGACCCACTATCCCCAAAATTTCGGGAAAAATCCGTTTAAAGTTTTAGATATCACTTAAGTATAAAATACTTCCCCATCAAACTGAAGCTCCAGTGGCGTGGTTGGGAAGGCACGTATCTTGCATCCAAAGGGCCTGGGTTCGATTCCACCTTGCCGCTGTTTGCCTTTTTTTTTTTTTTTTTTTACTTTATTTATCTAAATATTTAGTTTATTTTTATGCTTTAACTCTTTTTTTATTATTACTGTTATAGTACATTACAAATTTACAAATTTTAAACATAGACAAAATGATAATTATGATAATTTATATTTATATGTATATTAAATAAAAAAATAATTAAATAAATAGAATAGAAGAACTTATTCAATTTTCAAATTTTGGAATTGAATATTTAGAAGATTAAATTTTACAAAAATGCATTCTCACAGTAGTTTGTCAGCAACTTAAATAGCATTAAAAAAAAAAAAAAGCGCAAAGTAATAAGTGTATAAATTAAAGAAAGACTGCCGAGAAAATTAAAATGAGTTAAATACACGGAAGTGTAAAAAGGATAATTAGCAGGTGTGATATAATATCATGGTTTCAGCCCTTCTGTTTTCATTTTATACAACCGCTTTCGACTTGTTAATATATGAGAGCAGATGAAATTTAATTTCAAACAGAGGAAGATATGAAACAAATAGTTGTCCAGGAAATTGATCTGTTGATTAGTATTTGAAGAAATAAAGGAAATAAAGGCTTTATTTGCTGTTGTATAAAATCCTCACCCCCCCCCCCCCCCCCAAAAAAAAAAAAAAAAAAAAAAAAGCATTTCTACTTACTGTTTATTCTGAGTTTCTAGAAAGATATTTCCTTTGATGCGTCAGTGTCAGTTCATTTTTGAAATCAATAACGAATAGACGCATAATATATTACACTTTGTATTATTATATAGTGCTTAGAAAAAAATATTAAAACTAAGGAATGTCGAATATTGATAGTGTATTAGAAGTTGAGGCCGAAGAATCTTTGTACAGTGATAAATCGAAATCTAGATTAAAGGATGCTGTTACATATTTTGAACATTTGCTTATGCGAAATAATTTAATTGCATCGGAACAGTCAAGTACAATTTCTGAAGAAGCTATATTAATTGGAGAAGAAATTTATAAAAATACATTAGACATGCTAGCTGAAAAAAAGATTATTTTTGAATTTATTGAAATTATTTTTGAAATTATTTTTGAATTAATATACATATAAATATAAATTATCATTTTTTCTATGTTTAAAATTTGTAATTTACAATAATAATAATAAAAAAACTTAAAAGCATAAAAATAAACTAAATATTTAGATAAATAAAGTAAAAAAAAAAGTCAAATAGCGGCCAAGTGGAATCGAACCCAGGCCCTTTAAATGCAAGATACGTGCCTTCCCAACCACGCCACTGGAGCTTCAGTTAGATGGGGAAGTATTTTATACTTAAGTGATATCTAAAACTTTAAACGGTTTTTTCTCGAAATTTTGGGGATAGTGGGTCCTATTGCTTTAATATGTTGTTACCTTCATAGTATACTACAATCCTGCACAATTTCATCCCGATCTGAATTTTCCATGTCGTGACCTCTCCTTGTTAGCCTAATTGGAGCCCGGGACAAAAACTTCTTTAGGGACCCCCTCTGCTTCACTACTTCAGTAATGAAGAACCGAACTTCATGGAGGTATTTAAAATTTTCACCTCATTATAGTTCCATTTTATTTCTGATTGTTAACTTTGTCATCTGTCTGCGAAAAATGCATATCCTTGCTGACATTAGGGCGGAATTCAGATAAATTTTCGCAATTACGATGGTTCAATTAAGCCGAATTTTACACTATATTGATATTTTGTTTTAAAAAAAAGTTCATTAAAACGTAAAATAAACTTTCTATTCCATTTGGGGCCCCCTCTGATGTGGGGGCCCTGGGCAACTGCCCCGTATGCCCCTGCCTTAGTCAGGCTCTGACTCCATTAGCAAACGCATACTGGAGCTGAAGGGATGGGCTAATTATTTCCTGAATGAAAATATTAGGATCATTAGTACTCGCATCCCAGACTTTAATTTCAGACTGCATGTTGAAAAAAGCAGGGGAAACTCTGCCGACTAGGTGAGGTAAGCCAGGGGCACTTAACTCAAAAGTGCTCACAGCTAATACAAATACAAAATAAAAGAGGAGAAAACACTCACTCAGAAACTACCAGGGAAAACAACAGTGAAGAGCAGAAAAATATATAGAAAAGACCGAAGCAGGACACTTTGGTCCCGCCGTTTTGGGTCCTGCCGTTTTGGTCCCGAGGAAATTTTGGTCCCTGGCCATTTTGGTCCCGAGACATTTTGGTCCCGCCAATTTTTTGCAATTTTTTAAATATATATCAGTTTTTTAATATGATAACATATTTATTGATACGGGAAAATTGAAAAGCTCTTAGAATATCGTTAATTAAGGAATATCATTTATAAATTTTCGACATTACAATTTCTGCCTAGCTATTGAGATTTGGAGAATTTTGTACTAATTTTTTTACGAAAATTATATATATATATATATATATGCAATTGCACTTTTTTTTTTAATTGAGATATTTTTCATTTGATTTCGATTTAACTTGCTTCAATTCTAATTTGATTTTTAATTTACTATCTGTGACAAAATTCTGTGATTTTAAAAGTATTGTTAACAATAAAAACAGTACCTTCTTATTAAAAAAAGAATCCCCATTTGATTATATATATTGATAAAGTTTGAATTATTTTAAAAATAATAAAATACAAAAAAAAAATTGTTTAAATAAAGGGAAAAAGAAAGAAAGAAAAACCTTACGATATTAAATATAATTTGCTTTTAGTGGCAGAATGCTATTTTCTTTTCAATTAAATGGTTTTAAATGGACATTTTCTTAAACTATATTGTAAAGGGTTATAATGGAATAAAAATGCTTTTCCAATTCTATGTAATATGTAACCATTTCCTGTGTTTTGACAAATATATCCGGATTGACAGAGAAGAAAATGACTTAAGTTTAGCATCTGTACAAATTATTCCTGAGATCATTATTTAGGTTCCTTGCATTTTCTTTTATTATTAAACTCTAACATTTAAGAGGTGCTTCGATAAAGCATTGATTTCCTACAAATATTGTATTCGAGCACTCTAAATATGAATGTGATAATTAAGAGCCGCATTACAGTGTTTTATATTAAAAACCTTGTATTTCATTTAAACTGAAATTTTGCAGACTTGGATAAATTAACAATGCTTAGATCTGCGCTGATAACTAATACCTTTATCATTCAAAATTCGATCCGAAATAATAAATTTTCTGTTCTATGTGTTCTATAGTTACATCATTTTGAACAAAGGTTGTAGATATTCAACTCGCCAATTGAAAACATTCGTCTAAGTTCTCTTTTGCCCGAAGTTCCCTCATGTATTTGCTGTCCTTTTTCCTCTATCGTACTAAGAAAAAATCTAAATCTCAAAGTTTTAGACTTTTTTTACAGTTTTATTTGTTACTACAACTTTATGTTGGAAAATAATAATAATAAAAATCATGTATTTTTAAAATATTCACATTTCGCATATTTTCCCTTTATTTAAGATGAGTATTTTTTTTTTTTTTTTTTACAAGTAATTTAAAAAATATATATAAATAAATAAATAAAAAGGGGACTAATGTGCAAGTTGTACCTGACGGGACTAAAGTGAAAGTTGTACCTCAAGGGACTAATGTGAAAGTTGCACCGAACGAACAAACTATTTCTTTCATCGAAAATGCCTACTAACTCCTAATATATCGTATCATATTATATATCGTATTTATCGTAATATAACTCAATACTTATTTCGCTTCCTTCTTCGACTCGTTTTAATACGCATTTTTACTTTCTTCTATATGTAATATAGAGAAAGTATTGGATTCGCGAAAATTTTCGACCTCCGTTTTTTGACGGATCTACACGTTTTGGGATGTCCTGAACACGAATTGATAGTTTTTAAAAAATGTCTGTCTGTGTGTCTGTCTGTCTGTGTGTCTGTCTGTCTGTCTGTCTGTGTGTCTGTATCATTTTTTTGTGGACGCTGTATCTCACGAACCAATGAATGAAATTTAACCAAACTTGGTATTTAGTTGCACCCTGACATGAACTGGTGCCCATTAGATTTGGGGATCAATAGCTCAACAGGTGGCGCTGTGATCGCATTTTATAGGACAAAATTCCGTATAAATGGGCATAATGAGAGTTATTTTAAACTTGTGATTGTAAAATTAATATGAATTATTGATAATAGTAGTAGTTAACTAGGAAAAAAAATTTGTGCATGGGGGGGCATCGGTTCCCCCCCTGGGAGGGAAGTACCCCCCCAGGGGGGTTGAATTTTGAAGATGGGTATCATTCGAAAGATCTCGTCAATACCTTTAAAACGAATGGTTGAACCATAAATCTGTGATAATTTAAAACAAAGTTATCGATTTTTTTTACTTTTAACAAAAAAAAACTTAGAAAAAAAAATCGTATTTTTTTTTTTTTTTTTTTAATATTGTTACTGATTGAATATGTATAGGAAAATATAGAAGAAAGTCTTGTGGTGGCCACAACATACTAGTTTAATATGCAAGAGCAGCCCCCGAAGAACAAAAACATTAAATCATTAAATTCATTTTTTTACTTATTTTTATTTCATATTATTTAACGCGCACTTTTTATTTCCTAATTCAAAATTATTAAAAAAAACTTTTTCGATATCGCTTGTAACGATACTGATTATTATTAATTTTCTTTTCTTTTTCTTTCAATAATAATAATAATAATAATAATAAAAAGATTTTGATGAAATTCTGGCAAAAGCAGAATTTAGTTTAGGGCGGAGGATTATTAGTTTTTATTTTATTTTATTTTTTTTTTTTTTTTCAAATTATAACATCGCTTTCAAATTATTCAATTATATTTTCGATAAATTTTAGATTTCGACAAATGTCCAACTATCGAAATCGACAATGCAAAAATCCCAGATTGAGACTAAGGCCCTCAGTCCTAATAATAATAATAATGATAATAATTTTTCTACCCCCATGTTTTCAAGTCAAATGACAAAAATTCGAAATATGAAAAAGAATTTCGCTTTTTTGCTGTAATACATTGATTATTCCTGATATCGGGACCAAAATGGCGGGACCAAAATTTCCACGGGACCAAAGTGGCGGGACCAAAACGGCGGGACCAAAGTGTCATGTACCCAGAAAAGACTACCATTTTGTAGCCGAAGTAACTCACAGCTACAACAACCAAGCATAAGCAACTTATACCTTCACTAGCCAGAGAACGAACAATTATGAGACTTGTACATCAGACTTGAAGCCCGCCAATCAGTCTTCATCCAAATAAGGACAGGATAGATAAAAGAAAACGTATGATACAAAAAAGCTGGGTATTCAAATTCACCCTCCTACACGCAAAAACGATTAATTCATTGGTCAACATAACTACTCCGCTACGAAAAACCTGCTTACTTAACAATGAATTGTTTACATTACTGTGCTATTGATAACACGTTACTTGGAAAAATATTTCGTTGTCCATTCATGTTTTTGCAATGGGCCTTATGCACAGCGTGTCATTGCGGTTATACAAAAGTTTTTACGCCAATCGCTGAGCTCGAAATTTTTGTTTACTTCTGTATCAGTCAATAACAGTCTCTTAAATCAGTAATAAAATAACATGGCGTACTTGATCTATACTACTGGACATTAAAATTGCTACACCAAGAAGGAATAATAATAACGGAATGAAATTTGTTGGACACATACATTATAGTAGGAAGAACAATTGATTAAAATTTCAGGAAATTTGGAGTAATATGTACTGAGAAAACAGTACATAAAGCAGTGACCTCTGTGAGCAATAACAGCACATATCTGCCTAGGCATTGAATCGAACAGCGATTGGATGACATGTACGGGTAGAGCACTTCATGAAGTTTTAACACAATGCCACAATTCATCGATGGAAGTTATTGGTGAGTGGTGGGGGGGCAGTCGCTTTTCAACGATTAAACAGTCATTTTCATTGGTGCGAGATCAGGAGAACGCGCTGGCCAGAGCAACAGTTGAACACAATCTGTATCAAAGAAGGCCCGGACAATACAAACAACTTGCGGTCGTGCATTATCTTACTTAAATTTTGCGCTACGGAGGCCTCGAATACAGGGCAGAGGGGCGGGCCTTAACTCGTCAGAAATTTAATGGCCGCTGTTCAGAGTGCTAGGCATACGAACATGAAGTAATCGAGACGTGTATCCAATGGGAACTCATAGCATCATTGCGAATTATGGACAATATGATGATGTCGAATCCCAGCTGGGAATGTGCATTATTCATAATGCCGTTAAATACGGATAAGGCAATCTTGATGCTGTAAACAGGATTGTGATTTGTCTGAAAAGTGACTTCACGCCATTCCTGCGTCCAGGTTCATCGTTGATCACACATTAATGGCGCCCATATCAGTGATGCAGTTTTGAGGGTAATCAGAATTTTGGGAGCCGCATACTGAGTCACCACCTGGATTGATGGTATGTCGTACCATTGGATACACGTCCCAGTCACCTCTTGTTTTCATTCCCGCCACTCTGAGTACCAGCCATTACATTTCTGACGAGTTAAGGCCCATCGCTCTGCCCTATGTTCAAGGCCTCCGAAGCGCAACATTTAAGCAGGACAATGCACGACCGCAAGCTGTCCATATTGTCTGGACCTTCATTGATGCCGAATATGCTCGACTGTTGCTCTGGCCAGCGCGTTCTCCTGATCTCGCACCAATGAAAATGACTGTTTAATCGTTGAAAAGCGACTGCCCCCCCACCACCACTCACCAGTAACTTCGATCGATGAATTGTGGCATCGTGTTAAAACTTCATGAAGTGCTCTACCCGTACATGTCATCCAATCGCTGTTCGATTTAATGCCTAGGCAGATAAGTGCTGTTATTTCTTACAGAGGTCGCTGCTTTATGTACTGTTTTCTCAGTACATATTACTCCAAATTTCCTGAAATTTTAATCAATTGTTCTTCCTGCTATAATGTATGTGTCCAACAAATTTCATTCCGTTATTATTATTCCTTCTTGGTGTAGCAATTTTAATGGCCAGTAGTGTATAAGGCGTGTTCATTTCGCGAAAAGAAGAGGAAAAATGTGAAGCCGTTTTCTCCTGAGGACTGTCCCAATTTCCCATGATTCAGCTGGCTTTTGTTTACGTTTCTACGCGATCGCGACGGTCGATCACTTTTCAATCGTATATATTGTTTATTACGTAAATATTTTCCGAGAGATACTATAAATATTAATTAACAAATATTTCACATGTCATTACGTTATTGAAATACTTTAGGTGTTATATTGTTCTAAGATAGAAAAAGAAAATATTAAAGAAATAATGAAAATATTTTTAAAGCTTAATACGATGGTTAAACAATGGCTTTACGAAAACTATGCTCTTTGTGGGTTAATTTAAAAATTGCTAGATTTTATCTAATTTCAGTTATTGTCATTGCTAATGAAACATGAAATGTTATAAATTGTTTCTCACTGCTTTTACATGCATTGAAAAAAATTAACTATTTAAAAAAATAACTTTTTTTGCTATTAAATTTAAAAATAAATTATAAATGCATAATGTTTCCTTTTTATATGTGATATATTTAAACCAATTTTGATTGAAGCACTTTGATTCTAGCATCTGTTCTCATTTAAAACTATAGCAAAATACGGGCAGGCTTTGAATTTGATGCAGGCTCGCGAGTGCCCTCTACAAATAAAATTGGCAATACAATACAATACAAAGGGTGTTGGGGTAAGCGCTACAGCCGAAAGGCTGGCATGACCTCAAATGATCCAAGAAGAGGGGAATAGGAAGCGAAGAATCCGTGTAAGAAACCAGTCCTAAACTATAGAAAAAAAGCCAAAAAATTAACAGACACTCATCACAGGTTAGCCAAGAACATTAGTTAAATAGAGATAATATAAGAAAACCATGAACGACAAGAAGAGACAATGTATTAAAACAGACAGCAATACAAGTCAACACCCAGGATGACTACACCAAGAAGCATAAATAGACCATAAATGCTAAAAACGACCAGTGCTAAGAAAAAGTCGAATAAACAGACGAAATAACTGGTCATTCTCCTCCAAGATGGTCCAGAAAGTACACCAAGAAATATTGGAAAGAGAGACATTCATCTTTTGAGAAAGAAGCAGCCTTTCTGCTGCGAATGCCCGACAGTCAAATACATAATGACGTTCAGTGCCAGTCCCAGCATGGCAGATGGAACAGATGGGAGAGTTGTTGAGATGGAAGCGAAAAAGTCGACATTCAGTAACAGCACTTAGAGTTCGCAAACGGGCAGTAACCACATCCTCTTTCCTGTTCCTAGTGAATTTATAAATCGTTGTGCCTAAGTGAGAAGCTGATTGGGCGTACGGGCTATCTTCCCACCAGCTATTAAACTGATCGTGCATGATGCGTTTGAAGAGCTGTTTGAGGTCGCTTGGAGCGATACCACCATAGGTGCAAGTAGCAAACGGCCCAGTCCTAGCAAGCTGATCAGCTTGTTCATTCGGGGGAATACCAACATGGCTAGGCACCCAGACAAGAACCAATTTATCCACGTAAGCTCTAACGGACTTAATAGTATTATACAGCTGTAACACAGCCGCAGGAGACGTATGACTAACGTGTTTCAACGCAGTAAGGGCCGATTTACTGTCAGTCAGGATGAGGCAAAGACCACTCTTGAGAAAAAGACTAGCACCAAGGTCAATTGCGAGGACTTCAGCAGTAAAAATGGAATTGAGATGGTGAATCAAATGAGCCCTGGAAGACTTGTTTGTGACGTCGACTGCAGCGATGGAAGTCTTACACTGATCTTTAGAAGCGTCCGTGGCAATAACTTGATACCCAGAAAAGTTACAGGTCATATAATGATGAAAGGAGGCAAGAATTATTGCCGGGGGAAGAGTTTTCGACTGAAACGGAAATTCATCCAGAAAAATCTCAATGTAGTCCGTGACTATCCCGGCTGGCCAGCAAGAACGAAGGAGCATACCAGGATTGAAGGTGCCATAGTCAGTATCCCACTCCAAATTTGCGTCAACATAATCAAGGGATGAGTCATGACCATAGGAGGTGGTGCAACGAACATAGAAAGTATTTGTCAAGTAGGACCGACGAAGAAATAAGGGAACCTGACCCGACTCCCTGTAGAGTTTAAAAAGAGGGGTCCACCTAGGCAAACCAGTCGCGAACCTAATGGCCGCATTGTAAATGACATCAAGCTTTTTCAATGAAGATTTACAGGCACCACTATAGATAGGGGCAGCATATTCAATGAGACCACGGATAATGGCGTTAACAACTTTTAAGAGCTGAGGTGTCCGAATGCCCCGCAGGGGGGAAGCGATGGCCTTTAATAAATTCAGACGCTTGACACATTTCTTTTGCAAGTAATCAAAATGGGCCCGGAACGTGAAATTAGAGGAGAAAATCACCCCAAGAATTTTCCCATGATTGAGCCAGTTAATACTGATACCATGGAGGAAGAGATTTCTTTCCGGAGACTGAGTTTTACGTGAAAAGTTTATGGCAGCACATTTGTCCGGGCGGATGTCCAGTAGCCAATAACTGCACCAGGTTTGAACTCTGGCCAAAGCTTCCTGCAACTTAATCATAACTACGTCAAGACACGAGTCAGCACAGTAAATGAGAATGTCATCTGCATAGACGATAGCGTGTACACCAGAGTCAATTACTTCAAAGAAATCCCACATGTATATCGTAAAAAGTATCGGTGAAAGCACGCTGCCCTGAGGGACACCACGATTAGAAGGGCCAGAACGGGAAGTGACACCTCTCCAACTGACCTTCAAAGATCGTTTATGTAGCCATTGAGCAATCCAATACGCTGTATCACCACCAATACCAATACTAGCCATTTTATAGATGAGGGCATCCCTCCACACAGAATCATAGGCAGAGTTGATATCTAATTTGACTGCGATGACGTACTTCTTTTGAAAGCGGGCGTCTAAAATTTCCTTGTAGAAGATACGAAGAGCTTTGCTGCAATCTCTGCCAGGGAGGAAACCAAAATGACGAGCATGGAATACCGAGCTAATAGTCACGTGATCAAGGATCCGTTTCAGAATCATCCGCTCAAGAATTTTACATCCTACAGCCGTTAAGGCAATAGGTCTGTAAGCAGCTAGTTGAGTTTTGGGTTTCCCTTGCTTCCAGATGGGAAGAACGATAGCAGTCCTCCAAGTATCCGGAACGACGCCGTCATGCACCATCGTGTTAACCATGTCTAGAATTTTTTGCCGGTTGGAGAAGTTAAGAGCTTTAAATACTTGAGCTGGGATTTTGTCCTCCCCCGGTGTGGTATTCTTCATTAGATGGATAGCTTGATTAAGTTCAACCAAGCTAAATCTTTCGTTCCAGAGAGGGTCATTACAGGAGAGATCATAAGGTATTCCAGGAAGGTCATCAGTATGACTGTAATGTGTAGCAAATAACTCAGCCTGTTCTCTACGATCAGCAATACCACGATCATTATGATGCAAAACGAGATGAGAATCAGTGGTGATCCCCCTATTGTTAAGAGCCTTAATAATTGGGTAAACATTCCCACCATTCATTCAACCGCAAACATTCTTCCAAAAGGCCGAGGCTTTTGACCTAACGCAGTGCTTTAATCGCGCAGCAAAACTTCTATACTTGATCCAGTGATCCCTAGAGAGTAAAGTCTTGGCCAACCGCAGAAATCTCCTTTTTTGCCCAAGCAACCAGGCACACTGAGTGTCCCACCAAGGGGGGTTATCCCTACTCTTAAGAAAGTACTTGACAGAGTTGCCCTTTAGGGACCTACTAAAACTGCATGTTAAATTTTCGACATTAACACTAGTATTGCCACTCAATGAGGTATTAAAGTCACATTTGACCGCATTCCAGTCAGTATAAGTACGAGGAATAAGGTAAGGAGAATATTTACCAGAAATTTGTAATATGATGGGGTAATGGTCTGAATCAAAGAGATCATGGTGTACTGATATGTGGCTTCTACGGAAAACATCTGGACTGGCAAAGGTGAGATCAATTAGAGAATGGTTACCCGAGGGGGAAACATGTGTATAGCTGTTAGAGTTCAGGATACAGACGTTATTGTTAAGTAGCCAGTCGTAGATCTGATCAGCGCCAGGTGTAGAAACAGAATTGCCCCATGCAATATGTTTTTGATTGAAATCCCCAAGGACAATAAAAGGGGGTTGGATTTTGTGGAGAAGATGGTTTAACCAAACAGAAGAAACATTCCCGCCAGGAGCGTAAAGATTAACTAAAAAAATCCACTGAGTGCCAGACCAAATCTTAACAATTAAGAACTCAACATCAGGAGAAACAAGTTCATTAAATGTAACTTGTACCGAGGGGAAGCTGATATTCACAGCCGTTAGTAAACCACCACCTCTACTCAACCTATCGTTACGATAAACAATTTTCTGAGGGCAGGAGAAAGAATCAGACGGGTTTAAAAACGATTCTTGAAAAACAAAAACATCAGCAGCACAGAACGGCCAAAACTTTAACCAGTGACGCTTCTGGCGAATACCCCTTGAGTTCCATTGAATAAAGGATAGAGAAGTATTATGACTCATAAAAAATAGAAATAAAAATACTAGAAAAAGCTTGTACCCAGAACCAGCAAGGGGCAGCATAAGCCAGCCGGGAAGGGGACAAGTATGATCACTAAGTTGCCTCTGCCATTTCCACTTCAACATTTATCTTGGATTGTGGGACTCTCCCAACCGGAGTCATGTTTTGGATCTCAGTCAGACCAGACTCATTTACCTTCGATTTCTTTAACAGTCGTTCAGTTTGTTCTTTTAGGTTAGAGGTATGGGGTTTATCATCAGTGGGAGCAGCAGACTTAGCAGTCAACCGACCGGTAGACTTGATTACCAATGTCGTCAAACGATCCATGTTTTGTTTGATCTCCTTTGTTTGTTGCTGTACCATTTGTAGTATATTCTCATTGTTTTGTTTTACTAGTTGCGTAACACTTTCAATACTTTTTTGAACGACCTGAACTAGAAGATCCTGAAGTTTCATAAACACCGAGTCCAGGGGCGTGTTCAGTAGAGCGCCCGATCCACGACTGGTCGAAAGATTCCGAGCCAAAGCGTTCAGTGGTGTCGACCGATCCAGAGTCACGTCGTTCAGTGGAATGGACCGATCTCGACCGGTCGTGGATCAGAAAGCCCAGAAAAATTTCTTGATCCATTGGGTCACGTGATGGATCAAATGCGCAATAGGTTGAAAATCAGGCTCTTATTGACATTACGCAGTGAAAACCTGAACAATGAACATCGGTTTTTGACAATGATTGTTTATTTGTTTGATTAGCTGAGGATTAATACAGATGTACCTATTTATATGCATTGTTTGTGCTGTAGAAAATAAGGTAAGTAATTCCATAAAATGCTAAACTATATTATGTTTATTTATTTATTGTGTAAAAAAGATTTTTTACGTAATAACGATTTTCGATACGTAATTTTTTTTATTGATGAACGTAGCATTCAAACATAAAATTAAAACAAAAATTTACACAATTTTAATTGAAACAAAAAAAAATATATTTTTTTAATTCGGACGCTATCATATTTTGTTAATTTAATATATAAAAATAAGCTGGGAAAAATTATATTTCTTTTTTTTTTTCAGACAAAGCTTTTCATTCATGCGATTGTTTTTTGTTTACAAATAGAAAAGTTTGTAAACGATTGTATTTTTTACCTTTAAAATAATAAGTTAACTATAAGTAAATAAATTAAAATCCTTCCACATATTTTTAATTTAGGTAAAAATAAGTTTAAGATGTCAATTATTAAATTTAATAAACAAAACAGACTGTAAAAAAAGTAGCTATAAAATTATGCAGTGTTGTTTACATTGCTAGTTTATTTTAATATTCAGTCGGTAATAAGAGAAAAAGCTCTTTGTATTGATTCATAAATCGAAGAAGAAAATAAGATTATTTTTTATATAAATCCATTATATTAACTGAACAGCATATTTCATATTTCATATTTTATATAATTTATTTTTTATTTTTATTTTTTTCAAAAAAGTTTTTGTTGTACATTTCTGTTCATAATAAAATTCGAAGAGAAAGAAAGGTGTTTTAAGTGCTCATTTAAGATAAATCTACTCTGCTCCTTTAAAAATAAATGTAACGTAACATTCTTAACATTTTCATGATTAAAATTTATACGTGAATTTAGAAAAATCATAACCAAAGTATTGTATATTAGTAATTTATCAGTACAATCAATTAATAGCTTCTTATTTTTTGTTAGCAGAGTACAAAATTCTACATTAATAAGAAAGAAGTAAAACTGTTATTACATAAAAGATCTTTCTTTCTTTCTTTTTTTTTTTTTTTTTTTTTTTAAGAAAAAACGTAATATAGTTTAGCATTTTATGGAATTACGTATTAAAAGTCCAGACAGAATAAACAACAGAAATACAATATATAACTTGCTAATACAGGTCAAATTAGATAGATGGCGCTGCTCCTATCACGTCAAAATTGTTCCAAAGCGTTCAGTAGATTCCTGGCCCGATCCAAGACCGGTCCAGGATCAGTGACGTCATCGCCCGGTCGCATTGATCCATCTCGGGCGCTCTACTGAACACGCTCCAGGCTACTCTGGAATTCATCTCTAGTAACTATAGTGTCCTTTTGTGCGTTCTGCGTTACAGCGGCAGCAGCGTAAGATTTTTTATCCAGCATACGGAATTGGCGACGAGCTTCAGTGATAGATACATGATTATCGGTTTTATATTTTAAAATTGACATTTCATGGAGTCGTTTCGGACATTGAGAATCAGTCGCCTCATGGTTTTCGCTACAATTGCAACATCTCTTAACTTCACTTATGCACGTGTTTTCGGGATGCTTCTCAGCGCATTTTTTGCATGTGACGTCACTTTTGCATTTGAGTGTCGAGTGGTCAAATTTCCAACATTTTGTACACTGACGTGGCCGATCATAAAAAGGTTTGATTTTCTCAATCATGTAAAAGAATTTTATTTCTGGGGGGAGATTAGCACCAAATATAGTAACTAGAACAGTCTCCGTAAGTTGGACACCTGATTGAGGCTTTCTCGTAAATCGACGTAGTTCTTTAACCTTCAATTTATTTTCAGTCTGGATTTCTGTCCCGAGATCAGCTAAATACGTAGTAGGGTCAATGTCGTGTAACACAAATCGAGTAGTAATATTTTCTTGTTGTACATAAGGGGTGACAGGAACCTTTAATAAACTCTCCAATTGAACAATTTGTTTTGCACATTCTAGGTTTTAGGTCTCAATAAGAAGCTTGTTAGTTCGGGTAAACTTTACGCTATGTATTTTGTTATTCAGGGTAATTTTTCTATCAATTTCAGGGGGTTATTTCTATCAATTTCTTGGGCTTATTGCGGGGGAATTGACCTTCACCGGGTTCCAAAAACAAACACACACGTGTGACTCCATTGGTAAAAGCATATTCTAGTTGTAACGGGAGGGGAATATCTTCCTTAAGAAATATATTTGACTCAAGAGATGACTGCTCGTGGAACGTAAAACGGGAATTCATTCTTCCCAAAGATAAACAATTGGTTACCCCACTGCCAGCTGGCAGGAGAACCGAAGTACAACAAATATATAAGCAAAAGAAAAAGCAGAAGAAAACAAAAATAAACACTCACTTGTGTCCTTAAAGAAACAACAGAGGTGAAAAAGAGTGAGAAAACTTACACACTTCGTAAAACTAACCAAGAAAAAGCAAACAGGTCAAGCCAGCACAGCTTACCGCAACACCCCCCAATCCAGCATGTAAAATCTAAAATTGGCTTCACCTTTCCGAGGCAAATGAACACGCCTTATAGATCAAGTACGCCATGGTAATAATAACAATCCCGTAGCCGTTGCCACTCGTGCATAAGGTCCATTGATGACTTTCTTGGAACTATCGCATGGTTCCGATTGCTCTGTACCATCAAATAATTTTCTTTTATTTTCTTGAAGTATTAACAATTTGTTTGTTTTATTGTTAACATTTGCATACATCAGACTTGTATGTTTGACTCGAGGCCCGCTTTAAGTCTTCGTCGAGATAAGAACAAATAGCGTTAAATATTATCAGTAATTCAGCTTGTTTTCTAAAAAAAAGCCACTTAATAAACTGAAGTTACATGCATTCCATATACTAAATTAAAGAACTGGTGTACAATCAATATTTAAACTTAAAAACTTCTTCATACACCATAAAATTAAGGAAAGCACTACCAGTTTCGAAAGGACGTGGCCTTTCTTCTTTAGGTGGGAAACACATGCTTGGAGGTAAAAACAAGACTGAAAGAAGGGCAAAACCCAAGGGGGGAGGAGTAACACAACCAACCAATAATAAGCAGCATGCAAAACCAATCAGCAAGGTTGGTTGGGTTTTATGTCGCACTAGTACGGCGCAATCCAGTCAGCAAGGAACACAACCAAACCAGGGTATAATATAAGAGAAACAAACACAAAAAATGGAGGGAAGAGATTTTTAAATAATTCATTTATACATTTTTATTTTATTTTTATTTTAAATGCCTTATATTTAATTTTATTGTTTTTTAATTTTATTTTTTAATTTAATTATTTTTTTTTCATTTCTATTTATTTTTTATTTATATATTTGCTTATTTATTTTTATTTATTTATTTATTATTATCATTTTACAAAATGAAGGAAATTGTATAAATAAAAAGGAAAATAAATAATTAAATATAAGGCATTTAAAATAAAAAAATATAAATAAATTATTTGAAAATTCCTTCTCTCCATTTTTTGTGTTTGTTTCTCTTGTATCCCGTTTTTGGTTCTATTCCTCTCTGATTGGTTTTGCACGCTATGACTAAGAACAGGATTCGACAAGGATTTATTTAACAAAACCGTATGAAGTGTACTTTTTTTACATAGGAATTTTTGCTAGTGTTCGGACACTTTTGTTACCGACTGTAGCATCGAACAGAAGTCGTCTGGGTGATAGCCTTGCGCTCTACCAAGCATGCCACTGCAGCGCTGACTCGTTTGTGAAATAACTTGTATTTAAAGATTACGTAAACTTTATACGCTTTTTTCTCGAAATTCTGTGGCTAGTGGGTGCTACTGCTTTAATATGTTGTTACCTCTCCTTGTAAGAGTGTGTGGTGAGTCCCAGACCGTCGCCAATTGCCCATTACGATTACATACAGTCGGCAACAAAAGTCTCCGAACACTAGCAAAAATTCCTATATAAAAAAAGGACACTTAATGCAGTTTTGTTAAATAAATCCTTGTCGAATCCTGTTATTAGTCGGTCTAAAAACAGGATTCGACAAGGATTTATTTAACAAAACTGTATTAAGTGTATTTTTTTTACATAGGAATTTTTGCTATTGTTCGGAGATTTTCTTTACCGACTGTACACTCGACAACAGAATTATTGAAGCACACATCCCCATTTTTCATTTTTTTCTTTTTTTTTAGTGTGATCGCTATTTTTTATCATCAAGTTACTTTTTTATAAACAGCATAAAGACAAAGATCATGATTCGACAAATATTTACTTGACAAAACAGAAATAGGTGCACAGTTTTTTGCTAGCGCTTCAATAATTTTGTTGCCGACTGTAGCTCTAGTACAAAATAAAACCTCTTCAACTTGAACCGATGCGTTTACTATTAGCTTTAAATGATGGTATTTATTATATACTTTTTGTTCGGTACTTCAAAATCTTTTTAAAATTTATACAAAACCACTGAGCTAGAATCATAGAAAGAGGGATAAGTGAACGGTCTGTCGTTTGCTTGAAATTTAGAAGCCAACAGAGATGTTAAATGAATGAGTAACAGTAAGGAGACCAAATTTTTGAAACCCAATTTGAGGACAAATCATCGCAGCATCCCCAAATTGAAGGGCCATTCGAGGACAGAGCTAAATTAATCTTTAATTTGAGGACATATTTGTAAATTCGAGGACATTTGTCCTCAAATGATTTTTAAATTGCTGAGGACATAGGTCGAAATTCGAGGACTGGCCTCATCATTCGAGGACGTTTGCCCACTTTATGAATGAGTGAAGAATACAAGAAGAATTGAGTGAAAAATATTAAGTGAAAACGAGAAGGTGAGAGGGGTGTCGAGAAGTTTTTCCGACCTTCAACCAAATCATCCACAAGGGGTTAAGGCTCCTAAATAGGGGCTCTACAAGGGGTGATTCCCTTCCCGAGCTCAAACCGTTGCCTTGGCTGGTCTAGTGCTGTGTTAAACTCACTGAACCTACTCCGTGATTTCCTAAATTGCAATCTTTAATTTGCAGCTGCATACAAAAGAGCTTAGTATTCTCCAAAATCAGCTTTTCCTAAAATTAGTTTATTAGTGGCAATAGTATAAAAGTGTCTGCTATCAGTGTATTGGTTTTTTTAAATTAAGAAACGGAAACAATTGCATCATCGTGCCGGACATCGGGATTTTGTGTGACAGTATTATTTAAATTTAGCTGTTTTTAATTTGATTATTTTGTCAACAGACTTAATTTTAATAATTTTATGATTCAATAAAATCTGTATTATAAAAAAAGCTTGAACATAATAAAACTGTGATTACTAGTGTGTAAAGGATTGAATAGCGAACATTTTATCAGTTTGTTTTCTTTATGTAGACAATACTGAGTGATGAGTGATCTTCGCTAAGTGGTGTCACGTTATAAAAATTTCATTTACGAACATTTTTGATCAAAATGTCTACTGATTTTAACCTGGGATTGACAGAGGACATATTTTCAGCATTTCATAACTCTGAATTAATGCTTGTAGCATGCTTACTGCTTGCATTTTTAATTTATTATGTATGTGGGGTAGCAAAGGTGAGTGCCAATATATTATTTTGCTTGAATATAATGCACAGTAAACTAATTTATAGTAACTTTGATTGGTCGATTTTATTGAAATGAGTTATTAGAAGGCAGATTTTGTATATCTCCCGTCTTTCAATGAAATATACTCGTATTTTATAAATTGCATTATTTTTTTCTCTTATCATAATGGAACTTTCGGTTTAATTTTTAAAATAAAAACAAAACTCAAACATTGTTTTACAAAGAACAAAAACTTGAAAAAATTACATTTTATATACCAGGTCTTGCAGTTATGTGTATACTGTAATATGTATTGAATATTTAACTATTAAAATTTATCTATTTATTGATTAATTTAAATCTAAATTGCTACATAATAATTAACATTATTGTTATTAGTATTGAAGTAATGATAATATAAAATATATTGAATCGTTTTAAAGTATCGAAGTACAATTTTATAATTTATTAGAAACAAAAAGTAGGCTTCTTTCTTTTCTTTTCTTTTTTTTTCCCTTTAATACACTTTTTAATTTTTACAAATAACCTTTTGCATTTAAAATTACTATAGAATCAAGTTGTTAAATCTGTATGTACAATTTTATGCTGAATAATGGATCCATTAGATTATTTTTGATGCATTTATTATTAGATTATATTTTATTATCATGTTTAGTATAATTGTCCAAGTAAGTATGTATGCAGCTATTTAGATAATAGTGTGAGCCCTATTTCGAATTAAAATATATAAATGCTCTCTTAAACGTCTTTATATATACCCCTGAGGTAAAGAATACAAATGAATTTTTTAAATGTCCATTTTGTGAAGAGTTCGTACCATGTTTTTAATGTGCATATTTTGCTTTATATAGAGGCTTTAACACTAGAATTACGGCGATCTTCGTATACCTAGAAATACGGCGGGGGTCATTTTGACCCCTGGAAATAAAATCTGCATTTTTCCCTTCATAATATTATATATTTTTGAAAATCTAATAAAAATAAACTAAATTACAATGATTAAAGTATATTTTAAAGGGTATGGGCAAATAGCTGGCTGAATAACGTTGAATTTCTTATTATTACATTTCGAGCATATAGTACTAGTTCCTGCTTTGGCATTCTTAATTATGTCAGAATTTGAATTATTGGGAACTTATTCATTTTCACTTTCACATAAGCTAGAAGATGATATCACATGATCTCTCAATATAAAAAATTCTGAATCACTAGAGGTTCCATTTTCATCTCTATTTGAAGAATTGTTATTCATTTCAAAACCACCAGAATCACAATCAGATGGTTCTTGCATCAATTTAACTGTTTCTTCTTGCATTAGTCCTCTTCTATGAGTCATTAGTATATAATAAACTTACATAAATATAACAAAATAATTTCTCAAAAATTGTTATTACAAACAAAATGCCTAACAAAATCTACAAACATTTTATCGAACATCAGCTCTTTTATCTGTTCTCATTTCACAAGTAAATGCATTTCGAAAATTCAAATCACGTGACTGGCAGGTGAGAGATTACACAAACACATTTTCTTTTCTTTTATTTGGTTTTTGTTTAGCCGTTGAAAACAAAAATAGTTTATTGCAGAAAAAATATTCAGGTGCAGATGCTGTATAATCCACCGTCGCCAAGTTCATTTTTCACCGCCAAGCGAAGCGATTTTTCGCCAAATGTGGCGTGTTTTTATTTGTAGCAACCCCTGTGTTTCTCCCAATAGGGTTACCGTTCCGTTAGCATCGATTCATTTGTTGCTAGGATTTTGTACGTGTAGCACTGTTTCTTGAGCTGTTTTGTTTTGGAGCACGTTGTGGTCAGGTTGTATAAAATTCTTTTTTATTTTATTGTGTGTGTTTTCTTTTTGATGTTATTGTTTATTATTTTGGTTTGATTATTATTTATTATGGCTTTATCCAAATGGATTAAGAATTTTCAAGATAAGTTTATTTGTTTGCCTGGCTTTTGTTTTGGAGCACGTGGTGGTCAGGTTGTATAATTCATTTTTATTTTATTGTGTATGTTTTCTTTTTGATGTTATTGTTTATTATTTTGGTTTGATTATTATTTATTATGGCTTTATCCAATCCAAATGGATTAAGAATTTTCAATTTGCTAAATGTTGAATGTAATTTTTTTTTTTGTTAAATTTAAAATAAATTTTGATTGATACACGATATTTTTTTTTCATTATATAAATTATATTTTAATGTTTTAGACAAGGGGGGGTTCAGGGGGGGTCTCCCCCTGAAAAACTAAAATAAGTTGCATAATTATTATTAAATTTTAATGTTTAAAACAAGGGGGGGGGTTCAGGGGGTCCCCCCTGATAAACTAAAATAAGTTGCATAATGTTTTAGACAAGGGGGGTTCAGGGGTGTCTCCCCCCTGAAAAACTAAAATAAGTTGCATAATTATTATTGAATTTTAATGTTTAAAACAAGGGGGGGTCTCCCCCCCCTGATAAACTAAAATAATTTGCATAATTTTGTTATGTGTTTGATTGTAAATTTTGGTTAAATTTTGTATATTTTGTTTGGTAAATTTTGTATATTTTGTAAAGATATTTTTTTTAATTCAAATTATTTTTCATAAAGACGTGATAAATTTTTCTTTTTTTCCTTTCTTTATTATATTTTATTGTTAAGATATTTTTCATATTTTTATTTTTACTTTTTTTATTTAAGTTATTTTATAATTAAGTTGACCTTTTTTTTTATTATTATTAATAGCGTTTTTCAAAATCGATGTAGTTTTTTTTCATCCGTGATTTCCGGAGTTTTTTTTTTAAACCTCTTCATAAATTTGAAGAAAAAATAAGGGTTAAAAAATGCAACTGTAATACAAAATACGCGATTTTACCCTTTTTTTTTTTTTTTTTTTTTTTTTCAGAATTTCATGATATTTATGCAAATATTAGTTTTAAATTTATATATTTCATGGAAAAAAAAAGAAAGAAAGAAAACCTGTAAGTTAGCATATTTTGTATTACAATTGCCTTTTTAAACCATTATTTTTGGTTGAAATTTATGTTGTGGTCAAAAAAATAAAATACTTCGGTAATCACGAGTGATAGAAAATGGCGTCGATTTTGGAAAACGGCATTTTGGCGTGATTCAGCGCCATTTTGAAAAAATCGCGCCAACCAGCATCTGTTCCAATATTCAGATACCTTTCTTTCTCACAGGGGTCAAAATGACACCTGCCCGTATTTCTAGGTATAAGCCTTTGTTAAGACTAAAAGTTAAATAAGGTTTTCTTCGAAACTTTTTTTTTTTTAAGCACAATGATTTAGGAAAAGTCAAGAAAGGATTAAGATATTTGTGAAAAAATAGAATAAACATTGAAGAAAAAAGTTTGCTTGGGGTCAAAATGACACCTTCCGTAATTCTAGTGTTAAGCACTGGGGAAAACTGACTTTATGTAAGCTCTTGGCGATTTTCTTGTGTTTAGAATTATAACCCTCCACCAGTGGTACACAAAAGTGAGCTTTTCGGAGATCTAAATAAGAAAACACATCATAAAAAAGCAATTTGATTAGAGCCAATACAGAGAAATCAAGGAAAATCATCATAAGATGCATTTTTTTTACTAAGTAATTACAAGATTATAACCAATCATAAATTTAAAAAAATAAAACTTAGAACATGCAATCACTCAATGTAAATGTTCAAATTATCACTAGACCTCAAAATGCAGGAATCTGAAAAATATACAAAATTTTGTATTACAACAATCAGTAATATGTATGTCTGTACATTTCATGTACATGAAAGCAAAAAAAAAATTTAAATCACTAGATACCCCTGTTTCAAAATGCATGAATTTAAGAAGTATACAAAATTTTACGTTGCAGCAATCAGTAATATGTATGTCTGTATGTTTCTCATTCATGGAAACCCCAAAAAAAAACATCACTGGATACCCCTACCTCACAATGTATGAATATAAAAAATATACAAAATTTCATGCTTCAGCAATCAGCATTATGCACGTCTGTACACTTTGCGTACATGAAAACCAAAGAAAACATCAAACCCTATCTTAAAATGCATGAATCTAAAAAATTCATGAAGTTACATATTGCATCAATCACTGATGCATGTATAAACGCTTTGTGCACATAAAAAAACATGCAAGAGAAAATAAAACTAAGTAGATAAAACAGTTTAATCCCCATTAATCATAATTTAAAGAAACATGTAATTTCAATATTGATCTTTATATTTACAACAATTTCAACAATCATTTCAATATTGATTTCAAAATTTCCATAATCCTCTGTTTTTAAAAGACTACTATAGCAAACATAATAAACTCACATACATAAATATATTTCTGTTATACTTATAATATTTACTTTCAGATAACTATTTATTTCCTGAATTATCATTAAATACAGTATCAAAGAAAATTATATAAAAATAATTACCTCTAATCCGCTTCATATTTACAATACAGCACAAGGCTTATGAAACTGTTTACATAAAACATCATATCAAATTAACTTCATTGATTAATATCCTTTAGCATCAATAAACTTCATTCCATTTTCATTATTTACTTTAAAAACGACACAGCTCAACAAAAATAACATGTATTAAATGAACTAATGCAAAATACTTCCTTTAATATCTCTCTGTAATTTAACACAGCATCATTCTCATGCTTTTAATTCAAACATTTAAAACACACATTTTTATTAGTAGCTAAACTCAGTACCATACACCAACGACGTATATATTTGATATCACAGGCGTTAAGCTAGAGAAACCATTCACTCAGAAAGCTACCCTCTGTGGGATCTAGTGTGCTCATAAAATATGCCAAATATAAGAGCCTACCGAAACTCAATCTTATCTTAGATATTAAGTATAGCAGTAAGTCATTTCTGAAAAAAAAAAAAAAAGTCGCTATGTCATTTCCCCTCTCCCCTCATCCTGCCCTTACATTCCTATCCACTCTTTCCATATAAAAATGTCTACAATTGTACCATAATTTGGTGCAAAACATTCTGCTATGTATCTTCCTTAGCTATAGATCCAGTAATTCTTTTTTTTTTTTTTTTTTTCAGTTAGCATGCTGTGGCAAAAAAAATTAGACTTCGGCACAATTCAATTGATTTCCTCTTTTTTCCATAATGTGCATCAAGTTGCAAACATTATGGAGGTTATATGTATTAAATTAAATATCAAACAAAAGCAAAAATGTAAACAATAGAATATATGTAAGCTTATTTCTAGAGCAGAAAACAATCAAATAGAAAATTTCAAACAAAACAGAGACACTACGGTATTAATTTTCATCAGATTTTAGGAGTCGAATATTAAAACATAAATCCCTAACACAAATACATGAAATATCTTTGTTTTAATGCTACTCAGAGATAGCTAATATACTTCCAAAATATGTATATAAATGATAGATATCGTAATAAAATGTAACCTTAAAATTTAGCAATTAATAGATACAAAACAATAATACCAACTCAACAAAATAGAGCTATATATATATACACAGGGTGTTCCAGCTGAGATGTTACAAACTTCGAGGGAAGGTAGAGAACATCACAATGGTTCAGGATTGTATAAGAACCCATGGGTGCAAATGTCATTTTAACCCTTTAAAAAACAGATGTTTTTGCATGGACTGGGCGTGGCTCTCGAAAGCTCCATCTTTAAAACAATATTTTTTACATTCTAATATTTACATAAGTAAATAAATTCTGTTTTTAATTGATGTATTTTATCACACAGATTATATTAATATGAACATTGTGTATGATTTTGTGAAACAATATAAGATTTTAAAATTTATACAGTAGGCGGAGTTAGTAGTATACTGTAGTAAAAAACATCCAGTTTTTAAAGAGTTAAAATAACATTTGCGCCTATGGGTTCCTATACAATTCTGAATCCTTGTGATGTTCTCTACCGCCCCTCGAAGTTTATAACATCTTAGCTGAGACACCCTGTATATATTAGGGATGTGCCAGATCATCAAAAATTGTGATCTGCGGATACGGATATGAAAACGGATATCAATTTTTCTATATCTGCAAATACGGATACAGATATGGATCTTTTATTTCAAGATCTGCGGACAGACCTTTGAAAAATCTATAAAAGTACATATGTAACAATTTTTTATTCCATTACCTGTTTACCGTACCTAATGGAAGTAATGTATTCGGTTTCAATATCGATTTTTCACCTGATTTACATGTTTCAAGGTCCAAAAAAGTGATTTTTGGAAGTAATTCATTGTGTATGTATGTATGTATATGTGTGTGTAAGGGGGTGAGCGTGTACCTTCTGACAACGACTGATGAATCTTCTAAATCTAAAGATAGAATGACAGAACTTTATATTTAAAACTTCATATTTTAACTTTTGGTGAAAATTAAAAAAAGAAAGAAAAAATACTGGAAATGGGACAAGGAAAACAAAAAAAAAGGAAATCTGCATCTCAAACAAAGCTGTAAAACATACATATACATTTTTTTTTTTCAATGTTGATATATAAAGCCCCTTTCAGATATCTGTTCGTTTGCATTAGTCAGTTTCTTCAGGAAAAATGATAGGCAGTGTTCGGGAACATAGTAAAATATAGCAAAGCATTTTCATAAATTATGTTCAATAGAACATTCATCTCAATTTTAGATAGCCCTGTATATTGTCTATAAACTATATGCACATCGTATTGTGTTCTTAAATTTAGTTTTATATGAAAAGCATTTAACACAAAATGAAATAAATTTCCAGAAATTTTCAAATATAGTCCCAATATATCATAATACTTTTAAGTAGCCCTATAAACGAATAAATGAATGATTTCCATTTCACAATCTGTGCGAAGCATGTATTTATGCATATAAAAAAATATGTTTCCATTTTGTTTAGGGCAGCCAATAGATGTTGCACTGTACTTGCCAAAAATTTTGCCCATAGACGCAATATATTTCAGTTATCTTGGATGTCGCTGTACATGAACCATTTACTTGATTTTAACAAAAAGTTTAGTGTGGAATCACTATATGATACATATTTAGAATACAGACTTTGGATTGCCTGGTATTTCTTGTTTGCGAGATATTCTAATAACAGACCAACCGATATGATTTTTGAATTCATGAAACCTCAAAACGTGTAAATATAATGAAAACTCAAATTTGAAAATTTCGTCCAAAAACAATATTTTCTCTACCATATATATGGGTAACAGAAAGTAAAAGACTGTCCCAAAAATTTTCATTTAAACACATTTTCATTAATATTGTATTAAATAAATCTCATATAATTTATGTGAATCTTACTGAAAAAAAGATGGGATTATATAGATATTTAGAATTTTATGTAACTATTCATTATTTATACATTTCCATTTTTATATATTTATTTTTTAAGTATTAGTTTAAGAGAATATTGTATATTATGTAAAATATATGTATTACTTTTTATCATTAATTTCTTTTTCTTAAAATTTACAGTCTCATAGATAAATCATGATCAATCTTATAAAAATAAATGTTTCCTTTCTAATGATTCACAGTTAAATAACTGTTTTCAAACTGTTGCTTTGAGTATAAACAGCTAACCAATATCGATTTTGGTGCATTATTTATTTATTAAAGAATAATATCACCTGCCTTACTGAATTCGTCTCTCAGATGTTTTTATTATATATATATATATATATTTTTTTTTATTAAATCACAGCATGTATTTCCTTTGTAAATGCTGTATATATTAAGTACAAACGGCGGGAAATTCATAATTTCGTCATGTAAAAGTGAAGACGGGAGTTCATGGCATACATAGGAAAAATGAAGAGATTTAAAAGAAAAAAAATGTAAATTACAGGAAAACATAAATTCTGAGAACGTAAAAGCGAGGCTATACTGTATTTCTTTTAGTTATACATTAAAGATAGTTTATAATGAGTACACACCTGCTTTCACACACACCTACACACAGTTTCTTGCTGATTTTCTGGAAATTTCTACAAAAAATCCTTATTAGATTCGTTGAAGAAAAAAAATGGATCCGGATATTTTTTCCCTGCTGATACGGAGCCAGATAATTTTTTTCTCGTGGATACTGATACGGATATGGAGCTCCAGCACATGTCTAGTATATATATTCTATTTCATTTCATTTAAATGCCAAAAAACATCAACTGCTAAAATAAATTTGACAATATCTTATAAATTATGGATCTTGGGGAGCTTTTGATAGAATTGTAAATGCATATATTTTCATTAGAGTTCTTAGCTGTCTTATTAGGGTTTTCAGTTTGGATTTTTAAACTAATTTATCTGCATACGCTTAAAAATTTATATTCTAATTACTGTTTATTAGAAGCTTTTTACATGAAATTGATTTTGTCATCGCATCTTCATGTCACGTTAATAAACAAAGTGCCTCCATTTAAAAGTAAATATAAGCTATTCTGCTTGTCACTCCTTGGCTTAGTTGGTTAAAGCATCAAGTTTACCTAATTTTTTTAACACAATATTTATATTTGTGTTTGAACAAAAAATAATGACTCTTCAAACACTGCAAGAAAGAAAATCTAAGTTCTAAATTGTAAAAAAAAATTGTAAATGTATAATACACAAGTTTATATTGTGTCAGATGTTTATATACTTAAATTTTGTATTTTACTTTTTTTGGAGCAAATTTTAATTTGTCAAATTGAAAGAATATATACATATATGTATATTACTGCATTTATTATTTTTTATTTGCCTTAATTTATTTATTTTACATATTTTACATGCTTATTTATATCATAATTTTTAATGCATTATACTATTAAAATTCTAGTTCAGAAATGCAAACAGATATTTAAAAACCACAAAATTCTAAAATCTGCATAGTCTCTGGTTCCAAGCTGTATGGATTTTTGGGAATGTAAATGTTTTTGATAAATCAATTTCACTGAAATAGAAACTTCCAGTTTTATTTTAAAAAAAAAAAAACTTTTAAAGTGTATGCAAGTGCAAGGGATTTTTGTAAATGTAAAAGATCAGTTTAAGTATTGATTTTTTTGTTAAAAGGAAATACAGTGAAACTTGAATAATTCGAACTTGTTTAATTCGAAATTCTGGATAATTCGAATTTTTTACTCGGTCCCTTGAATTTTATATTAAAATAATGTTAAAAAATCATGGATAAGTCGAATTTTATTAAAATATTACTCTAAAATTTGTTCCCGAAATTTTGCTCTGCTAATATATTTTAACAGTCTTTCAAAAGAAGGATAAGGAAATACAAGAGAAGCCCCTAGCTAGTGCATCAGAAGATATGGTAGCATATACATGAACTTCGAGGTTTTTTTTAATTGAAAGTCATGTCTAATGAAGAAGATTCTATTTTTGCATCAAGTCATATGCTATGACACAAAGATTGTACTTAAAGAAGAAATAAAAAATATCTGATGACTATTTTTAAAAAAGTGTTGAATAATTAAGCTCGTAAAAAATATTGATTTAATGGGGAGGGGGAGAATGTAGCAGTATTCTTAGATATAAAGTTTATGTGTTAAATCATAGAGTTTTAATTTTTTAATTTATCTCTGTTTTTGACAAAATAGTATATGTAATTCGAATTTTTGGATATTTCGAATTTTTCTCTGGTCCCTTCAACTTCGAATTATCCAAGTTCTACTGTATATATGTATTATTGCAGTAAGTCTTCCCATATTTCTTAACATGGTGCTTACAATGTATGAGAATTTGCAACTCATTTCATTAATTCTATATTCAGTTTTAACTCTACTATTTAATAAAAAAATATTTTTCTTTTCTTTTTCTTTATGTATATAGCAACCACTTTTAGTATGCCAAGATGGTAAATTTAAATCCTTTCTTCTTGATAATTGTCATATACTTCATGATCGGTACTGGCCTACATTTTGGTGCTTTGGAACGCATGCTCAAACAGCTCTAGCTAATATTCTTCGGGGACGATTACCAGACTTAAATTATCTAAGGTAATTTTTTTTTTTCCTCCTTTGTGATTGAAAGCTTTGTTTTATGTTAAGATAATGATAATTTTGAACAGTTGTAATTTTGTACATTGATAATTTTGAACAATTAAAATGTAAGTAATTTTGTAAATTATTTACGTTTTAATTGTAAATTTTGTATAGTTACACATAAGTTCATCCCTTTAAATTTTCTTAATGTTTGTGTTACTGGTAAACATTTCTACCTAAGAAGAATTTTCATTATACTATATGAAGATTTTTTTTTTATAATATTAGATTTTAAATATTATGTAGAAATTGAGATTATAAAAATGATTTAAATTAATTTACTATAATCTAAAATGATTATTTAAAAATATGTTATGATTAAAATGACATATTTGTAGTTATTAGGCTAAAGTAATGTTTCTGAGCTCCATTTGGTGCAGTTTGCAACAGTAATAAGCCTAGTAGTGATGGTAATTAGCCTCTGCAGCATCGTATCAGAGTTATTGTTTCAAAATAAGCATGTAGCAGCATTTGAAATGATACAAGAGTTATTTCAAAAATAATGTTTTCATAAAAAAAAAAAAAAAAAAAAAAAGACCATGTATCTTGGAAGGAGTTGTTAGTTAAGCAGGATGAGATTCTTCATGGTAGTTTCTTTATATAACTTCTTTTAGATTATGAAAAGACCTTCTAGTGATATTTCTAAGAATGAATGTTTAATATTGTGAATATAATGAAAGAAATTTTGCCATTTTGTTCGCTGTGAAGTACAGCTATGTTCTCATAGTGAGGTTCCTTGAAATTTCAAAAGGTGTTGATAGTATACCAATTGCTTCGTAAAAAAAAAAAAAAAAAAAAAAAAAAAAATCCAGGTAAGTGAATTTCTATTTATTTCTGTATGATTGAATTTTGTATTAGGTCTTTGCATAAATTCATGCGGTTTTTTATTGCTTCATTTCATAAAAATACATCAAATCAAATGACAATTTTTAATCAAAATACTCTCCATTACTTTCTACAACCTTTGCCCATTTTTCAGGTAACAAATGTATACCACGGCGATAGAAGCTCTCATCTTTAGAGGCAATTAAATGATCGGCGTCCACACAAACTTTTGCAATGACCTAATATAATTTAGAATTCATGTATAATAAAATTGGTATATTTAGTGACACTTTTTTTTTTTTTTTTGTATGTGACAAAACTCACTGCATTCATCATTCCCTGATTGCCATATTATCGAAACAAAAGTGTAGTATTCAGTGATTTCTTTTTTCTTTCTTGTGTGAACAAAGCTCACAATCTGCATTTATTGATTGCTATATTACTAAATTTTTTATACTTTCATTCATATACAAAGTTGGAAATATTCAATGTTTTTTTTCTGTTTTATATAAATAAAGGTAACAAAGCACACATTCGATACCTGTAATTCAATTTCATGTATTTTGGGATTCAAATATTTTTAAAACTGCATTTTGTTATAATTTCATGTTTTTAAACTGTTTGTTAGAGTTCATATTTTTCATTTATTTCTTTTTTTATCATCTTGAATAATGTCCTCTTACAAATTCAGGTAGTGAACTGGAGTGTTATAACTAGTGACAGATTTAGGTGTATGTCTGTGAGGCAGAAGCCTACTTAGGGCACCGAAGTTTTAAAGATGACTAAAATTTGAAGAACGACCAAAATTTGAAAGGGAAATTTAAAAGGAATTAAAAAAATGATTGTTGATTGGGTTTTCCAAAGATAAAAAAAAAATGTTTATATATAAAAAAAAAACAACCTTGTAGATCTCCTTTAACACCTTGCAGATTTTAAGGTACTGGTTTGAAATACATGAATGCATAATGTATTTGTACTATGTCATGCTTTACTTGTATGGTTGACCATCTGGTTAGGAAAGCGACCGTACATAACTATGTGATGATGCTAATTTCATAGGCAATTAAGCATCCAGCACTGGAGTATGAGGCCCTAGTCGATAGCAGCAAAATTTTTAAACCATTAACCCTATCTTAAAACCCTATCTTATTTTACCCCTATCTTAAAAATGTTTTCATTTTAAAACACAAATCCAAACGCATAAAGCAACTAAAATTCAAATCCAATTAGATTTTCATTTGATGTTTATAAATTTCAAAACCTGATCTACTTTCCTTGTCATGAGTCAAAGATATTTTCATTTGATAATTGGAATTATTTTGTTAAATAATTTAAGTATGCAATGGTTTAAATATAAAATATAGAACGAAAAGCTGTAAAGAAATTATTCTGTTGCAAAACAAATTATCTATTTGTAAATTGAAATATTTCTTTATTATTTAATAAAAATATAAACGTAGCATTAGTTTGTTCCTTAGTGATTAAATAAAGTTTCAATTCAGTGTATTGTCATATCTTTGTAGGAGAAACCACATAAACTAATTCGTTTTTCTTTTTTTCCAATAAACATATTTTTCATGATCACATTGGACTATTTATTTTTTTATTATATGTTGATTAGTATATGCTCAATATGCAAGTGTTTTATATATTTAAAAAAAAAAATACATTTTTCTTTAGTTCTATTACATTTATTACTATTATTTTTATTATTATTTATACATATTATTACAGAAGATGTGAAGGCCCCATATCAAAATGGGCCTAGGGTGCAATGTAACCTAAATCTGCTTTTGGCTGCAACTCCCAAAAACACGACAAATAGCGCCAAGTTGGCAATTTTTTTAAAAATATGCATAGTAAGAGGATCAGAAACTTGACTTCCCCCAGTATTTGTTTAAAATATGATTTTACTTATACACACTGTATTAGTATACAATGTGCATAATTTAAAGAATACAAAACTAGTACTCTTTAGATTCAAAAATTTCAAATATTAAATAAAGCAATAGAAAAATGTTTAGAACTTAGTTAAAGATTGAACAACAATAGCAAATTAGTTGATAAATCAAGATATAACCTTTCATTAACAAAAGAAACATATACAAAGTATTTCTGAAATTCGTTATTTTGCTTGCTTATCAACTGAAATTTTTATGATGAGCTTTCATTCTCAATTTAATTCTTATTTCCCTCAAATTTATAAATATAATTTGTTAATTATTAAATAAAGGGAGAGTGTTACTTCTCGTTTTTGAACAAACATACTGTATTTTTAAATTCAATTGTTACTTGATGATCAGTATTTTCAGATTGCCATACCAGGTTGTCCCTAAAGTTCTGCACCATCAATGGTATGCAGATTTCGACGTGGATCGGACGACAGAGTAAGATGCGCATGCGCTAAAAAGTGCCGCCAGGTGAACAGGTAGAGGTAATAGAATAGTGTGTATGCTCATTGAGAAGAATAGCGTCCGTAGTAGTAGTGTGAAATCGTGAAAGATGTGTGATTCAAAAACCGCGACACGTGCCATGCTTCGTTTTCTATGGAAAAAAGGCCTAAGTGCGAAAGCGGCTAGCGAGGAAATCTGTGCAGTTGAAGGACCTGATACGATCAATCGATCGACAGCATCCCGGTGGTTCAAACGTTTTTCGTCTGGCGATTTGAGCCTGGAAGAGCAGCCTCGAAGTGGACGGCCAAAATTGGATGTTGGGACCGCTGTAGCAGCTGCTGTCATGGCCGAACCTCAAACCAGCACACGTGTGATAGCCCACAGGTTAGGGGTATCCAAAAATACAGTGCACCGGAGGCTCCTTGAACAGGACTTCAGTAATAAGCGACCGAGACAAAGTCCACATGAGCTGACACAACTGCAGGCCGAGAACAGAGTGAAACTCTGTCAAGAACTTTTGAAAAACCCAAGGGATGATCGGTTCTGGAAACGCATCGTTACTGGGGATGAGAAGTGGGTGTTTCTCCGCAATCCAGACAATCGCAAACAGTGGGCAAAACGAGGTCAAGATACCCAGGCCCAGGCGAAACAAGACAGATTCGGCAAAAAGGTCATGCTGTGTGTTTGGTGGAATATCCATGGCATTCTTCACTTCGAATTGGTTCCTGAGGGCCGTGCCGTCACAGGGGACCTCTATGCCGAACAACTGGAGCGTGTTCACGCTGTACTTGTGCAGAAATACCCCGCTCTGACAAACAGAAAGAGAGTATTGCTGCAACATGACAACGCACCAGCTCATCGCTCCAGAAAAGTGCAAGCGAAACTCGCGGAACTCGATTGCATGGAGGTTCTTCCGCATCCTGCTTATAGCCCTGATGTTGCCCCATCCGACTACGGTTTGTTTCGTTCCATGACGCACTTCCTCTGTGGTAAACAATTCAATGACTATGACGAGGTGAAACACGCTTGTCAACAGTTTTTCGATTCGAAACCTGCCTCCTGGTATCATCACCAAATTGAACTTTTGGCACAACGATGGCTAGCTGTCCTGAATCACAATGGCCTGTATTTTGCTGAATAAAATACTTTGTGTTTCTGATACCATTGCTTTTTATTTCGACGCTTGTATGGTGCAGAACTTTAGGGACAACCTGGTATCTTTAATGTTCAATGAGACCATAAATTGAAATTTTAAAAGATTTAATTTTTATATAAAAATAAAGCCTCATTCAGTACTATGGAAACTAAATGAGAATAGTTCTAAGTTTTATGCATAATATGACTAAGGATGATTTTGTATATGTATGAAAGAACAGATTGCTCAGTAAATATATGAATGTTTTGCTAATCTCTATACAAAAAGGTAGGGGAGGGGGGTAGGTATTACTATTGTTTATCAGCTGTGTATTTTGTGTTTTATTATTGATTTATTTCCACTTGTTTAATTTTTTTACTTACAAGATAGGAAATCTAGTTATTTTGCTTTAATAGCTAACTAGATTATCAACTCCTGTATTTTAACTTGTTCACTGTTGTAGATGACTGCTCCCTGATGATTAATCTCCAGAGTTTGAGCATACGTCCAATTTTTGAGTTTTAAATAGCTTTTAATGATCGTTGTTTGGTCTTGTTGTATGCTTTTGACATTTATTTCTGGTTTTACACTCTATTTAATGGTCTTATTTTCTATAATTATTGAGGTCATTTTTCTAGGAATACTGTTTTGGTAAGTTTGGTGAATTTTTTTGTATTATATTAAAACTGTTACTTATTAATTCTTTGTCTTTTTTAAAGATGTCACAGGTTAATTAATTTAGTTATATGTTAATTAGTTTTGTTTATTGAGGATTTTGGTGGCATTTTATCATCTGTTATTTTGAATTCTATTACTTTGTTACAACATATATATATATATATTTATGCATTTTTAATGCATAATAAAATCATAGATATATTTAGTGAATTAGCTCAGTTTAATCCAGGGCTCGAAAATTATACTGCCCGACATGCCCAGGGCATGTAAAAATTCAAACTGGGCATGTAGTTTTTCCCTCTTGCATGCCCAGCTGGGCATACAAATATTTAATCAAAAGAACTTATCCAAAAATAAAGTGTGTTAAAATATAGTGTCTTGACTTAAAAATTAAAATGAAATAAACAATGCCACTATAGATTTAATGTTGTTAAACTCTTTTCACGAGGTATGTAAATCTTATTTATTAATATGTATTTGAATAAGATATTTGAACATGTAAAAATTTAATTCGGGCATGTTTCTTCCAGACTAACATGCCATTTTTCAAGCCCTGGTTTAATCTATCAGTTATTATTATTATTGTTTATATGTGGAATGTGAGCTCTTCTCCCCCCCCCCCCTCTCCACACACACACCCTCAAGTCTTAGCAATACTTACTTTTTAAAAGAATCGTTCATATTTTAATGTTACTGATCTTTAAAAGAATCAAAAGAAAATAAAATTAAAACATTTTAAATAAAACAAATGTAAGGTTGTCCTACAAAAATTTAATATTCAAAGATTAAAGTATATGCATTAAATGTGTAATTTATTACTGTAACTCTATTAAAATGTTATTAAATTTTCTGTCACTTGATCCATGTGTATGTATAAACTTTAGGATATATATATTATATCACTCTTAAATATACATAGAATATTATATACTTATCTAATAAAGGCTGAAACCAGAAAACATTGAATTTCTAAATAAAAAAATAACAATTATGAATGTATTTGAAAAAAAAAGAAATATATATATATATATATAAATATATTATTTAAGGTACTAATTTTTATGAGCATTTTTCATTTTAGAGGAATATTTGAACTACCTTATCTACTCAAATAGTTTTTCAGGTGTGCCTATTATTTTAGAATTTTTAAAAGTTTTTATTAATAAGTTTTCTAAGAAAGTGCTTTCAAATAAAATATGTAGCTATAGAAATCAATGATAATGGAAAAACTTATGACAAACAACTCTATCATTCCCAAATTCTATGTTTAAAAAAAGATTTTCTGGTTGTATACACTTAAGAGTGGAAAAGAAGAGAATTCTTTTCCTCACTTAAAAGTTTAAAACATCATTTTTATTCCATGACAAAGATAATAAAACCTTTTTCTAAAAAAATAGAACCGACTCCAAAAAGCAACTACTATTCAAACAAACAAACAAACAAACAAAATGTATGAAATGAAACTAAATTGCACTAAATTAAGTATAAAATAATTTCCTTCGCCGAACAACCTATAACACTACAATTAATCATAACTTTTGAAGTCGGCGCAAAATTAAATAAAATTTAATTAGTTTTTAAAGGTTTGTTTTTAGATCGGTAGAACCAAATGCTGTTGTCCTGAATGATCCATTTTCATGTTTCCTTTATTATTTTATCACTGTATACAATTGGTCCATTGGTAGCAAAAAACAGTGAACATTCTTCAGAATGCGGAATTTATGTTTATACGAAGTCAGAGTTTCCTTTGCAAATTTGGTATAAATTTGATAACTATCATCTTTGGTGGCTTTTGGATTTGGGGTTCAAAACGTATTGCAAAAATATGCACGCAAGATGTATATTTTCATAATATATTTTGTACCAAGTATTGTTTCATATTCTTCATTACTCTATTAATATACCTTATCAAATTAATCATGATATCCCAAAGAAATTAAATATGTTTGCCAGATAATTTTGCGGTTTTTCTTTCACCAAAGACGTCAGATACCAGCATCTTTGCCAACTTTTGCTGCTTACGAAATCTTATTTGTTTTCTTGAATCAAAATACTTTTCGGCTGCGTTTTGCAGGTGACAATGTGAGATGTGTATTTTGAATAGGATTTGATTTTTGTATTGAATAAAGGTATAAATTTTTATTTAATTTTCCGCCGACTTCAAAAGTTAGCATTAATTGCAGTGTTATAGATTGTTCGGCGAAGGAAATTATTTTATACTTTGAGGCGCAATTTAGTTTCATTTCATACATTTTTTGTTTGTTTGTTTGTTTGAATAGTAGTTGCTTTTTGGAGTCGGCTCTATTTTTTTACAAAAAGGTTTTATTTTTCTGTTTTCAGTGAAAACTTATTCATATAGCAGAACATCAAAAGACGTTCGACATCAGTTTCACAAATCACAACTTCCAAGAAAAGTGACATAACGCAAAAAATGGTTTATGTTACTGAAAAATACATGAAATGCACCCAATGTGAACAAAAAAGTTACATCTCCATCTAAAAAGTTATCCACTCGAGAGACAGTTGTGCCAGTTTTATTCTAGTCAAGTTATTTTTAAATTGATTTTTCTTAAATGCTGCATTTTTAAGTTGTGTCACTTTTCTTGCCTTTATCGGATATGAGCAAAAAACTATCTATTGAATGAACATACGTTAAATTAAAAAGTCTTTAGAAATGTAAAGAACGGATACGCTGTATTCGTAACCAAAAATTCTGTTAGGCATATATATTGAACTTTACAGTGAATACGTGTCACTCGCTGCGCTGAAAATTGCGCAGCGTAAAGTTCAAACAAAGAGCAAAATATGCATTGCAGCTGACGGACAGAAGTTTCAATACCGATAGTTACATACTGCTTTTACCAGTGTAGCTGCCTGCGTTCAGCAGTTAAAGTGAGAACTGACTTTTGTGAGTATCCTGTAATTTGTTTTTATCTTAATGAAATCTTAATGAGGCCTATTTCAGGCCAAGATCATTACGACAACAAAAAAAGCATTAAAATTAAATCATCTCTTACGAAGTTATAAGCTAACAAATTTCAACAACAACGAGCACATGGTTTGTATTGAGAACCTCTTCCTTTATGAAGTCGGTTTAAAACGTCTATGCGTTAATCGATGTGACCGCTTACAATAACCATACTTTGAATTTTACATAGCATAAATGTCACCCGCTACGCTGCAACATATCCAATGTCGTTCAAGTGTGCACAAAATAGAAGATTGTGAGCAAACAAATGCACGTTTAAAGTGTTCTGTTTTTAGCATTAACGTCTAAACTATCTTTTCATACTAAATCGATGATGCTGTGCAATTTTATAATTCACTTTTTTCCCCTGTCTTGAACTGTTTCCGATATAGGAATGCTAACTCCACAGTGTTCCACGAGATGGCGCTGTCGGCAGTTGAATCGCATAGCACATGTCCACTTTACTGTACCTACATACCACTTTTATGACTATAGCTGCAGCTGTTCAGCAGTTGAAAGTGTCGGAACTGACATTTTTGGGCACCCTGTATTTTCTTTTGATCGTAAAGATATTACAATGGGACCTATTTCAGACCAAGACCTTTACAATAAAACAAAAAGTATTAAAATCGGATCATTCTTTCAGAAGTTATGAGCTAACAAACAAAAACAAAAAGGTATAAGCTTTGAGTTGAGAACCTCCTCCTTTTTGAAGTCGGTTAATTAGAGCATATCTTACGAAGTTATAAGCTTACAAACACCAGCAAGAACACATAGCTCGAATTAAGAACACCCTCCTTTCTGAAGTTGGTTGAAAACGACTTTGCGCTAATAGATGTGACCGCTTACAGTAACAGTACTTTGAACCACAGAGTATACGTGTCATCCGCTACGCTGCAAAGTGTGCTACGTAGTTCAAGTGTGCACTGCACAGTGTAGGAAATTTCGAAGAAACAACTGCAGGTTTTAAGCGTTCTAGTTTTAGCAATAATGTCTAAAAACTCTCTTTTCATAGTAAATCGATGATGCTCTAGAACTTCGTAATTAACTTTTCTCCCATCTTGAACCGTTTCTGAGATAGGAGCGCTTATTCCGCTATTTTTCAGCAGATGACGTTTTATTTCCTTTAGATTGTAAAGATATTACAATGGGACCTACTTCAGACCAAGACCTTTACAACAAAACAAAAAGTATCAAGTAACCGTATTTTGAACTATATGACATATGTCTCACCAGCTACGCTACAACGTTGTCAATGTAGCTCAAGTGTGCATAGTGTAAGAAATTGCGAACAAACAAATGCACGTTTTTAGCATTGTATTTTTAGCACCTGTCTAAACTATCTTTTCATACTAAATCGATGATGCCCTGCAATTTTATCATTAACTTTTTCCCCCTGTCTTGAACCGTTTCCGAGATAGGGACGCTAGCATGAATGTCTAAACTATCTTTTTGTACTAAATCGATGATACTTTTCAACTTTATAATTCACTTTTTTCTCTAGAACCGTTTTCGCGATAGTAACACTAACTCCGCTATTTTTCACCAAGTGGCGCTGCAAGCGGTTTAAACTTGTACTGCATGGCCACTTTGCTATACTTACATACCATTTTTAACACTATAACTGCAGCCGTTTAGCAGTTAAAGGAGTTGGGACTGATTTTTTTGGGCACCCTGTATTTTCTTTAGATTGTAAAGATATTACAATGGGACCTATTTCAGACCAAGACCTTTTCAACAAAACAAAAAGTGTCAAAATCGGAGCATCCGTTTAGAAGTTATGAGCTAACAAACATAAAAAAAAACATACGGTTTGAATTGAGAACCTTCCTTCTTTTTTGAAGTCGGTTAAAAAATAAAATAAACCAACAATAATCAGTATTTTAATCTTTACTGGTGGCCGAGGGGCTATGTTGTTTAAGCTATTTGGCAGAAGGTGCTGGGTTCGAACATGGGTCATGTTCATTGGTGTAGTTTTTAGGAATTTTCCATATTTTTCTCCAAAACTCATGTAAATGTGGGCTAGGTTATCTAGGACCTCTCAGAAAACCCTCACAGAGAGACTTTCACACAGGCCTAAGTCCCTAGTAACAGTAACACAAGTTCACTGTAACCCCTATGCAAACATACAACACATCACTGTTTTAATATCACAACATTTTATAGCAGAATTTTATTCTGAAAATATTTATCTTCCTAAATCAGAGTTCATTATAATCATGATTAGAATTCATATTATACTTCTAAAGTGATTCATGTATAAAGAATTCAATAAACTTTTAAATTTTCCATAGTAACCCCCCCCCCCCCCAATTATTTAGAAAAATTCTTATTCGATATTTAATTTTATGCTTAGATATTTTCTAGTATTTAACACCAAAAGTTTTGAAATAAAAATCATTCAATGTTTTGCCCCTCTGATGTTTAATTACTTTACCTGTTATTACTATAGTGATCAAAGAAAAATGGTCTTTCCTATTCCTTATTCTTATGAGTAGTCTCAAAATTAAAACTGACATTAGTAATAACATTTTTTTTTTTTTTTTTTTTTTTTTTTTTTAATCAACATTGACTTTTTTTAATTTCAGAGAAATAATAGAGATGAAAGATGGAGGAGTTGTTGCATTAGACTGGCTTGAAAATTATAACCAAGATTGTAAAGATTACCAACCAATTGTTATTTTTTTACCTGGCCTAACAGGTCATAGTCAGACAGAGTATGTAAAGAGTCTAGTCCCTATTGCTGCTAAACTAGGATGCAGGTAACTCATTATTTGTTTTCTTCACAAACTAGCACCTACTATTGATCATATTTCTAAAATTTAAATACATTAATTCCACTTTTTGTTTGTTACTGAGAATGATAACTAAAGGAATTGTGTTAGAGCAAATAAGTAAATAGAAATAGAGGAATTAGGGAGAGAGAAAGAGAAAGAGAGAAAAAAAATAAACATGAATAAATTATGTTTATAAATTTTCTCTGCAATATAAATTTCAATATATATGTATTTTCTGTTTAGCATACAATAGTTAGCATAATATTATGCTTAATTTGCTTCGTGTATTTACTTTCAATATACGCAAAAAAAATTAATCAGTAGTGACACCAGAAATTTCCCTGCAAGAGGCACAATTCGTGAGACAGGGGTCACTAGATATAAGCATATTATTATAAGCATATTTATCATAATACAGTGTTGCACTACTTTGGAATCTGCCATCCTAAATATACAATTTTTTTTTTTTTTTCTGTTTATTAGTGCTCTGTCATTTTTAGTTCACAGTGTCTTTTTTTCAGTGTAAAGTTTTCTGATTATAGAAATGCATTCGCACTAATTTAAGAATTCAGTTTTATAAAATCACAAAATTTAACTTTTTATATATCCCTTCTTCTATTGTAGTTATATTTAATAAAGGTTTGTAATCAACCTAACAAACTTAACACCAAACTTTTCACTTCTATGGGACTAAAAAAAAAAAAAAAAAAAAAAAAAAATTCAAGCCTTCACTGATGCTTGGATAAAAAATAATTTAAATAGTTTGAGATTTAAATGTAGGTGCAATTCCCCTTTCTGGCGAAAAGGTGGTTCATCGATCATAAACTATGATGTCACAACAGCATCTATTGTAAAATGTGGACATATCTTATGGACTGAAGGCAGTTGTAGTGTTTCCAATGGCAAAACCTTAAATTTAGGAATTCCAAAACTAACAAAAATAGAACAAGATAAAATAGGTCAATTAAAAAGTCATAGAGCATTTTTTAGTTAATGTAGTTAAATCTATTTTTATTGACTCAAGCAAATGCAATAAATTAGGATGAGTGTAAATATAACTTTAGGAAACGTGATAATGCATAAAAAGCTAAATTTTTTATATTTAAAAATAAATAATTAATTAATTTTTAAAAATGCCATAACATAAATATTTTAACTTTAAGTTTATTTATGCAATCAAAATTTGTGGGGAAGAAAAAAAAAAGCCTCTTAAAGACTTCCTTATGCACTGTGTCTTTGTGTAAAATAAAGATTTGTAGAATATCCAACTTTGAACTAAAATGCAATTGGAAAAAAAAGCAGAACTGTGTTATAATGTAACTCCATGGTTTTAGTCATGCGAGCGCGCGTTCTGTGTTAAAATTGTTATTAGTTCAGAGTTTGAAAATGGTTGTTGTTCTATATGTTTTGTGTTTTGTGGCTGTTGAATAAAGTTATAATTTAAACAGCTATCAATGGATTCTATGCTTAGTTAAGCAATATTTAGAGCCTCCGTTAAACCTGTATAGGAAAAACATCACATGGTGGCAGCGGAAAAACAGTAAAAGCAGTAAAGTGAAAATAATTTGTTTTGCATTTACCGATATTGAGCGAAGCCTATTCTAAAATTTTCAACTACGATGGAAACTGATAAAATTAGTGTGGTAAGGCATTCCTTTCAAGTTACGCCACCAGAACCATTTACATTTTCTACACCAGCTAATTGGTCAAAATGGATAACTCGTTTTGAACGATATAGAGTTGCATCTGGTTTGAACAAGCAATCGGATGGTGAGCAAATAAACTCATTGATTTACATCATGGGCGATAAAACTGAAGATATTTTTGCTTCGTTCCAGTTAAGTACAGAAGAAGCAGAAGATTATCAAATAGTCCTGAAAAAATTCAATGACCATTTTGTAGTAAAAAAGAATACTATTTTCGAGCGAGCGCAGTTTAATAAGCGTATTCAACTCGAAGGAGAAAGAGTTAATGACTTTATTACGGCACTATATCGTCTAGCTGAGAGTTGCGAATATGGAAATTTACATGATGAATTAATAAGGGACAGAATAGTAGTTGGAATAAGAGATAAAGCCTTAAGCGAAAAGTTACAATTAGATAGTGAATTAACATTAACAAAAGTTATAGAAAAGGTACGTCTCAGTGAATCCATTAAACAACAACAACTAAAACTTGGCGAAGCTGAAAGAGCCACTTCTTTAAATGTTATGGGCTCAAATAAAACTGTTCGTTACCAGAATAATTTCCAAAATAAAAAGGAGAATAAATTTAACGAGAAAAGCACAATGCCGAGAAATATTAAATTTTCACAGAAAGATGAAAAGTGTAAATGGTGTGGAAAACAAAAACACGACAAAAGAATGTGTCCTGCTAGAGATGCCAAATGTCGAAAATGCGCCAAGATCGGGCATTACGAAAAGGTCTGTTTTTCTAAAAGCCAATCTAAAGGCTCATCGATTTCATTTTTAGACATAGTTTTTCACTTAGGGAAAATTAATGAAGATTGGACAATCGATGTTAAGATAGAAAATCAAGATTTAAAATTCAAGATAGATACTGGCGCTGATCACTCAGCAATTTCTACAACAGTTTATCGCTCGCTAGCCAAGAAAACTAAATTGGAGCCAGTTCATAAAGTCCTATGCAGTCCGGATAGAAATCCTTTGAAAGTTTTAGGAAAATTCAACGCACATTTAAACTTTAAAAGGAAATATTGTAAAGAAGACATCTATGTAATTGATGGTCTACAAACAAGTCTTTTAGGAAAACCAGCATTGATTTCTTTTGGGTTAGGACCAAATATAAGCAATTTTGATCAAGTAGTAGTCAACAACCCTAGAATAGAATTTCCAGAGCTCTTTGAAGGACTTGGACTGATGAAAGGTTGTTATTCAATACAGCTGAAGAAAGACAGTGTTCCATATGCAGTTACCTCACCTCGACCAGTGGCGGATTTAAGGGGGGGGCTAGGGGGCTGAAGCCCCCCCCAAAACACTGACATTTATCATTGAATATTGCAATTGTAAATTTTTTATCTGTCTAAAATAACATTTTGAAAAACCTCAGCCCCCCCCAAAAGTCAAGTTCTGGATCCGCCACTGACCTCGACGTGTTCCTATACCCTTACTGAAGAAAACCGAAGATGCGTTAAAGAAGATGGTGGAGCAAAAAGTCATAACACCTGTTAGTGAGCCTGCAGAATGGTGTTCGCCAATAGTCATAGTTCCAAAGAAAAATGGACAACTCAGAATATGTGTGGATTTGACACAGCTTAACAGAAATGTTTTGAGAGAATTGCACCCTCTACCCAATGTTGAATATACATTAAGTCTTTTATCAGGTGCCAAGATATTTTCAAAATTGGATGCAAACTCAGGTTTTTGGCAAATACCGTTAGACGAAAAGTCTTCATTTCTCACTACCTTTATTACACCATTTGGGAGATACAGATTTCTAAGATTACCGTTTGGAATCTCATCAGCTCCGGAACATTTTCAAAGAAGAATGTCTCAGTTGTTGGAGAAATTAAGTGGCACTGCTTGTCACATGGACGATATTCTGATTTGGGGATCCACTCAAGAAGAACATGATCAAAGATTAAGAGAGGTTTGCAAGAGATTAAAAGATGCCAACTTGACTTTAAATGAGAAAAAATGTATTTTTTCAACTAAAAGTATAAAATTTCTGGGTCATATAATCGACAGCCAAGGAATCCATCCCGATGATGAAAAAGTTGCAGCAATTAAAGAATATAAACCCCCAAGAAATAAAAAAGAGCTGAAACAACTATTAGGATTCGCCAATTATCTAGCACGTTTTGTTCCAAATTTCGCAGAATTAATGTATCCTCTTACGTCGATGCTTAGCAACAAGCGAGAATTTGTATGGGATCATCAACAGAGAAACGCATTTGAAGAGTGGAAGAAAATTTTATCTTCAGATCCAGTATTGAAAATATTTGATCCTAATAAGGAATCTATAGTCACTACAGACGCATCATCCTATGGTCTAGGAGCCACTCTACGTCAAAAACTGGAAGATGGAAAAACTTTCGTAATCGCATATGCATCGAGAACATTAACACCGGCTAAGAGTCGCTATGCCCAAATCGAAAAGGAAGCATTAGCTGTAGCATGGGGATGTGAGAAATTCAGAGATTACTTAACAGGATCTCATTTCTTGATTGAAACTGACCATAAGCCGCTGATTCCAATTCTTTCAAGGAAGCATTTAGACGATCTTTCTCCTAGACTACAAAGAATCAGATTAAGAATGATGAGATATTCATACACTATTACTCATGTTCCAGGGAAGAATCTTTATGCAGCCGATGCTTTATCTAGAAGTTCAAGAGAGCAATCATCTGAAAATGACGAACTAGAAGAAGAAATTGATGCATACATTCAGATGATCACTAATAATCTTCCAGCAACTTCTAATAGGCTGAAAGAATTTCAAGAAGCACAACAATCTGATGCTATCTGCCAGAAACTTTCTTCTTATGCATTGACAGGATAGCCCTCGAAGAAAGATGTAGATTGGCTCTGTTTACCGTTTTGGCAACATCGCTTTGAAATTTCTATACAAGATGGTCTTTTAATGAGAGGTTGTAGAATAATAATCCCAAAGTCGCTCCAAACTGAAGTGCTGAAAAAGATTCACGAAGGACATCTTGGTGTAACTAAATGTAGAGCTCGTGCGAGATGTTCTGTATACTGGCCAAAAATTAACAAAGAGATTGAAGAAAAAGTGAAAAATTGTCCTGCTTGTATAAAAGAATCAAGCAACAGGCATGAACCACTAATTCCGACGCCATTTCCAGAAAGACCTTGGGAAGTTGTAGGCCTTGACCTCTTCAAATACCAGAATTCGTGGTACCTCCTTATAGCAGATTATTATTCACGGTATCCTGAAATTTCGAAACTTGAAACCTTGACTTCGGAAGAAATAATTAACCATTGCAAATCTATATTTTCTCGTCATGGTATTCCAGAAATACTCAGAACGGATAACGGTCCACAATTCGATCCAATGAGAACACGAGAATTTAATGAGTTCGCATGAAGCTACGGTTTCAAACATATCACAAGCAGTCCGAAATTTCCCCAAAGTAATGGATTTATAGAATCGAGCGTAAAAACAATCAAAATGCGTATTAAGAAATCTGCTGATCCTTATCTTGCGCTAATGGAATACAGAGCAACCCCACTGGAAAGCGGTTATAGTCCCGCAGAACTCCTAATGGGAAGGAGAATAAGAACAATTCTCCCAATAGCTAATTCTCAACTACTTCCTAAATTGATCAAGAAAACTGATTTAGAAGGCAAGGAGAGAAAACGAATAGGGAATCAAGAAAGAAATTACAACAGACACCACGGGGCAAGAATTCTATCAGAACTTGAGAAAGGACAGGGAGTATGGGTTACCGACAAAAGAGTGACAGGAAAAGTGTTACAGAAAACCTCATTTCCAAGATCATATCTTGTTCAATCCGGAAAGAGAATTTATAGGAGAAATAGGAAACATCTAGTACCATCGCCAGATTTTGAGCCAGAACCTGAATCAGATGAAGGATTAGATATTTCCGAGAATAATCATTCTACTGATATTATGGGATCTGAAATAAAGTCTCCGCTAACCAACAGAAGTTCTGGGAATATATCGCCAAAATGTACCTCTCCCACAAGACCTATGACCAAGCCTTATGTTACAAGAAGTGGTAGGACTATTCGACCACCCCAGAGACTTGACTTATAACTTTGAAAGGAAGGAAGATGTGTTATAATGTAACTCCATGGTTTTAGTCATGCGAGCGCGCGTTCTGTGTTAAAATTGTTATTAGTTCAGAGTTTGAAAATGGTTGTTGTTCTATATGTTTTGTGTTTTGTGGCTGTTGAATAAAGTTATAATTTAAACAGCTAGCAATGGATTCTATGCTTAGTTAAGCAATATTTAGAGCCTCCGTTAAACCTGTATAGGAAAAACATCACAAGAACCAAAGAAAAACAAAATTCTTTTGTCTTTTTAAATCTGTCTGTAATTCTACCTTTGTCATTATGTAAAATCATATTAGGTAATGTAATTATGTTCTAGTAAGACAGTAATTTGAGCCAAGAATTTATTTTAATTAAGTGATGTTCTAATTATATGTGTTGATACATATATATTAATATTTAAAAATATTAAACTTACAAATTTATTTTCAGGAATTTGCTTATTGATATTTTATTATTATTTGTTACAGACTAGATTTTTTTTTTCTTTTTTTCTTTCATTTTCAAAATTATATCTTCATTTCAGTTACTAATTTTATTTATTTGTTTTTTATAAATTAATTTTTATTCTATCTCTGTGCTATCATCTATTTTCTCTTCAACTTGTAATGCAGTGCTTAATTTTCAAGAAAAATTTCCACCAGCGGCTGTTAAATACAAAAACTTAAACTGTGGGACATTCCCAAAATGCAGACTGATATGAAAGAAATGTGAAAGAAATTTTAAACATAAACTGTGATGTTAACATGATTCTGACCAACATCACCTCCACCTATCCCCCCCCCCCTATAAAAAAAACCTTTTGTTAATCCAAAAAAAGAATTATGTTTGTTGCCATATGTCCTGATAAACAAACATATGTTCCAGCGTGTATCTATCTGCAGTAGAAGTTGATATAAAATAGGGTGAAAGACAATTGCATTTTGATGTAATAGGCCTTCTTGGTCTTACCCTTTATGGGAATAACAGGTGGTATCTTTGTGGATAGCTGAAAATGAAAAATATTGATGAATCCAGATGAACATCTCTCATTATGCCACTTGATTGACAAAGGAATTTTTGCTTATTTTTATAATATGCACATCTTAATTTTCATTTTTTTTTTTTCTCTTTCCTGCCAAGAAGCAACAGCATTAAAAAATATATATATATAATAAAAATTTTACATGGTAATAATATGTAGAATTCTTATTACACTTGTTAGTTTCATGGGCTGCATTTCAGTGTAGTTTGGGGGGGGATATACTTGCCTATTAATGACATTATTATAAGAATTTTTAAATGAAATGTTAAAATAAAACTCGAAAATAATTACAATAAGATAAATCAATCCATTTTTTTCCTATGGCTGCCTTCATCACTATTTTTTTTTTCACTTGATGATGAATTGTATTTAATAATTTTGACTGAAACAAATTTTGTGGGGTTTAGTACACACCACCATGAAATTTGCAGATTTGTCGAAAATATTTGAGTTATACTTAATTTTTAGTACCCAACATTAAACGTTTAAGAAATGAAAAAGACCCTATTGAATTTTAAAACACCCCCAGAGTTTATAAAATTAATTTTAAATTTTAAAACAATTTCGACACATGTTATATAGGTGTGACAAAAAGAAAAATAAAATAGCGTGAAGCCGAATCTCTCAGATCTTAAATTTAATATACAATACACTGCCCTCTCTAGAACGCATCTAACTAACCCTTTCAATCTTAATACTTTAAATATCCAAAAACAGCCCGCCTATAATTCCCATCAATTTGCTCTGAAATACGAAGCCCTTAAAATACTAACAACTAACTCTGCTGTTAATGATCGAGAGTATTAATTATTCCACCCGACTGGCAACAAAGGATAAATGAACTGAAGAGAAGAAAAGAGAGGGACAGGGGGAAAGACGAAACCAAAGATAAACAGAAACTGCAAGTACACTGATGATGGTTACATAAGGTAGCCAATATATATATATATATATATATATATATATATATCAGGGATGAGGCATGGCTCAGAAAACTATGGAAGTGCTGAAATGAAGTGCTTCCAAAAGCAGAGGAAAAATCAATTCAGTCTTTTGACAAGGCGACATTACTTGATTACTTTTTTAAAATCTTAAATAGGAGAAGCACTGCTTGCATCGTTTCCATGGATGCTTCGCCACTGATATATATATATATATAAGGGACTTTTCTAAGGTATTAGAATGTTAATACAGTCAACTCTATAAAATCCACAGTAGTTGGGACCAAGGCTTTTGCGGATTATAGAATTTTGCAGATTGTAGATCATTTTTTTGTTCACATACATTTCTCTTCTTATTAGTGAATAAATTTGCAGTGTTTAAATACAAATTATATTAAGTAATTTAATTATTCAAAATATCTTTAAAACAAAATTATACATTTAAATTAATTAATAAAATTAATAATAAATAGAATAAAGAAAAACACAGATCCATCAGCATTTATTTTAAATGCAGTTAAAGTAAAATATAAAAATCAGCAATTAAATATGAAAATTGAAATCTAAAAGAAACAAATGTAAAAGAATATTTAGATTAAATATACAAATTAATTTACTGGTATGAATTTGGAAACTTCAAAGGATAAGTATTCAGAGATTTTTTTTGCCATTGTAAAAAATGTAAATAATTATTTAAAAATGCGTATGTTGCAAAAATTTTTGCTAAAAATAGATTTTTTTCATACATTTCAAACAATTTGATAGAACCGTTCCAAAAAATCTTCAATTATAAATTCTTTTTTTGAGAAAAATTATTAAAATTTGCTTAAATGTCAACAGTGATTTTTATTGTTTACGTTTGGAAAAGAGCTGTGGATTATAGAGAGTTACAGATTATACAATTGCAGATTTCATAGAGTTGACTGTATGTACTTTTCTATAATTAAACAAGATATACAAATAGTTTTCACTTTTGTTAAAGAGACCTTTATATCTCTATGAATTATGTGCTATTCTTATACCAATCAATACAAATAATTAAAAACAATCTTCATAATCATTTAACACAGCTATAACTCATTTTAAATAATTATTTTTACAAGTTGCTCTCAAACAAAATTTTTTTCTTAAATTTTTCACTGCTGCTCTTTTTGCCTTCAAAACAAAACCTTCATTGAAAAATATGAGTTATAATATATTCTCTACATCCTCGAAGTTTCATGGTAATGCATCAAGGATTTTTCAAAATACCTGACAAAATGTGTAAAATCAAAATTTTTTCCATTATTTTGTCCACCACTTGTTTATAGAAATATATAATCCCTCCCCCCTGAAATTTTTTGTTCTGCCACGTATATGTTTTTATTTATTTTGTCATACTATTATTATCATAATTTTTGGCTATAAAGGAAACAAAACATTTATTTCTGTGTTATAATCCCTTCCTGTTGTATTTACTTTCATGCCTTCAGGTATATCAAATATTTTGTGGTTTTCCAATGTCCATGTACTATGTAAAAGGTTTACTGATATTCGTATCATACTTTAATTATACCAAACTGTTCATAACATGTAAAAGTAGCAGTACAATATCATAATGCTATATCATTTTGAATGATTTTTTTTTTTTTTTTCTTTAAGCTAACAACAAAAAACATATCTCTTTAAAACATCTCATAATTTGTTATATTTAAGATTTATCTTAAACTAAAAACATAGACAAAAAAAAAAAACAAAATATTTTAAGCTTGTATTTTTCTTGATTAAAAAACACTAAAAATTTAGTGGCCTGTTTATGGGGGGGGGGGGGGGGTGCACACAGCACCTTTTTTTTAAACAATTATAATAAAATACTTTTTCTGGTAGGGGCACAAAATCTTTAAATATAAACTATGTGTTTTTGCTAAAATAAATAAATAATTTCATGGAGTATTCAGAAAATATAGCAAATTACCATCATTTTCGGAAGATGTTTTCACAACGTTTACGTGTTTAAAAGTTTTTAGTTGTGCGGCGTTTACAATGAAAAAAGAAAATTATCTGCCGTTATAATATATATTAAAATGCCACTTATAATATATATATAAATTCCATTTATAATATATATATATATATATATATAAATTTCGCTTATAACCCCATCCCCCTCCACCCGAACAATCAGTTTTGTTGGCTAAGTTTTCTATTCTTTTTTTTTTTTTTCCATCAGCTTTACAAATACTTTTTTTTAAAGCTTCTCGAGGTCTTATATTTAAAAGCATTAATTTGCATGTAACCGTATCCAAGTGTTAATTGTACTCAGCTTTTTAAAGTAAAATATCTCACAATCCAAAAATGCTGTTTAAAGGAATATATTTTTTCATGTAGATAAGTAAGTAAATATTTTTATTATGCTTTACTGTAATATTTAAATTTTGGTTTACTAATTTAGGGTATTATTTTTAATTTGCTTATTATTATGAAAGCTGACATTAATATTCATAAATATAAAACATTCATCAAATTTCATCGTACAGCACGAAACCGAAAATCTGGACAATTTCAGCTGCGTTAATCATCATCATCATCATCAACAGCAATTTTTTTTTAGTATAAATATATCTAAAAAAAGAACCGAAAAAGTACTTTATTTCTTATTCATCTTCAAAACCGGCATTTGCAAAGTGTGAAAGAGGAGGGAAAGAAAATTATAATAATAGTAAGAATTATTTAAACATTTATCTAATTGAGAGCTAAATTCTATATTCTATTTCAATTATGCTCAAACTTTTAATTGAAAAACCTGAAATACCAAAACAAACAAACAAAAAAATCACAGAAATGTTTTAAAAATAGTATGTTTTTCTTATTCAATTTATTTTCTTTTATTGTAACTTGTACTAATTTTTTGTATGCAAATATTTCAATAAATCGGTTTTGTTTTTCAAGTTTAATTTTTAATTTTATTTATTTTTAGTTAATTATTTTTAAAGTTGATGAAAAGAATATTACAGAATATGCTTAAAAATCATAATATATTATTTTTTACTTGAATTTGCATATTATCCAAGTGCTTAAACCAAAAATCTGGAATTGCCGCGGTTATGACTTTTCCGGATTTTTGGCTTCGTACTCTGTATGTTTTGGCGTTTCTGACGATTTTTTAGTTTTTTATACTAATTTTACTCAAGTGCGGCATTTATGACAATGCGGCATTTCTTCTGAAAATTATGGTATGTCAGTATGTATAGAACAATCATACTTTTTAAAAATATAATAATTTTATAGTTTAAATGAATTTTGCATGTAGAAAGATTTTTTTGGGATTCAGTTTTGTAACTTCATTCTTAAATAATTACAAGATAAAAAGAACTTTTTATGTACCACGTTTTTAAATTTTCTGTTGAATCATATATTGACAGTTCTATATATTAATAAATACTTTTCAAAAGTTTTTTTGATGAATTATCCCATCAACTAGAAAGAAAATGATAAAATGCGTAATAAAGAGAGCAATTATAAGAAATTTTCAAACATTTATTAATTGAATAAAAGTATTAAAAGAATACATTGTCATCGTGTTCTGAGCTATTCTAAAAGTTTCAAATGTCTAGCTAGTCGGGAAGTTAGTTAAAAATCAATTGCAAGATTTGTACTAGACAAACAAACAAGCAAGAAAGCGAGTTAATAAAAACATAGTAAAATAGTTAAGTATTTTCAATTTTTTTATGTATTTTCAATTTTTGTGATTTTTAATATTTTTTATTAAAAATATTTGTAATTTTGATCTGCTCTAGTTTCAGCTCTTTCAGAAATAAGAGAAATACCTTTGTATGTTTAATGAGCCATTTTTCTTTTTAGGGCTGTTGTTTTCAATAACAGAGGACGAGGTGGCATTGATATAATTGTAAGCTTATATATTTTATTTTGCTTTCTGTTATTAATGGTATTATTAAATTTTAATCTGTAAAAATTTCTTTTACATTGTTTCAGTATTTAGTAAAATTTTCATAAAATCCATTGTCCCATTAAATAGAAAGAATTATTCATGTTAGTTTCCATAAAATATATTTAAACTATTTTAAATTTGAGAAAATTTATTAAAGTAGTTTGTTTTATTGTGATATTTTTTCATAAATTCATATTAATTTAAATACTAATTCAATATTAATAAGATAAATGTAATTCTACAGTTCAACATTGGTATTTAAAACCAGGGTTGGTAAGTTTCTTCCAAGGTGGAAAAAACTGTAGAAAAAAACCATGGAAAAAACTGTCTGGAAGAAATAGGTTTCTTCCAAGTGGGTGAAAAGGAAGAAACTGTTTTTCTTTAACAAATGATCATATAAGTTGTAACTTTGCAAGATACAATCACAATGGATGCATTTTTCTTATAATTAAGTAAATTTAATTATACCTATAAAAATTTAATTAATAATTATATATGCTTAATGAGTAAATACATGAGATGTTTTGCCAAGTTTAGATCACGCACGAAAATACTCAAAATCCATTAAAGAAATCAATTTTAATTTAACCAGTATAATGTTTTATTATTATTTAAACAATTTTATTTCTTTAACTGGCAGTAAAGGGCATTGAACACTTGCCTACTTTCTGATAAGAGTGTTTAACTAACATCCAATTAATTAATTTAATGAGTATGTGATAATTACTGTATTACAAAATGTCACCAAAATCCTCATTTTCATTATTGCTGAGCAATGCAGTATAACAAATGAAAGTTTTTTAGCAATTGAATACTGCAATCGATTTTTCAATTTAGAATAGATAAATGCAAAATATGAAATAATAATAATAATAATAATCCTAGAGGAGCTGCAAGGGAGTTTAAAAGCATTTTGAAGTGTTCATACAGTTCATTAGGTACCAGCTTAGAGTTCATAAAAGCAATGAATAGCTAAAAATTACATAACTATTACCACTTGTACATATGATAATAATATGAGGTAGTATCTATCCAAAAAGTTTTAAAAACATTAGTCTTTTAAAATTAGGATTGAAATATAAATGCTAACACATGTAAATATAAATAGTAGCTAATGTGTTTAATTATTATTATTATTACAGTATATGATCCGTTATCCGGAAACCCATTATCCAGAATGTTCCGAAAACCAGAATGCAAAATGCCAACTACCGAAATTTTTAATTATCGTAAAATTTAAGAATTAAAGTTATACAATAGCAGCGGTCAGAATTATAGTTTTACAACCTACTTTCTTTAATGCTACGGTGTTATTCTAAGAAAATATGGTGAGCACAAAATTGTCCAAATATTTACTGAAAATTTTGCAAATTTAGGTTAGAAAATGAATTTTTATTGTATTTTTTAATAATAGATAAACATTAATAACACATACTTCTTAAAGTGCCCAATAGAAGATGAATTTTATCCTTGAACTCAGGTTGCATGCATGAAGTCCTAATTGTTATAAAATTTTTAAATAGTTTTTTATTAATTTCCATTATTTTTAGAATTCATTTCATAAAGTATTTAGAATTATGTGCTAAAAATATATGAAACATTTATGAACTATTAGTATTAGAGCAGAGAAAAAAATATCATAGAAATTTTTGCAAAATCCAAATGAAAGGATTTTACTCTCAGGTCCAAAATTAAATTTTATATATGTTTATTTATTTTTCATTTATTATTACTATTATTTATAGTTTGAAATTCTAATTAAGAATGTTTTCTTTATTTTGTGGTAATAATTTATTAAATGAACAAATATATAGGTAAAATATTTACACATATATTATTCATGTTTATTACTGCTATTTATGAAATTATTTTGTACCATTTTTATACGTATAATAAAGTGTTCCGAATTACGGAAAAACCCCTTATCCAGACTATCCCATGTCCCAAGCTTTCTCCAGAAAGCTTGGGAGATCCTTTACTGTATTTTTAAAATATGTTGCGCAATAATCTTTACATATAAACTTATGCATTTTTATATTTAAAAAGTTGTAGGTTTTTTTTTTTTTTTTTTTTTTTTTACAGAAAGGGTAGAAATAACTTAAAAACACCTTACCCCTAAAATAATAAAAATCTATCACCTGTAGATATTTGAAATTTATTATTAAATTTATATTTTCAAAAATAATAATTTGATTATTAATTTGATTACAGTTTAAATTTGATATTATATTGTGCTTTGAGTTTATATGGTTAATGTATTTTACTTTTGAGCATCTATTTTGTCTTCCATTGTTTTCTTCCATTTCTTTCCACTTTCTTTCACGGTCCTGGAAGAAACCCAACAAATTTGATTGAAACAGGTATAAAAAATATAAAATGCATTTTTTAAAAAACAAAAATTAAGTTAGTGATTTCAATATAGCTTTAATTCAAAATATGCTTCAATACTATCAAAATTTAATCATAAAAATGAAAGCATAGTTGAGTATTTGAGGAAAAGATAATTTTATAATTAAAACTTTTTTTTTTTTCTTTTTACTTGTTTACAATTTTAATTTAAAAACTTTTAGCTGTATAACTATTAGATGTTAACATGCACCAAAAATATTGCGTTGAAAGGCAATAAATAAAAACCTTTGTAATCAAGTACAATAAATTGCAAAAGCTGTCAACAATTGTTGCAGGTCAAAATGAAAGCAGCCCTCCATGGGTACAGCATAAAGCAGCAATGTTATCATTTTCATGCTGGACTCATACCTGCTTGCATTGTCTGATGAAAGGTTATGCAATTATTTTGATTTGAAACAACTGTTATGATTGTTTGCAGTTTATGGTATTTGCTTACCAACAGAGGTGAACTAGCTCAATCTGGCCCACCCAGCAATGAGATATTTTGCCCTACTCACTCTAGAAGTGTGCCTAGAGGAGCCTCCTCCAGTGGTGCTCATAGGGTAAATCTCCAGAAATCTAAGCAATAATTTTTAATAAAATCACAATTTTATAACATTCTGCTTGACTTGCTACATAACATAAGTTTTAAAAGTATGTATATATAAACTTAATAACTATAGGATGCCCAACAGCAGCTGAGCAGTTCTGTGCTCAGAGCTGGTAGACGTAAGGTGCCGTGTTTGATCCCAGGTCGCACTTGTCGACCTAACCGTTTGGAGTTTTCCATGGTTTTCTCTGAAACTTGCATAAATATGGGCTAGGACCCCTTAGAAAGACCCCCATGGAGGGCACTCCCCCTCAGGCCAAGGCCCTAGTGTAGTCAATCGGCCATAAACCCTACAACCAACCAACCAACCAACCAACTAGATAACTACAGGAATTTAGCGTCCGATTTCCTTTTTCCCGGGGATCAGCACCTAATACAATATGTTCCAGTAACACCAGAGCACTGCTTAATGTTAACACTAGAAGATTAATGTTACTACATTTGCTATACTTTTGGGGAATAATTTTTCAGTACTAAGATCTCGGCTCTTCAATATCAAGATTGCATAGCTATACAAATGTTGCTCAGTTACAAAAATTTTATTTTGACTATTTTTAAATAAAACTTCGTGTGTTTTCTATTATACGAGTAATGTACTGAAGTTTCTGAAAAGAAGTGAATAGTAAATTTTTAATTGGTATGAATTTTTGAAGATAAAATGTTGCAGATGATGATATTGAACAAGTTGATTTTAAATTATTATAAATCTTTGAAATAAAATATATGAATATATATCAATTTATTTTTTACGGAGTAAATATAGCATCATAGACAGAGACTATAATTATCTAAAATGTAAAGAAATTTGCTTTTTGGTTTAGTATAATTTCATGTTAATGAGTTTTGTGAGATGATCTTATCTCCCTGACACGCTGTACATTTTATTGTAATTTTCGTATTTTAATCTTCCAAATCACAAGCTCATTGTAGAGATCTTCTCAAAACAAACATTTCTTAAAATATGTTTTGTTTTACCATTTAATTTTATATATATATATATAATTAAATATTCTGCAGATATTAAAACAGGAATAAACTACTACGTCAGAGACGCCAAAGAAAAATTATTGAGGTGCATACAGCTGTTTCGGTAGCCTAAAGCGTACCGTCTTCAGTGCAAAAAGAATTCTGAATCTGGAGAAGTGCTCGTATATATAGGAGAGGGACTGGATTTAGTTCAACAATAGGATTACAGAAGAGGTGGGGAGTGTGGGCAATAGGAATTTAGGAATGTGTAGCTGTGTAAACAGTAGAAAAATTAAGAAAATGTGGACTGAATGTAAAATTTCCAACAATCAGACAAATAGGGAACAGTGAAATCACAATTTACAAGGTTTTTAAAATTTTTATAAATATGAAAAGCTTCAAAGAAATCGAGTTCATGAATGGATTTAGGTCTGCAAATTATTTTAGCTGAATTAAATTTAAAATTATGATTTTCCTCCCAGCAATGTTTAGAAATAGCCGATTTATTGGTTTCTTGTTTGCGGACGTAATTCATATGTTCTTTTAGATGAAATAGACAGAAATAGATTAGATAGAAATAGATTAGACAGAAATAGACTAAACACAGTCTTAATGTTTAGTTTGTCCAATATATGATAAACCACACTGACAGGAAATACTATAAATGCCCCAAGAATTATGCATATCAATAGGATCTTTTAACTGAGAAAAGGTGAGTTTATTGGAAGGTGAAAATATTATTTTAAAATCATATTGTTTGAGAATTTTAGCTATGGTTTACAATATGATTTTAAAATAACCAGTCTCCAATGGAGAGGAGGTGTGATGGATCTGGTCACCAGCTTCTCTAGTGTCTGGTATCTTTCCCAGATAAAAACAGGACCAAAATACAGGCAAGAAGACTGTCAGCCCTTGGGCCCGTGAGCTTTTTCTGAAGCAGTCATCATACCACATAGACTTTTAATATTTTATTGCTAGTTTTTATGAAATTAGGTATATATTAACACTAAATTTTGCTCAACAATTAAAATTAAATTACGATAATGCAAAAAATATTACTTTCTTTTTTCATTTGGCCCATTTCTGGCCTTTGGTCCACCCAGCAATCGCCAAGTAGCTGGGTGGGCCAGTCCGCCCCTGCTTACCAAAGTTTTTTATTCATAGCCATTTTGTGCTCCTTTAAATTACTGTGTTTATATGTACCTCTATATCATTTGTAAGTTTATTTATTTATTTTATTATATTCATTTACTGCAGAAAATTCAAAAGAGTAATTTTTCTTCACTTTCTTTCTAGACTCCTCGAACGTATTCTGCTTGTAATACAGATGATTTAGTAGAAGTTTTAAGTCACATTAAAGTGAAATATCCTGCCAGGCCAATATATGCTGTTGGAATATCTCTTGGTGGTATCATCCTTAGTCATTATTTATCACGAACAGGCAATAATTCATTAGTTTCTGCTGCATTATTAATATCAGTTGCTTTCGATATTCATGCTGCCGAAGCTAGCTTATCACTTCCTGGTCTTAATTTAATGTTAAACAAGCACTTAGCTCAAAGACTTTGTGAAATGATTCGACCGTAAGTTTCTGTCACTTTTTTATTTGTTTACTTGTTTTTCTTGCTTTATTTTACTACTCCTCATTGTTCTCTTTCTTCTTTAATCAGTATCTAAAATTGGAATATTTTGGAGACCTGAAAAATAATTTATTTGGTTCTGAACAATATATGCAGACAGTTAGATATTAGGTGTTGAAATTCTATATTAGTTTGTTTTTATTATGTTCTCAACATAACGCATTTGACTATATACTTCATATATTTTTTTTAATAGTTAATATGTACTTTTCTAGTTTCTAACAGCGGCAAGTAGAGTTAATAATGGGAAGCCCCTCCTGCAAAATGTTTGAAGGGGCCCTCGTGTCACTGCCAGTTGTTTTTAAACATGTATAAATTCCTCATTATAGCTTAAACTATTTTTTAACTCTTGTGCTCTTATAGTTCTGAAATAAAACAATGTGTGAAACAGCAAATTTTTAGTCTAATTAAATGGGTTATATAATTTCTTTTAAGATTCAGAGTATACAAAAATTAATTATTTTCAATAAGATTTTTTTTTTTTTTTTTTTTTTTTTAATCTCTTTAAAAATAAAAATTATATTATTTGAATATTCTAACTTATAACAATGGCTGCAACTACATTTATTAATAGTTTTGTGGAATTAATCTCTTTATTAATGACTATTTGATCTCTGAAATGGCTATTGCTGTGCTGAATTTTTTAAGCAAAACTTAAAAATTTATTTAAAGAATAAATTGAAATGTTGTATACACATGTAAGAATCTTTTTAAATTATATTTCTACTAAAATATTTCTTAATTTTAATTGGTGAATTTTTAAAATAATAGTTTTATAGTGCATAACAAAATAAAATCCATGAAATTATATATGATAAGGATGGTTTTGGATTCAATTTTGTTGATGCTGCATGGAAATTAGTAAGAAGCACCGCAATAAAGAAATCACGGAGGGTAATTTTATTAAATGAACAAACTAAAATTCTTACAGAAGATGATAATAGTAGTACTGATTTGGAGAGAAAAATCTTTGAAGATTTTAGAAAATTAGACTGTTCTGAAAATATGGATGAAGAAGCTGTGCAAGAATGGATTATCAAAGATTCAAAATTAGAATGTTATGAAGTTTTAAGTAATAATAACATTGGGTCATATGTCCCTTGTGGTTCAGCAGAAATGAGTTTCAAAGAACGTTTTGAAAGTGATGAAGAAAATCTTGTAACTCATCAAAAATTAAGTCATGGGAATTCATTAGCACACATTGAGGTGTTACTTAATTACTTAGAGCAAGAAGATGAAAGCCCATAGTCTGAAAAATTGCATAGTAAAATTCGTTGAAGAGTAAATAAAAAACAAAAACAGACTTCTATCATATCACTCTTCACAAAACAATGAGAGAGACTACATTTCTATTTTTATTTATTTATTTATTTTGTATTAATTGTAAATCTAAATAACTTTAAAAATTATGTTCATCCTCTTTCTTTGTATTAATTAAATTATTAATGTCCTATTATATAATAATTTTACATTTTCTATCATATTTTCAAAAATGTTCATCAAACTTTGCATAAATTAAATTGTTTAATATAGTCACTTATCCCAAACAAGGCATTTCCCAACCATCTCAGTTAATCTAGAGTCTATTATTCTGTATATAATCATAAATGTGTGAATTGATTTAATTACCTCTTGATTAATTCAAAAACTTTTTTATTTTCTATAGGCATATGCATAAATTTGAAACACTAAATATTGATATGGATCATGTTTTAAAAGTAAGCTTTTATGGATTTTGTCTATTAAAGTAATATTGTGAATAAGCTTCTTATTTACATTTTGTTTTATACTCTTATATTTATGTGCAGAGATGGCTTTAGAGGAGAGCGGGGTTTCATGACTGCTTGGAGAGCCATAAACTAAAGAGTGGAAAGTATATAAAATACTTAATTACTTCTTAAATATTTTTATCAGAGAATTTATTCACAGCACGCTTAAAGAAAAAAAAAAAAACTTACATAAGTTTTTATGAATACTAAAGCTATCTCTGTTTTTAACATGCTTTTATTAGCTTCACCTGTATGTATGTTTGTATGTATGTTTGTAACCGCTCTGGGAGCAAACAAAAAATCTATATTGTAAAAAAAGACTTTCCCTACGTGAACGCTGTGGCTGTGAGGTAAAGCTCCGGGCTACGAATTTAAGGTCTAACGTTCGAGCCCAGTCAGGGGAGATTTTTTAAAAATGGTTTTTGTTTAATTCTAAATTATTTTATAATCACCCTGTAACATGGTGTGTCACTCACACAATTTTTTCTTACTCTGCATTTTAATACTATAAAGATAGATATTTTGTGCTTTTTAGTTCACATTTCAATAAAAGCGTGTTCTTTAATTTTTTAAAAGTATAATTTTATTATACATTATTTTTTATTTACTTATACATACGGCGTGCTTCATTGGGTATAGAAAAAAAAATATTCAGTAACTGTTGAATGGAAAAAGATTTTTATTTCAAATTTTCAGGATTTACACATGAGAATAAAGGAATTTAAAAGGTAAGTTTCTCAAAATGTTTGCTATCTGAGGAGACGATGAAACAAATCCTGTGCTTAAAAGTCATTATAACCAGCTTGAGTTAGTCTGTTAGAATCAGCCTTATCACACATGTTACCATTGTTTTCAACTGTTCTATACTTTTTGATCAATCTCTGTAGACTGGATCTTTACCATAACTCCATAAAAAGAAGTCTTATAGGTAATTCAGGTCTATATAGGACCAAATATGTCTATCACCAAAACAAGTTGGGAAGCCCCTTTCGACGGCATGATTATCCTAGTGACTTCTGAGCAAGTCTTCCATTATTGTTTTGGCAATGGTGATGTTTTTGGGCATCTTTGCTTTTTTTTTTTTTTTTTTTTTTTGGTCTTTATGTTCACTTTGTCATCAGCCACTGAACTGTGTTCACTTAAACTTGGTAATCAATGTTCTTAACATACTTGAAGATTATTTTGGCCTATTTTTAAAAGCTGTAAACCACTTCCTGGTTGTTTAGGTAGGTCTTTCATTACAAAGATAAAGTTTTGGCTAAAAAACAAGCTGTTCAATTGAATATTCGTACATTTTGACCAAAAAAAAATCTTCAAATCTAACCAGAGTTTGTAAATAAGTTTCCTTTGGGTCCTTACACATGCTTGCAGAATTTCATATCACTCTCTCTATCAGTTGAAGAGATATTCAACTAAAAGTTTCACTATATTCTGTGAAGCACATGTATGTATTTGCATTGCTTACCTTTATTTATTTATCATGCCAATTTCTTCTTTTTTCTTCTATTTTAATTAATTGATATAAATATTTGCTTGTGTCATAAATGACCTGATGTAATGTATCTTTCATATTTCAAGTTAAGTGTTTATTTGAATTTTAATGGAGATTTAATAAATATATATATTAAATCTCCATTAAAGATCAAATAAACTGTAAATTTGGAAATATTAAAAACCTTATTTTGTGATAAAAATGCTAAACATATACAGGGTTTGTCCGGAAAGTAATAGGACTGATTTTCTTCCACCGCGACTGTACTTCGGAGCGTGCGCGCACCGACTGGATCCGGTAGAGGGCGTTCCTAGCTAATGGCTGGTCAGTTATCTCCGAGCACCTGGAGAGTCAGGACAGGCTTTTTCGCGCAACGTGTTTCTGTGAGTGGTGCAAGCCGAAAATGCAACGTTCATTAGAGCAGAGGTACGCGATTAAATTCTGTGTGAAACTCGGTAAATCTGCGACAGAGACATTTGATATGATCAAGCAAGCTTACCCAGATGATGCTTTAGCAAGAAGTGGTGTGTTTCGGTGGCATAAGGCCTTTTCGGAGGGCCGGGAAGAGGTCGCCGATGAAGACCGTGCTGGAAGACCTTCGACTTCGACAAACACCGACAATGTGACTTGTGTGTGCAAAGTTTTGAACTCAGACCATCGACTAAGTATTCGTTTAATTGCCCAGATGTTAAATTTACCAAAATCTGTGGTTCATGACATTGTGACGGAGCATTTGAACATGCGCAAAGTGTGCGCGAAGATGGTCCCAAAAGTGCTCACTGACGACCAGAAATTGCGGCGAGTGGAAGTGTGCCAAGAAAATTTTAACATGTGTGAAAGTGACCCCCAATTTTTGAATAACGTAATCACAGGTGACAGGTCATGGATCTTTGAGTATGATCCCGAGACAAAGAGGACAAAGAGGCAATCTTCCGAGTGGCACACGCCGGCGTCTCCTCGCCCAAAAAAGGGAAGAATGAGCAAATCCAAAGTGAAAACGATGCTCATTGTCTTTTTTGACATCAAAGGCATCGTCCACAATGAATTTGTTTCTCCTGGACAAACCATCAACGCCAAGTTTTACGTGGAAGTGCTCAAGAGACTCAAACGAAGAGTCAATCGGGTCCGACAAGACATCGCAGCCGACTGGAAGCTGCACCACGACAACGCCCCGGCTCACACCGCCTTTCTTGTGAACAGCTACCTGACCAAGGCCGGCATCCCGACGCTTCCGCAGCCACCCTACAGCCCAGATGTGGCCCCCCCCCCGGACTTCTTTTTGTTTCCTCGCCTGAAAAGGCCGATGAAAGGCAAGCATTTTGAGACGCCAGAGAGGATCCAAGCAGCTTGCACCGCGGCTCTCAAGGCTATTCCGGAGAATGCCTTCCGTGACGCCTTCAATGCTTGGAAATCGCGCTGGCAGTGCTGCATCGATGCAGAAGGAGCCTATTTTGAAAGTTTTTAAAGAATTGTAACGATTGGCTCAATAAATTTTTTTTAATTGACTCAGTCCTATTACTTTTCGGTCAAACCCTGTATATCATTACACTTTTTCTTATAGTTTAATTCTGAATGTGCTTATTTAAGCAGTCTATGTGTATTTACTTGTTAAAACTGAGAGAAAGTTCTTAGAATTTGCATAAATGTGTACTAAGAAGTAAAGTTTCATTTGAGGATAATGTTCAAAAAAATATTAAAGTAAAGTTGCTCATAAAAATATTTCACTAAAAAAAGTTTAGTTTATATATTTTAGTAAAATGTTGCTGAGAGAGAGACCAGTAAATCTTTTTATCTTTCTAAAGAAAGGGAGGGGGGGGGCTTACAATTTTCAGAAAAATAATCTAATTGCTCTGTAACTTAATTATTCCAGTGAGACTTTTATCTGTTTAATTTCTTTTTTCTTTTTTTCTACATATGCAAAAACTTGGTATACAACTTAATTTTATTTAAAAAGATATGACAGCAAGGTCACATTGCTCACTGAGCTTAATAATGTAATACAAAACTAAACAACTTAACTTCTTATTATCAATATACTTTTTTATATGTTTTACATATGAATGCAAATTTAAATAGTGTAGTTAATCTATGAAAATGAATGTATACCAATTTATAGCCTAAATATTACTTTGTTTTCCAAGTTAATATGGCTAAACATCAGTAACTACTGTCTATAACTGTATTACAGTAAAATTTCTCACTTTCTAATTTACTTGATATCGTTATGTGATAATTTATTTAAGAGAAAAAAATTACTAAGTGTAATTAATATTAACCAAAAATAATGCATCTAGTGACAATAGAAATAATATGCTCTAAATACGGTGATGTGGTTTTAGTAGATGAAAAAGAACAGCCATTTTTCTCTCCTTATTGTTTATAGAATTCACTGATAATACAGTATCAAAGATGAAGCATGTATGCAGTGGCAGATTTAAGGGGGGGGGGTCTAGGGGGCTTAAGCCCTCCCCCCCCCCCCCAAAAAAAAAAAAAAAAAAAAAAAAAAAAAAAAAAAAAAAAAACACTGACATTCACAATTGAATATTGCAATTGTAAATTTTTTATTGGTCTAGAATAACACTTTGAAAAATCTTACCCCCTCCCAAAAGTCAAGTTCTGGATCCGCCACTGCATGTATGGTTAACATTTTAATAATATACTTTTTTTCCATATTCATTACCAAATGAACATTTTAAAACTACCAAAATAGATTTTTATAATACATTACCAAGTAGAAAGTTTTGATAAACTAACAACTAACTTAAAACTACCAAAATAGATTTTTATAATTCATTACCAAGTAGAAAGTTTTGATAAAATTCTTGTTCATTGATAACTTTATAAACAAAAAACATAACCTTATTGCACAATGATTTTTGAATATAAAATTACTTAAACAGTTTTATTCCAAAGTATTTCAATGTCATGAACTTTCAATAGTGCAGTCATAGTAATAAAATCATATGGTTCCTCACAAAATGATAATAATATAATAATAATAATGCACTAAAGAGAAATTTAAATTAATTTTCTGCAAAAAATTGAATTAATATTTTAAATACATAGTAAAAATGGATTTTCTTTTTGCACTATTTTACTGAAAAACATTTCTTTTTTAAAATAAATTTTTCATGCATCTTATCTGTATATACAAATAAATAAAAGATTTGAACAGGAAATATATCATTGAATTAATTATTAATAGTTATTAGCTAAATCAGAAAAAATATATGTATATAGTGAAAAAAAACTATCTATAATTCGGAAATTTCCATAGTTCGGAATCGGTGAGGTCCTGACGATTCCGGATTAAAGGTGTTATACTGTATATATGTATGTCTTTTAAGAATGCTAAATCCCACAATATAGACAATATATATTTTTTAAAATTAGGTAAGTAATTTTATTATTTTTCTAATAAATTTAAATTAATATAACTATTCAAATACATTAAAATTATTAAACCTATTTAAGTTAACTAGTTACCTAATTGGCCTTTGAGGGTTTTTGTAGTGAATTATTCAACTATTTGGTTTTTGTTCCCATTCATTTCATTATACTCATAAAAAATTATATATATATATATATATATTTAAATTGCTTCGACTGCCCCCCCCTCCCCCTCCCAAAAAAAAAAAAAAAAAAAAAAAAAGCAAAATTATATTTCAGAATCTAGCAAGGAAAAACAGTTTTTTTTTTTTTTTAATAGTTAAATTCAATATGTGATCTGCAGCAATTTAAAGAATTTTTATTTTATGCCTTTCTTTCACCAAAAAGGAAAAAAACTATTGTCTATCAGAATTTTATTGTTGAAATTTATGCTAATAGGGAATTTCAAAACACTTATGCAATAGGTATACTATTTTATAAAATATAATTCCTTATCACTACTTCAGAGGTTCAGATCTATATCCTAAAATCTCTTAATGTCTTACACTTAAGATTTTTCAGAATGGTAAACTTCAGAAAACATGATGTGGTATACAAGATAATTTTTAAAAGTTTAAAACCCCTGCTTATAAAGGAAGAGAGATGATAAAACAATATTTCAGGATCTTCAGTCATGAAATACCACTAGATATTAAATCCCAAAATAGAATAAACAAAATTTTTATTTATCTGGCTCTTTGTCCCCACAAGAGGAAGAAAGAAAGAGTAATTGGATTTCTTGGACTTTTTGCTCTTACTTATTTTTAATATTTCTGGATTTACAAGACTATTTTAATGTATTCAGCACCCTCTGTTTATTATTCTAAAACATTTACTCATTTAATGAAAACAAGTTTATAAAAATTATCTCTTTATTTGTAGAGAAAATCAGTTTTCTGTCTTTTCAGGATTTTTCTTCAAAAATGCATCTTTAAGTGAGGTAAATTTTAACCATATCAGTTTTGATTCATAAAATATCACATTTATGCAAAAGTTTATCTTGTTATCGTTGCTAGAGTAAATTACATGATAAGAGTAAAAATAGTGTCTGCATTGTGAGGGTAAATATTAATGTTTGAAAGAATATTGATTGAGGAAATATGTTATTCCATTGAGCATTTAATTTATTATTATTATTATTTTAAGTATTAAGAAAAGCAGATAATAAGGGAACTTTTTTAGACATTAATGCTATTTTTCTTACAAAAAGGCAATATTTTTCCTCATATGAAAAAAAAAATATATTATATGTGCTTTATATACTATTGTTAGATGATTGTGCCATAGGTAGTTTCAAATATTTCATAAATATAATTTTAATTTTGGGACTACATCACATATTGGATAACCAATAAATACGGATAAGAAAGATAGATTAAGTTTAATTTAAAGTGATTAGTATAGAACAAATTAAGGCTTTACAGAAGTTATTGGAATCAATCAGTCAGCAGTGGTAAAGTGGTTATGTCAATATAAAATGTTTAGTTAAGCCAATGTATGGATTTCACATAAATAAACTGAGGAATATTTAACTGAATGATTTTTTTTTTTTTTTTTTTTTTCTTTTTTTAATGATTTATTCCCTGTTGAAGCACAACAAAATCAATCCAATTTTAAAGGGGATGGTTACAGATGATAAGAAATGGGTTGAATACAATTATATTGAGTCTAGAAGATCATGATGTCAAAGTAGATATACTCCTACAATAAGTTCAAAAATCAATTCATATATGACGATGGTTTTGTTCTTCATTTGATAAACTGAAAAAGAAAAATTCATTATGAGCTGTTACCAGAAGCACCAGGTCATTGCTTCAAGGGAATACTGTTCACAGTTAAATGAATTCATAATTAAAACAAGAAATTGAATAGGTATGACCAATAGAAAGTTCTTAATGTTTCACCTAGATGTGTCTCTATGATTAGACAATAAAATTTTGACTTGGGTGGGATGTTTTGGCCTATTTACCATATTCTTCCTATTTTGGACCTTTTTTGGTACTATTTGCTTAAACTACTATGAAACAAATAAAAATGTTATTTCTGAGAATTTTGCATCAATTCATTAGTATCAACTACCCCCTCCTTTTCTCCTGATGAATTTCATTTTAAGCTGAGTTTATCCATTGTTTTTATGATCAGAGTTGGCCAATTTTTGCCAAAGTGGAAAAAACCATGGTAAAAACCGCGGAAAAAACCGTCTCGGCAGAAATAGTTTTTGCCACAATTTTTGCTAGTGGCAAAAATTACCAGTATTTCAAACAGGGTTTTAAGAATTTTAATTACACGATTTTAATGTTTAAATCATAATTTTAACAAATTAAAGCCAGAGATTTAATTACACTCTTGATCAACTAATTCTTCTGTAAATCATTAAAATAATGCATTCTAAAATTTCTTTAAAATGAAATTTTAACATCAACAATTAACATAATTTTTTTCATTTTTTAAAATATTTAAATTACCTTTCTAAAAAATATTCTTCAATAATTAATTCTTAGAATCTTTGTGTTTTTCAATGTATTACATATTTTTGTTTACAGTGGGGAAAAGTCAAATATTGAGTCAATTATTGACTCAGCTGTTCTAAAATTTGCCTGTCAGTCACTGAGCATGCATTTTTCGGAATTGAAATGTAAATTGCAAGTAAACTCTCTCTCCGAATATGTCTTACTTAAGATTTTTTTACTTCAATAAAATAAAAATATAATTTTGTAGTTTTATTTTTATGGTTTTGTTCAGGGACTGACAAAGTTTCAATATCTTAGGAGCCAGAAATAGCGAATTATTTCTATGATAATACTCACGGCAAAACTTAGAGAATTTAAGGATAATATTTCATAATTATATAATTAATGCAGGTCATTCATGTATTATTTTACATTGAATAAATGAACTATTTAGTTAAAAATGTGAACTAAGGAAAATTTTAAGAAAATAACTATTTTTTATTTATAAAGATAAAAGCAAACTATTGGGGGGGGGGGGGGGGAAATCTACAGAAATAAATATTATTTTTACCTTTAATATAATCATCAAATATATTGAGAGTGTTTAAGTTTTGGCTTTAAAATACTATTTGTCTATTAATTTTTCAGGACAGAATTCCTTTAAAGAGAATCCATTTGATAAATATCATACTATTTAAACTTTCTCGTTGTAAATTCGAACATAGTATACTTTAGATAGTGTTTTTGATGCTTGAATCTTGTTTAACACAAAGATGTTGACATGGAAGGTACCAGTATAGTAGTAAGAAGATTTATCAAATATGGGAATTTATCTTTCATGGAAAAACATTTTTCAAAAACAGAAATAATTGTTATTTTTTTCAGAAAACATTAAACTCATACTATTCATTCAATGCATCAGCAATGTCATCTTTTATACCAAGACAAGAAGGTGGGAGGAAAAACAAAAATATGCACAAAAAATATTGTAAATGCATGAATTTTTTTTTGTTTTTTTTGTCAGTCTGCCGTAACTGTCACCAATGGATATGTATAGTCACCCCGGCACCCGGAAGTTGTCGGACACTGGTTATATAATATTATTAATTAATTAATTATAATTACTTTTTAAATTAAAAAATCTTTTCATTGAGGTGCCAAAGTGTAAAGGGTGAAAATTGAAAGGGATTGTATTGTTCTAATTTTATATTTTCACTTTTCCTAATTTTTTTTCTATTTTTGCCAATTTTTCCCCACTTTTTGTCGCTGTCCTGGTAGAAATGCATTTTTGCCGGCAAAAACCCAACCCTGTTTATGATATTTTTATAATATGGTAAATCTGAACTAAGGTTTGTACTCCATATACAGATATCAGTGTTAGATTGTTATTTCTCCATACTTAAAAAATAATCAATATGCGAAATTTTAGTGAGAGTTTGTAGAGAAAGGAAAGTCTCAAAATGAATTAGGTTCTGAGCTTCACAGTTGCTTTTTTTTTTTCTGACTGCATAATTGTGAAAATACAATATTCACAATATATACACTCCTGTTCAAAAGTTTAGCAAGATTTGCAAACAATCAGTTTTTTTCAATTTAAAAACTTATCTCTCAATGAAATGTTTTTAAACATTGAGTATTTAAAGAACTTGGTCAACTCATGTTTTTCAGTGAAGATTGGTTTAAGACAACATATAGAGAACAGGTAACAAATTGAGCAAAATCAATAATGTTTGTGATCACCCTGTATCGTTAAGTGAACGAAATGAACTGTAAATTTATATGTTAATATAGACCTAGTTCAATTTGTGAATGAATTTGTGAGATGATAGCATATTAAATAACGGAGATATAAGCATTTATTTTAAAACTCAAAAAAAGAAAAATTAGCATGTTTATTTATAATATACAGAGTTTTAAATGAAAATTATTCACACTTTCAGATAAGTTGGAAAAACACTTATAAATAATATACTGCAACTGGAATACAAATGTCTTAAATATCTCATGAAATATGAGCATTTATACGCAAAACATGTTCACTGTGCATGTGTAAAAGATATTTTTTTTTTTTTTTTTTGCATGGGTTGAAAGCTAGATATATTGAGCAACTTTTGTCAAAAGTGCATTTGAATAGAGTAAAAATTAAGCAAATTATCCAAAAAAGAACAAGCTAGATTTTAAATACTTTCCAAGAGTCGAAATTTCTTAAGGGTTTTTCACATGCCACATAATTAAATTGAAGATCCATCTATTTCAACCACGCTCCAAATGTACTTTTTTATGAAAATCCCCTTATAAGCTTGTAGCTCTAACATATTTTTGTTTATTTACTAAAATTTATGAGATGATAAGGGTTTTTTCACAAAAAAGAATTTTTGCTAAGGGGTTAAAATTAATTACGCAGCATGTGAAAAAGTGGCAAGAGTTCTTTTTTGTGAAAAAACCCTTATCTCATAAATCTTAGTAAATAAACAAAAATATGTTAGAGTTACAAACTTATTAAATAAACAAAAATGTGTTAGAGTTACAAGCTTAGAAGGGATTTTTCACAAAAAATTATATTTGGAGCGTGGTTGAAATAATTGGATCTTCAAATTAATTATGCGGCATGTGAAAAACCCCTTAAGAAATTTCAACTCTTGCAAAATATTTAAAATCTAGCTTGGTCTTTTTTGGAAAATTTGCTTAATTTACTCTATTTAAATGCACTTTTGACAAAAGTTACCCAATATATCTAGCTTTCAACCCATGCAATAAAATTTTTTTATCTTTCGCACATGCACAGTGAAAACGTTTTGCATATAAATGCTCATATTTTGTGAGATATTTGAGATATTTGTATTCCAATTGCAGTATATTGTTATAAAAGTGTTTTTCCAACTTTCTGAAAGTGGGAATAATTTTCATTAAAACTCTGTATATTATAAATAAAAAACATGCTTATTATTATTATTTTTTTTTTAGTTTTAAAATAAATGCTTATATCTCTGTTATTTAATGTGCTATTGTCACACAAATTCATCAACAAATTAAACTGGGTCTGTATTAACATGTCCTAAAATTACAGTTCATTTTGTTCACTTAACGATTCAGTGTGATCACGAACATTATTGATTTTGCTCAATTTGTTATGTGCCCTCTATATCTGTACTGATAAGTATAAAGGATTTAAGTCCATATTCTTGATTTTTCAGGCGACAAAAAATAAAATTAAACTAACTAAAAACAAATCGGAAGAATCGATTAGGAAAAAAGTATTTTGTTGACGTATACCCTTTATACCATTCAGAGATTGTCAACCTTCATTTAATAACGGGAAAAAATTGAATTAAATATTTTATACCATACATGAATGGTAAATTTCTGACTTGAACCTTTTTTTACCAATGGATTTTCTCAAAGACTAAATGACATAGACTTAAATCCTTTATACCAATCCATTGAGAATTTTTTTCTGAGTCTGACTATGTACTTAACTCAAAATCGACATTTTTAGACTTAAATCCTTTATACTTATCAGTACAGATATGTTGTCTTAAACCAATCTTCACTGAAAAACATGAGGAAGACCCAGTTCTTTAATTACCCAATGTTTGAAAACATTTCATCGAGAGATAAGTTTTTAAATTGAAAAAAACTGATCATTTGCAAATCTTGCTAAACTTTAGAGCAGGAGTGTAGTCAGTATTGGTTATATGATTAGTCCTTGGGTTCAAGAAAATGTGACCATATAAGTGGGTGACCATGTATGTGGAACAAAACATAATTTTGTTTTAGAATATTTAAAGATTTTCTTTTTAATTAAAACTGCTTACTTCCTAGCATATCCCTAATTTATTTTTATTCATAAATATTTGAAATTGTTAGATGTTTTTCTACAGAAACTGCAAAATCATTTTCCATTTATTCATAAAAACAAATATTTTTTCTGAAAATGCTATTGAAAATTTAATTTTGAACTCAATTTCTAGATGTGATGCCTTGAGAAACTCATGAGATATCAATCACTTATAACATGAAATATAGTATACTTATCCAAAAGGAAAAAAAAAAATCTGTTCAATTTTCGTGCCTGTTAATTTCACACTTTTATTTTTGAAGAAGAGTTTGTGAACATGGTTAAAAGTTTCACCCTTATGCACTGGAAAAAATATTTTGAGAACATGTTAACAGAATTATTTTTGCCTATCAGGGGGCAGGAATCAGTGTTTCAGATCCATCCATATTTGTACTTAACAGCAGGGTTAACTGCTCTGTACATTTCTATACCTCGATGTATTTTTCACACTTAAAATGTAGAGTTTTGGCTTATAGGGTTTTGTCTGTCAAGATCTGTAGAAGTCCACATTCATCAGTTCTTCTTAAAAGGCATATAAAAAAAAAATAAAAAAAAATGCTCAAAAAATTTCTTGTGATCAAGCATGATGAAAATTATAAAAAAGTTTTCCTTTACTCTCCAAATCTGTGTGTAGCCATATTTTTCAACAGGGATTGTTATCATCATAAGATTTCCCATGTAAATTTAGAGAAGACAATTGTTTCATGCAAAACCAAAATCTTTCTATTAACAAAATCTTTAAACTTGCAGCAATGAATAAGCAGATATGGTTTGACATTCTTTAATAAGGTAACTCTCACTCTGTCTTCTTCTTTCTGCTAGATACAACATGTTCCAAATTTCTTTCATTATTTGGCATGATTAATCACTATAACACCAAAACATGATACCCAAACTGATACTTTAATATAGGCTGTATGTTTCTGCCTACTAGTGAGAAAGATCAGACTTCTTCTTCCTCCATATCCAGTTGCTAACAAGATCACCCCATCCCCCTATTTGTCGAATTGAATAAAATTCCCGTGCATTCTTCAGATTAGTGAGATTGTTCCTTTCGTTATATGGAGAGACACAAACTGCTACTATGATTAATTTAGGAACAGTGGGGAAATCCACCATGTAACCATCCTGGGTGTGACTTCAATGGAATTTAGATATGGAACTGTAATAAAAGTTGCAAATGAAGTCACTGTAAGAAAAATAGCAGTGCCACCTTGAGGTCTACCATTATAAGGCCTGTCTACATTGAATAATTTATAATTGGCAACTTTAACAGTATTACCCTGGAAAAAGTGAGTCTTACTGACTAGAATAATATCAAAATTATTATTGTAAATCCAATCCCTAAATCTACGTGACAATGTCATAAAGAAAATGCTGTTTGTGATCATATGTTGTACGATGTTGAGCGAGCAAATAGGAAGAGATTGTGAAGCAGTGATTTTTGTTATTTTCACTTAAAGTGTACGACACCCAAGCGCCGAGCTTCAGTGAGATGCCCATTAATTAAATAAGGTTCATCATAATTTTTTTTTAGTTGCATTCCACCTGTTCTGCTAATTCTCTCATCATTTGAGGAGGATTTTCCTGCAAAAGTTTAGTCCATCTCTGTTCATCGAATTCAGTTGGTTGATTGGAGCGTAGTACATTCTTCAAGACAAAATTTTCATTTTGAAATGCGAAATCAAGCAACAAGTAGAACTTTGTGGCAATACTCCTTCTCCATACACAGCAAAATTTCGCAAGCAGTTTCGGCAGGCTTAACACCTCGATTAAATACAAAGTACAAAAAATGTCAAAAGTGTTCAGTTTTGTTCATATGACATTCCATTTTAATGATATAGAAACAATTATAAAAAATTAATTAAAATGTTAAACATACGATCTTGTTGAGCAAACAATTCTTTTTTAAAACACATATTTTTTGCTAATTCGTTTCCTTTCTGCCAAGTACTTTAAAAATAAAAAAAAAAGCTTATGAATTATTTTTCAACCCGATATTATTTTAACAAATGATAACTTTGAAAAAAGAAAGGGGGGCTTCAATCATAGTATACATACTAGCAAAGACATTTATAAAAATTTATTTATATTACAGTGTCAGTGTTTTTAAAATAGAAGAAAATAATATGTTACAATTTTCTCCTTTTCCAATTCAGGTGGGCCCTACCAGTGGCCGAGCGGTTCTGCGCTCAAAGCTGGTAAATGGGAAGTGCTGGATTTAATCCCAGGTTGCGCTGATTGACCTAGCCGCTCGGAGTTTTCTCCGAAACTCAGGTAAATACGGGCTAGGACCCCCTAGAGAGACCACCCGTATAGGGCACTCCACCCATAGGCCTAGGACCCAAGAGTAGACAATCAGCCTTAAGCCCACAACCCAACCCAACCCATCCAATTCAGGCATATCTGTAGACAAGTATCATTTAGAAGTTTCTTTTTTCTTGCGAGGCCTGGCTTTCCGCTTTGTTCGTGAAAACAAAGAAAACTTGAGCTCTGCCTGTTTTTCGTTTATAACAAAGTTATAAAATCATTTCTAGTAAAAGGTGTTAAAAATTCAATTATAAGTCTGTTCATTTCATATATAATACATTTATTATAGCATGAAAAGAGCAGCTTTTTTTTTTTTTTTTTTTTTTTAATCTATCACAAAAATTTTCCTTTTTAATGTTATTAGAAATGAGATCGCATTTGATCATTTTCAGATGTAAAAGTAAATGTTCATAAAAATTTAATTCCATTTTAGTAGAATAAGATTTTATATTTTTGTGTAAAGCATCAAATTATTGACATTTTTCAGATATTTAATTAAGTAATAAAACTAGATTTTTGAAGGAAAAAAAATAAATAAATAAACAATTGCCAGCAGTACTTATAATTTGTACTTAATGTGTCGTCTGAGTATTAAGTGTATCAGAAATTCCTCTCATTTTGAATTAGCAAAATGACACCAGAAAATTTAGTTTAAAAATAATTTTATTTATTATATTTTACCAAATATCTTCTTAATACTTATATAAGTGTTGTCCAGGAAAGTTTTCCGGTATCAGTTTTTAAGTCAAAACAACAGAACTTTCTGGTACACCTAATAAACATTATAAAAATAAATTGTTACTTTGCTAATCAGTTTTTCCTAGCAATTAGTTTCTGTTTGACTGTTTCATTAAAATGTTAAAACTATAAGTTAAAAATTGTTTCCTATGTTTTGAGTTTCGTGTTCATTATATATTTTATATTGTAATCAATGTTATATATAATTATTTGCTGTATGACTGTATATTGTAATCAATCTTATATTGTTTATTTAATAGAGTAAGACAATAAGAGAATTTGATGAAAGGTTTACTGCAAAAATTTTCAATTACAACAGTGTTGATGAGTACTATAATGATGCAACACTAAGAAACAAGTTAACTAATATAAAAATCCCAATGGTGTGTGTTAATGCAGCAGATGACATGTTTTGTCCTGCTACAAGTAAGCTTATTTTAAATATTTATTTACTTATGTAGCTTTAACATTACATTGTTATTTTATTTTTGGTTATAGTATTTATTATATATAATAAAAACGGTATTCTACATTATATTGTAACCTAACATGGTAAGTGGCAAGTGCAAAAGAAAAAAGTACAATTATAAAATTTATATGGAATTTGACATTTTGAATATTGATGTGTCATATCAATATTCAAATTGTTATCAATGTCATCTTCGTGACATTGATGTATCATGATGTCATATTTGTATTATATTGATGCATCATGTTAACCATACTTCTTTAATAAAAGAAAGCTTTATAACTACAACAGGTATTAGTTGCACATTTAATGGGTCATTTTCTCTAAATGACAACTTTTTAGTTCATCCCAAAAATAATGCATATAAACTTGTATAAAAAATAAACCTCTCCCCCTCCCCTTCCCGTCGTCTACATATTAAAATTTACTTCAATTTCATTTATTCAAATGGTAACATCTATTTTAACTGCATATTCAAATTTTTTGGATCGAGATAGTTCAGAAAAAGGTATGGTTTACATACTTTAAAGTAGTTCTTGATAGAGTTACAAGAAAAAATGTGTTAGGGGTAAATCTCTATATTTAAAAAAATTAAATTAGGATCTCGCATAGAAAAGTATTATGTCCATTCAGATAATAATTGGAAAAGAAGTATGACAGTTTTAAATATAAAATAAAGTAATGTTAATTAAGAAATGATGTGTACATCTAAACCTACTTATAACTGTTTTAAATCATGCATATGAAAAGTTATAGATGACACAAATGATAACAAGTGGCAACTCCTTAAGAGCAATAAAAATTTAAATATCACTGTAACTCAAAAAAAAAAAAAAAAAAAGGAATGAGCTGTTAATTTGGAAATCCATAATTTTGATGATGCCCATTCTATTCATGCAAAATTAATACAGATCATAGTTCATAATTTTTTGAAATATGAATTTATTAATAAATTTTATAATTTAAAAGATGATTTTTAACTAAAAATATGCATGGAATATGTTTGGGTTTCTTCATTCCACTGCATAAAAAAATGAAATTTGAATATAATAATTTTTCAGGGAGATAAGAATTAACGTTTGTCGCATTCATTTAACATTAGCATACCCATATTTTATTAAATTATAACTCTATGAAATATTGAGAGAAATATATAAACTATACCATTTTCTGGACTCATTTTATCCTTATAGCCCCAAAAAATTCTCAAAAAGGGGGTTGCCATTAAAAAAGTTGAAGTTGATGATAGTTTTAATATGTAGACAACCCCTAAGCAAAATCTAGCTGTACCGTTATAAAATAGACACTTTTACTAATCGGTTGGTTTTAGCTGTATATTTATAGGATGATTTGTGAAGAAATTAGTTGAAGAGTGTTTCTCCCCCCCCCCCCCCTCCAACTGTACATTTCATCATCAGTAATCATTTTAGAAATAAGGTGGTGTTCACCATCATTATGTTACTTTAAGGTTTCTTTATTGATTTTGACATGATCCAGTTTTTTGGTGTTCTCTTAAATTATGGTGGATTCTATGACAAACTAATTTTTTCGTATGCAGTTCTTCATGAATAATTTTATATGTAAAACAGGGGATCCAATGTTAATTTCCTTCTGTTTCTTTTAGTGTGTGCAGAGATTATAATCAATTAACACTTTTCATATGAACAACACAATTTAAATTTGAGAGGCTCAAAAATTTTGAGCCTCTTTCATGATTTTTGAATTGCTATGCCCCTGGTGTCAAACCTACTAAAATCAATTGAAGACTTGAAACACAATTTTCAGAGACTTGTCTTACAAAAGCCCAAGTGTACAAGTGGTACAAAAAGTTTTTAAAGGACTAACACAGCGTCCTTGCAACAGTGTTCTGGAACTGCAAAGAAATTTTGCACATAGACATTCTCCATGAACATCGTACAGTTAATGATTCTTATTACTAAAAGCTATTGTATGAGACAAAGCTTGCATATATCGAAGGGAAAGATGCAAATTTCCTATCAGAAATGTGATTTTTCTTTACAGCAACACCCATCTCCAAACAGCCGATCTGGCATTCAAAAACTTGGAAAAAATTCACTGAATAACACTAGAACACCCTCCATACAATCCAGATCTTTTCCAGTATGAATTAATATTACATGTTTGGGTCACAGAAAGAAGCATTAGGATGTGAGTGATTCAATGACGATGCTCCTGTTGAAGCTTTTGAGCATAATTGGCTGGAAACGTGAGCCTGGCTCTTTTAAGGTACTTGGCATTAAAATACTTCCAATTTGTTGGGAAAATACATAATGAAATCAGGAGATTACATCGATAAATAGTGTGTATCATCTATCTTTGTATCGTGTACCAATAAATTAAAAAAAAAAAAAAAATCTGGATTTTATTTCATTCTCTCTCATATCCTTCCTCTCATGTAGAAAATTTTAAATCTAAATGCTGTGAGTATGAGTGATACAGAAAATCCTATAGTTAAAATTAACATCAGTTTACTTTCTAATAAAACTTTGAAAAATAAAGTCCAGATTTTTCTGCATACCACCAAAATTTTGTCATGAATCACTGATTGGCCAGCATTGAACAGGACCATCTAGATTATTATTATTTTTTTTTTTTTTTAATCTGAAAATATCACTTGCTTCTATTCATTGTTCCATGATTTGACATTTTTAGCCTATTTAAGTCTCTTTTTTATGTTGTTTCAATAACCCAATAACCGCGGTATTTTCAACAGCTTCATAATTTTAATAAGGTACTTCCAAACTGTTACATGTGAGTTTCTTTTGCTGAAAAGTTTACAAATTTCATGAGTTAAAAGACCTCTATTAATGGATAATCAAAATATTTGTTGATCTTCCTGTACTCTCAAAATCTTTTTTCTTCCAGATCATTTAGTTTTAGTTGAATCAAATTTTCTAATTATTACACTGTGAATAGCAGTTTTAGAACATTTCATTAACCTTAGCTATTTCTCTATCAGATTTACCAGCACCTTTATAAAACAAAATTTTCTGCATTTCGGTCTCAGCTCTTAGATAACACTTTACCCCTTGGCATCTTCAAATATATCATGAATAACACAATATAACCTGTACCTTTGCTTCTCAAGAATACTTTAACAAAATACAAATGTGTGTGTTTCTAATGATTCTGATGTGACAGATAATATGCTAATTTTCTCAGGTGGTCTTATAATTTCACATAGTCACCTTATTTAATTAAAAAAAATTATGGATTTTAATAAAATGTAATTTTAATTTTAATGTAGCAGTTATAACATAAAATGTTTCACGATCAGTTTTAAATACACATACTAAAATTTTGCATATTGTCTTTTTCTTCTGAAGTGCACAAATTCATTGGTGGTCTTATAATTTTTTAGCACACTGTATATCTCAACATTAATTTCAGATATCCTGCTGTAAAAAGTTTCACCTTTAAGTATTTTCTCTTTACTTTCCAAATTCAAAGTTTACCATAAATCATATAAAGGGTTTTGAAACAACATAATTCCTCATGTATGCCAGCAGTATATCAGGAAATTGAAATGCTTGTATAACACACATTACATATGGGAAATTTCTGTCATCTGTGTGTGAAAAATAATTTTCTGTAAATGTTTGCACAAATGATTGGAAAGTATGGTCTTACTGATTGTTGCAAATCTGCTACCAAACTGTACTCTCCGAAACATTTAAACATACAACAAGTCACTGATTCAGAAGTGTTATTCTAGCAGCTATAGCCCTCAAAGCAGTGGCGGATTTAAGGGGGGGGCTAGGGGGCTGAAGCCCCCCCCAAAACACTGACATTCACAATTGAATATTGCAATTGTAAATTTTTTATTGGTCTAGAATAACACTTTGAAAAATCTTAGCCCCCCCCAAAAGTCAAGTTCTGGATCCGCCACTGCCTCAAAGAAACCCCCACAATAATAACAACAAAATGTCATTCCTGACATGAAACTGGTGCAATATGCTCTTTACATTAAGACAATTGATTCAGTTTTCAAAATATATTTCAATAATTTTCGTTATCTTAGCAAATGTAAATCTTCACATTTCACACGTGCTAGGCATCTACAATCTGCAAATCTAGGAGAAAAATAGTTACCATATTTCTATTATGGTTATCACAAGAAACATTGGTATTAATCTTATTCTCATGGAAAATATGACATGTTATCCATTCGGGAATTATGTCCTTTAAATTCAGTAATTTCATCAAAATTTTAAGTTTAATCCATGTTAATATATATATATATATATATATATATATATATATATAATGTTTTTAGTTTTCAAAGCTTGTGTGTATTTGAAACTTTATTTGAATTAAAGATATTTAAAGAAAATGTTTTTATGAATTGCAGGTATACCTTATGAAGAAGTTTTAAGCACAAAGAATATAGCATTAATCATATCCTCACGTGGTGGTCACATTGGTTTTATGGATGGATTTCTCCCTGCTGCACCTTTTTTCTCAGAAAGGTTGTTTGAGCAATATTTGAAAGGACTTTTATCTGTTCCAATTAATGAAAAAAAACGCAGTGATTTTATATAAATATATATTTTGATGAAAACATAGTTTAGATTCAGTGGGGAGAATCTTTTAAAAAGTGCAATGTACTTGTATACTTAAGGTGCTAGCCTAAATATAGAGCTTATATAAGAATATTTGCACAACTTTTATCATTTTTGTATTTTATGTAATGTTATTTCCTCTAATTTTAAGCATTCCTGGAAAAAAAAAGTTTTTTCTTTTTAGCCCTTAGACTTTCTTGTTGATTTGTACTACACAAAAAAATATATTGCTTAATTTAAAAAGTTTAATACTGAATATGCCATTTATATGATTCACTGGTTAATCAAATCACAGTCTTGTTTTTGACTCAAGTTAAAATTAATAACAAATAAAAACTTTGTTGTTGAATAAAAAACGCAATAATTGTTTTGAGTCAAAATAGCAGCAACATGCATACTATTTTTCACCTGATGAAGAGTTGTGTTTACTTATCTTGACCGAAATAATTGTTGCATACTATTACTATATATGGTGTTTCATTACAAAGTTGTTATTTCATCATCATTTAACATGTCTTTTGGTGCATTTTACTGTAAATGAAACAATAGCAATATAGCTATTTTTTTACTTAATGAAAATGTGTTGGGTAAATGTGATTTAATTAAGCAACACTGAATATATTAATTATGTAGAGTTGTTTTATATTATGAGACATAAAAAGAAATAATTTTCTTTTTATGTTGTATCATTAGCTTCTACTACTTAATAATATTTATTTTTTCTTGGTGTTGTGCAATTAAAATTCAAAAATACTGATTTTTGAATTTAAAGATTTTATCTAAGTATAGATAGAACAACTATTTTTGTATTTATTAAAATGTTATGTTATATTTTTATGATGTTGTGAAATGCTTATCTTATGTTTCAAATGTTTCCTACAAGCTGCAACCACAATCAAAATATATCATTGACTTGTTATATTTATATAGTATATGCATATTTTTAAAACTCTGTTAAGATTATCAAAATTTTTGCATAGTAAAATTATTAGTATGTTATTACAAGAGGCTTCATTAGGCATAGTAATCTGACTTTATTACATTAAAAATATCTTAATTAAGTACTAGAACATGAAAGCAGTGTATGTAGAGTCACATGAGAAAAAAAAAAAAAACATACCGCTCAATGTTTTTTCATGACCATTGAACACAGAAAGATGCAACTATTTGACTAGGAATCATGGCCATGTTTAGAATATAAAGTAATTTTTTAGATAAAGGGTTAATTACATTTTTGATTTTTCATATGGTAACACCCATTTTTGACAGTATTTTTGAGTTTCTTGGATATAGCCCAAAAAATTATATAGGTTGGATACTTTTATTTAAACCTTTATAGGGTTAGAAGAAATCGAAATTTGAGTACCCTAATGATAAATCCATACGGCAAATTTTAATTTATATCTTTTCAAAAAGTCATACAACTGATTTGTTTTCTTAAGGTGTTATATGGGTTTTGAAGACTAAATAAAAAAAATAAAGCATACTTTCTCTCTTTTTCTTAAATATGATAAATAAAATTTGTTTTTCAAAATTTTAAGCATAGAAAAGAGCACCACTTAAACATTATTTTATAAAATTTTCATTAAAAAATTTGGAAAATTCAGCTGGTAATACATTTTACCCCACATATAACCTTGTAAAATTAGTTTAATCAGGAAAAAAAATCCTTTGTTCAAGCACTAGTCAATTCTATTTTGAACATGTGTGTAAAATTTCGATAAGATTGGTGTAACAGTTTTTGAGAAATCATGTCCACTGCTTTTCTGAAGAGTCTCTAGAAACTAGGACCCATGGACTGAATTTAAAAAAAAATTTTAATGAAAACTTTTTATTAAATATTGTTTAAATGTTGTTCTTTTACATGCTAAAAATTTTGAACAAAAAATTTTATTTATTATATAAATATAAAATACAAAAATAGAGAATATATGCTTTTTTTTTTTTTTAAGACTTTGAAACCATGTAACCCCTCAATAAGATAGTGTGAAAGAACTGAAACAATTTCTAGGTGTTGATTCAAAACCATGTTTTAATTAAAAATTGTTAATAAATTCATTTAAAAATTATCAGTTTTCACATAAAACATATTGCAATTGTACAAAACATGAGTATGCCATACCTGCCAATTTTATATGTATTCTAAAAGAATGCCTGTCTATTTCAATGCCTATAATATAATCAAATTCCATCCACTGCTAAATACTCAATGCTTTGATAATCCAGCCAGAAGAGGATCATCGAAGTGTTGAGGAAGGTTAGAGCCCTGATGAAAAAGCTTCTACTACTTCAAAAGTATGGCATTTTTATTTATTATTATTATTATTAAATATATGATTTATTTGAAGTTTTTATCGAAGACATTTAATGTATTTGTCACTTTGAAGTTTATTGGCAATGAATGTTGGCAAAATCTCTAAGGTTCATTCAAACACACACTCATGGCATATAATTAAATATAAATTAATTAAATAACCTAAACTAAGTTTTATTTAACTATTAATATAATGTTTTTAAATTGAAACGATCTTTTTTGGTATATTTTAACTGTTCTTTTAGTAAGTTTTTCATATAAACCTTTTAACAGTTTTTCAATTATGATGAAAATAAACTTTATACTGAATGGAAAGACTTATAAGATATCAATAAAAGAAGAAAGACAAAGATTCCCTTAGTGATTGTAAACACTTTAAAATTATACCCAAATTTATTAAGATTAATAATGAAACTCTTAATGCAGAAGTTTGTAACACAAGTCTGTACAATCTTAAATAAAGCTCTTAAAAGGAAAAATGAATAATTTCTATAAATTAAAAATAATACAAAGAAAATAGTCTGAAATGAAAATACTATGCAACGAAATTGAATATAATGATATGGAAAACAAAAGAACGCTTGGTTAAATAAAAAGGAGTTTATATATCAATAAAAAAAAAAAATAGAAACTGAAATTTTGGATGAAAAAGAAAAATATGAAGTAAAACTTAATTCCAATTTAAAATTAACAACACATCAAGATGCATTATTGAAATTTGGTCAGAAGTACATTCTAGAAGAACTCATAAACTGTAAAGGTAGCATAGCTAAAATAGAAACATTGTAGCTAAAATTTATAAAAAATAAATTACGTAACAAAACCTAAAATCAATGTAATCCTAAATGAATTAAATATGATCAAAATATACAGTTCACCCATGAAATTGAAAATAACAGCTGAATACATTTTTCAGATGTCACAATAATAAGAACAAAACCCAATGAAATCAGTGGCATTGCCAGAAATTTTCTCAAAAGGGGGCAAACTGAGAACTGTAAAAATATGATTTAGAAATTAAATGCGACTAAATGGTTAATTGGATGGTTGATTAAGAGTATTAGGCAAGTCTATATATAAGCAACATTTTTTTTTTTTCATGCAGTTTAAGGTAAGACATTTTATAAATTTATACAGCTTGTTTAAAGCAATCTAAATCTGAAAAACTTACTGTCAAGTCGACTCAAATTCCACTCTCTAGAAAACATTAGAGCCAATCTGATCTGCAAGATAGGTCTCTAATTGGCTCTGCGATATAAATATTATTTGGCAACTTACATAACACTACTCTACATGAAAATTGCCCCCAACACCATTTTTGCAAATTCTTATGTAATATGACCTACTGAATCCTAATATGATGTCCCTTTTGCCCTATCACCCACCGTTTTTTAGGGACAGCCACCTATTTTTTATCACTTTTTGGTAATTTTATGGCTATAAATTTGGATTTTTTTTCGGGGGGGGGGGGGGGGGATTATTTTAACTGTTGAATATCTTCTGGGGGGCTACAGAGTTACAAAATTCTAAAACATGAACATTTGGGGCAAGGGGAAAATTTAGAAGAGCTTATATTTGCCACTGAAATTATGTATTATATTTCTTATATTTTTTTAACCTATTATTAATGTTATTTATTAAATATTATATATTTTTTGTTTTTAAGTGTTAAATTAATTCTTTTTCATTCTCCAAACCGAATTCATGGCCATAAAAGTACCAGACAGCAATAAGAATTGGGGGAGTGTGTGGTGTTCCGAGAAAATGGTGGGTGACTAGGCAAAATGGTAGTTATATTCAGATTCTGGAGGTCATTTTGCCTAAGAATAAGCAAGAATGGTATCAGGGGTCGAAAAATGTTTTTTTTTTTTTTTGCAACGCAGTGTAATCATGGAAATTCTAATGATATAGTTTGAATACTTTAAATATAATTTTAAAATAATTAATTTTTACTGATTAGAATTTTCCAGGAGAGGGGGCAACCCCCCCCCCCTCTCCCCACATCTCTATGTGCCGACGCCTATGATTGAAATTCAAACTGTATACCATAAACATAACAACAGTAATAAAGTAGTAAACTTTAAAACTTTCAATGTAAAATTTTCTCAGATACAAACTAAGCACTATCCAATTATATATAAATTGCACAATAATTATATGCTCAAATGAAAAACCTTTTAAAAAAAAAAAGAAATAAAATCTCTGAAATCGCGGCAAACATAGGATTAATTAACAGAATTTAAAAAGTAAATCGCAACAAAAAGAAATAAAAACCTAAAGGAATTTCACTCCAGCAATTCCATATAATAAAGGTGCCCCTAATAAAATTAAAAACAAAGCTTTAAAATTAAATATTAATATTCCAATAAAACCTAATGTAACATTTTTCAACACATCCAAAATGACAAAGACCCAATAGATCTGCAGGAATATACCAAATAAAATACCAAAAAGAAGATAATATATAAAACTGAATTTTATATAGAAAAGACAAAAAGAAAAATATAAAACTGAATTAAAGAATATGAAACAGACATCAAATATAATAAATTCACAACAGCATTAACCAAAATTAACAAAGAAGAAAATAAAACTTAAAAACTCCCTGATTACGAGAATTACACATACGCCAAAAATAGTGAAACACTTGAAAATTTAGCCAACAAGCATTGCTGTAATTGTGCCGATCCCAAACAAAATATGAATGTCAGATGGCACTGCCTTCTACATCCAAAGTCAACATCAGAAGAAAATATCAAATTCAAGCCAGAAGAGGATCATCAAAGGGATCATGGAGAAAGGCTGGGGGCCCGTACTGAAAAAGCTTCCCCTACTTCAAAAATATGCTGTTTTCTAATTTTTTAATTTAATTTGCAATTTATTTGTAGTTTTCACTAAAAGTTTGTAATTATTTTACACATTTGAATTTTCACAATTTAGAAGGTGTGGTGTGCAAATTTACAGTTCATTTCAATAGGTATTTTTTGAGATAAATATAAGTTTTCAAAAAATCTAAGGAAACCATCTCTTGTTACCATCTGCATTTAAAAACAAAGAAAATATTAGAAGTTAACAAACAATAAAAAAAAAAAAAAAAAACTGATAATTATTTTTTTAAATATAAATTTAAGTTATATACTGTACAATTTTTGGGATAAATAAACAAACTTAAGTAAAAAAAAAAAAAAAAAAAAAAAAAATCAACTTTTCAATAGTATGCTTGGAAAAATTATATTTTCTGAGATCTCCAAACTGATATAATGTGTAGAAATTATGAAAGCAAAATTTTATTTCTAATTGTTATTTTCATTTCAAATAATATATATATATATATATATATATTAAATTTGGTTACTTAATAAGTTTCAAATTGTCAGATTAAATCAAATTTAAATCATCATATGAAATTTATATTTCATTTTAATACCAATTTCTTTATTAATATGTTTGAACCACTTTGCTTTCATGCATGTTCTTAATTTCTGATTTGTAAATAATTGCAATTCTAAAGTTTTTAAATTCAGATCACATGTAATATTTAAGTTACATAAAATAATTTAAATATTAAAATAATTAAAGTTACATACATGATTGTGTATAATTTAAAGACAGAGAAGCCTCACAATATATAAATGCTACAGTATTTAATTTAGTAGCAAATTATCCAAAAATCTGACTACAGCCTCCATCACAAAATTGACTTGCTGTTTACCTTTTCACTTGATATGTGGTAAATCAATACCTGTTGCATTTTTCTGTGTTAATTAGTGATTTAAAAAAAAAAAAACAAAAAAAAAAAAAACAGGGTAGTACTTTTTTTTTCTTTTTCTTTTTCCATGACTATACAATATTCATAAATTTTCTGTTTAGAAAATTTGGAAATAACAATAAAACATTGCATGTTTTTCATATTTATGATTAGTGTTAATTGAAACTGTTCACCAATAAAAAGTTCTTTTAAAATTTTATTAAAATAATAATTTTTGTATTGTAGTTTATGAAATTAGAAAATTCTAAATTTTTACAGTTATTCATATGTGCATAGATTCTCTTTCCATGCTATATTTAAAATGTATGCTACTGGTCAGCATTCAGTAAAAGTATGTTATATATAACAATTTAAACTGAACTAAGCATTTGTGTACATTTTTTCTGAACTTATAAAATATTAGATTTTTAAATTCTGCTTGAAGTGTTTGTATGTTTATTGCTCATAACAGGGTTGCCATGCTTCCTGGAAAACCTGGAATAGTCAGAGAATTTGAAAATTGACCATGAAAGTCAAGGAATTTGAATATTTTAACCAGAATCTGGAAAAGTCAGGGAATTTCATAAAATGATTGTTTAAAAAAAAAAAAAAAAAAAAAAAACTAGTTTTTGCTCCAACGTAGAGTCATTTTTCTTGTTTCTTTCTTAGCTTCTGCCATTTTTTTAAACAGGACTTCTTAAAAAGACCCTCCATGGAGGGCAATATCTCCTTAGATCAAAGTAATATGGGTCGTTCATTGTAAAAGTGAACTATCTCCTTGTAAATGGATTTTGAAATAACGAGCTTTTTGCAAATTTATGTGTAGGGAAAAAATGGAAGTTTCAGTAAGTGTTAACAATTTTTAGTGTTTAATACAAATCAGAATTATAAGGAAAATAATTTTAAGTAACTTAAAAACTTCATTTTATGATGAATATTTAGAAGTTTAGTTTTCTAAAAAAAAAAAAGCAAGTGATGTCATTTATGGGATTTTAATGCAATTATTGCAGTTTTTTCACTTGTATAATGAAAGCGTAATTAAATATGATATAATTAAGCAAAAATATACAAATTTAAAAAATATAGAATTACACCACTTTTACAATGAACCATCCATATGTAACTTTTGTGTTTTCAAATGGTTCCATAATTATTTCGCCCTTAACACAGCCAATGCACAATATACGGCTAGATTGAAATTTTCTTAGAACATACCAGGAAAAGTCAGGGAATTTCATTCTGCTATTTGAGTGGCAACCCTGTCACAATTATATATATGTATAAGAAAAAAATGCATTTTATTAAGCATTTTACTCTAAAGATGTTAGAGTTCTAAATTCTATCCATAGAAAACATTAGTACATATTACATTAGCGAAAGTTACACTTGAAGTCTTGCCAGCTTTTAAGTAAGTAAAACAAGCATTCTTGATTTCTTTCTTAAGTTTCCTTCCCTGATTTTTTTTAAATAATATTTATAAGAATGTTATAATTCTTGTGATACAAAATAAATATAAAATTACAAATTATATGTATAGTTAGCCCTCTATTTAATGAAATCACTAAATGAATCTTAAAGTTCACACATTTTTCTAGAAATACCTATATTCTTTAAGTAATTACTTATAAACCTAAAGCTAGCAAAAGAATTGCAAAAAAAATTCTTCATATATGTGCCATTTTATTGATAAATATTTAGTGATCTACATATCTTCAAAGCTATGCATTTACTTCATATTTTAACACAGATAAAAAGTAGTTTAAATAGACAGACTAAGCATAAACAAAATGTCCAGATTACTACAGTGGTTGATCAAATTATTATTATTTCTTTTTTTTTATTTTCCACTCTTTATTTAGTCAAAACTACTGTTAGGGGACCAACCATAAATTTAAGAAAGGCCCAAATACTTTGGATCATTCTGTATCATAAAAAACTACAAATGACTTGTAACTTTAACACACAATTTCAATTACTATGTGCAATATTTGTATCCATTTTTATAAGAATTGCATGATTATTTAGACAGATATAAAAATTTTTGGCAAGTTTTTTGCTAATAACAAGAACAGATTTCAATAAAATTGAACAAAACTTGCAAAAAAATTAACAAAACATTACAGAAACATTATTCTGAAACAAAGTTCACACGTGTAATCAAAACTAATTAGCACAAACACTCTTACAGTCATATTTAACAATCTGTCCTAACAAAAGTTCCATAATTTTACAGTAGGACAAACTATTGCCAAAATTATGTAATATATTCAAAAATACTGCTTTGCAGGTATGCAAAATTACATATTTCAGCTTCAAAGTTCAACAAGAATAAAAAGTTAAGCATGGATATATCTCTTTGCATGTATGCAAAATGGTGCACTAAAAGGTTACTACCCAAGACTTCAACCATGCCTATATGTAAATCCTCATTATGATTGAAACCCTGTGTAAGAGCCAGGTCTTTACATATAGTAATAATTGTTCAGAGCAAGGTCTGGAATATACAGTGAATGACCGAACAGCTCCTTCCTGAAATTAGCCATGGAGTTCAAATGACTGTGCTCGTGAAATTTGAGGAAACTAGTGAGAGCTATGAAATTGTTACGTAGCAATTTTTGCGAACCTTTTGATTTTCCCCACCAGTTCAGCATTAACAGTGCTTGGTTGACCACTTTGTGCTTCATTATGCATATTAGTGGGGCCATTGTTTAACATGATGCCCCACTGCCTTGTTCTGATGGCACTCCTTTTGTTGTTTCCATACACTACACAAATTTCCTGATAAATTTAATTTTGTCTTTTTCATTTCTTTTTTTAATAAAATCTCATGCTTAATGATTTTTATTTGTTTATTTAATTTGTTCTTGGTTACTGAGAAGAAAATAGTATATAAATTTAAAATGAAAATTGCTGTTAAAAATAGATCAAAATATATCTTAATTATTTTATGAGTCCCTGTATACAAACTGAATCTGCTATTTATTCCATTTTCAATATGAAACATACTATACTGATCTTAAACAGCACATATAAGTTTCAAGATATTCTAAAGATACTTACAGAAATAAGAATGTGGAAGACAAATAGAGGAATTGAATTTATAAATATTTTTTAACTTTGTTGGAAAATAATAAAAGTACATAACACATTTGAAAGCATTTCAGGCAGTTTCTTTTTATATGCTGCACATGTTCAAATTGAACTTTGAATTGCATAAGGAAAAACTTTTGGTCATTATGACAAAAAGAAGGCAGAGTTACAGAAAATATACCCAATAGTTTGAAATGTTACTATTAAGTACATATATTTTCCAGCTTTCATTTTCTTTCTATGCAGTTCTCTTTGGGGGGGGGGGGGGAAGTATAAGTTTTTGTGATATGCAGTGAATGAGAGGGAGTTAATGAGTATAATAATATATATTACCTTTGAGATTAACTAGCATACAATGAAAACATTGTGGCCTTACAATTTTATTGATTGAAATTGAACTTAAAAATTTAATTTTTATGACATCATTAATGATTTTCTGGCATAAAAGACAATCTCAGTTTGTCTAGTACTTCAGTTAAAAAGTAAATTAAATAATTCAACAAAATCTTTTAAATGTGCAAACCATGTTAAGAATGGCACCTTGAAACAGGCCAGAAAGTATTGAGCTAGAAAATTCTAGTAATTAGTTCCATGGTTAGATTCTTATTTTTAAAGAAAAATACTAGATAGATGTGACATCAGACATATAATGGTCAAGAAAAGAAGCAAGCTATTAATTCAGCAAATAAAGAATGACAAGTCTCTAGTCATTTTAGAATCATTTGGCTTTCTTAGTTTTAATAAACAGTATTGTACTTTTTTTTTTTTTTTTTTTCCCCAAGCAGCATCTTGGAATAGTTTGCTTGGAAATTATTGTATTTCATATCTTATAATATTCAAGTCATATATTAGCCAGCTTTAAATCTCACTTGAAACAAATAATGACTTTTGCCTCATAAAATATGTATCACCATGAAAATATATATAATTTTATTGGAAACTTCTTATAGTCTTTGAAAAATGTGTATTTTCTTATATTAAAACTTGTTTAGAGATATCTATAAAAACACCTTTATTTATTTATTTATTTATTTTTTGAAGTTCCAGAAATACAATTAGTATACAACATTATCATATCTATAAATATTAAATAAGGTAGTTCCACCCCCAATGCAGCACACACTATACATAAACATTTAAATAGTAGTATTTATAGTTATATACATATTCAACTCTTGTTAATCTACAAATACCTCTAATCCACAATTGATATTTTAATAATGTAAACGAAGAAATTTACAGTAAAAAAATTGGCAACTTTTCTTATATTTTTACTCGCTTTTTTCATTTTTTAATCGCATTTTTACCTTAGTCCTTGCCTTCAAACCATTAATTAAACTGCAAGTTTTAATTTATGAAATGATGCAACAGATATGAACACTCTTGTTTTTGTTAGATGAAACTGAATTTTGAAGTGATCGATTTTAATGCAACATTTAAATAAAACACTGGCACATAAAATCACTAAATGATCACAATCATAAATATAGCACAATTGGGGAAAAAAAAAAAAAAAACACTGAGATTCTTTTATTTATTATTCTGCAATTCATACGAACCAGCACCAGGACACGCCAAAAAATGTTGGGAATAAAATAAACCACTATTGCATCAATGTTAAACAAAATTAAAAATAATCAATAATGAATATTCATTTCTGAACTTAAAATATAGTTTCTTTTGCATTTTAAAAATAATTAAGTATGTTTATATTTTATTGCTCTGTATTACTTAAGTAAACTTAAGTTATTTACTTTCATATGTTTGATTAGTTTTATTAGTACTTAAAAAGTATTTTAATCTGAAATTTTCAGATGTAATGACTTCGAAACATTAGTAATAAGTGGCTTTAAAACTGAATATTTTTATAGCAAATTTTTCTTGTAATGTTTATACCTTAATTATGTATAGACTACCAAATTCAGCATTTGTTTTGTATTAGTACTAATAATAAATGGTATCTTGATAAATTTTATATTTTTATTAACCTACCTCATTTTATTTAACTGAGGGTATTTGGTAATTTTAACAACTCTTCTATAGTTGAAGATAGGGTTCAATATTACATGCTCAAAAATTACTGTTCTTAGTTATTAAAATTTTCATAGAATCAATAGAAGTGAAATTTCACCTAAGATAGATTTTTAGAGTTAATAAATATATCATGGAAAATATTTTTAAATATTATTGTAGAATGAAGCAACTTTAAACATTTATAGACATTAATATTTAATGAAAAATCTTCTAGTATAAACTTTGAGGAGATAAAATTAAAAGATAAATGTTTGATCTTACTGTTAATATATTTATAGTTAAGAAAAGAAAATCTCAATTTTTTTAATCTGAAGGGCTTTCAAGGAAAAGAACATTATTCCAAAACTAAAAGTTTTCAGGGAGATGAAAAAAAAAATTCATCTCCTCTATTATTAACTAACTCTAGCAATGTTTTGTGGTTAAACTCAATGTTTGTTGCTTTCGTAAGTGTTGTTTTTGTACAAGTGTTGTTTTCGTAAAACCAATGAAAAACTTTTTCACATCATAACAAGGACATGTTTTGTTTCTCAATGAGTTGGTTTCCGGACATTGATATTTCTATGAGAACTACAAGATTGTACTGTTAGTCATTTTCAAGATTTATGGACAAGTGCTGCTGTTAAACCCTCATTTGACAATTTTCTCTTTCTTTTTTCAAAAGCATGATAAGTTCCTTCTATTGTTAGTCATTAATATATATATATTTGATATATGTTATTGTATATGATGTATTCTTATCGGTCTTAGGTTATAGAAATTTCTCCAAACTGTGCTGAAGTTGTATTTGTATCATAAGGTTTAAACCATGCCAATAAAAATATTTTTATTGTTTTTATTACTTTACTATGTTGGCATATGCATTTTTGTAACTTATGTAAAAATTATTGATTGTGCTAATATGTGATTATATTTAACCAGAACTAGTGATTTATTTAAAAATAAATTTTTAATTATTACAAATGTATTTTGTTTCATTTTTTCTGTCATAAGAGTAAAACAATGTTTTCTAAAAACAGATGTACAAATGGTATTAATTTTGATTCATTTTATAATTACTTATAATAAATTGAGAATAGGCAATGGTGGAGTGTGAATTTCAAAAAAGTTAATTTGGGGCAAAATTGACCTTATTTTTTAAACATGCTTAACCAAAATTTTCTGCTTTTATAACTCATTTTTAATCATGGAATAAAAATAATAAAATGCTACAACATATAACTTTATTTTCAGTTGTGTTTATAAATATCTAGCATTAGCCTCTATTTTGTCTGAACATTTAAATGAGATTTATAATTGAGATTTAAGGTTTTCATTCATCAATGAATTATTATATAAATTTATTCCTATAGAATAGAAATCCAAATAGAAATTATGTATGTAGAGAACTGAACACACTGGGCTGAGGCTGTTATATGTTAAAATAAGATTATGTCAATTTAGAAATTTTATTTATTAATTCATAAACCATGAAAATTCATTTTAGATAAAGTGATTCCTGGCTCTAGCATTTTTCACATAGTTGGTATAAAAATCAACCTTACACTCCACTTTATCTGAAATAAGATTATGTCTTTTAGCTTCCTCAGTATTTGCAGAAGCAGGGCCGGCTCTAGGCAGTAGGCAACTGCCTACGGCGGCAAAACCAGCTGAACTACAAAAAATAAACAAATAAAGTTTTTCGATTATTGAATGAAGAAAAAAAAAAAGAAGTAAATAAATACAACAAGAATTTACAGGCTACTCTGCCCATTCTATAATTTGAAATGCAGACAAGAATAAACAAATTTCTAAGTTCTGTACAGTATGTGCAGTTATTATTTATGCAGCCGCGACGCGAAGGAACAAATGCACACTCGCTTATTTAACAAGCTCTTTTTGTTCTCTAATTAAAGAAAGTCAAGAGTTTGCCAATTGTAGACACTTTTAGCAGTGTTCTTCAGCATGTAGGAACTATTTGGAGGTACCCTTTCTCCCCAGGACATTATTAGTATATCCTAAGTATGAAAGAACGTCCTAAGATATCCTTAGCCATAAGATAGGGACATTTTGAGTTGTCCGTAAAAACACGGGAAAATTTGAGTTGGAATTGGCAACAGTGATGTCAGATTTAAAACAATGCTTTATTTATGCAATAACGTCCATCAAATTCATTGGATGGGGGGTGGGGCGATAAATTTTTGGTTAAGGTATGCTTCCATTGGCCAATCAGAATTTCAATGCAAATTCAATGAACATTTTTAAGGTTTTTTTCCTGTTGAAAGTTCTACTGGTAAGGAACTGCCTAAAGTTTTATTAAAAGAGATGGGAAAATTTTTTTGTTAAAATTATAAAATATGAGAGTCAAGGTTATCAAAATTGCTCAGATATGAGAGACGACAAATTCGGAGTACAATCAAGGATTAAAACTTTAAATTCCAGAGCATTTAACGTACGTTGCAGCAGCCATTTATTAAACTTAGTAGTTAATGAATGACTGCAAAGTTGGAAAAGTTGTATAGATTCCCCAATATCTTCATTTCTTAAAATAGAAAATATTCATGATGCTTTTAAGACATTTATAAAAATGTAGAGATAGATAATATGATTAAAAATAATGAGGCAGTTGTTTATTGATTACAGTCGGCAGCAAAATTATTGAAGCACTTTGTAATAATTCCTACTTAAAAGATGCGCACATAATACTATTTTATTAAATAAATATTTGTCAAGTGATGATCTTAGTCTTATACTGTTTATAAAAAAGTAAATTGTTGATAAAAAGAAGCGATAAAACTAAGAAAAATATATATATAATATATGAAAAATGCGGATATGTGCTTAATAACTTTGCTGCCGACTGTATAATAAAACAATTAAAGTTTTATGTTTGATCGCCATTTGATACAAAATTTTGAATCATATTAATCCGATTAAGTAAGCTACGTGAAACAAAAGTTTTTGATTTATACCAAGCCACTGATTTATTAAATAGCTCATTATTATTATTATTATTATTACTTTTAAGATATAAGATCAGTTGAATCCTTTGAAAACTTTATCTTAAAAGCTGAAAAATTAGCTAATGTAATAGATATAGAAAAAAAAAAAAAACTTTGAATTGACTAAATCACGCCATCATGTTCAATCTTAAAAATGAAATTTTTCTTATGAAAGTGTAGATGAATCCATAGAAGATTCAAAAGAGAAATATAAAATATATTTTTTTTCTTTTCAGCGATCAGGCGATCAGTGCACTGAAGCTGAGATTAAATTTATTGAATAATCATAATCATTCTTTTGAATTTTTATGCAATTTCCACAAACTTAAAGACACGTGCAAAAATGAATTACTACCCACACAGTAAAGATCTGGGAAACGACTTAACAGATGGTGATTCCTCTAATCTTAACATTTTAAAATTGGCTGGTAAAATATACTTTATTTTCTTCACTTTTGAAAAAAAAAGAATGTCCAGTTGACGTCCTTAATTTCATTACCTTCCTTTACATGGGCCGAATTTAAGCATTGCTTTAAAAATTTTGTTAACCTTGCCCATAACTTTTGCTAACGGAGAAAGATTTTTTTCTAAACTAAAAATGATAAAAAAAATACTCTAAAACCATGTCTAGTCAAAATCGACTCAATGGGTTAGCAATGTTGGCCATTGAACATGAATCAAGTAACAAATTAGATATGCAAGAAGTTATTCGAGATTGGTAGAAAAAAAGGTTCGAAAGAGATTATTTTATTAAGGTTTAAATTTTGTATATTGTACTAGCATTCTTTATTCTTTGCTGTTTAGAAAATATTGTCTGTACTAGTATTAGTTCCAAAGATTTTGTGTTTTTAACTTAAAAAAAAAAAAAAAAAAAGTAGTAGTAAATATTATAGGAGTATTATTTACTTAGCTCAATGCTATTAGACCGTTTTTACGTTTTTTTTTTTTTTTTAATGTGTATATATATATATATATAGTAATACAATATTATCAGTGCAAAAATTTAAAATTTAAAGATTGGAAATTTGAATGAGAAAAAAAAGCATTATTTGCATTCTAACATTTTCAAGGGCCTGGTAGAATGAAAATATGCTAAAAAATGGATGTTTTTTTGTTACAAAGAAAGCAAAAGCTAAGAATTTCTTTGTTCACAGGCCCGAAACACCCATAGTAAAACCAGAAATATATATATATATATATATATATAAATGTATTTTTTTTTTAATTTGAAAGTTTTTAAAGCTTGAAGGGGGGAAGGGGGCGGCACTTTTTTGGTTTGCCTACGGCGGCAAAAACGTTAGAGCCGGCCCTGTGCAGAAGAGTCTACATTATATTATTATCACACTCCCTGTGATTACTAATTTGAAAAATAAGTAAAATAAATAAAATTACTGAAACATCAGTAGAGGTTTTCCATTGAGATAAAAAAAAAAAAAAGTTTTTGTTGTCTGTGTTATATCACAATAGCAGTTACAAAAATCATCTGATTGATTTAAAAGTTAGTATGAATATTTATGAGTTGCATGGAATGAGCTGAATAGTTTTTGGTGTTAAATGTGTTTGTGGTTTCTGTAGAGGGACATCATGTTTTGTTAAGTATGTTAAGATATGCTTGACAAATTATAAATTCAGGGGTCTACTACAAATACAAGAAAAAATAATTATAATTATCCTATACATGAAAATGTTCTAAATAGTCCATAACCATAGCATTCTTTTGGGTCACTTACAATGTTTGAGTTCATTCGTGAAAGGATATCTCATATTCATGGAGATATAAAAAGTTTGTTTAAAAAATTATTAAAAAATCTACATAATTCTGTATATAATTCATTGGGGTTTCAACTAAATTTAACATAAATTATAGATATAGTGATGAGAAATATTAAGAACAATGATCTAATTAGAAAATATAAGCATTTGTACATAAACTCAAACAGTAATAAAAATTTGTTTACCTAATTTAATAGGTGAATGTTCAGGGCAACTTATCAAAATGAGCAAATAAATATCGTGAAAATTTAAAACATTATCACAGACATACAGAACTGTTTTCACAGATTTTTTAAATGAGGCGATAATAAGGGATCATTCATATTATTTTTTTTTTTTTTTTTTTTTTCCGACTGAGTGAAAATAATGCCTGGACTGGGAGTCAAACCCCGGATCTTTGACTTACAAGGTCAAGGCTCTACCAATTGAGCTATCCAGGCCGACAACCGGTCAGCATTACTCACTCAGACAACCTTTAAGCAAGAAACATCTGGTCTATCATTTAGATAGCTCGACAGAAATAAGCCGCAGGTAAAGGAAAACACCATTAAACAATGGGAAAGAAATACAATTTTTATTAAAATCACACAATCAACTCATTGGAAGAAAATCATATTTAATGAAATTTTATTTTTTATTTTTATTATTATTATTATTTTTTCGACTGAGTTATTTTCACTCATGCCTGGACCGGGAGTCAAACCCCGGATCTTTGACTTACAAGGTCAAGGCTCTACCAATTGAGCTATCCAGGCCGACAACCGGTCAGCATTACTCACTCAGACAACCCTTAGGCAAGAAACATCTGATCTATCATTTAGATAGCTCTACAGAAATAAGCCGCAGGTAAAGGAAAACACCATTAAACAATGGGAAAGAAATACAATTTTTATTAAAATCACACAATCAACTCATTGGAAGAAAATCATATTTAATGAAATTTTATTATTTTTTTTTTTCCGATTGTCGGCCTGGATAGTTCAATTGGTAGAGCCTTGACCTTGTAAATCAAAAATCCGGGGTTCGACTCCCGGTCCAGGCATTATTTTCACTCAGTCGAAAAAAATAAAATAAAATTTCATTAAATATGATTTTCTTCCAATGAGTTGATTGTATGATTTTAAGAAAATTGTATTTCTTTCCCATTGTTTAATGGTGTTTTCCTTTACCTGTGGCTTATTTCTGTTGAGCTATCTAAATGATAGACCAGATGTTTCTTGCCTAAAGGTTGTCTGAGAGAGTAATGCTGACCGGTTGTCGGCCTGGATAGAGCCTTGACCTTGTAAGTCAAAGATCCGGGGTTCGACTCCCGGTCCAGGCATTATTTTCACTCAGTCGGGGAAAAAAATAAAATAAAATAAAATAAAATTTCATTAAATATGATTATCTTCCAATGAGTTGATTGTGTGATTTTAATAAAAATTGTCATTCATATTATTTCGCCACTAATTTCTAAAAGCCTTGCTTCTTTTTTTGCACATAACATTTAAACAAATGAAGATATAAACATAAAATTTGAATGACATATTTGTTATCAAATAATTAATTGAATTTTAAATCACCGTATTTTCCGACGTATAATGAGCAAGCCACATAAATGAGTTACACACCAGAAAATTTAATTTACAAATAAAATAAAGCTATATTTGTAAGAAACAAAAGCTTGTTACAAAATAACTTTTGCAGTAAATTTAAATTTCTGGTGTATAACTGATTTAACAAACCTGCACATTATATGCCAGAAAATACGGTACTTCAATAGCTGAATAGTTCTTAAATTGATATAAAAAAGGGGGGGAGGGGGGATTCAAGCAAAAAAGATTTTAGAGAAAACTAAATAAAAGACAGTGTTTAAGATGCATAATAAAAAAGCTGAAGATGTACTTTTGAGAGATTAATATACTTTTAAAAATTTAATTTAAACCCTTTTTTGTTTAACTTCTAAATTTTTTAGGTGAAGAACTATTTTTTTTTAAATTATGGATACAAATATGTAATTTGGTTAAAGTGCTCACTTTAACGTTGTTGGCATTTTTATTAGTTGGTAATATACATAATTACAAATTAATAATATTTGCCGTTGTGGTTTGGTTTTAAGGCTATTTGACTGCACTGAGGTCCTTGGGCTGGGTGGAATAACCTCGGTGAGATTCTTTTCTTAAGGCTCTAGCTCATATTCACATGTTTTGGAGAAAAACTGCAGAACTCTAAAAGGCTATGCCAACAAGAGTTATGTGGTTTCAAACCTGGCACCATCCCTCTATAACTTTGAAAGCAGAGCTGCATGGCCAATTGTGGGGCCAGTGAATAAAGAAGTAAAAGCTGGCTGCATTTTTTTCTTTTCTTTAACTGTGCTGCACTCTTAATAACATGTTTTATTTAATTTTATTTTTAAAATCATTCTTTTTTTTTTTTTCTTCAAACATGAATAAAAAAAAAAAAATAATAATAATAATAAAAAAAGATAGAGAGTTAATATCAGTTTACAAATCATTACAGATAGGAATGCATTGATATTTAGTAAAAATTTCAATTTTAAATAAGTCATCTTTTTCTTTATCTTTCATGGAATTTGGATGAGGTACTCATTTTAAATTTATTTATTGGCATTTGTATTGTACTAGCATACCTGCCAACTCTGCATTATTTCAACGGAGACTCGGAACGTTGTTTTGGGACTGTCTTCCACTCTCCGTTATTCTCAAACATTTCTCCATTAATCTAAAGATTTTAAAAAATATACCTATAATTTATTCAAAACTTCAACAATCCTTCATTTTTTAAGCAAAATTTTGCTTTTGCTGAAAAAAATTCTCATGAATCTATATTACTAATTTTAATCGATAATTACTTAATTTTTATTTAATAATTAAATTTAAGTTACCCACATAACTTTTTGATAATTTAAGCCACAGATTAAACTATTAAAATACTGTCATATGTTGAAAACACATCAATGTTTTCTAGGCCTGAAAATGCCACTTATAAAATCTCCGTTATTTTGATTCTTCAGTATTGGCAGGTATGTACTAGTAATTTTCACAGATTAAATTAATAATTATACTTTTTCAAGAACAAACTTGAAATTTTTTTTGAAACTGTAATGCATTCCTAAATATAATAATTTGAAAATTGATATTTCCTTCATCTGTACATTTCTTAAAAATCTGTGGATGAAAATAGATAAAAAACTGAATGAATTTAGAGAAAATAATTAAGTAAACGATTGTGCAAAAAAATGCTGTATAATTAGGGAAAAGCTTAATTCTAAACTACAGCCAGATTTTTTTTTTTTTCCCTTTTATTCAATGAGCGATTCTACTTCCAAAAGTAGAGAGTTATGCTGGGTAAATGAAAGATCTCTTATTCTGGGATGAAACTATTTAAAATGTAAAAATCCTGAAAATTGCTACATTAGGGTGTCCCTTAAATGGGAGAAAATTTTTTTTTTCATATTTTTATTTTACTTATTTATTTTTTGAAATTCGATACATGTACCCTCTAATTTTTTTCTATTGACCCTAAACACTTTTTAGCAAAATATCAGCTCTCTGGGATAATAACATGTGCAAAATTGACAGAAAAATCCTAATATTGTATTATGATTTTCCCGTCAATTCGGCAAGTGTTAAAAAAAAAAATTAAAATTTCTCCCATTTAAGGGACACCATACTGCTACATGCATCGATTATCTACAATCATGTGGTTATTATTAAAAATATTTAATTATATCTATAAAGTGATACTTAGAAAATTCTCATTACACATCATAAGGCAAAAACATTCAAACTGAGATATTTCTATAAAGACAAATAATTTAACATGAAATTCAGAGATAGCAAAATTTTCAAAAACCCTGAACTCAGGGGTAGCCTCTGAAAAGTTTCATCCTTGCTGTTAATAAGCTTCTTTTAGAAAAACCCTGAAAACAGCTCTTTCCATCACTGATAAAGTTTTGACTTTTCACAATACCTATTGGTTTATTTTTTTTATAAGTTTCCCTAACAGGGTTCATACTCACCTGGAAAACCTGGAATTGTCAGGAAAATTGACATTTGTTAAAAATGTCAGAGTAAAGACATGGAAAATTTGCACTTTAGCATAAAACCTGGAAAAGTCAGGGAATTTTGTAAAGCACAATTTCTCTCAAAGAAATGCATAAATTTTTCAACAACAAAGTGCACTAAATTTTTAACGTATGATAGGAAATTGATTTAATTTTATGTATATTTACTACTTTTTTTTTTTTTTTTTTTAATTTAATGCTTGAGTGCAAAATTTACTGAGTTTGTTCAGGATGGCAAGAGGGAAAACTTTGACAGTAGACGAGAGGATAAAAATAGACTTTATGTGTGGTAAAGGCTTTAGCGTGAAATTGGGCGCCGAATTGGAAGAAGTAAGAGTGTTGTGCGAAATCATATAAAGAAAGGAGCAAATTATGGGAAAAAAGCATATAAGAAGCAAACAGGAAAGCTCACCAGTCACGACAAACGTCGAATATGCAACACTGCAAACAATAAGAATATTTCATGTGCGAAAATAAAGGCTCAATACAAGCTGGGTGTTCATCAGACAACCATATGGAGAACTATCAAAGCTGCAACATTCATTAAATTTAAGGAAATAAAAGCGAAATCCCCCCCCTCACTCAAAAGTATAAAGATATGCGGTTGGAATGGGCAAGAAAATGGATTCTAGATCAACTAAATTGGGAAAAAGTCATCTTCTCAAATGAAAGAAAGTTTAATCTCGATGGCCTAGATGGATTTCATAGCTACTGGTACGATTTGAGAACCGAAGAAATGTACTGTTCAAAACTTCAATCTGGAGCTGGATCTGTCATGGTGTGGGCAGCCATAGGTTTTAAAGGAGCTTTCGAATTAGAGTTCGTGAAGAACACTATGAACTCTGCAGATTATGTCCAGATGCTAACAAAGAGCCTCCGCCGTCAAGCAGTCAAGAAAGCCGGAAGAAATTATATTTTTCTGCAAGACTGTGCATCTGTACATGCAGCAGATATCGTGAAAAAATGATTCCGTGACAATAAAATTAAAGTTCTGGATTGGCCCTCAAAAAGCAATGATTTAAACATAATGAAGAACATATGGGGTATTCTGGTTCGCCATGTTTAAGTAAACAGAAGGCCAGTTTAACCAGAAATATGAACTAAAACCGACCATTCTATTAGCTTGGAAGACAATCAGCTTGGATGACCTCATGCCACTATATCAGACCATGGCAAAGCGTTTACTGGCTGTTCTAGAAGCCAATGGTGGATTTACAAAGTATCAGATACAGTATTTGTAACTCAGTTATTTATTTTTTGCATGTGCGTTTAAATTCATGCAACAGGTATTTTTGTCATAAACTCAATAAAATTATTTTCTAAAAAATCATATTGGTCTTTCATTGTTTTGACTCGTATTTTCATTTCTTGAATCATACACATACAGTTTGCATCAAGTGTCACCTATTAATATTTTTTTAATACACTTCTATACCATTCTAATTCTTAAAGCTAAGGTACGTTTATATTCATGCAACGCACTGTAAAAGTAATGCAAAAGTCACCAAATTTTGTCCAGGAATTGTATGGTTAACATATTTTACAGGAGACCATTTCCACCCCCACCCCCCCTATAGTTTTGTTCAAAGGGCCAGTCAGCTGTGGTCCTACCAACGATAAATTATGGCGTGCTAATACTGAAAAAGGAGTTTGTCGCCAAATCTGTTAACTTGCAGTTCTAATAGAATAAATACTGTACAAATGAATACACCAAGTTGGGTCATTATCATGTGGCCCTAAGCTCTATAGATAAGGCAGTGGCAGTTGGTTCAAAGCTGTCTTTTTTTGTCAGTCATGGATGGGTGAGTCATTAAGTGATTTATGACACCTGAAAAGAACATATTGACAAATAAACGATGAGAAGCAGATTAAGAAAAAATTAGATATAGGATGTTATTTTTTATATATTTTTTTAACAGTTTCAATAAATAAGAAAAAGAATGAAATAATATATATTTATTGGGGAAAAAAAGGGCCGTGCCCCACTGGCCCTTAATTGCAAGCCGCCACTGAGTCTATGGATGGCATTCTTTTGAGTATGTTTTAACACAATTATGCTGCTTGAATATAATGAAATTAACATACATTATCAAGATCAAGCAAATCCATCAAGTACTTTTTTTTTTAAATATATTCAACAAAATATCTAAATTCAAAAGTGTCAAATTACTTTTTTTTATATAATACATATGCTATGGTTTAGCTTTTGAAATTATAGTAATAAGAAATTCCTCTAGCACTAATTATCATTTGATCTAGCATTAAAATTTATGAAAGTATTCTGAACAACAATTAAGTTATCCTATACTATATTTAAGACTGGTTAATGATCCTTGTAATATTTACATTATTATTCTAATGTATAATATAGTAAGCCAGTTATTTTAATTTATATACTTTTAAAAATAATTTATTTTTCTTATTATGGTTTTAAAAATGTCATATTTTGAAAATCAATTTTGTTTTGAAGATAAATAACACAAATATATGTTTTACTCATTTAGAAATTTGCACTTCTGTTATGCTATGTCAAATAACTTAACATTCTATTCCATTTTTTTTTTTTTTTCCTTAATTAAATTTTTACCAAGGGGGAAAAGAAAGGTAATAAAATGTAATATATTTCTTTTTATGCGACAATGAATAAAACAAAAAAGTAATTGGACTTAAATGTAATTTTTTTGCCATCTAATATTAAGAAACTTATTTTGTTTATAACACCATTCTAGGAAGATAATGTTTTTAAAAGTAAAAAAAAAAGCACTAAAGACACCAGTTTAGTAACAAAGAAGATTCAAGCCAAGGTTTAACTATATTTATAAATTTATTGCTATGAATATTATGACAAAACTTTTTTATTACATTTCATTTTCCTTGAGTACTTTGCTTTGTTACAGATAATTTTTATTTATTTTTAGTGATATCTTTAACAGTCATCCTCTTCAAAAAAAGAAAAAAAAAGTTATAATAAGCAATAAAGTATTTAATTTGTAAAACTTATACTGGATCCGTTTATTTCAAAAGAATAAATGTTTTGAAGAATTAAACACAAAAGGAAATTCATAATTATTCTGAACATGTACTTAATAAAACTATACACATGAATAGTGAAAAACTAAAATACCTGCCAACATTGTTCATAAAAAATCCAGTAAATTCTTACCCAGACCTAAAAATAATGATATGGATTTTTTGCATGATGTATGTAATAATCATAAATAAAAGGTTAAAAAATAAAGCTTTTGTTTATAAGTTTATAATTCGAATTTACAAATATATATTTTTACTTAAAAAGCCTTATTCAAATATCCTATTAAAATTGAGTGAAAGTTAAAACAATGAAATTTGTTATATGCTAATAGGCTTTGTTCCACTTCACATTATCTCTTTTAAAGAAAAATTTCTAAATTTAGGATTATTTTTTAAAATCCTAAAAACCAGATTTTCAACAAAATCCAGTAGATCAGTAAAAATTGCCAAATTCCGGTAGTCTACTGGTGAATTCTATAAAGTTGGCAAGTATGAAGCAATAATTATATGCCATAAGCTCTCTTTCTTTCTCTTTCTTTCTTTCTTTTTTTTTTTTTTTTTTTTTGCAGAGAAAAAATAAATAAGAGAAGGCAAAATTATGTTATTCTCTAAATTTCATTCAAAGGACAATTTTCATCTATCAGCAAAACAAAATTTAATTTAAAACTCTCTACATTGTGGAGGGGGGGGGGGGGTAATAAATTAAATTTCATTTAATATAAACAATGGAGTAACATGGTACCAAGATAGTTCAAAATTAACATAATAATAAAGTGCATTTAATGCATAATGGTACAATATTGTATCTAAGCAGAGAAATATATTGAAATAGAAACTAATTTTGAGTGCAGTGCTATCAAGTAAAATATTACATGCAATCATCTAAAAATATAACCAACAAATTAAATCCTAATATGTGAGGTTTAAACATGTTTATTTGACAAAATGAACTGTTAAGCTATTATTTAAAAGCCTCCTGAAGAATTATTTCTACAATTATTTCACAATCTGATTTAGACTTCCTAAATCTTTTTTATTCTATACTCTTCTCTGCTCCAATTAACAAAAGTAGAAATCAGTTGATATTTTTAAATAAATTAGAGCTTGTTTATAATTAAGTCTAAAATACCTAACACTATGAGAACAACTGAAATTATTTAAATTCATTTTATATATTTTGAAAAACATGAAATATTTTTTACTTTTATAAATTTTATGAAGTACATGATTATTAAAATGAGCTTAAACAAACATCTGATGATTTTTGTAATATTCACACAAAAAAAAAAATTCTTAAAGAGACTATATGTTCATACACACTGCACAAAAGAGCAATATTAAAATATATTTATAAATATAAATATTTGTTTTGCATTTATTAACCAGCTGAGTGTTTACTTACAGTTATTATTTAACACAAAATATCTTATTAATGCACTTGAAAATTATTCATATACATTTATTTCATCTGTAGAAACTGAAAACATATTGATGCAGAAAGTATTTGATTGGACGTGTTGTCACAGCACATCATATTCACTGAGGTATGGCTAGCATATGGCATGTACACGTCTTAACCACTGAACTGATTAAAAGCAAGAACCTATATAAACCATGAGAGAGAAGAGGCCCCCAATTTTCATAATTGAAATATATGATTATATATATATATATATATATTTTTTTTTTATACATCCTCATTCCTTTTTTTCTTTCTTCTTGAATACACCATATAATGAATTTCTTACATTTACTTTCAGTGAGCTAACTTCTCAAATACTCCATATTTAAAAAACACATTTCTCTGTCATTTGGAATATTAAAATACTGCAAAAACTAAGGCCACAAAACTAATGTATCATAAACATTTTTAATAATTATATACTTTATTTTAATTAAATTGTATTATTTTAAGGAATATAATACAAGGTTATTTTTGAGATTTTTCAAAACAAAAAATGCTGAAAAGTATTTCTTTAGATATTTTGTTGTGTATCTAAATAAATATTTGGCGAACTGTCTTGGAACAACAGATATGTAAATAATATGTTATACTTTATATATTTCAATGAAGGTTTTTCCTTAAAGTAAAAAAGGGACCAGTAACAAATTAAGAAAAAAATATGATAATCCTGTAAAAAATTGTGTTAAATGCGTTGCAGCTATAACATATGACTACGATGCTTCTTTTAATTATCAATATTCATTTGTAAACAAATAGCACTTATATATTCATAGAGATATAAAAGTTTCTTTAATAATGTTGAACATTTCTCTTATTTTATTTATTTATTTGTTTATAACACACGTTTCTCAAACCAATGCAATGTCATCATAAAAATCTTGGCATATTACACTGGAAACAATCAGGGGTCGATCCAGGTTTTAATTTTTGGGTCCTATTTTTGCAAAAAAAACAATATATTTTTGTGGGGAAAAAAATATTTTTGTAAAATAAAATATTATTGTGAAAAGCTTTTCATTTTATCAGTCACTGTATTTAATGTTTAATAAACTGTCACCAGCTTGTCACTGGTGACCTACATTTTCTAACTGCTGATCAGTTTTTTCAATCATCACTAATCTTTTCATTTTAACCCTTTGAGAGCTGAATACTCGCGGCCTATGCGGTCCATGCGGATGATGCGCGGTTGGCGCTGACGATTCAAGAGGGTTTATCATCGTCTCCTTAAATCAGTAACCAAAGAAACTGTACAAAATGCCATGACGACGGCTAGAAGCAATCTTTGCAAAATGGGACTTAAAGGTGTATATTCTTCAATTTAAAGTATCAAAAGTGATTAAAAATGTTTGTTTGTCAATTTCATGCAAGTAGCATTCATGTAAGTAATATTTTGTTGAAAATAAATGAGAATCAAGTTGTCTCATTCTTATCGCAGACACGCTTTATGTGAGTGTTGCATAGTACACTGATAATTTTTGCTGGGCGCGTATTTGCGTCCATAGTCCATACTGATAACATCTGCTAAGCGCATATTTGCGTCCATAGTCTATATTAATGACTTTCGCTGGACGCATATGTGCATCCATAGCACTCAAAGGGTTAAAATTTACTTATTTTAATATAGAAATAAGCAAAAAAAAAAACAAGTTTTATCTAATTTTTTTTTCTTCTAATTGTAAGTTATACTTTATTTTTTGACATAATACAAATAATTTCATTTGTTCATGATATTAATATTTTAGCTGTTTAAATAGTTTGTTTAAAATAAAATCAAGATTATTTAAATTTCAAATTTTATTTTACTTAAAATGGGACATAAATATCTGCATGGAATGCTACACATTTTATGGATAAATCTTTGGCTATTAACTTAAGATTGTATTAAAAATTTTTAGAATGTTATTGAGTAAGAATTATATTTTCATAAATTATTCTAATTATTATTCAACTCATTTTTTCAGAGTTAAGTAATTTTAACAAGTGCAATTGAAAACCTCAATTTATATTAATTTTTGCAATAAATTTTACAATTAAAATTCACTGAAGGACTGGTGTTCAAAAGTAATAAAAACATTTTTAAGCAAACATCAGAAATTGCAAAAACAGATCACAGCAATTTTTCGGGTTAAAATAAGTAACAACATTTTATTAAATGAATAACACAGGCAGCACTTGCGCCTACTTTTTTTACCTGATGAATAGCTGTGCTGTTATTTCAACCTCAAACAAATGATGCAAGTTTTTTTTTCTAATGTATGGTGGTTGTTACCTAATTTTTTTATTTATCGTAAACTTAGACAGTTTAAGAAACAGCTATCTTCAATAAAGAAAATAGTTTATGTATATACACTGTAATATTTATGAGCAAAATTATTACATAAATTTAAAGATAGTTAGATAATTTATAGGTAATTAAGGTTATGCTATTTATTTATTATTTCCTAAGTCACCATTACTTTTACTCAATTTATATACTGAAAATTTCATGCATTTTAAAGGCCCATATTTAAAATTTTATACTAGTCAAGTCAGCTAAATTTTCTGGCTATTAGAAAATTTAGCAGGCTACCAAATATTAAAACAAGTCCTTCCGGCTTATTCGGAAGGGTAGGTTGATTTCTTTTTCCTTATCAAGAAGTCGTCATTTTGTTTCAAAATGGCGGCTAGAAATTAGCGAATTAGTAGAAATATTGATGTAGGCTAACTCCGGAGTTTTAAGCAAATCAGTTCATAAATACCTTTTATGAACCGAATACCTTAATGTGAATTTAAAATCTTCAAGTGGCCGGCGCTTGGAAACAAGATGGTGGGCCTAGTTGACAAATATATTAAATGCATTTGAATGCATTTGTGAGATAAGACTACTATACAAATATAGTTGGAATTAATTCAGATTCTCAAAAGTCATCGTGTTGAAAAATTAAGTGGCTGCCACTTGGATCAAAATGGCAGAGAAAGTTGCTCAATGAACTAATTAATCTAAGATATTGTTGCAAATTTGAAAATAATTCTTTTTTTTTTTTTTTTCTGTAGAAATTCTTTCAAAGAGGCTTAGTAAGTTGATTAAATGTTAATTTTCTGCATTTCTAGTTTGTTTTAACGTTAAAATAGCCTAATTTTCCCTTAAAAACGCATTAAAAAGCTCCAATATGGCAGGTAATGGGTTTGGCGCCAAATTTGGTGACTTTTCCACTTGGTGATTTTTTTGGTGAGAAAATTCATAGTCCATTAATAAACTCTTTTGAGACACTTATATAGTCTATGTATACATCAAAATTCAAACAAATTCGGAATACGCTTTTTACAATTTGAATTTGAAATTTTCAAGTAGTCTCCATTTGGAAACAAAATGGTGGAACAACTTGGTTAAGAAACTCATCCAAGATATTCATAACACAAGTTAAGACGCTGTCCAAATTTGGTTTGATTTGAAGTATTATTTCGTAAGTTATCGTGATTTTAAATTTTCAAGTGGTAGTCTGATTTCAATTGGCCCCACTTAACTTAAGATATCAGCCACGTTATTAAAAATGGCAGATAAATTTCATTAATAAAGTTCATTTAGACCCTTATGTAGTCCAGATTTACATAAAAATTCAAGCAAATCTTGCTTTAAATACACTTTTTAGAATGTAGGTTAGAAATATTCAAGTGGCTGCCACTTCAAAACAAAAAGTTGGAGCAACTTGGTTAACAAACTCATCCAAGATATTTATAAGATCAGTTCACTTCCAAATTTGGTTCGATTTGGAGTATTATTTCGGGAGTTATCGTGATGACAAAATTTTCATTATATATGTATAGATAAACGAAGTGATTGCAATAGGTCGATTTCTAAAGAAATCAACCTAAATTTATTAAGACCTAGTCAAGCCAATATTTGAATCTAAAAATATTATCCACCATAGCTTAGAACTGTTTGGTAAATAAATAGCATTGAAATAACAATCAATAAATTCATACAATAAATTAGGATAAGGCAAATTACAGAGTTCATACAAAACTGAGAAGAAAAATCCAAGGAGTCCAAAGAATTTATAAAACCTTACCATATTTTTTCATTCATGATGCATTCTCATGTGAGACACACTGTAATTTTTAAATCTCCATTTGTGTGTGTGTGGGGGGGGGGGGAGAAATCCAAGAAAATCATTAAAAGAAAAAAAAAACTATATTATAATTTAACTGTTAGAGCTAAAACTGCACAGAAGTGTGCTTATTGATTTCATAATTTTAAATACAAAATAGGAAATGAGTTTTTTTTTTTTTTTTTTTTTTTTTTTTTTTGGGGGGGGGGGGGGGGTCAATATTAAAAATAAGAAATTCTCAGAGCTTCCTGACACTATCTCATTCTTGATAGAAGGGAGTAGAAGGCTGATTTTTACCAACTACGTGAAAAATACCAGAGCCGGGAATCGAACCCCGGGCCTTCTGCCCTTAAGCGGAAGGCCCGGGGTTCGATTCCCGGCCTTCCACTTAAGGGCGATTCGCGGCTCTGGTATTTTTCACATAGTTGGTAAAAATCAGCCTTCTACTACCTTCTATCAAATATTAATTTCCAGGTTGATGAATTAAATTTCTGAATTGAAATTTCGTGGCCGTTTGGAGTTATGCCATTTTCAAATTTGTCACTTGATATAGCTGCTTTAATGCAGACTCGGTGACCTTGCCAACGTAAATTATGTGAGAAGTGCCGGGCTGGTTATCAGCCAGGGTAGCTCAGTGGTTAGAGCATCCACGCGTTAAGCGGAAGGCCCGGGGTTCGATTCCCGGCTCTGGTATTTTTCACATAGTTGGTAAAAATCAGCCTTCTACTTCCTTCTATCAAAAATTAATTTCCAGGTTGATGAATTAAATTTCTGAACTAACTCATTCAATCGTAACGAATATATATCCAAAATGGAAGAAACAATAAATGAAATAGGAGTCAATATCATTGAAAAAGACCCAAATAACAAGTTAATTGATAAAACACGCAAAATTATTAAAGATGGTAAATGGCCCGACAACATCCCCCCCAAAGTAATAAACCACGCACCTAATACCCCACGAATATTCGGTAGGTACAAAGACCACAAAACCCCCCCTAAACTCAGACCCATAGTAAATAAAAATGAAGCACCAACCTATTCCTTAGAGAAATACATGGCAGACATTTATCAAAGAATCATTCCCCCCTCACCGCACTGTTTAGAATCAACTGAAGATTTCGTTTGTAAATTAAGAGAGATAGAAAACAACGATAATTATCACCTTGTTAGTTTCGACGTCATAAACCTTTATCCTTCAATAGACATTAAAGAAGCTTGTGAAATAGTTAAAGAAGCCATTGATAATAATTATACTGATCCTGAAATAGCCCGAACATTATACTCCACCACTAATTTTTTACTTAGGGAAAACTACTTCACATTTAACAATAAAATTTACCAACAAATTAAAGGCGTGCCCATGGGGTCACCCATATCAGGCTTTATAGCAGAATTTAAGTTAAGAAAACTAGAGAATCAAATAATAAGAAATTTAAAAAACGACATTTTGTACTGGTATCGCTACGTCGACGACGTTTTTGCCATAGTTAATAAGGAAACCGATGTCAATGAAATCCTTAACAATATCAATAACTACGATAAAAACATCCAATTCACTTACGAAGAAGAGAAAGAATCCAAACTAAATTTTCTTGATGTCACAATAACCCGGATTAAAATTAAAAATAAGTTTAAAACCACTGTCTACAGAAAACCAACCAATAGTAATGAAATTATCCATTTTAAAAGTAAAACACCCTTCAGATACAAAACAAACACTATCCAATCTTACATCAATCGTGCCATTATGATCTGCAACGAACCTAAAGACCTAGAGGAAGAACTTGATTTCATTAAATATCTAACAAGAAAAGCAGGATACCCGAATAAAATCGTAAATAAATTAATTAAAAATAGACTTAAAAAACTAGAACATATACCGAGTTATCAAAAACAACCTGTTAAATTCACTTCATCCATCCCTTTTGATCGCGGGGCCGCAAATAAAATAAAAAACATTGCCAGTAAATACAATATAAACATTCCTATAAAACCAAACAAGAATATTTATCAATTAATCCGTAGTGACAAAGATCCCATCCCCCCACTTGAAACCGCAGGTATATATAAAATTCCTTATACAGATAAAAACAATAAACCCGGTTCCTACATTGGCGTCACCAAAAGAAAAATAAAAACCAGAGTTAAAGAACATAAACATGACATCAAAACTGGAAAATCCAACACAGCCTTAGCCAAAACATATAACGAAAACGATATCAAAATAGAATTCGATAAAACCATTAAACTATCCGATTACAATAACTATCAATACGCCATGTATCGCGAATCCATCGAAATATCAACCAATGACGACACCTGTAACGAAAGCGGCGCAGTAGCCCCAAACAGGGCATGGAACCACCTGTTGAAAGATCAACAAGGAAGCAGCCAGAGACCCAAGACTCCATCACAGTGTTAACGTTCTCCGAAGAGGCCCGGGTGCCCGGCGCTGAAAGATCTCAGAACGACTGCGAAGTAAAGATAGGTTTATTTTATATTTATTATGTAACTCATTCATTTTAAATTCTCACCCAAAAGAACAGAGACATTATGGTTCAGGAAAGTAGGTGCGACTATTAGGGTGATGCGAGTCAATGAAAGTGCTGTGTGTTTCAACGAATGGCATACACTCCAAAAGTATTACTGGACGTTTTGTACTCACAAAGTGTCTATTTTTTTCTTTCCTCCCGAGTTGTAATAAAACATGTTTAAAGTACCAAAATTTAAAATGAATTTTGCAATGCGATAATTTAAGGAGTTTCTAAGGGGCATTTTGTTCATTTAAGGAGTTTTAAGTACTCCTTGGAATATATTTTAGTGCTAATGAGTTTCTAAGGAGTTAAAGGAGTCGTGTATGAACCTTGGGCAAACGTATCAAAGGAGAGACATGTAGCCAGAGGATGGGGCATTTAAATTTTTCATTGAGTCTAGCTTCAGATTGCTCTTAGCAGAAGTCATGGACAAGCAAATGAGCAAATGGGTCGATGACTACAGTTTAGAACTGCTTAGAAAATAGCATGGAAAAAAAAAAAAGGCAATACATACCAATAAATTTACATAGCAAATTAGAATAAGTCAAATGTATTGAAGCAGGGTAAGGTAGTCAAGTTCAGGACATTTCAATCTCCGACTACGATAGTTACTAGCCAAACAAATTGCTCTCAGTAGTGGTTGAAGGCTGGCAGGTGGACTGACCATTGCTGGTCAGAACTGCTTGAGAAATAGCACAGAAAAAAAAAGAAATGCTGACTAATAAATTAGCACAGCAAATGAGGATAAGGACTATCTATGAAAGTAAGAAAAGGATAGAGAGTAGGTGGGAGATTTCAATTTCTGTCTGGGCCTAATTGTCAGAGAAACAGATTGCGCTCGGTAATGGTCCAGGGCAGGAGGGATAGCCTACTACTGCAGTAGGAATATAAGGAAATAGCATGTTTAAAAAAAAAATGATTTGTGCTAAAATATATTTAATTTATAAATGCTTTAATTTATTTTACAGTTTATTTTGATGAGACTTTTAATAATTATTTATTTAATTTTAAGACTTCAACTTTGCCATCTGTAATGTTTTTTATTTATTTTACATTGATTCCTTAAAAAATAACTAAACTTATTAAAACTTTTAATATTAATGATATACATCAGGAATTAAGAGTACAGTTTGCAATTTTCTTTCTCTCATACAAGTATTATCTATATTTATATATATCTTCACTGTTGTTGTGTTACGGCCTTACTTGTATCTTCTTTTTTGAAGAAGTAACTTTCTTTAAGAGATCAGAAATTATATAAATTATTTCTTTAAGAGTTTAATTTTCGCATTCTATCATATCTTCAATCATCCATTCTATTCTCATGTATACAGCAAATATTTTTTCAGACCTGCACCTCTTGCCCTCCACATTTCAGCTTGAGAATTAGGAAAATAATTACAGAGGCAGCTCATATTGACATCAGGGTCCATCTTTGGTCACTTTTAAATATAAATCCTGATTACATCTTGCTTCATCCTTTCAATAGATTAGCGACCAAATCTTCCAGTTTTTACAATAGATATATTATCACTAATATTTTATAAAAAAAATTTAAGTAATATAATTTTCTAGTAATTATCTATGTTTAATTTTATTGGAAAATACTACTAGAAAATATTGGAGGCTATTTTTTATAAAAGAACCTGAAAGTTGACAACTGTGCAATAGTTTTACAAATTCAATACATATACTACTATATTTCAATCATTTTTTGTTCCTGAATAATTTAGTTACCAGGACTATACTAATATTCATAACAATAGTTCAAAAACAGACAATAATCTCATTGGCAGTGATATTTTCCCCAAAAATAGTATTTTCAGGTACAATCATACAAGCTCATTTGTCACCTTTTCTGCAGAGTTCTTTCTAAAGTTGCATTAAATTTTATATCATCTCATATTTTCTACATAGACTCAAAGAGTGTTCTAGATTCATTATTACCTAGCTCTTAATCACATTCATTTATATCTGGTTTAAAAACAATGACCTTCTTAAAAAAAGGATTTAAAACTTTATTTGTTGTGTTCTAAGTCATGTTGGAAATCAGAAGTAATGAAATGACAAATATAGTAGCAAAGCAGGCTCCAATCTCTCTTAATTGTTTAATCCTTTATGAATATCTAAAAATATTTTTAGAAACATTCAACAAATAAAGTAAGGTTTACAAAGCAATAATAAATGACAAGAGAGCAAATCACAAATTGCAATCTGGCTAAATCTTTATTTTAAATCCCCACCTTCATATTTTAGAAGTATTTTAAGTATTAAACCCCACTATGAACAGACAAACTTATATATATATATATATATATAAAAAAAAAAGGTTTTTACAATAAGTCTGACCATCATTTTTCTTTTTTTTTCTTTTTTTGAAAAATTTTTAAATGCTTCATGCTAACTAGTTTTTAAATTTTTTCTTTGATTTTACATAATTGTAGTTTATCAATACATTCTTAAACATATTTCGGTATAATTCTAATCAATTCAGAAAGTGATACCCAAATATGCTTAAAATATATTGATAAACTATAATAATGAAAAATTTAGGGGGGAAAGAAATAGTTAGCATGGATAATTTAAAAATGTTTCAATAAATAAATGAAATAACATCTTGAATTTTATTATTTATTTAAATAGCTTTTAAGAAATTTTAATTCACTTAATACTGATACATTTCAATGCATATATATATATGAAAACTTTCATAACTGTAAGACAACCATTATATATATACGATTTTCAATGCCCACCATCCCCTTAGAAGGAAATTTTGTGATATTCAGTAGAAGGGAAAGGCTCCTTGATCATCTTTTTTCTATGCTCCTGATATAAAGATGTTCATTTATAAAGCATTTAAATACATTTTTATATATTTAGTTTTATATAATATTTTTAGATAATAAAAGTTTTAATAGCATTCAAGAACAATATGTTAAATATACATACAATATCTGTCTAGCGACATAAAGGTAACCCATACTATTTAGTTTTCATTGAATCAGAAAATAAAAATGAACCTAGTATTAATGTTCACAGAAATTTAATATCGAAGTTTTCATGATTAAAAATTTTAATATTTGTATAAACATCTAACTGTTTAATATTAAATCATTCAATGTTAAATTTATCTCACTAATAAATGCAACTGTAGATACCTAAATATTCAGTTTTTATACTCCTTATAAGTATAAACAGACTATTCATGAAGATCCAATATAAATTTAACTTACATTGAATGCAATTTTTCTGCAGTTTTAAGTGGGTTTTCTCTGCAGATAGGCCAAATTGATAAAAATGAAAGATATTTTAATCATGTAAACAGAGAAGTAAATAAAATATATATTCTGCATATAGCATAAACATGGTTTTATTATAAATACAATTTGAAGTATTAATTTGAAAAAAAAAAAAGAATTTTAAATCTCTGAAATATCTTCCCTTCACATGCAACTATTATCACCTAAAAATACAAAAAAGAATTATTTCTGTCTGAAATAACTTAGACTTTCCTTATAATTGTCTTTTAAAATGAATAGACAAAGTGTTATCTATTCTTTACGTATTATTTTCCTTATCTTCATAAACAAATTGAAAAAAAAAAAAAAAAATTAATATTTTAAATTATTTCTTCATGAATTAATGATTAAGATTTTCAGACAGAGGTCATTACTACACAGGTAGAAATCCAACCTCACGGTAAAGCAAAACACTTTGGAACAGTTCATAAATGTAGAAAAAAAAAAATTAAACAAACATATAGTTAAGTGTTGAGGTGATATTATCAATCCCTCATTTAAATTTATAAAGTTAACTTATTTCCTAAAAGTGTATTAATGGGTAGTTTTATTTCCCCTAAAGGGATACTGTTTGACCACATTTCTTGCACATGTGTTGACTCAATGAGTTCATCAGTAAAATAGGGGTGATAACCCTTGACTGAGAAAAAATAAATGATAAGCAAATGCAGAATTAACAACTGTTTCCCAAATTTCAACTTGATACTCTTCCAAGTGTTTAAGATCATCAACTACACTAGGTGTGTTAAGCATGGTTGTACTTTAGCTTGCGAATATTTATTATTTTAGTTATGATAGCAAATTTCAGAAACTAATATCAGTAATTTTATCAGTGGAATGGTGTTTTTGTGAGAATGATCCTGTTGGCTTTAATGAATAGTATACAAAAGATACTTTTCTTGAATTTTGTTACTTAAAAAAAAAATAATGACTTAAACTAAAGTGTTATAAATTAATTTTTTTTTATAAATTAAAACATATCCGAGACAAACATTAGGCAGAAGAGGAGCAGGAATAACTTAAGAAAGAAAGGATTAATAATATTTGTAATAACCATGAATTTTAGACAGTTGAAATTTTGTTTCATTTAACAATTTAATGCTTAGATTACTTAAATTCTAAGTAAGAAATATATAATAAAATAATCATCATTTTGATAAATTTTTTATTAAATTTATCACGTACAAAATAAAGTTGATGCGAAGTTGATTAAGAAAAACATATCCCATAACAAACAACCCCCAAAAAAAAAGTTAAGAAAGAAATGCAAACTTAAAATATTTAAAAAGAAAACAAAAAGGCTAGATAAAATCAGTTTCAGAAATAACAATGCAGGAATTAAAAGCAAAATGAAAAAAAAAAAAAAAAAAAAAAAGAAAGAAAAAGAAAGATTCAGAAAAATATAGAACTGAAATTCAAACTTTACAATATTACAGTGTTTTTTAATATCAAGTATGATGTTTATTTTTTACATTACATATCTTTTCTACAGTCTTGTTAGAAATTTTTTCTGTTCTTTCTCTTGTAAGTATGAAAATGGCCTATTTGCAAAGAATCACTTTAATAATATATCAGAAATCCTTTACTGCAAAAAGCACTAAATTAATAAATCATATTCCCAATATGAAACATATTTAGCTTCAAGCAAATACTAGAATTCTTTAAAATTTTATTTAACAATTATTGAAACTATTTAAAATACTTGTACAAATAAGTGTAGATTTTAGAAAAATGATTTAACTTCCTTCACATTATTTTTATAATTCCTAGCATTTTTTAAAAGTTTGATAAAATAGGTTTTCTTTTCCATTTACAAATTTTAATGTCACTAAAAAATCCCAAACTCATCGTTTGTGCTCTCTCTTTTGTGTACGTTTGCGCTCTTTTTCTCTTCTTTCATCTTGCTTCTGTTTTTGTTTTTCTTTATTAACTTTATCTTGAGCCTTTTTTTTCTCCGATTCAGCTTTCATCTTATCTCGCCTCTCTTTTTCTGCTTGTACAATGGTTTCTACATTTTGATTCTGAGCTAAATTCAATATTAAGGAAGGATAAAGTCTGAAATTAAAAATATATTAGTCATAAATAATATAAATCATCATGAATTATTGACATATATTGAACAAATATAGGAGATTTATCCAATATTGACAGTGATAAAAATGAAAATTTAGAATTTATCTTTATATGGATGACTGTTAGATGTTTTTTGGCTTGATTTTGTAGCTTAAGGGGAAGGTAGGCATTATTATAAAATGTAGCAAGGTGGAAAAGTCCTTAATAAGCAGACTATCTGAAATCTTTAAGGAGAAATAATTCTGCTGGGGTACACAGAAGGTATGTAGCAGATTAAATCTTGATTTTTAATCACATGATTTAAATCATATAAACAACCTGAATGTGAGTTTATTAAAAATTGAACATTGGATATGCGAGGGGAATTCAGACATGAACCAGAATTTTTGTTTTTACAGTTATTACAAAAATATATAAATAAAAGTTACACATATTTCTTTAACATAATCTTCTGATTTTGTTACACAGTTTTCCTAATAAATTAGTAGCTTTTTAATGCCATCTCCATTTAAAAAAAAAAAAAAAAAAAAAAAAAAGAGAGAGAGAGAGAGAAAGCCAATGTACATGAAAGCCTCAGCAGTAGTATTGTTGTCAAATTGCTCACCTCTAGTACATCTTTCAGTGGCACAAACATATGGTAGTCATACATGGAGGTTAAGACAGTAAAGAGGGTACTCACAAGGAAGGTCTCCATAGGTGTATACGCAAAAAATTTTGAAAAAAAAATACAGAATATTCTCCTAACAAGGTTATGTATGTTTATAAAAAAAAATTCCAGCGAAAACACTATATATCGTCCGTAAAAAAATATTGAAAATGGCTGATTCTTGGCTATTTATTGCTTGTTGGCAGCACAATGAAAACAGATGCAAAACGTTTTTTTAATAAATAATCATTATAGAATAACGTTTTAAATACTCTTCATACTAAACTAGTTAAAAAAAGTTTACTTTAAATAAATACACTTTTAGAACCACAATTTTGTCAAAATATTTATAAGTAAACCTAATGATCAAATTATGTAAATTTTAGTTTAACGTGAAATACCTAAACTAATAGCTTAACTTTCACTTGAGCTTTAAATATTATGGCTTAAAGTAAAACAGTATGCACATTTATTTATATTGCATAATAAATTAAAAAGAACACACATAACACTTTGGAAATAAAACAATGGTAAACGGCAATCACTTATCAGTGTGCTAATTTGTGTTTTCGAAGAATACTGATTTTACAACCAGTAATTTAGTTGACATTTTAAACTAATAGAAATTATTTCAAACTTCAATTTAAATTTTAAATTTCAGTGTAGATTACATATAAATGTCGAAAATTTACAACTATTTTTAATATAATTTACTTTTTATTACACTGATTAGATAAAATTTACCAAATAACATTTTTAACCTTATGTACTAAATTAATTTAAATAATTTTTAATTAAAAAAAAATATGTTTGTATAACTGCAGTTTTTGAACCATGCACCTCTTGTTAATTTATTCAAACTTTAAACCAAATTTTAATATACAATTATAATAAATTGAAATTTTTAAGCTCTTAATGAATTTAAAGAATAATCATAGATTAGAAGTAGGAGTAAAACAGATTTTTGGATTAGCAAAAATGCATAAAAACAAATTTATTTGTATGAGCCTACCTTTGATATTGAAAGATGCTTCATTAGAAGATGGAATTCTACCCCCTCCCCTAAGAAAAAAATAATTTTATTTCGTTCCTATTTTCTCTCTACATTTTCTGTTTGTTACATTTTCTGTTTGTTTCTTCCAATGATACAATTTTCTCTCTCTCTTTTTGTTTTAAACATATTTAAACTTCGTTTGGGCACTTTTTAAACTGTGTCATGAATTTTCAGAATTCACATTAACAAAGTAATTTACAGCCTTCTTCTTATAGTCCCATGATATATATTTTTTATTTTGATGTTTCACATCTTTAAGAGGCAATTCAGTAGTATACTCATTTTCATCAGAATTTTACAATATTACGTGGACAAAAGATATGCATCATCAGGAATGCCTTTAAATTTTTCATAATTTAAAAACTCATATTTTTTTTTTTAACATTTCAACATTTTTTTTTTTTTTAATTCTTCTATAACACTTGTGAGTGCAGTATTTTTTTCCTATGTATTATTTATACAGTATCCAAACTATATTGTACGTGTTAATTTTCAAAGACATTGTCTTTAATAAAAAAATAAAATTAATTTTATATTCCAAATTATAAAATTCGTTTTAAATGTTAACTAAAAGTAAAAACAAATATTTGCAACTTGCAAAATACAGATGATGTGTCAATTACCAAATAAAAAACACACGGTATGCATAACTTGAATGTCTATTTGACTGCAATTTAAATATTTGCAACTTGCAAGGGAAAAAAAAATAATAATAAAAGAAATAAAAGATTTTTCAAATCTAAAATGAAATGCTTTTAATAAAAGGGCACGTGCCTGGTGCATATACTATACAAGCTTGTATGAGAAACAGGTAACTCTTTCATCGATTAATTTCAAACTACATTTACTATAACATTATTCAGAAAGATCTGTTTTGCAAGAAATTCTTAAACACCTTAAAATTACTTGCATTTGACGGGAGAGAAAGTTGCTCGCCAAATCGCATGCACTTTTTGGCGCCAAATATTTCATACTATATTATTTTTTTTACAGACTATCTATTGGGATTCCGCCGATAAATTTGACAGATCTTGTATTACCAATGTAAGTAGTATCTCTGTAATTTTTTTCACAATATTCTGAGTATGCGCTTTAAGGAGACCTTGTCAGTGTTGTCCAATGAATTTCATAATAATGTATTCTGTAACATGAGGATGAACCTCTTGTTCACTGATTCACACCAACTGAATCAAAAAAAGAAATAAATTTACTGCAACGTAGGTAGCCACGTGACATTACTACCTACCACACCCAGCAATACATGCTCCTTCCTAATGCAATAGCAACCATACAAAAGAAGTTCCAGTTTATATTCAATTCCTCCAATATATTAAGGAGAGGAGAGACAAGAAACAGATATCTGGTTTGGACATATAGATCTGGCTAAAGCTGGTATATATTAAATGTGTTAGAGTCATTATCTGATATCAAGTAAATTCTACATCCAATCTATCTGTACTCAGAACATACATAGCCTCAAGAAGAAAAAAAAAAGGATGTGTCTTTAATATTGCACATAAAACTTCTATAGACAGCATACTTAGAAGAGGAAAATTATATTTGTGGAAGCAAATCTGAAATTCTTAAAATATATATCAAGATACAGTATAGGACCCATTATCTGGAATTCCAAAATCCGGAAGACCCGAAATCCAGAATCATTTCAGATTTTTTTTTTTTTTTTAATGATTAAAATACATTTTATATCTAAAATCAGAAAAAAAAAAGAAAGAAAATCGCCTTAAAATAAATTGTTTGTTTTATTAGGTAGTATTATGAAAATTTAGAAATTAAAACAGAATTTCTTTCTTTCATATGGTCAGGGATGGTCCAGGAAAACCCTGGAATTCACAGCAAGCCACATAAAAAAGAAAAAAAAAAATATTTTATGACAGATTTCCGGAGATTTTTAACTTCTCATTAAGATCTTTAAAAAGAAAGAAAGAAATGGAAATTTTTAAAAAAGAATCATTTTTTTTTTTTTTTTTTTTTTTTAGCATTCTGCTCTTATGATTGAGACAGTATTCATGTTTAGCAGCATTGATAAAGAAGCAACCATGCCACTCATGGCAAGTGGCAGTAATGTACATGTTTATATTTTTTTTCTTCCTGCTAAATTTAATTTTAAAAAAAGTATCAGATATGCAAAAAATCTTGACTTCCAGTTTTTAATTTATTTGCAAATTTTAAGAGCTCTAGAATATATTTTGATTATTTTTTTTTTATGTCTGTCTGTATGTGAAGAAGTAAATTAATACCTGTCAATTACTGAGTTATGTTTTATAATTAAGGTAAAGCAATAATGGGAAAAGGACCTAAAATCCAGAAGATTCCGAAATCCGGAATTCTTCTGGTCCCGTGGGTTCTGGATAATGGGTCCTATACTGTACTTATTTTAATTAAACACACTGAAACAAAGTTAGAAAATATAAATTAAATGCATAAAAAGCATATATTTCAGATCATTAACAATATATGAAGCTAATATTATATATATAAGCAGGGCCCAACTTAGACTACCTGGAGCCTCGGGGCAAGTTTATTCTGGGGGCCCACCTTATAGTGGCATGATAGTTCGTCAAATTGCACAACCTCATGGCTATATTGTGACCCATCTCCACAACTGAAAATATTGCAGGACCTCCCCCCTCCCTCCACTCAATGAAGGCATAAAATACTTTGCTCCCCCTTCTCAACACGCCTTCAGATATTGTATGCATCCTTCAGTAGCCTGAATCCCACCCCTTAACCTTATGTACCTTCCTCTCTCCTCTCTACATCACTACTGCTCCTTTTATCAATCCATATCGATTGTTTTGAAATTGCATTAGAGTGACTAAAGGTAGTGTTCTCCATTGAGTCACTTAACCAAGCAGTTTGCCTACAATTTTTATTAATCGTGCAGCTAAAATTTCAATTCTGTACACTTCTATATTAGTGACTATATGAAATTATTTATAATTCACATATGCTCTTCTCATGCTTCAGTAAGCTCTACCCATGCTCCAGTCTCGAAGCAAAATGAATTTATGGAGAACACTGGTACTAGACACATATTTTACATACACATACATTTTTACTAGTATTGTTTACTGGTTAGCGGGTATTGAAAAAAAATGGTCACAAATTTAAGAGATTAATAGCACTGCTGAATCTCATGAATACTAGTCGAATAGTAGTAAACAAAACATTGTTCAAAATTAAGGAAGGAGATATGCAGAGCGGGAGAGGAGGGCTTTAACAGTTAATTATTTAAAAAAAAGACACCACTTTTTTCATTTTGGCACCTAGTTAAGATATTTCCTATGTATGCCTATGCAGGGGACCCCAGAGTAGTTGCCCAGCATGCCCTGGCATTAGTCAGGGCCTGAGTCAAGGGAAAAAAAAAAAGTCTAAATCAGCAAGTAAACATTACAAGAAAAGCATTTAGCAAAGTCCATCAAACTCTGACTAATTGCAGAGTATTAACTCATTTTTCTATTAACTCAATCTAATAACTCACAATTTACAATGACTAAAACTAAACCTTTAATATTTTATAGCCAAATGAAAATAATAATAATAATTTAATTTTGAAATAAAGATACAAAAAAATTTAACAGGGCAATTCAAGTTTAAAATTCTATACAAGCTTATTGAGATACTTATAATGTTAATCATAACAATATAAGATTTAAAAAGATTTCACAGATGCAATTAATGGAATGTCTTTTTCTTCTAACCACTAACTCAATAGGATATTTTGTACAAGGAATAAAAACAGAACATCTAATGATTGTGATGAAAATTTTGATTCAAAAACTTTTTAATATAGGATAATGTAATTATTATTATTTTTTTTTAATGGAGTAATTGAAGAAGTCTGTGCCAGATTTCATAGATGACTTAATCGGCTTTGTCTGTAATTATACTCCATGGTTATTATATCTCTCTGATAGCTGAAGGGCCATCAGTTAACAAATGCAGGGTTCAAATCTTTGTTAGGTTACACTTACAAGGGAAGTATAAATCTGTAAAATTACTATTAAAACTAAACCAAGTTTAAATTAGAGAACATGGTTGAAAACATAGGATAGAGTGCAAATTTTGTGCAACAAAACATCATGGGGCAAGATATGACCCTTACAGTTTTAACTCATTCTATCAAATCAACAAAAGAGAAAGTGAGAAAGCAGGATACAGTAGTAGTGCATTTGGCTTGAGAAAAGAAAGTCTTCAGTTTGATTCCCATCTTTTCTCGAAATGATTTCACTAATTTGTAATCAGTTTTCATCTCACAAATTTAAAAATCTGGGCAAATATGAATTTTACAAATCTAGTTATCTCAATGAAAAGCTAAATATTTTTCAAAAGGTTTGTTATAACAATGTTTGACAGTAAACAAGATTGTAATTTTATTAATTGTGAACAAATTTCTGTTATATCTTGTGCTCCTTGTGAAAAATGCTTATGCTTTTATTAATTTTCTACTTCTAATCATAGTCACTATAAATCAGAAAATAAATTAGCAAATTTAAATATGAGTTTCTTCTTTATAATTAAATAAACATATTTTTTAATTTCTGGTTAATATTATACTTATTAGTACACTCATTTAAAAAAAAAAAAAAAAAATCTTAGTATCATAAATATTTTCTTTTAAACTAATAATTTAATTTAATGGAAAATTAACAATTTTTTTCACTTGAAATAATTTTTTTTTAAAAAGACCTTATCGGGACTCGAATACAATACTTTCCTTTCTCAAGCCAAACACACCACTAAAGCACCACATTTTTTTGCTCCCTGTTTCTGTTTTGTTGGTTTTCATAGAAACAGTTGAAATTTTTAAGTTCATATCTGGCCCCAAGGAGGGTTGTTACATTTGCACTCTACCCTATGTTTTTGGCCATGCTCTTTAATTTAAGAATTGTTTGTCTTCAACAGAAATTTTACTGTTTCATACTTCACTTGTTAGTGATTCAGAATCCATAATAAGTAATAAACCTAATCTTTCTAGTAAACAAAAAAGATTGTAGAGAGACAAAACTAACAAATCAGAAGTAAAATTTTTATTATAATTTGTCCAATTATGCATTGCAATTTTAACCAAAGAATTTAGCTTTTCTTTGTGAGAATCTGTACATGATTCACTTTATTTCCCAATTGTAATCATTCCAACTCATCTAGCAATATTTACATTGTATATCATGTACAATATTTAAAATATATTTTTAAACTTTTTTTTTATGTCTTGTTATTAGAGTTTGATTGATTTAAGATTTAACTATATGTTTTATATAACTTTCAAGCAGCCAATTTAAAAAATCACTTTAAATTGTTTAAATATAGATGGATTTTACAAACATTTTTCAGTTTTAGAATAATTGTTACGGTTTGCATTCATTTTAAATTTCTTGAAACATTCAATAAGTTAAATCTTTATTTATTTATTAAAGGTTACTTTTAACTTTTGTTTGTTGTCACAGGAAGTTGAAACAAAACAAGTTAAATATAAGTAGAATTGATGTTATTTGAAAAATTATAGCTCTTTTTGATATACAATACTAATTTCTAGGAAAGAGTAAGTAGCCTTAAGCTAAAAAAATAAGATTTATGTACCAAAAACTATATGGGTAGAATTTGAGGAATTGCTGGGTCCAGTTTGCCAACCTGATAAATAGCACATCTGGTTTGAGACAGGAACACCCAAAAGGACGCCAAAGTATTGCATTTTATGAGAGGCATTTCAAAAAATCATATTTGAATAACTTGGTACTGCACAAATCACAGTGAAATTGATATTTTCTATTCATATGCTAAAAATAAGCTTTTATAGAATATGCTTTAAAATTTACAGTTTTTTAAGCGTTAAGGGCTACACTAAAATGTTCAAATACATAAGGGTCTACAATTGAAAATTAAATTTCCGTTTGTGTTAAGCATTTTAACACTTTTCAACAATATTTATGAGTGATTATGAATTCAATTAATCTATTTACCTGTCATTCTGTCTCAAGACAGAACACTTACACCAGTATTTTTTATCAACAATTTCTATCGTATCCAATCTTATTAAAATACTGTATAAATACGATAGAAATTCTTGATAAAAAATACTAGTGTAAAAGTTCCATCTTGAGACAGAAACTCTTGCACTCTTGGTTGATTGTGTGATCACGTAAACAAAATACAATGAAGGTTAAATGATGCAACAAGTACATGCAGTTGGAAAGTGTTAATATTCTATATAAATTGCATAATTTTTCATTCTTGTTTCCTCTTATCTATATTTTAATGAAATCAAAGCAGATATGACAAATGCAAAAAAGAGCAGAATGTTTTGGTAAATGAAAATAGACTGCAATAGCAAATTTAAATAGCTTTGATGTTTTAAAATAATGAATAAACACAACCTTTTCAGTTTCATATATACATTTAAAAAAAAAAAAAAAAAAAAAAAAAAGCAAAATTCAAAATATAGATATGATTGAAATTTATATACAGGGTGATCAGAAAATGAGTATACATTTGAAAAATTAATTATTCCTGGAATAATTTAGGTAGAGAGGCAAAAATTGACACACATACTTGGAATGGCATGGGGTTTTATTGCAATCATAAAAAAAAAGTTCAAAAAATGGCCGACAGATGGTGCTTCATGTGATAAGAAAAATAATAATTAGCATAACAAATTATGACAAAGCAAAGACAATGTTTTTCAGAACAAATGCTCAACATGTCGACCGTCATTCCTCAACAATAGGGACAACATGAGGGACAATGTTGTGAACAGCACTGTACAGCATATCTGTAGTTATGGTGAGAATTCTCATCGGATGTTGTCTTTTAGCATCCCTATTGATGTTGGTCGATCATGGTAGACTTGCGACTTCAGGTAATCCCAGAGCCAATAATCACACAAAGTGAGATCTGTGGACGGGAGGCCAAGTATGATGAAAGTGGCAGCTTAGCACGCAATCATCACCAAACAACGTGTGCAAGAGATCTTTCATACATATTGCAATATGGGGTGGAGTGTCATCCTGCATAAAAATCATACGTTCCAGCAGTGGCGGATCCAGAACTTGACTTTTGGGGGGGGGGGGGGGGGGGGCTGAGATTTTTCAAAATGTTATTCTAGACAAATAAAAAATTTAGAATTGCAATATTCAATTGTGAATGTCAGTGTTTTGGGGGGGGGGGGGGGCTTCAGCCCCCTAGCCCCCCCCCCCTTAAATCCGCCACTGCGTTCCAGCAGGTGTTTATCAGCCAGGCTAGGGATGATGCGATTCTGTAACATATCGACAAACCTCTCACCCGTCACACTAACAGTTACAAAACCAGAATCATGCATTTCCTTGAAGAAAAAGGATTCGATAATGGTAGATGTGGTAAATCCACACCCCACCATGACTTTCTCGTCGTGCAACGGAGTTTGCACGACAGTTCTAGGATTTTCGGTAGCCCAAATTCTGCAGTTGTAGAAGTTGACAGACCCTCAAAGTATGAAATGGGCTTCATCAGTCCACAACACGTTAGACAACCAATCATCATCTTCTGCCATCTTTTGAAATGCCCACACCGCAAATGATCTCTGCTTTACAAAATCTCCGGGTAACAGTTCATGATGACACTGGATTTTGTACGGATAGCATTGGAGGGTACGCCTTAGTGCTACCCAAACAGTAGTGTATGCAATGCCAGTGCGATATGCGATTTCACGAGTGCTGACTTTCCTATGCGTAGACGAACTCGCTACAATCTCCATTCCTTCCTGAACTGTCTAAGCAGCATTAGCACTTGTGCTCGGTCAACCACTACGGGGCCCATCGTCTAAATAACCCATGGCTTCGAACTTCAAAATCATTCTCTTTACAGCTGAACTTGTCATAGGGCCTTTACCCGTTCGAATACTCTTACTACGGCAATAGGATCATAAAGCTGCAGTAGCAGATTCCACATTCTGATAGTACAGCTTCACTAACAGTGCCTTTTCTGGTAACGTCGACATTCTCCGATTGCTGGTGCATCTGATTCCCTCTCTCATTACAGCTCCTTTTATACATGATTCTCATGCAGTGTGTCTGATGTTTCGTTGTCCAGTGCCATCTGTTGGCCATTTTTTGAACTTTTTCATTTTTGAGGTTGCAATAAAACCCCATGTAATTCCAAGCACTACCTACATTATTCCGTGAATTATTAATTTTTCAAATGTAAACTCATTTTTTGATCACCCTGTATATTATAATTGTAAGGAATATAGAAAGAGAAACTAGAGGAAAAATTTTGTCAGAAGATTTTTCTCTTTACCCTTTAATTTTTGGTATATCAGTGGTAAAAGTTCACACTACATCCATAAATTGTCATATCAAACATTCATATTTATTCAGGGTCATCATAGTATTTCAGGATAAAGATGCAAGCTGAAAATGGGGGGTGGGATGTTACTCCACAGTTATTTTTTTGCACAAAAAGGCTCATCAGATCGAGACCTACAACTTAAAGTAGATTTCAAGCAACTACAACCATCCATACTTAAACTGGGTTTTAAACCTGTGGCTAGAAATGTTCATGATTTAAATGACCTACAGCTTCTACCAGGTCAAGAAGATGGCAGAAAATACCTACTGTTTCTACAAGAGACCATGCTGGAGTTATTGGAACCTGTAGTTATATGTACCTGTATGTGACATTAAAGCATCCATGTGGTTTTGAACAGGGCAGATCACTATCCCATTCCTAGAATACTGCTGTATAGAAGAGAGAAGGGTCAAATACCTTTTCCATCACAATTGTCTAATCTCTAGGGTCCCATTTTTTCCTAAGAGGTTATTTGGAAATTCTCATCTAAGAGAGTCCCATTAGCTCACATAAGGATCGTGCTGTAAAGACAGCAGTTATTACTGGCAAAGTCCAGTAAAGGTCTTGGTGTCTTCAGCAAAACATGCCACTCGCTATAGATGTGAAACCTAATTACTACTAGTCGGAGGTTTGAGCAACTTTTGCACTTGTGTCGTTATATTAAACTTATTGCCAATAAAATGTTTTTTCCGATCTCCTCTGTCATTATGTTACCTCTTTTCTTATGCCACTTAGTAGTTCACTGCATGCATTAAGCCGATCTATTGTATAATAAATAAATATTGTATGATTTGATGCATTCTGTCATCTCATTAAGTTTTGGCCATGAATTCAAAATCGTCCTGTATATTAACATTTGTTTCTTAGAAACATTTTTTTAAAGTTTTCATAAAAAACATAATTATTTCCTCGTTTGGAAACCACTTAATAGCCTACAAATTTTATTAAAAATCAAACATACAGAATAAATAGGTATATAGTCATATAACATAAAAATAAGTTATTAAAGGATACAAGGGGTAGATAGAGCCCCATCATCAGAATCACCATCCCTATAAATGCAAGAAAGAAATATTTATTATAAAAAAATAGGAAGAGATAAAAATTATTACATAAAAATATCAACAAAGGATTAGTAATGTTATTTAAGAACTTTCAGAAGACTTTTTAAGGATTATCTAAATACTAACCAGTACAGTAGGCTCCCCCCCCCCCTTGAGGTGGGGATAAGGGCACTGTTAATTAACATTGCAGTAAAATATAATGTAAAATAAAATTTCATAAGTTTAAACAATCTTTTCTAATTCATAAAAAAATAAAATAACAATAACAATAATAATAATAAATTACACAGGTCAGCAATGAAATTATTTTCTTCAAGGTGATGTGTTTTTCTAGTGTATTTCTGGATGCTGATTAAAGAAAAACTGTGCAAAAATGACCACATATCAGTGCATCAAAACATATAAGAGACACACCCAAAGCAGTGCAAAACAAAAAATTGAAAAATGTGTGTGAACGCCGCACCTCTGATTTCGAGAGTATTCAAAAACAAGAACTGAAAAGTTTGGTACGAAAGTGTGGCAACGTGTGTGCGTATGTGAATCAAGATGGACTAACGTTCCATTCTATATGTTGGTTTTAAAATACTTTATTTTATGTTAATTTATGTGTTCGTTATGTATTTTATGTTTGTGCCGTAAGTAAAAGTAAAATCTTTAAAAGTAAACACAGCATGATCAGTGTCTTAAAAGTAAAATCTTTAAAAGTAAACACAGCATGATCAGTGTCTTAATGTGTCTGAAGATGCTTTTACAGGAAGAAAAGAACCAGGTGTGAAAAAGAAGTCGCCACAATGTGATTTTGCAGACCTGTGTTATTCAGTTACTCATTAGGTGATCCTGCAGTGTTGTTTAATTCAGCGAAGTTAAAAACACATTTTGCTTTTAAATATGTTTCAAATAAATAGAGAAAAATAAAGAGAAGGATGATCGTTTATTCAAGTGTTTGAGTGAAAAAATGCATCTTCCTTTCTGAATAAACCTTGTTGGGGTTTGCACTAGAAAAAAATAATGAGTAAAACGCTCCTACTCTAACAAAAAATTTAAGTGGGATGTTTCAAATTTAAGAGAAATGTTAGATAATTTACATTTTGCAAATTTCTTTGTAGAGAATTACAACATCAAATTAAACAATTTAAAAAAATCAAGTAAATATTAAAAATGGAAATTTTTTTTTTTTTTTCCCCTTTTGTGGCTAAGGACAGATACTGTTTCAATATGCAGAATCTCAATTTTTATCAGAAATGCAGAAGCAATTGCTCGAGTCATTACTTAATTTGTTTTAAAATTTATTTTCAATTTGATTTTGAGTACTCAAAGACTGTTTGACTGGAATAACCTAAATTATTTAACATATAATTATTATTACAATTTTCAGCCTTCACACTTTGTAGTTGTTTCTTGATAAAATAAATACTTCATCTATCCTCTTAGCAAATATTTACAATTAAGAAGTATTTTGAAATAATTACATAACATTTCCACTTTTTTTTTTTTTTTTTTTAATCAAGAGATTCTAGAAGTTAAAAAAAAGATAACCACAGGCTTCAAAACAATTTATGTATTGTCCAACTGAACTAAATAATTGATAAAATACTCAAAGAGCAATGTGAAAAAATTGAGGGGAAATCCTTCTCATGATATATTTTTGAGTGGTTTTTTTCAAAGTATTGCAAGATTCTCGCAATCCCACCCTCTAATGTGAGCCCTGCTTGTCTATACTCTGTGTAAGAAAAATAGACCTGTCAAGGCCACCTCTCAGGGTTCTTCATTCTCCCGTTACCATGTAGCGGTGCCGAAATTACACGAAAAATCGGAGGCAGGACGCAAAAAATGTATTGTGGCGGGTCCCAGGGGACGTGCAATTTTAATTCTTGAAAAAGAAATTTTTTTTTCAAACTGGAAGAAAAGAAAAAAAAAAGTGAATTTAAAATATATTTCAAGGAAATTTTAAAAATGTTTCTAGTTTAAAATAATAATAATTATTATTATTATTAGATATTATACTATATTTTCTCTCTCTTTTTTTTTTTTTTTCTTTCTTTTCTGGTTCCCGAGCACATTAAGCTAAATGTTTTCAGTTATTTCTTAACAGCAACCACCTCCTACATAATATTAGTTTTAAGACAATCTCAAAAAGAGCTGGTTAAAAATTCCTAAAAAACTGTTTTTCATCTACAATAAGATAAAATTTTAATACATATCCGTAATATATAAATTAATTTATTTGGAGACCCATTTTTTGAAAGAAGGAGCCATATTTTTTTTAACTCATGGATCCCAGGGAAGGGACCCAGGACTTTGAAAGACTAGCGGCATCACTGCCATGGTTTTAAGGGACGCTAACTTCTCTGCGTCTTTCTTCCCACGCAACTTTGTTATCTTAGTAAAAGCAATTGGAGAGCAGATTAGTTTTTTTATTGCTAGTATACATGTATAAAATATGTGTTGAATACCTGTAGCATAAATTTATATCATAAGGTGCGAATTTTATAAGAATTCATTTGTATTATTTAAAAATGATTACCAATTTTTCCTTTATTAGCTTAACAAAGTTAATTTTCTGATATACTTGGAAAATTAATTTAATTTGTTTATGAGTAAAATCTTCAAACTTTCTGATCTAGGGAGAAAGAAATCGCAAAAAGTTCTTTATTTTCTTACTTAAATATCTAAAAAATGTTAGAAATGTGGTTATTTAAACTCATAAGCAAAATTGCATTCTGATAGCTGCACGTTGAACACAATAATACATACTTACACACACACTCATATCTATATAATATTCCAATTTTCAGACCACCTATTCTTATACATTACATATAAAAATATTAAATATACTTTCACTTTTTACTTCATGTATAAGAACAATAAAAAGTATAAAATAAGAAAATAAATGTTTCAAGATTAAAACCATGAAATTTTCTTAATTTTAGCTGAGATACGTAAAAAGATTATAGAAGTTAAACGCATTCTCAATTTTTATGACTAGTTCCTCCTTTATTTATCCTTTGATTTAACATATTTATTAATTAACGAATTTCTAAATTTCATTTATCATTGTCACATATAGAGAAGAAATCAAGAATGAAAAATCCTGCATTTCACATAGATTATTAATGCCAAGAGGTATCAATGACCAATAGATTCTGCACTCGAAGCTGGTAGACAGGAGGTGCCACGGTGCCAGGTTCGAACATGAGTTGCTCTTGTTGTCCTATTCGTTCGGAGATTTTTGCGATACTGGCTAAGTACCGGAGGAAATAAGAAACAATTTAGCCTCAACCGATGCACCGCCACTCCACTGCACTTTTAAAGGTTTTAGAAAAGCCTGTATCTAAGGAATTTCAATGTAATTTATGATCTATGACTTATTTAATACCTAAAACTATATGACTAACACCAACAATTAGTTTACAGAGCAGAATAAAATAATTTTTGTTTTCTTAATAATCATTTTTAAATACCCTTTAGCTATGAATTATTTATTCTTATTATAAAATATCTTTGCAGCAAATAATATAGACAAATTAATTTATTAGATTCATTCTCCAGGTACGTTTTGGGCTATAAGAATCTAAAATTTAAAGTTTTTTTTTTTTTTTTTTTAAACCGAGAGTTAAAAACTATATCGTGAATATGAAAATTGAAATCTAATATAGATGATGGTGATTGTGTGAAATTTAAGCCTGATTGTCTTTACATTGGCCTTGAGGGGCATTTCTTAGGAAACCTAGCTAAACCTCACATGAGTTTCGGGGAAAACCATGGTAAACTTGGGTAAGCAACCATAACTCTGGGTAACATGAATGTAACTGCCATTCGGGTAGTAACATTCACGTTTCTCTAAAATAGTCATTAGAGAGGAAAGTGTTTTTTTTTTCTTTTTTTTTTTCAAAATGTAATTTAGTTATAAGAAAAATAAATAAATAAATATGCCAGTGAACTGGCATTTAAAAGTAATAAGTACAAAACTTAAAAACCATAAAATGCAAGAACTCGCAATAATTGTTTCGGGTCAAAAGAAGACAAGATAATTCATCAAGTGAAAAAAGTAGGCACAATGGCTACAAACAAAGCAGCAAATCACCAACGAGTGCTGCAAACATGCAACACTCATTTTTACTACGTTCGCCTGACGAAGGGTCACGTCTTCTTTAAATCCGATACAAATGTTGCGAGTTCTTACATTTTATGATGTTTATTCAAAGTTTTTTTTAATTTTGTGCATTATTTATCTACTTTTTATTTTTTAGCCTTGGGTAAGGCTTAGCCCTGAAAAGAGCTTTTTTTAGCCCTTAGAAGGGCTTTTTTTAGCCTTTAAAAAGACTTTTTTAGAGCTTTTTTACTTTGAAGCCTGGTGATAGAACTGATTTTTTCCCCCTACATTTTGTCCTTTATTTCACTGTAGCTGCTATCACCTTTCACCTTGTACATTTATTACAAACTGTTGTACAAACGTCATCTCTTATATCCTCTTTAATAAAATTTTTCTCTTGTAACTATTCGGAATGTCTCACACAGTTCTTCCAATTTTTGATAGACACTCGACATAGAGCGTCCTCAAGTAGTCACCTTATGTCTTTAATTTTAAACGTTTTATTTCATGTGGTCACTTCATTTTTTACCTGAGCCCATATCATTTCAATTGGGTTGTACTGGCAGTGATAAGGTGGAAGTCTTACTACTTCATGTCCCAATTGATAAGCCAGGTAATCCAGTTCAAATATCTTACATTTTGATTTGTTTTCTCGAACAATATTTAACAACTCAGGAATGGTACTGTTCAGATTGTGTAAAATATTTTTACTTTCCAGCCATGCTATAATTTCGCATTTTCGTGTTTTTGTGGATGGAATTTTTTTTAGGTGATTGGAATGGTAACTTGCATTGTCCATAACAATCACACTAGGTTCTTCCAGGCCTCTCAGTAAATCGTGGAACCATTCTCGAAATAATCACTATTCATTTCATGATGATAATCTTTAGTAGAATTCAATTGAAAAATTAATTGTGCTCTTTCAATGAAGCCATGCTGATCTGACCCGGTGTGGCAAATAATCAGCCTTGATCCTTTACCAGTGGGAACTTTCAGACCACCAGAACTCTTGGAATCTTGCCATATAAATTTTTTCGAGTGGTTCTGATTTATCCAAGTTTCGTCTAAATAAACTATTGGACGACGTGGAGATTCCTTACGTATGTAGTTGTACATTTTTCTCAAAAATGTCATACATGCAGCAACAATATCAGTTCTCTCTATTAAAAATTTATGTCCATCATTGCATCTTTTGTATTTAAATCCAAGGTCTTTTAAAATAACTGCTAATGATTTTATGCATCCAGAAAAAACGATTTTCTGTACTAAAATTTCTCATAATTTGATACAAGTAGGATATCCTCCACGATCATAAAATTCTTGGATTGTGCAGTGCACAACATCTTTATTAAAATCATCTAATTCTGTCACAGGTTTAGTATGTGGATCTTTCTTTTTGGGCGAAGAGAATGACAAATTGTTGTCTACTCCGATGTTATCATTTCCTTCTGAACTAATCCTACGAATCATTCATAATGACACCCCACAAGCTTCAGCAGTAGTTTCTTGAGTTTTCATAAAAATATCTCTTGCATCAGGTTTCGAAGTAACAAGCTCTTTAAAATACCTATAAACATGATAAATAATCATCTTAGATTCTTTCCTTATATCAGGATTACCAGCCATAGTAAATGATATGAAAATGAAACAACAAGAAAAAATAAATGCTAACAGAACCAAAGAACAAGTCAAAAGCGAACTGTATTGTATCTGAACGAAATCTTCCCCTAATCAAACAATTGCTCAAATGGGGTGGGAAAAAAAAAGAGCGATAATGGAATCACATGGGTCATTTCTAGGAAGATTGACCGGGGAGTAGTGACCTTGGCAGGCCAATTCAGTTTACATGGACTATAGTATCCAAATAATATATTTTTAAGTTTTTTTATGGGATTTGATTTTTGTGATGCAAATAAGTAATATATCCGAATTAACTTTTTCTTTGGAAAGGTTGAGGATATGTTGTGGTGTACATGTTAAGGCTGCTTGTTGCTAGACCAGGGTCTAGATGGGATGTTTTACAGAAGAGGCCTTCCTAAGGTATCCTAGTCTACAATTACATAAGTTTTAGAGAAAATCATGAAAACTCTGAATGGCTAGGCTGATAATCATGACTTTAGTTCAAAATGAACATCTCCCATCTAACAGCATTCCTGGGACCAATCCAGGTAAAAATTGGGACCTTTTTGCCACCCCTTCACAAAATTCAAATTATTAAAAAAAAAAAAAAAGCCTTTCCACTTTTGTTCTTAATATTTCATTGTCTAAAGTTGTTTCATCTTCCTGATCGATACAAATCAGAAAGATCAAAATTACTGAATTTGAACTTAAAAAAACAATCTTTAGTTTTCATGAATGTTTAAATGCACTTGAATAAACATTGCAAATGATTTCTCTAGCGACTATTGCATTATTACCCTTTCGAAACTCAAAAACATACACAGGGTTCCCACTCTTATAAAAGAAAAAAATTCAAGGACTTTTCAAGTACTTTTCAAGGCCTATTTGAAAATTTTCAAGGACATGGGGAAAATTGCAGAACGCTAGGCATACACACAAAACTTTAGCAACTACCTTCATTAGTAATATTTTTTTACAATTAGAATAACTTTCCCTGTTTTCACAATACATTTTTGATAGATTGACCAAATTAACTTTTACTAAAGTCAAAAAATGATTAGTTCAAGATTTGGAATAATTATGATTATTCCAAAGTTTTTAGGTTTGAGTCCTGGTCTAGTCACTTTCTGCTCAAAATTAATGACCAGTCCATCAAACAGGTATGAGACTGGAAAAAAAAAACCAAATAAGTTGAAACTATATGCAAAAGCAAGACAATGAAATAAGAATTTTATGACCAAATCATTATATTAGACAATGGCGTGCACATGTGGAGATGGAGATAGTTTAGCCTTGACAGAATTCGCGATAAGCTCGTCTATTGGAGTGAAAAATTCAAGGATTTTCAAGGACTTTGCACAAAATTCAAGTACTTTCAAGGGCCCTTGAAAAAGAAAATGAAATTCAAGTACTTCTTAAGGACTTTCAAGGACCGTGGGAACCCTGATACAATGCCGGACATGTACCCTTCTGGTATTTGGTTGGCCATTTTGCTATAAATTGGCAAAACAAATTTAAGTGTTAATCATTTACGAATAAACAAGTCATTCTAACCTTGAAATATCTTTAGCACGAGTTCAAGTACACAATGAGCTGATAAATGACAATTAAATATCGACATGTTCAAAAGCGACATTACTTTCCGGTTTTCCAAATAAATCAGGTTGGTTGGTTATAGGGTTTAAGGCCGATTGACTACGCTAGAGTTCTAGGCCTATAGGTGGAATGTCCTCCATGGGGTTTTTTCCAAGGGGTCCCAGTCCGTATTCACACGAGTTTCGAAGAAAACTACAGAAAACTCCAAACAGCTAGGTCGATGAGTACGACCTCCTGATGAATCAGGAATTTCACAAAAATATATTGTTTTTCACAAAAAATGGCTCCAAAAATTAAAACCTGGATTGACCCTTGCATTCAGTAAAGCCTGTGTGATACAAAGTGATAACAAGAGTAACAGCTAGCTAGAATATGAAAACAGTCGAATTTTCAGCGACACAGTTTTGTTTTGTTTATTTTCCTTTTGGCACCAGAACAGGGGTCGATCCAGGTTTTAATTTTTGGGTCCCTTTTTTGTGAAAAACAAAATATTTTTGTGAAATTTTTATTTATTTTTGTGAAATATAAAATATTTTTGTGAAAAAGTAAAATATTGTGTAAAATCTTCAGTTTTTACGATCACTTTATGTAATGTTTAGTATCAAGTTAATAGTTTCGTTGAGCCAAATTAAGGCATTAATTAAAATTAATACTAAAAATATGAAAACACTTAATAAAAGGATCATTTTTTATAAAACAAAATCTTATGAAGGGACTCATTTTATAAAATTTTAATTTTGTGAAGGGTCCCTTTTTATGGATTTGAATTTTGTGAAGGGTCCTTTTTATGGATTTGAATTTTGTGAAGGGTCCCTTTCTATGAATTTGAATTTTGTGAAGGGTCCCTTTTTACTATGTGGAATTTTGTGAAGGGGCCGCAAAAGGGACCCAAATTTTGCCTGGATCGATCCCTGCAGAATGAAGGGAGAGGGATTAGCAGAAGGCAGAAGCAGGTGCAGCTCATAAATGTTATAAATAAACTGATTATTAATATATCTTTCATGGTATTTGTAAAGAAAGGAAAATAGAGGGCTGTAATTTTATAAACCTTTTTTTTTTTTTTTTAACCTACCTAATTTAGATTTGATCACAATTTTAAATAATAAAACAGTTCTCTTATGGAAAAAACTTCTGAATAAGTATACTATAAAATAATTTTTATACAATTTATCAAAAATATGAACCAAATATAGGTAGAATGAAAAAAAAATTACAACATCTCTGGCCCTTCCTGAATGACACACCTCTGCAATTAGCGGAAAAATAACTACATACATTAGAAATCAGAAAGTAGTTAGTTTCTATAACAAGCATTTCTATTTATTTATTTTTCCAAATAACAATAAGATGATCTCATATGTCAACAATGAATTATGAAACAATTACATATTTCAGGAATTTTTAAGGGGAAAAGCTACATAACTAAGCAGTTAATTGTGATTATTATTATTATTTTTTTTTGTTTTTTTGTTCAAACATCAGTGAAACTGTCACAAAAATGTTGCATTATTTCAGCAATTAGACTTGAAAAATAAAATAAAAGCAGGAATTTTGTTGATTTTCAGCTAATTAATTAAACATTTTAGGAATTAACTTCAACAAAAGCGTGATTATCATTTTTATTTATTTATTTACTTTCTTATGTTTTCTAAGTATAATTTTAATGCTTAAAAATAAAGACTTGCATGGAAATTCACATTAAAGTATTAGCAGTTCTGAAAATATACATACTCCTCTGCAGATGAGACATATGTACACCGTGATAATATAGCTGTACGAAGTTTTTCTTCTTCTGAAGATCGGTTTACAACCTTCATTACTGACTGTGCTTGTTGTTCCATTATCAGAGCAACTTTGTGAGCTACATCAGTTTTTTCTAAATAAATGAATTGTTTAAACAAAATTATTTTTAATATCCAAAGCATTTCTACAGCATAAAAACATAAAAATTTGTTACAGTACCTGTCAATTACAAGAATGTAACTAAAAATTTAACACATAAAAAGTGCAAGTAAAAATTTTGAATCAAAAATTTTATTTAGAAAAAATATACAATCTGTGTTTATACTAAAGAAATTCTTGATTTTACCATTGTGATTATGTACCTAAAATTTTAGTGAAAAAAAAAAAAATTGTATGGAGAGAGAACATATAATTTAATGCAGGGAGATCCAAATGCTCATGTTCAACAGTTTCTTCAGTACTTATCAAGAAACTTGCAAAAACATAGAAAATTTTGTAACTAAATTTAAGCTTGAAACCATACTTTAGAGCTAATTTTGAAGTGATAATGAGGTGAATAAGTTGTTCTTAGCAGCTGCAGATTATTATTGAATAAAAGAAAGACTTTTCTTCTGAAAATAACTATAGTACATGTTTCAGCCCAAATTAATCAATGGTTGGAAACTGACAAATACTTTTTCTAAACAACACAACAAGCAGCCAGAAAAGTGGGAATGGTGGTCACCAAGAACAAATTTATTAGTGGCCACTTTTTAGCAGTAAGTGGCTGGTGGCCAGTGCTAATTTTACCCTATTCTATGATGCTGCATTTGTTTTTATCTATTGTTGAAAATATATATATATATTACATCAAATTTAAAAATTAATTTATAAAAATAAAATAAATGTTATATCAAATAATGCTGTTTATACTAATAAAGAACTTTCAAAATAGCAAGATAAAATCTTCCCAGTCCCTCCTAGCTGATAAATTTAAATATAATTGCTCTTAGGTGGGCAATTTTTAGTTTAGATGGTAAAATAATAATAATAATAATAATTTAGCTGAGATTATAAATTAAAAGCTAAATCTAGTATTTTCTGTTGTGAAGCTTCAATCAAAATTATAGATTAATAGAGACTTTTCCCATACAGAAATGATGCTATATTGAACAATTTAATCTAGGCTATAAAATAATTCTTAGGAAACAAAATTATTGCAAAAAGGTTTTTTAAATTTAAACATATAGTAATGGTTATTATAAAGCAATACTGAGGAATAATTAGTTAAATAATTTAAATAACTTCATCTAAAGAATGTTTCCTGATTTCTATTAAAAGGCCACTTTTCTAAACTAACAATTTCCTACAGTATAGTGGATGGGCCTCTTAGGGAAGTTCCACTAGACATGTATGCTAATAATGCCTACCTGTTTATATATCTCGCAAACCCTTTTGACTTATTTTCATTTGTTGCCTGCTGGGTATTATTAAATTTAATAATAATATTATAATAAATGAATAATTCTTCTTAAAAGGCCAAACTGGGAAAATGCATTAGTGGCCAGTGGCCACCAGAAGCAGTTTATTTACTGGCCACTTTTTAGTTAGAAAATGATAAAGACTGTGATAGGTTTTAAAAATTTCTGTATAGATTAGTAGCAATATATTATAAATACTTTTAAAAGGTTACTAAGTGACAATTCCACAGGTAACTGACATTCACAAAGCAAAAGATGTATTTTGTCAAATACTACACAAAAAATCAAATTTTCAAAATGATTTCCCCCCCCCCCCCCCCTCTCTCTCTCTCAACTGAATGTCTTTTTTCTGCTAAATTCAATGGTTTAATTGAATTTTAAAATACTTTCTAGACAATTTTATAAAACTAGTAGATTGGGGCTTCCCAAGATTCTGAAAAGTAGAGTAAAAGATGAAAGTTGATTTAGAAAGACATGAAAATCTTTTTATTTTGAAATACTAATGGAGTGAATAGATTGCTTGTGGCAAGTGCAAATTCTTATTGAATAAAAGATAGAACTTTCTTCTGAAAATAACTATACATCAATGTATTGGTTTCATCCCAAATAAATCAATCAACACACTAAGAAACTGACAAACACACTTAAAAAAAAAAAAAAAAAAAAAAACAGGCAGCCAGAAAAGTGGCCACCAACAAATTTATTAGTGGCCACATGGTGGGTGGCCAGTGCAAATTTTGCCCAATAATATTTCTCTTACAGTCCACTGCTCTTACTTCCCAATATAGTAGAAGATTTTTATAATGGAATTCTATATAATACACAACTTCTCACATAAACAATGAATTTTGCAGTTAAGAAGCGCGTTGTAAGACTATTACTCTGTACAGAACTAAGTATATGGTGCATTTGTTTTTCTTTATCTCAGAGTTTTTTAATGAAAAAAATGCTATCATTACATTTTTTAAAAATGAATAACATAATGAATGATTTGGTACATGCATATATGAATTATGTTAATTAAATAAATTTAACAATAAAAGTTATGATCCACCCAACTACTATTCCAAGAAAGTAACTTAAAAATACCCTACTCTATTTTGATATGCTTTAGACATACTTGGCCATGTTTACAATTTAAGTTTAATGATGCGTGAAATGTGATACAGTTGAGGATCTATAATCCACATACCCATAATTCGCAATTGTCTATAATCCGCACCCACTTTGCAAATGTAAACAAAAGATTTTGCAGTAACAAAAATCCGATATTTTGGATGTATACGAGAAAATATGTTAATTCACATACTAAAATGAAAAAAAAATTATATATACTTTTTTGGCGAATCGGAATATTGTCTGAATAGTATTCAATTAGTGATCAAATAAAACACATTCAAGCGCAATTTCTAACTCCTGCCAGTAACAGCATTGGTTGAAAAGAATGACATCATATGCATTGGTGGGATTGTGTATTTTCACAGATGTTTAAGGACCATTAGTGTAAATGTTCTTTTTAGGGTGGTATTTTAAAAATACACAAAACTATTTAAGGAAAAAAATATACCAGCATTTGTTTTGAGGATAAGATCTACAATGCAGTCATTAAAAACTGCATCAAACTAATCACATTGCAAGTATCTAGCTACACAGTGCTAATCACAGTCTAGAATCAGGAGTAGAGATTTTTTTTTTTTTAATGAATTACACATTTAAGGGTTTAAACTATAGGGGAGACTGGGGAAACTTGATCCCCACTTTAGTTTATCATTTTTTTCCTCTGCTGCAAATTATCAGTTTTCAAAAAATTTTGGACATGAACAATGGTAATTTTTTCCTCTTACAGACTATAATTTTTTATTTGAAAGTAAACAGATAATTGTAGTATGATCCTTTTGTGGGGGATACTTGATCCCACTCAGAAATTACTCAGGCTATTCATTAGATAAGCAATTTACTTATGTATTTTAGTTTACTAAATAATACATCTAAAAAATAGCAATAATTATGGTTCTTTCTTAGGTATGATAACAATATAAACATCAAAATAACATTTTTATTTTAAATGCAACTTTGCAATTTGAAGAAAAATTCATGCAAGTTTTATAAATGTGTTATGATACTTTTGATCAGTTTCTTTCTGATAGTTGACCATCAGTTATTTTCCAATAAAATTGCACTTAATATATTTTATAATCGAAACAAATTCTTTTTTTTTTCCTTGTAAAAAAGTATACAATTTTATTAAAGGAGCTAAAATTACAACAATTAATACAAAAATCAACTTTCTGGTGCTCTTAGTGTTAATTTAGGATGTTTATTCATGAATCCTCTGTACCAGTCATAACTGGCACATTCATTTTTTTCAATTATCTGGTACTTCTTTGTTATTTTTCACTGCATACTGAAATGCTAACTGTTTTAAATGTAACTGTTTGAGTCCATGATGTAATCTGCTTGCTTTCTCCAAATATTGGTACAGCAAGTCTTCTTTGTCATTTGTAAATATCTGATGTTGTTTATAATTAGACTCAAAGTATTTTTTCATTTGACGTATATAGGGATACTTGATCCCTGGGATCATGTATCCCTCATATGAGATTCATTATGATTTCAATAATCTATAATAATAAAAGAAGATGTCTGTCTGTCTGTCTCTCTGTCTATGCATCTATACGTTCAGCCACTACTGAACGCAGAAGTACAAAATTTGACATACGGGTGCTCAGAAGCCTTCCCGAGTTGATAGTGAAAACAGAATTTAAAATTTTTAATTAGTTCCGGAGATATTAATTAAAATGCAGACCCATGTCTAATCAAAAAGCGATCTCAATTACTCAGAATTCACCACGATTGCATAAAAATAGATATTTTAACGGAGTTAAAAGCAGAAAAAATGGAAAATAAATTAGAAATATTAGTCCGATCGTTACGATTTTGGTACCAACTGAAAGGGGATTTTTTTCTGAATTTAAGTGTGCAAGCGGCTTATCGGTACAACAATTAGATTTTTTAAAATTAACTAAAGTATGAATTTTTTGTGGCAACATCATTTCAGATGCCGACCGTCTGCCATGAAAAAGGAAATGATAGTAACCGATCGAGATGTCACGTGTTTTACAGTGGGGATAAAAATTGCAATTTTCAATTTTTTTCAAATTTTTACTCACGTTACATTTGAATTAATATTCGGCTTATACAGCATATTATAAAGCTACTGTTCAATTTTCATGAAAATATCCAGATAAACAAAAAAATTAGATTAAATTTTGTTTTATATTTTGCAGTATATATTTTAAATTGAGATATGCCGCTGAAATTTCGTAATATTTGGTTTTAATGCCCGATAATTCGATTCTGAATATTTTTGAAAGTGTAGAATTATTAGGAAGGGCTTGAGGGGGAGGGGGGGGGAGGAAAAAAAAAGAGTTACAGCATTTGAAATTGGTATTATTATGTTCTAAGGAAAGATACATTGATTGCGAATATTTTCAAGTATAAAATTATTAGAAGGGACGGTTGTTTCGGAGAAAACAACGGAAAACCCAGAACGCTTTTATTCTTTTATATTTTGCAGAGTTTCGAATTCTGATACTCCTTTCACATTTCGTACTATTAATTTTTAACAGTATTTAGCCCGGAATTACGCAAGTTTCGGAGAAAACCACGAAAAAGTCAGACATAATTCGTTTTATAATAGTGTTTATATCATTTTTGTATCGCAGCTTCTAATTAGCATAATTTCAAAAGTAATTAGGGTCATTCCATGCCAAATCAACCAAAAAATTTCAATTTTCAACCTGACCACCTCAGATTTCTATGAAACTTGCAGGAATCATTCTCCTTGATGATATAAATGAGGATATATTTTTAGAAAATTTTTATCTCTTTCGATTTTTTTTAAATTAATTTTTTAATTTTCAAAAAATCAGCATTTTTTAGCTTGTGTAAGGATTTTCAATCTCAAATTTCTCAAGTTCTATAAGGGATAGAGAAGTTTATGACCCCTCATTTTAAAGAGTATTTTCCAAGGTTTAATTTGATATGCAACATCATTATGTTGGGTAAAAATTTTAAAATTTATTAAATTTTAATATTTTAAATTTTAAAAATTTCAAAGATAGTGTTTTTTAAAAAATTTGAAAAAAATATATGTTTTTGGTTATACTAAAAGCTATATAACCTGAAACTTTTAGAGTGGGATCTCTATGGGATCAGAAGTTATTACAAAAAACTTAGTTACTCTACATGTTAAATTGTATTATAATTACAGTTGAATCTCGAAAAATCCGGATTTGGCAGGACCACGGCGATTCCAAATTTTAGAGATTTATTGAAAACTAATTTTTTGTGATATTATAATAACATACAAACTGCAATTTTATGTTAATGAAAATAAACAACAAATCAAATTGGTTAATTAAAATATAAATATAATAAAAGACCTATGTTAAATTAAAACAGATATATTACACTAAAATATAATAAACAACTGATAATGCCTCCTAAATAACTGATAATAAACTAAAGAAACATTTTTTTTAAATATTTCAGTAATTATTTTTCACTATAATTTTATTTATTTATTTTTTATTTTATTTTATTTTTTTCCATTTTATAACCTATCTTTTTAGTAAAAAAATAAAATCTTTAATTCACAATCAAACAATATAAAAATATGTCAGATTATGTTCAAATTTATGTATTCAGTGTTCAATTAAACAAATTTTAAACTGCATTGCACAAGAAATATGGAAATAAGATACAGCTAAGTCTTATTTTAAAATTAAAATTGAAAAATCTTCTGGATTTTAGAAATTTTTGGATGTCCGGGTTTTCGAGGTTCAATTGTACCATATAAAATGCTTACTTGATAAAAGACATTATTTTGAAAGTTCATATTTATGACTAGTAAAATAGTAAAAAAAAGTTTTCTTCAGGAAAATTTCTAAGATCATTAAAAATTTAATTATTTGATTTTTTTTTTTAAATGTATGTGTAATTCTACAAGTTTCAAATTTTTAAGATTATAATCATTAGTGATGGTTTTAAAACTTACGCAGTTTTTTAAAGACAGATTACAAAATGATTACAATATAAGGTTATAAATTTATATCAGAAGCCATTCAGATAATAAATTACTACACTTACAAATTAATGACAGCATAAATCATAAGTAAGTAAATAATAATCAATTCATTTGCTAATTAGAGATGTTCTGGTTCAAAATTGTCTTTATTTAAAGATTGTTTTATTTATGTTGTTGCCGGCATATAACTCATCTGCATCTCCACTGTAGTTTAATTTTTTATATCTCTTCTGAGATCTCAATGTAGAAAAAGTTAGTTGTGATTTTGGGTTCATACCAGGGTTCCAACTCAATTTCAAAAATAAAATTCCCTGACTTTTCCAGGTCTATTTTTAGAAAATTCAAGTCATGAAATTTGGTTTGCAACATAAAAGGTAGGCTCACAGCGTAAAACATAAAACAGCTTGCAACATAAAAGACAGCATAGTCATGTAACCCGCAACATACACTGAATGCTCAAAAAGCATTTTCCAGGTTTATATCATCATTTTCCCAGCTTTTTAGACAATATTTGTGATTTTTCCCTGACATTTCCTTGACTTTTTTCAATAATTTCAAATTCCCTGACTTTTCCAGATTCTCCCTGACCCATGGGAACCCTACCATACTCTTTTAAGTAGAAGTAAAATAAGCATTTTTTTTTTTTTTTTTTTTTTTTTTTTTAAATCAAACATTTTTGGCATATTTAATTTAAACAATTCTATTTAGTTTTTACTTTTGTGATGTAAGAAATTTTATTTCTTCTTACAACTTTAAATTAGTATGATTTTTATGATTAAATGTATGATTAAATTTGTATGATCATTAAGACTTTGTGTAAAGATGAGTAAACCTAGCACATCCAAAACATTTTTCTATATATTGCTATAACCCATTCAAGAAAGCTGGCCATGATTATTATAAAAAAAGTTTGTGATTTGTAATAATGAAAAAATTTATATTTATATATGTTTTCATTTATAATAAATGAAAACATTTTGAGATATAGCCAAATTTGTACAAACATGTATTGGATGTCGTAAAGCTTCCAGTAATTTTAACTGAACAATGTATTTATACGCATCTTTGTTTCTTTATTATAATTTCTAACCGCAGTAAGAACCTACTCTAAAACATTCCAGCTATAAAACTCACAGTAATTAAAAAAAAAAAATTTTTTTTTTTTTTTTTTTAAATAATTTAACAAAATTTCATCAAAAAAATTTTTGTTTATTTTTTATTAAGCACAATTACATTGAATATTGACCCCCCCCATGTTTAATTGTATATTAGCATGCAATACTGTATGTGTGAATTTTAATTAACAGGTATTTTATAAAGTAAGTATATTATATAATTATTGTAATACAATTTACCATGTAGAGTAGCTAGGTTTTTTGTCATAACTCCTGATCCCATTGAGATCCCACTCTAAAAGTTTCAGGTTATATAGCTTTTAGTATAACCAAAAACATATATTTTTTTCAAATTTTTTAAAAAACACTATCTTTGAAATTTTTTAAATTTAAAATTTTAAAATTTAATAATTTTTAAAATTTTTACCCAACATAATGATGTTGCATATCAAATTAAACCTTGTGAAATACTCTTTAAAATGAGGGGTCATAAATTTCGCTATCCCTTATACAACTTGAGAAATTTGAGATTAAAAATGCTTATACAAGCTAAAAAATGCTGATTTTTTGAAATTTAAAAAAATTATTAAAAAAAAATCGAACAAGATAAAAATTTTTTAAAAATATATTCTCATTTATATCATCAAGGAGAATGATTCCTGCAAGTTTCATAGAAATCTGAGGGGGTCAGGTTGAGTGAGTGGTTGATTTGGCATGGAATGACCCAATATGTCATTTTGAAACTTATTTGAATTCAATTTCAAGAGTAGACACCAAAAATTTTTGTCTCCTTCCATTAACCATCTACCGTAAGTAATGGAATTCGAGATTTCACGTGATGTTTTGAGGTCTCCTGAATCGGTTTTCTTTTGTATCTCAGCTACTAATTAAAATAATTTCATTAGTATGTAATACATCATTTGAAAGCTTTGTTGATTTGGAATCGAACAGTAGATTACAGAAATTTCTACCGCCAGATGGCGCTGTAATATTTTAAAATTTCATTATTTCAAATTCTAATTATTATTAAATTATTTTTAATACATCATTCGAAAGATATTTTAAAGTACTTTTATATTATCAAAGGTGAAATTTGAGATTTCACCCGATTTACATGTTTTGAGGTCTCCTGATTAGGTTTTCTTTTGTATCTCCACTACTAATTAAAATAATTTCATAAGTAATACATCATTTGAAAGCTTTGTTGATTTGGAATTGAACGGTAGATTACAGAAATTTCTACCGCCAGATGGCGCTGTAATATTTTAAAATTTCAATATTTCAAATTCTAATTATGATTAAATTATATTTAATACTTCATTCGAAAGATATTTTAAAGTACTTTTATATTATCGAAAGTGGAATTCGAGATTTCACCCGATTTGCACGTTTTGAGGTGTCCTGATTAGGTTTTCTTTTGTATCTCTGCTACTAATTAAAATAATTTCATAAGTAATACATCATTTGAAAGCTTTGTTGATCTGGAATGGAACAATAGATTACAGAAATTTCTAGCGCCAGATGGCGCTGTAATATTTTTTAATTTCAATATTTCAAATTCTAATTATGGATTAATTTATTTCGAATACATCATTCGAAAGATATTTTAAAGTTCTTTTATATTATCAAAAGTGGAATTCGAGATTTCACCTGATTTACAATTTTAAGGTGTCCTGATTAGGTTTTCTTTTGCATCTCAGCTAATCGAGTTAGACCGTTCAAAATTGGTATATGTAGGTTAAGTAGGAGGGGCTGGAAGGGTGGGGAAGGAATAATTGCGCGCAGCGCGCACGAGACTGTGCTGCCGAAGGCAGTGGAGACCCGGTCAGACTTTTTACTTGATGAGAAATGATATTTTAAATTTTCTTTTCTTAAGAATAAAAGTCTGATTTCAGAAGGAATGTGTGCGCGTGCAGCGCGCATGGGACCCGGTGCGAGTTTTTACCCGATGATAAAAGATTTTTTATTTTTTTAAATTTTATTTTCTTAAAATTTTATTTTCTTATTTTCTTAATAAAAGTTTGAGTTGGGAAAGAATATGCATGCACAGCGCACGTATATCCTCACACGTGCGTGCACAGCGCTCATGGGTCTGCGCTGCCTAAGGCAGTGGGGTCCCGGTGTGAGTTTTTATCCGATGCTAAATGATATTTTTCTTTAATTCCTTTTCTTAAGAATGAAAATTTATAACATGGAATTTTGAGAAATCATAAGGATGGTGAAGGAATATGCGCGCGCAGCACACGGGTCTACGCTGCCGAAGGCAGTGGGGACCCGGTGCGACATTTTCCCGATCAGAATTTGTTTTTTCTTTTTTTATCACATGATAAAAATTAATGCAATTTTGAGAATTCATTAATTATTGTGATTCATTTAAAAATAGTGACCAGCGAAGCGGGCATAGCCTGCTAGTAAATAATAAAAGGTTGTTTACTCAAGACAATACTTAATTATTAAAGACAGTCTATACTTTAAAATAACACTTACTTAATTGTTTTAAGTTGTATGCAACAGACAATACAAAGATTAAACTATTGACCTTTAAAAAAGTTGTCCTTGTCACATTTCAGACAATCCTTTCTTGACAAAGCAAAATGGCTGAAAAAGATTAAGTGCTGCCAGTTTTCGTGTACAGGTATGACTTTAGCATTGTTGCCATGTTTCAAAGCTCTATTAATTGATTTTAGTATATTTTTGGCTGAGGGATCATGTATCCCTAGGGATCAAGTATCCCCAGTCTCCCCTACATTGCTTTTACTTCATTAAATAAATTTTATTGTTTTATATATTTATTACCTTCATTACATTATATAAAAACAAACAATTCTAATTCTAGCTTCTTTAAATAAAGTTTATTTTTATGTATATTATACTAATTCATATAGTGAGGAAATGATATCATTGATCTATAACAAGCAAAAATCTATAATCTGCACAAGTTCTAGAAACAAGGTGTGCAGATTAAAGATCTTCAACAGTATATATAATGCAAAATTCTACATAATGCACAACCTTGGTGTTTTTTAGGTTTGTGTTATAAAGATCTTCTATTGTATTATGTTTGAATCATTCTAAATGATCTGATATAGTCCAAAGTTCATACAGACAGAGTAAATACAGCATATTCCAGAAAAACTGCCACAAATTATAGTTTATATATGAAATGAAAAAAGACTAGGAAGGTTGTACAACATTATCACTATTAGGTTGAAAAATATATTACAACCCATTTTTAATATATATAAAGTGAAATAAATTCAAAATATGATAATAAATAAAGATGTACCATATTTACCTTCTTCATTCGAAGTTGAACTTTTTCTCAACTCTGACCACTTGTCCAAAACTTCAGAACACAAAATATCAATATCATCTGAATCTTGCTGTACATGGAAGAAAAAAGAAATGTGTAATTATATATATAAATTAATAGGCATTATGGAATGATGATAAGACTTAAGGTTATGAAGTTTTTTTTTTTTTTTTTTTTTTTTTTTTTGAGTACTTCATCCTTGCATCATGATCAGTCAAAGCATACTGAAAGTTATGTTTTAGAATAAAGACTGAGCAACGGCAACAGAGTGTCATAGATTTTATTAGCAATGTTAATGTTGAAATCTCATTTCTCTAGCTACGTTCTTGAATTTCATTTGAGTAGTTCTGAGATTGAACAGGATTCATATTTGAACATGGGAAAAAAATTCCTTGAATTTTCCAGACAATTTTCAAGAAAATATTAGCGACACATTACAAGAAACAGAGAGAAGAAAATACTTCTACCTCTACTGTATGATGTCATGTTATTGCTGATCACAAGGGTTGATCCAGGCAAAAATTGGGACCCTTTTGCTGCCCCTTCACAAAATTCAAATTCAGAAAATGGGTCCCTTTACAAAATTCAGATTTATAAAAACAGCCCTTTCACAAAATTTTGTTTTATAAAAATAATACTTACCGTAAAATCCCGAAAGTACCCCCCCCCCCCCATCGAATATAACCCCCCCTCCCTTTTCTCGCTATGTCTCCGTTATCCTGAAAGTAACCTCCCCCCCCTTTTTTTTTTCTCCATCCAACAAAGCTACATCCAATCTTCGGGCGCACTTACGGTACGTCGGTATTGCAAGTTAAGTTTGGCATTGAATTAAGTTTTAATATTTATATATTATTTCAAATTTAACTAATTTTTCATAAAGTGTCAGATGCATGTTATCAATGGAATCATTACAGTTTTTTTTTTCCCTTTAATGTAAGAAATTACCTTTAATATTTCCTTTTAAGTAAGTACCATAAAATACCGAAAGTACCCCTCCATCAAATATAACCTCCCCTCCCTTTTCTTCATTTTTTTAAAGAATCTTGATTATAACCCCCGCACCTGAAATTTATCCGTTTTGCTTTTCAAAAAGAGGGAGGTTACTTTCGGGATTTTACGGTATGTAAAATTTTTCCATGTTTACAGTATTATTTTTAATGAGTGTCTATACTTGTTTAATAAAAAGCTATTAACTTGATGTTAAACAATAGATAGAGTAATTGCTAAAATGAAAGGTTTCTAGCAACAATTCTTTTTTTCACAAAAATAAATAAAAATTTCACAAAAATAATTTGGTTTTCACAAAAATGGGTCCCAAAAATTAAAACCTGGATCAACCCCTGGATCATAATTAAAATCCATGTAGAAACCATTGTTTACATGTGTATTTTCACGATACTTAATCATTTGAATCTCAATATGAAGCTAAACAATAAAAATATAAATGAACAAAAAGAAGTATTCGTTTTGCCAGGTTTTATAATCAATTTTTCCAGAATTTTAATGAAATTTATTTTTTCCCTTGAGTTCTCCCTGATTTTTTAAAAATAAAACCCAAATTCCTCGAGTATTCCAGGTTGTCCTTGATGCATATAAACACTGTATGAATTACGAGGGGGAAAATACTGCCTTTTTGCTAATCACTAATCGCTCATTTGTTAATAACATTTGATTGATGTCTAGGACTTGTTAAAGAATCTCCCAGGTCTTAATTACATGTAACTTGCTAAGCACAAGGAATTGCAAAAAAAAAAAAAAAACCACTAGCATTAGCACTTTTATTTATAAAAGTTCCCCCCCCCCCCTCTTACTTAGTGCTTTACAGTAAAATTTGTGTTACAAGGGTAATTTGAAAAATATTTTTGATTTTAAAATTTTGAATAGGATCTCTTTTAAAATATTATATATTTTTTATTCTTTCATTATATATACAGGATAGCTATGATTAAATTTTCACTATGAACATCATCCTGTAGCTATTATGGGCAAATAGATGGTCGTCAAATTTGGTATGAAGAAAATTCGTGAGATGAATTGAAGAAATTAAAATATTTTTTTTTAGTTAAAAAAAATATACACCAGTTAATGCTTTGCATAGGTAAATTGCAAATTTAACAAGGGGAATCGCTGATGCAAGTTTAAAAACTGACCTCGAAATATGTTTAAGTTGTTTATGCATTCTGCATGAGTTATGTAACTTGGTTATATTTTCTGTTTTCCCATGGAAAGTACTACTTGGTGAACGACTGTGAACTACTACTTTTATTTTAATTCTTTGAGCACATCTGATGAATTATTCCATATATGATATTTGGTGGCAATGTGCTTGCCCTCTAGCTGCGGGATGCTGTTCATAGCAAAAATTTATTTATAACCATAGCTGCCATCATTGCTAATTTTTAATTCAGATTTCTACACCAGTATTTTTAAAAAGGAATCTGTCACATATATTTCCAATGATATCATAAAATTAAATAAACTGGAAACATTTATAAAAACTTTCTGGTGTGAAGTCTCCGTTGAAAATAACAGACTTGGCACCTATATATAACCACTCTCTCTCCTGTTTCGGGGTTTATCACAAAGTTAAAATTAATTGAGGAAATTATTTTCAAAAAATAATATATCCATTAAAATATTGGTTTTGTTACATCGATGACGTTTTTGTCGTTACTCATAATGGAAAAAAAAAAAAAAAAGACTACTATCCCTAAATAAACTAAAATTGACAAAAATTAATATCCAATTTACCTGTGAAACCGAAACTAATCACATAATTAACTATTTAGATGTCACTATTAAAAGTACCCCCCCCCTCCCCTCCAATGAAACTACAGTTAATAGAAAACCTGGAAACAGTACTGAGATTATTAATAGTAGATGTAAAACTCCCTTTCATTATAAAATTGCCGCTATTCAATCATATAAAGTGATTTTAATTTGTTCCAATAAACAATTACTCGAAATTGAGTTAAACAAATGACTGAAATCTTTGAAAAACAGGGTTGGCAAGTTTTTGACGGTTTAAACCACAGTTTAAACTGTCACGTCAAAAACCCTGTGTCAAAAATCTCAAATTTTATACCTCTTGTCATACTTTAAACATTAAAAAGTCATATTTATTACAGAAAAGTAAAAAACTGTAGTCTTAAAAAAGTGCTTAGTTTATATATCTTCCAAGGTTAAACTTTTTTAGAACAGTATTATGTGTTTCTTATGAATGCCAATGACTTCTATTTAAGTACAAAAAATTGATATTAATTACCTTTACAAAATACAAAAATTTGTATATTCTAAGGCGAACTAATTACTTATTGCATTTTAAGTTGACAGAAATTTTACAAAGTCTTATTTTCAAAAAGAGGTTTTAGTAAAAAGGTGCTGTAAGTAATTGAAATTACTGAGCTACTGAATAACAATTACAAGATAAAAAGATCTTTTTATATACCATGTTTTTAAATTTTCTGTTAAATAATATAAACGTTACTGAAGGCAGCGGGAACCCGCAGCAATTGGATAAAAGCATTAAAAAAATTCATTGCTATCGTGTTTTGAGCTATTATGAAAGTTTCAAATGGCCATCTAGCCGGGAAGTTAGTTAAAAATTGATTGCAAGCTTTGTAATGGTAACGCTGCCGAAAGCAGAAGGGTCCCGAAGCAATTGGTTAAAAATATTTTTTAAATGCATTTTCACCGTATTCTGAAAGTTTCAAATGTCTAGCTAGTCGGGAAGTTAGTTAAATAAATTTTCTGTTGAATCATATAAACGCTGCCGAATACAGTAGGGACCTGAAACAGTTGATTAAAAGTATTAAAAAAAATGTATTGTCACTGTGTTTTGAGCTATCCTGAAAGTTTCAAATGCCTAGCTAGTCGGAAAGTTAGTTAAAAATCGATTGCAAGCTTTGCACTGGTAACGTTCCGAAGGCAGCAGGGATCCAAAACAGTTCGTTAAAAAAAAATTTTTAAATGCATTTTCACCGTATTCTGAAAGTTTAAAATGTTTAGCTAGTCTAGAAGTTAGTTAAATAAATTTTCTGTTGAATCATTTAAACGCTGCCGAATACAGTAGGGACCTGAAACAGTTGACTAAAAGTATTTAAAAAAATGTATTGTCACCGTGTTCTGAGCTATCCTGAAAGTTTTAAATGTCTAGCTAGTCGGAAAGTTAGTGAAAAATTGATTGCAAGCTTTGTACTGATAACGCTGTCGAAGGCAGCAGGAACCCAAAACAGTTGGCTAAAGGTATTAAAAAAATGCATTTTCACCGTATTCTGGATCTATTCTGAAAGTTTCAAATGTCTAGCTAGTCGGGAATTTAGTTAAATAAATTTTCTGTCGAATCATATAAGCACTGCCGAAGGCAGCGGGACCTGAAACAGTTGACTAAAAGTATTAAAAAAATGTATTGTCACCGTGTTCTGAGCTGTCCTGAAAGTTTCAAATATCTAGCTAGACGGGAAGTTAGTTAAAAATCGATAGCAAGATTTGTACTTGACAAACAAACAAACATACATACATACAAACAAGAATCAAAGTTAATAAAAACATGGTAATAAATCATTTCTTTCTTTCTTTTTTTTTTTTTTTGGGGGGGGGGAGTTATAATCAATAGTATGTTTTAATGTTGCATGATTAAAAATTTCTAAGGTAGGGGAGAAGGGGGTACATTGGGACACGGGGCACATTGGGACAAAGGCTTTTATCCCTTTATAATTGCAAAATAAAATTTGTAAAAAATCACATTAGATGGCACTTAGTAGTACATCTTCATATTTGTGATTTCAACTCAATCATTCAAGTCTGCTGCCTGTGAACAAGGTTAGTTTATTTTATCATATGAAAAGTAATTTTTTTCAAGTAAACTAATGTTGATTTTTTAGGTAATAGGAAATAAATATTTTAATTTTTAAAAGTACTATGTGTTTTTATAAACATTAAGCTTTCATTTCCACTATAGATCATTAGCCCATGTGCTCTAGAAAATTAGACCTAAACATTTGTTTTGAAAATGACCTGATGGGGTACATTGGGACACCAATGCATGGGGCACATTGGGACTGCTCCAATGGCCCATTCATTTCTAACACCAATATATTTTTATTTATTTACTTATTTTTTGCACATATAAGCTAATTGTATTAATTTTTTTTTTTAGGTATTCTTTAAATAAATAGAAAATGATTAGAAATTATAAGCCAAAAACTGAAAGAACTAAAATTTCAGAAGAAAATATAGAAAAGGCAATAAATGAAATAATCAAAGATAAACTTTCTGTGAGGGAAGTTGCAATTAAATATTATATACCAAAATCTGCATTATTTAATAGATTGAAAAACATGAGAGAAAATAAGATTGAGTGTGTACGGCAAATATAAGTTTCAATCCAAATATACATCTCAACAAGTATTCACAGCTGAACAAGAACTCTTGTTGAAAGATTATTTAATATCATGTTCTCTACTTAACTATGCCATCAACACGATTCTACATAACATTAAAGTTTTGTGTAGACTTGCAGGGTTTTGATGTGCGTTAAGATATGAATATGCAGTAATGCTTCATAACAATTTCATTTTTTCATAATTACCTACTTTATTATTATTTGTTATTGTATCAAATTCATTGTTTTGAAAGCCTTTCATTTATTTTAGCAAAATATTTTGCAATATTGTAATTAGATAAATAAAAAGATGGTTGTCCCAAAGTGCCCCATCATTAAATCAGTGTTGTCCCAATCTGCCCCTGCATGGGGAACATTGGGGCACTTTTGCATAAGTTATGTTTTAATTATTTCTGTTTGCAAAACACATTAAACAATGCTCATTACACATTTAAAAGGTGACCAATAACACAAGTATTTAAATAAAAATGCACAAAAGCATTAAAACTTTTATAAATTGGAAAATAATATGCTTTTATAAAAAGTGTCCCAATGTCCCCCCTCTTCCCCTACTTATTGCATGACTAGTTGAACTAAATTTTTAATATGAATTATACAATGCAATTTTAAACAAAATATTTTTAATTAAGGAAATGATGGACAGAATATCTTTTTTGTAAATTACAGTCTTAAAGGTATGAAAATTTGCATTTAAATGCAGTGAAATGCAATAATATTAAATACATTAAAATTTCTCAAACTGTATTTCTAAAAAAAAAAAAAAAAAAAAAAAAAATTAAAATTCTCTTAATTTTTAAAAATGCTCTGTGCTAACTACATTTTTAATTTTATACCTCGATTTTACATTATTATAGTTTAATAATATATTCTAATTCTAAAATATCTGGATATTATTTTTATTAATTTTTTGAAGAAAAATTTTTAATTTTTCAAAAAATTAAAGTTTTTTTTTTTTTTTAGTTAGTTCTAAAGAATTTTTAATATACTTAATTGCATTACTATAATTTTAATCTATGTATGTAAATTTTCATAGCTCTAAGACAATTTACATAAAAAGATTTATAATGTTCACACTTCCCTTACGATTATGCCTTGATATGTTTCCTAACACAATTTTTTTTTTCTTGGGGAGGGTATATATATATATATATATATATATATATATATATATATATGTATATATACATACATACATACATACATATATGGGTCATTCTCTGAAAAGTGAGCTTTAAAAAAAAAAAAAGTTAGCTCAAATAAAATTGCTCTTTTTTTGTGTGTGTGTGTGTGGCATGTACACATGTTACATTTAATAAAATAAAATATAAACCAAACTGTACCAGATAATTTTTGAAATAGTATTAATTTTATTAATTAGAAAAATGAGGGAATGACAAATTTATTCTAGAAACTACTTTGAAAATACAACTAAACCTAATCATATTTTTATATTTATTAAAACATATTATAATAACATAAAAAAAAAAAAAGCAAATTTAATTTCTTTTAGTTAACTTTATAATGAATGAGGGAATGACATATAATAAAAATACTGTATTTTCAATCTAACATTTGAGAGCCATATGCTACTCATTGTAAAATATTTTCAACAGAACACAAAATGGCTTCTTTACTTTGCTGCTATACAAATTAAGTTTGACTTATATAAAGCACACACTGACACTAATGGAGTAAGTAGGGGTGTAATTATAGTTTGATGAGGGAATGATATCTATTACCAGGGACAACAAGAGTGTTCTAATTTCTTTCATTTCATCATATATAAATGTAGTATAATGGATAAATATTTATTAAAGTATGTTTAATAAATTTTCAATAAAATAATCTAAATATATACGCTTTAATACCATAGAAACTATTTTATTTACTTACATGTGTGAATAGGGACGACACAGTGAGGGAATGATATTTTGCATTTCGAAAACTATTTTAAAATTATATTTGAATTGCAGTAACCAAAGAATAACAGTTTATATGCATAACTAATTAATACTGATAGCTCTGACAGCTTTTTGTGATTTTAAAAATATGCCCTCAAGACTACTGGGACATGAAATGACCACTTTTCAGAGAATTACTCATATATTTATAATATAACAATATACATATAATCAATGTTAATACATAGTATATTGCAACTTAAAAATATGCATAAAATTATTTTAGATTATTGTTTCCATTTTTCTCATGTGGTTTTCGACAGTTTTTGATGGTTTAAACCACTTATTGACAGTTTAAACCAGTTTTTGATGCCAAAAAACCAACCTGCTGAAAAAGTAAGTTACAAGAAAATTTTAATTTGAAAATTATATCAAAAACATTTAAAACAACTTAACCAAAATGCTCAAAAAGAAAAATTTAAGTTTACCACTTTAATCCAATTTAATAAAGTGTTGAGATCAAAATTAAAAATATTGTTGCTAAATTTAATATTTAATGCTATTAAACTAAACAAAAACCTTTTTGAACATATTTCCAACAATAAGGACAAAATCAATCCCTTGGAAACTGCTCGCATTTATAAAATTAACTACTTAAATTGCAATAATGAACCAGATACCAATACAGGAATGACTAAAAGAAAAATAAATAAATGTTTTAAAGAACATCAAAAGTGTTATAAAATTTGGGAAATAACCACGGCCTTAACCAAAGAAAATCAAACCCAAAATCTTAGAATTAATTTCAATAGCCCTAAAAAATTAGCAAACTACGAAAAATTACACTTATGCACTGCGACGTGAAACTGTAGAGGTAATCACTAGCTTAACTGCCTGTAATCAGTACACCTTTGTGGATGCCAAGTGGCGTGAAATGCTGCTGAAAGAAAAGTTCAGGAACCAAGTTTTTGGAATGTCAAAGGGGAAAACAGCATGCCTTCCCCTCAGAGCAACAAAAGTGAAAGCATTCACGAAAATAAAGTTTTAAGGTATTGTTTTGATATAATGTAAATTGTTATTCCTTTTTATTTATTTACAGTCAACTCCCTCTAATCCGCAAAAGTTTTGTCCAAAGGTTGTGCGGATTATAGGAATTTGCAGATTAGAGGTCGTTGTATTTGTTTACATTTTTCTTTTGTCAGATACAAAGTCAGTTATTCTTATTAATTCTTAAGTAGACATCAAAATGGAAAGACGACTTCTAATAACTTTTAGAATAAAATATTTCTTCAGTATCAATAAAACTAATCAATCATATTCATATTTGATGGTAAATAATTTAACCATATTCAAATAATATGTGCCAATAAAATGTAAACAAATATATTTAAAAAAGAGAAAAAAAAATATTTTTTGAAGTACAGAAATAATATTCATCACTTATTATTTTTAATTTAGTTAAATATTGATGTGATATGTAGCGATTTGTTTTAAATTTTTATGTACTTTCCTGACATTCTTTGGCTTGACTTAGCACTAGTATGTATGAATTGCAGGAAAATAAATACAAAAATGTTACTGTTTTTTTCTCTCCCCAATTGTGTTTCAAAGCAAGGATTAAGCTAAAATTTTGATTTAAAAAAAGTAAAAATGCGAGAAATGTTGCAAATTCTTTTAAAATATGAGATGTAAATTTCTTTGTTTACATTAAAAAATCAATTGTGGATTAGAGGAATTTGCAGATTATAGGTCTGCGGATTAGAGGGAGTTGACTGTATTTATTTTGCAGCTACTCTTATTAACTATGGAATTTCTGTTATGTACAGTGATATGGTAATTTTGTCAAATTGTAGGAAATAATTGATTTTTAATATAAAAAAATTTAATTCTACGAATATTTAACTTAGCAGTGGAATTAAAAAAAAAAAAAAAAATTCTAAAATTGAAATTATAATGCAAATGTCAAAGATTTAAATCTATAATTATTTATTTTATTATTATTATTATTATTTTAAGAAAAAACTAAAAAATTTCAGTGATTTTATTTATTATGAGATTTTTCTGAAAATCATAAATAGGTATTTAGGTACTATCACGCAGACGTTCTGCACAGAAGAAGCTAGTATGCTAATAAAATCCTTGACACTCTACAGACTTAGCTCACACAATGTCTTTATTCTCAGGTTTATTATGGTTTGACTGGATAATGCAAGGTTTAAGAATCCAATAAAATATCTTCATAACCTTAAGTATTGTCACTCCATAGTGTATAATAATTCATTAGATATACATATGCAAAAATACAGACATGTATTTACATGTAAGTGGTGACTTCTCCATAAAAAATATGTATTTACAAGATTTATCAGTTATTTTTTAGAATGTTATCGGTCTTTTTTTTTTTTTAAATGATATATAATGTATTTATATAAGTAAATTTTTAGAACAAAAATGAAAATATGATGACATTCACTTCTGACCTAAGAAAAAAGTGGAGAAAATCCTGTTTGATGTGCCCCTCGGCAATTTTTCTGAAAATCGTCAAGATGGCACCATTTCACATCATGTCTGCTATTATAACCCTTCACCGGTGATATACAAAAGTGAGTTCTTCAGTGATCAAAAGAAAAACTAAACACATCAGAAAGAAACAATTTGATCAAAACAATACATCCAAAACAAGCAAAACCATGAAAAAATAAAATTTTTAATAAAAATTTCACTTAAAAAAATTACAAAATTATAACCAATCACGAATAAAAAAAGAGTTTTTAAATTGTCACAAACATTGGTTTAAAACTTTTTAAAAGTGCCTGTTATAAAATATTTAAAAACACTGGTTCGAGAGTTTTTTAAAGTACCTGTTATAAATTATTTTAAAACACAGTTTAAAAGTTTTTTAAGGTACCTGTTATAAATCATTTAAAAACACTGGTTTAAAAGCTTTTTAAAAAGCACCTGTTATAAATTATTTAAAAACACTTAACACATACCACATGAAATAGCAACCTCCTTCTGAATCCTCGTCAAACACACGTGTTATATACAAATTTCAAAAGCACCTGTTATCAACTTCTTATAAATAGTAAATGCAGGCAGAAAAAGAATTTCATAGTACTGAATCATAATTAAAAAATCAATAACAATCAAAACATGTAATTTCAATGTTTATTTCAAACTTCACATAATCTTCCAATTTCAAAACACGATTGTTTCAAACATTCATAATAGGCTGAAATTCAAAAAGAAGGTTGTAAATGTTGAGTCAAATATTGCCCGAAAAACTGGTTTCCACAGTGTTCAGAACATGTCAAGGTGCACCTGTTTATCGCTTTTTTCTCAGTGTATATTAAGAGCTTTCTTCTCATTGCTTAACCATAAGAGAATTTACGTGTAGAAATTTTATTACGACTAACCAGAAAAAAATTATGTTTCCAACTTCTATTACACAGAGCATTAAAGCATGACAATCAGCTTAAAAGTTGGGAGTAGCCAGGAACAGGGGATGACTCTTGACGCGATTTCAATTTTCGACAATGCCAACGGGACGCCGTCTTGTTTTGAGTGGAAAACAAGATGGCATCAATCAAATACAATAAAAGAAGGGAAATTTTTTGGTTTATCAGGGGCCCCTATTAAAATAAATTAAATGGCTAAAAATTCTTACCTATTGAGGATTTGTTGTATACACTTTGTGCATTGACTCGATGAATCCTTTAAACTTGTCTAGATTAAAGCTTTTGATAAATTTGCGACACTACATAAATTCTGAGTAGTAAGAATCGTAATGATCAGACTTCCGAATGTCTCTTGTTATCTAAACTCTTTCTTGTAAATATCCCAAATACCCTTGATCTTGTATTGATTGTTCCTCGGTCTTGTTCCTTATGGCTTGGTCAATATAGTCATCTCCAATGTGTGATGGCCGTCCATTCTTAGCCTGAACTTGTCAGCTTCTCTCTCTTTCCTAAATTTACGAAACCATCAACAACATGTGCTTTCATCTATTGCATCCTCTCCATAAACTTGATAAACATTGCAACATGCTGGGGCTGCCATACTCTTTTTATCGAACTTGTATAACAAACAATGTTTTATATGCTCCTTCTCACTTTCCATGTTACACCCTCTGATATTTTTTTTTGCGATGATTAACTTTGTGAGACATGATGCATTTATATGTGAAGCATCCACACATTTGATTGGCTGACGATTTGTGTCATTACAATGTCATGTGTCACATCAATTCCACTGCAAATCTGCATATTCAAAAACAGGTAGAACTTTCGCACTCACCCAATACTTTGATTTGAATATGTTTTACTCCACTTTCATTATTTATTTCAAAAATAACACAATTCAACAAAAATAACATATCAAACGAATTCCTGTAAAACAATTCCTTTGGTTAGTCTGCACAATTGGGTTCCAGTCACCAACCAGGTGATTTCACACCAGACTTAGTAACCATAAGGTTTTCGGCTTTCGGACCCTCCTTATGGAAACTCTTCACTTTCGTATATAGCACTTTAATCTGATTGGCTTATGTTGCCAGCGATCGATGAAATTTAAATTTAATTGGCTTTTAATTTGACCAGTTAATTTAAACAGAGTTTAATTTTTAAGTGAATGTAATTTGTCTTTTTACAATGGATGCTCCTCTTGATTAGAGATACATTTCTCTTCACTCCCATTTTAGATTTCATAAAAATGGCATATGTTGTAAGATTAATTCCAAATTTTTTCATCAACTGGAATTCTCTGGTAAGAAAGCAGTTGTTGATTGGTGTATGAAAGAGGGTCTGATTGTGTCTTATTATGAATGGTCCTGCATGTAAGAAATCTGTAAATTTGGTTGAACGTAATGATTAGCCAGATTCGGACGGTTACATGTGGCAGTGTCGTATCAGAGGTGCGAATCTCCACTTTCTCAAAAGGTCTATAACAAAGGGTATGTGGTTTGAGAATAGTAATATAAGTTTGACTGACATTTTCATTTTTACTTATCTGTGTGTGTATGAGAATAATGCAAGTTTTATTATGAATGAGTTAAATTTAAAGGGTGAACATATGGCGACCGATTGGAAGAGTTTTTTTTAAAGAAGTTTGCATGAAAGTTATGAAGGAAGATGAAATGATTGGAGGTCCTGGTGAGATCATAGAGACTGATGAGAGTAAGTTTGGCAGAAGAAAATATAAGGGATAACCAGGGTTAGAAATAAGCGGTCGTCAGTCGTATTTTGCGACCAGTATTTTCATTTTGACGCCTAGAATTCCAATCATAGGTGCCATATTTGACGCCTGGATTTTTTCCTCATCATACCTAATAATTTTCTCAGTCCCATCAGACTGTAAACAAGTCTATTTCAGTCAACTGAACCTAATAAAAACTGATTTAAGAAATCATATCTCTATCAAAGTAATTGAGGATTTGTTAATGATTAAATTAAACAGCCCTAAATTGAAAGATTTCTGCCCAGAAAAGACTATTAAATTGTGGTGGAATGATGTATTTTCTGGGTGAAGAATGAATTTGCGATTTTAAATATGTACATTTAATATTGTCAATTTAATTACATTCATTACATAAATATATTTTATATAATCTTGCATGTATTATTTACAAATTGATGCTGTATTATTATTATTATTTTAATATACATATTTAATTATAGATGACACCTAGATTTTTCATTTTGACGCCCCAAAAATTTAATCCAGGCGTCATTTTGACGCCTAGTTTCAAAATTCTTATTTCTAACACTGGGGATAACATGTGGAGAGCAAATGGATGTTTCGAGGAATTGAAAGAGGAAGCAGCATATGTTGAGATGATGGAAAATCATACAAGTGAAACTTTGGTGAATATTATAAAGAGGAAGATCTTACCTGAATCCTCGATCATGTCCGACTGCTGTGAGAGCATATGATCATCTTTCGGAGCATAATTACATGCATCTGAAGGTGAATCATTCAGTAACATTTAAAGATCCAGATACAGGTGCGCACACGAATATGATTCAGGGGATGCTGAGCATAATTAAGAGGAAACTCTGAAAATGGAGCCATCATAGATCAGATGCTCTTTTTGAATCATATTTCAGCGAATTTATGTGGCGATGGAGGTTTCAAAATGCTCCTGAAGGCCTCTTTAATGTCTTTTTAACCTGCATCAAAACAGGTTATCCTCCACAAACAGAGGTAGGCTGCTTCCTGAACCCCAGATTTCTGTCAGTTTCTGCACCCCAGGATGTTCAACAACTTCGGCTGCCGCGAGATACTCAGACATGGATAAATAAAGTAAGTGATAATTTACTTTTTTAACGATTTTTTATATTAAGGGGGTTCAGGGGGGACTTGCCCCCCTCCCCCCTTGACAAAAAAATAAAATATTTGTAATATTTTATGACGACTTTTTTTTGTACAATGCATGCTAAATCTTTTGAAAATTGGCTTTAAATTTCTAGTTAGTGATAATTTAGTAATATTTTACTTTTTTTATTGCTTTTCTAATTAAGGAGGTCAGGGTTCAGGACGCAACAACAAAAGTTAAATATTTTGATTATGTTATGGCCCCAGTGGCAGCGACACGGCGACATAGTCGCGGACACAGACAAACGGCTTGCGGACAGTCTTTGTCTGCATTGATAAAAAAAAAAAATTGTCCGCAACTTTCAGATAACAATTCACTTATAATTGTTTATACTATATTCTTCTGTAGTAAAATTGTATTCGTGTATTGTTGCACGAGATCACCACTGATGTTAACCCCCCCCCCCCCCCTTCAGCTCTCAGGCTTTTTGAGTGTAAGCCATTTTCATCCCTGATTACAAGCAAATTTTGCAAACAGATTATGAAATTTTAAAAGCCTGTCGCAGACAGCTACAAAACTTTCTGCCGCTGGGGTTATGGCGACTTTTGTTAGTTTGATCCATGTTAAATCATTTATTTGATTTATGTGTAAATATGGTGTTTGTTGATGATTGCAAATAATCTACTGCTTTAATTTTTTATTTAATTTTTTTTTTTTTTTTTGGGGGGGGGGGGGGGATGTAATTGTGATCATAATCAGCTTAGATCACATGAATGACTTGGTGTGGATTGCGCTAGCAAAAGTCGCCAAAACACCACCAAGCAGAACCCAGTTGTGCAGCTTTACCTGAAATTTCCTCCTAATTGAGAAAAAAGCAGTAACACATTTTTTTAAGCTGATTATTTTTTCTAAGGCAGAGATCACCAGCCAGTGGTCTGTAAACCATTAGTGACCCACAAAAAAAATAAATAAATAAAGATGCAGACATTATTTGCCTGATTTAATATTTTATTAAAAATGACTCAGGTTGTTTATGTCAATTTTAACTTCAGAATTTTCTGAATCACTGTTACTCACAACATTCGACCACAAAATTTTCTTAGAGAAAAGTTAATGGAATATTTTTTAAAAGCTTATATGAACAAATTTTGTTTTGTCAGGTATAAGAGTAAGGTAAGAGTCAGGTATAGTTAATTCTTTGAATTTCTGATCTGCATTTGATACTTACAAAGGAAGTATGAATCAGTAAAACAGGGGCGTAGGAAAGGGAGGGGCTCAGGGGGCTCAAGCCCCCCCCCCTATTGATTATTATGAAATTTCCTTTTAATGCCAAATAAAAGAATCACCAAATTAAAACCAAAATTAATGTGTTATAAATGCTCATAATTGGTAATATTTTATAATTAATACTAATAATTAGTGAATGTTAATTACCCTCTAATTATTAATTGATTTTGTTAAGGTTAATTTTGAGTCATTTTTAAAATGAAATTTTTTGAGCCGCCCCTCCCATGATTTTTGAATTGCTACGCCCTTGCAGTAAAACTGCTATCGAAACCAAACCAAGCTTAAATTAAAGAGCATGGTCGAAAACATAGGGTAGAGTACAAATTTGCTGCAACAACCCCCATGTGGGCGAGATATGACCCCCTAGTTATTTCTATAAAAATCAACAAATCACGCACCGTAGTAAGAACAGGTGGTGCAGTGGTAGCGTGCTTGACGTGTGATACGGAGGTCCTGAGATCGAGTACCCGCAAGGGCATTTTGTATTTTAATTTTACATTTCACCTGAAATATTTATTTATTTTTTTTTTTTCACATTTTTTATTAAATTAAGAGAAAATATTAATTATATTTTAAAAAAAAGTTTTTTTTTCAGCAATTTAATAATTTTTTTACTTTCTTCTATATTCAATATAAGAAAGTATTGGATTCGTAAAAATTTTCGACCTCGGGTTTTTGATGGATTTACACGTTTTGAGAGCTGTAGAACACGATTTGACCATTTTTAGAAAATGTCTGTCTGTCTGTGTGTGTGTGTGACAAAATTTTGTGGCAACTGTATCTCAGGAACTACTGCACAGAATTCCATACAAGTTGGTATGTAGTTGCACCTTGACAAAAATTAGTGTCTATCAACTTTTGGTAAAAATTGTCTTACAGGTTGCGTTGCCATCCCGCTTTTTCTAAATTTTTAACATGGTGATATAGGACAAAATTTTGTATAAATGTGCATAAAGAGAATTATTTTTTAGTAATCATTATGAAATTTACAAAAGTTATTTATAATAGAGATAGTCAACTGGGAAAATTTTTTTGTCTGTGTAGGAGCCTTGCCACCCCCCCTGGGGGGGGAGTCCCCCCTCGAGGGGAGTAAATTTTCAAGATGGGTATCTTTCGAAAGGTCTCGTCAATGCCTTTAAAATGAATGGTTGAACTATAAATCTGTGATAATTTAAAACAAAGTTATCGATTTTTTTTACTTTTGACGAAAAAAAACTTAGAAAAAAAAAATCGTAATTTTTTTTTTAATCGAAATTTAACCAAACTTGGTATTTAGTTGGCCCCTGACATAAACTGGTGCTGATTAGATTTGGGGATCAATCGCTCAACAGGTGGCGCTGTGATCGTATTTTTTCTAAATTTTTAACATGGCAGTATAGGACAAAATTCCGTATAAATGTACATAATGAGAGTTATTCTTAACCTGTGATTGTAAAATTAATTTGAATTATTGATAATAGTAACAGTTAATTAGTAAAAAGATTTTGTACATGTGGGGGCATCGCTTCCCCCCTAAACGGAAGTACCCCCGGGGGGGGGAGAGGGGGGTAAAGTTTCAAGATGGGTATCTTTCGATAGGTCTCATCAATACCTTGAAAATGAAAGGTTGAACTATAAATATGTGATAATTTAAAACAAAGTTATCGATTTATTTTACTTTTAACGAAAAAAAAACTTTGAAAAAAAAAATCGTTTTTTCTTAATTAGTGTTACTGAGTTAATTTGTTTAGGAAAATATAGAAGAAAGTCTTGTGGTGGTCACAACATACTAGTTTATTTTTAACCATTTTTTTTTATTTATTAAATTAAAAGAAATTAGTAATTTAACGAAAAATACTTTCTTATTACATTTACATAAAATTTTGTTAATGATTTGTGCCAGTGTTTTATGTAATTTTTTAATCAATTTTTTATCGACGTCATTATCAGCAAGAGTTAATCATCTGCTCTCAATTGTATTATTATTCATATAATTTTTTGCATAAAAAATCATGAATGAACAACAGCTGTTGCTTAACTATTCGACATCGCATTTAACTTTTATTTCAAATATTTCATTAAACAGCTGTCAAATTTGATGATGTTGGAAGAACTGACAATGAAATTGAACACAATGACAAACTTTGTCAAAATGATTTCATTAATTTATAGTTAGTTTACATCTCAAAAATTCAAAATCTGGGTAAATATGAATTTTACAAATCTAGTAATCTCGACGAAAAGCCAAATATTTAACAAAATGTTTGTGATGAATAATAATTGACAGTGAACAGAATTGTAATTCAAATAATTGTGATCAATCTGCTTATATTTCTTGCTCTCATTGTGAAAAATACTTATGGTTTCATGATTTTTCTATTTTTAATCATAATTGTTATAAATTAGAAACTATATTCGTAGCTTTAAACATGATTTTCCTTTTTATAAGTGAATAAATAAGAATATATATTTCTTAAATTCATGGTCAATACTTTATTAATTGGAATACTAAAAAAAAAAAATCTTCTTAATATAATAAATATTTTCTTTTAAATTAATAATTTAATTTAATTAAAAACATAAAAAAAATTAATTCAAATAAAAAAATTTAAATACAAAACACTCTTGCTGGGACTCGATCTCAGGACCTCCGTATCACAAGCCAAGCACGCTACTGCACAACCCGTTCTACGAGTATGCGTGTTTTGTTGGTTTTTATAAAAATAACTAAAACTATTAGGGGGTCATTAACTATTAGGTCCCCATGGGTGTTGTTGCAGCAAATTTGCATGCTGCTACCCTATGTTTTTGACCATGCTCTTTATTTAAGCTTGGTTTGGTTTAAATAGAAATTTAACTGATTTATACTTACCTTGTTAGCTGAAATTGTTCTAAATATATCAGATTATTTGAATTCTTCTTCATAGATTTCAAATCTACATAAAAAATGATTTCCCATTCAAATAAAATAGGAAATTATTACTTCCGGAAAAAACTAGTTTTTTCCAGGACAGTGGAAGAAAGTTGAAAAAAAAAAAAAAAAAAAAAACAGAAGAAATGAAGAAACCAACAAAAAGACAAAACAGACGCTCAAAATTAAAACACATTAACTATATAAACTCAAAGCATAATATAGTGTCAGATCAAAATTGTAATTCAATATTCAAAATATTTTTTTTTAGAAAAATAAGTTATTCTTTGATAACAAACTTTAAATATATACAGGTGATGTGTTTGTACTGGGTAATTCCATTTTAAATCAACAAATTTTCAAAAAAGTTGTTGCATGACAATTTTTGATTTTGATGACAATTTGCATGTGCTTTCCCCATACCTTTTTGACCACAAAAATATATTTTTTTTATTAAAAAAAAAATTACCCTTTGATATGAAGGCTATTTTTGTCGTTGCCAACAGCAAAAATTAGATATTTTGATGCTTTGCTTTATGAACTATAACTTTTTTCCTATCAAAGCTATCAAACTCAACTATAGCTCATTGGAAAGCTAAAAAAAAGATCTTTTTCCATATGGTATCAATAAATTTGAGATTTAAAAACAAAGGTTATTTTTTCAAGGTCAAAGTTTGCGATGCAAAATTAATTTTTTGCCACTTTTGAAAATTAAAAAACCTATGAAGGGCTTGGAATAACAAGCCCTCTTTTTTTTCTTATATACATATATAAGGTTGCTTATTGTATTAAAAAGTTTGGCTTGTTACTCTGCCCCCTTCACAAGATACGACCCCCCAAAGTTGCAAATTTTCTAAAAAATCCAATTTTCAATGCTAAAAAAATGCATGTGGGGGGCAAGGTAATTTTTTTTTTACTTGTGTGATTTTAAGTACTTCATACCATCTTTCAAACAAAAAAAAAATTACTTTGTTATTCAAAGGCGTTTGGCAGCTATAAGGGTCTGAATTTTCAAATAATCACACTAAAACCATCCAATTTTTTCATGTACTTTTTTTTGGAAACATGTCATTTATTATTATTTTTTTTTATTTGATGGACTTAGATTGACCTCACAAATAAGAATATATCATATTCCTACTTTTCCTCATTTATAGTAATCTATTTGCCAGTTAAAAGCAAGAATAGACAGATTTCAACTTGTCCAGCCTTGCTCCCACATGTATAGAACAGTTCCCTTTAGGCAAACAGTACCTACCTGTGGTAGGAACTGTGCCAATGACAAGGCTGCTTGAATATTATTGGATACAATTTGACCAATAATATAGGGTAAGACAAATGATCTGCCTGCCAATGATGTCACATGGAACTGCTTTATAACTTAGTTGTTTCTTTAACTCTGAAAGGAGTAGGTTGCTGGGAAGTGTTCTTGCTGTAAAATCTTGTAAATTTTTGTCTTTCATGTAGGTTTTTTCATTTCAAGGTCAAGAAATATACATATTTACAGAATATTTTAGTGAATAACTGTCCTTGTTGAAGGTTAAAAAAAGAAATTATTTTTTAGAATTCTTAAATATAAGTTTGTTTTTCTGCATATAAAGAGTAAATGAATTATGGATAACTCTAAATGCTCCATAGGAATTTTTATGAAAGATAATTGTAACATTTTAAGTTATAGTAGGCAGTCAACTGTAGAGAGTATTTCTAAGTATAATGATGATGATAAAACTTTACTGCAATTGAGAACTGGATGTAAAACAATTGAAACTGTTTGTACTTACCATGCAAAAAAGTTTTTAGATAAATTTTCTCACCTTTATGGAACTTCCTGCTGTGACCCATTTTCGGAACATAATAAGGTGATTACAAAATCGCTGAGAATCATAAGCAAAGATTTGTATTTGAAAAACACAAATTTGAACCTTATCCCTGGAAAATCTCTGTGCTCTAAATGTTTAAATAAAATTCAAAATCAGAGAGTTGAAACCTATAAAGATAATAATGAAGAAATGTACATACCTGAATGTGATTTAGTCGAGTCTGTAAATGTAGCATGTAGTGCCCTTGGAGTATCACATGTGAAAGTTGCGAAATTATTGCGCGATCATAAATCATCTACATTAAAAAGAAAAGTTTCAGCGATAACAGAATGTGTCACAAATAAACTAAATAAATCACTTGACCTTTCAATTGTTTCACATGAAGAAAACAATAGTTCTTGCCAAAAGCACATATGTGATAATTATGAAAAATTAATAGAAAACCTTAAAGAGAGAATGAAAACTGCTGAGTGTCTGCAGGATAAAGTAAACATTTTAAGTTTGTTGCCTGTAACTTGGAGCTATGCAAAAATTCAAGCAGAATTTGGAGTCAGCCAGTATTTAATTCGAAAAACTAAAGATTTAGTTAAAACACAAGGAGTTTTACCAAAACTGGAACCTAAGAAGCCAAGCAATATTCTTGGTTCTAGTACAATAAAAGCTATAGAGGATTTTTATCAGAGAGATGCCTGTAGTCGCATGATGCCTGGAAAAAAGGACTGTATTTCTGTGAGAGGAATGAATGGGGAAAAGTCAAACCTTCAAAAAAGGCTCATTTTATGTGACTTGAAGGAACTTTACATACATTTTAAAGAAAATTATCCTGATTTGAAAGTAGGGTTATCTAAATTTGCCGATCTTAGACCAAAATTTTGTGTGTTAGCTGGAGCATCTGGTACACATTCAGTGTGCATTTGTTTGTACCATCAAAATGTAAAACTTATGCTATCAGCGATTAAAAGTGATCATAGCTATAAAGATCTGCTGCAGATTATGGTCTGTGATACTGAAAATGAGAATTGTATGTTTTCGGAATGTACTGCATGTCCAGGTGTGGATGCCATTTTATCACTGATTTCTCCAAGTAACAGCACCCAAATTGACTTGGAAAATGATGAATTTGAGGATTTGCAAGTTTCATATAAGCAGTGGATGTCCACAGACAGATGTGAACTGACATCATGTGTGCTACCTTTACAAGAATTCTTGGTTAAGTGTTGTGAAAAACTTGAGCATCTAAAGAGCCACCATTTCATTGCCAGTAAACAAGCAGCATTTCTAAAATCAAAGAAAGAAGATCTGGATAAGGGGGAATTTTTGATACTTGGAGATTTTTCAGAGAATTTCTCTTGTGTTGTTCAAGTCGAGGTGCAGACCTATCACTGGTCAGGTGTGCAATGTACGCTTCATCCTTTTGTTGTCTACTGGGAAAAAGATGGAGAAATTCAAACTCAAAGTTTTTGCTTTGTAAGCGACTGCCTTGACCACAACACAACTACATTCTACGCCTTTCAAATGATCCTTGTTAAAAAACTGAAGGCAGATCATGCTTTAATTTCAAAATTATTCTATTTTTCAGATGGATCTGCCGCACAGTACAAAAACAGGAAAAACTTCATTAACTTGAGCCATCATGAACAAGACTTTGGGATAAAAGCAGAGTGGCATTTTTTTTGCTACATCCCACGGGAAAGGCCCTTGCGATGGGATTGGAGGAACAGTGAAGAGGCTAGTGCGAAAGGCTAGTTTGCAACGACCGGTCAGTAATCAAATCTTGAATCCATTAGATGTCTTTGAATACTGCACTGAACATATTAATAGTGTAACGTTTTTCTATGTTTCCTGTGATGATGTTAATGCAGTAGGAAAAGTTCTTGAGGAAAGATATAAAACAGCACTATCATTACCCCAAACTCGGTCTTTCCACAGCTACATTCCACTCAACAGAAATATCATTTATGCCAGACGTACATCATTTTCTTTAGATTTTACAACCTTTTCATGTCATCAAAGACGAACCTATCAACCTTAGATTATCCACACCAACAACCCGACCAAAGTTGTCCGATTATGTTTGTTGCGTATATGATGGTGACTGGTGGCTAGGAGAAGTGGTGGAAATAAAGGTATTTGATGTCGAAGAAGAATACAGGATCCACTTTTTTCATCCTAAAGGACCTGGAACATCGTTTAAAAAATCAAGTCATGATAACCAAACTTGGGTTCGGTTTCAAGATATTTTGAAAATCCTGACTGCGTCAGAACTATGGTCAGCACAGGGAAGAGGTCATAATATCACACCTGTGATGAGTGAACATTTGTCAACTCTTCTCTATGAGACAATAAACCACTGAACAAAAAAGTTTTGCATGTTTTGAGAGGTAAGTTAAATTCTATATACCAAGATGTTAGAAACCTTAAATTAGCTTATCAAAGTTTAAATGTGTTCTTTGACAACTCTTCTTAGTCTTTTTAGTTGTTTTCACGATTTAAAACTAACAATTAAGTAAAAAATAACTTTTCACTAACACCTAAGATTAAGAAGTATGAAAATAATTGCGTTGTTTCAGTATAATTATTTGAAAATTTAGACCCTTATAGCTGCCAAACGCCTTTGAATAACAAAGTAACTTTTTTTTGTTTGAAAGATGGTAAGAAGTACTTAAAATCACACAAGTAAAAAAAAATCTACCTTGCCCCCCACATGCATTTTTTTAGCATTGAAAATTGGATTTTTTAGAAAATTTGCAACTTTGGGGGGTCGTATCTTGTGAAGGGGGCAGAGTAACAAGCCAAACTTTTTAATACAATAAGCAACCTTATATATGTATATAAGAAAAAAAAGAGGGCTTGTTATTCCAAGCCCTTCATAGGTTTTTTAATTTTCAAAAGTGGCAAAAAATTAATTTTGCATCACAAACTTTGACCTTGAAAAAATAACCTTTGTTTTTAAATCTCAAATTTATTGATACCATATGGAAAAAGATCTTTTTTTTAGCTTTCCAATGAGCTATAGTTGAGCTTGATAGCTTTTATAGAAAAAAAGTTATAGTTCATAACGCAAAGCATCAAAATATCCAATTTTCGCTGTTGGCAACGACAAAAATAGCCTACATATCGAAGGGTAAATTTTTTTCAAATAAAAAAAATATATTTTTGTGGTCTAAAAGGTATGGGGAAAGCATGTGCAAATTGTCATCAAAATCAAAAATGGTGTTGCACACCCCATTTGTTGATTTAAAATGGAATGACTCTACTACTTTATGGGTATGGTACTTTTTAACAATTTCTACCATTTCTGTAAAAAATAAATAAATAAATAAAGTATAAAAATGCATAATTTTATACGTAACGATTCCTTCCTGTACAACATATTAAATTTAATAATATTATAGTTTTAAAAAATTAAAGAACACGCTTTTATAGAAATGTGAACTAAAAAGCACAAAATATCTTAGTATTAAAATGCAGGGTAAGAGAAAATCGTGTGAGTGACACACCATAATATTTACATACATTTAAATCTTTTAAAAAATCTCCCCTGACTGGGCTCGAACGCTAGACCATTAGGTTCGTAGCGCGGAGCTTTACCTCACAGCCACAGCGTTCACGTAGGAAAAGTCTTTTTTTTACAATATAGATTTTTTGTTTGTTCTCAGAGCGACTACAAACATACATTAATACATACAAACATACATACAGGTGAAGCTAATAAAAGCGTGTTAAAAAATGTAACTAATTAAACATTAGCTATTTTTTATAATATGTATTAACATTCATATTTAAATGCTAATTTTTCAACCCTAATATTTTTAGAACTTTTTGCATAGATGCTATCTCATATTTCAAGTAGTACTTAAGTGATAATAGTACAAGTGATAATAGTTACGGAATTTTAAGACAAAATATTTATTCACTGTTTTTTTTTTAAGAATACAATTCTTTGTATGACCTCTAAGCTGGTACCCAATGAACTGTATCAATACGTATGTCAAAATACTTTTAAACTTCCCTGCAAGTTCTCCAGAATTAAAAGAAGAATATTTCCATATTTTGTATTCATCTATTTTAAGTTGAGAAATAGCAGTATTGAACTGCTAAAAAACTTTTCATTTGTTATAATGTATATAACAGTAAGGAAAATAAGGTTTTTGATGACATTTTGTAATACTACAGTAATTATTGCATACTCGTTCCCTTAATTAACTGGATGTTAATTAAAAGCTCTTTTATCAGAAAGTAAGCAAGTGTTCCTTACTATTTACTACCAGTTAAAGCAATAAAATTGTTTGAATTATAAAACTTCATACTGGTTAAATTGAAATTCATTTCTTTAATGGATTTTGAGTATTTTGGAGCATGATCTGATCGTGATCTTGGCTAAAAATCTCATGTAATAATTAATTTAATATATATAATGAATAATTCAACTTTTATAGGTATGATTATTTAAGGTTTTTTATAAGAAAAATGCATCCATTGTGTCTTACAAAGCTGCAACTTATTATAGGATAAATTTTTAATGAAAAACAGTTTCTTCCAGCCGGTTTTTACCACCTTGGAAGAAACTTGCCAACCCTGTTCACGTTATTCCTCTATAATTATTTTATTACAATCAATCAACTTGTAAGCATCCTTTTCATGATTAAATAAGCATTTACAATATTGATATAGTAAAACAAGAGTTTGTAATATTTCATATTAAATAGTCTTATTCCAACGTAAAACGTAAATATACTCAACCCATTAATGGCTATATAGTAAGAGTAAATATGCCCATTTTATGAATGTGAAAAAATCCTGTATAACATAAAACATTGCAAATCCTTATTTTATTATAAGAAAATCTTAAATATGAGATCAGTAAGCACAGCTGCCAACTTTTCTGCTTTATACATATACAGTCAAATTCCAATATAACACCCCCCCCCCCCGAAATACCACCAAACCTGTTTAACCGCCACATGTACGGGTGAACAAATCTTCTGAATAGGAACTACAATGTAAAGTGTGTCCATTATAATGCCAACCTACATTTTTCAAAAAATTATAACTTTTTGTTGAAATTTGCATTTTTTTTTTTTTTTTTTTTTCAGTGAAGTGCTATGCTTATTGTCACTCTTTTGACGCATTCCAACTCATTGTATCATGGGTTGATTTGATAAAACAGAAAATAAATCTTTCTATGCTACTCTCTCCACCGCGGATTATGTCATGCAAACCTCCTCACTGTGATACAGTCAGCAGCAAAATTATTGAAGCACTAGCAATAATTCCTATTTTTAAAAGATGATTCCAACTCATTGTATCATGGGTTGATAAAACAGAAAATAAATCTTTCTATGCTGCTCTCCCCACCGCGGATTATGTCATGCAAACCTCCTCACTGTGATACAGTCGGCAGCAAAATTATTGAAGCACTAGCAATAATTCCTATTTTTAAAAGATGGGCACATAATACTGTTTTGTTAAGTAAATATTTATCGAGTCATAGTCTTAGTATTATGCTGTTTATAAAAAAGTAAATGATAAAAGTTAGCGATTAAACTAAAAAATATATATATATATATGAAAAATGTGGATGTGTGTTTCAATAATTTTGCTGCTGACTGTAGGTTGAAATAAAGAAGAATTAAATTTTCATCGAGAAACAAGCAAAAGGTTCTTCTAATTTAATGCATATTTACTCAAACTCTTACATCGGCGAAAACATTCTATTTTGTTATTCTTTTATTTCAAAATGTCAAAAAGAGCTATTCTTTCAGTTTCTGAAAAACGGCAAATTTGTGAATATAAAGAAAGGAACCCAAATGCATCTCAACAGAGCATATCTAGTCATTTTATTCTCTTATGGAAAAAGCCTATTAGTAGACGTTGTATTGGTGACATATTATGTCAACGGGAAAAATAGTTTAATGTTAACAATCCTCAGTCAAATATTAAAATGCTGATGGATTGGGATGTTGGTGACGAATGTTGATGGATCTGACAAACGACCATTAACTGTTATTGGTAAATCCGCTAAGCCAAGACGTTTTAAAATTTTAGTCCTGCTTTATATGTAGATTATGTGAATAACAATAAAGCCTAGATGACTGCAATTTTGTTTCAAAACTGGCTAGTGAATTTTAATGCTGAAATCAGGCAGAAAAAGCATCAGGTATTGATATTAGATAATGCACCCTGTCTATAAAGTAACTCCAGTCAGCAATATCCAAATTGAAATTTTACCTCCTGATTTTACTGGTGTTTTACAACCTTTAGATGCTGGAATGATAAAAATTTTTAATTGTATTACCGGAAATACCATATCAGACACAGTATTGACCGTATCAGTAAAAATGGATTTTTCTGCTCTTTCCCTAAAAGATGAGATTTGGATGATGTAAAGAGCACAGGGTGGAGTTTCTACGAAGACTATAGTTAACTGCTGGAGCCATACTGGCTTAAATAATAGTGAACTAAACACTGAAAAAATTAAAGATTTACAACATGACAGGGGTGCAGAATATGTCCGAACGCGCGAACGATGTTCGGGGGAAATTCTGGCTGTCTGGGGAAATTTTGAATATTTATTATCTTAGAATAAAATAAAAACGGAAGTTAAAAAAAAATTACTGTACAAGTATATTCACAGAGAAAATATTTTATTTTATTTTCGTAATTCTGTAATAAAAAGGTATTTTAAAATTTCATAGACAGCATAGTGCAATAAAACAAAGCAGCACATTAATTTATGTATAATTATGTACAATTATATAAGAATTACAGCCTTAAAAATTATGTTAGTTAATAAATTTAATTACCTTAAACTTTTTAATTTTTCATCTGGTGAACATTAATAGCAACATTATTTTGATGTAGTTAAGGAAAAAAAAATGTAATATAGTAGCATAAAAAATCTTCCTCAGTATTTGGACTAAAGATAGATTTCCCTTCCCCCTTCCTCCCCCCCCCCCCCAAAAAAAAAAAAAAAAAAAAAAAAAAAAACTTTCAAATAGGTTGATGCGTTATTTTGGGGGAAATTTAGAATGTTTTCTGGGGAAATTTCAGAGGTCTGAACATTTTCTGCACCCCTGCAACATGATATAAACAATTTAACTTGCATGCAGTATTCTCTCACTGCAGCTGAATATATTAATGTAGACAAAGATGTTCCAGCATTTGAAGAAATGAGGAAAGAGGAATAACGACCCAAATTCGGATTCATCTAAAGAGAAAATTGAAGAAGAAATTAAAACTGACGAAGCAAAAGACTGAATTAACAAACTAAGGATACATTTTGGAAAATAATTCAACCAATAAAAAGATGATTGATAATCTTTTAACTTCAGAAAAGGCACTGAGAACATTTCCATAAAAAAAAAAAGCTAGTATTTAAAAATATTTCTCTCCTGCATAAATATAACTACTACACAGAACGAAATAAAATACTAGTTGCTATGATCCTCAATTTTTCTGATGCTTGTAATACAATGAGGTGAGTGAATATTTAATTTTATTTCATTTATACAATTGGGATTATAATTCGATATAGCGCCAAATCCGTTATAACACCATATTATTATGCATATCAATGATGGCACTAAATCGGGGTTTGATTATATATATAACGGATGAAACAAAATTAAAATTTCTATTAAAATTCCCTGATAGCAAAGAATCACATATTTTGCAACAATGGATGCATAAAAGTTGTTTGGTTTAAATAAAATAATTATAGGGGAGCATATTTTTATAGCTTCCATGTTATAAAAGCTGAAACAGTGATAAATTGTTATTTCAATATATAAAAAAGTATTTACTAACTATAAAATATATATTTTATTAGATTTTTAAAATTCGATGGGAAATTATATTTTTGACATACATTGTAAACATTTTGAAGAGTTCGAATAATTTCATAGCTAAATATTGAATGCAGATAAGCAATTTAAAACGATTCAAACTTCTGTGATAAATGATTATTCCATTTATCTTCTCCCTCACATCCAGAAAATTCTGTAGTCTAATGTTGGGTGCAGAAGAGATTCAGAAAGTCATGAAGTTAAAATTAACATCAAAATATTTTCTAATCACCATTAAAACTGCAAATAATGTCAAGATTTTTTTGCGGACCACCAAAATTTTCTCGAGGACCACTACCGCGACCACTGTTCTAGAGCACGACTAGGAAAAGTGTTCTTGACATTGTTATCGCTACTTTTATAAAGGGGTGAAAGTGAAGTTACAGACAAGAAATTGTTTTCACCCTAAATAACAACTGGAACTTCTGGCACTATTCGACAAAAAAAGTTGTTTATTTACACAATTTAGAAAACTGATCTCTAGGATTTTCAAAACTTTAAAAGAGCCTTACCGTCACACCAAGCATGATATCTTTCAAAGTATCTTTCTTTTCTGAATAAGAATCGTCAGAAGTTACAACACTACTAATATATGAACCCAATATTTCATCATCAATATCTAAACTCTCTAACTTTTTAACAAGCCAAATATCAAAATTTTCATCGACTGACATTTTCAGTTTGTACAATTTTCGATCAATACAGCACTAAACAAAATTTCATAAAAACACACCAAGATAGAAAAAAACAAAACAAAGAACTAAATCTGCAACGACACTCAAAGCAAAAGCAAAAACATGTGCATGGACATCTCAATATCCCAATAATTCCCATTGAAGAGCATGCGTGAAGAATGTCGGGTTGTCATATCTAGCCAATCAAATAACCGCATCGATTACTGTATCAGAAACTGTATCAGAAGTGAGCAGGGCAAAGTTGGACACACTGAAAAGGATTATTACCAAAAAACAATGATATCTGTAAATCTTTTGTTGTTGATATTCGACTGAGAAGTGTTCGAATTTTTCTACCAAAACCAGTTTGGTAGAAAAAAGTCTGCTACGAGCATGCGCCGTAGCGTAATTTCATCATTTTTCATTTGTCATCTCTCCTCTCTACACTGAGCTGAAGAACAACTGGAGGATCTTGCCGTTTTTGGAAGGTTTGTCTTTCGAGCGTTGCACGGCAGGAAGCATTTGATATCTATATTTCAAAGTAAAATTGTGTAAAGGTTGTCTGTTCGAACAACCATATGCTAAACATGATGTTACAATTTTAAATTTTAATTCTTTAAAGAGTACAATAGTAATAGACGACCCGACAAATGTTGCTTGCCATACAAGGTTTGACTCTGTACGGCAAATGATTGCAGAAAAACTAGCACGCACGAACACTGTGTAAAGGTATTGGAAGCATTTTCTCCAGTTGTTCATTGTTCTTCAGCTCAGTGGTTGGACATTCATGAGAGTAACTACTGTCTGGCTCTCATAAGAACAGCTCTGGGTATGGTTGTAAGAAAGGAAGGGTGAAATTATCAGAGGGAGAACAAGTTTTAAGTGTGGGAGAAAGGTTGTCATATTTAGCGTAGTTATCAAACTTCTTTTCTCCCTTTTTTAAAATCTTGTATATGAATTCAAGAAGCATTTTAGCAGTTTTATACAAGATACACCAATAACAGCATTTCCGCACAGAAAGATTAGTTATAAAAAAAAAAAGAATTAGAAATTTTTATTCAGTTAGCATTTTCTGGAAATTGAAATCTTTAAATTGTGTTTTCTCTATTTGCCTTTTTATTTATGAATTCATGAACTTTAAAATGATTAAACTTCTACAAATAATTAATAATGAACTTTATTTTATTTATATATTTAAGATATTTATTGTATGTTTAAAAGAACCTAATTAAATAAATAGAGATGGGTTAATAAAGTGCAAAACTGGAAAAAAAAAAAAAAAACACCTGAATATATATATTAAGTTATAGCAAAATTCATCTATTATTCTTTTAAGTAAAGTCTATTAAACAACCCCCCCCCCAAAAAAAAAAAAATAATAATAATAATAATAATAATAATTAGTAACTTTTTTCTTTAATAGCTGCAGAAATTTAATCATTTTGAAGAGCATGAATTCATGAAAAATGCAAATTGAGAAAACGCAATTTAAAGATTTCAAATTTCTAAAAAGACATATTGAAAGCCATAAGAAATTTTGAATGAATATATATTTTACAGAACACACCTAATATAGTTCAATTAATAAATATTAAATGGAAACATAAGCTTTTATATGAAACATATTTTAGTGGTGCTGTCAAAGGTGCAAAATCCCTTTAATATAGATATGAAAACAAGAATAATACTGACTTCAATACAATTCCATTAAAAAAGTAAACCATATTGTATATTAAAAAAAAAAAAAGAGCTTATACAGAATATAATAAGAAGTGTCCTTAACAAACAAACATTAACAAAATTGAATCATATAAGAAGGCTTAAATTCTTTTGTGGGTAGCTTTAAGAGAAGTAACTATAATAATATGTTCACATATCAAATATTTATTTGTTTTATCTTATGTTTTAAATAATTTAACAGTACTAAAAAGAACTTTAAAAAGTGTGAGCCAATCGACCACAATTTATGTGGCGAGAAATTCCAGTGTTGGCGCGAAAAGAAAATACCGGACATCCCTAAAATTAAGTCGACTGGTCGGTTACCCTGGCAACTGGACAGTGACTAAACCAGTTCCAGGGTCGTTCTTATCTCGGTCGTACAGTAAACGTTCTAAATTTCTGGGGACTGTCCCCATTTTTTTACTCTTGTGTCTTGTCTCAAGAAAAAATTGAGAAGAAAGTAGTCACACATTTATTTCATCTTTAAAGTGTGGACCCCCATTTTCCATATTTTCTTCCCATTTGTCCCAACTTTTGGAAAAAGAGGATTCCAATGTCTTTTCAAAATAAGCTTATCACTCTACACAATATTCAGCGGACAATACAGAAAATATCATATTTCAAATTACTTGTATTATAGAGATGTTAGTAATTATGTTAGTAATTATTCTACCCTTCAAATAAATAAATAAATAATCACTATCAACATCTTTATTTACATAATGGTGCATATCCCTATGGACTCTATTTATTTGTCTCTCAATCTGAATCAAAGTTATTCTGCCGAGCATTTCTATAGCAAAGAACACTGTCTATATTGAAATAATACATGAATAATTTAAAAAAGAAAAGAAAAGAAAACATGCTCATTTATGTTGCCAAAGGATGAATTATAAAAGAATGTTACTCTAGAAAGGAAAAAATTGAGACCTGAAAATTTTCGACTTCTGGTTTTTGATGAATTTATACGCTTTGAGGTGTTATGAACATATGAATCAACCAATTTTAGAACATAATAAGTATAAAACTTTGAATAAAAGCCATAAAATGCAAGAACTTGCAACAATTGTTTTGGGTCGAAAAACGATACGACCCTTCATCAGGAGAACAAAGTAGGCACGAACGCTGAAAACAAAACGGCAAAGCACCGACCCTAAACAACTGTTGAGCGTTGAGGGTTCTTGTATTTTATGGTGTTTATTTAAAATTTTATGATGCATTGCCTTTAGACCCGAAAAAAATTGCTGCAAATTCTTGCATTTTAATGGTAGTTATTCAAAGTTTTATATTTATTACTTTTAAAGTTTATTACTTTAAAACTTGGCATGGGAGATATAAATTAAAAAAAATTAAGCTGGTTGAAATTATGTACGTATCGGCTAAAAGGTATCGTTGCTATTGTGTTTTCTGTACTTTTTGTTTATAAAAATATAATAATAATTATTCACTAATTTCTTTGAACTTATTTTCTTCATAAAATATCAATAATTGTTTTAGGATGAGTTTTGAATTATTATAAATGTTGCCATGAGTACTTAAAAACAAATGAAGATATTACCAGTGATTAAATTAATAGTTTCATGCAAAGTTTTAACTTATTTTAATTTTGGTCAATTAATAAACAGTTTAAGTTAAAATACATTTAATTCTTCATAAAGTAATAACTGTGATCATATTTTAAAGCTGTGGTGCATTGTTCTAGAAAATTATAAATTCAAAAGTCCAAGTTTGTATTTTCCCTACAGTCGGCAGCAAAATTATTTGAAAACTAGCAATAAATCCTACTTAAAAGATGGACACCTAACACTGTTTTGTTAAGTAAATATTTGTCGAGTCATGATCTTAGTCTTATACTGTTTATAAAAAAGTAAGTTGATGATAAAAATTAGCGATCAAGTTAAATATATATATATATATGAAAAATGTGGATGTGTGTTTCAATAATTTTGCTGCCGACTGTAATTCCCAAACTTAAATTAATTTACCTTAAATTTTAAGGTTAATCTATTATTCGTCCAAATTTATCAAAAACCATTTCTCCATTTTTTTTTTATGTAAGCTAAACTTAAATGGAGTCGTAACTAAACAAATCGAATCCCTATATATTAATATATATATATATATATATATATATATTGTCGCTGGTGTCAAACTTTCTTGTCTGCCATCGCATCTCCACGCGGAAGGCAGGGTCAGGAGAGGTATCAATGTGTGCAGAATGCTCCAAGGAAAACATTTCAGTCTGTTAGAAATTTTTATCATCTTAATTAACGAAGTTGTTAATTATAAACGTCGGGTTTATAAAGATACTCTATTTGCCATTATACAAAAGGTTTCTGAAATCGTTGTTCTTTCAAACTTTTGACGGCATTTTCCGCAGGAAAATTAAAATGTGATCAATAGTGTAAAAAAATAAAATAAAATAAATGACTGTCTTTTTTTTTTTCTACTTTTAGAAAATTAATTTTCTTACTGGCAATTTCTTATGGTGTTTATAATTTTTTCTTATGTTTCTTTTCTTGTGAATAAGGAAATAATGTTATGTCTGTATAATTGAATTCGTTTCTTTTTGTCTTTAAAGTGTATTTATTTTTTTTTTACTTAAAACATACACTAAGCGACAAAGAAAAAGCTGCACCGCACTTGGATATTTTCCTTTTCGCTTTCTACAACCGCCAATTTTATCGTTTAAAAAGCAAATTTTTGAACAGATTTTATTATGTTGTCATCCACATACACTTTAGCTTTGAGTCCAGTGTTAAAAACAAAATGCAATTGTCAGGAAAATTGTAATTTTAGAATTTATTTCAAAAATGGTAAGAATAAGGCAGTTAACGATGCCACAAAAAGTATTAATTTTTGAATGAAAATCAAAAAATATTTTAATACGTGAGATGGCAAAATAATTATAAATGTTAACGAAATATTGGTAAAAGGGTTCTCAGTAAGATATAAAATTTTTTGGCAGTTTAAACTGGAAATTTGGTTCTAGGCGGCCATGTTGCTCATCCAAGCAAGATGATCGTAAGTTAAAAAGCCATAGCTTATAAAATCGGTTTGTATTATATTTAGAACATAAAAGAGATTAAAAAAAAGTGCTTAGCAGCATAAATTCTTTAAATACAGCACAGCAACTATTAAACAAAGCAGGTTTAAATGACAGAAAATTTGAAAAAAATTCCATTCTTAGTGACGAGAATTGGGAAAGCAAGATCTCGGATGGCTAAAAAAAAAAATAAATAATGATTAGTTAATTATTAGGCTGAACTGGTTGTCTTTGATGAGACAAGTTTAACTTATTTCGAGCTAAAGAAAACAAGCAGATCTGACAACGAAATTATAACCGACTTAATGAAAATCGCACTTTTAAAACACAGTGGCACATTCTCCGTGCATTATGGTACGGAGGTGCATAACTTTTCAAACAGTCGGGCAAATTTTTATGCTCAAGGGATCAATTAATTCGAAATAAAACACAATCTTCATATAAGTGGTGCCTGACCGACTATTTTGGAGGTATCGTGGGCATTTCAAGATGAAAATGCACCTTACTACACGGCGTCTGTGATAAGTTTATTCACTTCAAATTGACAAAATTTCTATCCATTCCCATGAGAACCTATAATTCTGTAAGTAATCATATCTTTTTTCACTTTAAGTTAAATCCCACAAAGGATATAGTAGAATTTCTTCTTTACCAGACATGGAAATAGTCCTAATCGCGATCCGCTCCAAAATGTTTCGTCTATAAAAAAGCGGGGGAGAGGATTCGAAATTTGCAGCCTATAAATCTGCCAGAACTAGAAAAAATTATTTGTGATATTTAGCACATTGAAATTTCTGAGATTTACATTAAAACACTGCATAAAACTATGCCATTGCGCATTAAAGCAGTAATTGCATATAAAGGTGGAATTAACCCAATGCAGAATACATACTTTTTATAAAAAATTGCTTAGATCTAACAAAGAAATAGTTTTATTTCATATATTAAAATATAACTTGCTTATTTCATATAATAAATCATAATAGAATACAAAGTGTATGGTTATTGCATCATATTCAAAAAGAAAGTTTTATGCGGATTTTTAAAAAGGACTTCGTATAGTGCATTAAAGCGAATTATTAAATCGAAAATGTACATAGGTATAATTTCAACCCTTTGGTATTATGCAAATAAGACAATTTTATTTGATTCAAACATTAATTTTAAAGTTATTACAAATAAAAAAGGTATAAGTCGTTTTTTCTGCAGTGCAGCTTTTTTTTTTTTTTTTTTTTTTTTGTCGCTTAGTGTATATTAAAATACTTCGGATATATTTTGACATACAAAAATATTTTAGATTCAAATTCAAACTAATTTATAAATGACACAATCTTCTAATTTAGCACTGATAATTTTTTAACATTGCAGAATTAGACATTTCATATTTCTAATTATGGCAGGAAAAAATAAATAAATAAATAAATTCATCACTTAAAACTCTTACAAACAATCGAGTAGATTTTATTCTTCGTTATTTTAAGAAGTAGAGAATTAAAAATTGAAGCTGATTGAGATTTTTCTAAATTAAAGAAATAATAATAATAAACTTTTTTTCTTTTCAGGTATTTTCGAATGTGTAAAAGTATTATCTAGATTTACATTAAAAATATATAGAGAGTATTAAATAATGCCCTAAATTAACTAAAAATTCAATAGTAAAAAACATAGTCATTAGAAAATATAGGTACTAGATTTATTTAATTTATTTTTTAAACAAGTAATTATACCAAAAAACTTCATCGCTAAATTGGTGAAAAAAAATTAAAAGTCGCCAAGGGATTCATATACAAAAGCTGTAACGCAAAATGGTCTAGCTATTACAAATTTCTTTCTATTCTTGAAAATGAAAAAAAAAAAAAAAAAAAAAAAAAAACTCGTTTTTAGCATAATATTTCATTAAAAAAGTATTAAATATTATGTATTTCAATTTGACATTGAATATGGGGCAGTGGCGGATTTAGGGGGGGAGTAGACCCCCCCCCCCCCCAAAAAAAAAGCACTAGCATTCCCAATTGGATGTTACAATTGTAAATTTTTCATTGATCTGGAATAACATCTTGAAAACTCTTAGCCCCCTCCCCAAAAAAAAAAAAGTTAAGTGCTGGATCCGCCACTGATATGAGGATTTCTATAACTTTTTTTGCTTTGGTCTTGTTTTATGCGCTACTAATTATTAATATTCAGTGAAAGGCAAAGAAGCGAATAAGAGGACAAAGCGCCACAGGGGTTAATAAGTGAAGCGAGTCGGAGGGACGCGAAGCCTCCCTTGGGAGCTGGTGAGCGGAGCGAGCAGGGGGCAGCCCCCCCTAGTCTCTATACATTAAAAAAAGTTATTGTCGCTGGCGTCATATTTTTTTTGTTTGCGATTGCATAACATCGTGGAGAGCCGGGTTCTCCACGTCATGAGAGGTATCAATGTGGGCAGCATACTCCAAGGCAGACATTTCAGTCAGTTAGAAATTTTTATAATCTTAATTTACGAAGTTATTAATTAAAAACATCGGGTTTATAAAGGCACTCTATTTGCCCTTATACAAAAAGTATGATTTTTTAAAAAGTATTTTTTCCGTGATTTATTTAATAGAGGTAAGAATAAAACATTTTTAAATTGATTTAAAAAATAATCAGGCACTCAAAGGTTAATTTTCTTACTGGCAATTTCTTATTTTGTTTATAATTTTTTTTCTAATGTTTCTTTTCTTGTAAATAAGGAAATAATGTCGTGTCTGTATAACTGACTTAGTTTCATTTGTCTTTAAAGTGTATTTATCTTTTTTATTTAAAAATATATATTAAAATACTTCGGGTATATTTTGGCATAAAAAAACGTTTTAGATTCAAATTCAAACTAATTTATAAATGACATAATCTTCTACTTCAGCATTGATGATTTTTTATTATAACATTCCAGAATTAGACATTTCAATGATACATTTCATATTTCTAATTATGGCAGAAAAATAAATAAATGAATTCATCACCTAAAACTCTTATAAACAATCAAGTAGATTTTATTCTTCGCTATTTTAAGAAGCAGAGAATTAAAAAATTGAAGCTGATTGAAATTTTTCCAAATTAAAATAGTAATAATAATAAACTTTTTTTCTTTTCAGATGTTTTCGAATGTGTAAAACTATTATCTAGCTTTACATTAAAAATATATAGAGTGTAATAAATAATGGCCTAAATTAACTAAAAAATTCAGTAGTAAAAAGTATAGGCATTAGAAAATATAGGTGCTAGATTAATTTAATTAATTAATTTATTTTTAAAAAGCAATTATACCAAAAAATTCATCGCCAAATAGTGACAAAAATTTTAAAAGTCGCCAAGAGGTTCATATGCTAAAGCCGTAACGCAAAATAGTCTAGATATTAAAAATTTCTTTTATTCTGAAAAAAAAAAAAAAAAAATATATATATATATATATATATATATATATATATATATATATATGTATGTATGTATGTATGTATTACTCGTTTTTAGTATAATATTTCATTATAAAAGGTATTAAATATTATTTATTTCAATTTGACATTGAATATGGGGATTTCTATATATATATATTTTTTTATTATTAGCTTTTGTCTTGTGTTATGCACTATTAATATTCAGTGAAAGGCAAAGAAGCTAATAGGTGGGCAGAGCGCCGCAGGGGTTAATAAGTGAAGCGAGTCGGGGCACCGCCCACTGGATCTGAAAGCCAAAGAGCTGGTTTATGACGTCAGGGATTTGAGGCTGACGTCGTTTTCCTTTCTTTCTTTTTTTTCATGTCCCTCTCAAAATTATTCACGTGATTTTATATACTGAAAGAAGTCTTTGCAATATTAGCTAGTCAGAAATCAACACACTTTAAATTTTATGAGAAGGAGGGATGACACTTTCTAATTCTGCACTCTGAATTGAAATATATTATAATATAAATGTAATTAAAATTCTTTTATTAAATGCCAATTATCTATTGGTAAATTATATTTTTTTACAAGAAAGATTTTTTTTTTTTTTTTTTTTTTTTTTTTTTTGAGGGGGGGGGGGAAGTTTAAATAAAATTTATCTGCTAGGATGATATTTTTGAAAAAATAAATAAATAAAATAGCTCCTATATTGCTAATATATTTTTATTTTAGATTAATCTTTTTTCCCCTTCGCATATTGCAGGAGATATATTTAAAATACACACACACACACTTTGTCTTCTTTTAAATGCTTTAATCTGATTCATTTGCCAGAAATATTAAAAGCATTTAATTTCAAATAAAATTACTTTCTTACAATTTTTACACTTTTTATATCAGAAAAAAGAATTTTTAAATTATATATTAATTGTAAATAAGCAAGAATATATTTAAAGGAATTATCATGTGTTTTATAATTTAATTTTTACTATTATCATTTTGAACATATATAATATTTATATATACTGAGACAATGAACTTTTAACTTAATAGAAATATTGATATTTTAAACAATAAATAATGTTCTTTTAACTTTATAGAAATCAAAATTATTACCACTTTTACCGTAATATTGTTAGCTGGTAGTCATATTTACTAAGCATAAAGAAGAAAGATAATTTAAAATTGTTTAAAAATTAATTTAAATTAATTTTAAAATTTTAATATCTAACACGTCATGAATTGACCAATTCATAAAAGCAAATGCAATTTAAAATAGTGAGAGACTGGCTGAATAAAAAATAAAATTTATTTAAATATAATTTTACAAAATCAAAATTGGTTAAAATATTCAGTACATATAGCAAAAACTTCCATTTTTATTTTTATGTATAATACATAAAATAACGATTTTTTTAAAGCTTTTTCTTTTTATGTATAACAGAAAAATATATAAATTAATACACACATAAATTTATACTTTTCAATACATTTTCAAATACAATATATTTTTTAATGCATTATTATATGAAAATCATCTCTTTTTTTCTCATGAAAAGTACTGTGAGGTGTGCGTTGACGCAGACCCCAACTTACTTAACTAAGTAGAAATAGTACGAGACTCAATTAAAATGCAAATAATGTTTTATTAGAACTTAAGAACGGGGAGGATAGCTGGGCCAAACTCAATATCAAATTTTAAGTAACTTAAGAAAAATAGCTTTAATAAATAAGTTAGATAAATGCAGACTAGATGTCACCAAATGAAGATACTGTAGGATGAAGGCTGCTCTCGACACTTCTCAAACTAGACAAAGGTAGAAGGATTCCCTATTCCACTAATGTCTCCACCACGGATTAAAAGAGTATAGGATGTATTACGAATGTTACGGAAAAGTAGTAATTTTCATCTTACAGATAGAGGGCGACCAGGTCTCAAAAATGCACCAATCAGCGCGTCTTTTTACATTTCTGGCTGTTCGTTCGCAGGTCGTTCTCGGAAATCAGATGATGATTGAAGCCGAAGGCGGGGTTTCGCTTTCTTCCGATAAGTTTCAAAGATACTACACCAGGCGGCGATCGAATCGCTTTCCTACTCTCGGCTTAATTAATTCGGAAAAGAAAGCTCCGGTTCCCGCGCTCGCTGCCGCGAATTTGGAAAATGCCTACTCCTCAGAACCTTGGCGAAAAAACATAATCGGGCTTTGGCGAGCGCGAGTCATGATGATAGACGGTAGGGTTGCTCGCATGTCTGATGCAAGCGGAAGTCAGAATTCGTATTAGCAATAACAATAGAAATTTGTTCAATAATTTTAAATAAATTTTAGGTGCTTTTTTCTCTTGAATTAGATACTTTGAAGTATGATTTAAAACATTCATTTTGTAATTGAATAGCTATTTTTATTTTCTAAATAAATTTCTAAACGTTCATAGCTAATTGGAAACATCCTACATGTAAACAAATTGTGTTTATTATGTCGAGATAAACTTGAAAAGAGATTGACGTATATTTATTTTATATTTTGCCTATGTATGAGTTATTATTTCACACATGCATTTAAGTGAATTAGTAATTAATAATGCTGGAATCCAAATGTTTATTTTGTGTGTGTGTGAAGAACTTATTGCAAGGTATGTTCACAACATTCAATGGTTTTATAATTATTAGTTTAATGTCTGTAAATTGTATAAGTGCCTAGAATTAACATTTCTTTTATTTTTTTAATTAAAAGATAATATTTTGTACATTATTGCTCTAACATATTGAAATATTAGTATCTGATATTATATCCTGATGACTCATCTTATATCAGGTAATTTGTTTAGACATTTGAAAACAAATTTGACTTAAAATTATGGTTTATTTTGTTAAATATCAACGTTTGAAATGAAATTGGTTGAACTGATGATAACATGTAATTATCAGTTCAATCATTTTTATAATGATAATATCGATGAATATATTTATTACACACTACATTTTGAATATTATAGTGAGATATATTTACATAGAATAGATTGCATTATGTAGACTGCTGATTAAGTAGTACACATACATTCTGAGTGAAGTTAATTTGAATTTATAAAAACTAGAATTAATTTTTGTTAATTGTGAATAATAATACAGTTTATGGTATACTTAGCGTGTTTTTAATAAATCAATAATTTGGCACAGTTTTGCTATTATCCTTACAAACCTTTAGGAAAGGAAAGTTTATCACAGAATGCCATACTCAAAATGGCAGAAAATGAAATTGCATCAAAATACGTTTAAAAAAAATTAAATGCAAAAAATCTATAAAGTACAATTAAAAAAAAAAAAAAAACAGTTGAAAAGCTCAAAATTATAAATAATCACAGTTTAAAGAAGATCGAAGAGAAATGAAGGAACAGTGTTTCTTGGAAAGTTCTCTAGTTATGAAGTTTATCTTATGCCAGCTGGACCATAGCTTCAGTGCACGAAATTGATTTTGTGCCTGTAGACATGGGCTTGCTAGCGATTTTTATTAATATCGACATCAGATAGAAGAAGAAAGAGGAGGATAAGCTTATTGAAGACACAGTTCCTTGTGACATGCTGTAAATAAATCTTGTATCCTTTTCAGTTGTTTGCCATTCGAACTTTGTCATTTTATCAGTAATTGGACCCCTATGTTTCATTGTTTGACACTGCTAGTTATTCATTTTATCAGTTATTAGCACCCTATGCTCCAGTGTTTGACAAAAAATGTTAAAATTCTTATACGTAAAATGTGATTTTATTATTTTTCTTATTTATTAATTATTTCGGGATAGATGTCAATTAGTGGAGCATGCCAATCACTGGAGCACCTACCCTATAGCTTTATCTGACAAATTTGAAATAAGCAATTTCAGTGTATAAATCTATAGTTCCAAAAAATTGCACATTATCCTTAAATATTAAAATATGTATTTATATAGTTACTGTTTAAAAAAGACTGAAGAAGAAAAAGAGCAGTTTTTCTCAGAAAGTTCTCCATTTGTGAAGTCTTTGCATCCTACGCCAGCTGGAACATATCTATAGTGCACAAAATTGTTTTCGTGCCTGTAGATGTGGGCTTGCTAGCTCATTTCATTAACACTGATGTCAGATGGAAGAAAAGGGAGGAAAAGCTTATTGAAGAAAGAAAGTTCATCATGACATGCAGTAAATAAATCTTTTCTTAAAATAGATAAACATTTATCATTTAATTTTCTTGCATTCTTTTGAATTGTTCGCCATTTGAACTTTTGTATGTTTTTTAATTTTATGGTGTTATTTATTTTGCTATTACTTAATTTTTATGGTAATATTCAATTGTTTCATTCATATCGAACATAGTTTGATCAATTAGCAACAATTTAGCTTCAGTCCAAAGAAAAAACACATTTTTCATTAATTGGCAACTTTTCGCTTACACTCCCTGACTCAGAATTTTACATATTATATATAAATTTAATAAGATAAAATTTTTAAAAATGCTCCATGCAAAATAATTTTTAATTCTTCTGCTGAGATCTTAATCATGAGAGACTTGGAGATTTAAACACCACGCACCCAAAATTTTACAAATTTCATGAAAATTTTTAAGTTATACTTCATTTTTAACAAATTGTTTTTGAAGACTTAGCCTCATCTAGTAAATTTAAAAATTACAATTTAAGTATAAGTTTATTATTACCGCCAAGAGAGAAAGAAAAAAAAGCATAGCATCCTAAAATGTTTAAAAAGTGAAATATTTGTGGCTGCAGCTATGGGTCTGCTAGCATATTTCACAAATATCATGAAACGGAAGAAAACAGAAGAGAATATAAGAAAGAACTGGCGTTTTAAAGTAATAAGTGCACAGCTTTGAATAAACACCATAAAATGCTATAAATTCACAATAATTGTTTTGGATCGAAAGAATACATGACCCTTCATCAGGCGAACAAAGGAAGCACGAGTGCTGCAAGCAAAGTGGCAACACACGCTGCCGCTTTGATATCAGCATTTGTGCTTACCGACAGTGACACGATCTAATTAAAGAGAAAGCAAGAGACAGAAGAAAACATCCACTACCGATGGCATGGACCACGAGGAAGTAAGCTGATGAAGGAGGAAACCCCCTCACAAAAGCAGCTATTCAGACTTCCATAAAGCTGTAATGTAAGGTTTTATTCTTTACAAAAATTTTCAGCAAATCGCTAAAATTGATGCTAAGATCAACATTTGCGTCGGCTACAAACTTGGCAGCCTGACGAGATTAGTAATCGAATTTGGTGACAAATATTGTTTCAGGAGAGCCAGAATTTGTAAACCTTTTCTCAATTTTAACAGAATTATTTGTTTTGGTAAAATGTATCATTTCTCACCACTAATTTTTGCCTACAAGAATAAAAGTAGGCAATTTATACTGAAATGATTTTCATTGAACACTAAGCTGTGTTTAATATTTAAACTTAAAAACTTGTTCACATACCATAAAATTAATAAAACCACTACCTGTTTCAAAAGGACATGGTCTTTCTTTTTCAGGCTATTACCTTGGAGAAAAAAGCAAGACTGGTGATTTTTGTACCTGAAGAAGAAAGGCCATGTCTTTTCGAAACTGGTAATGCTTTCATAATTTTATGGTGTATGAAAAAGTTTTTTTTATTTAAATATTCATTGTACACCAGTTTTTTTTATTTTTGTACTGTCTAAGCTGAGTATTTGCCAATGGTATTTTCTGTAATAAGCCATAGAAAATTCCTGAAAAATTTACAATTGGTGGTATATATAATCTTATCATCAGGACTGTTGTGGTTGGAGTAGCTTTTTTTTTTTTTTTTTGCTTGTTTTCAGCAATGTTCATGAACTAGAACCTGCCTGTTTAGTTACAAATCAATTACCTCACACAAAAATATCAATGTTTCCGTAACCATATGTATATTCCAATAGATGTATAAGGAAGTCGTGGTGTCCACATCAGATTCTTTTTTTTTTTTTTTTTTTTTAATGCTAGCTAAGCAAGCATATATGTATGGTACCGTGACCACTGCTATACAGATTTTCATGCAAGATGTGTAAGTTGTATCCAGTGATGTTTTTTTCTCTTTTGGTTTTAATGGTTGCAAAGTGAGTTCACATGCATGGAAGTGATCGCTACTATACAGATTTCTATGCATAGTGAAATAGCTCAATTTTAAATATTTGTTTTATTAAATTTAAAAATAGGCTTCCATATTAAGGAAGTATTAATAAAAAATATGTACAACTGTATTAAAATATAGCTATAATTTATTAAAATGTATGTACGTGTAACATCGTTAAGGCAATTAATTCGTCAATTAATAAAGATTTTCTTTTTCAAGTTTAAATTATTGAAATAAATATGGCTGCAATATTGACAAGTAAGTTATACTAGGGTGCCTTGATAGAAAGAATGACAACATACGAAGGACTGTCATTGGCCAAAATTTCTATTTTACCAAATCTATGGAAAAAAAAATGATCAGGTGTACTTTGAAAATTAAGTGAATGACAGTAAATTTTACTCTTTAACTTTTTTTTTTAAATAGGAAAATGTATTATTTATTACTAAGTACAAAACTTTGAATAAATCCTATAGAAGCAAACACTCGCAACAATTGTTTCAGGTAAAAAAAAAAAAAAACCCTTCATCAGGCAAAAAAAGTACACATGAGTGCTGTAAAAGAAGCAACAACACACTGTTGCAGGTTGCACTGTGTTGCCGCTTTGTTACAGCACTCGTGCCTACTTTATTCACTTGACGAAGGGCTAGGTTTTCTTTTGACCCGAAACAACTGTTGGAAGTTCTTGCTTTTATGGCGTTTATTCAAAGTTTTGTAATTATTACTTTTAAACGCCAGTTCTTTGATGCTCTTTTATAATGTACTAGCAGGCTTTGCCTGCTTCGCTGGTCATTATATTGAAATGAATTTTCAAAACGCTATACCATTAATAAGTTTAAAAAATCATTGAAATCAGTCAAAATCTAAGTTAAAGTTCTCGCTACCTTCGGTAAAGGTTTTTCCACTTGCCACAGTTCACAAAATCCCTTTATAGTACATGTTGCATACACATACCTAACTAGCACATTAAAAATCAGGATCCTGAGATTATTTGAAGCAGCACTATATTTTAAAACGTGTTTTTACCGCCTCCCCGCTCTTAAATGGAAGAAGGAGGAGGGAATTTTGCTAAATAATTTTATATTATGAGTTTGATATATATAACTGACCCACACATCGAAAATCTCCTTCTTAAGATAATTTACTGCAGAGTTTACCCCCAACCCTAAGGGGCGGTAGTGTGGAATTTCACAAAATCACTTTGTAGTGTGTGTGGAATATGCATAAGCAGTCCACATATAAAAAATTGCCATTCTAAGATTATTTGGAACAGAGTTACGCATGCAAACATGTTTTTTAATCTCCCCCCCCCCAACTCTCAAGAGGGGAGATGACACGCAATTTCAAATAATCCCTTTGTAGTTTGTGTGTGTTGAATACACATAACCAATCGACATATCAAAAAATCACTTTCATGAGATAATTTCATAGCTGCTGTTTTTAATCTTTTAAATCAAAATTCACATTAGTATTTTTGAATGGAATATGTTATATATATTTTCGACGATTACTATTACTAAAATCAGCTATAAAATGTTTCCAGTTTAAGTCCCCGCCAAAAACAGTAGACTTGGTATCTATGTAATTTGGAGCAGTTACACTTTAAAAGGTGCTTTTCCCCCTACTCAACACCCTTAAAGGGAGGAAAGGAGAAATTTCACAAAATACCTTCATAGTGCGTGTTGGAAACTCATAACCAGCCCGCACATAAAAAATCGCCTAAGATAGTTCGGAGCAGATTTGCACTTGGAAACATGTTTTCTCCTCTCCAACCCCCAAGGGGGAAAATGTGGAATTTTACAAAATCTCTTTGTAGTATATGTCTTGAGAAAGCATAACCAATCGACATGTTAAAAAATCACTATCCTGAGATAATTTGGAGCGGAGTTACTCTTATAAACATATTTTTGCCTCCCTATCCACCTGCAAAGGAGGGAGGAAGAAATTGCGTAAAAATACCTTTACAGTGCGTGTTGGGAAGGCATAAACAACCGACACATAAAATTAATCTTGCTGAGATAATTTGAAGCAAAGTTATGCTTGGAAACAGGTTTATTGCCCCCCCCCCAATCAGGCCCGGATCCAGGGGGGGGCGGGAGGGGGCACTTGCCCCGGGCGGCGAGGACTGAGGGGCGGCAGCCACCAGGTCCAGTTAGTCTCGCTATTTGTACTATGCTGGACCCGTTTCCAGACCAATTTCGTAGTACATTGCATCGTCTGCAACAAACTCAGAGCAACCTAACCCCTCCTCTTCTCTCCTCACACGAGACGTATGACCAAAACAGAGTGAAAACTTGAAAACGTAATATTACTTATGTGCGTACGACGCGCGCGAGTGAGTGAGCATTAAAATCTGAACGAGGACGATATATGTATCTTTGCGGGTGCGGTAGGTGAGAGGCGGCATGGCAGCAGCAGTTGACTTATCCATGTAAAATGAAAAGTATAGGTGGAAAGCGACTCCTCGTATTGTAACTGATGTCATTCTATATTTGGCCACTAATTAATTATTTCTTTCTCCGAGTCTCTACTAAAAATACTAGTTTATTATTAACTAGCCGCCTTCAGCGACAAGCTGGTTCGCTATCCTTAAAAAATCCGACTGTATGAAACCCTCATTAGGTGGAGCCTGCGCCACTTTTTTTCCGTTTCTGGACCTACAACAGCTTATTGACATATAGTGTAAATAGCTTTATTGAAAATTTTAATTGTAGTAAATTTCCGCTCGGTAGCGCCTGCGGCGCCCCCTTCCCGTTTTAGTATCTGAAACAGTCTGTTCGCTTACCACGTGAAAATCTCCATCTTTGAAAATTCTAACTGTAGCAAAGTCCCACTCGGTGGGGACTGCGGTGCCTTGTCCCCGTTTTAGAACTTAGAACAGCTTGGTCGCTCATTGTGCAAATATCTTTGAAAACTTTAACTGCAGCAAATTTCTGCTCTGTTACGACTAAGGCACCCCTTTACGTTTCATGATTTGGAACAGTCTATTCGCTCACCGTGTAAAGGAACATTGAAAATTCTGATCTGGCAAATCCCCAACCCGGTGGGGCCTACGGTCTCCTAGTCTACTCTCAAATAATTTAATCGTATTTGGTGATACTGAATTATTAAAATATCAAAGCGCCATCTGGCGACAGAGATTTGCAACAAGTACTCTTCATTTCCAATTCAAATAACTTTTAAAATGATATATTACTTATGGATTTCTGTGAATTAGAAGCTGGTATAGAAGTGTAATATAAACATTGTTATAAAAAGAATTGTCTGACTTTTCTGTGGTTTTCTCCGAAACTTGCGTAATTGAGGACAAAATAACGTAAAAAATCCTTAATAAGAAATGTGAGTGGAGTATTGGAATTCGAAAGTCTGCAAAATAAAAAAGAATAAATGTGTTCCGGGTTTTCTGCGATTTTCTCTGAAAATCCCTTACTGAATTTAATAGCTTATATCAGTTTAAAAGTTCGCAATAAAATGACTGCAAAATATATTTCGAATGATACATTATAAGTAACTTAATCATAATTAAAATTGGATGTATTGGAATAAAGGTGTTCTATGTTTTCTGGGGTTTGTGCTGAAACTCCCGCACGGAATTTAATGGCTTATATCAGGTTAAAAATCTCCAATAAAATATATTTCAAATGATGTATTATAAGTAATTTTATCATAATTAGAATTGGAGATACTGAAATTTTAAAATATTAAAGTGTCATCTGGAAGTAGAGATTTGGGACCTCTACTTTTTAATTCCAGTTCAAATAAGTTTTAAAATGATATATTACTTATGAAATTATGTTAATTAGGAGCTGAGATACAAACATTAATAAATATAAACATTTCTATGTAAACATTTGTGTCTGACTTATCCGTGGTTTTCTCGAAAACTTGTCTTATTACGGGCTGTATATCGTTAAAAATCCTTAGTACGAAATATGAGCGGAAATTGGAATTCGAAATTCTGTAAAATATAAAAGAATAAAAACGTTCTAGGTTTTCTATAGTTTTCCTCGAAAGTTTCGGAGAATGTAAAATTTTCGAGAGATTTATTGATTTCATTGAAGTTCACGATAAAAGTGGTGAACGCATGGCGAACATAATTTAAAAGTTAGAGGACGATAAGTTATCCAATAGGGACTGTCTTGGTCAGTCCTACGATAATTCAAATACGTCAGGAGCGTACAGATGCGTCCAAGCTAGAATAATAATAATAATAATAATAATAATACGCTGCTTTTCACCGTGCATTGCTCATTTCCTTAAACTTGTTGGTGTACATGCCTACTTTCTGCTCCGTGGCTAAACGTCTATGTGGAGTTAGCTGTTCAAAGAATTTACAACTTTTTTGTTTCATCTAGTTTACGTTGTGATATTATGAAACAAGAACAAAAAATCACATACGGTTCCCATAGATTATTAACTTTCTAACTATACTGTTGTATCGTTTAATCGTCAATGCACTTTCGCTACTTGGTCGCACAGCCTTCAGACGAAATGGAAGAAAGACAGACACATAGACTAATTGAACCAGTGTTGCCAACACAATTTTTCCCCGCTAAAAATACACATGAAAATCCGCTAAAAATTCAATTGCCCATAGTGTAGCACTAGTGCAATGTGAAATTCAATCTGCTAAGCCTCTATTTTTTCCCGTATATCGTGTCAAAAATCCGTTAAATTTAGCAGAAATTCTGCCAAATTAGCAACACTGAATTGAACTGATATTCACCCTTAAATATTGTTGTAAAGTGATAAAAACGCTTAACACAAACGAAAAATGAAACACCAGCAGTATCCTGTTGTATAACGTATCTGAATATTTCAGAGTAGCTCTATAAATCTTATCGCCAAGTATTTCCTATTCTGCCAAAAAAAAAAAAAAAAAAAAACTCTTTTAGCATCTTAATCATGAATTTCAATTTAATTATAATTTGCGCAGTAAAAATTCCTATCATAAAATGCAAGGCATTGACATTATTTTGAGTGTTCCTGTACACAAACCAGCTGCGCTACTAATACCATTTTAAATTGTGAACAACCCATAGTGAACTCTAAAAGATTTTTTTAAGAGTGATCATTTTAAAGAAATTCTGAAGATATTTACGGACATTGGAGGAGGTTCGAGGGACATACAGATAGACTAATTCAAATCATAATCACTCTTAAACGTTGATTAAAGTGGAAAACGCTTAAATAACGTGAAACTGCAATTGCAGCAAATTTCAATCATAATCCTTAATTTATCTGATATTTTTGTGTGGTCTTTTTTTTTTTTTTTTTCTAAAGTTAATCATACATTATTTTATAGAAAACAATTTTTGTGCATAGGAATAATAAATGTCTATTTCATTACGATTTGTGCAAAATAAATGTATTGAAATATGTTTTATAGAAATACCTCTCGTAGAACACAATGCTTTGGAATTCTTTCATGTGTCACAGCACACAAACGAATGGTGGTATTTATTCCATTTTCAATGGGGAACATTCCATAGTAAACTTGAATAACATATATCAGTTTCAGAGAATTCCATGAATATTTACCGTAGATAGAGCGCAGATAGACAAATCTATGCCATAAACCATTTTCAATGTTGTTACAAAGTATTAAAAACACACAACTAAAGATTACGTTCCACAATGTCCCAAGAGCACTTGTCGGAATTGGCAATATTTTCGACTGACAAGGAAACATTCAAAAAGTGTCGTCTTCAAAAAATATTGAAAAAAAAATATATCTGATTCTATTCTTCATAAAACGCCAGAAAGTGAAAACATTATCGGCTGAAATGAATTACAGCGACCACAAAAAATTATCAAAATTAAGTATTTTTGGCGATTTAGCTCTGTTAGGTGATAAATTCGCTAAGACCGAAATTGCTGTGTATGAACAGAACCGTGTTTTGCTTCTCCGCCAAGTACTCATAATCAATCGCCCAACAGTGTGAAATCGCCAAATATGCTTCATTTTGGTAATTTTTTGTGGTCGCTGTAATTCATTTCAGCCGATAATTTTTCCTCTTTCCGGTGTTTTATGAAGAGTAGAATCACATATTCAATATTTTTTGAAGACGACACCTTTTGAATGTTTCCTTGTGAGAGTGAAATAGCCAACAATCTCAATTATGACATTTTAACTGAAATAAAGTCGAGGAAAATAAACCTTTAGAGTTACATATAATTTTATAACTAAAATAAATAATTTTGTAAAAGTCTCAGTATTTTATTTGTTAAAAAAATTTTCTTAGAGGGCGGCAAATTGGAAGTCTGCACCCCCCTTTAAAAAATGTAGATCCGGTACTGCCCCCAATTGGGAACTTTCGCAAAATCCCGTTACAATAAGTGTCAGGCATACATAAATAAGCCACATGCTAAAATTTGTGATTCTATATATTTCCCCGGACAAATTTAGTGCTAAAAGGGGGACTTGAATTTGCCCACTCGTAACTCCTCCCCAAAATCGAAAATTGCAGAAAACCAATAATGATTTTTTGGAAATATCCTCAAGTTGACTCTTAGTGGTTTTCTATATCTTTGTGCTATTATTAGTAGAGTTTAACCCTCGCTTTCCCAAGATGGGATCATTTTGACCCCATTTTGAAGTGAAATTTAGTTAAGCCCGCCTCATTCAAAAAGTGCGCTAATTCGTCAGAGATAGCAAACATAACCAGTGGAATGTTGCAACTTCTAAATTGTACAAAAAGGTGCTGTGCTGGTGATTTTCGCCAAACATGCCAAGCAGCACCTGAAAGCGATTTTTCTGCAGTAACGCCTTGATATTGGAAAAGCGAGGCTTAATTAAAAAATGCGTATTTTCTAAATTTGCCTCCAAAAATCATTTTTACCCCCTTAAAAATCCGGAATTCCAAAATTGCAGAAAATAATTTTTTTTTTTTTTTTTTTTTTTTTGTACTCAAGTCTAGTCTCTCCCTCTGAAATTTTTTCACCGTGAAGCAATTTGGAGCAGAGTTATGATTATAAAAATGTTTTTGCTCTCTGATTTTGCAAAATCCCATCTAGAGGTCATCAAGGTCCTAAAACCAACGTGCTCACCAAAATTTTCACCTGTATCTCCCACAGAATCGCCACGACTGTGTTGAGTCAGTAATCAGTGAGTTTACTCTTATATATATAGAGATTATTTATTGTTAAAATAAGTTATTTTGGTGGATACATCTCAAATACTTATATCAACATTTTTATTAGAGTATATCAGGTATACTTCGAAAATTAAGTGGATATCCTTAATTACTGTAAATTTTACTTTTTAATTTCATGTTTTCAGATAGCAAAATGTAGCCTTTAGAAGTTATTTTGAGGAATCTATCTAAATTATCACAGATATCAATGTTTTTTTTACAGTGAATTATGATTAAGCTTTTAATGAATAACATATATTTCTAAATTAAATATCTTTATATATATATTTCTTTTGTGCGTGTGTATGTCACTGAACTCCTCCTAAACGGCTGGACCGAGTTTAATGAAATTTTTTGTGTGTCTTCAGATGGATTCGAGAATGGTTTAGATTTACAAATGAAAGTTGTAACTTAATTAGTTCTTTCTTAATTAATTTTTAACCAACTGTTTCAACAAATTTTCCACCTAGATGGCGTGAGTTGTCCATAAACACGATGTCAGAATTTATTTAATGTTAAAATGAAAAATGAATTTTTAACCGTCTTACGAAGTGTTTAAAATATTTTTTCAAAGTTAATATTTTTAGAATCGTAACCGTATCTTACGAAGTGTTTCAAATATTTTTTCAAAGTTAAAATTTTTAGAATCGTAAACACGATGTCAGAATTTATTTAATGTTGAAATGAAAAATGAATTTTTAACCGTAAGTGTTTAAAATATTTTTTGAAAGTTAATATTTTTAGCCTGAGGATTAAAATGGTATATTCTTTTAAAAAATTCGTCAATATCCGACGGAGTTATTTTATGTTAAAATGAAAAATGAATTTTTAGGCCATTATTATTTGTGCAGATGGAAAATGTACTAAAAGTTTTCCGAAAAATTTCACGATCACAAATGTTTACGGATATCCAATATATCGTCGAAGAAATCCCGATAATGGTGGACAATCTTATCATCTATGGCGGTCATCTATGTCAACAACATAGATAATTGACATTGATAACAGTTGGGTGGTCCCATATTCGCCTCTGCTGAGCAAAACATTCAATGCTCATATTAATGTTCAGTTCTGCAGTTCAGTGAAGAGCATCAAATAGATTTGCAAGTATGTGAATAAAGACAGTGATATGGCTGTATTTCGAGTTGAAAATACCAATGTGAATGCTCCTCCGGTGAATAACAACGATGAAATAACACTTTACCAAATTGGCCGGTACGTCAGCTCCAATGAAGCTGTTTGGCGTATCTTTGGTTTCCCAATTCATGAACGGGATCCAGCAGTTCTTCATTTAGCCGTCCATCTTGAAAATGGCCAGCGCGTATATTTCACGAGCGAGTCCTAATTGAAATATTACATCAAGATGTAATTAGTGTTTGAAGAGTTTTGAAGTGTGCATAAAAAACTATACATTTTGCAAATTTAGTGCGGAATTGGACTATTATTTTATATAATTTTCTATCAAATTTACACGCGCGTTGATTAACAACCACCCTAACCTACAAACTTATTTGTGTAGCTAATTTATTATATTTTATTTATTTATTTTTTGAATGGAACACCTTTAATATCGGAACCCTTTGGCAAAATTTGAAATTTGGCACCGAAGTAGCTCGGACGCTTCTCGCCAAGATCTTTAGTTCCACAATTGAGATAGCCATTTCAATTCATCGCAAAAATGGCTTAAAATATTTAAAGTCACCAAAGGGGTCCCATACTTTTGTGCGTGTGCATGCCACTGATATTTTATTTATTTATTTTTTGTATGGAAAATTTGGCACCGAGGCAGCTCGGACGCTTCTCGCCAAGATCTTTAGTTCCACAATTGAGATAGCCATTTCAATTCATCGCAAAAATGGCTTAAAATATTTAAAGTCACCAATGAGCTCCCATACTTTTGTGCGTGTGTATGTCACTGATATTTTGTTTATTTATTTTTTGTATGGAACACCTTTAGTATCGGATCCCTTTGGCAAAATTCGAAATTTGGCACCGAAGTAGCTCGGACGCTTCTCGCCAAGAACTTTAGTTCCACAATTGAGATAGCCATTTCAATTCATCGCAAAAATGGCTTAAAATATTTGAAGTCACCAAAGGGGTCCCAATTTGTGGCTTAGATTTAGAAAATCCGTGCTTTTCTCACGGCCAATTATATGTGTTCTATTGTTGGAAAACCTTCGAATTTGTTTGTGTATATTCCTCAAGGATTAACCAAAAATATTGTACATCCAATAGCATTACGATAAATTAAGTTTTTGTAGATTAAAAAAATATACCTGTTATAAAATAAATTGAGTTTTAACTTTTTCACCTTTAATTAAAACGAATTTAAGTTTTTATTTAATACGAACTCTACTTTTCACTTTGCAGATACTATACACATACTCACATGCATCGATTGATTGAATTGTGATAAATGTACATGTAATGATGATAGATATTGTAATAACTTTTTGATAAAAATTTTCATCAAATCGGTCCAGATTGTTACAGCTTATTCAAAAGAGACGGAATTTTCATGTGAAATTCGTTGCTATCAGAGATTCTCTCATAAATTGAAATATTTGCCGTATGAAATAAAATTTTGTGCTGTTCGACATTCAGCGGAGGTTTTAAATAACAAGTAGCAAGTAGAAATAGTACCAAGTAGCAAGAAGCAAGTAGCGAAAGTTTCGGTAATTATGTCCTTTACGTTATAATAGGAATTCACAGTCACCGTTCACAGCGCTCTATACCTGTTTCACTTATATACCACATCTTTACACACGTACAATAAGTTAGTTATTTTTTTCTAGCAAAATATTCTCTAGAAATAATTTATATGACAAAACAACGTTTATCGGGTCAGCTAGTACTTTTATATTTCTTTTATTTTGTTTTATTTTGTTTATTTTTTCATTAAAAATATTCATTTCATCATTATCATGCGATTATCAGGGGGAAAATACTATGTGCATAAAATGATGAGCAACTAGTGAGTAATGTCAACTTCTAGTGCCAATCTTTGTAATGACAACACCATATGTGCTGAGAAAATGGCTGTGATACTATTTAATCACTTGTATATTAACTATACCGAAGTATCCTAAATTATATGACTAGTTGGCACAGTCTACTGCATCAACATAACTAAAAATTTCTCAATAATAAAAATTTAATTTTTAACTATATATATATATATATATATATATATATATTGTCTCCATTCAAGTTGTAACAATATAATAGGCTACAAAAAAGGCCTCTGAATGGATAATTGTTTGCATGAATATTTAAAAATGAAAGGTTATATATATATAGAAAAAATATTAAGATTATATAAATACTTTTAAATGTTTGGACATAGTTCATTTTTACTAAAGCAAGATTATTACTGAAATAAATTGAGTTAAAAATCATTTACATAAAAATAATTAGAAATTTCATTCAAAGGAAGAGATTATAATATATGCAATTAATCATATTATCAATGTAATCAATCTATACCTGCACAAACATTTGATTTAGTTCAATTTTTAGAAAGTGAGCCTTATTTATTTATTAATCTAAATAAGTAAATAGAAGAAAATCAATGTGTTGCTATTTTAAAAATTAATCGAGCTTACCTAATAAATAAAACTGTGCATGCTATACTTAATTTCAGAGTTAGGCAAAGAAAAAAAAATCTGCATTAATCAAAATTAACATTACCTAACAAACATTTTACTTAATTACTTATGTTTGTAATTACTCAGTAATTACTTAAGTACATCATTACTTTACAAAGGATTAAAATTTTTTTCCCCTTAACGAAAACGAGACAGAAAGAAAGAATACTTCAGAAGAAATATGTAAAAGTATAAATTAATTTATTTGAATAAAAATAAATTTATATTGAATAAAGAAAATGATTGAATGATAAAGTTAATAAATTGTGGAGAAATTTATTATGATACGTTTACATATTGGTAAAAAAAGTTATCTGTAATAAATTTGTATTTTTATTTAGCACATTTTAAACATAAAAGAAAAAAAAAATGTCTTCTGAAAATAATCGCCTTTCATTCAATTAAATGTGAAGAAAATTATTTTTTTTATAAAACAAAATGTTTTATTTTTATACTACGATAAGAACGCAAGTACGGTGGATGTGACTCGATGATTCATTCATTCTTGATTCATTCTGACAGGTTTGATTCAATCAAAGATTAGTTTCCACATTTCATATTTATCGTCACAAAATGCCGTTTCGCGCCAAGCATCTGTCGCCAAGGTTCTGAGGAGTAGGCATTTTCCAAATTCGCCTCGCTGCCATATCTCGTTTTAAAACCGTTTAATTTAATTCCTATACAAACCAGCTCTTTCATTAACACCACAATATTCGCCGAACACTAATGCAACAAGTTTTTCATGTATTTGCCTGACTGTATTGATGTCCTGTTTTCATCATAATTTTAAGAAACATCTACACATTCTTATTTATTACGAGAAACTTCATGTTACATTAATATTTGTGTAAATATTTAAAATAAATTTCGGAAATTTCTATTTAATTAAGGTCATTAAAAAGTTATCTAATGGTTTTTAGTTACTTTTGATAACTTAACTTTCACCTGTATCTATTTTACTAATAAATGATTATAAAGTAAAATAAACTAATCAGGGAATTTTCTTTAACTCCATACATGCATAAATAAAATACAAACAAACTTTAAACCCATGTTTCTGTACTTATTTAATAAAGGTTTGTAAAATGTTTTGACATCAGATTTGAATATTAAATAAAAGAAAGAAAGTTCTTAAATGCAGATAATATAATTTATTAATTTTGTTCATCTACAATTTGAAGATAAATCGTTACATTTTCTTCTTTTCGAATTCAGTGAATCAAAAAGCTTTATTCAAAGAATCTTTGGCTTCATTATTCATGTACTGCTTAAATGAGTGGGATGTGGAAAATGTGATCCGTATTTGAACTTTAGAATTTTTTTAGTGGATCTAGATCAGTGCTGCCATCTACGAGTGGTGGCAGCGTTTAATTTTATGGAAAACGATGAATTAGATGGATTAATTTCATTTTTGTTACACAAAAATGTATGAGATGAAAATTTTAAGCAAAAAATTGTAATAAAAGGCAATAAAATAATTTTAACAGTTTTTCTGAAAAAACATGCACTTTATTTTAAAGCTCTTAAAATAAAGTGCATATAAAACTTAATATGCACTGCAGTGGCGGGATTTAAGGGAGCCCCCCCTCCCCCTAAAAAAAGCACTAATATTCCCAATTGGATGTTACAATTGTAAATTTTTCCTTAATCTGGAATAACATCTTGAAAACTCTTAGCCCCCCCCCCTCTCCAAAAGTTAAGTTCTGGATCCGCCACTGATGCACTGTACAGTTATAAAAATTATAAAAAACTTTACAAATAAAAACTTATAAATTTATTAATTTAATTATAACACAGAAATATATTTAAATGTTATCTATCTATCTACTATACATATTATATTTGAACAAAACAGGCAGGTGAGTATCTGTTTTTTTTTTTTTTTTCCTGTTTTGTATACTCGCATACATATGCAATGAAATATAGCGACCACACCAGTGGCTGAGCGGTTATGCGCTCAAAGCTGGTAGATGGGAAGTGCCTGATTTGCTGCTAAGTCGAGCTCGTCGACTTAGTCGTTCGGAGTTTCCTGTGTTTTTTTCTTTGAAACTCCCGCAAATGCGGGCTAAGACTCTTTAGAAAGACCCAACGGAGGGCACCCCACCTATCGGTCTAGGACCCTTTTGAAGTCTGCCCCTCTAGTGGCCGAACGGCTCTGCGCTCAGGAAGTGCTGAGACGGGAAGTGCCGGCTTCAATCCCAAGTTGCACTCGTCGATGTAGCCGTTCGGAGTTTTTCGTGGTTTCCTCCGAAACTCGCGTAAATACGGGCTAAAACCCCTTAGAAAGACCCCCACAGAAGTCAATACACATATTGGCCAAGGACCCTAGTGTAATCAACAGGCCTTAATCCCAAAACACCAAACACCACCACGTATTGAAATATAATAATACTAATTACCAAAAAAAAAAAAAAAAAAAAACTCGAAAGTACTTGAATTAAAAAAAAAAAAAAAAAGAATTTTAGAAAAAATTCCAGCAAACTAATTTTTAACAATTTCCCTCGCTTTTACATTTTTTTATAGTTAACAGTATATTGTAAACAATTTTAAGTATTACTCTGTGGATTTATTGTCAAGTTAATTTTTAATAAATATTTTTATGTTTGAATGCTGAAATTTAATTCAAAGATTTATCATTCAAACATAAAAAATTATTTACAAAAATTAACTTACCAATAAACCCATAAGTAATACCGAAACATGTTTAGAATATTTTGTTAAACTATAATATAAGATTAAGAGGGGGGGGGGGGATTGCTAGTAAAGAGCATTTTAAAAAATTTCAAATTGTATATTTTGAAATGAATTCCAAAATATATTTCAATTATATTTGACCACATCTAAATAATTTTCGATGAATTTTAATTACTATTTTAATTGTGTTATATTTCAATGCGTATGTATGATATTTTTTATAATTCTAAAGCAATAACTTACAGGCAAAAAGTAAAGAAAAGGAAAACCAGAATTTGGTTTTCCTTCAGTATTTATTTCTAAATTACTTAAACCACATAATATTTATACTGCTTTCCGTCCGATTAAACAATTAAAAAACTTTCTTTTTAATTTTAAACCTGTAACCCCTTCTTTGGATCTAACTGGCGTAACATATTTAATTCCTTGTAAAAATTGTAAATATGTTTATATAGGTGAAACTGGCCGTACGGTAAGAATTAGACTACAGGAGCACAGACGGTCATATAAAAAATGCAACCAAAGTTCTAAAATTGTAATCCATTCAATAGAAACCGATCATATTCCTGACTTCGATAATATAAAAGTTCTAAATTCTGGCTATGATAATTATAAATCACGTATTTTCCTCGAGAGTTGGCACACTGCCAGCCATCTCTACACTATCAATGAAGCATGCGCACTGGCTCCTCAATATTCTATACTTCTATAAATTCCTTGTGTATTCATGTAATGCTTACAAATTATGTTGCAGTGATACTGATGAGGAAACCTGGGCGGGTTTCGAAACGTCTAAATTTTAAATGTTTTTAAATGTATATTTTGTTTTTTAAATGTATTTTAACTAAAGTTTTGTCTCATAAATAAAATAGTTTTTGTTTTTAATTATGAGTATGCACTTAGAAGAAGTAATTATTACTTATAAACATCTTATTTCTTCATCTTATTACTTCAAACATCTTAATTAGTTACTTGTGAACATCTTACTTTGACTGGAAATTTTAGTTAACCCATAATTGCATTTAACAGTAAACTAAAAAAGATATTTTATAGTAAGTATTGTTTTTAAATAAGGAAAGGATAGATGTTTATTTTATTACAAAAAAAAAAAAAAAAAAAAATCTGAAAAATAATTTTATATTAAAAAATAAATTTCAAACTTGAAGAACTGATCAATCAAAAACTTTTGAAAATCATCATATTTGAATAAGTTTACATAACTTGTAAAAAAAAAAAAAAAAAAAAAAAAAAAAAAATGTTTCACAATAAAATAATTACTTTTGAAGACATCTGTAGTGTTTGCTGTTTTATACTCCCGCAAAGAAATTTCCGTAAGCATTTATTTGTCTTCATTATGTACTCTTATTCCACTGAAGTTTTACAAATGCAGCACCCTGTATTTAGTAAGATAAGACTAATTTTAATAATTTTATTTTAAATTATTGTTATATATGATCAAAATAATGAGTATTACTGTTTGTATTCAGAAAAAAAAAAAAAAAAAAAAAAATTCATTATTTCTAGTTTTGCCGGCTAATGGGTTAAAGGATGTTTTAACATGTTTCTTTGACTCATGCATGATGATTCATTTAGTATCAAAATATTTCACTTTATAATAGATACAAAAGGTTGATGAAAATACATTTCGCCTTGAAATTTTACGTCAATAGAATGTGTGATTTATAGAAAAAAAAATATTTAGAATGATATTTTAAAATTATTATTTACTTAACTTTTTAAAAATTTATTTAATAAAATAATTCAATATATATATATAGAATTAAATACATATAGAATTATTTTACTGAATAACTAAAACTAAAGTAAAAATAAATAATTTGACCAGTAATTATTTTTTTTAAATTTTATTTAGATTAAAAAATTAAGAATGCCTGATTTAAAATAATACTAATTCCAATGATAATACAAACCACAGAAATTTAACAAGAAGGAGCTTATAAAAAAATTAAATAAGGGTTTGATTATCGAAAAAACAACAATAAAATGAAGCTGAAGCAAGATGGGAAAGCTTAATGAGATGGAACCGAAAAAAAAAAAAAAAAAAAAAAAAATAAGTACATAAATAAAAATTAAAATGCTCAGAATGCAGAGATAAATCTCCATCTCCATATTGAGCTTAAAAATGCAAGGTTTAATTTTGTAGCGTAGCACCTATGTTAAGCAGATAACTACAAGGTGACGCTACTTTGCAAAGGAAAAACATTATTTCTTATTTTATTTATTTATCTATTTTTTAAAGATATAAATCAGCTATAAATTATGAAACACTTCCCGATATTTGTGGGGGGAGAAATAATTTTTGATGACGAATCTACAAAAATTTGTAGGAGATCGATTTCAATTTTAATTATATAAACACGCAAGTACACACGCGCGTAATAAAATTATACATTGCTTATAAATTATGAAAAACTTTCCCATATTTGTAGTAAAAAAATAGCCATTGTGGGCGAACATGTACAGGAAACAAATTTTGATTTGTGTTTTCAATGCTATAATTTTTATTTGAGAACATTTAGTTTTGATCTAGATTTCATGAATTTTTATATTAAGCAAAGAAAGGGGCATTTCTATGGCAAAGTCTATGGTATTTCTTTACTGACAAATTTTCGATTTCAACGTCAACATCAGATTGAAACACCTGGAGTTAAAATAAGTAAAATAAAAAAAAAGGAGAGTATTAAAAAAAAAAAAAAAAAAAAAAAAAAAAACTCCTTGAGAAATTCTAAGTGCAACAAAGAAACTGTTGCGCGCGATGACGAGACGAGTCTGGACGGCGAAAAGGAATTTAAGATTTGGGGCAGAGCGTTCCAAAAAACACAGGAAAACAATCATGTTAACTGAAACAAAATTCTTTCAAATTATTTTTTAACATTAAGTATCTTAGCACATTACCTTATTAATATTATATATCACCTTATTTAATATTCTGCTAAAATCAATGCCTAGATAGATCTAACTTAAAACAACAAAGAAGACAGCCAGGCATTTTTCCTTAAAGTAAAATTACCGGCGTCCGGCATCTTACCAACCAGCATCTTCCCCCTAAACGTTGAATAAGACGTAAGGTCTCTTATTAACTTATAAAAGAAAAAAAACAGTATACCTTTTATCTATTTGGCAGGAAAGCGAAAGTCAGACATTGTGTTTTTAAAAATTATTCGAATTAGTTGTTTTGCTGTTTCATTTACGGTTTATATAACTAATTAAGCAAGAGCAAGTCACACTTTTTGACACTTACCAGATGAACAAAGAAGAAATATTGATTTAAATTAATCGAAAAATTTCCTAAATCGAAAAAAAAAAAAAAAAAGAGAGAGAGAGAGAGAGAGGGAGAGAGAGAGATAAAAGGAAAAAAAAAAAAAAAAAAAAAAAAAAAACTATTTTACTCCTCGTTACTGATGTACCTTTCCTATAAGTATTTAAACATAAAAACTTCTTCACACACCGTAAAATAAAAGGAAGCACTATCGGTTTTGAAAGGACGTGGCCATTCAGATGCAAAAAAATACGTGCTACTACCTTGGAGGCAAAAGCAAGACAATTTGCCTCCTATAAGTATTTTTTGCACCTGAAGTAGAAAGACCACATCCTTTCGAAACTGGTACTACTTCCCTTTATTTTATGGTGTGTGAAGAAGTTTTTATATTTAAATATTTATTGAACACCAGTTCTTTAATTTTCCCATGAGCGACCAGCGTCCAGTATTGTGCGTGTGTATAAGAGAACAACGTGACACGGCATCTTACCCCAACTTAAACTTAATAGCATCGCAGTTCTTATCAAGAGGCTAAAAAACAAAAATGTAAATTAAAACTTCTCTAGCACATGCGATGTTTGAAACTGGAGCAATGTAACTAAAAAATGCTTTCTTTGAGACCATAATACAGTCGGTAACAAAAGTCTCCGAACACTAGCAAAAATTCCTATGTAAAAAAAGTACACTTAATACAGTTTTGTTAAATAAATCCTTGTCGAATCCTAAGTCAGTCTAAAAACAGGATTCGACAAGGATTTATTTAGCAAAACTGTATTAAGTGTACTTTTTTTACATAGGAATTTTTGCTAGTGTTCGGAGACTTTTGTCACCGAGTGTACACAATATAATGATCAAAATAATAAATATGAATGATAACTAAACTTTTTTGCAATTGGGTGTCATGGTATGGGGGTTAAGGTCGATTGACTACATTAAGGTCTTAGCCTTGGGTAGAATGTCCTTCATGAGGTTATTTTATGGGCTCCAGCCTGTATTCACACGAGTTTCGGAGAAAAAGACAGAAAACTCCGAAGTTTTGGGACGACAATCGCGACCTAGGTTCGAACTTCGAACCTGGCATTTCTTGTTTACCAACTTCGAGAGCAGTTTAAACTATATGTATAAAATTAAATATTAAAGCAAAAAGGTAAACAGTTGAATACACCCAAGAATGTTAAAGAGAAAAAAAACATAGCCTGTTTAGTAAGAAATTTCAAATACAAAATAAGATTGTGATTTTTGAATGCCTTGGTGATTTTTGTAAGATTTGATTGATGAGGAACGTTCCAAAAGTAAGTTTTGTCATGCTTTTTCGCAAGTAAGCTTTATTACAAACAGAAATATGTAATGACATAGCAAAACACAAACTTTTGTTAATTTTACATATAGCTGAGTTGCCACGAGATTGATGCATATATCAAATGTAGATTTCAGATATGGCACTTTTTGTACAAGGGCCGTATACATATTGAGATACGAAATTTAATTTTTATAAGATTCCTCTTTTCCTATAACTTATATTTGAAAAAAAAAAAAAAAAAAAAAAAAGAGAAAAGGTGTCCTTTGTCTGTGAAGGAAAACAAAAGAAATACGGTGAAATAGTCTCCGAGTTATATTTAAATTTAAAAATGATAACTTACACCACTTTACTTGCAATTTTGGCATCCATTTTTCGACGATAAAGTCCTTACTTTAGGAGGTTATCCATAAGACGGTAAAAGTTAAGTAAAGATTGATTTGTTTTAAAATAGCAAAAATATTCAATCACACGAAATCAACAGTTTTAAGAACTTTATCCAAATTGATGTTATGCTGTACTGTTAAAAAAGTTAATAGTGTTAAAACTCTTAGGGGGGGGGGGGTCACCATCGAATTGAAATGTTTTAAGAGATAAAGAGATATTAAAAGATATGAAAAAGACAGATAAAAGAATGGTTTTGCTTGGTTTGAAGTATCACACCAAGATCATTTTCTGCGCGATTAAGGCACATTAGACTGAGTCTTACGATTAAAAGTAGATTCCGAACCACTATGAACGTCTAGGTCTGATCGGGATTCGAACCCCGCTCCTTTGAATTGAAGGCTCAAGCACCAGTCATTCCGCCATCAGACGAATCCAATTAAGAAATGTGAGTTATCATGTTCTAAAATTTTTCTAAACGAGGATTATAAATTATTTTATTTACTTAAAAAAAGAAAAAAAAAAGAGTTTTCTAATATCTAATAAAGAAAATACCAGGTACAGTTTTATCGATTTCCAACAAAGCTGAATATATCTATGATTTCAGTTTGTGTGCCCATTAACTTTTTTGCATTCTAATTTCCATAATCAATTTCATAACGTTTTGAAATTGATATACGTTATTCAATTTATTGAAACATGTTCGTATATTGAAAATGGCGTAAATAGCACTACTGGTTTGTGTACTCACAAAAGAATACTAATACCCGTCTAATTTGCATAAAACATTATGAAATCAACATACAATATCTAGATGCATATGTTTTCTGCATAGATATAGTAATAAGACATAGATTGAACATGGAAAGGGGAAAGTGATGCCTTTTTCTTCGGGAAAAGACACTCTAATGGCTGTCTTTTGAAATTGTTTTCACCCTAAATAACAACTGGAACTTCTGGCACTATTCGACAAAAAAAGTTGTTTATTTACACAATTTAGAAAACTGATCTCTAGGATTTTCAAAACTTTAAAAGAGCCTTACCGTCACACCAAGCATGATATCTTTCAAAGTATCTTTCTTTTCTGAATAAGAATCGTCAGAAGTTACAACACTACTAATATATGAACCCAATATTTCATCATCAATATCTAAACTCTCTAACTTTTTAACAAGCCAAATATCAAAATTTTCATCGACTGACATTTTCAGTTTGTACAATTTTCGATCAATGTTGTTGTTGTTGGGGGGTTTTCTTTGAGACCTATAGCTGCTGGGGCTGTTGTCTCAACTGATCCATGGCCTATCGCAGAACGACGAGAGGACAAGCCACAACGATCTATAGCTTACTTGCACATTTTTTAAAAACGATTAATAGAATGCAAGAACCCAAGAGTGCAATGACGAAAGTTACTTAATGAGCAGAATTTTTGCAGGAAAACAGGAAAGGACCTAAAATTATCACTATTTAGCAGCGCACCGAAATACTGAATGCGAATCTGCTGGTAGCGACTACAAGATAAAAGAATATGTTCAATAGAGTCCATTATGTGACAGCGATCACAAATGCCATTGTCAATAAGGTGGAAGCGATGCAAAAGAGCTGGGGTAACGATCATCTTGCAAAGAAGCCTGGAGATCAGCACATCGTCCCTTCTGTTGGAAGACCAGGAACTGGTCGTATTGACCGGAGGAATGTCACCATGAGAGAGCGCATATTTACTCTGACGATAAGTATAAGAAATCGATTCTTTGAAACAACTGGTAGCGTAATTGATAAGGTCCTCAGGAGAAATCCAATCCAAGAGAACGTCCGAGGGACCAGTATTCTTTGCGATTCTGTCGGCTTTTTCATTAAGAGAGATACCTCTGTGACCAGGGACCCATACCAGCCGAATACTACAAGCAAAAGATGAGGCACGGCAAATTTTATTGTGGAGCCAAAGTATGACTCGGGGAGATTTGATGGAGATTGATTGAAGAGCAGATAGGACCGATAGGCTATCCGTAAGGATTATGAAGGAAGAGCTTGAGGAAGCCAGTTCATCAATCGCTGTACCGATGGCAAGGGCTTCAGCGGTGAAGATTGAATTTATATGAGAAATCCTATACTTGAATTGAGAATCAGAGGAGCAGCCGGCAATAGCCGTTAAGGTATGAGTTTTGGTCGCATCGGTAGCAAAGATATCGTGACTCGACGAGAACTCTGAGATAAAGGCCGAGAAAAAGGACTGGATGATAATATCATTCAAAGTTGTGTTCTGGAAAGGAAGGTCAGAAAGATAAAAGAAAACTTTCCCATGAGCCATGGGTTGAGGAAACTGGAAAATTACTAAACTCTCCAAGCAGGAACTAATATCATCAAGCCCATCTATGCCATACGGTAAAAAGTCGAGCTGTAGTTCTTTGTCATAGTCATCAGCTTCATTCAGAAAACTCCAAAGAGGGGACCAGGTACCCAGACAGAGCTGACGGATCCAGAATCTGAATGATTGCAAACGAATTCTGTAACCTATAGATAGGACATCAGCATGTTTGTGAAGGAGGGCTATGGGAACCCAAGAGGGAAGACCGAGAGCAGCTCGAAGGCCACAATTCTGGAAGACTTCAAGCCTCTTGATTAGAGAGGCACCCGCCGAAGACAGAGTAGCAGCACCATAATCGACTAAGCTCCCGATAGAGGACGTGAAGAGCGTAACTAAGTGATGTGACCTAGCACCATAACTCTTTTGAGAGAGGGCCTTGAGAAAGTTAATTCTTTTAAAAGCTTTTACACGCAGGTAGTCAACGTGCTTCTTAAAACCACCCCGACGAGAAAAGAAAAATCCTAGAAATTTCACATCATCCGACCAATTGATGAGGCCGCCGTTAATGCTAAAATTAAAATCACAAGCGCCATTTCTGCGAGAAAAATTAATCGCATGGCATTTATCCGGCCGAATGGAAAGTTTCCAGTAAGAACACCACCGGGAAATATTCTGTAGGACAGCCTGTAGCTTCTCGTGGCAATAGCTCAAGGAGTCACCAAAGCAATAAATGAAAATATCATCGGCATAAACTAAACACCTGGTATTAAAATTCAAGACTTCAAAGAAGTCAGATAGAAAGATTGTGAACAAAATAGGGCTGAGGACCGCACCTTGCGGAACCCCGCGCCGAGAAGGATGAGGAGACAAAACCACGCCCCTCCAAGCAACTTTAATATAACGGTTTGACAAAAATTTATGGATCCAACGGAGCACATTGCCCGTGATACCGACTTGGGCGCACTTCTGGATAAGGCCATCAATATAAATGGAATCATACGCAGACTGCAGGTCTAAGGAGATGCCAAGAATAAACTTTTTGTTTCTTTTTGCCCTCACAATATCCTGGTGCAGCATCATGACAGCCGTTTGGCTGTCCCGAAAGGGAGTAAAACCCAAATGTCTGTAATCAAGAGACTTATTTTTGAGAAGAAAGGTATTTATTCGCTGGGCAATCATACGCTCACAAATCTTGCAAATAACAAGGGTGAGAGCAATAGGACGGTAGGAAGAGGCCGAGCACTTAGGCTTGTCAGGTTTTGCAATGGGCAGAATCAGAGCAGAGGTCCAATCAGGTGGGATAATCCCCGTAAGAAGAGATTCATTATAAATTTTTAGTAATAGCTCAAGAGAGTGGGAACCAAGATTCTTGAAGAAACAGGCAGGAATCCTGTCCTCACCAGGAGAGGTAGATCTTGTACGTTGAATAGCAGAAGTCAGTTCGGACATGGAGAATGGTTTGTTGAGACTCTCATCATGATCAGTCCCATAAGTAAGAGGAAGAGGAGGAAGGTCAACCCCACCGCAATAAAACTCCGCGAAGATCTCAGATTGATCGCCCGCGTCAGACACAAGGGAACCGTTGTGCGAAAGGCAAAAGTTAGAATCAGGAGAGGACGAAGGACGATTTTTTAATTTATGGAACACCTTGAACAGTAAACGGGGGTCACTAGCATGCCTGCAAGCAGAGTCCCAGAAGCGCCTTTTGGCGTCCTTGATGGCCTGACGAAGTAAAGCGGAGGACTTTTTGTATTTGATCCAAAAGTCAACAGAGGCCAGCTGAGTAGCTTTCTTGAGGAAAAACTTCTTCTGGGAGAGAAGGGCCTTACAACGAAGGGACCACCAAGTAGGAAAAGCTTTCTGACGAGAATGTACAACCCGGGAGTTTCTAGCCATCGCCCGCTGGACGGAATCCGAAAAAGACTCATAGCAAACAGAGGGAACAGACAGCAAAGAAGCGTCAACTTCCTGGCAGATACGAGACCAAAAATACCGTACACAGACGGGCTGAGGGACAGGAGCCGACTCAACAACAAGAGACACAGGAAAATGGTCACTGCCGACAGGATCATCCAAAACCTGAAAAGAGATCTGAGGAAGGATTTCAGCCGAACACAGGGAGAGATCTAACAGTGAAAGAGAACCATTGGGAGACATATGGGTAGGGCGTGAAGAATTGATCAGGCAAAAGGAACTGTCAGCAAGCCACTCCACAAAAGCCTCACTGTAACGAGAAGCATGGGAAGCACCCCAGAAGGGGTGATGGAGGTTGAAATCTCCCAAGATGAGGGAGGGACCAATAAGACCAAGACAGAAGGACCGGAGATCCTCAGTGACTGAACCAGAGCGCGAGTAGACATTAGTAATGTTCAAAGAACCAGAACCCGTAAAGATTCGAACGCACATAATCTCATTCTCCAAGGAGGACAAATGAGTTGGACCAAGGGACGAGGAAAGAGATTGATTAACCGCAATTAGGAGGCCCCCGCCAGAACGGGAAGGCCTGTCCAAGCGATACACGACCTTGCCAGGAATAAAGAGGGACTTCTCAGGACGAAGGAAAGTCTCTTGAAGCACCAAGATATCAAAGGATGGAGATAGGGTGTGGACCAGCAAGTCTAGCTTGTTTAAGATGCCTCTACAATTCCATTGAAGTAACTTGAGGGAACCCATAAAAGAAATACAAACAAGAAAAGACCAGACAAACCAAAAGGTCTGACAGGCTACACCCTGCAGCTCAACAGAAGAATAAAAACATGGTACAGGAACAGCGAAAACATTATCCCTTGGAAGTCGCCGGAGAACTCCGGCGTTTACGCTTATCAGGCGAAAGGTCCCCAATGGATTCTTGGAAGCTTTTGATTAAATCGCTTAAGGCAGAGATAGCATTAGACAGAGAGTCCGAGTTTTTTCTAATAATTTCATTTAGCACTTTCACCATAGCATTCGTGCGATTCTCTATATAGTTTTGGATAGTTGTTACGTCGACGTTTTTTGCGCTACCTGTAACAGTAGCGTATGATGACTCTTTTGGAGTTTTTTTTACAAATGTTCTGCGAGCTTCTATGAAGGATAAAAAGTTTTTGCATTTAAAGTTCAGAAGCTCAATTTCCTTAAGTCGGGCTGGACACTGGTTGTAATCAGCACGATGCTCGCCCGCGCAGTTAACGCAGGATAAAGAGCCCGTACAAGGCCCCTCATGTGAAGTACCACAAGTCGCACATATTTGGGCTAATTTACACTTGGCAGAAGTATGGTTGAATTTATGACATTTTACACATTGCCGGGGTCTATCTATGAACTGGCGTATGGGTTGGATGGAGAACCACAGTCTAATTTCTGATGGGAGGGCTGTCCCGAGAGTGGTAATGAGAACAGGAGAAGATTCACGAGTACATCCTCTTTTCACAAACCTACGTAATTCCAAAATGTGCAACGGATTGCTATTTTCTATTTCTTGAGCAAGCTCGCTCAAAGAAATGTTTACAGGAATGTTGAAAATTAAAAACCGGTTGGTGATGTTCTCCCATATTACCCGAGAAGAAACAGTCACCCCTGCGAAATTGGACAAATTACAAATCTCCTGGGCACAACCAACATCAGAGGTGCTAATAATTAGGCTTCCCGCTCTTGTGTGACGTATGTTCACAATTTTCCCATATGACTTAATTTTCAATTTTATTTCCGCCTGAGTTGAGCGCGGATCTCGTTTAGGAATACATCCAGACTCTGTACTGTTTATAAAAATATTGTAATTTGTACCACCATTATTACCAGCCTTTAACAACATATCACTAATAGGAGCAGACGAGCGCAAAAAATTCTGATTAATATTCTCAATAGAATGGCTCTCGCCATCTGCAATAGACATTTCCACATTATTCGTTACAATATTTGACACTTCCGAGGACTCCACAACGTTAAACCAAGAGTGGGCCATACCACCAGAGTTACGACAAACTCATCATAAACAAACCAATACAAAATAACTTAATTGAATAGCCAGAAAGCAATAAAACAAAACAGCGCTTACCTTGCTTTCAAAAGATAAGAGAGATAGAAACACAAACCGTTTAAGAATACCACAGAAGAGAAACGAACCGAAATTAACAAAACCACACAGCAGCTAGAGGAAACGCCCTACCGCCACGCTACCACCTCCAAGCCACCATTAAAATCACTCTCATTTTCGATCAATACAGCACTAAACAAAATTTCATAAAAACACACCAAGATAGAAAAAAACAAAACAAAGAACTAAATCTGCAACGACACTCAAAGCAAAAGCAAAAACATGTGCATGGACATCTCAATATCCCAATAATTCCCATTGAAGAGCATGCGTGAAGAATGTCGGGTTGTCATATCTAGCCAATCAAATAACCGCATCGATTACTGTATCAGAAACTGTATCAGAAGTGAGCAGGGCAAAGTTGGACACACTGAAAAGGATTATTACCAAAAAACAATGATATCTGTAAATCTTTTGTTGTTGATATTCGACTGAGAAGTGTTCGAATTTTTCTACCAAAACCAGTTTGGTAGAAAAAAGTCTGCTACGAGCATGCGCCGTAGCGTAATTTCATCATTTTTCATTTGTCATCTCTCCTCTCTACACTGAGCTGAAGAACAACTGGAGGATCTTGCCGTTTTTGGAAGGTTTGTCTTTCGAGCGTTGCACGGCAGGAAGCATTTGATATCTATATTTCAAAGTAAAATTGTGTAAAAGTTGTCTGTTCGAACAACCATATGCTAAACATGATGTTACAATTTTAAATTTTAATTCTTTAAAGAGTACAATAGTAATAGACGACCCGACAAATGTTGCTTGCCATACAAGGTTTGACTCTGTACGGCAAATGATTGCAGAAAAACTAGCACGCACGAACACTGTGTAAAGGTATTGGAAGCATTTTCTCCAGTTGTTCATTGTTCTTCAGCTCAGTGGTTGGACATTCATGAGAGTAACTACTGTCTGGCTCTCATAAGAACAGCTCTGGGTATGGTTGTAAGAAAGGAAGGGTGAAATTATCAGAGGGAGAACAAGTTTTAAGTGTGGGAGAAAGGTTGTCATATTTGGCGTAGTTATCAAACTTCTTTTCTCCCTTTTTTAAAATCTTGTATATGAATTCAAGAAGCATTTTAGCAGTTTTATACAAGATACACCAATAACAGCATTTCCGCACAGAAAGATTAGTTATAAAAAAAAAAAGAATTAGAAATTTTTATTCAGTTAGCATTTTCTGGAAATTGAAATCTTTAAATTGTGTTTTCTCTATTTGCCTTTTTATTTATGAATTCATGAACTTTAAAATGATTAAACTTCTACAAATAATTAATAATGAACTTTATTTTATTTATATATTTAAGATATTTATTGTATGTTTAAAAGAACCTAATTAAATAAATAGAGATGGGTTAATAAAGTGCAAAACTGGAAAAAAAAAAAAACACCTGAATATATATATTAAGTTATAGCAAAATTCATCTATTATTCTTTTAAGTAAAGTCTATTAAATAACCCCCCCCCCCAAAAAAAAAAAAAAAAAATAATAATAATAATAATAATTAGTAACTTTTTTCTTTAATAGCTGCAGAAATTTAATCATTTTGAAGAGCATGAATTCATGAAAAATGCAAATTGAGAAAACGCAATTTAAAGATTTCAAATTTCTAAAAAGACATATTGAAAGCCATAAGAAATTTTGAATGAATATATATTTTACAGAACACACCTAATATAGTTCAATTAATAAATATTAAATGGAAACATAAGCTTTTATATGAAACATATTTTAGTGGTGCTGTCAAAGGTGCAAAATCCCTTTAATATAGATATGAAAACAAGAATAATACTGACTTCAATACAATTCCATTAAAAAAGTAAACCATATTGTATATTAAAAAAAAAAAAAGAGCTTATACAGAATATAATAAGAAGTGTCCTTAACAAACAAACATTAACAAAATTGAATCATATAAGAAGGCTTAAATTCTTTTGTGGGTAGCTTTAAGAGAAGTAACTATAATAATATGTTCACATATCAAATATTTATTTGTTTTATCTTATGTTTTAAATAATTTAACAGTACTAAAAAGAACTTTAAAAAGTGTGAGCCAATCGACCACAATTTATGTGGCGAGAAATTCCAGTGTTGGCGCGAAAAGAAAATACCGGACATCCCTAAAATTAAGTCGACTGGTCGGTTACCCTGGCAACTGGACAGTGACTAAACCAGTTCCAGGGTCGTTCTTATCTCGGTCGTACAGTAAACGTTCTAAATTTCTGGGGACTGTCCCCATTTTTTTACTCTTGTGTCTTGTCTCAAGAAAAAATTGAGAAGAAAGTAGTCACACATTTATTTCATCTTTAAAGTGTGGACCCCCATTTTTCATATTTTCTTCCCATTTGTCCCAACTTTTGGAAAAAGAGGATTCCAATGTCTTTTCAAAATAAGCTTATCACTCTACACAATATTCAGCGGACAATACAGAAAATATCATATTTCAAATTACTTGTATTATAGAGATGTTAGTAATTATTCTACCCTTCAAATAAATAAATAAATAATCACTATCAACATCTTTATTTACATAATGGTGCATATCCCTATGGACTCTATTTATTTGTCTCTCAATCTGAATCAAAGTTATTCTGCCGAGCATTTCTATAGCAAAGAACTCTGTCTATATTGAAATAATACATGAATAATTTAAAAAAGAAAAGAAAAGAAAACATGCTCATTTATGTTGCCAAAGGATGAATTATAAAAGAATGTTACTCTAGAAAGGAAAAAATTGAGACCTGAAAATTTTCGACTTCTGGTTTTTGATGAATTTATACGCTTTGAGGTGTTATGAACATATGAATCAACCAATTTTAGAACATAATAAGTATAAAACTTTGAATAAAAGCCATAAAATGCAAGAACTTGCAACAATTGTTTTGGGTCGAAAAACGATACGACCCTTCATCAGGAGAACAAAGTAGGCACGAACGCTGAAAACAAAACGGCAAAGCACCGACCCTAAACAACTGTTGAGCGTTGAGGGTTCTTGTATTTTATGGTGTTTATTTAAAATTTTATGATGCATTGCCTTTAGACCCGAAAAAAATTGCTGCAAATTCTTGCATTTTAATGGTAGTTATTCAAAGTTTTATATTTATTACTTTTAAAGTTTATTACTTTAAAACTTGGCATGGGAGATATAAATTAAAAAAAAATTAAGCTGGTTGAAATTATGTACGTATCGGCTAAAAGGTAACGTTGCTATTGTGTTTTCTCTACTTTTTGTTTATAAAAATATAATAATAATTATTCACTAATTTCTTTGAACTTATTTTCTTCATAAAATATCAATAATTGTTTTAGGATGAGTTTTGAATTATTATAAATGTTGCCATGAGTACTTAAAAACAAATGAAGATATTACCAGTGATTAAATTAATAGTTTCATGCAAAGTTTTAACTTATTTTAATTTTGGTCAATTAATAAACAGTTTAAGTTAAAATACATTTAATTCTTCATAAAGTAATAACTGTGATCATATTTTAAAGCTGTGGTGCATTGTTCTAGAAAATTATAAATTCAAAAGTCCAAGTTTGTATTTTCCCTACAGTCGGCAGCAAAATTATTTGAAAACTAGCAATAAATCCTACTTAAAAGATGGACACCTAACACTGTTTTGTTAAGTAAATATTTGTCGAGTCATGATCTTAGTCTTATACTGTTTATAAAAAAGTAAGTTGATGATAAAAATTAGCGATCAAGTTAAATATATATATATATATATGAAAAATGTGGATGTGTGTTTCAATAATTTTGCTGCCGACTGTAATTCCCAAACTTAAATTAATTTACCTTAAATTTTAAGGTTAATCTATTATTCGTCCAAATTTATCAAAAACCATTTCTCCATTTTTTTTTTATGTAAGCTAAACTTAAATGGAGTCGTAACTAAACAAATCGAATCCCTATATATTAATATACATATATATATATATATATATATATATATATATATATTGTCGCTGGTGTCAAACTTTCTTGTCTGCCATCGCATCTCCACGCGGAAGGCAGGGTCAGGAGAGGTATCAATGTGTGCAGAATGCTCCAAGGAAAACATTTCAGTCTGTTAAAAATTTTTATCATCTTAATTAACGAAGTTGTTAATTATAAACGTCGGGTTTATAAAGATACTCTATTTGCCATTATACAAAAGGTTTCTGAAATCGTTGTTCTTTCAAACTTTTGACGGCATTTTCCGCAGGAAAATTAAAATGTGATCAATAGTGTAAAAAAAATAAAATAAAATAAATGACTGTCTTTTTTTTTTTTTCTACTTTTAGAAAATTAATTTTCTTACTGGCAATTTCTTATGGTGTTTATAATTTTTTCTTATGTTTCTTTTCTTGTGAATAAGGAAATAATGTTATGTCTGTATAATTGAATTCGTTTCTTTTTGTCTTTAAAGTGTATTTATTTTTTTTTTACTTAAAACATACACTAAGCGACAAAGAAAAAGCTGTACCGCACTTGGATATTTTCCTTTTCGCTTTCTACAACCGCCAATTTTATCGTTTAAAAAGCAAATTTTTGAACAGATTTTATTATGTTGTCATCCACATACACTTTAGCTTTGAGTCCAGTGTTAAAAACAAAATGCAATTGTCAGGAAAATTGTAATTTTAGAATTTATTTCAAAAATGGTAAGAATAATGCAGTTAACGATGCCACAAAAAGTATTAATTTTTGAATGAAAATCAAAAAATATTTTAATACGTGAGATGGCAAAATAATTATAAATGTTAACGAAATATTGGTAAAAGGGTTCTCAGTAAGATATAAAATTTTTTGGCAGTTTAAACTGGAAATTTGGTTCTAGGCGGCCATGTTGCTCATCCAAGCAAGATGATCGTAAGTTAAAAAGCCATAGCTTATAAAATCAGTTTGTATTATATTTAGAACATAAAAGAGATTAAAAAAAAAGTGCTTAGCAGCATAAATTCTTTAAATACAGCACAGCAACTATTAAACAAAGCAGGTTTAAATGACAGAAAATTTGAAAAAAATTCCATTCTTAGTGACGAGAATTGGGAAAGCAAGACCTCGGATGGCTAAAAAAAAAAAATAAATAATGATTAGTTAATTATTAGGCTGAACTGGTTGTCTTTGATGAGACAAGTTTAACTTATTTCGAGCTAAAGAAAACAAGCAGATCTGACAACGAAATTATAACCGACTTAATGAAAATCGCACTTTTAAAACACAGTGGCACATTCTCCGTGCATTATGGTACGGAGGTGCATAACTTTTCAAACAGTCGGGCAAATTTTTATGCTCAAGGGATCAATTAATTCGAAATAAAACACAATCTTCATATAAGTGGTGCCTGACCGACTATTTTGGAGGTATCGTGGGCATTTCAAGATGAAAATGCACCTTACTACACGGCGTCTGTGATAAGTTTATTCACTTCAAATTGACAAAATTTCTATCCATTCCCATGAGAACCTATAATTCTGTAAGTAATAATATCTTTTTTCACTTTAAGTTAAATCCCACAGAGGATATAGTAGAATCTAATGGACGATTTCAACGTCAACATCAGATTGAAACACCTGGAGTTAAAATAAGTAAAATAAAAAAAAAGGAGAGTATTAAAAAAAAAAAAAAAAAAAAAAAAAAACTCCTTGAGAAATTCTAAGTGCAACAAAGAAACTGTTGCGCGCGATGACGAGACGAGTCTGGACGGCGAAAAGGAATTTAAGATTTGGGGCAGAGCGTTCCAAAAAACACAGGAAAACAATCATGTTAACTGAAACAAAATTCTTTCAAATTATTTTTTAACATTAAGTATCTTAACACATTACCTTATTAATATTATATATCACCTTATTTAATATTCTGCTAAAATCAATGCCTAGATAGATCTAACTTAAAACAGCAAAGAAGACAGCCAGGCATTTTTCCTTAAAGTAAAATTACCGGCGTCCGGCATCTTACCAACCAGCATCTTCCCCCTAAACGTTGAACAAGACGTAAGGTCTCTTATTAACTTATAAAAGAAAAAAAACAGTATACCTTTTATCTATTTGGCAGGAAAGCGAAAGTCAGACATTGTGTTTTTAAAAATTATTCGAATTAGTTGTTTTGCTGTTTCATTTACGGTTTATATAACTAATTAAGCAAGAGCAAGTCACACTTTTTGACACTTACCAGATGAACAAAGAAGAAATATTGATTTAAATTAATCGAAAAATTTCCTAAATCGAAAAAAAAAAAAAAAAAAGAGAGAGAGAGAGAGAGGGAGAGAGAGAGATAAAAGAAAAAAAAAAAAAAAAAAACTATTTTACTCCTCGTTACTGATGTACCTTTCCTATAAGTATTTAAACATAAAAACTTCTTCACACACCGTAAAATAAAAGGAAGCACTATCGGTTTTGAAAGGACGTGGCCATTCAGATGCAAAAAAATACGTGCTACTACCTTGGAGGCAAAAGCAAGACAATTTGCCTCCTATAAGTATTTTTTGCACCTGAAGTAGAAAGACCACATCCTTTCGAAACTGGTACTACTTCCCTTTATTTTATGGTGTGTGAAGAAGTTTTTATATTTAAATATTTATTGAACACCAGTTCTTTAATTTTCCCATGAGCGACCAGCGTCCAGTATTGTGCGTGTGTATAAGAGAACAACGTGACACGGCATCTTACCCCAACTTAAACTTAATAGCATCGCAGTTCTTATCAAGAGGCTAAAAAACAAAAATGTAAATTAAAACTTCTCTAGCACATGCGATGTTTGAAACTGGAGCAATGTAACTAAAAAATGCTTTCTTTGAGACCATAATACAGTCGGTAACAAAAGTCTCCGAACACTAGCAAAAATTCCTATGTAAAAAAAGTACACTTAATACAGTTTTGTTAAATAAATCCTTGTCGAATCCTAAGTCAGTCTAAAAACAGGATTCGACAAGGATTTATTTAGCAAAACTGTATTAAGTGTACTTTTTTTACATAGGAATTTTTGCTAGTGTTCGGAGACTTTTGTCACCGAGTGTACACAATATAATGATCAAAATAATAAATATGAATGATAACTAAACTTTTTTGCAATTGGGTGTCATGGTATGGGGGTTAAGGTCGATTGACTACATTAAGGTCTTAGCCTTGGGTAGAATGTCCTTCATGAGGTTATTTTATGGGCTCCAGCCTGTATTCACACGAGTTTCGGAGAAAAAGACAGAAAACTCCGAAGTTTTGGGACGACAATCGCGACCTAGGTTCGAACTTCGAACCTGGCATTTCTTGTTTACCAACTTCGAGAGCAGTTTAAACTATATGTATAAAATTAAATATTAAAGCAAAAAGGTAAACAGTTGAATACACCCAAGAATGTTAAAGAGAAAAAAAACATAGCCTGTTTAGTAAGAAATTTCAAATACAAAATAAGATTGTGATTTTTGAATGCCTTGGTGATTTTTGTAAGATTTGATTGATGAGGAACGTTCCAAAAGTAAGTTTTGTCATGCTTTTTCGCAAGTAAGCTTTATTACAAACAGAAATATGTAATGACATAGCAAAACACAAACTTTTGTTAATTTTACATATAGCTGAGTTGCCACGAGATTGATGCATATATCAAATGTAGATTTCAGATATGGCACTTTTTGTACAAGGGCCGTATACATATTGAGATACGAAATTTAATTTTTATAAGATTCCTCTTTTCCTATAACTTATATTTGAAAAAAAAAAAAAAAAAAAAAAAAAAAGAGAAAAGGTGTCCTTTGTCTGTGAAGGAAAACAAAAGAAATACGGTGAAATAGTCTCCGAGTTATATTTAAATTTAAAAATGATAACTTACACCACTTTACTTGCAATTTTGGCATCCATTTTTCGACGATAAAGTCCTTACTTTAGGAGGTTATCCATAAGACGGTAAAAGTTAAGTAAAGATTGATTTGTTTTAAAATAGCAAAAATATTCAATCACACGAAATCAACAGTTTTAAGAACTTTATCCAAATTGATGTTATGCTGTACTGTTAAAAAAGTTAATAGTGTTAAAACTCTTAGGGGGGGGGGGTCACCAGCGAATTGAAATGTTTTAAGAGATAAAGAGATATTAAAAGATATGAAAAAGACAGATAAAAGAATGGTTTTGCTTGGTTTGAAGTATCACACCAAGATCATTTTCTGCGCGATTAAGGCACATTAGACTGAGTCTTACGATTAAAAGTAGATTCCGAACCACTATGAACGTCTAGGTCTGATCGGGATTCGAACCCCGCTCCTTTGAATTGAAGGCTCAAGCACCAGTCATTCCGCCATCAGACGAATCCAATTAAGAAATGTGAGTTATCATGTTCTAAAATTTTTCTAAACGAGGATTATAAATTATTTTATTTACTTAAAAAAAGAAAAAAAAAAGAGTTTTCTAATATCTAATAAAGAAAATACCAGGTACAGATTTATCGATTTCCAACAAAGCTGAATATATCTATGATTTCAGTTTGTGTGCCCATTAACTTTTTTGCATTCTAATTTCCATAATCAATTTCATAACGTTTTGAAATTGATATACGTTATTCAATTTATTGAAACATGTTCGTATATTGAAAATGGCGTAAATAGCACTACTGGTTTGTGTACTCACAAAAGAATACTAATACCCGTCTAATTTGCATAAAACATTATGAAATCAACATACAATATCTAGATGCATATGTTTTCTGCATAGATATAGTAATAAGACATAGATTGAACATGGAAAGGGGAAAGTGATGCCTTTTTCTTCGGGAAAAGACACTCTAATGGCTGTCTTTTCTCGAATAAATTGAAGAGCTTGTTTCCAAAAGGCGTTAAGTCAAAAATTTCAAAAATTGACTTTTCGATGAAAAAGGTCGCAGCACACGTCTAAGAATATATTTTCAATAAGTAGACGTTCCGAACGAAGTTTAGTCATAATAAAAACAGATAGTGAAATCCGTGTTTTTTTCCAAAAAGAATTAAGTCACAAGTAAGTTTTGTGCCAAAAAGGATTAAGTCAAGTTTAACCAATTGTAGCATGCCTTGAGATCACGTGGTTTGTCTGGATTTGGGTGAAAAGTCAAAAGAAAGGAAAAAAAATGTTGTTGTAGATTGTCACATTGAGAAAGTTTTATTTTTTTTTCCCGTAGAAAAATAAAAAGATGAATGTATTTATAATCTTTATTATAATGTGTTTGTAAATATTTTAATGTTGGTTTTGGAACCCTGAAAAAAGACATCTGTTCCTTCTGTATTAGGAAAAAAAAACATAAATGAATTCAGAAAAATGTACAGAAAAGGGAAAAGACCCTGTTAACCGAACTTTTGATTCATAAAGATCGGAGCAAAAAAAATTATTCACTTTTAGGGAAAACGCTTATAGGAGAAGATGAAATTACAATATGTTTTGACCTGATGCAAAATCAGGAATTACCACACAAATAAAAATTATACCATGTTAGGAATGTTTTCAGCAGTGGCTGCTCAAAAGGACCTCACCTTCATATACACTATTTACCAGTGCGTAGTCACTCCTACTTACCAGCAGATATAAGATTCGGACGAGTGGAGACTAGTTTAAAGGATGTGGATACAAGTTTACTTTCTAATGAATATTTTGAACATTTCTCAATGGTTGGAAATCTTTTCGAGTACAAGAATCAATGGAATATTTTAGACTGGAAAAATTTTGCACGTTAGTTGTCTGAAAAGCAAACAAGGTTTCTTGATTTCAGAGGCAAAAGTACTGGAAATTAAGAAGCGAGATGTGGGAATCAAGACAACGTACTGTGGTTCGTTTTGCTGCCAAACATCCTGAAACGAGGGACAAAAAGTCTCCCGTGCGCCCCTTCTGAAATAAAAACAAAAAACAATATGAAACAAGCAAAGAAAAACAGATGCTTTTTAATTACTTAACGCTTTGGGAATTGCACGAATGTTTTTATATTTATGAATAATCTCTCAATGATACTGCTAACACTAACACAAGGGGGAAATAATGATAAAGATGGTGAAATAGAATTTGTAAATGAAGATTTGTAGCATCGAACTACCTTCCAAAATTGTATAGCTAAAATTTATGCTGTATTTACATGAAAAAAAAAAAAAATACTTGGATTACTTTCAAATGGAAGTAAGTCATTTCATTTCGTTATTTGTTTGTGCCAAAAGGGCGTAAGTCACAGTTTTGTTCCAAACGGAGTTAAGTCATTTCTTTCTTTTTTTATTTCTAAATAACTATACTGTCAGGATTTTTTTAAACATGCAATTTAGTGTTAATATCATCCATAGATTACTGGGAAAAATTATCTTTTCCTTAAATCCAATAATAAATCCTACATAACAAAACCGCGTTTTCTCAAGAACTGAAAAAAATGACTTAAACGCCATTTGGAAACAAGCTCTTCAATTACACACAGGAATACACACGGATAATTTAGTAAATAAAATTTATGAATAATGTATTTACTCAAGGTGAATGAAAAACTTCAGATACAGTTTCAAATTCATTTTTTTTTTTTTTTTTCCCAATACCACTTAATGGCTGATTTTAGAACTTTTTTTCGGCATCAAAAATTTTTGTTCGATAACATGGGGATGATAGATCTATATATATTACTATATCTATGGTTTTCTGTAGAGCAGATCAGGGTTAAAATTACTGATTGTTTTATAAGGCCCCACAAGATATTTAGGTATTTGAGATATAAATGGAGAGAATTTTCAGTTCTGTTATGAAGTTTTATTTTTTTTCAATATTCTAAATTTTGTGCACTGTAACGGGTATATTCCACTTTTAGACAGTACACACAGCAACACAGAAATATAAAATCTGTGAAATAATAATTATATTATCCAAATACTTCTTTGTGGGGCATTCTAAAGGAATTATTAATATTTATCATACCATTTCTATAAAAAATATCTTTATTGCATTTTGAAAATGCATCGTAATTTCATAATGCTTAGCACGTATAAATATGTATAAATATGCTTAAAATAACTACTTTTTCGAGAACGCGAGTCCTTGTAAAAGCCTTTTGTGAGTACCTGTAGACAAACGACTAACATTGTTTATGCTTATTTTTAACAAGGAGGATGCCTTAGTAAACCTAAATAACATATATCAGTTTCAATGAATTCTGAAAATGTTTACGAAAACCAAAGCACAAATAAAGCCATAAACTTTTTTATATTTGTTGGAAAGTGCTAAAAAAAAAGTCACATGCTCCTTTTCCAAAATGGCTCTACCAGTGGCCGAGAGATTCTGCTCTGAAAGCTGAAAGGCGGGAGATGCCAGGTTCGTTCGCAAGTTGCAATCGTTGGCTCGTAGTTTTCCCTGGTTCTCTCCAAAACTCGCATATATACGAGCTAGGATTTCATAGAAAGACCTCCCCTTTCCCCAATGGAGGGCGTTTCACCCAAGATTAGAACACTAGCTTAGTCAATCATCCTTAACCCACACAACAATGAACAAACAACCACAACGATTAATATGATTCAGAGTGAAACACTGTCACTATTAAATATGCATTATCAGTACAATTGTAGCTAAAAGTAATCTCAAAATGGTGAACCAAGCTATGTATGTAGCAAACATAAATAAAGATAATTTGAAATGTAATGTAATTACAATTTCTCACTTTTAATATAATCTCTTAAGACTTGGCGAAAAATGCTGGAATTTGCAAATTGTGAAAAATCAGCAAATTTTTTAGTTAGAAAGATTTTTTTTTTTTTTTTTTTGAGTTTTCTTCTTAGACTCTAGAGACAGTACTTTTCTAAATATAAGTCATAAGAAAGGAGGGATCATATAAAAATTAAATTTCGTATTTTAATATATATGGAACCCCTTGTATATAAAATGCCACATCTGAATTCATGAGTTGAGCCATTTTTGTAAGTGGAAGTTTAAATTTAGGACTAACGGTGTCAAAAATAAAAGTCGTTCAGGATAAACGTGGATACTCTGTACATCAGAAAACATTTTAATTTTGAATTAAAAGCAAAAAATGTGTTTTCTATTCATTAAGCTGTTTATCTGAATTAAAAAATGATATTATTTGGAAAAATTTTTAACGAATAATTTGATAAGTTTTAAAAATAGTTTTGTCTTAACGCTCATTTATTTATTACTTATAAATTTAATTTTTTTAATTTTTTAATCGCGTAAATGCCATATTTAAAAAAAATAAGAAAGGCATGAGAGAGAGAGAGAAAAGAAAAGAAAACCCCAAAGCGCTAGATTAATTTTTTGAAACAAAACTTAACTTTTATTAACTTATTACAAATTAAGTTGAGAATTTTAAGTTTAAAAATATACTCAAAAATTATCATAAAATTTTTGAATTAAAAAAAAAAAAAAAAAAAATGTGTCTTAGTTTACTAAATCTTCGAGAGTTTTTTTTTTTTTTTTTTTCCAATGTGTAATTTGAAACACTTTAAAAAATGTCTGAGCATTCAAAGGCCCTCCTACGCACTTGACGCCCCTAATTTTTTTTCTGTCTGTGTATAAGTATTTCTTTATCTTGTATGAGCAATGGGGCCCAGCGGCCTTCCCTTTCCCTTTATCACAGACTGTAGGTCGAATTTCAAGCACTTCGCTTCGCTTATCGGACCACTGATTTCACAAAAATAGTCGCTGCATCTTTCTGAACAAAAAACATTAAGTACAAAAATAAAATAAAAACAGGAGGCCATTTCTCTTTAATATAAGGACCAACTAGTGAATTCCTCAACATAGCTGACTCCAACGAGAATGATTTTTGGCCGAAGAATATGCGCTGACATAGAAGTGTGGCAGGGAATGATATTCATTATTCGCTCCAACACCGCTGTGAGAGTAATAAAGATTATTATTTTATTTGATTCTTATACATTTTTTTCCCTTTACTTTTTAAAGAGAGAACAAGGACAATTAACGAGTTTTTGCTGTACGTATGACAAACAGACATATAATACAAAAAATTAAAAATTATATATATTTTTTTCTCTTCTTCTTTCTTCTTTTTTTAAAATCTAAATGATATTATTTGATAATATCATTTAGTTTGGTATGATTAAGTGTCCCATATCTGTATATTTCTTTTTCATTTTTGTCTTTTAAATAAAGAATTATCATTGAAGAACTCATAAAAACTCTCTCAGGGAAATCCAAATCGAACGGGAACAAGAAATCATTTTTTTTTTTTTTTTTTTTTTATAATACATGCATTCCAATTTCTGTAAATTTAAAATTTTATTTGGCATTTCCGCGCATTTTTATGCACAGCAAGTAAAAGCGAATAATGCTTAGTTTATGAAGCAGCACACTAGAAAATCCTGAACATTGCTTTCATATAATTCTTTTAAATTTTACATAATTAAATGTTTAAAAATTTGCTAAAAGAAATAACTTGACAGTCATTGGGAAAAACAGGCAAACAAACAATTATGAGAAAAATCTGGTTACAAATATTTTGTGCAAGAGTAATTAATAGTTATATATATTATACAAGTATTATTATTATACTAGTATTTTAATTAACATATAAAATGCAACTTATTTTTAACATTATTTAAAATTACAGCATAATTTTATCACTATAATACATAGTATGTTGCGGCGACTTGCATGTGTTATACTGAAATATTAAACACTTTTAAATAATCATAGACTATTATTTTAAAATACTATTTATAGCAATAAAGACAATAAACTTAAGCTGCAACAACACAATCCACAATCTACAACAATCAATAAGTAAAAACACACGATCCTCATCTCAAAATAAGTAACAACACAAGCCCCAATATTTTTTAAAATGCAATAAAAAATAAAATCTTGTATAGTGTGTATTTAACAGAAACAGTATTTATTGTAATCTTGGTGAAATTTTTATTGAATAGCAAAAAATATTTTTAATGAATTGTTTTCTGTTGTGTTTATAACTTATTAAATTTATGTAACGATTGAAAATGTTTAATTCAATGAAATGCATTTGAAGCAATAATTCTAGTAGATAAAACATTCATTTATAATAAAGCACTACAGAGCTGTCTTTTGAAAATAATAAGTATAAAACTTTGAATAGACACCATAAAATGCAAGAACTTGCAAAAAATTTTTTGGGGTCGAAAAAAAAAACACGATCATTTGTCAGGCGAACAAAGTAGGCACGAGTGCTGCAATGCAAAGCAAAAGTGCTGCAATGCAATGCAAAAGTACTGCAGTGCATTGTGCGTTGCCGCTTTGTTTTTATTGCAGCACTCGTGCCTACTTTTTTCGCCTAACGAAGGGTCGTGTTTTCTTTCGACCTGAAATAATTATTGCGAGATCTTGCATTTCATGGTGTTTATTCAAAGTTTTGTACTTATTAAAACATTTATTTATTTATTTATTTCCATGAATATTTATTAATGTTTCAACTACATTTAACATATTTAATTACATATAACAATAAAAGTGCCTTGCTAATAAAGGGTTATCAAAGAAAAATATATCTAATTAAGTCTACGTATATTGCAATCATTTACAATATTACAATGACGCAGTAGTGGTTATCCACATGTCCACTCACGTTTTTCCCTGTGCCCAAAACGACTCCATACATTTCTACATTTTCATACTTGCGCCCGTGTACTGTAAATTTTGGTTTTAATAAAAAGATAAATAGAAGGTTGTAAATTTAATGTTAAAAAAAAAAAAAAAAAAAACATGTTACTGTTAAAAACTGTGAAACACTCATTGTCATTGCAAAAAAGACTATTTATGAGTTGTCTTCGTATACTCGGTTACTAAAAAAAAAAAATTTTTACTGCCTTGAATGCATGAAATAGTCAACAAATTATTAGAGCATGTATTAGTCTACACTGAGAAAAAAAAATATACCGCCTTCATCTAAAACGAATAAGTAGTCATTTTCCAAATCCCTAAACTAGAAATGTAGATTTCCGAGATATGCATACAAAGCACGCCAATAAGCTGAATAGACGAAATGATCGAGAATTTCTAGTCTATACATTTCTAGATGGTGAAACAATATTCTGAATATTATAGATATTATGAATCCTTTGTATTGTGAGAAATTCTTGCTTGATTTTCTAGACTTGGGTCACAAACCATGATTATAGTTGCTAAAACTTGCCTCGTGTATTCAAATTTATTTTCAGAGATTTTTAAATAAGTCTGACCTCGATAATATAGGCAAACGTTCTAGAATTCTAATAGGGGTTTCCAGAACTCGCTTACAAAGGGCACTAGAATTTCTAAGGATGACATGGAACTATTTTTACTAGAGCCTCAACTTAGATTCTAGATGTCAATTACAGAATTTTTTCTCAGAGTAAAAATGGTAAATTAGTGAAAGAATTCGGTATATTTTTCCATCAAACAGCAATCGATCAGAGATTGCTGTATGCAATGTATTGTATGAAATACGCAAATTCACACATAAAAAGAAAAAGTTGACAAATGCTGTGAAATATAAATCTTTGTAACATATTCATATTTCCTCTTGATTCAAGAATTTAAGTTCGTGGGCGATTAAACTACATGTAAACTGAAGCATGAAATGTAAAATAAAAATTCTTGAAAGATACAGCACACATTCATAATCCAATAAATTCAGAGTAAGAGTTTTGTCAGAGAAATAGAATTTCAGTTTAATGTATTTCAAATATAGTTTTTATTAATTTAAATTAATTTTGTAATTGATTTATGTGGCCCAGTCCTAAATCTAATTTAAAACAAGGATTAAGGGCCCAAACATCAAGATGAGGATGCTTTTGTGTGAAATTGGGATGATGTAAATGGAATAACATTGAAGCGCCTAATTATTATAAAAATTTTGAATAAATGAAAGTGAGGTAACTTTCTTTCATTCTTTCTTTCTCTTTTCTTTTCTTTTGCAGTTGTATTCTTTTTGCTGTCTAAAAACAAACAACACAGGATAAGAAATTAACTTGCAATTAACTTTAAATTGTTATCTCAAAACTAATTATTTATATACAGTTCCCGTCGCTTATTAAAATCATATTCGTTCTGAGCCAAAGTGATTTTATTAAGCTGTTGATTTGTATATCCGGCGAACGTTCCTGCACTTAAGGAAAAGGTATTACTTCCCTGAATTTGGAAAGAAACTTAAAAAGGTAGCGAGTAATGGAATTAGTAAACAATATTAATTAATTTTTGATAGATAATTAATTAATTGTTTCTTCAATATAAGTTAATTAAACGCATTCTAAGTTCCCATGCACTTTCGTTTGAGGAAAATCATCATTACTTTACCAAAATTTCACGCTGTTCTTATAAATTTAAAATTTTTCCGTTTAAACCTCGTGAATTATAGTAATTTCAAAATAAGAACTAGAAATTGTTTTTTAATAATTAGAAAAAAAAAAAAAAAAAAAAAAAATCTTTTCAAATCAAATTTGTAACTTATTACTGCGTTTTGAAGAATTCGTTCTTTGAAATTTTTACGGAGATAAGTTATGGGGCGTGTTCAATTTGTAACTGTGCTGCAAGTGTAAAATCTTCGACAATGAATGATAACGGAGGGTTTGTTGTGTTTTAATTTCTTTTTCTATTAAAAAAAAAAAAAAAAAAAAAAAAAAAAAAAAAGCGTGCATAAATGATATGTTTGGCTGCTGAGGAGATATTTATCAGTTTATTAACAGGCGATGCTGATTTTATTAAGCAGCGGCTTTAAAAGTAGTTTGTATTAATTTGATTCCGGTCCTGGCAATTTGATCAGATTAAGAGGCTGATTTTATTAACCAGTGAATTTATTAAGAGGCGGTTACTGTATATATATGTATTATTATTTTTTTTTTCTTTGTCAAACCCTACTCCCCACTCAAAAATATATCCGACTGCTAATGTATGCTACAGCGCGCAATCTTTGAGCCCATAGCGACACGCAGATATACATCTTCTTTTATACGTACCCTTTTTTTTTTTTTTTTTTTTATCCGTAAGCTAAAAACAAAATTTACTTTTCACACGATATTTAATTTTCTATCGCTAACATTTAGAAAAAAAGATTATTGCATAATATCTAGGAAGTAAAACAAAATCTCCATATCTGAAGTGAAAATTTCGTTGAAAATTAACATTTATTGCTCAATTATAAAGAGGTAACTCAAAATTACATTTTAGATGGTCACCATAATCCATAAGTATAAATCATTCAATGACTATGTTTGGCAGTTTCTAACAACAACAACGGCAATGGTTAGCAACAGAATGAAACACATTGTTTGTTAAATTCATGTTTGACAGTTTCAAATGAAAGTAAAGATGAATATACATTATATTCCCATAAGTGACAGGAGACTATCGATTTAAAACGTTTTGACAAATATTTTAAAAACTTACTTAAAGAGTTATCTTAAAACTTCAGAAGTGTAAAGAACATGTTCTACTTCATATATTTCAGCGAAACTTTTGCTCCAAAAACCAAAAGGGGACCAGCAAAACGTTAAAGAAAAAGAAAAATGTTTGGAATCGCTCGGTAAAAAGTAATGTTTGAAATGCGCGATTATATAGCTTCTTTTATTAATTTGCATTCATTTGTATGAGACAGCACATATATTCAAGGGTATATAAAGATTTCTTCAAAAAATTGAAAAAGAAATGTCCCCTTATTTTTATTAAAATACACAGGTGTTAAACCTAAATGTAAAGCCATTTTTAGAAAATTTGACATCCTACATTAGACACAATATACTGCAATTTGAATATAAAATAGTACATATCTAATGAAATACAAGCATTTTCAAATAATTTTTAACTGCCATTAACAAAATTTCGTTTATATAACAGCCAAATGTATTGAACTACTTACACGAAAATCCCAAGCAAATATCGTGAAAATTCAAAAAGTTTTCGTCGATAGAATAAACTGAATTCCCGTTTCTCTCAAATAAATAATAAAATAAAATAATAATAAAATAAAATAAAATAAATAGAATAACTATAAGAGGATTATACTTTTTTTTTTTTTTTCATTTAATGGTTGTAAATAAATATCGATAAAAATTCCTTATTCTCTCTCTCTTAGATGGCCTGAAATTCAGTTCAGTCTATATCGACGATAACGTATTGAATGTTAACGATATTTTCTTGGAGGTTTCATATAAGTAATTCAGTACATTTGGCTAATAAATCAAGCAAATGAAATTTCAATAACGCTTGTGGATGCGTAGTTAAAAGTTATTCAGTTAAAAATGCTCATATTTCACTACACATATAATGCTTTTATATTCTGATTTTAGTATGACTATATATGACTATATATAGCTATAATGTATTATTTCAAGTTTCTTGAAAGTGGCTTTGCATTGGGTTTAATACCTTACATAAATAATAAAAAAAAAAACAATTTTTTAATGAAAGCTTCCTATCTCCATGAATATATCTGTACTGATAAGTATAAAGCATTTAAGTCCAAAAATGTCGATTTTGAGTTAAGTACATAGTCAGACTCAGAAAAAAATTCTCTATCGATTGGTATAAAGGATTTCAATCCACGTCATTTAGTCTTTGAGAAAATCCATTGGTAAAAAAAGATTTACTACAGAAATTTAGCATTAATCTTTGGTATAAAATATTTAATTAAATTTTTCCCTTTATTAAATAAAGATCGACAATCACTGAATGGTATAAAGCGTATAAACCAACATAATCCCTTTTTCCTAATCGATTCTGCTCATTAGTTTTTAGTTAGTTTAACTTTATTTTTCGTCGCCTGAAAAATCAAGAATGTGGACTTAAATCCTTTATACTTATCAGTACAGATATAATATGCGTTAGTTTCTTACAAACGAATACGGGTACTTTAAAGAAGCCCCATAATTTCACGCTACAACCGTAGAATGAAAGGCATTCACTACTGTAGAATGTCTTTCAAGCATTACTTTTTATAAAGTGATCCCAAACGATTTTCTTTTTCTTCGTAAATCATATTCTTTACACCCCTGAAGTGTCAAGATAACTTTTTAAGTAAGTTTTTGAGTTATTTGGCTAAACGTTTGAAATCGAAAATGCCCAGCCATGTATTGAAAGGTATGCACTTTGAAGCATAATTAAATGGTGTCTAATTTTTGAATGATGCACTGTTTTTCCCCCCCCTAGTTTATTGAATAAATTTAACGTATAAGTAATTAATTTTTAACATGGCTTGGTTTTTCAGGAAATAAATTTTATCCTTCACAATTTTAACCACCTCACCGCCTTGCTGAATTTAAATTTGCAATTTTTTTTTCCCGGTATAATTTTTACAGTATTCTAAAATGCTTGTTATTTCACATTGAAATTAAAAATTTAATTATAATATATAAATCTTCATCACACCTTCAGAAAAAAAATATAGTATTTAATCACTCTTTTATAGATTTGTTGACTAGTAACTTTTTTTTTTTTTTTAAATCTTTATCAAAAAGTTAAATGTAATTTAACACTGTGGAATCTACCAGATCAAATCAGAAACTTTTCTCATTAATCTAGGAAATTTATTCTAAAAGAGTCTAGCAAACTAGCATTATATTCTCAATAAATACATAAATCTAATGTAAAGTTAAGAGAGGGAGCACACGATTCAAAAGAACAAAAACAGCAGTAATTAAAAAAAAATATTATATACCCATTTTTTGCTGAATTATCTGTTAATAATTTTGATTTTTTTTTTCTTCCTTTCTTTCCATTGCTATTTTGTTGCAATGCTTTAGTTTAATGCAATAGCTGTAATAAAACCAGGAAAGTTATTTACTGCAATCTGTCCTTACAGGATTTGTGTGATTGCGCATACGGGTGGGAAAATTTGTAATTGATAATAACGGCAATGAAATTATTATCAATCATAATTGCACTTAACTGACATTGTTAGTTTTTTTTCCCCCCAAACAAATATTGTTGTATTTGTTGTGAGTATTTCAACCTAATAATTGAATCAGAAAAATGAAAAAAAAAAAAAAAAAAAAAAAGAATGATTAAAATAATTTAATTAAAGGAAAAAAAAATAAATAAAGAATCAGAGACAAAGACAATCAAGCCCAAACAAGATTACAAATCATGTCCTTCCGGCTCCGTCGGAGGAGAAGGTTAATTTCTTTTTCTCATCAAGTGGTCACCATTTTGAAATAAGACGGCGAATAAAGTTTATCAATACACCTAGCGACATTCATGTGGGCCATATACATATGAAATTTTAAGTAAATAGATTCATAAATTTCTTTTTTATGTGAATTTGAATTTTTTTCAGGTGACCGACACTTGGAAACAAGATGTGGATCAAGTTGGTAAACGAATATATCGAATGTATTTCTAAGATATGTCTTTTGTAGAAATTTTGTTAGAATTAATTTAGTATTTCGAAAGTTAAAACAATGACAAATTTTCAAATGGCTACCACTTGGAGACGAAATCATCAATGATATTTGATAGATAAGTCCACTGCCCAACTTCGGTTCGAATTAATTCAGTATTTCAAACGTTTTCTTAATGACAAATTTTCAAGTGGCCGCCACTTTGAAACAAAATAGCGGAGCAGTTGCTCAGCAAAGTCATCCAAGATATTTGTACATAAGTCCACTACCCAATTCTGGTTCGAATTAATTCAATATTTCAAAAATTATCACGATGACAATTTTCAAGTATTAGTCTGATATTAAGTGGCCTAAACTTGGAAACAAAATGGCGGAGCAATTTACGTGAGAATTCATTCAAGATACTTCTCTTCTAATGTATGTCTACTTAACCAAATCTGTAATTTATTATGTATTTTTGAAGCACTATCTGGAAAGGTCCTTTCTAGCATGGTCTCGATCAATAAAGCAGTTTACTGTGTAGTTTCGAAATATTTTAACGACAGTTGTACATTTGTACATTGCTATTTTTCGAAACCAATTAGAGCTCTGAATAAAAGACCAAGGTTGATTTATCTGGTAACAGTAGCACATCTCAAGAAATTATCATAAAAATAGTTTATCTCTTAAAATTTATCTTAGCACGTGTATCTCAAATTTTATGTTAATACTTATAAAAGCTGTGGTTATTTTTAATTGTTTAAAATTTATTATGTATTTTTGAAGCACTACCAAGAAAGGTCCTTCTATCGTGGTCTCAATCAATAAAGCAGTTTACTATGTAGTTTCGAAATATTTTAACGACAGTTGTACATTTGTACGTGCATTTTTTCGAAATCTTTTAGAGCTCTGAATAAAAGACCAATGTTGATTTTGGGGAGACCGGGGCACAGTGGACCCCTTTTACACTCTTAAATTTTTTTCGCATTTCACAAAAAAAAAAAAAAAAAAAAAAAAAACAGAAAATCAATGTATTTGAAAAAAATAGGAAACAATCTCTAAGCCCTTCCTAACATGTCTTAATTATTTTTATAACAATATTTCTAATACATTATGAATTAAAAAATACATTGTGAGCACTCACAAAGTGGACCACTGTGCCCCATCACCGGGGTACAGTGGACCAGCCTCTTTTGTTTATATTAAATTAATATAAATTACTTTCTTTTTTCTTCTCTAAAATTAGTTTCTTATACTATTCTAGTCTAAATAACATAATTCTGGCATTTTCATTAAATAAAATAACCAAAATTAAATAAAAATAACCAAATAAGAAATCAAATCTCAGTAAAACATTTACTATGTTTAAATAGATATTGTTTTTTATTCTTTTATTAATATTATATAAATCAAATATTTTTTTTAAATTCAGATATTACTAAATATTATATTACAATTCAAATATTTAATATTTTTGTAATTATTTTGAGATGTAATTAATTTACATTGTATTTGTAGGATAAATTTAAATACAATATATTAAGCTACTTCTTTTGCTTTTCACATGTGATCTCTAAAAATAACAAAAATAGTAAATAATTCCTACTATTTATTAAATCAGATTTTTTTTTTTTAATGAATACTATATAATTCAAATAGTTAATAAATTTAGATATTAACAGTAATTATATTACTATTCAAATACTTACTCTTTCAGAAATTTATTATTATTTTTATTTTATTATAACATTAAGATATTTATTACTTTGAGATATACTTTACATTATATTTGTATTTATAATTTAACTTAAACAAATATATTAAATCTGATTTGTACTTTTAGGCACACTGGAAAATGGTCCACTGCACCCCGCATCAGAGTAAAACAAATAATAATAATAAAATAATATATAGACTATAAATATGCTAAGCATTTTTAGGAATTTAAAGACAGCAATATCTTGACTTCCTTTAACAGCTATATAGTATTTATAGTCACTAGTTCAATCTTTATAAAATTTAAAAATCTTCAATGTGAAAAAATTACTTTGAGCAGCTCAAAACATAAAAACTGCTCAAAATGGTTATCTTACTATCTCCCATGTGATTTTTTTGGTTGCATACAACTAGTACTATGCTGCCATACATGTATATACATATGAACTAAAAGAGTTGAATATTAATAGATTTAAATAGGGGTGGGCCATTGTGTCCCGTTTTTCCCTATCTGGCAATAGTAGCACATCTCAAGAAATTATCATAAAAATAGTTTATCTCATAAAATTTATCTTAGTACATGTATCTCAAATTTTATGTTAACGCTTAACAAAGTTGCGGTTCTTTTTAATTGTTTTAAATTTATTACGTATTTTTGAAGCAGCACCAGGAAAGATTCTTTCTATCGTGGTCTCAATCAATAAAGCAGTTTGCTGTGTAGTTTCGAAATATTTTAACGGCAATTTTTTCTTTCAAATCGCTCTGTTTGACAGCACTTGGTTATAAGCCAATAATAACATTCACTGTGAAATGAAATTGAAGGCTAAACAAGAGTTTGATGGTAGCAAAACGGAAAAAGAAGAAAGATGAACCTAAAGAGGGTTTCTTTGTTTAGAAGGAAATCATGCGATTTTAACGATCCAAACTTCCGGTCTACTGAATATATAATTTACATTAGCCCTGTATTAGGAAATGATACTTCAGTCTATGATAATACTACTACTATACTAATAATAATAATAACAACAAAAGTAATAATAAAAGTGGTGGAGAAAAAAAAATAACAAGTACTTATGCCACTGTTGCAATTAAAAGTAAACGGAAATTATTTTGCATAATATTACCAGTACACAGAAAACCACATTTTAAATATGTTCAGACTTAATAGGTTCAAATATTTTTACATGTTATTGAAAATTCCGTAATAATGTCTCTTAATACTAAGATTAATTCAAAGGTAGAAAAAAAAATGAATATATATTAGAGATTTTGAATAAAAATCAAAAACTGGTGAAACCATATGGTTTGGAATACAATAATAAATATACCGATAAGCAAAACTAAAATTTGATAACGAAAAAAATGCTTACATCATAGTTGAAATAATAGTTTAAATTTATGCCTGAAACAAATTTCAGTAAAATAAAATATAGAATCAAAAACATAAAAAATAAGGTTAAGCTTTCTTAATAATAGTTCCTAAAATATTTGGAATCTAAAAGTTAATCTAATAGTTTCTAAAATATAATGACAAGATTTTTTTTTTCTATACTGAAATCTACATATATCTAGCTTTAAAATAAAATAAAATAATAAGAGTAAAAAATCGGTTAGAGAAACAACTTAGATTTTTTTTAACTCCTGCTTTAAAATACTAGGTTTAAAATTCCGTGCAGAAAAAAAAAAAAAAAAAAAAAGGAACCCCTTGCATTATTTTAGATTCCAAATATATCTTATGAATTTTTTTAATCTCAGCTCAACACTTATTGTTCAATTGTTTTTTCACTGTATATCTCGGCGATTTTTTTTTTTTTTTTTTTTTTTTTTTTTTTTGTCTTTCGGCTAATAACAAGTAAAACTTTTTCATTTGGCAGTTATGTTTTCCCCGACAAATTGCTCCTTGTAATCTAAATTTTAAGTTTCTAAGTTACATACTACAGTCGGTAACAAAAGTGTCCGAACACTTGCAAAAATTCCAATGTAAAAAAAGTACCCTTCATACGGTTTTGTTAAATAAATCCTTATAGAATCATGGTCTTACACTGACTAAGAACAAGATTCGACAAGGATTTATTTAACAAAACCATATGAATTGTACTTTTTTTACATAGGAATTTTTGCTAGTGTTCGGACACTTTTGTTACCGACTGTACATAGCAGTGGGTAAGTTTTTATTATCTGTATATTTTTAATTATGCTATAATCAAGTTACTAATATATTTTTATCTTTCATCCATTGCATTTAAATAATAAAGAAGTGAATAGTTCTAAAAATGGGTTTATAAATATGTGTTCAATTTTCAATATTTTCAATGTGAAACTTAATATGTCCGTATATACTATTAAGTAAAAATTTTTTATCTCAAAATCTTCATTATCTTATAAGTTACAAGGGAAATAACAATGATTGGAAGTGTTGAAATATAGTGCTGCCGACAAAAAGAAAAAGAAAGGTAATTTATGGAAATTTTCAAACTTCAAAAGCGTACTCATTTTATTATTATTATAAATATAATTATTATTGTTATTAATCATTTTTTTTCTTCCTTCTATTACTTGCAAAACTCTCTTTGTGTACTGAATTTCTAGTTTCTCAGAACACCATTAATACATTAAATGTTTTTATTACGTAATTTCTGTCAAAATCAATATATGACTTCAAAATTAAGCTAGCATGTTGGGACCAATAGTTTTTTTTTTCTTCAATATATTTTTATACAAATTACCGCAGTGCATATTATATATTAAAGTTACTATTTTTTAAATTTAATTACCATTGTGAGTGCAGACGATTTTTATCTGAGAAAAGTATAACACTAAATGTATTTTTTTTTTTTTTTTTTTTTTTTAATGTGCTTTAGAGGCGATTGCATGCATTAAAAAATAACAAAACAAAAATAATCACAATTCACAATGTACAATTACTCTAAAAGTTTCCACGCGTCTGCATTAAAAACAATTCGTTGTTAAAGTGTCCTATAAGTTAAAGTGATAGATTTCTTTTATTAAATTTTAATTCATATAAGCCTGATTTAAAATTAGCAGTTGTTCTCATACGATCTCTTATTGCAATTTGAAATGTCATCCTACGCTTTTTTTTTTTTTTTTTTTTTTTTTTTTTGCACATTAAGAGTGGACAACTCCAAATCTCGCCGACAGTCGTGGTCCATTGTTATTCTATGGCAAAATTCGTTTCCATAATTACTCATTACCTGATGTATTTTTTAAAATTCTGTTTTGAGATTAAAAAAATTCACAATCGTTAAATTAGTACTCATTTTCCAAAAAATTGATTTTTTTTTTTTTTTTTTTTTTTTTTAATTTTTGTATTTTAATTTTGGGTTCAAAAATGAGAAAAGTACACTTTGGGGAAATTCGCATTTTTGAACTTAAAATATAAAAATTTTTAAAATATCAATTTTTGAAAAATGAGTAATAATCTGACGATTGTGAATTTTCTAAATCTGAAAACAGAATTTTAAAAAATACATTAATAATAATAATGATAATTTAACAATATTTTATTATCTGTATTTTTAAAAAGTCCTTTTTAACTTAAAGGTAAAAAGTTTTTAAAAATAAAATCATCAGACAATTATTACGAAAATATCGAATTCAAGAAGCCAATTTAACATGACTTAAAAGAAAAAAAAAAAAAAAAAATCTTGCTTTCCCCCCTAATAATCTAAAACATTTTACTCTGCGCTCAAAGGTGGTAAACGTGAGCTGCCGGGTTCTATCCCAAGTCGCGCTCGTCGGCCTAGCCCTTCGGAGTTTTCCGTGGTTTTCTCCGAAACTTGCATAAATACGGGCTAGGACCCCTTAGAAAAACTCCCACGGAGGGCACTCCCCTACAGACCTAGGACCCTAGTGCAGTCAATCGGCCTTAATTCCCACAACCCAACCCTAAAATATTTTATTAAAATTACATAAAATATGAATTAAGTTCTGAGTTAGTATGTATTCCCAATATTTTTCTTCCTCTTATGATCTTCAATAAAGTTCTTGTATTGTCAAAAAAATAAAATAAATAATAAATAAATAATAATATAAATAATAATAGTACTAATAATAATAAAGTATATAAAATTATTATTATTTTAATGAATTAATTGCAAAATTTATTTGTAATTATAATTATTATTATTTTGCACTAATCAAAGAATCTCTATATTTGTTGAAACGATTCCTATTTGTATCTAATTGATCAAATAAATTAAAAAATAATATTTATTATTTTTGTAAAATTACATTTTGTTTATTCTTAGATAACAACCATAAAGCAAAAACTTCCAAGTTTAAAGCCTATTTAATTCATGAAATAAATAAATAAAAATAAAATTAGATTGTTCATTCGCAAATAATTTAATTATCATGTCATCTGAAAAAGTAAAATACTCATTTTAAACAAACAAACAACCAAAAAAAAAAAAAAAGAAAATGTTCGCTTGATATTTACGCTAAGAAATAAAGATCATAAAGTTAAAAAGGAGGAGATAAAAGAAGAGACATTAACTATCATTTATCATTTACTAAAACACGCAGAAAACAGTTAAAAAAAAACGAATCTAGATAACAAGATTATTGTTATCATAGTATCATTCCCGTAGTAGTTTCAGATTGCACACTAAGTGTAATGTTACAGCGATAGGACTAATGAAATATATTGCTCTAGGGAGATTTTTTTTTTTTTTTTTTTTTTCTTTTTTAGATTTACCGATCCCTAACAATCAGCAAAATGAGTAGGTGAAAAATTTAAGCGGGTCTTGAAAAATGTCTGACGTAAACAAATAAATGTTCTTGAATAATAGTAATAAAAATAGAAAGACCCTCACAAACCAAGTAATGTAAATTTCGTGAACTTCTTCGTAAGGTGATATAATTAAAAAAATAAATATATAAATAAAACTTTTGAGAAAAAGCTCATAATATTTACAATCAAGAATGCAGATTTCATTTCTTATAATTTCCACACAAAAATTTATACGCATATAAATGGTTATGTTTACTTATTTTCATAACGATTATAAACAGATTAAATAATAATCGTTTTATAAGTTATTTAACAACGCAAATGGCGTCTGATAAATAAATAAATAAATAAAATTTGTAGTAGACGTTTTAGAGTTGTTTTAGAGATTTTTTGGATATGACAATTCCTGATCTTACTATGTATCTTTATCTATTGAGATTTAATTTGGTATATGCAGTAATAAATTAAACTAAATGCGCTACAATTAATCCAAATATAAAAAGTTTATTTTATTTTTCAAATTCTTAAATAAATGAATAAATAAAAGGTGTTTTTATTCTTGAGAAAAAAACTCTTGAAAGAACAAAACAAATAAATTTTTTTGGGATGTGTTATTTTACAAATTAACGTGTAATTTATTGTGTAATATGCACACGTATATTCGGTATAAACAGATATACCGAATATAATATATATATATATATATATATATATATCATATATATATATATATATATATATATATATATATATATATATCATATATATATATCGTGCAATACCGGATGTATAGAATCTACAGTCGGCTGCAAAATTATTCGAGCACTAGCAATAATCCTTGCCAAAATAAAAGTACACTTAATACAGCTTTGTTAAATAAATCCTTGTCGAGTCATGTTCTTAATCAGTCTAAGAACATGATTCGACAAGGATTTACTTAGCAAAACAGTCTTAAGTATACTTTTTAAATATAGGAATTATTGGCTAGTGCTCGAATGATTTTGCAGCTGACTGTATTTAAATTTAATTCAGTTACTGAAAGTTGGAATCAGAAAAATAATATAAAAAATATTAATAACATAGGTCTGCGAAATCCTACTTTTCAAAAAAAAAAAAAAAAAAATTGTCTGCGTTGGATGTGTCTAATGTGTTATGATACGCTGAATTCAGAAATGCTTATCTTCTCTTCTTATCACATAAGGATTTTTCACAAAGTAAGGATGAACATCGGAAAAATTCACACAGAGGCTGTAACAAATTTGAAACTATTTACATATAAAATACATTAAAACAGGCTATCATTATCTTTTAAATGTGTGCTTTTTCTCTTGTGCACAGCTTGATGGCCTTAAGGGAGGGATTTTCTGTGCAGCTTCCAACAATAATCTGCTAACATGTTAACACTCCATCGTCCTTGATACCTCCTCTAGATTTCTTTGATCTCTTGATGAAATTACTCACATCGCTCAGTTTTTCCGGGAAATAACTTAGATGGGAGTTGAAAAAGTGGAGCTTTAAGCTGAAGAAATACCATTTTTTGCCAAAACTGTACGCGATGGAAATTTTCAAATAGGTTTTCTTTAATCAGCGTCCAAGAATACACGAGAAAAATACAGTCGGTAACAAAAGTGTCCGAACACTAGCAAAAATTCCTATATAAAAAAAAGTACGCTTAATACAGTTTTGCTAAATAAATCCTTGTCGAATCTTGCTCTTAGACTGACTAAGAACAGGACTCGACAAGGATTTATTTAAAAAAATAGTATTAAGTGTACTTTTTTACATAGGAATTTTTGCTAGTGTTCGGACACTTTTGTTACCGACTGTACAGTCGGTAACAAAAGTCTCCAAACACTAGCAAAAATTCCTATATAAAAAAGTACACTTAATACAGTTTTGTTAAATTAATCCTTGTCGAATCCTGTTCTTAGTGAGTCTAAAAACAGGATTCGACAAGGATTTATTTAACAAAACCGTATTAAGTGTACTTTTTTTATATAGAAATTTTTGCTAGTGTTCGGAGACTTTTGTTACCGACTGTACATCACCTTGAAGAAAAACATTTCATCGAAAACGTGTGTAATTCGTGTTTTTTATTAAATAAAGAAGTGACATTTCCAATCAAACATAATATTATGAATGTTACATACAACTTACTTTCTACTGTATTGGTACAGTCGGTAACAAAAGTGTCCGAACACTAGCAAAAATTCCTATGTAAAAAAAGTACACTTCATACGGTTTTGTTAAATAAATCCTTGTCGAATCCTGATCTTAGTCAGTGTAAGAACATGATTCGATAAGGATTTACTTAACAAAACAGTATTAAGTGTACTTTTTTTACATAGAAATTTTTGCTAGTGTTCGGACACTTCTGTTACCGACTGTATTTAAATAAAAATGAAATTCTCCGTAGATTCTTTTAAAACTGTTGATTTAAAATTACTGTTTCGAAATAGTTTTATTGTATTCTATTATTTACGTATTTTTATTTACTTATTACTACCAAATTATGTCACAAAAACTACTGCTGCCTCTTTATATGTACAGTCGGCTGCAAAATTATTCGAGCACTAGCCAATAATTCCTATATTTAAAAAGTACACTTAAGACTGTTTTGCTAAGTAAATCCTTGTCGAATCATGTTCTTAGACTGATTAAGAACATGACTCGACAAGGATTTATTTAACAAAGCTGTATTAAGTGTACTTTTTTTTGGCAAGGATTATTGCTAGTGCTCGAATAATTTTGAAGCCGACTGTACATCTGTAAAAAGGATATTAGTGGTGTTAAGTCATATAATAGGCAATATTTGAAATGCGAAAGTAAACATTCTTATTTAATCTTCCCTTTCAATAAGCAAAAATAAAATAACATAAGTTTATCTTGAAATATGCAAAACTTATTTAATTTTGATTAAAACGTTTCCATTAGGTATTATTGAGTATTATTCAAACATTTACATTGGGTATTATTTTATTTCTCCATTGTTATTTTACGGTTGAAAATTCTAATAAAATTTCAAAAAATTAGTATAAATATTTGAAATTTTACTAGGGTAATTACCTTTAAACAGTTCAATAAATAGTGTAATTATCTTTAAACTTTCCATACCTCATTATCTTACGCTGAAAAAAAGATATATACGATGATAAAGCTTAGATTAGGAATTAATTTATTTGATTACTGTTATTTTACAGTTGTAAATGCTAATACGACATCAGTAATTATCTTTAAACGTTCTAAATCTTCTTTTTTTAAGCTGAAAAGAAAATACACAGTGTCCTTATCAGGTAATGGCCCCACAATGGCCGAGAGATTCTGATCTCGATGCTGGAAGGCGGGAAGTGCCGGACTCGATCCCAGGTCGCGCTCATTGATATAGCCGTTCGGAGTTTTCCGTGGATTTCTTCGAAAATCACGTGATTATGGATAGGAGCCTTAAGAAAGATCCTCACAAAGAGCATTCTCCTAGGCCCAAGTCTCTAATGTAGGCAACTGGCTTTAACCCGTACCTGCCTTCATTGTCAAACTAACGTGCATATGACGTATCAGATGTTTTGTTGATGAACACGAAACCCAATAACGAAGTCCAGTTGGCTGTTTTTAAACTGCCCTTATATGATTTTTCAGAATTAAAAATCCAATAGAAATAGCATGTAAAGAAACGCATAGAAGAAGGGAAAAATATAAATTTTTGTGATTTTTTCCTCTTAGAAAAGAAAGCATATAAGGATGCTGATTTATTCGACATTTAATTTAGGAACTGCTAACAAGGAAATGGTGCAGTGTCTTATCGAAAAAGAATGTTAGTGTGCGAGGAGAGGTGAAAGTTTAGGCATCAATTTCAAAAACCAAATCTTATCAAACGTTAATGAACATTTCATAAATTACAGCTCAACTTTCTCAGAAAATTTATGGGGTGACTACGCTGTTCCTAAATGAGTGGAACATCTGGAAATTTAAGAACATTTTTATTTTTGTTTTTTTATTTTAAGGAACGACTGATGAAAAAAAAAAAAAAATCTTAAGTAAACTACCCAATAAAACACTATTTCCCAATAAGTTTGTAAGAATTCCCAATCTTAAAAAAGAAAAATCTAATTTTCGATATTTTTAAAAGAAAATATCCCTAATGGAAATGTAACAGGTCCTTATCATATATAAAATATTTATAACTTTTCTACTATAAAACATTTATAACTGTTCTACTAAACTTTTAAATGGACTGGGCTTTATTGTAATATTTTTATGAATATAATGAAATTAAACATTGCATTCGATACACTTTTTTACAAGTCTTTGTTTTTTAATCTATATTTCTCTGGAAGAGCCACATTAAAGGGGTACGGGCGCTGTTCCTCGAACCAGCTACTTAATAAGTACTTTCTGTTTCTATAGCAAATGTACAAAGAATTGATAAAAAGGGCAGAGTTCGATATGCATAACTGTTGATTATTCATTTAATAATTTCTATTGAAAAAAGCTTGTAAAATTTTCTGTGACGTAATGAATAAAATTAAATTTATTACAATATGCATGAAGTATTTCTCTTTGTGATCTCAAATACTACCTTTTACTGTTTTTCTTATTCAATCTGTTGCTGGGCCCTCGATTAATGCGTAAAAAAAAATCTTCACTGATAAAACTCTTGTTGTTTATATCTCACAAGTTTCAGAACACTTTATCAAGTGAGAAATCTTTAAATTGAAGAAAACAAAAAGAAAGATAGAAAATAAATAAATAAACAGAAAAAGAAACATTCTCTTATAAATTTTGCTAATTTTATTCTTAATAGTTTTAATAGGAAACAAACTTTCTTCATATGAAAAATTTTAGTACAGGCTTATTTTTTAAATATTAAAATCGCATGTACTAGAGTAAAAGAAAATCAAAACTAAATGTTAAGTACGGCATCTAGTTTCAGAAATTGGATGACATTTAGTTTTTGTTAGAGTTCTGCATTGGGTCAGGAAACTTGATTTTATCGGAATCCGACACGACCCGCGAGTTGGGTTTACTGATTTTTTTCTTGCAAGTCGTGTTACCTGAATTCTTTTCTTTGGCGGGTCGGGTTCGTAACAGTTGAGTTTTCATCAATATCAGTTAAATTGGGAGCATGTTTAAACAAAATTTACAGTAACTACAATCTTCTTTTCGTTTTTTTTTTTTTTTTTTTTTTTAATTATAAGTATAGCTGCACAACTGATATAAACATAACTAAATATATGGATATCCAAATTATTAAATTTCCATATCGGATATTCCAAATAGCGAGATCTCTATTTAACAGACACTTTTTCAATCAGCAGTGTTAATCGTTCTGATTATTCAGTTCATACGGATGGAAGACACATCCAAGTTGAGAACAAACTCTAATTTATAAAGATAAATGGCCGCAGTTCAGAGATTGTATTGCATTAGAAATAGTGTGAAAATAGAATTTATGTAAAAAATATAATCATACTTAATTACTTTATTTAAAAAAAGACCAGTTCCCAAGCATTTACATTGTTTAATTATCTATCTATTTGTATAAGTAAATATATAACGCTTTCAACGCAGGTTAATAATAATAATAAAAAATAATAATAAAAATTACCATTATAAGGAAATTTTTACAAGGAATTCAGTTGCCCTTACTGAGTATGAAAAATTTTCTGTACCAACATAGAAAACAGTTTTATTTAATTTAGACGCTATTTTGCATTGTGTGATTATATTTCAGAGTTCAAAACCATTCCACGTTCACACAATCATTTACACAACTATAAAAAAATAAATAATTAATCTATGCAAAAGAAAGAAATTGACGTTGCAAGTAGATACATCCTTTTAAGCAATTTTAATTAACTTTACGTCAAAAATAAGTGAAATTTATGTTTTTCTGAAATACTTCTTAAAACATTTTAAATTCAATTGGTCAATGTTTAATATGTATCGCCGTTATAGAAATAGACATTCGCGAACGTGGCAAAATGCCGACAAAATTTATCACGTTCACCACTAGGTAACTATATAAAACTATTGAGAAATGTTTTTACAATAATAGTCTAAATTAGAGTCCTGCATCAGGTCGGGTAACCCGATTTTACCCGAACACTTGAAGTTAACAACAAACACATAAATAGTTAAAAAATATTATTAATCCGTTTTTCAGATTTTTTAATTTTTAACTTAGTTATAAGAAAATTAAAGTACTTTAGTAATTATATTTTTCATTCTTTTTAAAATGATTTACCACACACACAGCAGTGTGACAATTAAAATTTATTTTATTTTATAAATTTAAAATGTTTTCCATGATTTTTAGATGAATTACTAATTTTCATTTAGATTCGGATTTTCGGGTCGGGTTCGGGTCGGGTACGGGTTGCCAAAAATTCTTTAGGGCGGGTTCGGATCGGTTTTCGGGTCGAATAAAATTTATTTGTCGGGTTCGGATCGATTTTCGGGTTGATTCAAAATTCACTTGTCGGGTAAAACCCGACCCGTGCAGGACTCTAGTCTAAATCACGCGCAACCGGAAACTGGATTGGAGAACAAATATTTTACAAGTAAATTTTTTGCATTAAAAAAATTAAATAAAACTATTGGTAATTTTTATCAATAAAATAAAAGTAAAAATCAGATACATAATTTAAAATGAATTCATTAAAATATATGCCTCGAATCGAATAACAGAAATATTAAAAAAAAAAAAAAAAAAAAAAAAAAAAAAAGCCTTTTATGTCCAAAATGAAAAATAGAAAAATTTCTTTTCGGATTTAAAAACCATATAATCCTAGTATTTCTGTACGTCTCTTTCAACAGTCAAAAAATTTTAGTTAACATAACTTTTGTTTTTCTTTCAATTCAATTTCGGCGTCTTTAAGCAGTTAAGGAAGTTTATTGCGGTTTCATTTTTAGCATCTGGCGGTAGCGCTTTTTAAATATATTAACAAAGGCATCAGATTTCTATTTCGGCAGTCTGAATACATAAACGAACTTACATTTGAAAGGAAATTTTCGAATAAACAATCAAGAATAACTTTCAAAAACAAAAAAATTTTGATGGTACATATGTTAGATAAATCAAAGATATTCATGAATCAGTAAAATATACTTTTCTCCAGACCTTTTATTACAGATTTCTAATCTATAAAAAGCAATTTGCTTCCAAACCATTAAAATGGATATAATATAGTTTGATATAAAAATCAATAAGCGAAAAATTTCTTTGTTCGTTATTTTCCATAAATGCGATTAAATTAAATTAGAGGAAACAAAAATCGTTGTGATTAGGTGTTCATTGTAAATCAGATTTACTGTAGTCAAATTTAACACATTAAATAATATTAATTGTGGATTTATTTTTTTTTTCCGCAAAAAAAAAAAAAAAGAAGTGAAATACTATTGAGCTTTTTTATGTGGTCATTCTAGAACACTTGCAATTTAATTACATAAATTTTTTAATTAAAATTTTCAAGAAACTTTTTACAAGAATATGAAGGTCAGTTTATGGTCATGGAATATGGTATTTGAAGGTTATGGTATAAATATACTAATGACATATATCGAATAAATCAACTGCATATTGATTTTGTAAAAAGTCATGGGACAGTCACTTTGTGGACAATTATAACAAATACAGCATCAATATGTCTACAGAAGTGATGTCCTCACTTGTCATAAACATTTCTGCTTTTCTAAACAAAACAGTCATATTATGATTACTAATTTAGTTTTGTGCTATTTATAACATTTAGATAATAATATTTCATTCAATGTAGCATGTTGAATAAAAGATATAATATTAAACTGTTATATATATATATTAAAAAACAGTACTAATGTAAAAGTCATCCCGCCCAGCAAAAACTCTTACTTTTCTTAGGTAGCAAAAAAAAAAAAAAAAAGATTGATACTAAAATTCTCCGCCGTTAGTAATTCCCGGGAATTCAATGCCTTGCTTAATGAAGATCTGCCAATAAATCTGCATGTATCTTTCTAATAAATCCTAATCGCTTTCAACATTCCTTGTTAGCTGTGTTAGTGTTTTGGCTGCATTATAAAGTTATAATTTAAAGTATTTTTACGGCGGGGTGCGTAAATAATATTTTACTCTTTACTAACTAATTTTTTATTAATTAAAACTTCTGTATGCATCAGAAGCATGTATATATGTACTGAATGGTAATAATATTAAGTATATTAAAATATCTCGGAAGCTACTTAAATTTTAAAATATATTGAAAATTTAAAATTTTTGAACATTTTAAATTGTTCCATCCATGCTAACTAATTTTTAATCCCCTTCCCTCGATTTTATATTATTAATTTTATATTATTAAAGTTTAAAAATATACATGAAATGTATTTGAGTATTTCTTCATGGACTAATTCATAAGTTACTTTTTTAAAAATATTTTTATGTTCGAATGCTGAAATTTAATGCACAATTGTAGCATTTAAACATTAAAATACTCTTAAAAGATTAATCTACCAATAAATACACAACATAATATCCAAAAATGTTTAGAATATATTATTAAACTATAAAACAATGTAAAATCGAAGGGAAAAAATAAAAATTAGATAGAAGTTGTTAGCCCTTCTGCAATCAGAACATAAATATCTGATGATATATGAGTATTTGCACTTAAAATATTCAATTGCGCGTGCGCAAGCCTTAACAAAATTTCTTTGGCATAATTTATTAGCCAAATGTATAAATTATTCTCGTAAAAGAAATATATATGCGATAGAATAAGTTGAATTTCAGTTAGTCTGAAAAAGAAATAAATCCTTGAGGAATTATATTCAAATATTTGTATTTTTAATCAATTGGTGGTAAGATAATGAATGTTATTTGAAAATAAAATTTTAAGAACATCCTAGATGGATTTCTTTCGTTTTGAGAGCGAATGAAATCAACTCATTCTATCGTATATAATCTTCAAAATTTTCACAATATCTGATTTTTTTTTTCTTTTTACAAGCGTAAATTTTTACATTTGGTTAAAAAATCATGGAAAAAAAAGTTGTTAATGTTCGCGCATGTACATTTAAACATAACATAGAACAAATGCTCCTGTTCTTCTGATTAAAATTTTTATGTTCTTATATAAATATGTTGTCCCTACTGTAGTCTGTCAAGTTTTCTAGAAATGGCATTGACTTGGTTTGAAAACTCTGCATATTATAAACAAAAAACATGCAAAAAAATATTTCAATTTTGATAAAGAAACCTTCATATTTCCATAAATGTACGTGCTATTTACATACAAATGATTCCAGATAATTGAAAAAGAAGCATTGTAATCATATGCTACAACACACAATATATTTTACAGGGTGAACCAAAACATTATTCTGACCGAATATGAAATGTAATAATAATTGATAATTCATAGATAATGTTCGTTATGATTGGATATGAAATACCATATAAAATCATAATGAAACAATACATTATTTTTCTTTTCTTAGTTACTGATGCCTTTTCTGCTTTTGGGTTGAAACCTAAATTGAAGAATAAGAAGTATAACATGTTCTTTTCACATCCTTGAAATTTCAGGATAATATACGTTAAATATTTTTAAAGATAATTAACAAAATGTATAAAATCAATTTAGAGTCGTACGCGAGTCGGGATTAGCCCGACCATAACCCACACATAAATTTTAAATCAACCTGAATCCTAACCCGAACCCGACAAAAAAAAAAAAAAAAAAAAAAACGACCCGAACCAACAATAGATAATTTTGACGACCCGAAACCCGAAAATTAAATCAACATTAATAATTCATCTAAAAATCATGCAAAACATATTTAAATTATAAAACAAAGTAAATTTTTTCATTGTCACACAGTTAGTAAATTATTTTAAAAAGAATTAAAAAATTTTAATTACTAATATACTAAGCTAAAAATTAAAAAAGCTGAAAAATGGATTAATAATAATTTTAACATTGTACGTGTGCTGTGTACCTCAAGTGCACAAAAATGTGCTTGAAGTTTAGTGTTTAAAGTTTAGATGCTTATATTCTTAAAAAATAAAAAATAAATTGATGTATCTTTGTTTACTGTTTTTGTCCAATATGGGTGTTTATTTCATTACAATAATTTTGGTACCCGTATAACCATGCATGAGCATATATAATACGTTTATATCAATTGTAAAGAAAAGAAAAAAAAATGAAATATGTTCCCAAGTCGAACTGACTCGTTGAAAACTAAACTCAACACACAGAAAAAAGATTCAGCCGATCCGCGGGTCAGGTCGTGTTCGGATAAACTCGGGTTGCCCAGCCCGATGCCGGACTCTAAATCAAACGTATTTCCATTACTTTGTCCACCACTTGCATGTACATTTTCACCTATCAATGCATCCCTTACACCATCTGTCATATACTTTTTACTTCCCTGAAATTTTCTTTTCTTAAAAAATGTACTTTTGGAAAAAAAAAAAAAAAAAAAAAGTTATCAGTAGTTTAAAAAAAAAGTAGTCCTGATGTTATAGTAATATAAAATTCGATTAATTATTTAATAACAAATATGTCATCTAAATTCTCTATTCATAAGTTCATATATTTAATTTTTTTAACTAGGGCTGTGCCGATTAATCGATTAATCGGTTCGGTTAATCGATCAATGCTTAGTCCCGATCAATTTTTTTAATCGAGTTAATCGGATCGATTAATTCGATTAAACATTTTCAAAATCCGATTAAAATTTTCAAATTACGAATTAAAGTAAAATTGCTGTTCTGCAGACAAAATATTTTTTCGCATATTTTGCTAACAAACATTCTAAGAAACATCCATCAAATAATGAAAAAGCAAAAAAATAAAAATAAATAAAAACGAACTATAAATAAATAAATAAATAAATAAAACCTCTCAGAAGAAGTTGTTGCACTTTTGTTGATAGAGAAATGGGAGAGGACAGTTATTAAAAAAAATGCCGCTCCATGCGCATGCTGGAGCAACACCATCTGTCTGTAGCCTTCTGCAGAAAGTGATGGCTAGGGTAATAGCAGGGCCCGAAATTTCAACTCAAATTACACTCGCCAAAAAAAAAAAGTTTTACTCGCCATAAGATAGGGTTGCCTTTTTTTTAAACGCATTTTGGGTTTTTTATTTTTTCTAACTATTTGAAAGGTATAAAATTATACCTTTACCTTTATTTTACCTTTACCTACCTATACCTTTATACCTTTACCTTTAAAGGTATAAAATTATACCTTTACCTTTACTTTTACCTTACCAAATATGTATAAAATTATATATATTAAAAGTGTGTCGTATATCATCATGTTTCATAATCATCTACAATTAAAAATCATTATAATTAAATGTATTGTATTTGAGATTTGAAAAATATTAAAATATCTAATAACATAAATGGAAAGAGCCATTAAAGAAAAAATGAAGAAAAAAATTCTTTGTCAAACAATATCCTGTGAAAATCTTTTTATTATGAAAGATTAAGCTTCCTTATTAATCTATTTATTTACTTAACTATTTATATTAGAAATGTCTTTTTCGTCCATTTTATTTTTGTAATCAGACGGAATGTCGATGTGTACAACTTGTTCAATGTTGTCATATGAAATAGCCATTTCGGAATAACTTTTACGATAAAATCGTTTCTTACAAATCATTACAAACGCAAATCATTGGTGTTTCAGTAAAAAACTGGAAAATATGAACAGTTTTTTTTTTTTTTATCATTATTCAACAAAATAAACATAGGCAGTATCTTCAAAAGGGCTCGGGCTCATTTTCATGTGACAATATCAGATAGGCAAACTTTCGCATATCTCTTCTTTCGGATAGTGGGCGACGGCCAAAGAAGCTCTCTGCTCGTCTAATCTCACTCTGCTTGGAGAAATAACAGTGGGAGAAACGAAACTGACGAAGAGATCAAAACTTTTATGTCGCAAATTTCCTTTCCCAGTCTGGGGCAGTCTCGAGCAGCGCACAGACAGACTCGGCTCTCCGAGAATCTAAAAAGGAGAGGTTAAATATGAGGTTATAAGATAGCAAGATTTTGCATAATGTTTTCTGTCACCGTATCGTATAAGAATTCTATCTATAACAATTATTACTCGCCACAGTAAAATTTCCACTCGCCAATGGCGAGCTGGCGAGCGGAAATTTCGAGCCCTGGTAATAGTATTCTCAGAAACAAGATCTTTCAAAAAATGGAAATGCTAAAAAAAAAAAAAAAAAAGAAAAAAAGAAAGAAAAGAAGGAATTGAGATTTCCACTATCCCTCTGATGGGGGAAATGTCAACAGAGTTTCACAATATCTTCAAGCGTTTATTGTCTGTTCAGAATTGCTGATAGTAACTATTGAAGTAGAAACAGAAAATAACATTCTGTGTTCTAGTCCGAAGTGACAAAGAAGTACTAAAATATAAGAATTTGAGATTTTTATGATAATGATATGGAATTTTGAGAATTCATTTAAAAATAGTGACAAGCGAGATGGACAAGGCCTGCAAATATAAAACTAAAATATGGGTAAATTCATTTAATGTTTCTTTCAAAATTAATTGAAAAATTAATTTATTAAAAAAAAAATTGAATAAATGAAAATATTTTTATAAAATTAACACTTAAAGTCACCAATTATTATTCTGAAAATTGATTTAAATTTCAGCTATGAAACAGATATAATTGATTAAAAAAAAAAAAAAAAAAAAAAAAAAAAAAAAAAATTGAAAAAAAAAATTCTCAGTCAAACTTATGAATAATATATATATATATATATATATATATATATATATATATATATATACACAATATGATAGTTTTATTCATCACTGAAATAAAATTATATAAAGAAAAGTGAAAACCGATTAAAAATCCGATTAATCGACCGATTAATCGATTAATGAACTACGATTAACCCAGTTAAAACTCTTAATCGATTCCCACCCCTATTTTTAACAGTTATGCACTAAAGAGGCATACAAAAAAAAAAAAAAAAAAAAAAAAAAGCAAAACACCTATCGTTGCTTAACTTTTGGAAACCAGTGACGTTACATTTGCAGTTTTAATAATTGATTTTTCAGTTTTAAGCTTAGAGAGGTAGTTCTGAAATTCAATTTAATAAATGTCTGTATTATTGAATAATTTTAGAAGAATTTCTTTAAAAAAAAATAATAATAATAACGGAGTGAATTTGAAAGATTTTTACTAAAGAAAATTCGCTCTATGTACAAGAAAAGTATCGTGTAAAAAAAAAAAAAAAAAAAAAAAAAAAAAAATGTAGTCCCATAAAAAATATTTTTGTCCATCAAGCCAATTTAAGTATTGACTTCAAACGTTTAAATCGTGCATTTTTGTGTATAAACATCGTCGATGCTAATTATACTTTGATTTTTATTAGTCAAGTGACATTAAACGGATTCAATTTTATTCTTGACTTAAAATTAAATCTTACCAATATATATTAATTTTAATATTTATAATAAATAGAACTAATCAGGCATAAAAATTAAAATGTAGAAAGACCAGCTTGTTTACAAATTAGTGGTCCAAAATTATAAAATGGTAGCCAAAAGTAAAAAATAAATAAATTATAATTTCCGCAAATGTCCATTTTTCTCAAACGTATGTTTATGTGAAAAACAGCACAAATTTTAGGATATTATAGACACAAACAGTTTAGACAGAATAAAAATGTTGTAACTATCAAAATATATTATATATCGTTCTTTAAAAAATATAAACTAAAAAAAAATTTGGCTTATAAAGATACTTTAAGAAACAAATTTGTTCTGTATGAGATTTTGGAGTCATTTGTTGATGGTTTTGTCGATAGTTGTTGCTATGCCGTCATTCTGGCGAGGACCCTAGTAATAAGTAAACAAATCTTATACATATTTTAAGATAAGATTTAATTAGCGGTATTTATTTATCACTGAGTTGACAGTGTCATTTTTTAATTTCGTTAATCACCAAACTAAAATATACAATTAATGACAAGTGATGATTATCTAAATTCAATTTTTTCTAAATTTACAGCATTTCCAGAGTTCTGGTAAAGCTATGTGTGTGTGTATGCGCTTAATGTTTTATATCTAATGAATTAAGCAATTTTATACATAGCTTATAAATATGTTTATTTTTTTCTTTGAAATTTCATTACTACTTTTTTAGCTTGACTGTCTGAGTGAATTCGGGAACTTTTCTTCATTTGATGATGCACTGTTTAATTTCTTTTCCCAAAATAATGAATTTCTTCTAAAATGAATACCATTGTATCGATGTTTCTTATTATCTTTTCTGACTTTCAAAAATATTTTCACTTTTTTTTTTTTTTTTTTTTTTTTTTTTTTTCTTAACTGATGTAGGTGTAGGTAAACATGCAGGGGTTAAAGCCAATTTTGACTACTTGTACAGTCGGTAACAAAAGTCTCCGAACACTAGCAAAAATTCCTATAAAAAAGTACACTTAATACAATTTTGTTAAATAAATCCTTGTCGAATCCTGTTTTTAGACTGACTAAGAACAGGATTCGACAAGGATTTATTTAACAAAACTGTATTAAGTGTACTTTTTTTAAATAGGAATTTTTGCTAGTGTTCGGAGACTTTTGTTACCGACTGTAGAATTGACTACATGTACTGGACGGAATGCCCTACGCGGTGTTTTTTAAGAGGTCCTAACCCGTATTTATGCGACCTTCGGAAAAACAAAAACAACAAAAAAAAAAAAAAAAAAAAAACACGGAGAAAACTCCGCAGAACTGCACTGTAAAAAATAACGGTAGCTTTGCAGCAGAATGTGCTGGCACCAATATTGCCAGCACATTTTGCTGTTAAATAAGGCAATTTACAGTGGAAACATCTGTAAAGAGAGACTCCTTTACAGTTGTTTCTGCTGTAAATTACTTCTTTCTAAAAGCAGAATGTGCTGACACCACCCATATTGCCAGCACATTTTGCTGTAAAAACTACCTTTATTATTTATTTATTTATTTATTTATTTATTTATTTTTTACAGTGTAGGCCGACAAGCGCAACCTGAGGTCAAACCAGGCAATTCTCGTCTAACAGCTTCGAAAGCAGAACATCTCGGCTACTTGTGGGGTCTTTTTACTTGGAAACAATATCAACATTTAAATTTTAATTTGTGTTAATTACTTGTTAATTACTACTACCTATTATACATAATCGTACTTTTAATTTTCTAAATTCCACAAAATTTAATATTACTTTTAATAAATAATTTAAATAATTTTAGCATTGAAGCAATGCCAAAAGTCTTAAAAAACAACCATTTGAAATTATTAAAATGTAATTTAATTATCATTACTCTTTACTCGTTTTGTGGTTCCTTTATATTTTTTCTTAGATTAATATGCATATCAGTGGCAGACCTAAGGGGGTGGGGGCTAGGGGACTAAAGTCCCCTCCCCCCCCCCCCCCCCAAAAAAAAAAAAAAAAAAAAAAAACTGACATTCACAATTGAATATTACAATTGTAAACTCTTCATTAATCTGGAATAACATCTTAAAAAATCTTAGCCCCTCCCCCCCCCCCCCCCCAAAAAAAAAAAGTTAAGTTCTGGATCCGCCAGTGATGCATATTACTTTAGTTCATTCTTATACTTCATTCGCTATATACATACTTCATTCACATATATTACTTCATTCTACAAGTTAACAAAGAATAATTATCTACACTCGAATCGTACCAATTAAAGTTAACTTTAACATGTCATTTATCACATGTTTTTCAGGTGGTAAACGTTGCCTTGTCTAATCATAAAATTTACCAATGTAAATAAAACATTAAATAAATATTACTATTGTTAAGACTGGAACAAAAGAACGAAACACTGGAGCGTTTGTACTAGAGCAAAATTCATAACTATTAAATTAGTATTCATTTTATTTTTAATTTAATTTTTTTCAATTTTATTTTTGAGTTAAAAAAAAAATAACTAAGAGTGCATTTTTCGCATTTTTTAGATAGAAAATAAAATATTAAAAATGTGAAAATCAATCTTTAGAAAACGAGTACTAATTTAACGATTGCGAATTTTGTGAATGTGAAAACAGAATTATAAAAAAAAAACATATTACGTTGTGTAAGATTGAGTTAGGTTTAGGTGAGTAATTGTGGAAATTACTTTCGCTATAGAATAATATGTCGGCGAGATTATGTATAGTCGGTAACAAAAGTGTCCGAACACTAGCGAAAATTCCTATGTAAAAAAAGTACACTTCATAAGGTTTTGTTAAATAAATCCTTGTCAAATCGTCTTCTTAGTCAGTCTAAGAACATGATTCGATAAGGATTTATTTAACAGAACCGTATGAAGTGTACTTTTTCACATAGGAATTTTTGCTAGTGTTCGGACACTTTTGTTACCGACTGTACGCTTTAAACATCGTCAACTGCTTTCTTTTTCTGCTTCAGCCCCAGCAATTGGTCAAGAGGTTTTTCTGTCAAAGTTGTTAGACAAGAAGTGCCAGGTTGGATCTCAGGTCGCTCTCCTTAACCTGACCGTTCAGAATTTTCCGTGGTTTTCCCCGAGCTAGGACCCTTTAGAAAGACTCCACGAATATCCACACTTCCCAGGCCTCGTGTAATCAATTGGCCTTAACCCAAACAGCACACCTTTTTCTGCTTCGTGTTTTGTCTTTTTCTTTAAGTGTGGCAAACAATACTTCATATTATTTAATTATTTTTTATTCAAAAATTTTGTCTTCCAGTAGACTGTATTTATTTAAATTCATTGATTTCCGAAAGTGTTTTTTACAAAAACTAATAAAGACATGAATCGAAGTGAATACATAAATTTTATAAATAATGAAAAAATAATTATGCACAAGATTTTCTACAATTTTTGCGATGGAAAATCAGCATGTTCTGTACAAATATGTATATATATATATATTAAACAGGTTTATTTATGCATTTTGTTAAATTGGGTTGAAGAATTTAATAATTTGACAAAACTTATTTATTGTATTGTATCATAGCTCACCTTGAAATTGTCAGTTAATGTTTTTTAATATAGTATTCAAAATCAACTTAATAACATTAAAAACGATATTTTCTCTAAAAGTGTATTTTAGATTTTAGCAATATTTAGAACATGTATAATGCAATTTATTTTGATTATGATCATATAAAAAAATGCCATTTGATGAATATGTCCTGTGTAAACATATAACAGGGTTTGTGCAGCCCTTAAATTTCCTTTATTTTCACCACAACTAACATTGTATAGACATTTTTGTTATGAAAAATCTTACAATTTAAAAGAAATTTGCTGTTCAAAAATACTAGTGGAAGGCAGGGGTAGTACTTTCCGTCCTTTTTTTAGGACGCTTTCAGGAACAAAAATTTTTCGTTCTTTTCCACTAATTTAATGCAGAAATTTTTATGGTATTTTTATAGTAATATGTCCTGATTAAATAGCATAGAAATTATTGTATAAAAGTTATGTTCCAATAAAGGCGGAAATTTTTCATCTAGTAGAGTGTCCTAAAAAAAAGGCGGAGAGTACGACCCCTGGTGGAAGGTCCTTGAAAAAGGCGAGTTTGTACAAACCCAGTATAAGAAGTCAAAATGATCTCAACTTGGTATGTAAATTTTTATGATAATAGTAAGCTTAAAAAAGAATGTGATTCTTTGTAACATGCATTCAAATGTCTTAACAGACCATCATACTGTATATAAGACCTCTTACACACACACACACACACACAAAATAAATATTTTCTTTTTTTCGGAACAGAAAAAAAAAAAAGTTAAATAAATTAATTTGTTGTTATTGTTGATACAGCTTCAACAAAAATCTTTGGTGCCAGAATCGAATCGAGAGCTTTTTTCGCTTATTGGTTGTTTAGGAAGATCTATGACGCAACTTATCGTACTATGCATGACAGAGAGTCTTCTTTCAACTATATTCTTTTGGTCAATCGAAGCAAGTTGGTTTGTTTAACTGTAGAAAGTTATTGTTAAAATAACAAAACGAATTTACAAAACCAGTCAACAAAATAAATTTGGTTTTTCCAATAAATTATTCTTTTCGGTGTATAACATCTAACTCTCATTCCTTTTTAGCAGAGATTTTTGGCTTCAAGGGCAGGGCGTTTCAGAAAAAGGATGATCCAAGAAAACTTGCAAGGGCACCCCAAATATGTCTTATTGCAATGTCTCAAGGTCCTGCGTGCTTTATTATTCTTCGAATTCTAAAGACCTGAGTTATACATCAACTAGCCGTACCCTGTATGGACGATTACTGTTTTAATTAAAAATATATTTTAGGCTAGCAGCATATGTAAGAAGTTTGCATACATTAATTCAAATATTTTTCTCTTACTGTTGATATAGAGTGCTTTCTATTCAAGACGTGAGGTATATGCGCAGATCCAACATGAACCGCTAATTGCAGAAAGGGGACATATCCAATTTTTAGCGAAAATGAGTTAATGCCACCAGCGTGTTCCTAACATATAGACGTACATTTTCTGTAAAAAGAAAATTCCTCCTTTAGCTCTGTACGGGAGAAAAAAATTATCCGAAAAATAGTTTTGGGCAGAAAAGAGTCATGTCCTTTTTTGTTTTCAATGAAATGGAAGTGACGGGTTATTCGGGTTTTTCTTACGTAATTCTCTCTGGCTGATGTATCTGACTTCTATCCAAAGGAGATGTACCAGAAGTTCAACAACAGATGACCAACGTAAACCCAAAGTTGAATTGATAATATGTCAAATTTTTGTTCAGCGACAACGCCTACAAATATACAGAACAGCTATTTTGAATGCGCTCAACATTAGCTGGAAACGAGATGAGCGAATTGTAAACTTACTGACAAAGGGTGAATCACTAAATGATTTAAGAAGTATAACCCATAGTGTGAGTGCCACGACTCTCAAATCCATGCTTTGATTCATTGCCATATTCAGTCCTTCCCTTCAAAATAGTCGCAATATTCTTCAAGGTTCACGAAATATCTAGCGTCAAACCTCGCAGCCAAGACAATGCATGATTTATTTTTGAAAATATATTCACATCTTGAAGGGAAAGTGAAGTATCACTTCTAAGGGACTACTTTCGTAAGAATTTTTCATTGGGCTTCAAGATACATCCCCAGGATATGTGTGCTACGTGTGAGGGGCTAAACAATAAAATTAAGCGTCCCTCATTAAATGAAATTGAAAAACGAGTTGCTGTGGCCGAATTAATTGTATACACAAAAGATGAAGCCAGAAGTTTTACAACTCTCTTAAAGAAACTTTTACTTCTTCCCAAACTGAGGGCAGCAAATTTTTAAGACTATGTTTTGGCTTTAAGGCGTTTTTTTATTTGCCTAAAATCCTCGTTAAGGATCTTTATTACTACCGATAGCTTTTGCTTCATAAGTCACGAGACAATACCATGACAAGTTATGTTTACCATGCGGGAATCGCAGGAAAATATCCTGATGATGTAATATCGCTTGTACGAACTTCAAGGTTCCACCCCTCCGAAGTTGAGGAGATATACCTGTTTTATAACAATTGCAAGAGGCAGAACAAATCCACGCATTCATTCGGACCACAATGGCATTGGTGAAGCTCAAGATATTTAAGAAAATCAAAGTTATTTTTCTTTCCAATGGAAGGTCACTCCTACCTACCTTACGACCGAAAATTCGGATTAATCAAGAAGAAATTAAAAAATATTGGTAGGATGTACACTAACAACATGATTCGTCAAGGATTTGTTTAACAAAAGTATTAAGTGTACTTTTTTTTATACAGGAATTTTTGCTAGCGCTCGAATAATTTTGCTGCCTACTGTATACTTTCAACGAGTGCATTAATATTATGACAAATGCTTCAAACGTAGCTGGCAAATTCAGAGCAATCATAGTCAATTCTTCAATGGTTCCTGACTATCAGCACTAGTTTCCTACTGACTACGTCTATAGTATCACGTCACTTTAATCAAGAAGATTGCCCATTAAAGAGAGGAAATTTTTTTTTATTTCTTCGTATATGATTATTTTGAATGCTCTTCCAAAACTCCCGGTACTGTTGTACGGTACAGTGGTACCCGGTACAGTGCATAGATTTTCAATGAAGAGATTGGAAGTAAAACAATTATTTTTGAGAATTACTGGAACACATAAAGAAAAAATAGATGTTAAGTGGAAAAAGGAGACATGTCCACAATGCAAAAATGATCGTCATGAACGTATGTATTATTGAATTTTGATTAAAATGTGATATTTATGGCAGGGATAGCAATAAAAATGCTGTGTAATTTTTTTCAGAATTTTAAATTCACACAAAATTTGTAAAAACAGTTTTTTGTGTCTCCTGTAAAATTAGGTTTTTGTGACATGTCTCGTTTCTGAAATCAGTGATTCACATCATCCCGCCACTTCAAATTTGATCTTTTTCTAGGGTGCACGACTGGTTTTTAAGAAAATCCCAGGTCCTCGAATCACGTTTAAAACCGCGTTTTAAATTGAATCTAGATACGTTACTGAGGATAACAAGAACCCTACAATTCTGGCTTGGGTCCACAGATAATACTAATACCTGAGACGTTCTGCTCTCTAAGCTTGTTGACAGGAAGTGCCGGATTCAAAACCAGATCCCACTCATCAGCCTAGCCATTCGTAAACGGAGTTTTTCTGAAAAAATTCACGTGAATACTGGTTATGACCCCTTCGAAAGACCTACACGGAGGATACTCTACAAAAGCCTAGATCTCAAGCGTAGACCAATCATATACTACGTTAGAATCCTGCATCGGGTCGGGTACCAGCGGTTACCCGTTTTGCGGATCGGCTGCGGGTCGAATTAGAATTAATTTTTGACCCGCGTTTAAATCCGCGGGTCTACCTGCAAATTATTTTCCTTCGAAGGAGTTTTTATGTTGCTTTTTTATGAATATAATCTTTTCAATACAGAGATTGGATGACATTCTCTTCCTTCATAGCCTTTTAAAGCAATATGACTCAAAACATAAGTTTAATTCGTTAAGAAGAAATGCATAAATATTATACTTTACATTTAAAACCTTATATGAGAAAACTATTTTCCTTCTAACATATATTTGCTTCCTTATTTTACTTTTTTTTTTTTTTAATATACTGTGAATATTTAAAACAGGTTTTTTTTTTTTTTTTTTTTTTTTTTTTTTTTTTTTTAATATACTGTGAATATTTAAAACAGGTTTTTTTTTTTTTTTTTTATATAAGTAAGTGTAATACACAAGAAATTTTGTTATATTATGCACTGAAGTTTTGTTTATAATTTGATTAGTTATTTTTAATATAATTTTAATTATTTACTAGTTTTAATATAATTAATATACTTGTAATATTTATATAATAAGTAATTCTCTGAAAGATTTGTTCAATAATATAACTGTATTTCGTGAAATAGAATTTTAATTCAGTTTCATATATGATGTAAACTGAATAATACGTTTTTGTAGGTTGCGGGTTGAGTTGCAAGTCAGAATCTGCGGGTCGCGGGTCAAGTTTATTTCGACCGTGTAGGACTCTAAACCACGTCAGAGATAGTATTTTCTGCAGAAAATTAATTTAGTTTTCTCGTTTTTTACACTTGAACCGCCTTGCATTGAATTTGCTTTGAAAATCTCAAGCCAGAGTTGTGAAGATTATATTAAACTATTGCGTAGCAGGGACATCATAGTTACTTCTGCGTAGTTGCGTAACAATTCTCCGCCGTAAAGAATTTTCTAAATACATAGGTTTTGCTTTTTTTTTTTTTTTTTTTTTTTTTAACTTTCCTGTGCATAAATGAAATTTAAAGATTTTTCACAAGTTTTTTTAGTTTTTAATGAAATAATTTTCTTTAGAAGTAACATTCAAAAAGAACTGCATGATACTACTTTGACAGCTAATTATGTAAGAACAAATGAAGACTAGTTTCATCACATTGTGCTGTAAATAGAAAATGAAAATAACCTAGAAGCAATGCTACCAACTTGTTGCTGGGGATTGGTGCTAAATCAACCTAAAAAAAGTGTTAGATTTTGTTAAATTTGTGAAAAAAGTGCTAAAATTCCAAACCTTTTTTTAAAGCTACATTTTTATAAAATTAAGTAGAATATATTAACATTTACATTTTTATAATGTTGAATCTCAGATTGTCAGCAGTTGTGCTGTGCTTAGCTGTAATGCAATGTGAAAACCCACCCAACCTGGACTCAACACCTGAGTATTAGCAGTTATCAGACATGGTACAAGCTTACACAAAAAAAGGCTGAACTTTTCACGACCCCCCCCCCTCTCAAAAGTGGTATCAGACAACTCACACAATATAAATTTTCAATAATAAAAATGTTAAATCTGATTGCATATATGTACACACAATAAACAAGATCAGAACAATAAATCTTATGTTAAATATCATTAATTATAATTAAAATAGTTGTAAGTGCTTAAAAAACAGACAAACATATTACATATACTTGAAAATAAGTTTATTCTACAGAAGCATTGTTTGCTGGGGCAATTAATTAGCAAAATAATGTAGTTCAAGTTCATTAGGAAAATGCAGTTGAAGTGGTATTTCTTTTTCATTTTCTCCAAGTTTGAATTTGACATTTCTTGAAAGCCAATAACATAGAAATTGCTAATAATATATTGTACAAATTCAGGCTGACCCCCCCCCCCCTACACATGTCCAAAAAGTTTTAATGCGGATTTGCATTGATCCTAAGAATAGTAATTTTCAAGCTTAAAAAGGCTGAATTCAGCCTTAAGGCTCAAAAGTAACATGTCTGACTTATTTCTTAAGTTACATTTATAATGAATTCTGACATTGTTTTCTTCCCTCCACAAAGGATCAAATTTGTGATGGCATGTCTCCAGACCACCCCTTTAGTTAAATTCCACACTGTGGCTAACCGCCCATTTGTGTGACAGTAAACCTCTCAATGTGAAAATTTATTATATCTACTATCTACCTAAATGTTTTTGCAATGTAATATCAGTTGATTCATCATTAATTAGGCTATATATTTACTGTCACTAATCTTCTGCAGCAAACTAGACTGGAACGCTACGGCTATTTTTATTATCTCACTACATTTGATCAGATATATAGTATGCATCTATCTAGATCCAAGATGTCAGTATAACTTTGGGTAAGCTTTTATTGTTGCATTTCGTTTAATTACCATAGAAGTGAGGATACGTCGATGTCGCTTAAAGTCAGAAGTTGGCTTTTATTGGCCTAATTCTACATGAATTAACTCAAATGTAGGCGACCGCCTTTAAAAGTAATATGCTAAATCCATTTACCTTCTATTTCTATACATAAGTTAATTTCAAAAAAGACTTTAGAATTTGTAAAAGCTTTTGCGTATAGTTGGTAGCTTGTGCACATTAATACGTTTACCAATAAATAATGATAAAAGCATCCCCTCACGATGACCTATCAATAACTTTTTTTTTTTTTTTTTTTTTTTTTTTCGAAATCAGCTTACAGACAGGGCAACAAGACAGTTTCAGAATCAACTTTCAGACTCTTTATCCTTTCTCAGACAAATCGAAAAGGACAGAACTTTGACTACATATTAGAATAGACCCCGGACTAATAACCTATCCCGAACATCACATCGCCACCAATCCACCAATTCATTCGTCAAACCAACTTTCTACTTTCACCAAAGCAAGTTTTCTCCAAAGCACGTTTCCACTTCTACCAACATGATTATGGCCAAAAGAAGGGCCCATTCATCCAAAAACCGTAGTGATGTTCACGGAATTTTCCTATACAGCTAGAATAGGGAATCAGCACTCTACTTCCTATCAGTACTTAATGGGACAGAATACAACACATTCTCAAACATTGATCAAAGTCAGTGCTGCTTTACAGTCGGTAATAAAAGTCTCCGAACACTAGCAAAAATTCCTATATAAAAAAAGTACACTTAATACAGTTTTGTTAAATAAATCCTTGAAGAATCCTGTTTTTTGACTGACTAAGAACAGGATTCGACAAGGATTTATTTAACAAAACTGTATTAAGTGTACTTTTTTTACATAGGAATTTTTGCTAGTGTTCGGAGACTTTTGTTACCGACTGTACATTCGGAGTAATAATAGGAATCAAGCTTGTTCCAAATCGGTTTATGCTGAGTAGGTTTTACAACATTGCAATTCGCGACGATCTGAGATCCATACTTTGATCTGGGGTGATTTGAAGACATGTCATCAGAATTTTGATCCTCCGTGAAGTATAAAAATTGTAGCAAGACATCATTTACGATTCACATATAACATTATGTAAAACAGAGAATTTTATTTTTTCCAATCGGGCATCGGCTGTAGACGAGTCAAAAATGTGCTAGATTTAGAACCAAAAGTGCTAAGTTGGCAACAGTGCCCAGAAGCATTTTGGTGAGTATCACATGATTCATTAACCATTCAGAATTATTTTGATTTTATTTGCGTTTGAAATGTAAAGAAAGGAAATCCTTGTGCGTCCACTGGCCCAGCTGGGAAGGTGCTGAGCTCTGATACCAAAGGTGGGAGTTTGAATCCAAGGAAAAGAATGAATGCTTGTCCATCGGAAGTGTAAAAAAATAACTAATTAACAGAAAATGTATGTTATTATGGATCAAACGCTGCTTGCTTGTGTATTAATTGTATGAATGTTTTATCTGTAAACCGTAAAAAATAAATATAAAAATTTTTTTACTGCACACTGTGGAAATTCAACCTTATGAGTAATCTTTCACAGAAAATGTTTCCAGTGTATCGAAACGTTAGATGCGCTTACCTCCGAAATATTTTTTATATTTAAATATAAAACTAATGCAAATAATACTCAAACTTAAAATATTTTATTTTACAATTTTAAAAAGATTTTCACAACATTTCATAGTCCTTGTAAGAAGTCAATATGTAGTCAAGTCATTCTACTAAGGCACAGGGGTACATAGGTTTCTAATAATTCATCTCTGATGTTCGCGTCTATGGAAGCTTTGGTAACAAATAAGGTATCACATGTTGCAAGAATGAATTGAGCTCACCGGCAGTCCATACAAAAAATGTTCATTTGCATTGCCTAATTTCACACTTTAGTACAAACTAAGGTTCAATCACATAATGAAGTTCATCTCCAATTTTGAAACTTGCTTGTTAGGATGGATTTTCTCTCTTTAAAGTCAAAGCCCATACTTGCTGAGGCCATCCTGTCCTACCACTTGTTTTTCTTCTTTTTGGACTGGGCTCCAGGAGATTTGAATTCTGAAAAAGAATAAAAAAGAACTGTTATATTTTTATTTAAAGGAGAAATTGATTAGTATATTTCTAATAAAAATAACTCTAAGCTTTTAAAAATGTGTTCCGTAAAAACATTTTTGCACGTAGTATGTATTCATATTTTGGGGGCCATATGCAGGGGGTCGAAGTGATTTTATATTTTTGTGTGTATTTTATTGCTTTAGAGCCAAAAAAAAAAAAAAATAATAATAATAATAGAAGCTTTTAAAAAAATTGCTACTTTAAAAGGGTGGTGACAAAATGTTAAAACGTACGTAAAAAAAATAGGACCACTGCATAAGAGCTTAAAGCTTGTGCTGGCCTGAAATAGTTTATTCCCCTCATTCATATGTTAAAGCAAAAATATTAAATATATATATATATATATATATATATATATATATACCGGGTGATTCAAAATAGATGTTACAGCAATTATCTCGTAAACTAAGAAAGATAGAAACATACTTCCAATTACAAAATTAGAGCAAATTAAGAGTAGATTTCAAATATGGCATTTTTTTTTTTTTTTTTTTGTACAAGGGGGTGTATACATATTAAATACGAAATTTAATTTTTATACGGCCCCTCCTATCATGTGATTTATATTTGGAAAATTATTCTCCTCGCTCTAACAAGCAAAAAAAAAAAAAAAAAAAAAAAAAAAAACATCTCTCTAAGTCAAAATCTCGCTGAGTTATTGCAATTTGAAAATGATGACTTACACCACTTTTTTTTTCAATTTTGGCATCTATTTTTCGACGCCAAAGGGCTCACTTTAGGGGTTATCTATGAGATGAGAAAAATTAAAAAAAGATCCTTCATTTTAAAATAGCAACTAAAATCATTCAAGCACGTGAAATCAACAGTTTTAAGAACTTAATGCAAATTTACAAAATTTCGTATTTTTAAAAAACTTAATAGTTAAATTTCTTAGGGGTCACCTGCAAATTAAAACACGTTAAGAGAGGAAAAAAAAAATTAAAAGTCTAGCAAAACCGTGTGGAATTTTCGCGCTTTATTTTTACCACTTTCCATCATGGTTGAAAAATTTAATGACTTCGGCTCTTTAACAATTCCAGCCAGGTTGAAAAGTGTTAATGACTTCCATTTGTCTGTCTGTCCATTCGTCTTTCTGTGTGTCCGCGCTCTAACTCCCGTGAATATTCATAGAATTTCCTGAAACTGATATATGTTATTTGAGTTCACTATCGGATGTTCCTTATTGAAAATGGAGTGAATACCTCTGCTAGCTTCTGCACAGGGACACCCGAAAGCATTCCAAAGCATTGTGTTCTATGAGAGGTATTTTTATAAACCATATTTTAATACCTTTAATTTATGTATATATTAATAAAATTGAAATATGTTATTAAAGTTTTCTATCGGATATTTTCTATAGAAAATGGAGTAAACACCATCACTGGTTTGTATACAGGGACACCCGAAAATATTCCAAAGCATTGCGTTCTATGTGAAGATATTTCTATAAATCAAATTTTAATTACTTTGCATAAATCTTAATGAAATTGAAATACGTTATTCATATGCACAAAAGAATGCTTTCTATAGTGTACAGTATGATTAGCATTAGATTTACAGGCCACACGAAAATATTCAGTTACGTTAAGGGTTGGACATTTGCTGGAATTGCATTTTCGTTTACATTAAACATTTTTTAACAATTTTTAACTGTGAATAGGATTTCAATTTGCATATTTTTATGTCTGACTGTCCATCTGTCCGTCTGCCCGCCCCCAGCGTCTGTAAATATTTTCAGAAATTTTTAGAAATGATATATGTTATTCAGGTTTACAATATGATATTCCCTATTTAAAATGGCATTAATTAATTCTCTACAATTGGTTTATGTACAGTAACGCACATAAAATGCCAATCTATTGCGTTTTGGGATAGACATTCTTATAAATTACATTTAAATAACTTTATACTGTAAAAATCATAAGGAAATTCATATTTATTGTTAATATTCTAAATGTTTTGTATAGAATATGATATCGTATAGATGTATAATTCTATGTCAGGGGGGTTACCACCATTTTCAACCCCCGTTTAATTATAGTGCCTATACTTATCAAAACAAAAATCAAGTTTGTTATCAATTTCCTTGAAACTTGCAAATCTTGATCAACTTTTCAAGTGGCAACTAGATATGGAATCCGAAGTACCAAATTCGCATTTTCTGTAGTTATTACTTTCTCATACCCATAAGGTAGAGAAAGTATTTTTTTTGGGCCAAATTTTCGAAAGTGAGTTTTTGTTATATTTACACGTTTTGAGATCCCCTGAATATGAAAATCGTGTTTTTAGCGGTTGGTCTGTGTGTGTGTCTGTCTGTTATCTTATCAGCATATCTTAAGAACAAATAACAGCAGATATTCAAACTTGGTATTCTAAATATGTATCATATAGGGATGCTACACTAAGCTTTTCATTGAGATAAAACAAATGGTTCGTGTACAGGGACACTCAAGAATATTCAAATACATTACGTCTGTGGGGGAAATTGCAGGTAAGTAGAGTTTAACACCTATAGACTGCACTGAACCAAATGAGATGAATATATATTTTTTATATGCATAAAAACATGCCTCATGTAGAATATGGCAGGGAAATCATTCACTGTTCATTTACAGGGCTACACAAAATAACTAGATTATAATGCGACAATAGCTGAAAATTGATGGAAGTGCATTTTAGGTTGTGTCATATATTATTACTATAGGTTTATATTTAGGTGCACTTTGTGGTTTGTACATATTCTTCAAAAGATATACAGGGTTGCAAATATTTAAGCTATAATATTCTTTTTTATTGTTAGTGAAAGTGCTTTACTATAATATTTTACCATGTCCAGGAAAACTGCTCAGGAATGGAAATGAATTCCTCATAGACATATGATAAATAATGTATGTTTTTTAGCTAAATATGCATCGCTTGTTTTTTTGTGTTTTTACATGTTTTGAGGCTTCCTTATTACCAAAGTCAAGTTTTTAAAAGTTTGATTATTGCCTGCGTCGAATAATTTCAGGAAACGAATAATTTCATGAGATCACCCCTCACACAGAACTAACTATTATATAAAACTCTTCCGAAGCCTAATTTGAATTATTTTAACATGGGTTTACAGTACTCTTTATGTTACCTCTTAATCTCCAACCTGTATTTATGGTATTAAATTTCAGGGTAAGAGAAAGTCGTGTGAGTGGCGCACCAGATTATTTGTTGTTAAATTATGCTGATAATTCATGTATATACAGATCAACCAATAAAAATTTACCTTTCGTATTCAGGAGGCCTCAAAATGTGGTATTATACAGAAAAAAAATCGCTCTTCAAAAACTACTTTGTTTACAGTATGGTATGAGAAATTGATTTTCCGTTCTGTGTCAGCAGTGTTCTTCGAAATAAAAAAATGCAGCAAAGCACTTACGCCAATTACATTTAATAATCATTAAAAAAAAAAAAAAAAAAAGTTTACCTTAATTTTGGGTAGCCCTGTATATTGTCTATAAACTATATACAAATGACTTTGTGTACGTAAATTTAGTGTTATATGTAAAACAAGTAACATAAATTGAAATACACTTCCAGCAATTCCCAAGTATAGCTCCAATATATCAAAATACTCTGGGTAACCCTGTAAATGAATGATGAATGATTGCTATACCACAATCTACATAAAACATGCTTTTATGCGTATAAAAAATCTGTTCTTTTAATTTTCTTTAGTGCGGTATATACACGTCGCACTGTACATATGAGAAATTTCGCTCACAGACGTAATGTATTTGAAATCTCTTGGATGACCCTGTAAACAAACAATTGTCTGATCGCAACGAATACTTTAGTGTAGCACCGCAATATGATACGGATTTAGAATATCGAATATGGATTTTCTGCTACTATTTGTTCTTGAGATATTCTAATAACACAGAAACACACACACACACACAGAGAGAGAGAGAGAAACCAACCGCTTAAAACATGATTTTTTAATTCAGAGGATCTGAAAACGTGCAAATATAACAAAAGCTAATTTTCGGAAATTTGACTGAAAAACAATTCTTTCTCTACACCGTGTATATGAGAAAGAGAATGTATAAAAGAAAAGAAATAAAAATGAATTTGAAAATTCCCTTTTAGTACATAAATTATTCATAAATTTTATTTGTTAAATTATCAATGAATATTCTCTTGTGTATTCACAGAGACATTACAGGTTAAAATAGCCGTCTTTTCCTGAATGATTTTTCTCCCCCCCCCCCCAAACGCTGATCAACGTGTGCCTTATTACAAAAGCTATAGTAATTACAATTTCTCACTTTTGATACAATCCCTTAAGATTTGGTGAAAAATGCTAGAATTTTGAAATTGCCATAACTCAGCGAGATTTTGACTTAGAGAGATGATTTTTTTTTTATTTTGATTGTTAGAGCGAGGAGAATATTTTTCTAAATATAAGTCATATGATAGGAGGGGCCGTATAAAAATTAAATTTCGTATTTAATATGTATACAGCCCCTTGTACAAAAAAATGCCATAACTGAAATCTACTCTTAATTTGCATTAATTTTGTAATTGCAAGTATGTTTCTATCTTTCTTAGTTTACGAGATAATCGCTGTAACATCTATTTTGAATCACCCGGTATATATATATATACATGCACTTTGACTTTATGATTTTAATGTATTTATAAAATCAACTGTCAGAGCTTTAAAACACAGCATTTTCATCATTTATAAAGTTAGGAAAAAGCTAACAAATTATCAATTTTATGTTATTATGCTACCCTCAATGAAAATACCAAAGAAAATATTCTTGCTCTCAATTGGCATAAAATTTAATATTTTCTCTCGATGATTTTGAGACTGAGTTTTCTTTTCTAGATTAGAAAATGAAAAGAAAAAAAAAATCTGCTGTCATCAATACAAAATAAATGAATAAATGAAATAGATTCTCTTCTATTTTTTTTTTTTTTTTCTCCTTTTTAATTTTAAAGACACAGATTTTATTCACATAGGGGCCAATGTAATGAAAACAGAAGTCTGAAAATTTTTACACTAATGTACAAGAGATATCAATACTTGTAATAAATGGAGAACTTCTTTATATGCGAAGCATTTTTCCACCCCATGGCCAAGCGGTATTGCTCTCAAAGCTGGAAGAAGGGAGGTGCCAGGTTTAATACCTAGTCACGCTCGTTAATCTAGCCATTCGGAGTTTTCCATGGTTTTTCTTCGAAACTCTCGTAAATACCGGTCTGAACCTCTTAAAAATACCCCCACGGAGGGTATTCCACCTAGAGCTAGGACACTATCGAATTCAATCAGCCTTAGCCTCAATCCCACAACCACAATCATTTTTAAGCAACAATATCAAATTAATAATCATGCAGTTAAAGAACAGACAGAAGATAATTTTAAAAAGATTGATTAAAACACAAAAAAGGTAGAAGGGAAATAATATTTGTAATATTCAATGAGTATAAGATTTTTTTGAATGTTTTAAAATTATAAGTAATAATAATAAACTAGCATATTGCAGCCATCATGAAGCTTTCTTCATATTTTCTTATAAAAATTCACGTGATTTTAACCGAAACACAATCATTCAGTGTTATATATGCATTATGGGTTCACTTCTACATTTTTAAAAGATAGATTATTTTTTTATTATTAAAAATTGAAAAAAAAAAAAAAAAAAAAAAAAAAAAACTACAACGCATAGTTTTAAATTATCGCAGATATGTGGTTCAACTCGTTTTAAATATATTAATTAATACTTGTATTGCAATAGTACTCATATTAAAATTCACCATGGGGGTTCAATTTACACCTATTTTCAGGGTGTAAATTATGCTTCTACACACACACACACACACACACACACACACACACACACACATATATATATAATATATTTTTTTTCACAATGATTGATTAAAAAAAATCCTCATTATGTACAGCTATACGAAATTTTGTACTATGCTGAAATATTAAACGTTTTGAAACAAAACGGGACGACAGCGCCACCTTTTAAACGATATGCCTCAAAGGTTGATAAGCTCAAATTTATGTCAAGGGACAACTTTTTAATTTTTCATGAAATTCTGGACATTAGTTCTTGATCGGCAGCTGTCGCAAAATTTTTGTCACAGACAGGTATCATTCCAAAAAAAAGTCAAAACATGTTCAGGATCCGTTAAAACGTATAGAACTATTAAAAACTGAAATTCGAAAATATTTACGAATGCAATACTTTCTTTATACGAATGCAGAAGGAAGTAAAATGAAGCTAGGCTTTCTTTTTTTACTTCTTAATGCTACTTATTATTTATCTATTTTGTAATTCTATAAATAACATCTCGTTAAAATTAAAAGAAATTTTTTAATTTGACTTTTTTAAATGAGATGCGAAGGTCAGATCCGCACTTATTGCAGATGAAGAAAATAAGAGGAAAAAAATGGTTATTCGATTTGGTCTCGAGACATTTGAAGACCAACGTCGAAAAAACCGTTATGGCTTAAAGACGGGCCTTTGACTTCGAGAAAATGAGTGTTGAATTTCACCTTTAGCTTAAAAAAAAAAAAAAAAAAAAAAAAGAAAAAAGAAAAAAAAAAGAAAAAATCTAGTATATTACTGTCTTTGCTTCTAACAATGTATGATAAAAGGTATTAAGTTATTTTCTTTAAATATTTTTATACAAATAAAAGCGCATCTACAGTGGTGTGCAAATTACATATCCTTATAGTGGTTTTTTATCAATATTTATTTACAATCAGCAAACATTGTATTATCGCTGATTGAGTCAAAATAAAAATGCGAGTAAAACCCTTTATAGTTCTTTTATTTTGAGAGAACTGTAATTCTGCTTATTCTGTCTCTCATAACATTTTTAATTTACACGATATTTATTTGGAATTTTCATATAAGTAGCTCAATACCTTTGGCTATTAAATTATGCAAATGAATTTTTTTTAAATATTACGCATGCGTAGTTAAAAAATATTTAGTAAAAATGCTCATATTTCGTAAGATATTTAATATTTTTCAATTTGATTGCAGTATGCTGTGTCGAATGTAGTATTCCAAGTTTCCTAAAAATGGCTTTGCACTGGGTCTAAAAGTGGTAATTTTTATTTCAGAAAATTTTGGAGTGAAAGGCTGATATTTTATGCCAACTATGTGAAAAATGCCAACTATTCCCGGCTCTGGTATTTTTCACATAGTTGGCATAAAATATCAGCCTTTCACTCCAAAATTTTCTGAAATGAATTTTCATGGTTGATTAATAAATTTCCAAATTAAAATAAAATTTCGTGGTCTATTGGAGTTGTGCCACGAATATTAGTGTCACTTGATACAGCTGTGTTTACAGACTCGGTGACTTTGCCAACGACTGTTATGTGAGAAATGCCTAGCTGGTAATCAGCCAGGGTAGCTCGATGGTTTGAGCATCCGCGCGTAAAGCGGAAGGCCCGGGTTCGATTCCCGGCTCTGGTATTTTTCACATAGTTGGCATAAAATATCAGCCTTTCACTCCAAAATTTTCTGAAATGAATTTTCATGGTTGATTAATAAATTTCCAAATTAAAATAAAATTTCGTGGTCTATTGGAGTTGTGCCACGAATATTAGTGTCACTTGATACAGCTGTGTTTACAGACTCGGTGACTTTGCCAACGACTGTTATGTGAGAAATGCCTAGCTGGTAATCAGCCAGGGTAGCTCGATGGTTTGAGCATCCGCGCGTAAAGCGGAAGGCCCGGGTTCGATTCCCGGCTCTGGTATTTTTCACATAGTTGGCATAAAATATCAGCCTTTCACTCCAAAATTTTCTGAAATGAATTTTCATGGTTGATTAATAAATTTCCAAATTAAAAGTGGTAATTTTATTTACAATTTTTTAAAGAAACCGTTGTATCTCCATGAATATATGTGGTAGCCTCATAAAAATTCATACAAATAATTAGAATAATCCTCATAATCACATGCTGCAACCGAAAGGCATTTAAAGCACTACTTTCTACAGAGTGATCCAAAACATTTTGATTTTTGTTTAATTTTTTACTGGTCCCCTTTTCCTCTTTAGGACAAAACTTTTGCTGAAATATATGAGGTAAACATGGTCTTTATTCTCCCAAAGTTGCAAGACGATTCCTAAAGAATTGTCGTAGATATTTCACAAAACGTCTAAATTCGAAAGTGTCCAAATACTTATTTGTATAAAGTGTATCTCCACGAACATACATTTTATTCTCATACGAATGAATACATATAATTATAAGAAGGAACATAATTGCATTCTACAGAGACAACGAATTCCAAGCATTATTTTTTACAGGGTGATCATAAACATCCTGTTTTTTGTTTAATTTTTTACTGGTCTCTTTTTTTTTACCTTCGGGACAATATGTCCGCTGAAATATATGAGATTTAACTTGTTCTTTACAAGTCACAAGTTTGGAAACTAAAATAGGGGAAAATAAAGACATAAGGTAAGGAGATGTGTAATTTCTGCGTCGAGTCTAATAATTTCCGCACCACTATAATTCATATTTTTTATTGATAACTCGGACTCATTGTATCGTACATAATAGACTCCAAACAAGAAAATAATTTTTATTTGCAAAATTTACTAAGATATAGATTTAAAAAAAAAAAATAATAATAATAATAAGTATTTCATGTAAAGTATCTTAAAAAAATACTTAAGTAGAATTTAATTTTGAATAAAATATATATGGCGTATTGCGTAAGTTTTAGTTTTTGTAATATAAATTGTGTATTTTCATTTGATGCCAAAGGTAAAAAAAAAGAAAACTCATTTTCATTTGATTTATTTTGTCTGAAAAAATTAGCTTCTGTCCTTAGAAAAAAAAAAAAAAAAAAAAAATGGTGTGTCACTCACACGACTTTCTCTTACCCTGAAATTTAATACTATAAATACAGGTTGCAGATTAAATGGTAAGATAACGAGTTCTGTTATGCAAACCTGTGTTAAACAATTCATATTAGTCTTCTGAAGAGTTTTATATGATAATTAGTTCTGTGTGAGGGTGCACCTACATTTATATAGAATTTAATTCGGTTATTAAAAAATAATTCTGTTTTTAAAAAATAATTTATTAAAATTATTATTTAAAAAATTATCTTTTATGATAATGCAGACGATTTCCATATTAGAGAAGTAGTATAACACCAAATATCCAAAAAAAGTCCATTTTATTCTCAATATTAAAAAAGAAAAAAAAAAACCGATTTTTTTTTCTAAGTTTTTTTATCGTTAAAAGTAAAAAAAAAAAAAATCGATAACTTTGTTTTAAATTATCGCAGATCGATGGTTCAACCATTCGTTTTAAAGGTACTGGCGAGCTCTTTTGAAAGATACCCATCATGAAAATTTACTCCCCTCGAGGGGGACTTCCGCCCAGGGGGGGGGGGAGGCGAGGCTCCTACATACACAAAATTTTTTCCCCAGTTAACTATCTCTATTACAAAAAATATATATTCGTTTCATTTGGTTTAGTGCAGTCTATAGACGTTAAACTCTACTTACCTGCAATTTCCCCCATAGACGTAATGTATTAGAATTCTCTTGATTGTCCCTGTACACGAGCCATTTGCTTGATCTTAACGAAAAGCTTTCTGTAGCATCCCTATATGATACACATTTAGAATACCAAGTTTGAACATTCTGCCATAATTTGTTTTTGAGATATGCCGATAACAGACAGACACACACACAGACATACTGTGGTGTATCGAACTAACTAATCGAACTCTGAACTGAATCGTAATCGAACTGAAACGGTGCGCAGTAGCGTACGATGGGTGTTCGAGAGTATTGACTCAAAAAACAATGTTGTTGTCTCTAAAGCTTAGTATCCTTAACTTATAAATATGTACAGTCAATGTAATTATGAACCCGAATATATATTGTGTGTGTTAAATAGAAAAGTGCGTGAATTATTTGCATGAATCAACAAAACACAACAATGGCGACGAAGATGTTGTAGAACAAGAAAGAAACGCGTAGTAAAAACAGTTTCGATTTGGATTAGGGGTTTCCCCGAAGTCGGCTTAAGGTAAAAATTTCTATCTAATTAATTGTTCGGAAGAATTAAATATGGAGCAGCTCGTTGCTGAATTAATGGAGCAAAATAAAGCTCTTATGGAAAAAATAAGTTTAATGATACCAAAAAGTGATAGTAAAACTTTTTCTCTTCAATTTGAAAAATATAATGAAACTGAAGAACAGTTCGACACTTTTTTAGAAAGGTTCGAAAGCTACTTAGATTTACAATCGGTACCGCTGGATAAGCGTGGGAGAGTACTTATTTCCAGTTTGTCCGGTAAAATGTACAGTTTGTTAAAAAACCTGCTGTCTCCTGATAATCCTTCCGATAAAGATTATGATTTGTTAAAAAATACGTTGCGAAATCATTTAAATCCTAAGCCGCTTATTATACCGAGCAGGCATGTATTTTTAAATGGTAAGCAGCATGAAGGTGAAACCATTAGTGTTTATATGGCTGAGTTAAGATCACTTGCTATACCATGTGCTTACGATCAGAACATGCTTAATACAATGCTCCGGGATGTTTTTGTAAGTGGGCTAAGGGATAAGGCTATTTTGGATAGAATTTTTGAGCAAGATAATATTACTTTAGAGGATACTTTAAAAATAGCTTTGGCTATGGAGAAAGCGCTAAAAGGGGCAAATGAAATAGTTGGCAAACCAGTGGACATTAAGGAATTTAATGCCAAATATAAGGGTAAACCTAAATCGGTCATTTCGAAACAAAGTGTGGAAAAACAAAGCTTCTCAAGAAGGAATGCTAGGAGTAAAATGTGTACGCGATGTACGGGGACGGATCATGATAGAAATTCTTGTAAATTTAAGACTAGTATTTGCAGATTTTGTAAAAAAATCGGTCATATTGAAAAGGCGTGCTATAACGCTAAAAACGCTGAAAGTAAAAAAGCAAAACAAAAACAACTTGAGGTAGAAAACAAAGAAACAGCCAGAAACTCCGTTCCTCTTTATAGATTGAATTCACGTGAGATAGAAAACAGAGAACCACCAATAATGCTTAATGTAAAAATTGAGGGTCGACCGGTAGTTATGGAACTAGATACGGGGGGGGGGGGGGGGTGCAGTCTCAGTTATGAGTTCAAAAGCATTCCGGCAAATTTCGAATAACAAAATTCAAAATACAAGTTTGGTATTTAAAACTTATAGTGGTGAACAACTGATACCACTGGGGTTTGCAACAGTTAATGTTGAATATAAGGGTCAAAATAAAAACTTAAATCTTTATATTGTGAAAGAAAACCTGGATACAACATTTGGCCGGGAATGGCTTTCAGAAATAAAATTAGATTGGAAATCAATTAAGGCCGTTTCTGTATCTCAAAAAGGTAGCTTAAAGGCATTGTTAGAACAATATAAGGAGGTTTTTGACGGAAAATTAGGGGAGATAAACAATTATGAGGTTAAGTTAGAATTGAAACCAAATGTTTCACCAAAATTTTGCAAAGCTAGACCTGTACCCTTCGCGTTGAAAAACCGAGTAGATCAAGAAATAGATCGCTTTGAAAAGGACGGTATAATCGAAAGGGTGGAAACTTCAGAATGGGCAACTCCGGTGGTACAAGTAGTCAAGCCGGATGGCTCAATACGACTGTGTGCCGACTATTCGGTAACAGTAAACCCAAATATTATTACGCATCAACACCCTTTGCCGACTATTGAAGAAATATTTTCTTGTTTGAGTGGGGGAAAGCATTTTTCTAAAATTGATTTCAAACATGCATATCTTCAGATGAAAGTAGACCCTGAAACTCAAAGACTATTAACCATAAACACTCAGAAAGGGCTCTATAAGTGTAATAGATTAATGTTCGGGCTTAATGCGGCTCCGGCTATATGGCAACGCTACATAGACGGACTATTCCAGGGAATGGAAGGATGTAAAGTCTTCATGGACGATGTGCGTATAACAGGCCCGGATGATAATACACATTTAAATACCTTAAAAAATTTCATCCAAAAGTGTCAAACACATGGACTAAAATTACATTTGGAGAAAAGTAAATTTTTTCAGGATGAGATAAAATTTTTAGGGCATGAAATTGATGCCAAGGGATTACACAAAACCGACGAAAAAATATTCGCTATTGCTAAAGCTCCGAGACCTAGAAATGTTCTGGAAATTCAAAGTTTTTTAGGATTAGTTAACTTTTACGAAAAATTTTGTACGAATTTAGCGACAATAGCTAACCCCTTATACAATCTGACAAAGAAAAATATAAAATGGGTATGGACAAAGGATTGTCAGGAGGCTTTTCAAAACATAAAAAAACGAACTTTGTTCACCGCGATTTTTGATACATTATGACCCAAAATTACCCCTCACGTTGGCAACTGATGCATCGCCAGTGGGATTGGGAGCGGTACTTTCCCACAAACTTCCTGACGGTACTGAAAGGCCAATCGCATATGCGTCCAGAACTCTTTCTGAAACTGAGAAAAAGTATTCTCAAATCGACAAAGAAGCATTAGCCATCATCTGGGGAACTAAAAAAATTTTCCTTTACTTGAAAGGCAGGAAATTTACTTTAATTACAGATCATAAACCTCTGGTAGCGATTTTTGGCTCGAAGAAGGGCATGCCAGTTTTGGTAGCTACCAGACTCCTGCACCATGCTTTAACTTTACAGTCTTTTCAATTCGATATTTTATATCGTAAAACCGAAGAGCATGGTAATGCCGATTTCCTTTCAAGATTACCGACTAATTCAGACCAACTTCCCATTCAGGATGATGTTACTCTATTTCAATTGCAACAAATAGAAACTCTTCCAATTACTGCTAGACATATAGCTAAAGAAACAGAAATTGATACCGAGCTTAGTCCTCTCCTAAGAATTTTACAAAGTGGTGGGGAGTTAAAAGGAAGAGAAATGGAGTATAGTCTACAAGACGGCTGTATAATGTACGGTCAACGCACATGTGTTCCAAAACGATACCGTGAGGCTGTTTTAAAAGAATTACACCATGGACACTTAGGGACAGTTAAAATGAAAGCAATTGCTAGGTCATACGTGTTTTGGAATGGTATTGACAAGGACATTGAAAATACTTCAAAAAACTGTATGGAATGTGCTGCACACAAGATTGATCCTCCGACAGTAAAAGTCCACCATTGGGAGTATCCGAGCGCTCCAATGGAACGTATACACGTTGATTACACAGGACCTATTTTTGAGCACATGTTTCTCATAATTGTAGATGCTCACTCAAAATGGCTGGAAGCATATCCAGTAAAAGTAAGTACAGATTTTAAAACAATTGAATGCTTACGAGACTTTTTCGCACGTTTTGGACTGCCACTAGTGCTAGTTAGTGATAATGGGCCACAATTTTCTTCACAAGAGTTTAAGACATTCCTACTGAATAATGGAATTAAGCACAAGCCTACAGCGCCATTCAAACCTTCGAGTAATGGCCAGGCTGAGAGATATGTATTTACAGTGAAACAATCTTTAAGCACCATGCAGAATTATCCAGGAACTTTAAGGCAAAAGCTCAGTACATTTTTAATGCAATACAGAAAGGCTCCAAATTTAACTACTCTTCAAAGTCCTGCAATGTTAATGCTGAAAAGAGAAATTCGCACCCGAATTGATTTGTTGCGACCAGACTTAAAAAACAGGGTTGAGGAGAGAGTACGCAAAGGAACCTACGAGTTTGCAGATCGAGGATTCAAAGTTGGCGATAAGGTAGCAGTGAGGAATTATCGTCCGGGGGACAGACGATGGAGATTTGGGACCGTCCAAAGTAAAGATGGACAATTGCATTATACTATAAATGTAAACGGTCAACTATGGCGGAGACACGTCGACCAAATGCGAGATGGAGAAACCATTGAGGATGATGGTTTCAGACGTCATCCTGCAGCTTTTACAGTTCCAACTCCAACAGAAGCCGATAAAAGTGAAATTTCTGAACCACCCAATGATGATAACCATCAGAATGATGATTCCATGCCTTCTTCCAAAACCAGAGTTCTACCGGAATCTTCATCTGCAGGATCTGTTGCAACCACATCTAGAGCACCTAAAACGGCAGCTGAGGACCCACCCTTTCGTAGGTCCACCAGAGTTCGGCGACCACCTAACAGACTGGATTTGTAATTAAAGGGGGAGGAATGTGGTGTATCGAACTAACTAATCGAACTCTGAACTGAATCGTAATCGAACTGAAACGGTGCGCAGTAGCGTACGATGGGTGTTCGAGAGTATTGACTCAAAAAACAATGTTGTTGTCTCTAAAGCTTAGTATCCTTAACTTGTAAATATGTACAGTCAATGTAATTATGAACCCGAATATATATTGTGTGTGTTAAATAGAAAAGTGCGTGAATTATTTGCATGAATCAACAAAACACAACACATACACACAGACCATTTGCTAAAAACATGATTTTCGTATTCAGGGGACCTCAAAACGTGTAAATATAACACAATCTCGCGTTCGAAAATTTGACCCAAAAAGAATACTTCCTCTACCTAATGGGTAAGAAAAAGTAAAAAAAAAAAAAAGAACGAAAAATTTTGTATTTTTTATAGACTATTAATACTTTTCAACTGTACGTATTAGCTGTATCGTTTGATCTTTAATGTACTTGGTTTACGTGATCACTGACAGAGTGAATGACAGAAAGACAGACAGGTACATTTTTAAAGATTTTTGGAAAGTGCCAAAAACTCTTTGCGCAAACAGAAATGCAATTACAGCAATTTCTAATAGTAGTCCTTAATATATCTCAATATTTTAGTATAGCCTTGTAGAACTTAATGTTAAACATACCTTATTTTATAGAGAATATACTTTTAAGCTTATGAATAACAATAATGCCAGTTTCAATTATTAGTGCAGTACAAAGTTATTTAAATATAATTTATGAAAGTGTCTCTCATAAAATACAATGCACTGGAATTATTTTGGGTGTCCCTGTACACAAACCAGTTGTTCTATTTGTACCATTTTAAATAGGGAATATGGCATAGTGAATTTGAACAACATATATGATTTTGGAGAAATTCTAAAAAAAGTTTACGGATGCTGGAGGTGGTCAGACGGACATAGAGACAGACAGATAGATTAATTCAAATTGCAATTACTCTTTATTAAAAAGTGTTAAACACTTATAATGAAAATGAAATGTAGTTGCAGCAATTTCAATTGTAGCTTTTAATATGTCTGAATGTTTTTGTTGCCGAAGAAATGTTAATGCTAGTCATACTTTATTCTATAGAAAACACTCTTTTTATGCATATGAATGAATAGTAAATGACACTTTTATTATGATTTGAGCAAAATCAAGGTATTAAAATCTATTTTCTAGAAATATCTCTCATAGAACGTAATGGTGGTTTTCTCCGAAACTCGCGTAAATACGGGCTAGGACCCCTTAAACAAAAAATCACGGAGGGCATTCCACATTTAAGCCTAAGAACTAATGTCTTTAATCGGCGTTAAGTCCCAACAATAAGAACAACACCACAGAACGCAATGCTTTCGAATTCTTTCGGATGCCCCTGTACATAAACCAATGGGGATTTACTCCATTTTCAATAGCAAATAACATTCCCTAGTGAAATAATAATAACAGGAGACTTGGCGTTGGAATATTAAAACCCGAATAAACTACTACGTCAGAAACGCCAAAGAAAAATATTGGAAATGCAATGGAATTTGCATTTCCAATATTTTTCTTTGGCGTTTCTGACGTAGTGGTTTATTCGGGTTTTAATATTCCCTAGTGAACTTGAATAGCATATATCAGTTTCAAGGAATTCCATGAACATTTACGGGAGTTCGAGAGCTGACAAACAGACAAATCTAAGTGATAAACACTTTCAACTTTGTTGGAAAGTTTTAGAAAAGGAAAAAAAAAAAAAAAAAAAAAAAAACTAAATTTTGCTCTGGTTGAGCTTTATTTCACGACAACAAGTTTAAGTATTAACAGTTTCTTTGCGCATTATAATGATGCATTTCCGTACAAATTGACTTTTGTAGTAATTTAAAGTTTAATTTAGAAATTTCAACAAAAGTGTACAATCGGAAAAAAAAAAGATAAAATAAATAAGAACACATTAAATTAATAACTAACTAGACTTGACGCCGAACAAAAATATCAACACCGTTACTATAACTATCTGCAACGTAATATTTATACAACGTTAAAAACGCCAATGTAAAAAATTGTTAAGCGCAGACTGCAGTTTCGGTAGCGTAAAGCGTTACCGAAATTGCACTTAACAATTTTTTATCAATTCATTTATCAGAATAAAGGTAACAATCTGCACTGATGACGGTACGCTTTATGTTACCGAAACTGCAGTCTGCACTTAACAATTTTTTACACTGGCGTTTTTAACGTTGTGTAAATATTGATATTAAATTAATACTTAAAAATTAGATTGCAAATTGAAAAAAAAAAAAAAAAAAAAAGTAAACTGTGTATTATTCTACTGAAAGTAAATAATCTTAATTTCAGTGTTCATTACAAGTTTGTTTAAAATAATCAAATATAATTGGAATACTTTAAAAATAATCTAGTCGCATGCATAGATACAAAAATTATAATTCGCTTATAAGATTTGTATGAGAATTAACTTGTGTTCAAAGGCTGCCGCAACTTTAAACAAGTATGGTTTCTGCTCGATTGATGTATTAAATTTTGTATAATTTCCATTTTATATTTCTCTTAAATATATTCGGAAAATGTACACTGAACTATAACTCTTCCGATCATTTATAACTTAGAAAGAGCTACGTTTTCTAGACTGTGAGATTGTGGTTAACACAGCTCAGTCATATATTTTAAAATTATTTAGTAACAACGTATCTTGAAAATTATGCGCAACTTAATATAGAATATTATGTGCATTTGGCGATGTTTTGAGCTATAATTAGTGATGATGAGTGTTTACATTTTTCTGATGACACTTTCGGAGGTCATCGTCATGTTAAACTTAATTCTTCATCGTCTTTCAGCGACTTTTCTATATTATCATGCGGGTCAACTTACAGAATGTGTCATCCAGCAATGCTTACAAATTCAGTCAACATCCTCTAGCGGGTTGTTTTATGATTTTATCGCTTTATATTAACCGTGCTTAAAGATACAAATCCGTTGGTTGATGATATTGTCAGAGAAACGTCAATTTTTATGTAACACTATATTGGTGTCACATTTCATCTAGAAATCTGGCAGTTTGTCTTATCTCAGGAGAAGTCAATAATATGAAACGAATACTATTGAGTAAGATATATTTTACACAAAGCAGATTTTATCAACAAGCGCAGCTCAATAATGTAAATGATTATTTGTCTAACAGCGTAGAATTCCGAGACGTTACTTGGAAATACACTATTATTTTAATTTATGAATAAAAATTATTAGTTTTATTTTGCAAAGAAAACTACAAAAAACAGCAAAATAACTATAAATGTTAGATTAACAATAACCTCAGAAACAAATGACGTAAATTCCAGCTCTACATGAAATAATAATAATAATAATAATAACGCCAAAAGAACAGAATATACACATAATTGAACATGGAGAAAAATCAAGAAAAATACTTCCAGTTTTTTTTTTTTTTTTTCTAATATTACTTTTTAAAATATTCACCTTTTTTTCCCACAAAGTTAATTTATAAATAATTTGCATGATTTAGTTTTACTTAATAGGCATATCTATACATAATAATTAGACATCTAATATTAAAATACCTTTTTGATAGTTATTAGTAAAATGTAATGCACTTGGTCATGTTATAAAAGGACTGTACTCTGGTGAATTCTGAATAAGGAAATGTTACTTATTAATATAACTCATAGCCTTTCTCTGCAATTCGTTGACATATTAAATTACAGTATGAAAAAAAATGTACACGTTAATAGGACACAAGATTAAAACAGGGTGTCTCAGAAATCTGTCCCTGATTAAAACCTGTTAGTACATCCACATCCAGTGTAATGCAGATACATACTACTTTCGGTTTGTTGCATAAGGAAGGACCACAAATGATTTTTTTTTTTTTTTTTTTTTTTTTAAAGTCCCAAAAACACAGCGTCAATACGGTAAGAAATGCATTCAAGCGAGTAAAAAGTTCAACCTGTCTTATGGAATAATGAGACACGCTCACTAAAGACAGTTCAACGCCATTTCGAGATTCCATACGGTAAACTTCCTCCAGATGCAAAAAGCAAAAGCATAAGATATTTTACGTTAAATTTAAGAAAACTGGAAAGATAGATAGGTCTTGAAGGTTCAACATAATGGCCCCCACGCCTTCCTGACATAGTACCATTAAAATTCTTCCTTTGGGGTTATGTAAAGGACAAAGTGCACTAGTGTACACTTCTAAAGTGGACAACATCGCGACAGTGAAGAGCAAATTAACGGAAACTATTTCATCAATTTCTCAAGCAGTGTTGACCAACACTTGGTCTAGAAATGAATCATAGATTATAGAATCGATTAGATAGATGTTCATCGAATAGATTATAGGCTCAGTGGGCTCCAGGCAACGAAAAGGCTACATGTTGAAATTTTACTGATAATTAAAAAAAAAAAAAAAAAAAAAAAACTTTAATTCCATCAGGATTTAGCAATAAAACCTTTTTATCTACCTGCCATGCCTTATGTTTCCTAACATTGTCCTATCAGGCACATGTTTCTGGGACACACTATATAAATGTTTGGTGTTCAGTTTTAATAGTATACAATAATAAAGAAGTAAACACACATTTTCCTTTCACAGCATAGCTGCCAAATTCTATGATTTCCTTACAGCACGCGGTATACACAGCTCATGTCATAGATATGATTTTTTAACGCTAATCTTTGCCAATTTTACCATTAGAAATTATTACAACGATTTACTCTTCATAATATTGAAAGCGAAAAAGGGAGGAAACGAGAGGACACATTTTTCTGGAAAAGTCGAAAAAATTGTCAGACACATTTCAAAACAATAAGAAGCATAATATGGCAATTCAATAAGTATAACTATCTTTAAAACAATATTTCTAATTTCTATATAAAAGTACAAAAAATCAATCAGCTAATACACGAAATATGTTTATTTTTGGTTATATGCAGACGCTCATTTTCGATAGAGAAATAAATCTCCAACTGTGAAAAACGTTGTCATGATACACGAGTAAGTGACACTATATATACACGCTGGTAAAGGACACTTATACTAAAGACTGCTTATTTCGATAAAATTGAACGAATGCCAAGGAAGACCTAAATATGAAACCAGATACTAAAGTGTCACACAAAATGTGTCAAACTTAGAAAGATGAATTTGCTGTGGTATCATGTTGATTAGAACTTCATGAGTTATACGTATGCAAAGTTACAGTTAAAAAAAACACAAGATTATTCAGGTTCATTGTGAAGGGAAGAAAATACTGTAAACAAGATATTTTCTCATGTACCAAAAACCAAAATGAAATACCAAACGATTATTTTAAGGATTTACTTTCAAATGATTAAATTATTTGTGGCGGAGCGCAATCAAAAAATAAAAATAGATAATATATGCGTAGAAATAATCTAAAAAATGGTACACTAAAATACAATTCCATTAAATCCTCATTAACTATTATGATGTTATGATCAGTTTTATTGCTTATATCTTTAAAAATTCCTCTTAACTAACAAAAATATATATAAGCATTTTTTTCTCTCTCATCATTTGAGATAGAAAGGGTTAATTGTACAGTATATGGTAATAACAGCTATCTTCAATTTGCTATAAAAAATTTGTTAACCACATTTTAGTCAGGCAAACAAAAATATTAGTACGAAAATAAAACATTTAAAATGAAAAAAAAAAAAAAAACATAAAATGTACTTCTAATCAAAAGTTCATTGTTTTCTTTTTAGGTGCAAAATTAGTAACTGAAGATATGAATTATTGAATGTTTATCGTATTGACAGGTAAACGTTTTTACTCAAAATGTACAATGTTTATCATACCACTCTTCTGATTTTAGTTATACTAGTGACATTGTAAAAATTTTGATCTTCACATATATGGAATAGTATTTTTAGAGCATTATTTTCTTATTATTAAAAGTAAACTTTATTTGAAAATGAAGATTTATAATTAAAATGAAATAGTTGTTTGTTTAATTATATTGTAGGAATTGTTTAATTAATAAAGTTGCAAATAAACCATGAAAATCTAATATTTTCAGAACCAAGAAAAAAAGTGGGTTATTAAAAAGAAAATTCTTTTATTTGAGTACGCCAATTGAGCTACAGATTATTAGCTAATAGAAATGCTATTTTACTGCGTAATTACTTAAAAAAAAGATTTAATTAGTTTATTATAGATTCTCTTTTTTAATTGTCGACGATGATGGCATCATTATTCTTTTATCTATTAACACCGTTTTTAGTTGATAATGAGATAATCTGTTATATCTCCCATTCAAAACTTTTCGATCGTCTCAATTATAGTTAATGAGCATTTCTCCATTTCTACGTACAGTGCAAGGAGTAAACACTTTTAGCTTTTATTATTTTTCAAAACCTTTTGTATTTCAAAGCATAGTAAATTATTTTTATTATGATGTCCAAACAGTTTAACAACATTATTCTATCCTGATTAGCTTTCAACTATCTTTAATTTTATTTCATATAGCCATTTGTGATCCGTTCCCAGTACTTATCCACCAGTGTACAATACATTGTACAGAGAAAAGTATTTAGACACTTTCAAGTTTTGACGTTTTGTCGACGAATATCTAAATATATATTTCATCGAACTTCTTGGAACTCCAGGAGTGTAAAAGGCATGTTGTACACCAAAAATTTTTCCCAAAAACATTTTGCTCTGAAGGCAAAAGGGCATTTACAAATTAAAGAAAAGAATCGTATTTAGAATCACAGTTTAAAAGATAATGTGTGTAAAAATGAAGTAAATTGCTGATAATAAATCAACTTATAATGTGAATCCAATGTATTTAATCATGTGTAGGCATGTTAAGTATGTTTTTACCTTTCCGTAACGGTTCATCTTTGGATTTTGTTTATTTATTTATATTCATTTCTTTTAATTGTTGGGTTTTGTCTTATGATCGGGACGTACACTGTAGATTTTTGACTTAAAACTGCCCTACAGTCTTTGACTTATTGCGATTCTCTGCTCTATGAAGGATGTACCACCTCTGACGAAAAATTCTTCTAGTTTTGAGCATTTTTTCATTTGATATTAATTAAATGTTTCAGATTGGTGAATATTCTTTATTATTAATGTTCTTAGTTCTTTTACATTTTTTTTTATTGCCGCTTGTGGATTTCATTATTCATTAAAGCATGAGTATAATGGTTTAATTCATCTTTAACTATTCATGGCTATTTTTGTATAATTTTTTAGATGAAATTGGCATTGATAATATGTCTCCCTTGAATGCTGCATATTATTACGTGATATATTTACAATTTATTACGATATATATATAAACTATTTTCACTCCCACCCCCCCCACCTTATAATTTTTACACGTGTGTTAATTACTATATACTTCTTATTACACATTGTTTACTAACTGCAACTATTATTCAGCTCTCACTAAACTTTTGTCATTTTGATATTTATGACTTTTTGTTACGGTGATAATTACTAACATTTCAAAATAAATAAATAAAATATAACAATAATAGCCCTTTTATTTTTTAGTAACATTGTTCAGTAAGCATTTATTTTCAGCATGGGAATGCTAATTCTTATATTTAAAATATCCTATTAGCATTAAATGTATTGACATTTGATATTGTGTTATTATTATGGTATTTGATATTGTTGACATTTGATATTGTGTTATTATTGTGTTATTATTATATTTATATTGTGTTATTAATACGATTTAAATCAAACATTTGACCACGAAATAAATACAGATAAATGTTTCATAAAAAATATGGAATCGTTCATGTGCCAGAAACTACCAGCAAAATTTGATCTACCTGAAAGAGAAAACAAAAATTATCTTGTATTCATATATCATCTTTCTTTCTTTTCTTTTTTTTACATTATTATTATTATTATGATGATGATGATCAGGTAATAATGTAAAGTTTTTTTTTTAAATTTAAACATTATATGAAATTTTTCTTTAATCTGGGAATTAATTAATTTGTATATATATATATTTTTTCACATATTGTATCTTACATGTTTATTTAAAATTCCAGTTACTTTACAATATCGTTAATCCAATTTTGATCAGTTTTCATATATGGATAGATTTAAACACATTGTAAAATTTTTGCGCAGATTAGAGCCAGCAAAAGAGATTTTTGCCATCCTTTAACGGTACAGTTGGGCTGAATAGCTTAATACAACAAATACCTCTCTTCAAAAGTTGCTTGTCTGTGGCACCTTATATTTCTTCACCCACCCCTCTTTCCTAAACAAACCCTATTGGGGAGAATCACGTAAGAAACAGCTGAACCTAAATGTATTTAACAGCATCATATATACATCAAAATAATAGTGTTCCTAATACAGTAGAACCCCAATCCCTCGTTTTTCACGGGGTGAGTGAAAGAAAAAAAAAATACGGGTCAAAATCAGAACACGAAGAAAACAATGTTTATGAATTAATACATACAATGCATACAGTATACTACTTTAAAAAAAACTAGTTTGTTGCTTTTCAAACTGTCAAAGTAATAAATCAATGTTGTAGAACATTAAGAAAAATTTATTTTTTTAAATCAGTAATTTTATGTTAGGTTTTTCGTCCATTTCATAAATTAAACAGGAACTTTTCTAGATTTACATTATTTTTTTTTTCTAGATAAAAATTATCGTCCTTTCTTTGTCATTATTTTCATTTTTTGAAATCACACTTCTATGCTTTAGGATACCGCATGTCGAAACGTTTTGATTGATGCAAATTATCACAATTTGTACCAGACGCATCTTCTGCTACACACAACCACTCTTCATCTGCATTATCATCATCATCATCATCATCATCATCATCATTTTCTTACCGTTTGTTTGGTATTCTTTATTTTTTCGAGCGTAACCACATTTCATGAAACAATTTTCTGTATTACTGAAGAGGTTACTTCCTGCCATGCTAAAATTACAAAATGAATAGATGGTCCGGAGACATGGCATTACAAATTTGGTCCTCAATGAAAATGGGTAAAAAAGTTATTTTAGGATGAAAGCAGTAGCTCCAGTCTGTATGCCATATAGAACCGCTTGACCTTCAGGGAAAATTTTTGCAACGCTGAATGCGGGAAAACGACTTTTTTACCCATTTAACCCGCATGTATCATGCGGGTTTCGTTAAACATTATTTAAATACAGTTTGTGCAGGGACCATAGAAATAAAACGATCAATGCGGGAAAAAGATGGATGCGGGAACGATAGATCGGGGTTTCACTGTATTTAGTTAAAAAAAAGTATTTATTAGTTACATTTTTGCACGAGAAATAATTCTTGTTCCCTTCAATAATCTACAAATATAACAAGCCAAACAAATACTAGAAAAATTCATAAATTAAAAACCATAAAAGTGGGAAACTTCTAATCGTATCACAGCTCTTCTTGATTTTACTTCTGTGACTATAAAGTTCCTTAATAACTCAATATCCAACATGTTATTATATACTATTGCAGTTAACACATTGAGTGCCACGTCAGCCATCGGGGGCTGACACTGAACTTTCCGTTTAGGCCACGTCAACCACCAGTGGCTGACAGTGTAAAATATGATATAAAACTGAAAAATTTACTTTTTTTAAGTACTTACTGAAAATTTATTTAAAATTTACTTAATTTTTATTTACTACAGGATTATATCATTAAGGAATTTTAATGGATTTTATTGAAACAGGGTGAACATAAAAACGCATTGCTATACGCAATACTAGCGCTTCTAAGCAGCGCGCGTGGCCTGACGGGGATTTCCTTAACCCATTTGCATCATTCAAAAGTGTTGGAAACTGGCCCATATCACCAAACTGTTCAGATGACCAATATTTCAATACTCTTGTTCGTGATCCAATAATTTTGTTATGTAAGTTTTAGGACCAGAGGTATCAATATCATTAGCAAAATAAATTTTTAATTTCTATGCAAAAATTTCTTTGAAACTCGGATCGGTTTTGTCAAATTGGTTAGTTTCCACTACAATATGTCCAATAATTTCCTGCGTTGAAAATAATCCACAAACGTTGTTTCTAGTAAAATTTGTAATATCATTTACACCACTAACAGAATTAAATTTACGCAGCATAAGTCGATCATATTTTTTTCTTTGCGTTCAAAATTATTTGCACTGTGATAATTATCGTCACTGTCAGAAGATATCGCAGTAACACACATACATTTTTTGGATTTGTTTATTTCTTAACTACTCTTCGAATCAAAACCTCCCACTTTTATCAGTTTTAGAATTGTTTTTTCCGAGAAAAGTGTGCTTGCAATCATCACTTTAAACTACCGCGCATATATGCGCTCCGGTGATAACGGTCAGGAAATTTTGGCGCATAAATGCGCTTATGATGCAAATGGGTTAAGAATTCGCGTGGCGCTCAACGTATTAATACTTAAAATAATAATAATAATAATAATAATAACATTTTGGGAAAACTCTTTATACAAACGAATTGTTAATAGTTAGACCAACGCAAATATTTAAAATGTTTTAGAAAGTTTTTGTATTACAAAAACTTTAAATACTCTTTGCCAAAAAGTATTATAAATAAAGAATATATTTTTAAAAGGCTTGCTATTGCGCATTGAAATTAAAATTGAGAATTTTTTTAGAAAATTGAAAAACCATCTAATATGTTATGTAAAGCTATTATATATATTTTTTAAAGGTCAGGTTATCTTTTTTTTTTTTTT